>OX465581.1:39938686-42338686 GCA_950022655.1 Alentia gelatinosa | reverse complement strand
AGTCTGACATCTGTATCTTCTTATGTTTCGATTAATGAGGTATTGAAGATAAGAAGATATTTAGGAGCAGGTGAAAGTTGAAGAAGAAACTAACAATTTTTGGTCAAAGTCTTCGTCCTCCATGAGTTTGACACAGAACGGTATGAACGAGGTTAAGATCAGTGAATATCATGGAGCGTTCAAATGAGTTGGAGAATGGCGACTTTGACCAAAACAAGTCGCTTTCTGTATTGATCTCACCCCTGAACATACTAAAAGTATAGATATATGATGTCATAGATCATGGAGAATGGACTGTAAGACCTGTAGGGGCATGGAGAACGAGTTACCAATGTTAAGCCTATGGAACAAAAAATGCCAAGGGTGAGATAATATAGTTTCTGCTTGAGACTCAATGATGTTGCCAGTTAAGAAAGAGCTTACCTTCTGAATACACCACCACTGGGTAGAACAGTAGGACGGCCGTCCAGAAAGCAATAGTCCTTGTCATGATGGAACTGAACAAACAAAATAAAAGATAAAAACCAGCAAATTAAAACCCAGGTCAACTATCCGTGCAAAATATGAGAACCACTCCTGACTGACAACAGGTCCAGTCTCATAATGAAGGCAAGTTCCTCATAAATCAGTCAGTTGTGACACACAAGCTCCTGCTAATGGTTTCTGAACTGGAGAAGTGCCAAAAACAGCTTCTACTTATAAAAGGTAGGGATGCATTAGCTGTATTGAGTTCCTGTTGGTGTCACCGCGTGTACCAGGTACGGCAAGGAGACACCTCGAATTGGTTAGAAAACTATGCATTATTTATCAAGTAATAACTAGCACGGATCTACATGTATATGGTCATCCAAGTCCGTGTAACTAGTAATTACATTTTAAAGGTAGGCTACGCCCCTATTTTAATATCGGATAATTTGGCTTGAAAATCGAAACCTATGTTATTTTCCTGAAAATTGAATATGATGATGTTACGAACACATATCTAACTTAAAAATCAGTGGTCATCGTGCACACTTTTATTGCTGGCATTACCGCACCCCCAGGTGATGCAGTTATACTCCTTGACACCAGGGGGCGCCACTTTTCCAACCGGCACCCCTCCTGGTGCGGGTTACTCGTTGGTCAGAGCTCATTCACCTGCTCAACCATATACAGACAGATTATCACTACACCGAATTTCATTTTCGCGAAATTCCCAAAAGCTATTTATCACATAGTAAAACCTGTCATCTTCCTCAGACATTCACAGAATATAGTAGATGTAAAGTACTCCACATTTAAGTTTTATAATTCACAGGTCACCATCCTTGTTTTTGAAATACTTGAAGAAAATCATATTATTTTAGCATATTTCCTTTGTAAATCAAGCAAATCTAAATTGGCCTATTTTAGCTATTAAGATTGGATAGCCTGTGCATGACATTCAATTTACTTTCCTAGAATTAGAATGAATCACAAAGAACTAGATTTGACTAATAACTGACAATATTTAAAAAGCCCCAGGTGGCGCCACTGTGAATTGTAAGATATGCCTTTAACATGAATATGAAATATATTCTGCACGCAGATTTCAAAGAACAAAAGCAGTTTGACCTCATATGTCTGTATTGCAATGCAGAAAATAAACCTCTAAGTATTCAAAGCGTAATGGGACTCTGTATTATAATATATATATATATATATATATATATATATATATATATATATATATATATATATATATATATATATATTTATATATATATATATATATATATATATATATATATATATATATATATATATATATCGATTACGACCTGAATTACAACCTGAATTTCGACTTCTGCTTTGAGGTATAGCCTATGGATTATCTATGACACGGACCTACATCATTCATGTCCGTGTCTATATCCTTCATGCTGAAGCAATATTTTTTTTGTCTCACGGACCTAGAATGACATATATATAGGCCTGTGCTATTATATATTCAGTTCGTTTTAGAGCACGCTTGCATGCGCTATATACAGTATATTACCACGGACCTATAGTCTTCCAAGTCCGTGATATTACCAAAGAAGTGGAGAGAGAAGGAATGGCAACAGGGGTGTGAGGCTAATATCTATGTCTCCTGGCCGGTCGCTGCGCGGCCGTCACGGTTGGGTGAATACACTGCATACAGTAGTTCTCCAGTCATCTGCTAGGGGCTTAGCCCTACTCTAATGGCAATAATACACAATTTCATGGTTGATTATACTGAACTAACTTGAAGAGCATAGATTATGGTATATAAATATTGATACTATATTTAAAAATCAATAGTAATACCAATTTCTTTATAACTTCCTTATCTTAGATCTCTACCGCCCTGTCAATGCTCAATCCAGCTGGAAAAAAGAACCGAACTCAGAGTCCTTTTCAGCCTTAAATTGGAAATCTATTTATCACAGTATCTACTTTTCTACTAGAGATACTAAATTACAATCCTTACACTTCAGAATCCCTCACCGTTTGATCCCTACTAATACCTACCTAACCAAAAAGAAAATAATAAACAACCCCGCCTGCTCCTTTTGTGACTCCAAAGACACCATACAACACTTCTTCATTGATTGTGACTCTCCTAACAATTTTTGGACCTCAGTACAGAAATGGCTTTCTGATACTGTCAATACAGGTGTTGCCGTTCAGCGCCGCCTAACGGCCCACTGCTTAGTTACGCGGCCGCTCGGACAAACCTGGCCGAGTCTGGCTATATGTGTATAGAGAACACAGCAATCACACCTAAAGTGTGAACGGTGGGTGTGATTACAGGAGCGTTGTTTTTGGACAGATTGGACTGCTAGAACAATTGAAGGCATTGTATCAACCAGCCTGGACTATCAAAACTTTATAGTTGATAATTGTTTTGGTTTTATTTTGGAGAAAGATGAGCACATAATAGCTAGGCCTCCCAATGTATTAATGTACATGTATATTCAATTTCGGTTATCCTGTGTTACCTTAGCCCTATCTAATGTTTTATTGAGGCTATATGCATGCATGAGATACCAGATTTGAGCTGGAATACCATAGGATACGATGCAATCATTATTATTTCTCTGGTAATAATGTAGATGGGTGATATGAACCTATTACGCTCATACACTGAATAATCCAATGCTAAAGAATTCGTTGCCAGGTGAATGTTTGGCTTCAGCAGTGGGGTAACCAAGCAGATAAGGTGCAACACCGGCCTACGGAAAAAGGCCTATTGGAACTTAAATCTTTCACCGCTCCTAATTCTTTTTGGAGACTCTGGGTCCAGCATACCAGCCTCTATTTACAACTTTATATATATACATGTCAAGTTTTATATTTACTGCCAAAAACTCTTCCATAAGAACAACCTATCTCTATATCAATGGACCACAGAATTTAGAAGGTCTCTCCTCTTAGAAAAAAGAATATGTGAGCTGGAAAACAAACCTAACAAATTCCAGAAATGGAAAAGGTTTCTGAATAATATCTTCTAATATCACCTGCAGAGACTATGGCAGTTGTTAACGCCCACTCCACTATTCTATCAACCAATATGTTGTTGTGTGAACCTCTATATGAGAAAACTATATCTACCACATTATTGTATACCTTCTACATCGTTTTCTGTGTTCATGTATACTGTTCAACTATCTTCCAAGACCTGTATTGATCAATCCCCATTATATGTCCCCCTCAACACATGTTTCATCTGTCACCTGTCTAAATTGTCACCTGTCTAAATTGTCACCTGTCTAAATCAATTGTCCTTGTGCTGTCCTAACTGTCTCCTGTCTACTATATTTGTATTGTTCCATTTGTTTAAGATATCCACAGAATTTTGTATAAGATCATGACCTAAAACATTCCTTTTAAACTGGATAAGGTTACTCTTTGTAAGAAGAACGATTTGTTAGGTTTTGCTTTTTCATTATATGCAACTATCTTGATATATGCTACACCATATCTGGATAACATATGCATTGTATCAATACAAAAGGAATAAAGCTGCTTTAAATATAAAAAAAAATTAAAAAAAAAGTAATACCAATTTCATAGAAGAGAAAAATACTACATATTTATAACCCAAGATATAATGTAAATCAAAGCAAAGACAAAGGTTGTTTTGAGATAACCACATGCCCTACATACATGTTCTATATATCATTAGAAAGGCCTGAAACTGTACTACAAGAAACATTTTAGATAATTTGGATAGATTGTTTCATTAGTCTTCAACCGGCAGCTCAAAGGTATGTCGGTTGTTAGGCCAAATTCTACCCGTACATTTCCGACCCTTCCTCTCCACACCTATTTTCCATGAAAATTGACTTAATTCTATATTTTCTCACATAAATGACATACAATATAACTCCCAAGTTAGTGTTTCATACTTTTAAATGAACTGAATTGACCCAGTCTCCACATTTCAAAGTTTGTGTGCATTGTCAAAGCCGGTCACTGAGTCTGTCAGCCACACGCCCGATACAAATACGGTGCGAATTGTTTTGAGACAACCACATACCCTACATACATGTTCTATATATCATTAGAAAGGCCTGAAACTGTACAACATGAAAGGAAGGGAGGGAAGGAAGAAGGGAAGGAGGGAGAGAAGGAGGGAGGGAGGGAAGGAGGGAGGGAGGGAAGGAGGGAGAGAAGGAGGGAGGGAAGAAGGAGGATGGGAAGGAGGGAGGGAGGGAAGAAGGGAAGGAGGGAGGGAGGGAAGGAGGGAGGGAAGGAGGGAAGGAGGGAAGGAGGGAGGGAGGGAAGGAGGGAGGGAAGAAGGAGGAAGGGAGGGAAGGAGGGAAGGAAGGAGGGAGGGAAGGAGGGAGGGAGGGAGAGAAGGAGGGAGGGAAGAAGGAGGGAGGGAAGGAGGAGCGAGTGAGACATAGATATTGGCCCATATGGTCGCTCCAAGTGATTGTTGCTATTCCTTCTCCTACAATTCCTTGATATTACCTAAAGATTAGAATGCTCATATGGACTTCCAGCTTGCTACAAAAGAAAACCTATCCCTTCACTATCTGGGTGTAATTCACTGTGATATTGTGAAAAGAGCAGAGGCCCAGGGTCTCAAAGGTGTGCCCAGCTAACCATGACCAATCACATGAGACCGAAATACCTGATTGACCTACTGGTATTTTTGGATCCGAGATTCAGTCAGTTGTAGAAAGGGCAAGATGACTAGGTTCAAGTGGGTTACAAAATATGATACATAGACTGAATATATCCAAAACCTTTTATTTGTCATTTATTTATAATTAGACACTCATTCATCAATGATGAACATGCCATTTGCTCCTAGTTATAAAGTTATAAATTGCGACCTGTAAATCGGCATTTTACCCACACATGTATATGAATGTCCACTTGTGCTTGTTGAAAGCAAATATCTATTGTGATATGGAGGCGGCCATTTTACCCCGGATGCCAAACTTAACACCAGATGGCGCGGGTCTAGTTTTCAATGGATTTGATTAAAAATATATTTTTTGGCTTGGCAAAGAAGGACTTTAGCCTCGTCTTACGATCATCTATAGATTATAATAGCAGAAAATAGTGGTTGTCTCCCGTCTACAATAATGCTATCTTACTATTTCCTGGTGGATAGTAGATGAACCAGCATTCACTCTGTGCCTTATACCTGTACGGAAGACCTATGTATCTCTATTTTTTAGATACGCATTCATCACTGGATACATATGCCAGGAGTTGCCCTGGCATAGTAATCAGAGCGTGGAAAAAGGACCGGAGTTGGTTCCTGTTTATATAATAGTTCACTAGACTTTCTCATAAACATACAAATATTCCGTCTTGTAGTAACAAGTACATCTCATCATACTCGGATACACAACCTATCAGAATGTTGTTTTAATCTATATATATATGCACCACAATGACTAGATCCGCCAATCACCTCTAGGTTAGCAATACACCATTCCTGCTGGTCGGGGGTTCTACTAACTTCAAGCGCAAATTACATATGTATATGATTTGCCTTGCCATAGCCGTGTATCTACGTCTATGCTACTATAGATTGAGTAGCCACCAGTATCATTAAAATGAAGCCTACCTGAGTACCTCACGGACGTGCTGGGTTGTGATTACGGTGTTCTTCACTGGCAGGCGATGTACAGAATGAAAACACTGGCCGTGAGTGTCATACTCTCATACATTCTATGGACTATATCCGTTTAAAAAACCGGGTCATGACTCAATGTTTAGTCTAGTATGGAAAACCGTTTTGAGACATCATTACTTTGGTTTATCGACTTTCTAAATCATTCTGAAATGTATGGAACTGAATTTAAGAATGATCCTAGAACATGTGAATGTGGTCTAACGCCGATTCTGAATCACTGAATCATAATTTTATTGAGTGCAAAATTTATGTAACACTAATTCATATCTTGTACTAGACAGACATAATGCGGTCTGTTTATTCCCGACAAGTGATAGCTTTGTTAGCCGTCCCAAGTAGGAAGACCAATATGAACAAAATATGTCTGAAATAAACATGAAATATTCAGAATTAAATATTTAGCTGGCATGGCGCACCATAGACATGATAGTCTGAATTGCAACTTATTCAAGAAGAATTAAAAAAAAAAAAAAAAAAAAGATAAAGAGCTCCCAGTTGAATCATATTGCCATCTATTTGCAAATACCTTTCAAAATGTCCTTTTAAAACTGAATAAAGGGACAACAGTGCTCCGCCCGTGCCTGCGGCGTATCGGCGGCGAGCTGTGATTATGATACTTTTTTTTAAATGAAAATACTTAGAAGAATCGAGAGCTAGAAGTCGTGGGGACATGCACCGAACCGTATTTTGTGACACGACGTCAATATAAAAACATGGAAAAGTAGCAACCGCTCACACTAAAACTACAATACATATAGGTCTAGATGTCTATAGGAGAGAATGTGACACCCTGAGATCGTCTTCTCAGCCATAGAATGTCTTAAATTGTACATTCTGAAGCCCCAAATGTGAACGCTCAATAATTTATTTAGATGTAGATTATTTTGGGTAACTGCGGCGTCGGGACGTAGTTTTTGCTTCTAATGTCCTCGAACGGCTACCCGTACGGGATCACTGACCACGTTTTCTCTTAGAAGTACATGTGAGAATTAAGTAAAAAGGAAGGAGACTGGAATGTCATCTAATAATAATAATAATAATAATAATAATAATAATAATAATAATAATAATAATAATAATAATAATAATACATCCTCGAACCAGTTGAGTTCATATTTGATTTCATTTATAGTCTTCTATGAATAATAATTAAGTCCCACAATGATGATAAAGACAAAGCAAATGTATGAGAAAATCCCATATAGGTGGAGGCAATAGTTCCGGCCCGAAACTAAATCATGAGAAATCCCAGCACCATCCCAGCACCATCCTTAGCCCTCCACCTGCACTCCCCTTGGCCTGGTTGACACAGGTTTGATTCCTGAGCCTGCTAGGTGAATGTATTTCATCCTGATTTATTTTAATCTTTAACTTTGTTCATAATCAATGCCTTGAGCAAGTTGACAATGTTTCTGCCTATATATCTGTGTATATATTTATATATGGCTGTGTGTAAGATTGCGCGTAGATACGTTGGTGTATGTGTGTAAGACTTAAAGGAGTGCCTGTCTATATGTCTTTGTGCATTTCTGTGTTTGCAGGACAGAATACAGGAGTATATGTGTTCATATGTCTGTGTGAGTTTTGTTTCATATTTAAACTATGGAAACGGTTATTAGGTATGAGTAGAAGGTCTGTAATGGTGATGAAAGGTTTTCTGGAACTATTTGTAGGTTACCCAATGCACATTTGCCACAGTGAGTAATATTGTGTACCCTGCCACTCTTACTGCCTGCCACTCTCAACGTGTGAGCTACTCCCGGTTGACAAAGTTTGTGGACCATGTGGAATGTGAGTAAAACTCACACCACATTCTTTTTTTAAGTCTGGTAGTTCAACTGATATCCCTACTTCCTCTTTAAAAGATATCTATAGAGCCTCCAGAGGTTACTAAACTCCCTATTATCGCCCCGGGTAAGGCAAAGTTCCGCTCCCGATTGACTAGCCACACTACGACAACATGAACCACAGTTTCTGTTTCATAATTGGAGAAACTGAATATAAATTCGGACTTCCATGTAGAAATAGCTGAAATTTCCATCTCTGGCATCAGAATTTCAATTTGAAGATTTCTGAAAACCGTTAAACTGCATTAATTCTCGGTTACGGGTAAAGGGTCTATCACTTCACAACATCGGTAACCAGCGAAAACCGGAACTTGTGAATAGACTGAATTCTGGGATACCTCAATAGGGTCTATTGCTAGGGTCTCAATAGCGCAAAAACATAGCATTTGAGCACATATTACCTTACTCACACACAATACTGCACATAGCTGTTTAAACAATGAAGATATGTGTCAGAACCATGAACAACCCCACGATACCTTCTGCCTGCCGACCCGATGGCGTTTGAGTTTGCTTTTGGAGCCAGACTTAACCCTTTCTAACTGATTTCTACTCAGTCCACTTACACTGTTTATATTTATTATCCACCTAATACACAGTGTCCATAGAAAACATATAGGGAGTTTGTTTGGACCTACCCGGCGCATACGGATATATGTTGTATGCTCCGGGTGGCGCTTACGGAAAAATAGTGCGTACGGAAAAATAGTGCACAACTAAAATGAACTGATATCTACATGCCACTTGCCCAGAAAAGGTGGATGTTGACTCTACGCAATATCCTGGCATATGCTCGGATATTACTACGCGTCAACTCCTCGGAGCATACGACTGCTTGTATCTGAAACAAGTCAATATTGTGCATGTATACGCTCCGATCCCCAACCACCAAACCACCCATCCCTTAAACACCCCAACCACCCAAACACTTCAAACCCCAACCACCAACCATGCCAATCACCTAACCACTTAACCCCCCCCCCCCCCCCCCCACCCCCCACACCACCCAAAGGGTGGATGGGGAGTGTGGCAAATCTTTTCTAAAGCTGTTATAATATAACAACAAAGTGAACGAAAACGAAATTCACATTACTTGCCAAATATTCTCTGGTCTCAGGGTCTGGTTGGTATCATGACCTAGTTTGAATAGCCAAGTCCCCTAATATCGCTCAAATGAAACATCACCATGAAAATTAAGTGTAAATGAAAATGGGTGTTGCTCAATTATTTCCTATGTGTAGCTGAATGTATCGTTTATGTTGATTTCCAAAGTCGATGTGTTTGATGCTGATTAAGTCTTTATATTGTTAGGTAATGCTGGAGCTACTCGATACAGTTGTCTGCTTTGTTTACTGCCACACCCCGAGCGATGCAGTGTATGTTTACTTCCCTGACTCGTGCCGGGAACCATCGACGACTGCTGTAACTGGTACCGCCGATCTGCAAGAAGTAAACACTGGGACCGGCATTATGGAGAAGCTTGCGATATTTTATGTTACCATTCCTCTGATCGTAGCTTATCTTGCTTTTGAGTATAAGGATGTGTTGCTTATGGTCGTGAAGAGATTAAGCGCACCAGGTACGTATAGTTATACATTTTCAATATGTACATCCCAAAAAATGTAGATTTCAATTGAAATACTATATTATCGCTCATGCTTCAGTCCTACCAAATTGTCAGGAGTGAAGGACAGTGAAGCTCATATTTACTACCGTACTGTCAATTAATTACAAATGAAAATAGGCCTACATTTAACCAGAATAAAACACCTTAGATTCGTATTCGCTGTCACACTGAGACAAGTCCTATATAGGCGAGTACTGCAGTCAATTTAAATGTTCACTTCACGCATTTATGATTTAAATTACAAATAATTATTATTCAATATCACAATATCAGGCGTTGAGGAAAATCTTTGGGTAAAACTGAAGATCCATGGTCCCTATCATATAACATATGAAATGTCAGTTAACCTACCTTGTTTATTTACGGTAAATATATGTTGAACCTATATGTTCTCGCCATCCCATTAACGCTAATCAAACTTTCTGAATCATATTTCACCCCTTTTACTGTGAACTTATGAAAGTGATATTCTCCGATCCGGCCAGGAAGTAGGTGGCGCTACAAACCCCCTGGGCGGCCATTTTGGAGAATCCCCCACGCAATGCTAAGCCTATGGAACCGTTTGGACGTCCATTTATCATACTATTTAATGTGTGAGGATGTTTTAAATACTTCTGAAGCATTCTCTTGGTCATAATTACACTTCCCTGGCACTTTCAGACCAAATGATTATGTGGTAACCCCAGTTTAGACTATAAATGCGATGTCAACAAATCGTCGAAACAAGCGATTTTCTTCGAGTTGGCATGTTAAAATTATGTCTAAATAATGTGAATAATCCTATTTCAATTATTCCATGTACAAAATTCACAGGAGAAGGTCGATCAATATAGTTTTTCGCCAGTTTAAACTCTGACAGCGCTTTGTATTCACCAGCCAAGATGGCGGATCGATCCGTTGTCAGGTGAATTGGAGGGTATTTTGAACCGGAAGTGTCCAGCCGGATCGGAGAATTGGTTCTTTTTCTCTAAAATACATACTTAGAACCTATCAAATCTGTCAAGTTTCGCGCGATGTTTTGAACGCAGCCGCACTATTGACATACGGGTACTGGGGACTGTGGATCTGCAGTTTTACCAATTTTTGTATTTTAAGATAGGGGTGGATGTCAAAATGGAAGTACCTGATAAAGCAAAATCAAGTTATGTATCAAAACATAGGAACATTATCGTTCCGCATTATAATCTTCGATTTCATCTGGTTTACCTTTCTGTTTGTATATTAAACCTGAGAAAAGAACCTAATGGAAGTCAGTCATATAAACCTTATTATGTCTAAATAGGTGTTTTTTCACAGCGCATGATGTATATATATATCACCCTGACAGTTGTTATGTCACCATTAAATAACTAGTTTATATCAATCTGTTCCTTCGATATCTGGGAACAAGTAAAACTCAAAAGACACAACATCTTTATCATTCTTTCAATATCGTGCCCTTTATTATCCATTGTATGTTCAATACGTGGCTAGGTCTGGTTTGAGGGGCAGCTACCGCTTGAATGAGCTCAATGTCTGTTATCGGCTACGTCATCGGAACCGTTCGATTGTGACGACCATAGTGACAGCAGCGTAATCGTGGCGATTTGCTTGGTGTCAGTTGTTGACAAATCAGTTTGTGAGTCACAAATTGGGTTTGTCATGTGTTGTCATGGCTAGGGCATGACAACTACAGCGGTTTCATCCTAGGGAATCTTCAGGCTGCACTGATGGAGACTGATTACAAAGATAAAGTATATCTAGATAATCCGATGACCAAATAAGCGGCCCTGTCAATATGTTGTGACAGGTAAATAAACCTGACTTTCAATTCTATGTTTGAATAGGGTAAGATGGGTTTATATGGGTGTATCCAGTGGCGTTTTAACACTTTATTAATGTTTACAAACCAAGATGGATGTTCACATTTAAAATATTAGTGAGTTTAATATTGATCGAACGGTTTACGCTGGTTCGTGTCGATCCAGCGTGGTGAGACAGTAAAGAGATTACCCGATCGTAACATGGATTAAAAAAATTAAAAAATTAATTCTCCATTGTAGACAAAATCACTATTGAAAATGTATGGGGACTTAGTAGACCACTGCCTAATGTGTTAAAATGTCAGATACCATAACAATTAGATACGGATTTAATTCCATTGTTTACGACTTTAAAGGCATTGTATACAGGAAAATAGTCCCTTTGTGCTATAGTGCAAAAAAAAGTCCCTACTGATATACACTTTGATATGGCAGTTCCTGGTTTTACTTTATTCAGAAAGATATATAATAAATACAACAAACGATGGTTACCCTATATGAATAGGCGGCTTTGTAAACAACATCGATTATTGTCAATGTAGATACAAAAAATGTTAATAAAGAAATATAGTTGGTCACCGAGTAGGTTCATATTTCTTTTCACAGATGTTGAGAAAAAAGAAATCGTGATCGGGGTCCTCTCAGCGAGAGACCATTTCCTGCAACGACAAGCCATTCGACAGACGTGGCAAGGAGCTGTGGTGAATAATGAGTCACTATCCCAACGGTAGGTGCCCAATTATCTCCTTCCAGTTTCCTATATATTAGATACGCTATTGGTTCTACACATTTATTATCCACCTAATACAAAGTGTCCATAGAAAACACATAGGGAGTGTGTATGGACATACCCGGAGCATACAGATATGTTGTATGCTCCGGGTGGCGCATACGGAAAAATAGTGCGTACAAAAACATAGTGCATCATTAAAATAAACTGATATTGACATGCCACTTGCCCGGAAAAAGTGAATAATAAATACAATATAGACTGGTTTCAGATAAAAGCGATTGTATGCTCCTCGGATTTGACTCTTCGCAATATCCTCGCATACGCTCGGATATTATTACGCGTCAACTCCTCGGAGCATACAGCCGCTTGTATCTGAAACCAGTCAATATTGTGTATTTATCTCACCCTTGGTATTTCCCATATAATCTTAACATTTGTAATTCGTACCCACTGCCCATTGGGTATTTAGGAAAAATATCTATTGGGTCACAAATGTTGGCCCATTAGTCAATGTGAAGGGCGAGATAAATTCAGAGAACCATTCATGTTTAGAGTCAGAGCTCGATCCCACCCCGTTTGAATTGCTACGTAATTTACATGGCTTAGCCTTGTGGATTATTATGCAATTCAAACTCGATCGAGCTCCGACCCTAAATTTCCATAGGTGTCTTCTATAGTATACATTTGAAAATTGAAAGAAAACCATTGATCTACGAATTAAAAGAATTAATCAAAAGAACTAAATTCAAACTGTCATTATTATCTATTTTGCATAATTGTTCAAACCTCAAATGAAAATAATGGTCATCTGATATTGAACCATAACCATGAGACAATTAATTACATATGATTCAAACAGTGGTGTATCAGAAAATAGATGTTAATTCAAAGTATTCCTCGGTGCATGTATACCTGTAGTATTGCAACAAATAAGCCATCAACATGATTTTTCCTGTTTCAGAGTGGACATAAGATTCATAGTTGGGAGGACCGCCTGTGAAATTCCCATTCTGGACCGTAATGATCCATATACTTGTGAAAAGTATAACATATCTATGCCAGGTATTTGTCATAATCCCTTATATATCATAGTCCTTGAAGTTCTCAATGGAAAAGAGTAAGAATTGCGAATAGAACAAACAAAAATGTAGGAGATCATGAAGCCCATAAAGCCACTAAAATGCTGTATCTTGAAGAAAGGAGAAATAACCAATTGCTATGTCTCATGTATAAAAAGCAGAGAGATAGTACTTTGATAGAGGACATGGTGAGAATGACTAGACAAGGCCAAGGTGTAAATTTTAAGGTAACCCAACCGAGATGTGAAAGGTACAAAAAGAGTGCCTTGTGTAGAGGTGTAGTGGGATGGAATCAATTAAATATAAATCTGAAGAATATCCCTGAATTTGACAAATTTAAGCTCAAATTAAAAAACAAATCTATTGGGAGACTGTTGAGCCCTTAAGCCGTGCTATCGAGTTTATCGAGTCTATGATATTTACTCTATAAAACCAGCAGACATGCTCTATGGACAGATTTTACTCACTATGAACATTGTTAAAGATCCAACAGGTGTATAGAGAAAGTACTTTTTGTATTGCTGCAGGGTCAAAGCAAACCGGAATACGTTCTGATGGCCCTGCAGGGTAAACAACGCAAATAAAAAAAAATAATAAAAAAAATATGGAGGAAACTTTATGAATATGGATGTAAACAATAAGGATGTAAAAATGAAAAAGTCGACAAATTTTTTCTCTTGAAAAATAAGATAGATAAACAGCATAAGCACCACCATTGTAAAAATGATATATGTACTAGCGACTTTATCGCGTTGTATTTGACGGCCAATTCTCACCAGACGGTGTGTCCATGCTTCAAAGTCGTCACGCTGGCAGCTTCTACATCTACCGATCGTAGCTAGAGCCTATGGACACGATATCTGGTGGAAGTTGGTCATACTACAGGCTTAAGTCTCCAAAGTATTCGCTAGGGGATGGCAGCAAAAAGATGTGATTTGAAAACTACAGTAGTAAACTTTGATGTTAGCATGTCTGAAAATAAATCTAAGAGAAAAAGTGTTTGTGTGACGATGTACAAAAAATGAAGAACAGGTTAGAGTTTTCTCTCCACGAGATTCTCACTCTCATGGCTCCAAGCCTAAGTCTGGTTCACTCATTCTATATTAGGTAAAACGTTCACCCCTCAACTCCATTCAGTTGTGGACAGGGCTTGTAACACTGGCTAATTCTATATGTGCGGGAGAAACTCCAAGCGGATCCCACCAGAGTCACGTGTAGGTAACCAGCGTACGGTTGTGGTCTCAGAGGCTGAACCCAAAGTAAGGAGATCAGAAAACTACAGTTCTAAATTATGTTTTCCGTATGGCAAGAAATGAATCCTAAGGATGAAAGTATATCTGAGTAGATTAATACAAAAAAAGGAAGGACAGCATTAAGTTTAGCACTTCACGAGAATCTCACTCTCGTGGCCCTTCAATCTCCATGCCTAGGTCTGGTTCACTCTGTCTCTATGTGTGGGGGAAATTCCTTGCGGAGCCGACCAGAATTTACACGTTTTATATGTGGTAGGTAACTATATATATATAGATACATATATAGTAATTTTACCATATAAATAATTGGGTCTAATGCCAGCGTTTAGAGGTATAATAATTCTCAGCAATTTGCCAATATGTTTTTGCCAATATGTTTTAAGAGGAATTTTAAAGTAATCTAACACTTCCTCAACAGAGCAAGTGGATGAGCTACTTGCAATCACAGAGCAAGAAGTTGTCGAAACCTCTACCAAAAGGTGGAACTACGCTCTACAAACACTTGCATTCAAGGTATGCATTCATTTAGTAATAAGACTTGCAATTTAAGACAGTGGTTTTCACAAATACGCCCTCTATATGTTACTAAACGCTCTGTTATCGCCTGGGTACCTAAAGGATTCGGTCTGAGATACATCCCCTGAAGAACCCGATGTTTTCTGATTTTTAACTGGAGAACCTGAATATAATTTGGCATGTTAATGCAGAAAAACTGAATTTCCATTTATCGCATCGGGTAGATTAGGATGACTGATTAAGAATTATTTATAAAAATCACTTAATGGAGAGTTTTTTTTCTCGTTTGAATTGCTTTGTAATTCACGCGGCTTCACCTTGTGATTCCCTACACGATTCAAACTCGATGGGATACAAGGTCTGACCCTAAACTGTCATAGGTTTCCTCTCTATTACATTTAAATCCCAAGACACATATAGTCATACACTCACTCCTATACACTTTAAACCTATACTCATTACACCTTTACCCTAATACACACACAAACCTTTCCACTTTTACTGCTACCTGAAATTAATGTACTAATCGTAATACCTATTTAAATAGGTAATATCTACATTGTTATATCAACACCACTAAGTGTCATAAATGGGTCACTATGTAACTGTTTTGATATATATCTGTCTGTAGTAGGAAAAAATCTCCTCCAGTTCTCAGTATCCCTCTCCCTCTTGGGGTTGTGCGGGATGAAGGTATCTAGAACAAATTTTATTTGGTAGCCTCATGAGGATCTATACACTTTAAACCAACACTCATTACACCTTTACCCTAATACACCCACACAAACATTTACACTTGTATTCGTAATACCTATCTACATTATCATATCAATACCACATACTGTCATAAATGGGTTTATTTATCTTATTTTATTTTTCAGGTTCATCACCCTGTTGTACTGAGTAAATTAGGAGTACACTCCGACAGCCTGCAACATAAACTCGCTATCCGCCTGCTAGACGCCGTCACGCAGGCAAGTATACCACCATTATAAAGCCATTTTCTGTCAGCGAAGATACTTTTCATAAATCTGTTAAAAATTGATCGTTCGCCAGGATTTTTTTTATGGAACTAGCCCCGACAGGCAGACTGACACACACACACCACACTGTGGAGTCACAGAAGGCAGGAGACCAGTCCCAAAGCGGACGCAAGGTGGCATCATAACTTCCCACAGGCACCTGCACACACCAAACGAAAAACTCTCCATAGTCATTCATAAAACTGTCTCACGAGAATTTTGTGGGAATTCAGTCGCCTTTCTGAAAACGTGGCAAAGCGTACAGAACGAGCTACCGCATAAGAGTGAGGAGCAGATCGTTTGCTCCCGGTATTTATAGTCAGACCACTCGCTACCTTGGCGACCTTAACAACCGAGTCGTTTGTATAGTAACGTTCGGATTGTTGATACTATGACATCACCGGACTGGGAGAGGTTTTCCCATATATGGTGTGATGCGTGTGAGGTGAAAAAACGGGATGACCCGATCTTTCTAAGCGGTTTCGCTAGGTGCTGATCAGGCTCGATTTGAGGGGGGGAAGGGGGGGTGTTTTAGACTCCAATCAAGTGACAGGAGTTCCCTACGCTTCCTAAGCGGTTCCCCCACTAGTTGTGGGAGATAGATAAAATGGGAAATGATGTTGCAAGGTTGAACAGTGGCTTCCCATTTTATTTGGACTGGCAGTAGAGATGTGTAACTGTCAGGAACTGTGTAGTTTAGGTAAGAACACAGTTTTATGTGGTAGCAACAGCCAGTGTGGCTGGAATGAGTGGTCAGGTTAGCATTAGGGCAATGCCTACCAGCTATAAAGGTATATTAAGCCCACTTTTAAATTTAGTCACCTTGGTGGATTTGGCACTTTACTCTCAGTGGTATGAATGGTTTACTATTCATGATTTGATTGTACTCGATCCTTCTGCAAGAGGAGGGCTGAATATGCGTATCATGAAATGGTTTTAAAGACACAAAAAGTAAAGAAATTGAATTAATCTAATCTCTTAGTTTGACTGAGGCTGGTCAGGTTGATGTCCACTTCAGGCCAACGTTTCTTTAGTGTGCAACGTATGATCTTATGAGAGAAATGAGGGTGCGTTCTGTCAAAGAGTCTTTGAGAGCAATTCCTGCATTTCGCATTTGTTTATCCTAATAATATTGTTTTTGGAGGTTGAGATATATCTATTTCAGCCTCGTCCATGATATATGTGTCCTAATAAAATGGTCAAGGTCTCACCGAAGAAAATGCTCATTCCTGACAATGGGTTTCCATCGACTGGTAAAGGGAAGAGATGTAACTTCCCCGGTTTATACAATTTCGAAAAAAATATCATGTAACTAAATCTCGTCATAACAAGGTATATGTCATTGTCAATATCAATTATCTAGCTCGTATAAAAAATATTGAAGATGTGGTGTAAGTAGTAAATACGTGGCTATATTTGAAAAAATATTACAGCAACTGATATAAGATAATTAACGAATAGCATAGTGACTGGACAGAGTCTCTATCAGATGTTCTGAGTGTTCAGGGGATTACTGGTGAATATTCATTATTTTCTTTTTCTCGATGTAGTCTTTCTTTTGCCTAAACTAATAACAATATAATATCAAAAGTCTATGGTGTGATAAATTTTCAGACGGAAATCGTCAGTACTGTGCTCACAAAAGAAACGCCGGGGGTACTGCTCCATGGATTTCGCTACAAAGCCGTTGAACCCTACCTACTGCCTCAGGTGAGTAATGAATTTTTTTCTTACAATTTGTTCTGAGGGAATATCGTGCGTACAATCACTGAGTTCAGCGATACAGTTATTCTTCCACTCCAGCCCTATACATAAGCTTAGTCATCACTGGATGTTCTTCTGTTAAACTTCGCCACCCCTTCCCAACCCTCCTCCACTCTCCCGAATGAGCAATGGGTACTATTTTTGTGGAAGTCTTTGCTATATCCCGACCTCCATTTGAACCCCAACCTCCCATGCTTGAGGCGAACACCCCTACCACTAAGCCACCGACCTTATGTAGGCCAGTATTCATCCGATCTCTTTGCCGAGCTCTATAGTATTGACAAAACAAGAAATATGTATGAAGTGGGATATCTAGTGGTTTTATTTGGTATTGATAAAAACTGAATTTAGGAATGTGACTAATTGGACCCACATCTTATCAACTAATATTTAGCATCACAATTACAAACACTACCTAGCAATACAAAGTTTTCATGTTAAAATCATGAACAACAAGTATTGGCCTTTCAAGTGATGTGCTGGCGATACGATTACCATGTTTTCTGAAGCTGGACTGTCATTGATATTTGTATACCAGCATATATTTGATATTCCTTTGCTTATTTTCAGGTAAGTCCTCTCTCTTCTGGAATATAGTGTAGACATGAAGGTTAGTAATACAAGTTATCGTGGTATAGAATGACTAGGACACACAAGTACACGTTCAGAGCTTATTCACGACTACCTCAACGGATCTTTGGTATACAGATACAACGTAACACCCTTATTTGGTGTTATATAAACACCAAATAAGACCTTACTGTGACTATGGAGATATAATATATTATGCAGGACCAAAACTGCTGTTGGATAAATAAACAATATTACCATGATTTCGATCTGAGAGGCCGTATTAGTAATACTCTGAGCGATAGCGAGGAGTATTACATAGTTAAAGGGTGCCTCCAGGCTCAGCTGCAACGAACTACTTGGTAAAGGTGCCTCTGGTCACTCCGGTTTCAAAGGCTATCGACAGTCCAAGCCGGTTATATCAGACGGAGGGTTCCAATCAGGAGGTACACAGGGAGCCGTCCAGAGGTGGTTCAGGCCTAGTCTAGAGACAGACTGTCATCCGGAGGGTGTACGGGCACTGATATAGCAAGCCGACCGGACACCCCCTGACATCACTTCCAGGACCAGGGCGCCACCTGGTAGGCTTGCGTAGCGTTGCAGAGGCAACCCTCTGGAGCCCTTCCGAATCCTCCCGTCCCTCTGAGGCGTCCAGAGGCGCCGCCGCCGAACCAGCCTCTCCATCCAGCTCACCACATTATATATGTGAGCACCATAACCCGCCCAAATTATCCTGTGATTTGTGATAAGTGGGATATTCGGGGCTCCCGTTGCTATAGGGGACAGAGCCATTGTTAGTCCCTGAAGAAGTCATTAGGTGGCTAGCAGTATGGCAGGCCCCTTGGGGGGGGGGGGGGGGGGGCAGATCTATATTCTGGCTCTTTGTTCATAAGAAATTCAACTGCCTTTCAATGTTTTACCATGCTTCCCTTGACTCTCTACACCCATCCCGGAGCAGGATGAGATAATGATTAAACCCAGGACATGATGTTTTTCCCATGGAACACTTTATATACATATATGAGCAAGGCTAGAGTTGTGACACTTCCCAATTATCACTCACTTCTTTTGCACCTCCACTAGTGAAGAACACCTACTTTTGCACCTCCATTAGTGAAGAACACCTACTCAAGGGGCATCATGGCAGCCCCCATGACTCATAGGCTATATGCCGTATAGATGTAAGCATCAGTCTGAGTGGAGGAATAATTTACCTTATAAATTCAAACTATATTGTTTATGATGGAAGTGTACCACAAACCATAACCGAGTCACATCTTTGATGGTATTTTTTTATGTTGTACCTTTCGCATACACACAGTTTCTAATTGTTGGTATGTATAGCTGAGTTTTTGCCTACTTAGGCTACTAGTTTCCACCTGTGTGAACTTCTTCAGGGCTGGCAGCTGATTGATCATGATGAGATACCTCACCCCCTTATTCACCCTGCCTTACCGGTTATTATGGGATAAATAAAAGTCCCAATCATTGGCAATATGCAGCCTGGTCCAGCGACGAGAGGTGGAAGAGGAGATGAAGTAGAGGGAAGGGGTAGGGATGTGGCACTGAGACAAAGTCAATACTTAAAGGGACGAAGCTCGAATAAACAGTAGTAAATGATGAAAAATGATCACTCCCCAAGCATGGTATCCAAACAATGGTGTATAGTATGAGTGTAAAGGATATTTATCAAGAGAAGCCCATAACACTTACCCGGCATCCATTGTGTTGTGTAAGGTAAGATACATCCCCTGTTATATAACTTGGAACAAATGGTGAATGAGCGTGGAATTATAAATATAAGTAACAATTTAGATCATATGCAGTATATGGGTCATTTTCTGTAACCCAGTTGCACCCAGTCAAATTGCCATTTCTACAACTGCCTTTCTAGGGTCCAAATAGAACAAGCAGCAGTGGGCCAATGTTCGGTCTTTATCGATTGGTCATAGTCAGCTTGGCATGCTTTTAAGACACTGAGACACTGGAACTCTGCTCCTTTCCCAATGTCACAGTGTTGACCCGCAGATAGCAAAGGGATAGTTTCCGCAGCACAATGAACGTCTATATAATCTCTGCCCAGCCTAGGCAGCGTATATGAATGTATGGTTCATGCTAAAAAAAACAGGTTAAACAATTCATGGTAAAATATATTCATTCACATACCACTCAACAAACCAATTTATGAAGAAATATGAAGCACCACTTCTCCTTATGGTAAGACTATCGTTGATTGTTAAAAGGACTCGAGCCCCTATATATTACGGCACCCTACACTGCTACCAGGTGAGCCCTGGGAACCAGGGTACATTTCACAGTTTATTCTACTGTAGTCTAATCCTCCAGGGGGCGCTACCGTTCAGTAGACGACCCCAGTACTGCCATCTAGTGGCAATCGTATATACCACATATAACACTGACGACAACCTTCTTTTTTTTTGGCGGGTGTGGGGGGGCTGGTTGCACTCGCCAGAGCTACACTACAGCTGTGGTCGGGTTAAATCCATGGCCACCTTAGACCAGTAATGGGAACTGTTGTTTCTCTCCTACCAGATCTTTCGCAAGTTTTGGAGAAGCCAATTTTTCATTTTCTTATATCCTGTCCTGTGTATTTTCTTCAAAGGATAATGAACATACACCTTGGTTTCTTTATCAATTCGTAAGCTGTGAGTATTTCCTATTAAGTATGTCAGCTTTTAGAGTGTACATAGAACAAAGTTACTTGGTTGGAGGTGCACAGTGATACCGTATAGGATTTAACCCGACCAACCCCCATAGGTCAACGCAGACAGGGGTTGGTTGCCACTCTAGGGTTGGGGGGAGGGGTTATGTAGTCAGTTATCATTTAATCAGGGATACCAGTCAGTGTTTCCATTGAGATTCATGTTTTCATTTTCAGAATAGAATACTATTTTTCCTTGTGTAATATTGACATAACAACTACTAGATAACCCAATTCAGCCACACCCCATGATCCCCTACTAAACTTCCCCACTGACCCGTATAATAATGTGAGCTTTCCCTTGATCCCTTGATTCACCAGTGTAAATCGTTAGTAATGTGTAAACTCTTTGTTCCAATGAAAACGAGTTCACCGTTTTCTTTCCTAACCCCAACTGGCACCACTGTGAATTTATGAAAATTCCTATCGTTTTATTCAGAGTGATGTACTTGGATTGCGTTAGCTTTACAGCTCGTGGGCGCACCTCTCGATCTGGATTCATCTTTGCATAATTTGCCTATCTGAGAGCAGAAGTGAATACGATTGCACTGGGAAAAGGAGTTAACTTGATAAGATACTCCCTCTGAATTGAATTCTTCTTAATGAAATGATAAGGAGGCATTAATTAAAGTTTGGTGCAAAGTCCGACATGTTTCGGTATAACATATACCCTCTTCAGGGATCAGTCCATCATTGGGAAAATGAATAAGGTTGCATTTAAATTTTTTTTTCTTGGCTCACTTCAAGGTAGCATCTTACTAGAGACATTCCTGCCAGACTTGTATTCTAAACATTGAAGTTTAAGGAACAGTGGAAAGATAGCTATATTTTCAGAGCTAATCTGATATCCACCAGGGTAATCCCACAATAGGGAATGAACTGCACATGTGTAGTGGATGACCACCATCTACCAATTGTAGCTATTCTGTTCAGAGCCGCCTAGCAGTGTGTAGCTTAGTTAAGTGATGATTCCATAAACACACAAGATGTAGCAAGATTAGTCCCGATTTGGTTGTCTTGCTAAATCGAGCTACTTTTGAGTAATCGCGTGTCTATTTGTCGCGATGTTTCTTGAGGTGTTGTGGTGGTAGAGCACCAAAACATAAATGTCTAAATGTGACAATGTCATATGCCTTGATACAGCCTAAAAATAAGATGCCTGAGGAGTCTGATCCAGATGAAACCTTGAAGCCCCACCCCCTCTATCAAATGTGACAGTGTTCATAACCAAAAATCTGCTTGGTTATTCACCCATTCACTCACTAAAAACGCTTGGAGAATAGTGGCGACAGCATGATGTCACTTTCGTGAAGGGTGGTTGTTATGCCTCATTGTTCTCATAACAATGTCTCCTGGGCGATTGCGTAGCAATGGTTTGGTTCTGACATGTAGATGTCATTTTCAAGGTCGCATCGGTTGAGATTAGAAATGTCTCTGCCTCCTATTAGATTAATTAGATTTGTTTCTGTGGAATTCGAAGCTTTTGCACCTAGAGTGTGGGCGGTAAGAGTGAACGCAAGGCTGTTGTTTTTGGCAAGATATTATTGCTTTGGCAAACTAGAGTATTGTATTAACGGCTTTTGGTTGTCTTAACTTGATAGTTTATAACTGTCTCAATGTTCCTAGAGATAAAGATAAGCCTATGTTGTCCAGGCTTCTGCCATTGTATATCACACCACTGGCGTGCATTGTTTCTGTGATTTCTCAATGATATCTGAAGTATTATTGAGGCAATATGCATGTATAATACACCAGGTTGAAGATGGAATATTAAACAATGCGATGCAGTTACTGTACCTTCTCTGGAGATAAACTAAACGGGTATCATAAACATATACACATAGGGGGACTTTACTGAACCTCCCCACACACCCTTAAGTCCCACGCAATGGCCGACACCAAATGGTTTTCAACATTATCATGATTTCTCTGAGATAGCAAATTCTACACGGAAAGTATGTCCCCTGATTTCTCGACTTGTGAATTACTATGCTATTTAAACTCAATGGGATTCGAGTTCTGACCATAAACTTTCCTCTACAGTGTCAAAAACCGTTGCTTTAGTCATCACTGTAGCGGCGGTTGTTCATAGATAAACTGTCAGCATAGATTGGACCTCAGCGGGGATGACCATGACGTACTCGTGGCGACTCCTATTGACGCGGGCCCGTACTAACAGTGCCGCGTCGCGGAACGTTGGCTCTGTGCTGTTCTGCTGGTTGCTGTCTCCACCCTCGAGGTACCCCACACCCCGCCGCGAGTTCTGCCGTACTGAAGCGCAACAGGTGACCGCGCACCCCCCGCCCCCGCCCCCGGCCGCCGCCCACGCCAGCCTCACGGCGTCGGGTCAGCGTTCCTCGTCCGGGCGAGCGTTCTCCGAGCGTCTCTGCCGAGCAGCTCCCTCCAACGGCCGCCGCGCCAATTATTCCCGCGGGTCTGAGCTAGGAGCGCCTCGCACCTTTATGAGCAACTCATAGGCGTGTGTCAAGACGTGTACTGGGACTACCTGAGTCGCTCTTGTAATAGACCCCTCACTTGTGCGGGTGGTGCTATGTGGACTACTAAGTACGTAGCCGCGACCTGTGGGACACTCTACGGGCTTCACCCGTCTACTACAGTGTAATGTAGACTTTTCTTCAGAGCACCTCATGTGTTAGTTAATGCGTCAGAACTCAGTCAGGTATGTACAACCAGATGATATGACTTAGAGACCGGCGGTATACGCTACGGAGCCTAATTTGCGAACAGGTAAGTTATACTTTGATGTTTGAAGCAAGGATGAGACTCGGAGGGATTATTGGTAGTTGAAGGCATGGAGCGAGGGTGGCATACTGAGCTGCTGCAAGGTAAGGTGATACTCTGCAGGATGGAGAGGTATTGTGTTTCAGTGGCACATGCTCCTTCGCCAATCCATGATAGTGAGGCATTTAGTCAAACATTGCCCTTCCCAACGTACCGCCTGTTTTATTCGGCCGTATCTTGGTTATCTCAATTACCGTAAATTCCCGCGTATAAGATGCGTGTTATACGCAAACCAAACCCCTCGTGTGTCCTATAGGATTCGCCCAAACTAGGGGTACGTCTTATACGTGAGTTTTTCCCTAGGCAATTGGGAATTTCGAGGATTACCATTAGAAATGCCTTCAAATCAAAGGATATTTATATAGATTTATTACATAATAATACATTCCCGGACATTCCCGGAATTCTGGATTTTTTTAATTCAAATGGATAATTCGGGAGATCCATGTAAAACTGAGGAGGAACTAAGTCACCTTTTTCAGAATTTTTCCTGTTATTTTCAAATCCCATGCCTGAAACCTAAAGGGCACATAGCTATTGTGTTATGCAAGCGGCCATCTTGCCTCTGACGCCAAACAAAACCCCAGTTGGCGGGTCCCGTTATCAATGGATTTGATAAAAAAAAATGTTGGACTTGCCATAGAGGTTTAGCCTCGTCTCAAAATTATCTATAGATTTTAACAGCTGATATAAGTCAATGTCCCAGACGACAGTGGCGCAATTTTCCGATTTCCTGGTGGATGATGGCGGAATTAGCAATCATTCTGTCATTCTGACCACCATAGCAACCATCCTCATGTGAAGTGTTATGATTACAGGGACCGCCTTATTATAACTCCCAAGCGTCAAACTACACCTTGGATACTGACCTTAAGCCTTTAAGACATCGAAACGCCGACTCTGCCCGATCCCCACTTTGCCCGACGGATCAGTCGGGTCTGTGAGAATTTTAGGTCGATGTACACACTTCAACGACCCGATTTTATCACCTTTCCAGACGGGTCGGCCATTACTAGGGTTGGGGTAATGACTGACTCTCCCCGACCATACAATTGTCGATGTACGCACCTTCACCGACTGTTCTCGATTCTGATTTATCTCGATTTGTAGGTGAGACAAAGGCAATTATTGACCTGAAAATCGTTTTCTGATATCATAAATGGAACAGAAGTTATAAAACTTTGCATTATTGCCTATATAGACCTATCACCCGGCCTAGGGCCCAGCCGGGCTCTGCTCCAGGTCACTTTCTTTGATCCCATTCGGGTCAATTTACGAGGTTATAAAAGGATTTTTTTTGTTTTTTTGTGTAGAAGTGTTCCTGCCTCGTATCTATAACGAGGTTATAAAAGGAGGCGTTGTGATCGGGAAGAGTCTGCATGTCAATGTCTTATAGGTATAATAAGTCATCGACATTTTATTCCCGATTCTCATCGAGCCGATGGTCAGGTGAATCGGGAACAAATGTTGATGTCTTATAGACTTAGCAGCCTCCCACATTCACCATACATACTTCACTGTTTTTTCACACAAATGGAATCCTGGCTTTCCTCAACAACTCTGTAGCTCACACAAAACGCTTGGAATAGCAGGATGATAGACACCTGGGGTCCCCACTTAGAGGTTAAGAGGTGTTTTATGTTGAGGCTTCAGAAACGTTGTTAGACGACGTGGACAGGTTTTCTGTGTAAGTCTGTAAAATTCCTTGATGGTGCAGATATCAGAGGACATTTAGTTGACGTGGCGATACTTATCCGCCGTGAGAGCGCAGATATAGCCATGTGAATATCTGCCGCATGGAAACCTGATATGCCTCGCCACACCCTCCTCAACTAAGCTTCTCAGTTTCCTATAATGTTTATTACCCACCTATTACAGAGTCTTCTATAGGAAATGTATAGAGTATCTGGAATGCGCTACCTGGAGATTCTGATATGTCAGAAAAAAGTCACTATGCCACGTTCAGTTTGGAACTAGGAAATCATATTATTATATACCTCTGGGCGAATGTCTACCAAACACAGTCCGCTGCTAGGGATGCAGTAATAATAATGTACGTGCCTGCTGTGATTCCCACTTCATAAGTCATTAAAATGAGTTTTTTATCGATTTTAGAAAACTATTAATTGAGTAGGTAGGTAATTATTATAATAACGACTGGTTTTGTTTACTAGTGGCCGTAATCTCCAAGTGGTTGACGCATAGTAATATCCGAGCGATTAGCGAGGATATTACGTGTCCATATTGATGTACATATATATATATATATAAACCACTAAAATTCCCCTTAGTTTTCTTGTGATGTTCTAGTGATATTCCATATTGATAAATATATATTCCAGGATACATAGGGTCAATCTAATATACTTAATCTCTAAAGACACAAACAACTTCCGAAATAGATTTATGGTCTCTCAAATTACACAAAAAAAGAAACTAATAACATGGATAAGAGTACTCCAATCTCCATCCACAATGATAGATCTGATGGGAGAATTAGCTATATGATTCACTCTTCTAGCAGAGGTTCTGATTCTAGTAGTAAGAACATCAGTTAGGAGAGTGTCAGTCAAAGTGTCCAGATTGGACTTCACCAGAGCTAACATTAGTGGGCGTGGTGGTTAGTATTTTAGGGAAGCATTCTACTAAGTTATGTTCTATCTCTAGAAACATTGCCATTCCTTTATTTTATAATTTCCTTGCATTTCAAACGAGTGAAGATAAGTTATTTGAGAACTTTCATGGAGAGAGGTTGTGCTGGTCATCCTTGCCACTGCAAATGAGCAGGGAACCAGCATAAGTTGAAGGTCGCTCACTCGCTGCTCAAGCTGTGCGTTTCCTGTCCCATTATTCATTGGGGTAAGGAACCAGTCTAGGGACAGTGAGAAGGATAAGGACAATGAGAGGAGAGTGGTCACATGCTAGTTAGAAAGGCAAATCTTCACGAGATACCGCGTTCATGTATGTTCTGGCTAGTTACATTTTTATATTGTCATAATCGCTGAAGGATACTGTTCCAACATGTTCATGGATTATATAGTCGTCACATAGGATACTAGCTCCAGGAAGGACACCTTGTGTAGTCAAAATCGCCACGTCTTTTAGATTTTTCCAGTTGTTTTTGCTGAGATCTGACCATTCTTCTTGTTGAGGCTGCTGAACCTTTTTCACACATACATGTGGTCTCACACACAAACATGAGAACATATTAAATTACCGATATGAATTATGACTCTGACTTCGGTACAGTGTACACCACAAAAGCACATTGATATGAATTATGACTTTGACTTCGGAACAGTGTTCTATAGAGGAAACCTATGAAAGTTTAGGAGCAGAGCCTGTACCCCATCGAGTTTGGATCGCGTAGTAATTAGTAGGAATTACGTAGGGATCCAAACGAGATGTGATCAAACTGTACCGAAGTCAAGAATTTATCTCACCCTTCACATTGACTAATGGGCTAACCTTTGTGACATAATCCCCCATTGGATATATTTCCTAAATATCTAATGGGCGTTGGATACGAGTTCCCAATGTTAAGTCTACAGAGAAAAAATACCAGGGGTGAGATAAACCACAAACCCACATCAATATGAATTATTACTTTGACATTGGCACAGTGCACAACCCCACACAACTTAAAACTAATGAAAACGCCCCAGCTAGATTGATTGCTTGATAAATTGGCATAAGAAAGCGGGAAAAACGAAATAGAATTTCAGTAAATTCGGAATTATGATTCTTCTCAAGACAGTGGTCTTATCGAGATAGGGATTTGGAATCTCCACGGGAAGATTTCTGGCAAAGCAAGGGGAGAGGGTAGCTGCAAGGTGAGAGGAGATAGACGGGTCGGATTAAAGCGATATTATTAGCAGGGCACGCAGTAACACCTGCAAGGATTAGTCGATCCCATGTGTCTTCGACATCCTTCCCGTAATGCTCAACTCTCATGTCTGGCCGCTAATAGTCCCAATATCACCAAATGTCATGGTCTTATCATGGGAGTTCTAAATTTTTCATACATATTTTAGAGGGAGAAATGTTCACAATCCCAGAAAATGATCTTTTTTTTTTCAGCACTACAGTTGGGGCTAGGTAAACTTAAAAGCCACGTCATCTCTATTATCAATATATATTTTCATAGTGAGTCTATACCGCTGAAAGATCCTCTGCGTACATATTATTATGAAATGTTTATATGGCGTGAATTGTCTTCGAGGAATGATATCACAAAGTAGAGCTCAGTGATATCTGTAGTAGAAGACAATGAGCGTCCTGTAAACAATTATATGAAATTGAGTGACGTTTATATTTCATCCTACCACGTCATGTGTTTTTAACCGAATTTGTCAAGTGTGCAATATACATATTTTATGGCATAACTGTGGCATACAGTCACACCATGTTAAGTCTATGGAGATTTATACGAGGGGTAGGATAAATACATACATATAAACCCCGCTTAAGGGGACACCTTCTGTTCCGGGCCAAGTGGCCCCTTAAGCGGGTTGTCCCCTTAAGCTGGGTTTTTCAGTCTGCCAATGGTTATACAATAGAGAATACCTACATAAATGAAGGAAACGATGGTTATTAGGTTAAAAGGTTAATCAATAATACATAAATAAGCAAATAAATATAAATTATATAATTTAAATGAATATAAATGTACCAAAAAATAAAAAATAGATAATAGAGGTTGAAGGTGGATATGCCTTCATTGTGAAATTCGCTCCTTTTTATACCCCCGGTCAATGCCCCCCACCCCCACCCCCCCTCCCCTGTAACTTCTGAGAGAATTCAGCAGCCCTATAAGAGACTCACCGTGAGCCGCCCAGAGCCGCAACGGCTCACTGAATACCACACCTTCAAAGCCCCCAGCCCTCCCTGTGTCGCCCACCGCTAACCTGTAAGCGGGCCTCTTACCTGGCACCTTCAGCAGGCGCGAAAATCACTGGTTCTAATATCCACTCACTGTGGCCCGCCCAGAGCCGCTAGAGATGTGGTTATTACCCTGAAAAATCACACTCTGGCCGCCCGGGCCCGCCCAGGAATGCTCAGTCTATTGTTTTGGTTGCGACAACTGTCTGCCCCTACAAATGAGCACCATAAACTTGGATTTTCAGTGTTTTTGATATGATGTCCTTCCAAACTGTCCCCTTAAGCGGGGTTTTTAAGCATTTCTGTACCAAAAAACTGTCCCCTTAAGCGGGGTGACCCCTTAAGCGAGGTTAAAATAAACTCTTAATAGTGGGAAAAATTTCTGTTCCAAGCAAATTGTCCCCTTAAGCGGGGTGTCCCCTTAAGCGGGGTGTCCCCTTAAGCAGGGTGTCCCGGAAAAGGGGTTTTACTGTATAAGTATCTCTAGTAGCTCTATGTAACAATGTTATACTAATGGTCTTCTAGGCTGTGGTCCTCACTGCAGGAGTCATGCTGGCCGAATGCCCCCAGAGTCCGTCCCCTCCCGTATTTATACCTGAAGGGTGACGTCACGGCTGTCACACCCAGCGTCTACCGAGCCCAGACTTCGGTTTGGCTTTGGTGTACTCGGTGGCACTTCGGTGTACTCAGTGGCTTCAGTGTACTCAGTGGCTTCAGTGTACTCGGTGGCTTCAGTGTACTCGGTGGTCGATGGGGCCCGGTGGCACCTGGTGTGCCCAAGCATGCCTTCCCTCTCCCGTTCTCCTGGGGAACGTGAGGCACACCATGCACTGCCCTGGCCCTCGCCTGCCCTCTGACCGCTACACTATATATATATATGTTATTGTATATGAATATTATGCATCAAGCATTGATTGGATATTCCTTAGTTTTTATGATATATTCTTATTTAAATTGTTAACTTTGTTTTGGTCACAAACGAAATAGTTATTATATCTATAGAATTGAGATGAAGAATTACGATCAGGGTTGAATCATATTTCAATGAATCAATTCGATTTAACAGAATTCGCCATAGAGTTACAAGGTCGGTAGGTTATCATATGACACAGGACCGGGAAAATAACTTTTTAGAGCGTGCTTGCACGCGCTAAATACATCATCTGGAGGATAGAGGGATCCATACAGACTTTCAGGCTACTGCATACAAACCATCCCTTCACTATCTCTGTGCTAGTCACTGTGATATTGAGAACAGAGCAGGGTACCAGTGTCTGAGGGTCTTAGAGGCATACCCAGCTGACCATGACCAATCACTCAAGACCGAAATACCTCATTGACCCACTGCTGCTTGATATGTTTGATCCTAGTCTCAGGCAGTTAGAGAAATGGCAAGTTGACTGGGTGCAAGTGGGTTACAGAAAACGATCCATAGAGTGAATGTAACCCGAAACCTTTTAGTAATCTATTTAAAATTACACGCTCATTCATCAATGATGAATATTCTATTTACTCCTAGTTATTGATTGTTTCATTGATCCTCTGGGGTATTAAGTCATCCTTGGCCGGGTCATTGCGGACTGGCCACATTGTTTGGTGTCACCTGCAGTCAGTCAGTGCAAAGGGGACCTCAATAGTTCAGATATTGGGAATTAAGATTACAAGGACCTGATTTGCTGGACTATATATTTATATTAACCACCCAATACGGAGTCTCCATACTAAACCTATGGAGCTGACTGATCGCTCCTCAGTAGAATACGGAAAACTGTATTCTACTCAGTACAGAGATGTCATTTTTCCACTTTTCCGTGGAAATCCACTTTTCTATATTCAATATACATGTATTTGATTACATTTCTTTACGTCAAACAAAGATAATAATAATAATTTAGTTTCATTTACGCCAATAAAACAGTGGTATGAACCTCCCCACAGACCCTCGACCCCATGTCATGGCCGACAGGGACATATTATCCAAGTCTCTCTGGTCGCTCTGAGGCAGAAAAATCCACATGAAAGATATTTCTACTTTTTTCCCTGACCTCAACTGACATCCCTGGTCAGTAGAAAACAACGTTTTCTGCCACCTCATGGGCACTATTTTTTTTATAAACAATGCACGGTGCTTACGTCGAGTTTCTAATAATTTACAAGATTTGTTTCTAATAACTAGTCGAAAGATGAGTAATGAATACACTATTACCATAATTTCTATCTTTGTGGCTGTACTCTCTTTGTAGTTGACATGACGCCATACTCCTTGCTATCACGCGGAATTTTACTACGCATCAACGACGCGGAGAATACTGCCACACAGATCAGAATATTGTGTATATATTTATTGCCGCCATAGAGTGATCGATGGTGAATTATGTTATTGAGTTGGAAGGCCTTACATAAAATATAGAACGTCATTGTAGATAAAGTTCAGTAAGGGGGCTTTCCCTGTTCATATATTGCAGCCTGTAAAACTTTGAGGATAAGATTTTTTGGGACAGTCACTTTTGTTGGCTCATCCACAAACTCATCACTAATATTACATATATGCTGCTCCGACATTGAAGAAATTTGGTAAAATTTAAATCATGTAACTAGACAAGCTATCTGGTGGATATTGGCCACGCTAAAGGTCTCATTCTCCAGTGCAAATCTACAACTCAGGTCGATTAATATCGTAAAACTGGATGAGTTTTAATCTTGGCCACCGTATGCCACGACTGGAGTTTGGCATAGTGACTTCATGAGACAAAGTCGAGTGAAGGCTGGAGCCAAAACTCCAGGATTGGCATGCGGTGGCCAAGATTAAAACGAATCAGGTTTTGATTTTATCCTACCCCGTCTCCTCGATTTTGGAATATTACGTGATAACAATGCTGTATGCCACTAGTGGCATATAAAACTCCGTATGCCAGTCAGCGTGGCATACGGAACCTCAATGTTAAGCCTATGGAATTTTATATTAGGGGTAGGATAATACTGTATACTATTTTGTTATAGGCATGGTTAGACATGAACCATAAGAGAAAAAGAAGTTCTGAGTATAAACATTCAGAAAAGATTAGAGTTTCAAGTTTTCCTGACACGAGAACCTCACTCTCGTGGGATTTCAGTCTCCAAGCCTAAGTCTGGTTCACTATGTCTCTATGTGAGAGAAACTCCAAGCATATCCTACCAGAATCATGGTAGGGAACCAGTGAAATGTTGTGATATCATTGTATTCTCTCAAGGAAAGGAGATTGGGAAATTACAGTTATAAATTATGTTTTCAGTATGGCTAGAAACAAATCCTAAGGATAGAAGTACATCTGTGTAGACAAAGACAAAAAAGAGTAGCAGGATTCAGTTAGGTACTGCACGAGAATCTCACTCTCATGGTCCTTCAGTCTCCAGGCGTAGGTCTGGTTATCTATGTCTCTATGTACGGGAGAAACTCCAAGCGGATCTGACAAATTCTAACGTTTTATATGTGGTAGCAGCTACCGAAAAAAGAAAGGTATTTTACAGATACCAATACCTAGAGGAACACAGGCTTCCAAAAACAATAGAATACAGCTTTTTCTGCCACCTCACGGGCAATTCAGTAACTATTTTATGTGAACAATACATGGTGGTTATGAAGAGTTTCTAATGATTTCAAGATTTTTATCTAAGAACTAGTGACTTCGTCGATACAGCCTATGAATGTGGAGGATTCGCAGGCATCAGCCGAGCCCCCTAGCGGACACCCGGGGAACCAGCATAGTTCTGAATAGCCTATTATTTGCCTTGACACAGGTCAAATCTCAGAGGTGTCTGTCAAGTTAATGAAATCAGAAAACCACAGCATCAAATTCTGTTTTCGGCATGGCTAGACATAAATCACGAGATGAGAAGGAGAGCCGAGTTCAGAACTACAAAAAAAAACCAGCTTCAAGTTAGTCTCTCCACGAGATTCTCACTCTCCAAGCTTAGATTTGGTTCACTCTGTGTCTATGTGCGGAAGAAACTCCAAGCGGATCCTACGAGAATCATAGTTTTTTTTAGATATGGTAGGTAATTAGTCGAAAAGTAAGTGATGATTACAACATTAACATGACTTTGATTTGTGTGGCCGTATTCTCCTTTTAGTTAACACTACGCGGAGAAACGTAGAGAGTTTTTTTTGTGTTTTTTTTTATTTAACGAACAAAATTCACCTTATTTGGTGGTATTACATTTCGCTCTGGCACGTTCGAATTTCTCAGTTCAGTGATGCGCCATCGATCATATATATAAATATAATATAAAAAAAATAAAACAGGACACGTTATACAAATGATGACATGTGGTTGGTAAAGGATGATAAATTGGCGAACATAGTATGATAAAGATAAGTGTACATAATAATTTGGATGAATTGGTAACCTACAAAGCTCACATCTAGTCATACAGTATGTGTTGGACATATGCAACATACAAGTGCTGTTGTCCCTATTGGTTTGCTTTACCTTGCTATTACCTTGGTATTACAAGTAAGTCTCGTAATTTACGCTTAAAAATAGTTTTTGTTTCTGAGCATTTTAAATCTTCAGATTGGGCAGTCTGCACCTGGCAAAGAATCTCCTTGGAAATGTGGTGGTTTTATTCATTGTGACATCAAATTACTCGTAAAAGGTTTCTCCAGATGTAGCCCAATTGTATATGGGTCCTATAGGTGTTTTTATAGAGGAAACCCATGAGAGTTTAAGGTCTGAGCTCGTATCCCATCGAGTTTGAATCACGTAGTAATTCACAAGGCGAAGCCGCGTGAATTGCTATGTGATTCAAATGAGATGGGATCGAGCTCTAACCCTAAACTTGAATGGGTTTCTGCATTTATCTCACCCTTAATATTGGCAAATGGGCTAACATTTGTGACATTATCCCCCATTGGATATTTTTCCTAAATAGCTAATGGGTGTTAGATACGAGTTTCCAATGTTAAGTCTATGGAGAAAAAATATCTGGGGTTAGATAAAGATTAAAAACTCTTTACATTAAAACTATTATATTATAGGTGAAAATAATGAAGATTATGGTCGAAACCACGAAGCGATAGCTCATACCTCACCTCCAGAGAGGAAAGGGAAGGAACCCAATATGGGGGATTAATTCACATCCAAGTTAAAATAACGATCTGCTCTGAATCTTTCAGCCATGTGGGAAACCTATTTTTCACCCAATAGACATTTCGAAAATAGACCACATGTTGGTTTTCCTTACATTTTCAGAAAATAACATGTTCTCCCCACTCTTTGAGGTGATATAATAGAGGGAGTAACGAATCGATTGGCCCAGGCCGACATATCTGCAATATAACACATAATCTAAATATAGACCTCTACCAAAGAGAAGTATCACATGTAAGTAATTAAGGTGAAAGGAGAGCCCTGCCCTATTATTTCACTGATGCCAAGAGTTCCTCTGTACTACACACCAAGTCTAAATGACAAGTCAAATAGTTATAGCTGAGCTTAGATAAATTCTTAAAATTAAACTATGGAATTCTCAACCTGAGAATATTCGCAGTATTGAAACACAAGGAATTGAAATCAATAAGCAAAAAGAAAATTTTTCGTATCTTGGAACAGACACCTATGAATTCGGATTAATCTATTAATTGATATAGGTTAAAAAAAAAAAAATCATCTCTGTACTGATCCTGCTCGACTATAAATGTTGGAATATTGGGTTGACATTATATATAGATCTGACAAGAATTTTGTACTCATGTATAACATATTTGACAATTTAAGTATATACAAAGGTTCTAAATTCAATTAGGCTATATAATTACAAAAATGGATTGCATAGAAATACCATAAGGGTATAAAAATGACTGTATATGGCAAAGCCATGAAACCCAGTTGCTATGTCAACTGAGGTAGATGCCCCTTTTGCGGGTCAAAACTTACTACTGCAACCCACCTATACAACAAATGATTCAATGTATACAATGGACCCAATAAAGAAATTGATAAAAAAATAAATTTAAAAAAAACCCCATAAAAATTATTTTTTTAAAGGGAAGCAAAAGAAAATTACCACACCGAAAATACAGGTTCTGAGGAACAGGTATGTCTTTCTGTGCTGTTGGAACGTGTACTACAGTTGTAAGAAATCTTGTAAATAAACACTTCTTGCTTAAAAGAACCCCCCCCCCCCCATAACTTCTGTATTCTACCTACTGATTGCCTGTATCTTTCATAGGGAAATTAAGAGACTAAAATAAATGATACCCCTTGATACTCTGTCTGATTATGTCTTTTCTCGTACATTATTGCTGATTCCACCAGAATATCATATTTTCTTGTCAAAGTGTTAGATGTCTGGGATGGATAAAAAACATAAATGAATGAACTTAAATTACTAACACTTGAACTTGTTATACAGACTGCTTAGAGGCCCCCGGCGAGAAATAGTAGTACTGCAATACAGTTTTGTCAGTTTGCAACGAATCATCTTTTGTATCACTAACGGTTGACTTTAGTGTTTTATGGTTTGTCATTCATCTTAAAGCAAAAAGGTTATTCGGGGGATCTCATGTCAAGAGAGAGGCTTCATTTGCAAAGTTTAAGGTCACTCAGAATATCCCTCTTCCTTTCCTAACATTAGAATTGAGTGTAGTAACAACAGCAGCAGCAATATACGTCTTTCAATTTTCTTGTGGACAGGTTTCTTCATAAAAGTAGTACAATCATTGATTAACAATTCCAATATCGCCTACCTTTCGGCCAAGGGAGAATTGGCCTTCATCAGGGCTGGAAGGATGATGAATGGATAGTGAAGATGACCCAGCTTATATATTCTTTTGGTAACTAAGGTAACCAGGAAGTGGTGGTAATCAAGGTGATGTTAAATTATGGGATGTATTCTGGGTTGTGAATTATTTCTATGGCCTTTTTGTCGGATAGTTTGGTCAAAGACCAGTTGTTCACTGTGGAGATATGTAGACAGTATCTCAAAATTGTACAAAAGATTATCTGATAAATGCAGTTAGTAAGTTTATTCTTTAGGTAAATAAAGATCTGATACATTTACATCTCAAGTGTAAGTTATTATCAAAATAGTTGGAAAATGTCAGTTCGGTTCTCTTTCAGTGTTCTTAGTTCACTTGCACAGTTTCCCAAATTATCCTGCTAGTTTTTGTACTGTATACTTGCTTATAATGTGTTTTTATTTAATATCAATTTGAACAGGGACCCTATCTAGGGTTGTTGTCGGCAATAATGCCGTAGCGTGCTCAAGCGGTGCAATTTGATAGCCTAGAGTCAGAGAATGTAAGGAGCTTGTTCTAGGGATAGTATAAACAGATGGGTAAACAGGAGTCAGCAGCCAGCCAGATAGAGGTTCCAGATTATAACAATGTAAACAGAAACCCACCCCCACAAACCTCCACACAGAGAAGGGATGGAGAGATAGGGCAATTAACCAGTAGGGTTACAACTTTAGACTGGCCAATGGGGAGTAATCTGCAGACTTACTGAGATTTGCAGCATGTCTCCCAGCAGGTAATCTTTCTTTTTTTAAGCGAGAAGTGTTGATTTTCGTTCAGTCATTAAGTGAGTGATTGTCTTACATTTAAGCATTATATATATATATATATATATATATATATATATATATATATATATATATATATATATATATATATATATATATATATATATATATATATATATATACAAGTCATTATTTCAACTCTTTTTGTAATTCACCTAAAAATAATTTTAGGAGTTAGCTCAGTGGTTAAAGCACCGAGCCAAAGTTGTAGGACAGTTGAACCTAAAATAATTTGGAAATAATACCCTGAAATCAATTATCATTTTGCTAGAAATTGATATAGGTTTGACGTTGATGAATATGCTGCTGTAACTTTACAATCGCCAGAAGTTTTTGAAGATTTTAAACTGTGGCGTGCCGATTAATAAACTAATTTGGACTAATTTGGCTTATCATATATTTATTTGACAATATCATCTGCATGCATGAGGAATTTTACGTTATGTAGATCAGTAGTTTCGATCTGGTCATCAATGTATAGGTGAAATGCACGCACACACATACGCACAGTGCAGGATTGTGATAACATTGATGTTAAAGTGCAATAAGATGGCGCTGATATACGGCACAGAGTGATTGCTAGGAAATTGTAAGATAGTGTCTCTTAAGTCGGGGGACAACAACTATTATCTGCTATATATATTTTCTTTTTTTTGGGGGGGGGGGGGGGGATTTCTTTTATTGAAGTTATCCAGATAATAGTTACATTCATCCGTGTAGGAGTACATAATTGATTCCAAGTGTTGGGATAGATTATAAGAGGCCATGTGGGCCTTAGCACAGTGTAAAGTCTTGGGCCCTACTTGTGTAAGTAGTAGACCTTAAGAGAAGGGAGTAAGAACTCAAACACAGAGGTACGATGCACTACTAGGAGTCAAGAACTTAACTGTTTATTGACAAGAAAGGGTCCTTGTGTTGTACCCTTAGCAGGGGGTTGACATGACAGGCTTGGCAGCTGTGAGCTCTGTGCTCTCATTAGCTGTGGTACCAACAGCCAATAGGGGATGACCAAATCGTTCTGGTTGAGCACCCGTTCCGGTCTGTCGCACATGGGTGGGATTTTCAAAACCTGCTAAATTACCAAAACAGGGTTATTTAAGGCTGAAGTTGTATAAACGTATCTCATCGATGTAAAAGTGGCATTTTATGGTGCATCTGTTGATGGTCTTTAATTCCAATACAGGGTTTTGTATAGCTCTGATGAATATTTCCTTCCGAAAATCAACAAAAACAGTGTTTTTCATGATTTTCAGGTTTTTTTCAAAGTCTATGAGGCACAATGTTGAGGCAATTGTTTTTATTAACGAGTTTAAAGCATATGTCATGAGAAGTGTAGACAAAGTAGTTTTGAAAATCAGTAAAAGCTTGAAAAAATATTAAAATGGTCAAAACTATCCAGGACCTTTAAATATTCCAACAGAGAGACCTATAGAACATGTTGTCTGACACCCCAATTTTGAGAGGATAACACTAATGAGATATGAAATGAGAAATTAGTTTTCCTTTATTGTGAGATGTTGACCAAAATCTCCACTGTGATACCTGAAAGTTTCAATACAATGGGATAATCCATTCTGATATTAAAACATTGTGATTCCATGATGATATTTTTCCAAAATATGGGCTATTGGACAACACACCTATTAAAAGATGTATAGAAGAAATAATAATCATAATAGAATAACAAATACCCCTGTATATGTAAAGTATTCCTACCAATTATAAATACCCAGTTTACTTTTTTCCTAAATAAAAAAAAATGTACTTCTTGTGGTTAAAAAACTGAAGACGTGTTGTCCGACACCCCGGGGTGTCGGACAACATGCTCTGATATAAGTTATGAATTTGGGGTTGTTTCTTATCAATAAGTGAGTGGTTTGCTTTGAAAAACGAAGATTTCTATCATTTGATTAAGAATATAAAGGATTATAGCCACAAATATAATTTTTCCCATTGTTCTGAGAGATTTAAAAAACGTGTTGTCCGACACCCCTCGTGTTGTCCAACACCCCTGTGTGGCCCAACACCTAAATATGCTCAGAGCTTTTGTTTAATATCTAATATGTGATAGAGGTGTTTTGGGTCAAATATAACATATGCCACCATATAAGATCAGTTTTTCTCAAATTTTAACCTTTTATAACAATTCTTGAAATATCAAATATTTTAGGGGGGTGGAAAACATGCATTATTATATACAATTTGAAAAGGCTCTCAAATCTGAACCATTTGTTTGATTTTGTTGGAATAATATTTTTCTGGGAGGTACTTGGTAGGAGACTTATATAAAATATAAAAAGAAGTATTATTCCAAAATTATTTTTTGAGTGTCTGATCCCAGGAAGAAAGCGTAATATAGCAGGTTTCAAAAATCCGACCCACATGTCAGGAGGCCGTTCATGACACTGAACAACGTAAGGTGTTATTGGTTGAGAGCCCTGCCCTCATGTAGACATACTGGGAACTAAAGCTGAGCACTAATAGGGGTACTGTATGGCATTAAAAGCATGGCAGCTATACTGTAAAGATCAGGGAGGAGGTAACTAACAAAAGGGGTGACTGTTCCAATTCAGTCAATTTGTTCCTCACTAATTAGGGGTACTTTAGACAATTACTTTCTTCTCATAGAGGGATGGGGAGGTTGCTCATTGGTTAGAACACCGGACTTGTAACCCCAAGGTTGTAAGACATTGTGGGTTCGAGTCCCACCCCCAGCAGTGGTAGATTTACTGCTATAACAAAGGCCATCCTTCTCATACCATGTCTATGTGGTGTGGGAAATAAAAGAACTCTCACCTCGGTAAATGTGTAAGGGTTAGATTTCTACCTAGATTCGATCACCACCCTTGTGATGCAAAAGAACCTTGAGAAAGTCTGGAAAGGACCCACAATGGTTGACTGGACGTAAAATCAAACCAAAAACAAAACAAACAATCTTCTCATAGAAACCAATATTATCCTACCCCTAATAAAAGGCTGACATAGACTTAACATAGGCAAATTTTATGTGGCATGCTGTGGCATGCTGTGACATAAAGTGTTTTTTATGCCACTAGAGTAATAAAAATAATTGACCAATCAGAGACCAGTATGTCAGCTACTATGAAAAAAGTTCCAGTTGCACTCAAAATGCCCATTCAGATGTTGCTAGCATGATACAGTATAATCGAAAAATAGAACTCACACCTGAAATGTAGAGATGGGGTAGGATAAATACAGAACCGAACTCGAATTAGCCTGACTAGTTTTCAAGCCACTCCGGTCAGGTCTGCTACCCACTACACGACCTGTCGGTCGTGGCATAAAAACTAATTAGACTAACTCTCGTTCAGTTCTATTTAATTACTTGGCCACGATAGGGATGTATATACCAGAACTTTACAACAGTTTAACACAGTTTAGCGACCATTACACAAGGCACAGGAAGCTCCAATTGAATCGTATTCAGAGACTTGCCCATTATAATTCCAATAGTTCCAGTGTAAACAGAAAGCAGGGGAAAAAGAATGCAACACACACACCACAAACAAGCGATTGAGATAATCCAGAGTGTTGTCCTGACACTATCCCCTCAAAGATGATAAGGTGTCTCCTCCAGAGTGCCCCTTAAGTGGGATTAAGAAGCATTCTGTACCAAAATAACTGTCACCTTAAACAGGGAATCCCCTTAAGTGGTATGACCCTTTAAGTGGGGTTAAAATAAACTCTTAATAGAGCAAACAATTTCTCTTATGAACAAATTGTCCCCTTATGCAAGTGTCCCCTTAAGTGGGTTTAAAATTAACTCTTTGTAGAGAAGAGAAATCCCTTAAGCAGGGAGTCCCCATAAGTAGGGTGGCCCCTTGAGCGGAGTGTTCTCTTAAGTGGGGTAGCCCCTTAAGCGAGGTGTCCCAGAAGTGTGGTCAGACTGTTAAGTATGTTCTACCCTGGGGTGTTGGCGTAGATGGCATAAGTCGTGAATACAAGTCACGTATAGTCCTGTTGTCAACTTCAGTTACCTTCAGGCTAAAGCAGCCACGAAGTCCTGTCAGTAGGTGTTTCTTCCTCTATATGGGAGATTCCTGCAGCACACGCAACGGGCCTCTTCGTAAATATATCGCCACATTGTCTTGATATCATGACAGGCTTCTTCCATGATATGTTCACCTTCAACGGTTGGTTAGTTGATGGTGTTTTTACATCGTAGCAACAAGTGAGATTAAATCACGGCGAGATTGAACATATATGAAGATGGGGTTTGGAGGACAGCTTAAAGGTGCAGCGCAGATATTAGGATTTATCTCACCGCTGGTATCTTTTCCCCATAGACTTATTATTGGGAACTCGTATCCAACCGCCCATGAGATATTTAGGAAAAATATCCAATGGGGGATTATGTCATAAATGTAAGCCCATTAGTCAATGTGAAGGATGAAATACATTCAGAAACCTATTCAAGTTTAGGGTCAGAGCTATATCCAATCTTATAGATTCGATTTGACGTGGCGTAACTGAATGAGTCCTCTCCCACCGCTATGCGACCACTGATAGAGAGAAAGGGGAAGCGGGCCGCGGACGTTCCCGCAGCCTCAGCTGTCATACCCGTTCCGCGCTTCTGATTGGTCCAGCCGTCACGTGTATATCATGTGACCGCTTTGTTGTTTTGTACGACCAAAAGCGTTCGACACGGCCGTGTCGCCCGTCGGCGATGTCGAGTGGTGTCTATGTGTCATTCCACACAGTTCCTATGGAGTTTAAACCTTATAAACTCGTGTACCGGGGTTGTTTAGCTACCCCAGTCGCCCTGCCCTGTGTGAGCAAGGAGGAAAACCACTGTAAGTATTGTTTTTAAACCTTGCTGAGTGGGACCTCAGCCCGGGGGGTGTGTGTGACAGTGTCGCTGTCAGATCCTTTCTGTTCTGATCATGGTAGTACCTTGTCAGGGCAGCGTTTATTGTTTTGACGTTAACGTCAAAAAAACAGTCATGGGGAGATGACCAGGTTTCCCCGCAACTGCTCGTATTCTCGTGGATGTTGCTAACACTTGCTGAACCAGTCAGCCCGTGTTGCATACTGACGCTGTGTCACAACGTCAGATGTCTGTTGGTGGTTGAGGGAATTTATACCCTCACGTCGCTATCGTGGTTTCGACTGATCAACAGTCTCATCAGGCATAGGTGCGGTAGGTACTCTTCTGTGGTCTTCCCTCCCGCAGCCAGTGCGGGAAGAGGATATGTCAGTCCCACTCGGAGACTTTCATGATCATCCGAGGTCTTTGTGGTTCTCTCTATATTTGTAGCCCTAGCTGTCACCTTCCCACCCTATACCTCCCCACATGTATAGGAACTTGTATTCGTAATTTCATCGTTCCAGTAGACACTGCGAGAGCTTCCGTGGTTGGGAAAAAAATTTTGACGTGGCATTTCATGGGGGAGGTTGTGGGTGGGGAGCTTGTGACAACTAGCCGTACCTGTTGTCCATCGTGTTGAGTCCGTTGGGGGCGTTTGTCTTGAGTCGGTGAATCCAATTGAATTCGATCTTGTTTCGTAGTCTTGCTGCCTCTTTGGATTCCGGATGTCTGTATATGTAGTCTAGTATATACACCTGCACATCGTTCGTGCCGTGATGTGTGCGTTGGTTGTAGTGATGCGGTACTTCGTTTTTCGTCGAGTTCTTCTTGATACAGTTTAGATGTTCTCTTATTCTTTCCTTTATTTTCCTCTTCGTCTGTCCTACATATTGCATGTCGCATGTTTTGCACTCGATGCAATATATCACATTGGAACTGTTACACGTGACTTTCCACTTGGTCTGGTGTACTCTGCCGGTGGTTTTTGACTTAATGTTGCCGTTCATGCATATTAAGTCACAGTACTTGCAGTCTGGTTTTGTGCATTTGTTGCGTTCGTCGTTTCCTGTTGTCTCGTTGTTGGGTTTTTTCTCTTCTTCCTGTTCGTTGCTGGTTTCCATCGGCTTGTAGTTCGTTCTGGCTTTGACTAAATAGTCTTTGATGTTCTTTGGTCTCTTGTATCCCTTTGTGATTTCCTTCTTGTGTAGGTCTTTCGTCGTTGTGGATCGTGCCAAAATGTTCCAATTTTTTCGCACGATGTCGTTGACGGCTTTGTTGTTGGGGTTGTAGGTGGTTACCAGAACCACCTTGTCGTCGGTGTTCTTCTTGTTGGTCTTCTTTTCTTTTTCTTCCAGGATCTTTTCGCGATCTTGGGTGTCTACTCTTTCCTTGCATTCCATTATTAGTTCCAGGGGGTAGCCCTTGTTCCTGAATTCCGTAGTTTTCCTTTTGCAGTGGTTCTCATAGTCCTCATCCCTTTTGCAGATTCTTCGTAGTCGTAGAAACTGTGAGTACGGGAGGCTTCGCTTGGTTGCTGGCGGGTGTGACGATTCGTAGTCCAGGTAAGTGTTGGCGTCCGTTGGTTTCGTATACAGGTCAGTGTATACTTCTCTGGTGGTTTCGTCTACCTTGACCTTTGTGTCCAGGAAGGCGATATTGGTTTTCGAGTGTTCCGAGGTGAATTTCATGGTCTCATGCTGTCTGTTCAGGTCTTCTACCCAGGTCTTGAAGGTTTCCTCTCCATGTTCCCAAATTATGAAGATGTCGTCGATGTATCTCAGCCACAGTTTAGGGCGCAGGGTGCTTGTGGCTAAGAGTTGGTTTTCTAACCTCTCCATAAATAGATTGGCGTATGATGGGGCCAGTCTTGTCCCCATCGCTGTCCCGCTGACTTGTTTGTAGTGGGTGCCGTTGAATTGGATGTTGTTGTTTTTTAGAACTAGTTCCAGTAGTTCTATGATTGAGTCGTTGCTCGGGTTGAGTCGCTTGCTTCGAAAACGGTCCAGTTTGTCCTTTATTGCATCCCTTCCTTCGTCGTTGGGGATGTTGGTGTAGAGGGATCCTACGTCGAGCGTGGCTAGAATCGTTCCTTCTTTTAGTGTGCCTAGCTTCTCAATTCTGTTGATGAAGTCGTTGGTGTCCTTTACATACGAGTCGATAGTTGGAACCAGTGGCTTGATGAAGTTGTCCACGAAAGTTGAGATCTTTTCCGTGGCGCAGTTGTTGGCTGATACCACTGGTCGTCCCGGAGGGGGTCTTGCCGGCTTGTGTATTTTTGGCAGGAAGTAGATGTGTGGCGCCCTCGGTTTGTCGGTTTTGAGGGCACCAGCCATGTTATGGCTAAGTTCCCCATTCTTCGTCATTTCCTCGATTTTGGCTTCTATTTTTTGAGAGATTTCGTTTGTCGTGTCCTTAGTCAATTCAGTGTAGACCTTGTTGTCCTTCAGTTGTCTCTCTGCTTCCTTTACGTAGTCGGTTGTATTCTGTATGACTAAAGCTCCTCCTTTGTCTGCCGGTTTGATGGTGATAGAATTGTCCTTGGCCAGTTTCTTCAGAGCTGTCTTCTGTTCTTTTGTAGTGTTGTACTTTCGGTGCCTTTCCTGTCGTTCACTACTAAGCTGTATTTCGTTAAGGGCGATAAAGCCCTCCAGGTTTTGGGAGCCTACTGGGGGCTTCCACTTCGATTCCCCTCGCAGTTGTCTGTTCAGAGTCCTGTCGTCAAAGGGCTGTAAGGAGCCCTTGATCTTCTCGTCAGGAATATGTCTTGACCTTGGATCGAAAAAACCGAATTGTTCGCGCATCGTGGATTGATTCGAGTTGTTGTTGTCGAAAAATTGTCTGATTCTCAGTTTACGGTGAAACTTGTCCAGCTCTATTTTTCTATCCCCATCCCCTTGCCCCCCTTGTGTTGGACAGAAGTTGAGGCCCCTTTCTAGGATGGAGCATTCGAGGTTTGAAATTTTGCGGTCCGAAAGGTTTACCAAAATGCTCTTTGGTTGAGGTTGGACGGATGGGGTTGGGGTCTCTGGATTTCTCGATAAAGGATTTGCTGTTTGGAGAGTTATGTCATTACCCAAGAAAGACACAAAATCGGGAAAACAGTTTAAACCTTTATTAGAAAATGAAGAACAGGTAACAGGATCTCTAGTCGGGTCTTTGTCCCCTGGGTCGTTGTCGTCAGTTTGTAGGGCCGCCCATCTGTTGCTGCATACAGTTTCTGCTCTGCACTCCTCTATCGCCTTCTGTCGGGGTCTTCTGGGCTTTCGTTGGGGCTTTGGGCTGAGGTGTGGCGTTCCTTGTGGTGGGGTTGCTTTCTCTGGGGGCTGCGTCGTCATCGATGTTGATGGGCGTTGTCCTGTCCCTGGATTCCTCGAGCGTCTGTGCTCAGTAGCGTCGGTCTCGTAGAGTCCAATCGCTGCTTGGGTACCGGTCGTCTCGTCTTGTTTCTTGGGTGTAGCGTGTCCTAGGGTGGTTATGACTCTTGTGTGGCTTGGTCGGATACTGTTTCGGTCTGGTCTCTTGTTGTGGCTTCGGCTGTTCGTGGTGCCTCGTATCTCGTCTGTCTCGGCTGGATGGTTGCCTTCGATCCCTGTCCGAGGACCCCCCCCGGGTCTCTCTTGGTGTGCTCGGGGGGGCTGACCGAAAGGGATTCTGGTCGCGTTTCGGGTTTAATCGTCTGCTGTCGTGGTCTGACTGTTTCTTGGCCTCCCTTTTCACATACCTTGATGGGTGGGTCATGTCTTCATCGCTGACCTTGTTTTCTACTAGAGCGTCCATCTTCTTTTTTAGGTCTGTTTCTGCGATTTTTCGTTCCTTGATCCATCTCTGGTCAACGTATGACATCAACTTCTTGACCTTGTTGTCCGCTTCATGTCTGGGCTCTCGTTCGTAAAGCTCCTCCTTCACCACGATGAGGGTTTGCTTTACCAAAGACTTGCTGCGGGTCTCCTCCTTTTCCAGGGATGTCGATACGAACTTCATTACCTCGAGGGCGGCCTTGTGTCTGATGTTCTTGATCCCGTCGCACATCGAGTGGCTGTCCTTGACCCACTGCGGCATATCTTCGAGGCCTGAGGCCCACGGGGTGGGTAAGTCGGCATCGACGGCACTGTCCAGCCAGTGCTTGCGTAGATTACTTCGTATCCCATCTACGCCGTTCTTTCGTACCGCTCGCCAGGAAAGTCGTAGATTGTCGCCCAAGAGATCGTCGAAGGTCTGGAAAGACATGGGTGAAAAAGGATGACTAACCTGTTCTTTTCCTGCGGTGCATTGTTTGTTGGTGGTGTGTGCATCTAGGTCGTCCCCGTTGGAATCCAGTTCCAGCAGTATCGACAAGACATTATCCTGTAAGGGGACCGGAATTGAATTGGAAATGACCTTACCCTCCAAATTCCGTTTCGATCCCCTCACTGTCTCAGTTTTGGACGGTGTGGTGTGGGCTGTTGCTGCTCTTCTGGCGCCAGACACATCAAAAGCCACTGCACAGGCTTCAGTGTCTTTTTTTCTGGGTGCCATTGTAGAACTGTCAAAGTCGTGCGGCAAATTCTCCGAAAAATCCGCGGAAAAACGTGAACTTTCTCGCAAAAAACCTTTTATAGTTGGTTGTCTGGGAACAGTAATACTATTTGACGACTCTTGCTTATGTTGGTTGTATTTTGATCGAGCTAGAGACAGCGTAAACTTGTTGCGCCGTCCCCGTGTGGGCTGATCGATGCGTGAAGTGTCAGTGTCAACACGGGTTGTGTTGACATTGACTCCGCTGGTGGAAGGATAATTTTTCGAATCCAAAACCAGTTTGGATCCCGAAATCTTAGCCATCCGTGGTTTAGGAGTACGTATACATGTACCCCTACCTTTGTCGATGTTGGTATTGTAATTGCAAGACTTATTTCGATGTGAAACAGTATGAGAAATGCAATCAAAGTAGGCCCGGTTACTCACGCTGTCATGGAGGCCGTCGGGCGCTGTCACCGTGTTGCCTACCTTACCCGGATTGAACGGGTTGACGGTCGCAAAAGGGAGTTCTACGTTGAAGTTGGAATCCTCCTTTGATAGGCCTCTCTTTGCTCGTCTCCTTCTCCGCATCTCTTCTGTCTTCTTATTCATTTCCTCTTGTGCTTCTAGCTGTTTTCGGAAGGCAGCCTCCTCCGACTCCTCCTGATCGACCGCGTCCATCGGCGTGTTGTCCGCCGACGGGCCGCCTCTCGCCGCTGACAGCAGTGTGTCCCGGCGATCGCCTTTATCGGCGTCTTTGTCTTCTCGTCTTCGTTTGGACTCTTGTGTGGACATCGTTGGTACTTATATTTAGCAGGAGGACACTCACTCAAAAAAGAAATAGATTCGATTTGACGTGGCGTAACTGAATGAGTCCTCTCCCACCGCTATGCGACCACTGATAGAGAGAAAGGGGAAGCGGGCCGCGGACGTTCCCGCGGCCTCAGCTGTCATACCCGTTCCGCGCTTCTGATTGGTCCAGCCGTCACGTGTATATCATGTGACCGCTTTGTTGTTTTGTACGACCAAAAGCGTTCGACACGGCCGTGTCGCCCGTCGGCGATGTCGAGTGGTGTCTATGTGTCATTCCACACAGTTCCTATGGAGTTTAAACCTTATAAACTCGTGTACCGGGGTTGTTTAGCTACCCCAGTCGCCCTGCCCTGTGTGAGCAAGGAGGAAAACCACTGTAAGTATTGTTTTTAAACCTTGCTGAGTGGGACCTCAGCCCGGGGGGTGTGTGTGACAGTGTCGCTGTCAGATCCTTTCTGTTCTGATCATGGTAGTACCTTGTCAGGGCAGCGTTTATTGTTTTGACGTTAACTTTTTCCAACCACGGACGCTCTCGCAGTGTCTACTGGAACGATGAAATTACGAATACTATATCCAATCTTATTTGAATCGCTACGTAATTCATGCGGCTTCCCCTTGCGAATTACTACGCGATTCAAACTCGATGGGATACGACCTCTGACCTTAAAATCTTATAGGGTTCCTCTATATTATTATCCACCATATACAAAGAGCCCATTGAAAATGTATGGGGACCACGACCCATTATATAAAACCTGTTAGATACCATAACTGTAGTATATGGATTCAAACCTGTTGTATACGCCCTTCAAATCCATGGTATACAAGAAAATAGTCCATTTGTGCAATAGAGCAAAAAATAGTCTCTACTCGTTGATATGGCAATTCCTGGGTTTTATTTATTTGAAAAGATGGATAATAAATCCAATAAACGATGGGTTTGTGGACAGGCAGCTCTTAGTCAGACAGGCTGTTATTTAGTTAGTTACAATTATCTCAGGAGGGGGATAAGTTGATTTATCCTATCAATGCATGAGCAATACACGCCCTGAAATACGCCACCCCAGTGTCATATTCGCCCCTCTAGTAAGCTGGTGTTTGAAGCTCGCCAATGTGACATCAGGAATCCATCAGGAAATCATTATGGTGGTTTTACTATTCTAATTTTATTCTACAAATACGAAACTCGAGAATACTGACTCTACGTCACACCGGTCACGTGACTGACCCACCACTTCACAATGTAGAGAAGGGGAACATCCTTTTCCCACCCGCCCACACCGAACTTTTTATCTTGGCCACCATATGCCACGACTAGTGACATAGTGACTTCATGAGGCGAAGCCGAGTGAAGTCCAGAGCCAAAACTCCAGAAGTGGCATGCGGTGGCCAAGATTAAAACGAATCCGGTTTTGATTTTATCCTACCCTGTCTCCTCGATTTTGGAATATTACGTGATAACAATTCTGTATGCCACTAGTGGCATATAAAACTCCGTATGTCAGTCAGCGTGGCATACGGAAACTCAATGTTAAGCCTATGGGATTTTACATTAGGGGTAGGATAGTTTACTACATCTTATACTTATCAATTTGTATCCTTCACTATTATTTTAACCTCGTAAACACTCACTTGACACTAGAGTTGTCCCACGTTCTCTTTTAATAGGGTGATAATGTTTACACTGCTTAATAAACATTATTCAATGCACTCCGTGTTATAATTATCAAGGTAGCAATTGGGTTACTAGGAGGTGTCATAGCCACATCTCATTAATCTAGAGCGTTTTCGAGGATTTGTTCACTAATAATTTATAAGGTTGGATTTTATTCCCTGCCCCCTACACCTCTCGAGAAATCTGGACCTTCTTATTCATTGACACCAAATGGAGACAAGTCTAGAAAAATAACCAGCAGTGGGTTATTTATTTATTTCTTTTTTCCCCTCTTTTTTTTCTTTTTTTAACCGAAAACCATTCATTGCCATCAACTGAAGGTAATGAGCCCTCTGGTCTTCCACGGGGGAAATTTGTTGGGCACACTTTGGTTTTGACGGCGCTTATTTCTATTTTGGCATCGGTTCCTATTTTTTCCCATCAGACGGTTGGCGGACATGCACAGGTGTTAGGAGCGGCGGCATGGGGTGTAAAATGGGCCGCTGCTTCAGTCGGGAAGCCCCAGGCCAGCCTCGTGCTACGTGACCACCTCCACCTTCACATTATTGATGCGTTAAAGTACGTACGAGCTTAAAGCACAGCTGTTGGGTTGAATACATCCACTCATATTATCATGAAACGTCACAAATGTTCATATAATTGTCATAAGGCATGAGTTGTCTTCGCGGAATGATATCACAAAGCAGACCTGAGTGCTATTTGTAGCAGAAGACAGGGAACACCATAGAAATAATTGTATGAATTTGACTGACGTTTAGATTTTCCCCTATCCCGTCCCATTTTTTCAATTGCATATGTCACCCGTGGCATACGAATATTCTATAATAATCGTGGTAACCTCGTTCTACGTGACCACCTCCACCTTAACATTATTGATGTGTTAAAGTAGGTACGACGTTAAAGTACAACTGGTCGTTTGAATACATAGCAGTATAACATAGCAGTATTTAACACTAAAGAGTTTAAACACTTTACCAAATATTGCACAGAGAGCTATTTATAATAACTAATGTAAGATATACATGGCAGTTAACATTATTGAAGTGTCAAGTAGGTACGAGCTTAAAGCACAGCTGGTGGTTTGAATACATTCACATTATAGAGTGGGATTGCTTAGGTATAAACTAAAAGATTAAAGCTTAACTATTGAACTAGTATCTGATGGATGTAAAGTGGGATTCACACGATGGGACCCATGTACCTCACAGGGTGTTTGTCTGAAACAAAATCTGCTGAGATTCTGTACTCGAACACAATTTCTTTGTCTAAATTTTAGAGTTCCATATCCCTGAGACATGTTTTTCCCCTGCAATAGTTGGCGACATTTACCTGTAAACGGAACAGAGTCTCATGATATTTTGAACCCTGCAAGGTACATGAATCCCACCGTATGAATTCCACTTTATATTTCGGTCCGCTGCCAAAAACATTGTATTCTTAAAGACTCCCTATGCGAGAGATGCAATAAAAAAAACTTTAAAAAAGACAACAACATATTTTGTACCTATATTGTGGGTGGATTGTGCAGAGCTATTCTTTCTGGTGCATCGTGGGGAACAACTGCCACTTTTACGCAGGTTTACCCGCTGGAGGGTGTGGCGAAATTTTTTTTTTCAAAGAAACCTTCTTATAACTTATCTTTTATCTTTTGAAAGGTTGATAATACTTCCTTTTTACCTGTCTCATTGTTTAATGGGGCAGGGAACCAGTCTATAAGTGCGGCAGCCACAGACAGATAAAACTCTTCGAACATATTCTCTGTTACCCATCTCCAATGTTCCTCTGCTTGCAGTCAGAGGAGGAGAGAGATTGAGCCCCAGGTTAGCAGGCAGCTTGTCTATCCAGTAATCCCCGGACCTGACATAACGTCAGTGTGACAAAGAGCCTCGGGGCTCCAGGACGAGCTACTCCAGCATAAAGGGCACAGAGTCATTGCTAGTTCTGTCATCATCTACCAGGATATTGTAAGATAGTGCCACTGTAGTCGGGGGACAACCATTACTATCTGTTTTTATAATCTATAGATAATTGTGAGACAAGGCTAAAACCCCTCTGTGGCAAGCAAAGAAAATATTTTGGATAAAACCTATTGATAACTGGACCTGGTTTTTTTTGTATTAATGCCGGGGGCAAGATGGCCACCTGCATAATGCAATAGCTACGTGCCCATACAGAGGGGGAATATATTGTGGTGGTTTTCAGACTAGGCATCATATACGTGTTATGTATACAGGCAAAGTGTTCAGCCAACTAGTATGAATAATCGCCACTCGCGACAAATTACTGCTATTGAAAAGTTGTTCGCAAATATATATCACCAGGTTGCGTTCACATCAGCAGCCTTCCTGCTGGAGCAGTATCAAGCAGCATATATACATATATATATATATGGAACCTTTTTTATTCTTTTATTAACTATAAGGATTTTTAGATAAATTTCGCATGTTGACCTTTGTTCTTTGAATATGAATAAAAAATGTTCAAATCCTCTTTATTTCTGTGTATAATTCATGCTGATTGTCCTGCACTGACCATTATCCGACGGTGGTTAAAAGGTCCTACTTAGCTGTGTTCTTCTCGTTTTGGAGGCCTGCTTTGTGTTTTTTCTCAAATCTGACTACTATTGCCGACAGACGTACATTTTTTAGGCAGTGCACCACCACCGCCGATGCACCACGATATACTTCCCGATATATTACGATTAGAAAAAGAGCAAAATCGTGGGATATCGGAAGGTTCCCGAAGATCCCAATCGTAGACAATCGGTGTGCATCATAGTGCATCGAAACGGTTTGTTGGGACAAAAAAGGTGACCACGGTTACGATTGGCTCACGATTCAATCAGTGTATCAATGTAGATCTTAGGAAGTATTTTAGAATCGAAATATACTATAATTTTGGAAATATTGAATGAATCTGAATCCTTTTACAGGTAGCCTACATACAACATATCATCATATTATGTTTCAGACACCAAAACATTCAAATTTTCACATGTAAGAAAGATTTTTCCGTCAAATATTCTCCCAATACACACCGATAGGCTACGAAAAATCCAACATGTTGGATCCTATTGGGAGGCCTACGATTGGCGTTTCCAATCGTGGCGTGTCGGGAGCCAATCAGGGCGTGTCGGGAGTCAATTGTAGAAGTTTGGTCCAATGCCACTATTTTATCTGACCTCCAGTTGGAATTTTGATTCCAAATCGGGAAGTTAATCGTAAGGCATACCGGGACCAGAATCAACGTCGGTGGATGCAGGTCGATAACTCCTTTAAAGCTTTCTGGAGAGATATCAATTTTTATACATATCATACAGATTCTGAGGAACTCCTCTCGCACTAGTTGTGATTTTTTTTCTGTGTTGACTCATCTTCTAATGTCTCGGTGACATTATAGCGTGTTCATGGCGCACAGCCTTTAATGAGGAAAAGTACAAATAACGGCATTTACTGAATGTTAACACACTAATGGTGCGTAATCTGAATCAGTTAGATCGATGACATTACCTTTCTGAGAATATGGTTATATTCATCATCATTCATTAAAAAAATCCTAGCATTGCAATTTACTATGGACGACATTTACATATGAAACTACTTTTGTTAAATATTCATATTAAGTATTCAACTAACTTTTGAAATATTTTCTGTTTTCATAACATTGAAAGTATAATATATTTTCATAATGCATTTTCAACTTGGTCTTCAATTCAAAACTTTGATCACATTCATTTGTATAATTCAATATACAAGGCCCATACATGAATATTGAATTAATATATACAATCTACCATTGTTTACTTTTGATACCTATGTCAATATCAGCATGTTCTCCTATCTAAATCAATATTAGCCATATGAGCATTAATTATTTTATTATCCGCCTGATACATGGCCATCGAAAAGAAATGGGCGATGTGTATCTACAGATACGGATATGTGTATCTACAGATACGGATATGTGTATCTACAGATACGGATATGTGTATCTACAGATACGGATATGTGTATCTACAGATACGGATATGTGTATCTACAGATACGGATATGTTGTGTGTTCCGGTTTGCAATAGCCGGTGCGTACCTTAAAATAGTGCGTATGAGCATACAGCCGCTTAAATCTGAAACCAGTATATATTATATTTATTATTCACCTTTTCCTGACAAGTTGCGCACAGATATCAGTTCGTATTAGGTATGCACTATTTTCCGCATGCGGCGGCTTTTGCTGCCCGGACCGTACAACATATCTGTATGCTCCGGGTTTGTAGATACACGCTGCCCATGTGTTTTCTAGGAACACTTTGTAAAATGTATTAGGTGCATAGTAAAAAGGCAACAAAGCCCAGGAAAGGCAATAAAAACGGCGGCCTATCTCGGACCCGTTGCACCGCACATCATGAAATGTCCATGATTAGCGTCAGCTAAGGTCGAGCGTAAATCCTTTAGTTCTTGTGTAGAAAATCGCTCCCCACTGCCATACTATACACTGTGTACAATATTCTGCAGTCAATAGATAGCACACTTAGGCCACTAAAAAAACAACCTTGTTTCTCATCACCGCGCGCATCTGCAAAAACAATTTTAGACGATTTTTGTTTTGTTTTTTTTGGTTAAAATAAGATGAACATTGATAGAAATTATGAAAAGTATGTGTATTTAGTATCAAATTAAAACTCCTCATGCCATAGATGCTTTCAATGTATAAACAGTATGAATCTGAAAACCCCGCGTATGCAGACACCCTGCATAAGCGGGCACTTTGGCCCAGAACAGAGGGTGACTTCTTGCCCAGGGTTTTACTGTATGTCTAAAGCCCACTTTATGACACTTTTAAGCCATCTTTGATCCAGCAAAAAAAACCCCAAAAAACGCCCTCATCATATTTTTCATGGCTTGGTAATGAGAAACAAGTTTTTTTTTGAGTGGCCTTAACAGCCTTCACTCAGGTAAGGAACCTGTGAAAATCTGATACATCGTGAACTGTAAGGACTATTTGATATTATATTGACTGAAAAAAAAACACTCCAAGCCTAACATTATATTGACTTACGATATTGATATATTTCAACAACCGCACCTTTTACCCATGTATTTTATTGCGATTGAGTGCGAGGGATCCGTCGCCATTGACGTCGTAGATACCGTCGATGGACCCTCTATGGCCCCGTAAAACGTGTGCGACGATCGCGTCGTTTCAGTGGGACCGGGCCTTTAACCATCCAAAACATTCACACATAATTGCGCAGATTTATAAAATAGAATGGTAGGAATCTATGTAGGAAACCTGGCATTGAATTTCTAAATTGGAAGTACAGTAAAACCCGGCTTAAGGAGAGACCCTCCGTTCCGAGCAAAGTGTCCCCTAAGGTGGGGTGACCCCTTCACGGGGCTGTCTGTTGATGGACATGTTATCAATGCGTATAGGGGACAGAGCCATTGTTAGTTCATGAAACAGTCACTAGGTGGTCGGGGGACAGAACCTGTATTCTGGCTCTTTGTTCTTACTAAATTCAACTGTCTTTTAATGTTTTACCATGGTTCCCTTGACTCTCTAGACCCATCCCAGAGCAGGAAGATATAATGTAAAACCCAGGACATGATGTTTTTCACATGGAACACTTTATTTACATATGTGAGCAAGGCAAGAAAAGTGACATTTCCCAATTATCACTCAGTTCTTTTGCACCTCCATTAGTGAAGAACAGCTACCGTTTCACCTCCATTAGTGAAGAGCACCTACCTGGGGGGCGTCATGGCAGCGCCCATGACTCATAGGCTATATATGCCGTATACAGGTGACACTATGGTATACAGATACTGATATTACCATACAGACAGCCCACAGATGCCTACCTGATGCCTACAGGGGTCTACAACGTCTTTTGTCTGATTGTTTATACACTGGTTTGTGCGCCACACACTATATGGAAACCTCAAATATGGTAAGGTGTCCCTCAAGAGTGTCATCTTAACCGGGGTTAAGAAGCTTTCTGTACCGAAATAATTATCCCCTTAAGCGAGGTGTGCCTTTAAGTGGGATGTCCCGGAAGCGGGTTTTACTGTACCAATATCAAGGATGGCCTTAAGGCTAGCAGACATAGACGTTTGGTTGTGGGTTCAAGTCCCACTGCAGCCACTCATCTCCTTCATCCCCAGCAGTGGTAGATTTACTGCTATATCAAAGGCCAATCCTTCTCATACCATGTCTATGTGGTGTGGGGAAAAAAAGAACTCTCACCTCGGTAAATATGTAGGGGTAAGATTTCTACCTAAATTCATCATACAGATTCGATCACCACCCTTGTGGTGTAAAAATACCTTGAGAAAGTCTGATAAGATCCTGTAATGGTTAACTGGACAAATCAACCAACCAATCAATCAAGATCGACGTTTCTCCCTGATTCCTACCGATCTGATAGCCTTATAGGCATGGATTTAGCACTTTTCTAGCAGACCGGCTGAGAGTGTAAAGTAGTAGCTCTTATATTAGGAGAACTCCTGACCTGTTGAACCTCCAGGTGATATTCGTTGTCATATAGTTCGCCGTTTAACTATTGAGCTCTACAATTCACCCCCACCCCCAATCCCTAGCTCCCTCACACCGACCATCCTCACAGTAGTCGCTCACGAGCACCATCACCTGGCTGCAGTGTAGCATGCCAAGAGACAAGACCGCAGTTGGGCAAGGTCAGTCATTTTTCACAAACAGGTAATGACCGATTGTTGTTTGTGTTTCACAGAATTGGATCTATAAGGCGGGCGTCCACCAACCACGACACAGCTTCGATAATGGCTTTCCGATAAGGTCCACGACAGGCCTACGATTGGAGGCCTCGTCGTAGCCTTGTCGTGGTTGGTGGACCTTAGTTCCCGACAAGAGTCTACGACAAGGCCACGACAGGCTGCGACCTGTCGGGGGCCTTCCGACAAGGCTACGACAAAATCGAATACGACTGGACCTTTGTCGTGGCATGTCATGAGCTTGTCACAGAGGTCTACGATAGGATAATTTGGTGGATCGTGCACTCCCCGACACGCTACGACAAGGGCCCACGACAGAGAGAACAGACGCCCCTTCTCACAACAAGGCTACGACAAGGCGCTGATTGGAACTTTCTTGTCGGGACTTGTCATAACCTTGTCGTGGTTGTTGGACGCCTGCCTATAGAGTGCGTCCGGTGATTAACATTCACAACTCTTAATGTTGATCGGAGATATTGATGGTTGATGGTTTTTGAATTGATGATAAATGAAGACTATAGAAGAAACCAACAAGTTTAGGTCAAAGTCTTGGTTCTCCACGAGTTAGACGTAGAGCGATATGAACGAGGTGAAGCTGAATGAATATCGCGTAGCGTTCAAACCAGTTGAAGAACGACGACTTTGACCAAAACAAGTCACTTTCTGTAATTATCTCACCCCGTACACACTAACAGAACGGACAACACACTGGATATATGATACCATAGACCATGGAGAACGGACTGTATTATTTGTAGGGGCATGGAGAACGAGTTATCAATGTTAAGCCTATGGGAAAAAAGATACCAGGAGTGAGATAAACAGGAGGATACCACAAGAGTTTATCTCGTCTCATGTTGTTTGCTATGTTACATAGCATCCCACTGCAGCCGCCTTTCTCCGTAATCTCCAGCAGCGGAAGACTGCCAGATGTCAGAGGCCAATCCTTCTAATACCATGTCTATGTCGTGTGGGGCGTAAAGAACTTTAATCTCTGTAAATGTGTAGGGATGAGATATCTACTTAGATACTCCGACGCTGTAAAAGCATTGAGGTAAACAGGATCTTGAAAAAGTCTGAAAAGGACTTGTCTTGGTTGACTAGTCGAAAAGTCAAACAAACAAACAAAAAACTCAGACTAGGTGAGACTTCACTATTCTTTTTTATTTATTATTAATTACTCAAATATCCTGAGATGCAAACATGTAAACAGTCCCACAACGAATATTTGAATATTCACATGGCTACAGGTGGTCTTTCCAGTGGAGAACAATTACTCTTTTGATAAAGGATACCTGTGCCCAATCCATTGTCGCACAGATTCTTTTCTCTGTGAATACTGGGGAAGCAGTTTATGCGAAGTCTTTACTCTACCGTAAATAACTTAGCTTTGTATTAAGAAATCCTATCTTATTTCATATTTAGTTGGTCTCATATCATTAATCCGTTTCAGAGAAAGCTACATCATTTTTGTTCTTCTTTATTTGTTTTGTCTCAAAATGGATGGAATTTTACGGTAGGACAACTTATTAGGTAGAGCAATTGCGCATGAGACTATTATATTTACGTTATACAAATAACCCCCCCCCCCCCCCAGTGAAACCTTTAAATCCTATCAAACCTATATTTCATTTCTTGAGCCTTTTTGTAAAGTAACCTATATGACCTATAAAAAAAAACCTATATCTTTTTTACTGTCATACTTACAAAGTCAGATTGTCAAATGACAAGAAATCCACATTATCAGTATTTCTAAGAGATAAGACTTGAAAAAGGCTACACTTGCCTAAACGTTGTATAAAGCTGTGACACCGAATAAAGCCACCAATCAAAACCAAATTGGGCAGCTGTTGAGTTGTACTTGTTTAAAATCTCCTGGAATTTCTAAGAGATCTTAAAAGTATTTAAGGATGAGGAGATTGTATGACTTCTTGCCAGTCTGCCTTGTCTGTTGGAAACTCCACATGCACATATGCATGCTGGGTCGAACCTGATGAGCCAGACATCCTGATGTCCTGCAAATTAATACGGGTAAATTTTGTTAGAAATCAAGAATCAAAGATAAGCGATTCACTATATTTTGTCTCCATCATGCTAAGTATGTTAACCAAAAAAACCTATATTGTTGGCCTTAAAAAACCTGTAAAGACCTATATTTTGATTTTCAAAACCTATAGAAAAACTTATATTAAGGAAGAGGCGTACTGGAAGGCCTGCAAATATTAGAGACAATTCGAGGCTGAAGAGCTTTCCATGCCCTCGCCTTTATCCTACCCCGTAGTCTAGTCAATTTAGGGTCTGACCCACCACAAATTGCAATACAATTTTTTTCTTCACAATGCATTTCAGACAGGTCCCCAAATAAACATACTAAAAATCTGCCAAAATCCCCCTTGGGGAAACATGCTTAATTTGCAAAAATCAAATATGGCCTTCAAAACACCTACAGCTGTGGACAAATAGATATAAAACAACTTCTAGATGGTATTTTCAAGTAATTTAAAAAGATAAACTATTTCTTTTTAGATGCACAATCTCATAGAATAAGTATTTACATGATTTAACTGCTCATCAAATAATGAAAATTACATAGGTAGTTATTAACTATTTTCTAATAGGCTGTTCCGAGTTATTATAGTTTCAATGCTTTTTTTTATATCTAGTGCAGGTTATCACATTGCATTTTCAATCAATATTCAAAGATGGCTTTTAAAAGTATTCTTGTATCTGTAATCTCATATGAATCTTCAACTGAATATCTTAATTGGCGAGGAGCACCGTAATAAAGAAATGTGATTTTGGCGATGCATCAATACCTCCCTTCAAACAGTTTTAAGAAAAAATCACAGGGGATGATTCTAATTTAAAATATTGTCATTGTTTCAGGTTATTAGATGTTATGGTATAGCTAAAATATCATGACCTATCAGCCATCTCGTATCTATAAATACATCAACTGTACTTGATATTCACTTTAGCTCATTAAATATAACCAGTATGTGTAGTCTTCTACACTTCTATAAAACCCTTTTCAATGAGGCACGGTCATAATTAACATAGTCATATTAACCCTTTAAGGGTGAATGATACCTTGAGGCATCAACCAGCCAGAGCAAATATGCCTTGAGTCACATAGTTTTTTTTTTGTTTTTTTTTAGATTTTTATTTATCCTGGAGTGATACCGTAGGGAGAGAGTCTCCCTATCTTCCCGGTGCTCCAGCATAGTTGTCTGAACTTATAATTCAAAGCTTTATGACATGATACATTTTCCTTAACATATTCCAGTGGATGATGCCTTTAGGGGTCAACTGTGCCACTATGGGAATGCCTGAAATGTCTTTAGACATCATCTGTTAAAGTTTTTTTTGTAAGTCTCCACAGCAATTCATTGAGATTTCAGGCTAAAACATTCCATTTAGTGACCTTGACCTTGGTCAAGGTCAATAGCACTGTAAAATATTGATCTTTTCGTCAAATATGGAAGGGTTCAACATCATATATTATTGAAGATATCTTAGATGTTCTCAATTTCAATTTCATTTCCTATCAGATTTGGTGTATTTGTGATTTCTATGGAATCTTACCTTGACCTTTGACCTTGTTCTCTCTTAATGATGCATGATGGGAAAACAATTTCACAACATTGTGAGGTCCTGATATCATTTTTAGAAATATGTGATGCAAGTTAAATTATTAAAGTATTTTGAGTCAATCTATGGAAACTACTACAATTTGTAATTGGTTATTTGGTCAAATTATGAGAACAACATTCTGTTTAGTGACCTTGACCCTGGAAAAATGTTTGATTGTTGTAGAATCTTAGAGTATCATGGAATATTAATCTTGATCGGTAAAATATTCTTAAAGATATGATAGAATATGTTTCAATATCAGTGGCCTATGTATGAACAGATACTGTGACCTTTGACCTCACTGTGGCTCACTCTGGTCAGGTCTGTTTCTCACTACGCTCAGCTAACGCTTCGCGTAGTAATACACGACCTGCCCGTCGTGGCATAAACGCTGACAAGTCTAACTCTCGTTCCGTTTCTACTAATTATAGCATCTGTCGATAATGGGAATAAGACACCAGGACAGCATCATGATTATAACTGTCTGACAGAAGTTGCTGCGATGGCGGATCCTTATTAATGGCAGAGATATGCAGCTTTTATTGCCAGGTGTAGTGAGTACAACGTGACAATCGCTGGCATGTGGAGTCAGGGAGCGACGAGCTTCGTGAGGCGAGAATCCCGTGAAAAACGGATTTCGGGAAATGTCTGAATGGTACAGGAAACTGATACCGGACATGACTGCTAATTGCCTCCATTGTTAAAGCGTGTCTCCGCCAGGCGGCGGCCAATGAGCGGGAACGTGAGGAAGTGATGTCAGCAGCAAACGGTCAGCGCGCTTCACCATGAACGATCTTCTGGTTATCTCTAAGAAATGGTGGGAGTTTCTAATAGGTTGTTTCTTCAGGGGAGCTTCTATAAAAGTGTCGAAATAAAAGGAAACATGAGATGAAAATAACTTGGTCCGTACTTGATGGGATACTATAGAGGAAACCCATGAAAGTTTAGGGTCTGAGCCCGTATCCCATCGAGTTTGAATCACGTAGTAATTCACAAGGCGAAGCCGAGTGAATTATGTAGTGATTCAAATGAGATGGGATTGAGCCCTGACCCTAAACTTGAATGGGTTTCTGAATTTATCTCACCCGTAATATTGACTAATGGGCTATCATTTGAGACATTATCCCCCATTGGATATTTTTCATAAATATCTAATGGGCGTTAGATACGAGTTCCCTCTATTAAGTCTATGGAGAAAAAATATCTGGGGTGAGATAAAAGCTCTGACCCTAAACTTTGATGGGTTTCCTCTATATTACTACCCTCAGTCAGACAGTCACCCTCAGATACAAGGTGAGCCATTGAAGGGGGCTGCCCTTTTGCCCTCAGACGCCAAAGAAATCTAGGTGCCAGGTTGTGTATGCAATGCTTGAACCTGCCCACTCTCCTGGCAGATCCTTGCCATCCAAGTAGACCGGGATCTGCTGGGAGACTAGGTTACGCTCCATGCCCCATCAATTCACTCTCAAACGGAGACCCACCTGCACCCCTAACCTCAAACCCACCCTCACCCTCACCTTCAAATTCACCGTCAATTATCATAATATATTCTACCTTGTATTGCTATTCTCATATACTGTATGTACGTTACGTTACCCATCCGATCCACTATTTGTTGGAAGACCGATGTATACAACATTGAAGCAAATAAATGATAAAAAAAAAAAGAAGTGAAGCTCAGACCCATTTGCATCCCAACCTCAGATACACCTCCAAACCTTGAAACACCTTCAAACCTCGAAACTCAGACCAATCCTTACTCTCAAATCCAATATCAACCTCTTAGAAGGAAACTCACGAGATGAAAATAACTCGGATTCTACTGAGTTTGAACTGTGGAATAATTCATAGCAAACCAAGTGGAGTGCAGATCAAGTTATTTTCATCGAGTGGGTTTCTGATTTTATCTCACCCCATATACATGATCAGGAATATTAGTAATCAATTAAAGGACTCACCCAACTAGCCATTGAGTATTGGGTACACTACCTTCACGGTTATGGAGTATGAGTTCCTAATATTAAGCCTATGGATAACAATACCAGAGTGAAATAAAGACCCGTCCCCACCGTCACCCTGGCACCCTGGTCTCAACGACAATCTTGTCCGCAGCGGAGGGTGGGGAGTTTGCTCAGTGGTTTAGGCATTTACTGCTATATCAAAGGCCAGTCATTTTCATGCCATGTCTATGTGGTGCAGGAAGTAAAAAAACTCTCCCCTCGGTAAATGTGTAGGGCTGAGATTTCTACCTAAATTCATTTCATAGATTCGATCACCACCCTTGTGGTGTAAAAGAACCTTGAGAAAGTCTGGTAAGAACCTGTAATGGTTGACTAGACGGGAAATCAAACCAGGCAACGAACAAACCAACAAAACCCCCTCACTTCTCCAGGGTCAGGATGCTCCGGCCTGCACCTGATGACAGCGCTGCTGTGGAGATGAGTCGTGGAAAGTAGGGCATTAGATGTGATCACCATCAAACCCAAAGTAGGTCTAATAGAGCTTATTGGACGTCATACTACCTACACGTATAACAACCAACAAGCAAAATTGTCTGCAGCCTGAAACACCTCTTCACCTTAGCCTCAGACCATACTCACTTTCAACCTCAGATACATCCTCGCTTTCATCCTCACCCTTAACCTCTGACACATCCTCATTCTCCACTAAAGCAATTCGCACAAGGAAAGCAAGAATAGAGCTTCAGTAGTTGGCATAATAAAGAAGAAACCAACAAGTTTTGGTCAAAGTAGTCGTTTTTCACGAGTTTGATGCGGAGTGATATGAACGAGGCGACAGCCGAGTGAATATTACTTAGCATTCAAACGAGTTGGAGAATGACTTCTTTGACCAAAACGAGTTGCTTTCTGTATTTATCTCACCACTGTATGCACTAAAAGAATGGACAACACACAGGATTTATACCATGGAGAACGGACTGCAATACTCGTAGGGGCATGAAGAACGGGTTCCCAATGTTAAGCCTATGGACATTTATTCCAGGGGTGAGATAAAGCCATTTTCCATGGGCCAACGAAAACAGCACCGATTAATTGAGTTCTCCTAAAGCCTATAAGACACCAAAATTCGTTCCCGATTCATTCCGACCATCGGCTCGGTGAAAGTCGGGAATAAAATGTCGGTGTCTTATACCTATAAGACACCAACATGTAGACTCTTCCCTATGACACCTCCTCCTTTTATAACCTCGTAAATTACCCGGGATAAGATCAAAGGATGCGGCCCCATGCCGGGGCCGGCTGGGCCGCGGGCCGGGTGATAGGTCTATATAGGTAATAATACAAAATTGAATAACTTCTGTTTTATTTAAGATATTAGAAAACAGTTTTCAGATCTATAATCGCTTATGTCTCCCCTACAAATCGATATAACGCACTTTTAAATCGGACTGGGGGATACGTAGCATCCCTATCCAAACAGCCAACTCATAATCGGTAACAATTGGTGAAAGTGCATACATCGAAATCTTAAGGTCAGGGAGAGTCGGTCATATCTGACATGGTAGTAATGCCCGACCCGTCGGGAAAAGCAATAAAATCGGGTCGGTGAAGTGCGTACATCGACCCGACTGATGCAGATTGTCACAGACCCGACAGATCCGTCAGGCAAAGGTGGAATCGGGCACAGCGGTCGGGTCGGTGTCTTATAGGTTTAAAAGTCAGACCGTGGTGGCCAACGACTGCACGTCGGGATCTAGAAATCGGTGAGGATGCTGTGCAGGCCTTGTTTCTGTCACATTTGACAGGTCCATACGTACTGAATGTTCTTCTCAATTACTACACCGATGATTTCAAACCCCTTTGATTCTGTTAGACGGTGAAGACGTCGTTCAGTGGTGGCCTTATTGCATTATCTATGCGCAATTAACTGATGAACCCTTCTCTGCATGCCTGTTCCATTCAACGATATATGTAAAAGAAAATCAATCGGTAGTTCCCGACTGCAGATCGGTGGCGAATAGTCGGCTAGTGGAAAATGGCTTATAACCATTACAGTTTATTTGTCACCTCCGTTCTATCGTAGTCGCGGTCATAAAAAGCTATCTATTGAATGTTGATGGGCACATAAAGCGTACAGTGATCAAGTTACAATCAGAAACAGCAGTGCGACCGGGCCTAATGCCGGAGACACACCAAGCAAGAAACGTTGGCGATATTTGTACTCGCCTACATAGCCATGGGGGTTATTTGAGCGATGGAATTTATCGCTTGGTGTGTCCTCTACTCGCTGGGATATGAGAGCGACTAGGATGTAGGCAAGTTAAAAAATCGTCAGCACATCCCATGAGCGATAATATCAAACATGTTTGATATTCTCGCCAAATTCGCCCACATAATCGCCAATACAGAATCGCTAGGATGGTTCTGAAAATACAGACACACCAGGCTTTTGGTACATCTAAGCGATATATGAGCGAGTACTGCCATGGACAAGTAGTCTACGAATCAAATTGACTTTTAAAGTCACATGATCACTCACTCTTCTCACTTTTCTCGCCCATACAGTAATTGCCAAATATCAAACATCGCTCAGACTTGGCGAGCTTTGTCTTGCTCGCTCAGCGCAGTTTATCGCTGCCGTTTTCTTGCTGCCTTGGGTCACTTGGTGTGTCCCAGAGTCGCCAGCGAGTGAGCAAAACCCCCTCCCACCTTGTAGGCGAGAAATGGTGAGCGATTCCGTTTCTCGCTGATCCATAATCGCCGAGGGTTCCACTTGCTTGGTGTGTCCCCGGTATTAGAGCAGGGATACATCAAGCGAGAAGGGCAGCGATTTCCAGAATCGCCAACACAAAATGGCGTGTATGTGATACCGGGGATACACCAAGAGAGTCAAGGCGGCGATCTCTGGAATCGCCAATACAGAATAGCATATATATATGACATATTTTTTCATAGTTATATCTCCTACCGATAATTTAGCATCTTGGAAGCAATAATCAGGTGAAATATTGTAAAAATAGCTCACATACACGCCATTTTGTGTTGGCGATTCCGGGAATCGCTGCAATTCTCGCTTGGTGTGTCTCCAGCTTAAGCTATTATTTCATATTTCACTTGGTTATTGCTCCTGAGACGCTAAATTATCGGTGGGAGATATTGCTATGAAATAATATCTCACATACACGCCATTTTGTGTTGGTTATTACGGAGATCGCTGCCATTTCTCGCTTGGTGTATCCCAGGCTTGATGATTCATCAGGACGTGGGGAGAAAGCACAGTGTAACCACAGATTAGGAGAGAGTATGGTGAAGTCCTTTTTACACAAGACTTTTGAATATTTTCAAATTATCCGCTGTATTACGGTTCTCAAGTAGACTTTCCTCGGAAGCCAAAAAGGATGTGATTAAAAACTGAGCGTGTGAGTAAATGTCAAAGTTTCGATTGAAAGATAATGTGTAATAACTGGTATTGAGAAACATAGCTCTTGTCCAGTGTCACTAGTAATTGGTATCGTGCAGAACGAAATATCATATTTCATCAGAATCTAATGGAAACGGTATTGTATTATGGCCAAAACCATACTTTCATGATGAAAAGGCAAAACGAAGGAGGGCCACTGATTTCATCAGACGGTACCTTGTGATTGTATCCCGCTTTCTTATCCACCTAATACATAGTGTCCATAGAAATACATGGGAAGCGTGTATCTACAAATCCTTGAATGGGAAGCTTCTCATTCAACCATCCGCCCTTTTTAAATCCTGGAATTTTGAATTGAGCCTGTTACCAGTGATAATATCAGTCTCAAAGTTTGCCTATTTCTTCAAGCCCGACTCTAGTGAGGAACGAACAGAGTCGCACTACGTCTGACTACACTTTTCTGGAAAAGTTGCCTCTCTGCAATATCCTCGCATGTGCTCGGATATTACTACACGTCAACTCCATAGAGCATACGACCTCTTGTATCTGACACCACTCAATATTGTGTATTTACTACCATAATGAAAAGAAAAAAACGAAAGAATTCCACTGATTTTCCTTAGACGATCCCATGTAATTGTGTCCCGCTTTATCATCATCTGTTCCTCGTGGGAAGCACTACCTAGGCAGACTATAGGAATATGACCATTGGTTTGCTGTGACTATAGCTCATGGAATGCTGTCGGTGTAAATACACAATATTGACTGGTTTCAGATACAAGCGGCCGTATGCTCCGATATTGCGCAGAGTCAACTCCGAGGAGCATACAACCACTTTTATCTGAAACCAGTCTATATTGTATTTATTATCCACCTTTTCTAGGCAAGTGGCATGTCAATGTCAGTTCATTTTAGTTATGCACTATTTTTCCATACGCACTATTTGTCCGTATGCGCCACCCGGAGCATACAACATATCTGTATGCCCCGGGTATGTCCATACACACTCCCTATGTGTTTTCTATGGACATTTTGTATTAGGTGGATAATAAATACCAATATCTCTGATAACACTCAGCACAGCTCCCCTTGTATGGCTCCCTTGTCCAACCACCCCAACTTGATTAGGAGGCAGATTGCTCGGTCCTTGCAGTGATGAGGATTAACTGTTCTGAAATTAGGGTCATGCCATGAGGTCTTCTAGTCATAAATCGCAGGAACCATCAATGCAAGGGCCCACCAATACACGGGTTGTGATTTTAAAGGCACATCGGATAATTTGGCTTGAAAATTAAAACCCATGTCAATTTTCTGGAAATTGAATATGATGGGTTTTTTTCTCAAGGAGAGTTCATTATCAGTAATTAGAATTCGTGTGGTATACATCTAGATTCCGTGTCATCCTTTGTGATATGAATTGACGTTCAACATTACCTTTATTACGTCGGATATTGCTACTTAGAATATGATGATCCTCAAGTGTTATAGAACACATATCTAACTTAAAAATCAGGGGTCACCGTGCTAGTTTTCGATTAAGAAATCGATATTATGATAATTTCATAATAGAATTTATTGAAATTAGAAAAAGTTGTTTTTCACATAGTAAAAACCATGTCACTTTCCTTAAACTTTCACGGAATATGGTAGATTTATAGTACTACACATTTGAGCTTGTTTTTGGAAGAATTGAAGAAAAAAATATTTTTCATTACATTGCCTACATAAATCAAGTAAATGTAAATCAGCCTATTTACCTATCAAAGATAAACTGGACAAAACGTTCAATTTACTCATCTGGAATTACAATGAATCAGAAAGAACCAGCTTTTACTTATGATTTGCAATGTTTAACAATCAGGTGGAACCACCGTGAGTTATAGAATATGCCTTTAAAAGTTCAGAAACGCACTAACCAAAAGCACCGTGCCAAAAGTAATTCTGGGGTGATTCAAAAAACAATTATCTTTATCTCTGGTAACTGCCGGTTTTTATAGTATGTGTAAAATTTCTTAAACTTCCCCGCGACGAGAAATTTTGGTGAAAAAAGGAATGAAAGTGACGTATGACTACGATGTGTCGTTATAACCTACTTGAATTATAAAAACTGATTAGGCTTTTAGAAAAGGCATGGAAATACCCCATATCTGTTCTACAGTCGTTTTACTTGATAATACCTGTAATAGTAATCCAATAAATGTCTTCTCAACGAACGAACTAGCTGTTTGCTGTGTCGTCCTGTGCTGTCTGGTATAGTCCTTTACGATTATGATCAACTTTGGGAATAATAATAGTGACATATTTCACTTGGAGATTTGACTCATAACGAAATAATGCAGGAGCATATGATACTGCTTGGGGGATCACTTGTCATAGCTTGAATGGATAATCAGAGTATATATGACGACTTCAATTCATATAGAAGATAGTTAGGTAGACACAAGCGATAAAGAGATGGATGTTCATAGTACATGATATCATATTATTTTTTGTAAAAAAAGATAAAAAGGGAGAACACGGATTAATGATTCTTCAATCAATGTTTGTTTAAGGAAATGGTTCTAGAATATAAGCCATAGATATGTATGTAGGTTTCGGATTTTACAATAAACGCTGCTCAATCAAAAAGATAGAAAAGGAAAACATTGTAAATTGCATACATGTTCTCCATGATGTTTACAAGAACTGACTGGTTTGAAAGGGACTCTTGATTTTAAGATTATTTTGCTTTCCGTGATTTAATTAATGGCGTTACTCTTTGGAATCTACAAATCAACACTTTGGGAACTGTGTTCCGGGCTCACCCTATTAAGTGTTTTGACGTCGCAATACCAAATAAAGCCTTGTTTCCATTGGCCGACTATTCAGCACCGATCTGCATTCAGGCAGCACTGATGGAGATTTTGGGGACACTGACGCCAGATCGAAACGAGACCTGGGACCTGTTTCAGTAGTTCTGTGACATTAGGCCTAGACAGACTTCAACAGTGGCACCGACAGTGCAAGCAACAGCAAGAAAAAGTTTTGTCGGGTTTCAAAACGTATGTCACAGTTGATGTCAAATATCAGTGGATCGGAGCGGCCAATTTTCTTCATATTTGGAATAATTATAAGTTATATCGATCTCTTACTCGTGGTGGAGTGTCATTGCTTAGTTCCTACGGGAAGTGAGTGAAATCGTCTAATAGTTTTGAAACCGGACACAACGTGTTTGGGGTCTGTCTTGTCCGAAGTGCCGCAACTTGTGTTGATCTGTCCGTATGGTGTCACAGACGCCATCTAGACATGTCACGAAACTAGTGAAACAGGTCCCTGGTACCTGTTTCACTAGTTTCGTGACATGTCTAGATGGCGTCTAGATGGTGTGTCCGGTTTCATAAGAACTAGACATTAGACTTCGTTTTGTCCATTCATGCTTGCACTGTTGGTGCTCCTTTTCATATCTGTCTAACACTTTTGTCACAAAACTAGTGAAACAGGTCCATGATGTGTAGATTTGTCTAATTCTTATGTTTGGGGTCTGTCTTTTCCTAAGGGCAGCTACTTGTGTTGCCACGAAACTAGACAACCCTAATGTCTGTATGGTGTCACAGACATGTCAAGAAACTAGTGAAACAGGTCCCTGCAGAGAATGCTCACTGATCAATTTGGTATAGATTATGTAACAAAGACACCACCGACGGATTTTCTCACAGAAAATCTGTGTGTACCTGGAAAATACAGTAGAAACAGTGCATCAACTGGACCCTTACCAACATACAGTGGATGGCACCACTGACAGACTTTAAGAAGCTCTCAAAAATCTCCGCTGTTTTTGTCAGCCAATGGAAACGGGCTTATAGATCTATCGGTGGTTCCCTACTGTAGATCGGTGCCAAACAGTCAGCCAATGGCAAGGGAGTTATTAAGTGTTTGCCAGACTGACGCAGAACTAGCGATGAAAGTGATCCATCTAAGTGGCAATGACTCACTATCACCATCTAACAGAAATAGTCTCCGTATCACACATATACCACTGTTCTGAGAAGTCTATTTTCAGGACTAGGTCTAGAATATCTAGAATCTAGAATAGCCTCAAGATTGTTTCTTAATAGTTGAATCAATCTGTTCACCAACTTGGTTGCCTTGCCTCCGCATGGCGCAGGCCGGATATGCTCGCATGCAAACATAACTGAAGTGACTGGGGTGGAGAGATAGCTCAGTGGCAAAGAGCACTGAAGGTTGTCAGACTTTGTTGGTTTAAATCCCACTGCAGCCACGTTTCTCCTTCACCTCCAGCATTGGTAGATTTACTGCTTTATCAAAGGCCAATACTTCTCATACCATTTCTATGTGGCGTGGGAAGTAAAAGAACTCTCACCTCAGTAAATATCCAGGGATGAGATTTCTACCTAAATTCATCTCATAGATCTGGTCAAACCCAAAGTAAGTCTGATAGAAGATAATGAAAAAATGTCAAAACTGTGTATATATTGTGGCGGGCAGGCAGCGTAAGGTAAGGAGGAACAGCATATAGTCAGGGGGCCAGTTCCCTGAAATCCTGTTATTAAAGGAGCTTCGTTCCATGGAGGTCTAGCAGCAATTTTACTGTACCAAATGAAAGCTAAGACTTTGGCCATTCCAGATATGGTAGCCATATTTCTGTAAATGTTTCTATTTTACCTTTTATTAGAGGTCAAATGTCATCAAATTTCAGAGGGTTTTGAAAATGAGACCTATTTTGTCATTTCTCAAAGAGTATTAAGTTGATTTCTTAGATATTTGGTAACTGTATTGAGACTCATAGAGTCACCAGCTTTTGTGGATATTCAAGTCTGTACGGCTCTGCATATGGATAGCTCCAAAGTGGGGTTGTAAATTTTTAATCAGATATATTTTCAAAGTTTATTTACGCTCCTGTTTCAAGTGTCAGTCTACTTTGCATATGACCATATGTGGCAAACTCTGTTTCTGTGCTTTTAACCTAACAAGAGCTCAACCCAACTAGTGTAGCTCTGGTGTCCAGTGTCGTCTTCCCATGTTCTCCCTATTTCCATTTGCAGACACAGTAGACAGTGGCGTTGTTACTAATTACGGAGGGGCAGACTTGTTTGAACAGGTGCATTTGGTGAGAGGTCTAACGTGACACTTGGCCACACCAGTAGTATATGACATAAGTGATTCTGGCGGCTGTTATCTGAGGAACCTTTAGTTTTTAATCATTTTGCTGACACAACATGTTGGAGTACGTTAGTTAGTCTATATATAGGAACATAATTTGAGGCTCCTTAGAATATATGCGCCGTGTGTGTGCAATTAGTGCATACAGTGAAAGCCCATGTAAGGGAATACCCAGATTTGCTCAAGTCTTTGCTTAGGAACATTCATTGAATGATTAAAAATAGGAGCAAATACATGTATTATGTTCATCATTGATGAATGAGCGTGCAATTATGAATGAATAACAATTCAAAGGTCTAGGTTACATTCAGTGTATTGATAGTTTTCTGAAACCCACTTACACCCAGTCAACTTGCCATTTCTGCAACTGCCTGAGTCTAGGATCCAAACATATCAAGCACCAGTGGGTCAATGAGGTATTTCCGTCTTAAGTGATGGTCATGGCCAGTTGGGTAGCCTCTAAGACCCTGAGACACTGGCACCTTGCTCCCTTCCCAATATCACAGTGAATAGCACACAGATAGTGAAGGGATAGATTTTTTTGCAGTACGCTGGAAGTCCACATGTGACCAACCTTTTGGCAATGTATAAAGCATTTGCGAGCCCGCTCTAATAAATCAGGATGAAATGCATTCACGTGGCAGGTCCTGTTTCAACTATGCAGAGGGTAGTGTAGGAGGAGGGATAAGCATGGCGTGCAGTGGCAGCAGGCAGGCAGGGAGAGGTGGGAAGGACACAGGGACTGAGAGGGTGGTTGTGGCCCCTAAGATTCGAGGTCAACTCTCGACTGCAGAGCCATCCCAAGGCGCGAGAAAATATTATGTAAGGAGGTCAGGGTGAAGGTCGGGTTTGCTGCGAATGCAGTCATTGGCTACTCGGTCTACTGTATTCCTTATATGGAATTAAGGTAATGGGACAACTCCATGGTGCTGAGGCCAGTCTTGGCTGGTGCCCGCCTGTGTACGCTGCTGGCTACCTAACGTATATCTCCGCCGATCCCCCTAGCGGATACCACGGGAACCAGCGTAAGGCCAGTCTAGGGAATACCCTCCGTTCCGAGCTCAAATATCCCAATAAGCAGAGTTTCCTCTGACACAGGGTAGATTCAAATTAATAGAGGGACCTGTTCCCAGGAAAAGGAATCCCTTACACGGGGTTAATTAAAAAATCTAATCGAGGGAACTGCTCCAATCTAAAGGTACCCCTTACATGGGGTAAATTCAAACATCTAATACATGGAACCGTCCCGAGAAAAAGGGGCCCCTCACATTTGGTAATTTCAAAAATCTAATAGAGGGAACCATTCAGAGCAAAAGGGCCCCTTCCACCGGTTGAATTCAAACATCTTATAGAGAGAGCCGTTATGCACAAAAGTGGTCCCCTTACACGGGGTTCCACTTGGTTGGAGATGGTATAGTTGTGTTCTATTTTAATTTCACTTAATGTCAACAATCGGTTCTAGCTGTCAAACTTCTTTCACAAAGACGATACACAAAAAAAATGTTGGATCCGGAGAAGATTAAAATTAATAATATGTCACGTCCGCATGGACCCATGGAGGCAGACATCTTATAATTACTATTTCCCAGTGTTAAAAGGTGTACCACAAGTATAAGCGTTCAATGCATTGTCTCCCATACGGTGTGGGTCGATGTTGCAGATGATAAGCAATAACTATAAAGCGTACAGTGGTAGCTTCAAAAAGGTTTTCATTATTGGCGTGAAGCTGAATAAAGAGCTGACCGAAAGGATGTGATTTAGAGAAGTCAGAGAGCCTGGAAGTCCATGTACCATTTAAAGTTTTTTTTCTTTAAGTAAAAGGTTCCTTGCAGCACTATTAGTTACACTCACAGTATCTGGTATCTGAATAGTGTGAAATTTTCGAACTACTTTTTATACGGCATATAGCCTATGATCCATGGGCGCCGCCATTCGCCGAGTCAACCTGGAAGTAGGTGGCGCTTCGAACCCCCTCCGCGGCCATCTTGGCAAGGAACTTATGCAGTGCTAGGCCTATGGGGAATGCAAACGTTCATTTCTGATATTATTCGATATGTGGGGTTATGTTAAGTAACCCTCAAGTCAATCTTTTGACAAGACCAGACCTCCCTGGCAGTATTAGATCAAATCATTATGTGATGGCTTCAGTTTAGCCTCCAAACACGATGTCAACAAATCATTGAAACAACGATTTTCTTCGAGTTGGCACGTTTAAATCATGTCAGGATAATGTAAATAACCTTATTTCAACTAATGCATGTGTTAATTAGACATTATATGGTAGATTATTAAAGCTTTACGCTATTTTACACTCTGACAGCGCTTTGTATTCACCAGCAAAATGGCGGAAATGTCCGTTGTTAAGGGAATTCGGAGGGTATTTGAAACCGGAAGTTGCCAGATGACTCGGCGAATGATGCCCCCCCCCCCCCCCCCCCCCCGAGTAGGTGTTCTTCACTGAAGGAGGTGAAAAAGAAGGTGTTCTTCACTAAAGGAGGTGCAAAAGAAGTGAGTGATAATTGGGAATTGTAACAACTCTAGCCTTGCTCAAATAGGTGTATAAAGTATTCAATGTAGAAAATATCATGTATTGGGTTTAATTGTTATGTCATCTTGCTCTGGGATGGATGTAGAGAGTCAAAGGAGCCATGGTAAAACATTGAAAGGCAGTTGAATTTGGTAAGAACAAAGAGCCAGAACACAGGTTTTGTCCCCCGACCACCTAGTGACTGCTTCATGAACTAACAATGGCTCTGTCCCCTATACTATTTATACATGTTTGCAGACCAGCAGTACTTGCATGAATTAAATACCCATTAAAAAGCTTGCTCACACCGTCATACATTTTAATTTTTGTATCCTACATTTCTGTGTGGAGAATATTGAAACTTGCCGATCTGCATAAAAAACACTAGAGCCACAGAGAAATAACAGAGGACTTTCATCAAAATAAAGATAAGTCTGAACTAATATTAAAAGTTTTGCCATAAGCTCTGAAGGCCTGCTTCTTTCCCAGTGCATTAAACGTCCAGATGAAATTGAGCAAAACAACAGCAGATGCGTTAAACTACGAGTCCTGTCATTATCTCGCTGGGAACTTAATGCGATAACTTTTGTTTGCAACATTAATGATGAAAAGTGAATATCTTTAAATGTCTTTCCTGAGGAACTCAGTCAATGATTTGAAAATAGATATATTGAAGGTAACCCCATTTGCCACATTCATCATATGGAATAAGTCGGCAGCCTATGTTCTAAATAGAAATATTCTTAAATATTTTACTTTAAAAAATCTAAAATCATGGGTGATCTGGAATGTATACCTGTTGAATAGCAGGTTAGCGATTTAGTCTAAAATAAACAAAAATATACATGTAAAGAACGGAAATTTTAGGAAGGTCGTCCAGCTTCACTAATGCACTGTGTCCTATTTCATTGAATAAGGAGAGAGAAGACATTTCAATAGAAAATATCGAAACAATTTGATTTCTGTATTTATATATATTATTTTTGCAACGAGGATAGCAAAGACTAGTTTGGTATTGTGTTGAACGATGCAATCACAGTGAATGTAAACAGAATAAAAGAATAGTTTGCTTCTATAGGTTATAATATTTGTTGTTGGGAATGTCAAAGGAACAAGAATAGGAATTAGGCAGGAGTCCCAATTCCATTGAGATACCAGAACACTCGGCAGTTTTTATTACCCACCTTTTACGAAATCTCCATAGGACATGTATAGATTACCTGAAATTCAACAGCCGGAGATTTGGGCATGTCAGAATCTCTGGAAGGAAATTCTGGAAAAAATAGTCCCTACAGATTTTGAGGTCAACTAAAAGACAGTGTCTGGAAAATTATTTTGATGTTGATTAATGTAAGTTAATGATACTAATCTCTAAATCTAAGTTCTAAATTGTTTCACATCCTTAAGGCACAGGATAATGGGGAACTCTCTACACCGTGTAAGTATGCACCAAATTACTGCCATGCTTCACAGTGCTGTGGCATTATGTGTAGTCATCGGACTCTGAAAATATGCTTCATTCTTGTTATTAATCATGTGGGTGGATGACAAACACAATACCGACTGGTGTTTTTCTACGAGTGGCTGTAATCTCCTCGTAGTTGACGACGTAATATCATCACTGTCGCCCGGATATTGCTACGCGTCAACTATTTACTATGAGATTATGGTCACTCGTACACTAAACCAGTCATTATTGAGTATGTAAGTATAGGCCCCAAGAGTAATTATGCTCAAGTTTCACCAGACATGCAATATTCAGCCACAAAAGTGTTGGAAACCCAGCATTGACAAACGGGAGGCAGCACTGTATCAAGGAGCCCCTGAAAGTGCACTCACTATGATTGTCAACTGCGCTACTAAAGCAAACAATATCACTAGAATTTGCAGATCAGCGCTTCAACTAACTTCAGAATAAACTGTTACCAGTTTACAACTTCACTGAATGTTAAAAGTTGATAGTAATTGTAATTATACCTCACGTCTTTGAAACAGTAGAATACTCATGTTTCTTATTCCAAGTGTTAAGTGCACTCATTCAATTAAATTTTCTGGTCTTGGGTAGATCTCAAGATCTATTTTGATTATCCATCTAATACAAAGTATCCATAGTAAACCTATAGGAACTCTATATGTTATATGCTCCGGGCTACAAAAACCTGCCCATACGGAAAATAGTGCGTATGAAAAATAGCGTATATCTAAAGTGAACCAAAATAGGCACGTCACTAGTTGGATACAGGTGGATAATAAATACAATACAGACTGGTTTCAGATATAGCGGTTTTATCATCCTCAGTATTGACCCTATTCAATATCCTCGCATGCGCTCTGATATTACTACATGTTATTACTCTGATATTACTACATGTCAACTCCTCAGAGAGTACGGTCGCTTTAATCTGAAACCAGTCAACATTTTCCATATTGCAATGTGTAGATGGAGGTTTGATGTTCAACAGTGTAAGTCTAGAGGCTGAAGTTACATTCTTATAAATCCTTGATGCAATGAAAGGCAGGAATCTAGATGTAAATGTTTTTTGTGAAAGAACTGCCCTTGTGGCAGAACTAGGAACAACAACCACAACAGCAACAACAACAACAAAAGCAACAACAACAACAACAACAACAACAACAACAATAATCTAAGATCATACATGTAGCCCCTTTTCTGTACGTCACAGATACACAGGGTCCATGTGGGTTAACTTTATTCAACACTTATGGACGACCGTATGGACACCTAATACTGTCTTAGCGAACAGACCTAAATATTATCAAACGATAACCCTTTTCCGAGTTACAGAAAAGAGTCTTCATATACGATCCTAGATTATTAAACGGGCCCCTGGAGCTACAGTTCCTCGTTACCTACCGCTATCTCATTGGTATTCTCCAGGGAAGGTAAGATAACGGAATCAGAACCTATATAAGATAATTCTAGTCACGGGAGGGGCTTCCTACGTCTCTATACAATTTGATTTAAAGTGACTTGAAGTAGTGCAAAGTGATGGGAACGGAAAGCAGAATATTAAGTTATTGCTGGTGGAGATGGTCTGATCGAGTTTTAGAAACTCTTTCATAAAATCATGAAAGAAATCCCAAATGCTGGTATAAAAGGAGGTGGATGTGAGTCTTTGTAGTTACTGTCCTTCTTTATGGACGTACATTGTGCCGTTAAGCCCAATGCCCATCTACCGATTTCGGAACATTCATGTACCTTTGTCGGCAACAAACGGACAGTAATTTGTCTCAGCCAAGGCATCCTAACGGAGTCGGCCGTAGTCGGTAGATGTAGGACAGCTAGGCAAGGGTGAGCCACCGATTAGTAGACAGATTTGCTTAGGACTAATATCCACCAACCCCATCTCCTCAATGTCCGCAGATCGAGCGAAGAGTTATGTAATTTGCCTGCGACAAGTTCACCGACTCCTATACGATTTGCAAACTAATCGCTCAACCCTGAATCTGTAGATGGGCATCAGGCTTAAATGAAGTGTCTATTAATCAGGAGGATCTCGTAAACAATGAAAATGTTCTGGGAGCATGCCTCTGCAATAAAAGCATCTTCTTGTTTGATGGCACTGTGGCGCTCTTGAATCGACCGTTCCGGGATTGCTCGCCTGTCAATCAATTTGATGGGCGTGGCTTAGGTCCGAGATGAACGGCTTCAATTTGAGGCTTAATGCTGAAATGCTAGGATTACACTGAAAGACATGATTACAGGGCCCTAGACAACAGAAGGCAACCACAACATTTCAGATGCTGCCCCATTAGAGCCATTGAAGTTTATTGAGGATATTAACACTAGGGTATGTAATTTTTCATTGGCAGCCGAGAGAAAGCAAAAATGATTATACTTTCTGAAAAATAATCTTGTACTCCGGAATCCACTAGTATTTGTGGTCATTCCGATGAGATTATTTACCATACCTTCACATTATAGTCAGAATAGGAAAATTATCCATCTGTTATTTATCAATCACCATATGATATATGGAAACTGGCTGTCTTCGTACGTCAAAAACATTGTTATTAATCAGATATCTTATTAATACTTTCACCAAGTATTTTGACGTACTAAGACGGTAAGACCGTTTCCGTGTTTCCATATATACGGTAGTATGAGTAGCAGCAGGCATTATCAGTATATCCACGGACTTGGAAGACCTGGATTGGAAACAACCGGCCTCTGGTGTATCTATGAGTGCCTCGGCATTGTTAGGGTTCCGAAAACGGCCGCTAGTCGGCAATACGGTCATTTGGCGTTAGTTCAATTTTTTGCCACCAGGATCGCCACTGTTGCGGCCGGTAGGCACAGCAAAATTCCAGATATATATGGGTAAGGCTCACGAAAAATGTATCAATTGAGGTGAAAATGACCCAAAAATTTATCTCTTTAAATGTGATTTTTATTTGCTTTCCAGTAACAAATATACTCTGATGTGTCTTTAAAATATCATATTGTCACTCAAATTCATCTGGTAAGCATAGGAAAATAACACACATACACACACTCGGTGTCTGATGGTTCATGATAAACTTGTGTCTTATCTCGATCACGGACTGTTCTGTGTAGGAACATAGCTGGAATCGACCAACAAATAGTTCATTAAGGCCTGTTAGATGGGTAATATTTTTAAAAGTTTGATTTCTGTGGCTGACCATGTGAAAATGACTGATTTCTCAGGGGCGCTCAGAGCTAAAGTCACCCAATTTGTGCCAATTGTTTGGAAATCCCCAGAGCACCTAGAGCCATAAAGAAAACTGTTCTGTGTAGGAACATAGCTGGAATCGACCAACAAATAGTTCATTAAGGCCTGTTAGATGGGTAATATTTTCAAAAGTTTGACTTTCTGTGGCTGACCATGTGAAAATGACTGATTTCTCAGGGGCGCTCAGAGCTAAAGTCATCCAATTTGTGCCAATTGTTTGGAAATCCCCAGATAACCTAGAGCCATAAAGAAAACTGTTCTGTGTAGGAACTAAGCTGGAATCGACCAACAAATAGTTCATTAAGGCCTGTTAGATGGGTAATATTTTTAAAAGTTTGACTTTCTGTGGCTGACCATGTGAAAATGACTGATTTCTCAGGGGCGCTCAGAGCTAAAGTCACCCAATTTGTGCCAATTGTTTGGAAATCCCCAGACCACCTAGAGCCATAAAGAAAACTGTTCTGTGTAGGAACATAGCTGGAATCGACCAACAAATAGTTCATTAAGGCCTGTTAGATGGGTAATATTTTTAAAAGTTTGACTTTCTGTGGCTGACCATGTGAAAATGACTGATTTCTCAGGGGCGCTCAGAGCTAAAGTCACCCAATTTGTGCCAATTGTTTGGAAATCCCCAGACCACCTAGAGTCATAAAGAAAACTGTTCTGTGTAGGAACATAGCTGGAATCGACCAACAAATAGTTCATTAAGGCCTGTTAGATGGGTAATATTTTTAAAAGTTTGACTTTTCACAGGTGAACCCCCAAAATCAGTCATTTCGCTATGGCGCCCCCTGGTAAAGTCACCCAAACTCTGCCAATTGTTTGGACTCTCCCAGAAGGGCTAGGAATATAATTTCAACTGTTTTGAGTAGCTTCCACATTGGGGAAGACAGCTAAATACATAAGCAGGGCCTGGTTAACAGGGAACATTTTGTGTCAGTTTCGGTTGGGTCGGCAGTCAAAATTCCCTGATTTTCAGGGGGAAAATCCAGATTCTTAAATTATTCCCATGCCCTTAGGCCTTAATAAAGTATTTGTCAGTCGATTACAGATATATAGCTACATGGGACAGTTGGAAATAGGGTCCTAAGTGCAATAGATTTTTTAAAAGTTACAGCACATTTTGTCTTAGAATAGTTGGGGCCGTGGGACAAATTACCCTGATTTCCAGGCAGTCAGTCTTGGGAAAAAATTATTTTCAATTCATTCCCATGCCCCTAGGCCTTAATAAAGTATTTGTCAGTCGATTCCAGGTATGTACCTACATGGGACAGTTGGAATTAGGGTTCTAAGTTCACTAAAAAAACATCAAAAGTATCTCGTCAGATGAAAATCTCATAAATGTCTCAGCCTTATAAGACCTAGCCCTTACAAAATAGATTTTACAGGCCTTTCTGGGACACTTTGAATTGTGCTTCTATCTTCATTCTAAGGGGTCTAAAAAAAGTGAAACTTTTTGTCCCTTTGGATTGACAGGGTTGAGAATGTTGCAGACATAAAAAATACATCAAAAGTACTCCCCGAGATTAAAATCTTAAAAATGTTTCAGCCTTATGAAACCTAGCCCTTACGAAATAGTTTTTACAGGCCTTTCTGGGACATTTTGAATTGTGCTTCTATCTTCATTCCAAGTAATCAAGAAAAATGCGAAACTTTTTGTCATTATAGAATGACCGCATTGAGACTATTGCCCGACATAAAAGTACATCAAAAGTATCCTGTCAGATGAGAATCTTAGAAATGTCTCAGCCTTATGAGATATAGCCCTTACAAAATAGTTCTTACAGGCCTTTCTGGGACACTTTGAATTGAGCTTCTTTCTCTATTCCAAGTATGTAATAAAAATGGGAAACATTTTGTTACTGTAGACTCACTTTAGCTTAAATAAAAAAAATGATGAAAATTAACAGCTGATTTTAAAACTTTTTGAACATCCTAACCTTATACTCTATACACCTTTCATTATATATATATAATGTATAATATATATATATATATAAATGTATTATATATATATATATATATATATATATATATATATATATATATATATATATATATATATATATATATATATATATATATATATATATATAGCTGATATTGATATAATTATCAATAGAATCACAAACTAGAATAAGCGCAAAACGTTCTCTCTGCTACAGCAGCGCCACACTTATGTGCAAGAGGTGAATGTCACCCAACCCTAACCCTAACCCTAGATCTCCTGGTGGCCAGAACTGGAACTATCAGCCCTGGCGGAATTCACGGAAATTAGCGCTCTACCCGCGAAACGCACTCAAGCATAGCCGAGGCGAACAGATCGTTGAACAAACACGGCCGTCGCCCGCGTTTCCTATCCAGAGATATAAGTCCGTGGTATATCATACAGCCATAGGTATATGATAATATCCTACCGGTGTCTTGTAGGGAAGATATCCCCACAAATACGCCAGTATTATAGCAAGGATGAAGTGCTTATTATATTACGGTGTATTCACGAGGCAGCTACCACGACTATCAAGCAGGTGACCAATTCCCCGTGCCAATGGCGCGGGGAGGAGATTGATTATTCATGAAATCTGTACAGAACTAGACCCTCATTGGTTGGTTCGGTCAGGTGACCAAAAGTGGGGTTTTTCATTTGTTGAAAAAACAGACCAAGAGCGGCGGGAAAACCTCTCAGCCAATGATTCCTTCCCATATATCCTGTGTTGGGTATGCTTGTTATATTACCTCATGTAGGTTGATTATTCTTATTAAATGGACAATGTTCGTTTCTTTGGCTTAAAACCCGGTAAACGTACTCTCATCATACATCTCTACTTGATTGTTTGCTACAATATTACATTATTGCATGTTACCATTTCACGCAGTATTAAGAGAAAGCGTAGCTAGTGAGCCCATAGCGATGCAGTTTGAGGTTTCTGTCCCATGAAATATGTCCAACTGCCTCTGGTGTCGGTATATATCTCATGAGAGAAAAGGCCAAGAACAGAATCGATATGTGTTCACTCACTACATTTTCTTAATATTATACACCTAAACACGCAAGAAATATCATTTTTTTGTACTTGCGAAGGATACTATGAGCATGGTTCGCCCGAACGTTCACTACGTCTAAGTGAGCCTGAACATTATTAGAGCGTGCATGCACGCGCTATATACAACACCTAGAGTTTAGAGTGGCCCATATAGACTTTCAGGGTACTGCATAGAAATTATCCCTTCACCATCTCTGTGCTATTCACTGTAATATTGAGAACAGAGCAGGGAGCCAGTGTCTCAGTTTCTCAGTGTCTTAGAGGCGTGCTCAGCTGACCATGACCAATCACTCAAGACCAAAGTACCACAAGACCCACTGGTGCTTGATGTATTTGGATCCTAGACTCAGGCAGTTGCAGAAATGGCAAGTTAACTGGGTGCAAGTGTATTATAGAAAGCTATCCTTCGACTGAATGTAATCCAAACCTTTTAATTGCTATTCATGTATATTGCACACTCATTCATCAATGCTGAACATACTCCTAGTTTACACTATGCTCCTAGCAGTGGGTAGTATTTCATAGACGTCCAGCCATAGGTGTGTAAATCTCCAGTGAAAGTTTGATTTGCATACCGAATGCCTCAGATGGCAACGTGAATGCGTATTTCTATCTATTATCCACAAAGACAAAGAAACCGGACAAGATCGGAACAGGTGAAACTGACCCGTCTGCAGACTGGTCATACCAGGCTGACACATGGGTACTTCTTGAGAGGTGAATGAGCACCATGCAACACTCTGTTGGGCGTAAAACATCTCATGCAACATTGTCAGGTAACAAGGAAATGCAGGCAAAATTTCCTGGAAGATGCAACATCCAGTGTGTTCCACAACACTGGCAAGAAGGAAATCTTGGATTCCTTAAGGAAAAGTTATAAAAGCCGGTCTATAGCCTGGTCCTTCCAGGCAAAAGACTCTACACTTCAGTTAGGGCCTACGCTAAAAAGTATCAACCGACTATTATCGGACGTTAAATCAACCAAACCAAACCAAAGCAATATCTTGGCCAGTTGATGGTTTGATAAGTTCACGCTTCGTATGCCTGTCCATGTATGGTTATGGCGGGAAGCCTTTCTATTTCTTTTGTTCACCCTTGATGTCTGTATTTATTGAAGTTATCCTTTCCCATTCAGAGTTGATTAAATGTGACAGTACAGAATGATTCAGCTCTATCTGTGACATTTACATTTCGTAGGGATTACATTTTAGCTTTCATACCACGATCTATTCTCCATAAATAACACCACTGTTCACTAGATCTCCTCTGGCAACTATCCCAGGGACAAATGCAAGTTGAATTGACTGGCCTTGAGAATCACGTCGATAGCTTAAAAGAAATCTCCAGTGAAAGTTTGATTTGCATACCGATTGCCTCAGATGGCAACGTGAATGCGTATTTCTATCTATTACCCACCTAAAACATAGTGTCCATAGAAAATACATGGGGAGTGTGTATCTACATACCTGGAGCATACAGATATGTTGTATGCTCCGGGCTGCAAAAGCCGGCATATAAGGATATGTTTTATTATCCACCTAATACAAAGTGTCCATAGAAAACACATAGGGCGTTTGTATGGACATACCCGGAGCATACATATATGTTGTATGCTCCGGGTGGCGCATACGGAAAAATAGTGCGTACGAAAATATAGTGCATCATTAAAATGAACTGATTTCGACATGCCACTTGCCCAGAAAAGGTGGATAATAAATACAATATAGACTGGTTTCAGATAAAAGCGGTTGTATGCTCCTCGGAGTTGAAACTGCGCAATATCCTCGCATGCGCTCGGATATTACTACGTGTCAACTCCTCGGAGCATACGGCCGCTTATATCTGAAACTAGTCAATATTGTGTATGTATGCTTCTGGTGGCGCATACGGAAAAACAGTGCATACGGAAAGATAGTGCATACCTAAATGAACTAATTTCGGTACACCATATAGAGAGACGCGGCATAGACTTTCTTCACAAACCACTGACACAAATAAAAAAAATCTAAGGAAAGGAATGATATTTCGGGCCGACGAATACGATTTTTTTTTACTAATATCGGTACACCACTTGTCTGGAACGGGTGGATAATAAATACAATATAGACTGGTTTCAGATACAAAGCGGTTGTATGCTCCTCGGAGTTGACTGTGCAATATCCTCCTGTGTGCTCGAATATTGCTACGTGTCAACTCCTCGGAGCATACGGCCGCTTGTATCTGAAATTAGTCAATATTGTGTATTTATTTATCCACAGCCAGCAGCCTCGTATGCTGAGCCTGGTGTAGATCCATGGTTTCCCATCAACGTATTAGCCATCACGCGTCCATCCACGGTCACTTTAGTTAATAATTGCCCATTATGTCGGTCCGTTTCTTAACTGCCAGCCCCATTTGCCAACTGTCAGTTGGTGTTAAGGTGAAGTCACAGCATCGGTGATGGCCGCAGTCAGTGCAGATTCCTGTCCGCTGGTATTAATAAAGACATGATTTAAAAAAGAAATCTAAATAATTCAAAATAGTGAAAAATACTCGCTCTATACAGCATCCACTATAGATTTCGAACATTTAGGAAAACATTCCACTGAAAAGGGATTCGGGATGAGTGAACAGAATGCAGTTTAGGACAGAGCATTATCTCATGGTATTTTTCTCCATAGGCTAAAGTGCTGATTCCACCAACACACAAGGTATAGCGAGATTAGTCACGATTTGCTTAATCTTGCTAGGTTTTGAACAATCGGTTGCATATTTGCCGCCATGTGTCTTGAGGTGTCGCGGTGGTAGAGCACCAAAACATACGACATCGCGCGCTACGTATCACGACAAAAGAGGTACGATATATCGCGACACTGTAAGGTATTACAAGATATACCAAGATATACCACGGCAAATTTATGTGTTGGTGGAACCAGCCCTTTAATGTTGGGAACTAATACTCTACGGCCATGAAAAAGGTGTACTCAATGGCTAAGTGGCTGAGTTATTTTATTAATCAATAATGTTCCTGAATATGTACATGGGGTGAGATAAAATCAGAAATCCGCTTGATGAAAATATCTCGGTCTGCACTCCACCTCGTTTGACTGCTACGTAATCTACTCAGTTTCGCTTCGTGAATTACTCCCTGGTCAAACTCAGTGGAATACGGACCAGGTTATTTTCATCTCGTGAGTTTTCTTCTAGTCTGTAGATATTTCTTATTAATTTTTATGAATACCCAACAGCTGATATTCTCAATCGGAAAGCCCAGATGTCCTCTATGAACAGGCTGTCCGTTGAAGATATATATAATTTTGTTTAACCTTTTCTTTATTGATACAACAATACCTCTCATTGTTTCCATTGATACAGTTTGATCAAGTAAATCCAAGACAATATCTATGACCCAGTGCCAGTCTATAATCTAGGTATAGAATTTTCCAAGCAATGCTTCGAGATTTTCTTAAACATAGCGACAGTCTCAATATTTCTTGTTACAGGCTGCAAGTTATTCCAAATCTGAGAACCATTATATAGGACAGAGTTTGTATAAGCTACACAGCTAGGTCTAGGAATTCTTAAGATTGGTGCATCATGCATACCAGTACGTTCCTCGCGGTTTTCCAGGTAATATTTATTTTGTGCACAATGGTACATAAATGTTCTCATATGATGAAGTCTTCTCTCTTTCAAGTACGGTACACCAGCGAGAGCATGTAATACAACTGTTGCGGTAGTTCTTTTAGCTTTTAAGCATACCTTCAGACACTTATTTTGTAGCTTTATGGCCGCATGTCCACAAAACCATCGTTTATTATCTATATATCGCCGTGATGGTATATGGGATGTCAGGTCGTTGGAACGAAATGTCAGACAAACAGAGTTCCGGAAAATCAAGGAAGACATTCGCATATGTTAATGAGAAGAGGTGGTTTCCCTTTAGGCAACGGCTGCAAAAGTCCCTGGACTGCAGCTATAGAGAAACCTGTAAGCTTTGGCAGCACACAGACTACAACTCATTTGGTTCTGCATAGGGTATTACGTAGGGTCTACCCAGAGGAGCATACAACCGCTTCTATCTGAAACCATTGTATCGTACCGATATTAGTTCATTTAGGTACGAACTATTTTTCAATACACAATAGTTGTGCGTATGTGTGCTTTATCGGAATCCGGAGCATACAGCATCTTTATGCTCCGGGTATGGTGATACACACACTATGTGTTTTAGACTTAAATGCTCTTGTCAACGCAACATATCGCCAACAGAACAGCTCAGTATTTTATAAGTGCCCCTCAGGTTCTGGACAACCTACAACTTCAAATACAAGCACACTATGTAGCTAGAGGTAGCATTAAATTAAAAAACTAAGCTGTACCGTTAGTGTTAATCTATAGATGGCCCAGCCTCACAAATCTCCACTCGCACTGTCATTAGGTCCAACCGACCACTCTATCTTGTTGTGTTAAATTCCAATCCATAATGCAAGGACTATTGTGTTTACTGAAATAGTCCTAATGGCACATCTCTTTTACATCCATCAAATACACGCCTGGGGTTTGTTTCTCCTAGAAATGTGGGAAAAGTATTGCTCCAGTAATATCGGAAAGTGCCGTGTGGTATTGTTATATATATTCACATTGTATCGCTACTTTTTACTACACCACATTTTCAGTGACATATGTGAAAGGTTCATTAGATTTTTAATTGAATATAGATGGAAACATAGTTTCAATGCGGTCCGCAAAGAATCTGGAGCAACGCCCACAGGTTGTTATTCTTCGATCCTCAATACATGGAGCAATGCCAAACAGAGGGGAGATGGAAAGCTATTTAAGACTGCTAGACCAAAACGTTGGTGGTTTGGGTATGACAAGGCGACTGGGTGGAACAGCAGGTGGTCCTGGGTAGATACCACGGACTGGTGACAGGGGGTGACAAGTGGAGATAGGGGTGTTTTCTGGCACTTTAGGACATGTTGAAGGGCACCTTTGCCCCACTATCTCAGAGGCATATGCTGTTAGTATGTAATCAGCCAGCACCAGACATGTAGCCTACAGATTAGAAATTTCATTATTGATGATCACATGGGAACTTTAATTGCGTAGGTTCTTGTGTTACGACTGTTGTAATTGGTCGCAGATATATCTCTAATATGGGTTACATGGAAAATAAACTATGGTTTTGTAGACAGGCGGCCGTAATCCACGAAATGGTTGACGCATAGAAATACTCGAACGTCAGCGGGTCTATTACGTCGTCAACCTTGACTTTAGAATAAATTAAACCCAGGTATAGCCACATGAAAGGGTATATCAATATGGGTTATTTCTTTGGCTCTATAGCACAAAAGGGACTATTTTCTAATATACAATGGCTTTAAGTCCGTATACCACGGATTTAAATCGGTATACCGTGGATATAGTATATGACAGTTTTTTTAATGGACAGTCCAGACACATTCTCAATGTGGACTTTGTATACCATGGTTAGTTTTTTGTTGTTGTTTTTTTTATTCAGAAAGTTAGCAGTTCTGCTCAATGGCAGATCTTCCACTGCTACAGCAAATACATCTAGATTTCCTTCGAGTCCACAATTTATGTTAGCACGTTTACAGAAATTGAACCTCTATACAATAGATGATAATGATAATGATGATGAGCCGTAATCCTCAGCCAAGCACGACTTTTTTGCCCTTTCACACCAATGGGCGCCAATCATATTTAGAGAATTTAGTTAATGGCAATATATGAGCCAAGAAAACTAATCGCAAGCCTATTGAGGCAAATGCCCCTGTAGAGGGTAATGTGATTTGACATGATTATATCGATATTTGTGAACACTCGTGAAATAACCCAATAAAGAAATTGTGCCCAAAAAGGCAGATGTCAATATTTTTTCTCTTGCCACGACGCGACGCAGCCCGACGCGACGCGACGCCATGCGACATGACTGTATTAGCAGTTCGTGCTTCGTCGTATGGCGTCAACAATACTCTCCACTTATTGTCACAATTCTACACATTAGAGCCTTGTTGAGTAAACTATAAATGTAAATTTTGTGACGGATTATAGCATTATCTCTGCGATAGAAAGGATCTCTTAATGTCGCAAAAAAGAGAGACTGGCATTTAACTGACAAAAATATCTCATCGCGTTATCAAGCATGCCCTGGGGCAACACGACAGGGGTATTGTCTCCTCTCGGTCGTGCAAGCCTTGCTTCCATCCTGATAAGATTTCTTGTCAGTTTCTACCTGGAGTCACGTTGTTTCACCGCTTCCATTGCTTCAATGGATGTTATCAGGAAAAACTGGGGTCTGCTTTCATGTGTTTAATGCTCATATTTTCGCATCTTCCTTTCCTGTGAATCCTTTTAATGTTTTCATTCAGCAACCATCTTGTGTAGATTTCTTTATTAGTTATAACTGATTCACATTTCAACGAATATTCACATCAAATCGTTTCTATTCACTCCCGAGGGAGATCTATCGAAGGAACAATTAAATAAAGCAACGACCAGTTTGAAATACCATAAATAGATTTTCAGTCGCCCAAACTTTAAACATAGTTAGACATATATCAAGGAAGATGTTCTTAATTAGAAAAGATTTTTTCTCATGAACAATATACATATACACAATATTACCGTGATTTTGATCTAAGTGGTCGTATTTACCGCGTAGTTGACACGTCGTAAAACTCCGAGCGATAGCAAGGAGCATTGCGTAGTGTCATGTTCTACAAGGACAATACTGCAACACAGATCAAAACCATAGTAATGTTGTATCACGGACTTGGATGATTATAAAGGTCCGTCGTTGTATATATTAATCAGCTTTTGACTAATCATTAAAAAAAATCATGCCCGCGAGGTGGCAGAAAAAGCCGTATTCTACGCAATAGCCATCTGTAGGCTCCATGGGTTTAGTATGGAGACTCCGTATTAGGTGGGTAATAAATAGTAGTTCCTTTAACGTTAAGCGGTAGACGTTTTTGTTTAATTCGAGTCATGATGAACAGAATGACAAACAGGACTGTGTACAATAACAGTTCATATAATTGAATTATTGGGATATGGCTTGGAATACTTGACCTCCTCGTATGACTTTTTCATAAACGATTCAGATCATTCTCTGGAGAGATTACTCAACAATTTGCAGAATCTTGGTCTACCCGGTTTTATTGTAATTGCTGATTAATTCCACAGAATTGTCTGTACTGAAGTCAGACCAACTGTCGTCTTCAATTAGCGCAATGAAATATCTCTCAAGCCGGAGACATACCAAGCGAGAAAGGCAGCGATTTCCTGAATCGCCAACACAAAATGGCATGTATGTGAGCTATTATTTCACATTTCACCTGATTACTGCTTCTGAGATACTGAATTATCGGTAGGAGATATCCCTACGAAATAATATATCGCATGCAAATGATTTTGCGTTGGCGATACCGGAAATCGCTGCCTTTCTCGCTTGGTGTGTCCCTGGCTTCACCGATAGTGATCCAACAATTGGAATCCTCGGACGCAAATGTGGTGCCCTAGGCTCGTTAAAACTATAATTATCCTTCAGATACTGATCTCTGTACTCTCAACCCAGCATGGACATTCCTTTATTCCCCCTCTTCTTTTGGCATTTTTATCTAGGGAACATCGTGTGGCCAATCACTGTATTCGGCAATACAGTCGTTCTTCCACTTGGGCCCTATTCATAAGCTTATTCGTCACTGAACATTCTTCTGTGAAACCTAGCCACCCTGGCGGCTGTTAAGACATTCCTATTATTATATACCTGCCCGCTCCTACCTATGTCGTATGTATGCTTATCTCACCCCGGTATTTTTCTCCATAGGCTTAACATTAGGAACTCGTACTCCACGGCCGTGAGGTTCGTGTAACCAATACTCAATGGCTAATTTGGTGATTTATTTCATCAATAAACAATGTTATACGGGGTGAGATAAAATCAGAAACCCACTCGATGAAAATAACTTGATCTGCCCTCCACCGAGTTTGACCACAGAGTAATTCACGAAGCAAAGCTTCGTGAATTACTCTGTGGTCGAACTCGGTGGAGTACGGACCAAGCTATTTTCATATCGTGGGTTTCCTTCTAATTATACAGCTCGTACGAGCAAAAGTGAGGGTAAATATGGCTATTTTATGGTATATGATAATTGGATAACAGGCATTTTGTGTCTGTGTCGTGATGAATACTTGATTAAATTGATGAGTACTTCAGCCTCTGCCTTCTGCATCGGTTCATCTAATCGTGAATTTTACCGCACATTTATCACAGGCAGCCACAGTAACCCTGTTTCCGTATACTCCTCTTTCTAATGGCAGGTATTAAAGAAGAAACTGATGAGTGTTTGGTCTTTGCCCCGTATGCCATCGAATTTGGAGCGCTCAGGGATATGAACGAGTCGATAGCCGAGTGAATATTCTGAAGTGATTCAAACGAAAAGGCTATCGGGGACACAGACTAAAGACGAATATGTTTCTGATTTAACTTAGTCTGGATTTAGTTATCTGTTTTTTACCCATTAAGTATGAGTTACCGTACTCGCATGCCTGTTGAGAACGAGTTCCTAATGTTAAACCTATGGACATTTATACCAGGCTCAGGTAATAAGACATGCCTGATATCCCGTGTCGGAGACCCATTGTCCACCCCGACAGCCATCTCCCCACACCTACTGCTGGCCCATCTATCTGTCACTCAGTAGGCCTATTTTCCCCACCATTCGCACCACATTTAGGAATTGGAAGGAGATTGCCGGAATAAGCTGCTGCACTGCCCGGCCTCTTGCTGTTCAAATATTGGAACCCCCAGGCGTTGTAATGCTTCTCACATGTAGCACATTGCATGTGAGTGTGAGCAAGGCTAATGGGCTAAGAGTAGGGGTTCCAAGAATTGATTCCTCCATTGAAAACCGTGTAAGCCTTGTACAACATTATATATCGTTGTTACCAATAGGTTAGAAAATAATACGTAATTCTCATTCTACAAGAAGCTGTTGGTATCATAGACTCATGAGTATGAAATAGTGATACGTCAGGTTTAAAGAGGAAACCTATGAAAGTTCACAGTCAGAGCTTGTATCCCATTGACGGTGAATAAGGTAGTAATTCACGAGGCGAAGTCAAGTGAATTACGTAGCGATTCAAACGAGTCGGGATCGATCTCTGACCTTAAACTTGAATAGGTTTCTGATTTTATCTCACCCATATCACTGACTAATCACTGGCTCACTGGCTAACGTTTGTGACATTATCACCCATTGCGTAGGTTTGAGGATACTCCATGGGCGTTGAATACGAGCTCTTAATGTTCAATCTATGGGGGAAAATACCAAGGGTGAGATAATACAAATACCGATTGCCGATGTAAAAGCACATGTAGATTCATAGCTGATTTGCAGACCTCTGTTCGTAGTTACAGGCTGCAGATGTCTACTACTGCCAGAAATCGACTCATTTCTCACCACATGCAGTCCTGCTGGTATTTCAAAAAATTGTCCAGCCCGCGGTTCTGTCTTTACATTTTAAGCGCCTCCGATATTGTTCAATGTTAATCCTTGTTTGTCTGGTGTAACAAAGCAAATATTCAAAATGGGGACAACCGCCGTATTGACTATACAGTTTGGAATTACCTGCAGGATAATCGGCATATTATGTACCATAACTAAGGATAAACTGATACAAAAACAGATTTAAAATGTGATCTTCAATATCAAATAATTTATGGAAATCCCTATCGTTGCCCTCGGCGATTGACCCACAATAGATTAAAGGGGGGCGTCCACCAACTACGACAAGGCTACGACAATGGCTTTCCCACAAGGTCCACGACAGGTCTACGATTGGAGACCTTGTCGTAGCCTTGTCGTGGTTGGTGGACCCTAGTTCCCGACAAGAGGCTATGACAAGGCCACGACAGGCTGCGACATGAAGCTTGTCGGGGGGCCTGTCGGGGGGGGGGGGGGTTCCGACAAGGTTACTACAATATCGAACATGTTCGATTTTGCCACGACTGGAGCCTTGTCGTGGAGTGTTGTGGTTTCCTCGATATCACTGTCGTAGTGTGTCGGGACCATGCACGCCTTTTTTACGGTAACCAGCAACGTGTACGACAAGCCCCAACACGGCTGTCGCAGAGCTGCCCTTCTCACGACAAGGCTGCGACAAGGCACCGATAGGAACTTTCAGAGGGTGGATGTGGCCCCTGAGATTCGAGGTCAACTCACGACTGCAGAGCCGTCCCAAGGCGCGAGAAAATATTATGTAAGGAGGTCAGGGTGAAGGTCGGGGTTTGCTGCGAATGCAGTCATTGGCTTCTCGGTCTACTGTATTCCTTATATGGAATTAAGGTAATGGGACAACTCCATGGTGTTCATGTCGGCACTTGTCGTAGCCTTGTCGTGGTTGGTGGACGCCCCCCTTAAGTGGCAGATATGTTCCGAGGCTCTCTGGTGGGTTTTAAGCTATTGATCTAATGCTAGGTTTACACTGGGCAACCTGGACCATGGTTGCCACGTTTCAGTGCTCTGTGGAGCACCGTGGACATAGATGTGAGGGATGTGACATGACTCTGGGTGACAGGATTGACAGACGTGACAAACCATGACACACTCTGACACACCGTGGCCACTGAGAAAGAATTTCAAAATTATAAAAGATTTGCCCCAGCGGCTAAGGGGCCATCCATAAAATTCAGAATTTCTGAAAATTTGGACCCCCCACCCCCCCTCCCAATCTTGTACGCAATAGAACAAAGAAGGAGCATACGCTGATTTTCCAAAATTTCTGACCCCCCCCCCCCCCCCTCGGTGCGTACGTACTTTATGGATGGCCCCTAATGAGAAATGTTTTGGGCCCTCATGAGACTTGGTGAACATAGGCTGCCGTAGGCTGCAGTACAAAACGTAAAGGATGTGGCCAACTGCAGCCAGCCGTACAGGGAACCGTGGACAACATGGCCAACCACAGCTGGCCATACAAGGAACCAAAACAGATCACTTAAACGCAAATTCATGGCTCTGTGACCATCTGCAACGGTGCCCCACGTTTCAACGAAACGTAGCTGCTGTGGCTCAGTATAAACCTAATTTTAGTGATGCATACACGGCAAGAATAAGTCGCCATGGACAAGAAGCTGGGACCCGTTTGATAATCCTCCATGTAGACCCTTTTCTGTATGCAATAGAGACCAAGGGACGATGTGGGTCAACTTTATTCAACACTTATGGACGGCTAATACTGTTTTAGTGAACAGTGAACTTGTATGAGGTACAGAAAAGGGTCTTCATACGATCCTAGATTATTGAACGGGCCCCCGGTCAGCATATCTAGGTGTAATTAACAGACTTAAATTATAATTAAACGATAAATCCTGGCCGAGGTACAGAAAAGGGTCCTCATATAGGATCCTAGATTTTTAAACGGGACCCAGGCTCTTGGAGAGAATCCTTCAGACCTCCCCTCCCCCCCCCCCCCCCCCCCACACACACACACCTCACTTGGGGGGTGGAGAGTTAAGCTCAGTGGTTAAGGCACTGGATTGTAATCCCAATGTTGTAGGACTTTGTGGGTTCGAGTCCCACTGTGTCCACTCTCCTCCTTCATTCCCAGCAGTGGTAGATTTACTGCTATATCAAAGGCCAGTCCTTCTCATGCCATGTCTATGTGGTGTGGGAGCTAAATGAACTCCCACCTCATAAATGTGTAGGTGCGGGATTTCTATCTAAATTCATTACATAGATTCGATCACCACCTTGAGAAAGTCTGGTAAGAACCTTTACTATATACCCATGCCGTATTTACTGTAAATAAGTACCGTTTTGACATATAACTTAAAAAGACTGTATGGACCACTGGTCCGCACACTAAAATACAGACCACCTTGCTAAACACGTTTATTAACATATTGGTTGTTAGAAATTAAATTAATAATTTTTTTTTTTAAATTGGGTATATAGTAAATATAGAACGTCCAACTATGCTTGAACAAGTCACAGAACTCTATGATAATTTACGGTTTATACGGCACTCGGCATAAATGCCTCGTTCCGTACAAACCATAAATTACCATCTCGTTCTGTGACTTGTACAGCATGGTCAGGACGTTCTATATAAGTAATGTTAACTGGACGTTAAATCAAACCAAACAAACCAGCCAACCAACCAACCAACAAAACCCTCTCACTTCTCCAGGGTCGGGATGCTCCGGTCTGCACCTGATGACAGCGCTGCTGTGGAGATGAGTAGTGGAAAGTAGGGCATTGGAGAGAGTCCCGGGCTCTACCTGTGATCCCTTACTCTGAGTACCTGTATTCACCAAGACCTGCTAGTGTTTCATAAGCCGTCAGTGATGAGCGAGCATCGCTCCTGGGTCTAGTTACGGGGATAAAAGCGGCCCAGGAATTATGCAGGAAGAGGAGGACTGCCCCTGGTCAGACTCACCAGACCACTCTCCTAGCAGATATTCTATGCTCTACTTCCTGCGGCTGCTTGTATCTCTGCACCGACCTGCCTGTTTGGGACAAAATCTGTCCCATCCGCCAGTTTTTCAAATATCCTAAATCCTTAGCGCTTTGGGCAGTATTTTGGGTTCTACATGTTTATAAAGAAACAGATATTACATGATAAATGATTTACTCTAGTTTCTGTAACTTAATATTTAAAATCAGACATATCATAAGGGATTACTTTCTTCAGTGGAAAGCACCATATGTATGTGTTGCAGGGTTTTGTTTGTCAACATAACACATGTGCTCACTCGAAGGGGCAGTCTAATCAAGTGTGGATTCACATCATAAAGTGGTTAAAATCTTAAGAAGAAGCTGCTGGATTGTCTGTGAAGCTCCTTTAACAATCCCCATATTTCCCAACTCCCCAAAGATATATAAGTTGTTTGACTTTTATAACATTTGACAGTTGCATTGTTTTGAATCTGAAATGTTAGCTGGTCCCTACTGTCTTTAGTAGATACCCGGGGTACCAGCATATGACGTCAGTGGGTCGGGGCAGAGATAAGAAAGCGCTAGCGCCACAAAAGATCTGCTAGGAGAGTGTCACCAGACAATACTGATGGACCTGCCATTACTTAGAGGCGCTACCTGTTGTCACGATGTCGTGGTGTCCAGGGGTGATATATTCACAATATTACCATGATTTTGATCTGAGTGTCCGTATTCTACGCGTAGTTGACACATAGTAGAAGCCAAGCGATAGCGAGGAGTATTACGTAGTGTCAACTACAAGGAGAATATGGCCACACAGATCGAAATCATTGTATTTTTATCTCACCCCTGGTATTTTTGTCCCATAAACTTAACATTGGTAACTCATTCTCCATGCCCCTATGAGTATTACAGTCCGCTCCCAATGGTCTTGTATGTAGTGTGCCGTCTGTTCTTTTCATGTGTACAGGAATGAGATGAATACGGAAAACGACTCATTTTGGTCAAAGGTTTTGTTCTCCAACTCATTTCAACGCCAGGCGATATTCAATTGGCTTCGCCTCAATCATATTGCTCTGTGTCAAACTCATGGGGAACAAAGACTTTTATCAAACTTGTTGGTTTCTTCTTTAGTATCAGGGTCCATGAATTTTGAATTAAACAATTGTACCAAACATCTGCATCTCACCAGCTACATTGCAGCGTCAGAGAACGAAATGCAATTCAGATCTGCGTGGTGGCCTGTAGAAGGATACCCCAGGACAAAATCGTTCCATTAAGCAAAGCGCATGGCTAAAATAAACTGTGTCGTTTGAACGCGGAGTACATAAAGCCCACGTGACCAGCACCACTTCCGGTCTCTCGGACCGAACAAGTAGGCACCTGACGGTGGACCCGATGGCATTGATATTTGAAGAAGTCTAAGTGCCCAGAATCACTCTTCAACACACAAGACTCGACAGCGGAATTAGGCTCATTGTTCATTGCTGACAAGTCGGCCATTTCTTGCTAATGTGGTGAGAGTCAAAGCGTGGTGCAGAAAGGAGGTACCTTTGGGAATGTCAGGGAATTCTGGTTTATAATAAAACCTGTTTGAAATGGTAGGCACATCATCCTGTCGTCGTATGTATGGAGTGAAATTGACTTTCATATCAGACCCATCTATTGTCGTATTACTAGTCGTTTACTATTTATCCTTTAACGTGAATAGTTAGAATTGTGCAGAGATGTGAGTTTTCCCACAAATGACGGAATTCCGACATTTCATATATACCGTCAACAGTAGAATATTTAGCGATTCATAAAGATTATGAATAATTCTTTCTCATACATATTTTATATTTCCGTCCCCATTGTGCCGTTACTACTTTGCGGTTGCAGTAGATTGTGGGAAAGGCCCAGAAGTGTGCGGTAGTATCTTGGAGAGGTGAAGGAACGGAGATAGACATTGTAAGAAAAAAGACCACAGGGCCATCCATAAAGTACGTACACACTGAGGGGGGTTGGGGTGAAAATTTGTGGAAACTTTGCGTATGCTCCTTCTTTGTTCTATTGCGTACAAGATTGGGAGGGGAGGGGGGCAAAATTTTCAGAAATTCTGCGTACGTACTTTATGGACGGTCCCCATATCAATTTTCATACCCTGAAAATAAGAATTTAGTAGCAGACAATTTGTTATAATCGACATCGATGTAAAATGATTCAGCTATCATATAATAAAGAGTGCGTTTTTCTATATGAAATAGTTTCTATAGTGCACGTCAGGTGGCAAAAAAAGGCTGTATACGAAAAGCGTATTCTACTCAGTAGTTATATAGAACGTCCTGACCATGTTGTACAATTCACAGAACGAGATGGTAATTTACGGTTTGTACGGACCGAGGCTGGTCCGTATTTTAGTGTACGGACCAGCGGTCCGTACAGTATTTTTACGTCATATGCCGAAATGGTGCGTATTTACAGTATATACGGCCTGGGTATATAGTAAAACACACTACTCGAGCTACCCTTCACAAGCAACCATTACAGCCAACAAGTTCGCCACAATGCAAGCAATTTATTACCCACCTATTACCATAGGAAATGTATAGGGCACCTGGTATTAGCTACCCGGAGATTCGGGTATGTCAGAATCTCCTGCAGGAGATTCCGGAAAAAAAAAGTCCCTGCTAAAATGAGGTCAATTCATAATGTACTTCAAAATAAGTTTATTTAATGTTCATTCAATATTAATTAGTTATAATCAGTCACGATAATCTCATTTACAACCAGAAATCACTGTCATAAAAATACCGAACTATGTTACAGGCGTATAGTGTATATACACCTAATTACCATCATGCTTGACAGTGCTGTGACGCTATATCGTAATCTGGAACTATTTCTACTTTTTAGGCAATAGCCATGTTATTAATCTTGTAGGTAGGTAATAAATACAATTATGACTGGTGTTGTGTACGAGTGTCCGCAATCTCCTCGTAGTTGATGATGTAATATCCTCGCTAATCGCTCGGATATTACTACGCGTCAACTCCTCGGAGATTACGGCCACTCGTACACAAAACCAGTCATTATTGTGTATACAAACTCTTAGGAGGTCCTATATCAATGTAGGTTCAAGCCTTAAGACATTGACATCCTGCTCAGTGCCAAGCTATATGCATTTTATAAATGATATATTGTCTATATCCACGCGATATTGTTATTGCATTTAAGCGACATTGATGTAAAATGATTCAGCGATTATATATTAAAGAGAACATGGGAGCTACATAGATACAGGAAGCACAAGGCTTGTTAGGGCCTGATGACATCCGTTACTGTATGATACAGTAGTAAGCGGGAAGGTTAATGAGGTTCACCCACTGACGACTACTCAGTCAAGTCTACATCATGAAGCCGGGAACACACCCAGTATTCCGTATTCCATATTCTACTCAGTGGCGACCTGTAGGCTCCATAGGTTTAGTACAGAGACCCCGTATCAGGTGGGTAATAGAGAGTGTGGGTTGCCATCCCTACAACCAGTGAGCAAGGAGCAGCTCCCTGTCACTCTCCGGGCACAGTCTTAGTTCCACCACAGAGCGAGCAAGTCTAGCATTGCGATGCCACCGTTTCCCGTCCATCGGAGGATCCCCAGTGCTCAGTACGATAAAAAGCGTCGCTCTCTGGCTCAAAGGCCTTGTGAACTACCTTCAGTAGATCGACTGTTACCCAGCTGCTTACCCCAGGTGGGTTGAGGCAGGCCCCCGAGGGACTAGACTGCATCTCCACAAGCGCTTGCCCCTCCTTAGCAATAGAATCGACGGGACCTAGTTCCCCAGCGGGCTGAGGAGAAAGGAATTCACATTAGTAGTCAGGTGGGTAAAGCTAGGTGTTTTTTACATCCCATGGACGCAAGGGACCCATCAAGAACTCCCTGTTTGACTAATCCGAGTCGACAACTGAGTGCTACAAAGTGGATGGGAGACGTGGTTGGTAGGCTGTGTAAAAGTTTTTGTTCTATAGAGAAACAACATTGAAATATCAAGTTAGGATCTGACCTTGTTTGCTTTACTCTGTCTCTGTCTCTCGGTTTCTCATTTTCTGTCTCTATCTCCTTCTCCCTGTCTCTCTCTCCCCCTCTGTCACTGTCTCTCACACTCTCTCTCTCAGTCTCTGTCTCCCCCTCTCTGTCTCTCTCTCTCTCCCTGTCTCTCTCTCTGTCTCTCTCTCCCTGTCTCTCTGTCTCCCTCTCTCTCTCTCTCTCTCTCTCTCTCTCTCTCTCTCTCTCTCTCTCTCTCTCCTCTCTCTCTCCCTCCCTCTCTCTCTCTCCCTCTCCCTCCCACTCTCTCTCTCCCTCTCTCTTTCTCTACCCCTCTCTTTCACTATGCCCATCTCTAGAATAGGTCTATTACTTACATCAATAAAAAATCTGTGTTCAGTTCATTACATGAGCTGCTCTCTATGGGCCATCCCTTAATACAGGGGGTATCACTGCTGCGGCTTAGCAGAATGGTTTAATTCAGCAGCCGTTCCTGGGTAGATTTAGCCAATTTGCATTTTGGCTGATAAAGCGATTTATCTACTGAAAATATGGTTTTTCATTTCTGCCCAAAACAAGGACGGTGACCCATGATTTCAAAAACTTAAATGCGTAGTGCTATGCATGTCCCATAATCTGTAGTTTTCAGGGAATGACATACTATGTGAAAAACAACTTTTTTGAATTTCTATGTATTCTTTTCTATTAATGTCATAATATTGATCTCTAAATCAAAAACTGCCATGGTGACCCCCCATGTTTAAGTTAGGTATGTGCTTTACAATACTTTGAGCTCATCATATTCAATTTCCAGAAAACTGACATGGGTTTGACTTTTCAAGTTAAATAGACCTTTTTTTAAAGACTGGGTTCATACCTTATCTACTTGCTTCCGCAATGCCTGCAGCCAAACAATCACCTGGTAAACTATCTTTAGCATTGAATTTTCAAATCAGTTTCTTTTTTTGGTTTAACCTTACATGTACAGTAAACCATCGTGGATGCCATAACATTAACACAATATAAACAGACCAATAAAGGAGCAAAGCCTCAATTGGCGAAGCAATTGTTTTTCATGGCTATGCCAGAAAGTTCGTTAAAAATCGTTCTAAAGACCGAGTGTATGAGCGCAATACGTTTATAATACCAGTCTAAAATATTTCCCGAGAAAGTGCAGCGATTGTATCGTATTCTATGGTATTCCAGCTCTAATTTCGTGTGTCCCACATGCATCTCATCTCAATGATACTTTAGATATACCTTAGATAACACAGGGACATGGAAACTGGATAATCAATAGTACATTGGCAGGTCTAGCTAAGCTATTATATGCTTATCTTTTTCCAAATTAAAACCAAAATAATCATCAATTATGAAGTTTAGACACCCCAGGTCAATACAATATTCAAGTTTGCTCTAGCAGTCTAATCTGTCAACAACAAAATTCCTGCAATCACACCCATCGTTCACACTCTAGGTGTGATTGCTGCATATATATATATATATATATATATATATATATATATATATATATATATATATATATATATATATATATATAGACATGACGTCGGACTCGGCCGTGTTTGTCCGGGCGATGGCCTAACTAAGCAACTCACCGTTAGCTGCCATTGAATGGAAACACCTGTATTATATGCCTTTAAGATCCATCATAAATGAAGGATCAGGTTTGGTCAATGAGGGTTCTCTTGTGTGGCTTACAACAGACAACAGTTAACGCTCTGAGGGTGGTGACTTGGATATACAGTTCCAGGTGCTGTAAATGATTGAAGTGGCAGATATTGCGCACTGGCCCTGCTGATTTCCCGCCCATTGTGAAAGAGCGTGCCCATATTGGCTAATACCATCAGGACTCCATCCGCAGGCCCATTGGAGCGGCTCTCATTGGTGTGTCAGATAATGGCCAGTTCACACTGTGCGTTTTGAGGTACATAGGTACGCCTAGACTTGGTGTACCTATTAATCCCACCCCTCATATAAATCACCATAGACTTAACATGGAGTGACTGTCTGCCACGGTTATGCCATATGATATTTATATGCCACAGGTGACATATGAAGCTAAAAACATGTGACGGGGTAGGATAAAATTTAAACGTCACTTAATTTCATACAATTGTTTACATGGCATTCATTGTCTTCTGCTACAGATATTACTCAGCTCTGCTTCGTGATATCATTCCGCGAAAAAAACTCATGCCATATAAACAATTGTATGAAATTTCGTGACGTTTCTTGATATTATCTTTGCCTGGAATAAATGTCCATAGGCTAAACTACCCAAGCAAACAACCAAACAAAGAGGTACCCGCTCGCAAGCCCCTCAAGTCGCACAGTGTGAACAGGCCTAAAGCCCTACATAATGGACGTGCCGTGAGCTGCTCTTTGCTTAAAGCAGTGGGTGCCGCCGGCGTTGTGCCTTACATTATGCCTGACGCCTGATGAATGCGTCCTGCCGTATTAATCTTTGACGATGTCTGTGAGTACATGCACAGCTCTGATGTGGTCACTATTGTCAGGAGATAAGAAGCTCAGGCGTACGTGTGGCACACAATAGCTTACGCTCGATCCGATACTTATATTGAGTTGATCTGAGCATCTTCATCATAGGTTCTTGTCTGCTTCATTTACTGGAGATTAGATGTTTATTTAACCTCGCGCAAGTGGGCACCCCGCGTAAGCGCACACATTAGGGGGCCGGAACGTAGTGTGATCGCCTAAGCGAGGTTAAATACACATCTGATAGAGGGAGACGTTCCGAGAGCTCTGATTGTAAGCAGGCAGTTTCTACCTTATCGTACCCAATGTAAATAATTAATAATGTGTCCGTTAACGCGGGGTCCGTTAGGCAGGGCTCTACTCTTCTTTAATTAACCCTTTAACAGCAGGAAGATGCCTCCAGGCATTCCCCTGGCTATGGCAGGAAGATACCTCCAGGCATATTCCCCTGGCTACGGCAGGAAGATGCTTCCAGGCATATTGACCTTTGATGTGGCATAACAAAATATGATCAGTCACCAAGGCAGATTACTTAAATCATATGACACATCACATCACATTGCTATTCCCCCAAATAAGGTGCCTGGCGTAGCAGGGTCATTTGGGTAGGCAATGCCTGCCGTGTGATGCTGACATGGGGAACAGGGTGCTGCAGGGAAAGGGCTAGAGATACCATATTAAATTATCAGATGTTTTAATCAAATTGAAAAAACTCAATATAATTATACATTTAGGACATCTTAAAGGATGCGATGCCCAGTTATTACCATCAAATAAGAACTTGCATGAATGCATGAGTATCTATATTATACTGACGACAAATACCCAAATCAAACGCAAATCACGCAGGTTTATCTCAATATGAATTTAATCAAATAGATACTGGTTTGTCGAGAAATATCGTTTAGACATTCTGATATTATGCTGAAAATATATTTTATTGCATATAAAGTATAATGGCCTTTACGAAACCTCAACTGAAAGTAAACAGGCGCCAACTAGTGGCCCAGCTAACGAGTTAATTGCAGACCCTCACCGAAACAATGTCCATTTCGATTTTATTGATTGAGAGCCAAAGCCATAACAGACAACTACATTGTATATTCAGATTCTCTAAGTCAATTCATCTCCATGCGTTATTTATGTGAACTAACAACATAAGCCATATATTTCTTGTTTCTGTCAAACCTATATTTCCAATGCTATAAGGAAAGTGTTACAGTTGGCTTTATAAGGCATTTAGATAGCAGTCCTGATAAGTTCATAACTAGAAGTTAAATAGTAAATGTATGCACGAGATACAGGATACATGTTCCGCCATGTAAGCCCACCAGCTGGGCGTAGGTACTTCTCAATACTTCTTTCTCGGCACTTTTCTTAGAAAAGCTGGAGCGGGTGAAAGATGGCCAACATGCATAGCCCAACTCATACTCCAGGATTCGTAAAAAAAATATAGAATAAAAAAATCATATATATTGCAGTAGGCAATCTATCAAGGGGGAAACCCGTCATACCTTTCCTGTCTTCCTCCTGAAAGTAGTCCTTCACCAAATCTTACATGTTTAGGTACTATAAGAAAACTGTATTCCTCTGGGTGAATTTTACTTTACCGAACTTGTGCCCTGGACGTTTAATACGAGGTCGTTAGACCGAGTTCTAAACGTCTGGTGGGCATGGATGTGGGCCATTTTGTTTGTTTTTTCCCGTGTGTACCACATGACCAACGTCGATCTCATACGTTATCACTGGGATGCCAGGGAAATAAAGTACATTTTATGGTTGACCGTTATATTTTTCTGACCGTAAATCTTAACTGCAATATGTATACTGTAATTTGAAAACGGTTGTTACCCGTAAATACTAAAGTGAAAATCTGTATAAATATACTATACAAATGGCCCCTTAATATGAATATGCCATAAATCTTGTTACTTTGGATATCTAGAAATGTTTTCTGTAAGATATATCTAGTATCTGAATACAACAGTGAATATTTTGTGATCACTACCATCATAGTGAATATCACCAAGCAGTTAGGTTTTAGTAATTTCCAATGAAAGTTTTGTTTAATCTTCTGAATAATAATGTCATTAAGATCTGAGAACTAATATGGTTTAAACGGTAGAAACTATACAGAAGCTAAATTCATATCTATTACACATTTTGATGAAGTTAACTTCTGGATTTTATTCGCTACTTCGATTCTTTGCTCATGTTTGAAATGTACTATGTATATCTAATGTATCCATATTTTGAGTTTCATTCTGTAGACTGACCGTATATTGTGTGGTTCGTGATAACAGTTTAATACTTTTTGTGATAGCAAATACATACGGTATGAAACTATAGAATAGATTACAGTAATATACTATCCACATTTACGGTAGTATCTCGTATATTCTACTGACATTTTCTAAAGTGTACTACATCTGAAAGATGTTATATGTAGAATCAGTCGTCATAGTTATTGTCCTTACATAGACTACTGAACAATTTGACAACAAGGATTTCACTGCAGTTGCTGATAGACATGATTAGAGCGGAGGGCTGTGGAATAATGAAGAGAACATGAGATAAAATTCAGCTAGTTTGTGTCCCCATAGGCGACATGCTGATATTTTATTTCGCACATGAGAAGGTTATTATTTATTGCCTGTAGTAGCAGCATTTTACTTGATTCAACGAGTTCCGATGTCCCATGAAAGCCTACATCAGTGATAACTTATGTGATGCTGACATTTCTGTCAAGTATATCTCCAAATAGATTAACAGACTCAGATTCATAAGCTAACGAAGATAAAATGAATGAATTGCAGACGTCATTCATTGCTGATAATAAAACACATTTATTTAAGATGGAAAGAGCTAGAGTAATACCAAGATACAGTATTTTTGCTGAAATTAATTGTGCTGTATCGACATAAGCTCAAGGCTGAGAAGGTTATTGCCAAAGGTCGAGTCTATGCACTTCTGATAATAAAGCCTTTGAAGTCTCGTAGATTCTCGGCCATGCTGAGAGAATCCCACTCTCCCAGCAGATCTTTCGCGGCACTACCGCTAATCTCTGCCTCAACCCAATGACGTAGTACGCTAGTTCCCCGGGTACCCGCTAATGACAAGGGGAACAAGCCAACAATTCTGATTCAAAACAAGGCATCTGTCAAATAGTTATGAAAGTCAAACGACTCATATATTATGAGTTAGGAAATATATGAATTGTTAGATGAGCTTCACAGACAATCCAGCAGTTCCTTTTTCAATGTTAAACCACTTTATAATGTGAATCCACATTTGGTAAGACTGCCCCTTCGAGTGAGCACATGTGTTACGTTGACAAACAAAGCCCTGCAACATATGAGGTTCTTTCCACTGAAGAAAGTAATCCTAGACTATCTTTGATTTGACATATGCAAATAACAGAAATGAGTGTATATTATTTACCATATGAATATGTGCATCTCCATTTGCAAGTAAACCACAAAATACAATAGAATCCCGCGTAAACAGACACCCTCTGAGGGTAGAGGGAATAGAGGGAACCGTTCCGAGCAAATGTGTTCGTTAACGCAGGGTGGCTGCTTAAGTAGGGAGTGCCTTAGGTGGGGTTCTACTGTGCTCCCCAAAGCACTATGAATTTATGATGTTTAAAAAATTGGCGTATTGGCCAGATAATACGCAGGTTGGGGCAGAGATATAAGCGGGCGCAGGAAGTACAGCGCAGGATCTCTGCTTGAAGGGTGAGCGAATCCTGTCAGGGATTCCTAGATTCCCGTTCATGATTCGAGATCACATGATTCCTGTGACAACATCCATCCGACGCTTCTTGTCAGGAAAACGTAATTAAATTGTGTTTATGGCAAAAGATGACATCATTAGAAGACTCAGACATGGTTTTTTTTTCGTGACGGCCCTGAGTGTTTTACAGCGATCAACAGGACATGAAGCTAACAATGTGAATTTTTACCATGTGTCTTCAAATGTCTCTTTCGTATGTTTAATTTTGTACGACATCTGAGCGCACATATCTCTCATCATTCAACATGATTCAACTCTCAGGGTGCTTCAGTAATTAAGGTTGTTTTTTTTAATTTTCATTATTAATTAGCGGCTAAACCTTCGTAATTTGTCGCAGGCGTACTGATACTTGATGGCGATATCCAAAAATAATTTCAATGATTTGTCGCTAGCTCAATTTTATGTTAAGGGCAGCAACCCCAAAGGCCAAACCCTAAGGTTCACTGATGCAGAATGCAGTGCGTATGAGGACTTAACGCGTAGTCATATCCGAGCACATGCAAAGATATTGCGCAGAGGCAACTCTGAGGAACATACAATGAATTATGAGCATACAGATATGATGTATGCTCTGGTTTACAAAAGCCGGCGCATACGGAAAAAGTAGTATATAGTCTCCAGTGCATGTATACACAGAACGCAAAGTTTTCTTTTGGGGAACTATAAATGTCATCTCATTTCACCTACCATGATAACGTCATAGTGCTACGGCCGCTGTATGTTATATTGGGCATTCCGCTATAGGCCTATACATAAATAAATGTTTATAGCCCAAATTGGAGACTTATTATGTCTGCGGTCGGAGTATTGTTATGGATTTAGGATCGCCAAGATGTATGATCAAAGGTAAGTGTTTCTATGACATATCACAAGCTCTAGATGCGTATTGTTTTCTGAGACCAGGTAAGTGAGTTTAAAGAAAGAAAATGCGCTCTTTATGACATAAAAGCTCTGCAAACCAGCCCCATTACCTAAAGATAGGAGTCTGAAATATACGTTATGTGATAAATGAAATGATGAATTGCTCGCATGTCCATTCCATAAATCCCTTTACACTGCTAGATATATTTGAATTCTTTTAATGAATATTTGGAAGATGGTTGGTGCACAGCGCACCCCTGATGTCTGTAGACCAAGGGTCACGTTTAATAATCTAAGATAGTACATGAGGACGACCATATGGACGGCCAAGTCTGTTTTAGCGAACAATCTTAAATATCATTAAACGATAACCCTTGGACAAGGTACAGAAAAGAGTCTTCATGTACAAGGCTAGATTATTCAACGGGCCTCTGATGCAGTCCTATTAAATCTCATAGCATTTAATCAATAATGAGCTGACATCTATCTAATAGACCATTTAATGTTAGACGTATTATTGGGCAAATATGAATTTGTGCCGAAAATGTAAAAAGGTCCCTCCGTCTCGAATACTCGGAAGAAATAGTATTTGATATGAAATGTGTCTGAAATTATACATATCAGTGAATATACAATGTAGTTTCTTATCTCACTCCGGTATTTTTCTACATAAGCTTAACACTAGAAACCCATATTGCACGGCCCTGAAAGAAGTGTACCCAATACTCAATGGCTAATTGGGTGAGCTATTTTATTGATGGATACTGTTTCTGATCATATATATTACAGGGTGAGATAAAATCAGAAACCCACTCGATGAAAATAACTTGGTCCGTACTCCACCTCGTTTGACCGCTAGGTTATTCACTCAGCTTGACTTTGTGAATTACCCCGCGGTCAAACTCGCAGAGTAATTCACAAAGCGAAGCTAAGTGAATTACTCCGCGGTCAAACTCGGTGGATTACAAACCAAGTTATTTTCATCTCATGCGTTTCCTTCTAAAACTCTTTCTACTGAGCATGGGTGTTCTAGCTTCAGTTGATTGTTGCAGATGTCCGATGGGTACCATCAAAAAGCTCCCCCAGTCTTTCCACATACGCATGGACTTCTCAGCTTGTACGGTCGGGCAGGGACTGTTGAAAGTACAGAACCAGGATGAAATTATCCAAAAAAAATCAATGATTCCTCGAAGCACATAAAAGGTACTCCTTGATGCCATACGAGAACCAGAGTGGTGCTTGTTCACATGGTGGCTGACGTGAATGCATATTGCCCTGTATGTTTGAGTCGCAGCTCAGTGGATTATTTTGGTAAATAACTGACAGAATGACGTCTCAGGATCACTATGGACCTCCATGTTTTGAGTTGTGTCTCCGTCGTTTGGGTAGGCAATTAACAGCCTTGGATGTTTTAAGTCAGGAATTATTGAAGCCAATCTCGGCGGCAGGCAGTGTGGCAGGTATGAAGACTTTGGTTTTGGCGAGAAACTGGCCCGTCACTGACGTCACCGACGGGCAGACGAGACTGAGTCCCGTAACGTCCAACAGGCGATGTGTATACCACTCAATAAGCCATTTGCTACCCGCTTGAACATGCCAGAACCCAACTGAACATACACTATTCACTGTCACTTTCATATTGATAATCTGCCCTACAGTTCTCGGATATCGATTGTATTGTATTCTGCTTCATGGCATACAAACCCACCCACCCACCCATGGCGCCAGTGGCGTAACTTAATATTGCATCCTATTCGAATATATACACTATTGCCCGGATATATACATCTGACACTGGCTCCAGCACCTTCATGAGCACTGGTGCACTGTGGAAATAGGCAATACTTAAATATAGATTACCTCCAGAATAAATATCAATCTAAAAAAGAAAGAATCACATATATTGCCTGTTGCCTGATATGAAGATGAGAAATCAAGTTTCCTAATCACTACCAGCCCACATACGTATGGGTTGTATGACCTTCAACATTGCTGATATGTGGGTTGTATGACCTTCAACATTGCTGATATGTGGGTTGTATGACCTTCAACATTGCTGATATGTGGGTTGTATGACCTTCGACATTTCTGATATGTGGGTTGTATGACCTTCAACATTGCTGAAGACTAATAGAACATATTGGATGTTAAACTACCCAAACAAAAACAACAGCAACAACAACAAAAACATCAGCATTGCTATAGATATGTGGGGTTGTATGACCTTTATCATTGCTGATATGTGGATTGTATGACCTTCGACATTGCCGATATGTGGGTTATATGACCTTGAACATTGCTGATATGTGCAAGTAGAAGCCTCTGAAGTCCTCAGAGTCTCCGCAGTCAACATGGCTGAGAACCTGACTATCCTTGGACTAAACGGCTCGCTGCTGCTGGACTCTGACATGTACGACGTATACGTAGAGGGCTTCCCCTCCCGAGCCGCCACCAGCATCGGAGCCGCCATCATGTTCCTCTTCTTCCTGGAGGGCTTCGTGGGCAACTTCTGGATCCTGACGGCCATCCTGAGCACGCGGAGAGTGTGGAACGTCAGCAATGTGTTCATTGTGAGTCTGTGCATTAACGACATCCTCAGCCTCTTCTTGGTGGTGATGCTCATTATAGATTCCTACGTGTGGCGGCGCTGGACGGCGGGTACGACCATGTGTCGGCTGAACCCTGAGTTCACCGTGGCCTTCACTGGATGCTCCCTGTGGCATACGGCGCTCATTGCCATCCACCGTTACATTGTCGTCTGCCACAATAATGCGTATAAACGCATGTCCAAGCAGGCCTATGTTGTGGCGGTGCTGTTCCTCACCAGGGTCATCCCCATGGCATGCACCATCCCGGGGTTCGCGTTGACGTCCTCAGGATACGTGCCAAAACTCCTGCGCTGCATCCTGTTGCCCAGTCAGAAAGGTCGCATCATCGCTGTGACCTTGGTGCAGATTTTGGCGCCTTGCCTTATCGTTGTCATTTGCTACGCGCTCATCTTCGGCTTCGTTATACGTCTCTCAAGACAGGTGCACGACTCCAACCTGATCCTCCAGCGCGAGATCCAGATCACCAAGATGTTCGGCCTCATCTTCCTCATGATACTAGTCGGGTTTGTGCCTTACGCTGCTGTACGTAACGCCGACCGCGGGAACACGTACAGCGGCGATGTCTACGTGCTCGTGACTGTCTTCTACGGCATGGCCACGTGCTCCAACCCGGTCGTCTACGGCGCCATGAGCACCGACGTGCGCTCCACCTGCTGGCAGACGCTGCAGTCCCTCTGTCACGTGCTGCATGCTGAGCGCGTGCTGCCGTGCCTGGCCGGGGACCACGCACGTGCGGTTGTCACGCTGGACCTGCGCCCGGCCCCCGGGGACGGCGCGGCGGCCAAGAAGAAGACCGGGCCCTCGGCGCCGCCGCAGCCGCCGCCGCCGCCCACGCCTACGCCGCCGCCGACGGAGAAGTCGGCGCTCATCAAAGCGTCATCGAGCGTGCACAGTGTGGTGGAGGTGTTGGAGAACGGGGCTGCGTCACGACCTGTAGCCGTGTGAGACTGGGCCCCTACTCAGGTGCGATTGTGGCCATCTTCTTCTTTTTATTATGTGGGATTAAGGCCATCTTCCTATCATGTGGCATTATGGCCAACCTCTTCCTTTTATTGTGTGGGATTATAGCATTCCTCCTCCTTTTATTATGTGGGATTATGGCCATCCTCTTCTTTTTATTGTGTGGGACTATGGCCATCCTCTGCCTTTTATTATGTGGGATTATGGCCATCTTCTTCCTTTTATTATGTGGGATTATGGCCATCGTCTTCTGTTTATTATGTGGGATTATGGTCATTCTCCTATTATTGTGTGGAAGTATGGCCATCCTATTCCTTTTATTGTGTGGGATTATGGCAATCCTCCTCCTTTTATTGTCTGGGATTATGCCCATCTTCTTCCTTTTATTATGTCTTTTTATGGTCACCCTCCTCCTTTTATTATGTGACACTATGGCCATCCTCTTCTTTTTATTGTGTGGAATTATGGCCATCCTATTCCTTTTATTGTGTGACATTATGGCCATCCTCTTCCTTTTATTGTCTGGGATTATTGTGTGGGATTATAGCCATCCTCTTCCCTTCTTTGCCCTTCCACCTGAAAAGGCGCGTTAAGGTGAAGTCCCCGCGGGATATGATTCATCAGAGGCCAGGAAGTGAACTCCTGACATGCTGGTATTTTTCGGTTCTCTATCATATTGTTACTAAAAGGTCAAGGTCTTTCTCCCCGGCAACAATTATAGTTCGACTTTTGGCGCTTTAGAGTTGCCTTAACTGCTCCCTTCATTCATCTTAGACTATAGGGCACAGAGTGATTGCTAGTTCCACCATCATCCACCAGGACATTGTAAGAAAGCGCCACTGTAGTCGGGGGACAAGCACTCCATAACACAATAGCTATGTGCCCTATAGCCTGCAGACGATTTCCTCACCTGGGACCTGTTTCACTAGTTTCGTGACATTAGGCCTAGACAGACATCAATAGGGGCACCAACAGTGCAAGCAACAGCGGAAAAAGTCTAGCAAATATCAGAGGGTCGGAGTGGCCAATCTTCTTCATATTTGGGACAATTGTAGGTTATGTGTATCCCCTACCCGTGTTAAAGTGTCATTGCTTAATTCCTACGGGAAGTCAGTGAAATTCTGCGTGTCATCGATTGCAGTCTTGTGATCTGTTTGTATGGTGTCACAGACACCATCTAGACATGTCATGAAACTATTGAAACAAGTCCCTGTTATATAGATTTCGTCTATATATTTACAAAGGAGTTCCAACAGTAAAAGAGTTATATGAGGAAGTTAATTTTTATTGGAAATATATTTATTGACAGTTCCTATAAAGACCTTCCCCAAACCAAAGGTATTGTTGCGATGTCCTCTGGTATTGGGAATGATGTAATTAGTTTTCAGTATATGATATACGCAAATTATACGGGAGCTTAACCATCTGTGGTCAGAAACAAACTCTGAAATTTTGAAACAAACTCTGAAACCATAGAAGTAGCCGATGTTATTAGATCTTATGTTGTTATGATATCAAGTTATTTACTGAAAGTCAAAGTGTCGGATAATGTTCAGTAGAAATATATTGTGTATATATTGAAGATTATACAATCCTCAATGTCAAATAGAATAGCCCTGTACCATGAGCTGTCATTCTGAATCAGTAACTTTGTGTGTGTTATTTTTATTCGTAATATATGTAAGAAGAAAGTCCTCAGCAACTGTTATTCACGTTACATCTGTCACTTCTATATTGCATGGTACCACATTGTTCAAATACTTAATTATAGAGAATACAGAAACGCTTCGTCAGCAGCCACAAAGTAAACATAGTAAGGTGAGAGAACTAAAGGCAAGACAAAATTGTAAAGAATATAGAAATGAATGATCGTTAAAAGCATGCCATCCTCTTTAAAAAAACTCACATACATCCCTCTTGCTGAAAGCTAACATATACCGCTACACCATGCATATGGTTGAAATGCGTTTGTTCTTCTATTTCACGTATACGATAATGACTGCCATACTGTAAAACCAAGTGTAACCCTGCGTTTACACTAGACGACTAAAGTGGGATTCACACGATGGGATTGATGTACCTCACAAAGTGTTTGAGACAAATCTTGTTGAAATTTTGTACTGGAACACAATCTCCTCGTCTGAATTGTATGGTTCCATTTTGCTGAGACAAGTTTCTTCCTTGGAATTGTTGGCGACAATCACCCCTAACAAAGAACAGAATGTCATGAGATTTTGACTTTGTACGGGTTTAAAATTTAGAGGGTCATTTTGGTGAGACAAATATGCACCTGCTGCGACTATGTACCTGCTCTAGCCAATAGGGGGCCAGCAAGCATGATGACATGTTTGTAACAGCCTGCACATCAAAGGTAATTGAGTCCCAGTGTGAGTGGTCACTGTGACTATGTCTGAGATTATGTACCAGGTGTGTCCTCCCATGTGAATCAAATTCACCACCTTGAGACTGATTAAAGCACTTTGCCATGAGAATTTTGTACCAACCGAGAATTGTCTGAGACTAGGAGAAAGGTGTGAAGTACACCAGTCTCAGGCACACCAGTCTCTTCGTGTGAATCCAATTTAAAACGTGACGACTGTAGACCCTAGCCAATAGTCGTCAGATGGTGCTCGATTACGCAATATCGGCCGCAATAGTCACCAACCCAAGAATTTCCTCAATCGTTTAATTTTTTTATGTACCGATGTCTAGCTATTGACAGCTGAAAGTCGTCAGGTGGTGCAAAATTAAAAAATCGCCGCCATAATCGTCTAGTGTTAACGCGGGTAGCGGCTCTTGGTTATGTATACATAAATTCTGATCTCGCGGATAGTCTAGCTTTTCTGATCGTAGATGTCAGTTGAGGTACCCCCTGACTGTACAGTGAAGAGGATTTTCTATTTGCACATTACCGCAGGCCGTTATGCTACGGCCAGCCGTAGAGCTACACAGACCGGCACTAGCATTATGAGGAGGGACAAGCTCATGCTTGCTGGCATGGCCAAGCAGGACTGATCAGCCGAAGTGACCATCACAGCCCAGAGGCTCATCAACGATAGAGGGAAACCACTCGAGATGTGTTAAATAACAAACCTTCAAGTTTTGGTCAAAGTCTTTGTTCTCCACGAGTTTGATGTAGAGCGATATGAATGAGGCGAAGCTCAGTGAATATCACATAGCATTCAATGACTTGGAGAACAATGACTTAAACCAAAAAGAGTTGCTTTCTGTATTTATCCCACCCCTGTACATACTAAACGAATGGAGGATACGCTGGATATAGGACGCCATAGACCATGGATAATGGGTTGTAATACTCGTAGGGGCATGGAGAACGAGTTACCAATGTTAAGCCTATGGGACGGAAATACCAGGGGTGAGATTAAGGGGACCAACATGTAGTCGTGTGAGAATGTGCTCGGTTTTATAGCCTAGTACAGACTTTATCAAGTGCAAGCACCAGGCAGACTAATGAGTTTAGTGTGGGTTGATGATGGATCCACGGTGGCCAGATCTTCAGATACCAATTAACCAAGTATGTCGTGTGTGTGTATATATATATAATATATGAATATTACATTTATATTAACGTATAAGGTATTTCTGGTTGAGTGTGTGCATGCATGTGTATCTAGAGGCTGAACATAATTTAATCGATGTAGACGGTGAATACAGTGCACATTCTGGTAAAAGCTCACCCGAATGCTTCCGACTCACTCCGACACGGTTACAAATGGCTATGTATCAAAATTCCCACATGTTGATCTGATGTCACAATCAGACAATTTCTGAGAAAGAATATGCAGTGAATATAACTGAGAATGTTAGTTATTCAGTTTTTGTCTTTCCCTAAAAACGGGAAAAAATATATCTAATCGTAAATATAATTGTGTCGGAGTGTGTCGTAAGCCATGTCGGAGTAGTGAGTCCTCTGCTGCGATAAACCCGTCACTTCCGATAGAAAATACGATTCTGTGTCGGAAGCATGTCGGAACGCTTGTCGTAGTGTGTCGGGACGTCAGTGGGTTCCCAGCCTACCACATCGTCGCTGTGTCGGAAGGTTGAACAATTCGGTGTCGTTGTGTGTCGGAACTTGTCGGAGTGTGTCGAGAGCCAATGCCTTAATAATAGGCATGATAAATTGTTTAGGTACTAATGAAAAATCCATAACCTATATTATCATATATATAAACGTTAGCTATGTGATTCATATGTATAAATATGTGGGATGTATAAATATGTGAGATGTATACTTTTGAACCATAGATTATTTTCTCAACCTGAGAAGTGCATATTTCCCCGGTAAAGCCATTTTCCACTGGCTGACTATTTGCTACCGACCTGCAGTCGGGAACTATCGATTGACTTTTAAGGTATACCGATGCCAGATCGGTGAATGGAAACAGGCATGCAGAGAAGTGTTCACTTAGTTGTGCATAGATTATGCAATTAGGCCACCACTTACTTAGGGAATTGAAATCGTAGGTGATAGTCATTGTGTTTGGAGAGCAGTTTTGTCGGTATGGACGTTCAAATTCAGCAGAGACAAGGTATACACTGCACCCTCACCAATCTTTAGACACTGTTATGCAGTCATTAACAACCACCGACCGATATTTAGGAGAACTAAATAAATCAGTGCCGTTTTCATTGGACAGTGGAAAATAGCTTTATCAAAGCATGATATCGCTCTTAATTATACTCAAAAAGCTATGCTGGTGTGGATATAGATGCCCAGCTTAAGGACACCACTGGCGATGTCTACGGATAGCAGTGGTGTTCTGGGAGGTGTTTTTAAAAGAAAGGGCAATAAAAAAATTGTTCTTATCCAGGTATTCGTTGCATTATCGTGAGAAGCCTTTATGGAAGACAGTCTTGTATAGATCATGTATAGATCACCAGATACACATGCTCATGTTATTCAATATATGTTAAAACAAATAACAATCTGGGAATATATATATTATAACATTTTTGCGGGATACTCGAACCCAATTGGGATTGTTCTGTACATAGAATTATCTTCAATTGTAATCAGAAGGCTTCAACAATAATATAACTTTCAAGTAACGCAACTATAAGGAAATTCTGGCCAGTATTGACTATGTAAATCCTAATCGTAGTCGTTTATTGAGTACCGATCTTTCTTTTAAAAACACACCCAGGGCTCTGGGGCCCGTTTTATAATCTAGTATCGTACATGTAGACCCTTTTCCGTATTCCTTAGAGACCCAGGGACACTTTTGGACGACATTTTGATGGCTAAAACTAGTACTAAGCTTCATTCCACTCCTAATGTGGTCAAGATCTACTCCAGTTTTGGGGCTGATGCACACGTACCCTAATTCCATTGAGCCGATGGCCTCCAGACAGAGACCAGACATAGGCCAGATTTAGTGGCAGGACTGGAATTGGAGCACATCTTTTGACCACATCAGGAGTGAAATCGGCTAAATGGAAAAGTGAACAGACTTGAATATTGTTAAACGATAACCCATGTACAAGATACAGAATGGGGTCTTCATGCATGACCCTAGATTATTCAATGGGCCCCAGGGCTTGTATGTTAAAACCCTTTTCTATATGCCATAGGGACGTCGGGACGATGTGGGTCAACTTTATTCAACACTTATGGGCGTCCTTATGGACGGCTAATACTGTCATAGCGAACAGACTTAAATATACAATTCAATGTATCACTGTTAATCTATCAAAACATCTAAACGACTCACTCTTAACCTAATAACTATTATGAAAAAATGGGTCAGCATATTTAGCAGCAGTACGTGACTATCAAATATACTGTATGGGTATACAATAAAGAAAAGGGTCTTTATGTACGATCCTAAATTATCAAACGGGCCCCAGGTCAGCATATTTAGTTGTAGCGAACAGACTTAAATATTATTAAACGATAACCTTTCTACGTCCCTGAGTATCTATTGCATACAGAAAAGGGTCTTCATGTACGATCCTAGGTTATTAAACGGACCCCAGGTCAGTATATTTAGTTGTAGCAAACAGACTTAAATATTATTAAACGATAACCTTTCTACGTCCCTGAGTATCTATTGCATACAGAAAAGGGTCTTCATGTACGATCCTAGGTTATCAAACGGGCCCCAGGTCAGCATATTTAGTTGTAGCGAACAGACTTAAATACTATTAAACGATAACCTTTCTACGTCCCTGAGTATCAATTGCATACAGAAAAGGGTCTTCATGTACGATCCTAGGTTATCAAACGGGCCCCAGGTCAGCATATTTAGTTGTAGCAAACAGACTTAAATACTATTAAACGATAACCTTTCTACGTCCCTGAGTATCTATTGCATACAGAAAAGGGTCTTCATGTACGATCCTAGGTTATCAAACGGGCCCCAGGTCAGCATATTTAGTTGTAGCGAACAGACTTAAATACTATTAAACGATAACCTTTCTACGTCCCTGAGTATCTATTGCATACAGAAAAGGGTCTTCATGTACGATCCTAGGTTATTAAAAGGGCCCCAGGTCAGTATATTTAGTTGTAGCAAACAGACCTAACTATTATTAAACGATAACATTTCTACGTCCCTGAGTATACAGAAAAGGGTCTTCATGTACGATCCTAGATTATCAAACTGACCCCAAGTCAGTATATTTAGTTGTAGCGAACAGACTTAAATATTATTAAACGATAACCTTTCCACGTCCCTGAGTATCAATTGCATACAGAAAAGGGTCTTCATGTACAATCCTAGGTTATTAAACGGGCCCCTGGTGGCTCGGGTCATGTTAGACGTAATTGTACATACGCGGCTGCTCGTGTACAGAGCTGTACATTGAGTCGTCACTGAGCACCTCGAGGCTCAGCTCATCAAGGCTGCACGGATGCCATGCGGGCATCTCAGAAGATATTTTGTATTTATTTGACAGTAATGTACATGTCAGTGTAGTGGTCGTAGTGGTAGCAGTAATAGTCGGACTATGATGCCCTTTTTGTAAATACGTAAGTGACAACCGTGGGTATGTCTAATGAAACATTTGGATGATTCGAATAAGGTTGTTTTTTTCTATCAATAGTCAATATCATCAATCAATTTATCAATAATATGAAACGAGGCTACGCATTGGATATCATGTTTGACTAGTAAGAATTATAACCATTTCAATACTCTCCCATACAGGGGCGATCCATAAAGTACGTACGCAGAGATTTCTTTACCCCATCAACACCCCCCCCCCCCCCCTCCCGATCCTGTACACAATAGAATAAAGAAGGAGCATACACAGAATTTCCCAAATTTTTGACCCACCCCCCGCCCCCAACCCCTCAGTGTGCACGTACTTTATGGATGGCACCACAGTGTGAAAAATGAACTGGCATTTAATCTGGAAAAGAATACAAACTCAAGACGAAGTTAGGCGGGAGAGTATTTAGGAGTCCGTGAGTTAGCAGTCAGTCACAGATTAAATGCCTGGTCTATTTTCCCTGTATCATATACCTTGAAATATTTCAATAATATTATTAAATTATATTATTATAATGGACTCACAGAGCTCATCCATCCATGCTGACCCATCCATGCTATGTCCATGCAGACAAGTAGTCTTTCCTTTAGTTAAGTATATTTTTCTCCCTGTTCTAAAAACATATGTATACCGTGAATATATTCATGAAAATATTGCGTCAATATCTGTATATTTTTCCCTACATATTTATTCAATTTCTGTGCTTTTTGCTTGTTTGGTCCGAGATATGCAGTGGCAAAGCGGGCTGTACATGTCATACTGGGCCGTACATCATATCTTTTTTTCCCACTGTGAAATTGTTTAATATATACTGAGCATAGGTCAGTAAGCATAGAACTGCCGTGCACATGTGTATAATAAACTAAAAAAAACTTATCAATACCATAAAGAACGTTGAAGTATTGTACCAATTCCATTTGATCAAAACCTGAATATTTGTCATTGACTTGCGCTGGCCAACAATTATACAATTATAATCATATGACTCCGCATGTACATTTTAAAGATGTTGCTATTCGCTGCCTCGAGAGAAGTGATGTTGTTATTGATGTTAGCCAATGATCTAGTTTAACTAATGCCGCTACCTTGAATAATAGATGAAAACCAATAAAGATTAATTTGTTATTATGCGAATCCTTGCAAATATGTAAGGGTTATACTAACCATACGTCATCAGTTATTCGTGTCAGTTCGCACCGTTTCAATAACAGGATGCTGATGTATATTTTTAGATCAAACAATTGTTCACTCCTTTTTCACAGCTCAAGAAATCTTCCTTGAAATGAACCTCGATGATTTGAAAGATAAATCTTACAGTGCCTGAAAACCGACTGTTTTGTAACCCTTTTTCATCGCTTTTCTCTTAAATGTCTTTCAATTTTGACTTTGTTTTATGAATACTAGATATTGTTAATCCTCAATGATAATAAATTATAACTATCCTCAATTTTGCTGTCGTTATGGTTCTTCCTATATGTTTTTTAAAGGTGCGATCAGCATCTTAAACAATTGTTCTGGTGTTAATAATGAAGATTGATTCTTACTTTCATAAGATCGGAAGATCAATCTAGAGTGGCTAAGTATACACACAATATTGAATGGTTTCAGGTGCAAGCGGCCGTATGCTCGGAGGAGTTGACGCGCAGTAATATCCAAGGATATGTATATGGGGATATTGCGTAGAGGCAACTCCGAGGAGCACTGTTTCCCGTCTATATTGTATTCATTATACACCTTTTCCAGAGAAGTGGCATGTCAATATCAATTCGTTTTATTTATGCATTATGCCTTTTCCCCCAAAGCCCTTTTCCATTTTGCGTCAGCAGTGCTATTGGTCCACTCCTCTGAGCCCTGTATGAAGTACGTATATCAGTGACGGCCAAAAATTGGCTCTTAAGAGAAGTAAAAGAATCTACACCGTTCTGGTCGGCCAGTGGACACCGGCCTTATGAGCGTATGACCCATGCTCAAACAGTTGGCCCCAGCTGCGTTGTCTTCAAATGTCATTCCTTACTTCAATAAGACTGAGCCCTCTTTGGGCTGTAGCCAGTATGCAAGACATATTCGAAAAGTGGAGGAGATTGTTTTGCCATTTTACATCAACAGTACTCTGTCTCTCTACCAGCGAGAAGTAGAAGCTATTTTATTACCCACCTATTATAGAGTCTCAATACTAAACCTTATAGCCTATACCAAGCGCTATTGAGTAGAATACGCAAAGCCATATTCTAGTCAGTAGAATGTGCAAACTAGTGCGGTAGAATATCGGCGGCTATTTTGTCTTTCCTTTGGTAACTTATGTTTGGAATGATGAATGATAGATACAGCATTACCATGATTTTGATCTGTGTGGTGGTCTTCTCCCTGTAGTTGACACTACCAAATACTCGTCGCTATCGCTCGGAGTATTACTGTGCGTCAATGACGCGAAGAATACGACCACGCAGATCGGAATCATGGTGATATTGTGTATTATCTCACCTCTAGTATTTCTCACCATAGACGTAATATTGGGAACTCAGCGCCTATGGAGTATTGTAAGAGGATACTCAATGAGCGATGATGTCCCAAACATTAGCCGATCAATCAGTGGTAGGGGTACGATAAAATTTGAACCGCACTCCATCCATAGCCTTTGTAAATATCTCATTTCTTTGTATATGCTTTTCTTATGACATAATCTCACTTGGGTTTCCCTTGTGAGATTACTCTGTAACCAAAATTCATGGTGTATTTTCATTGGCTACAGATCTCGATTCAGTTCCTTCTGTGTTTACCAATCAACAGCCACCCTTAACACCTTAAAGCAAGTAGCTTTTCAAAAAAAAAACTTTCAAAACAGATATTATATAGAACGACCTGACCATGCAGTACAAGCTGCAAAATGGGATGATAATGCTTCGTACGGAACGAGGCCTATACGCCGAGTTCCGCACTGAATTATAATCGAGTTTGTAGCTTGTAAGCATGGTGGGTCGTTCTTGATTTACCATGTACTCGAAATTAATAATATAATTAATCTAATTTTGTCTAACAACTAATGTTATAGTCAACGCGTACAGAACAGTGACTATTTTTACTGACTGATCTAACTGTTTTTTACGTTATATGGCGAAACGGTGCACATTTAGAGCATGGGTATACATAGCCTGGAAGCGTGGCCTAGTAAAATTATAGGCCAGGTAACGGGTTCCATTTTTATAGTGCACTATGGGTAACGCCTCCATTTCTTGCACTCTCCTAGCAGAAATCCTGTACTCTATTTCCGCAAAAGATCTGCTAGTTGAGTGACACAAAGGCAGACTGAGACTAGTACATAGCCTAGACTAGCCTCAGTCCCTGTATCCTTTTCTTTTATACTTCATTTATTTTATCTGGACTTGTATTAGGCTTGCAGGCCTTACAACCAGTACAATAGGACTGCTGTAAAACATTCAGCAGCAGCATTTTTTCAGAATAAAGCACTGAAGAAGAAGAAGAATAGAAGAAAAAAAGACTTGTGCAAGTCTATGTTAGGCCGAGAGAGGTGGTGGCGTGACTGTCAGTTCAAGGTCTTTCTCTAGTATCACTCTCTACTCTGTCGTATTACGTAAGAAGTAATTACCAGTCCCTTATTGAGCGCGGGAAATCGCGCTCATATACGTCATCTAGAAGTTAGAATGCTCACACAGGCTTTCAGCTTACTGCAAAGAATCTAACACTTCACTATCCATGCACCAACTATAAAGGCCTGGTGAAATGGACAGGTGTCCAGTATCACAGTCTGACTATACCCCTGCCCCACTACTGACTTGGTTCCTAAAAATAGTTCAAAACTGATGGGACACACCTAAATACATTGTATTCAAAGTGTCACATATGATTGGGCACACTTGAGCATGTCATAATCAGACCCACTTTGCAGAGAGCTATAAAACCAGTTCTCCTTTCTTTGACCCAGTGAGCCAGTCCAGCGTCTGAGACTTGACCATAGACTTGCTTAAGTCTTTGACTTATAGCATTTAACATTTAAAAATGAGTAATTGTATACTGGGTGTTTTAGTGGGTTTTTTTCAAAATGTCTTTATTGAGATTATATCCATACAAAAATACATTTGTTCTGATTTTAGGGACTGAGGCCAGTCTACATCCAGCATACCAATTTCAGCAGCGCACATTGTTTTCTACCCTATTCAAAAGTGGATTTCAGGCAATTTCTTCACATTTTTTCAACTTAAAATTGCCTGATTTTCAATCTGAAACAGTCAGTTGCATTGTAGGAAGAATACTTCTCCTGCTATCAGCATTTTCATGACAAGTCTGGCAACAGTCTTAAAACAGTCTTATTTAGGGTAAAGATATACAACACAAGGTGATCTCTATCCCAGAAAAATTGGAATTATTATGTGAGAGTTATTGCACTTTAGAAGTACCGCGCTCATCCATTGTAAATGGAAATATCATTAGCTCCTAGTTTCATTTGGGCAGGGAACCAGTCTGGGGTATACAGTAATTGAATGTACATTCTTTGTTTACCATTGACTTTTTAGAATAGTCATCTGACCGTCAACCCAGCAGTTTCGGTGTTAGGTGTCAAAGAAGCAGTTGTTTACGAATTCCTGAACTTACTTGACCGAGCAACTTATTAGCTACAGATTACATACCTGCAGGAAACACTCTCCCACCACGTTCTCTGCCCGTCCTATTCGCTTCAAGGCAGAACAGACGCGTCTTTCAATGGACGAGACACTCTCAGGAGACCACTCTAGTTACTCACTGGTCACTTCCTCTCTGGCCGCGCTGGTACAAATTGATCTGGTTACTATTTTGAGAAAAGCGTCCAGACCTCCTCATGGTCTCGAGAGAAGATCTGCTTAGATGAAAAAGAGTCCTACTTACAGGTCTTCCTTTAAGACTGCAAATTGAAGGTGGGTCTTCAAAGCGGGCAGGGTAAGGCAGCGTATTGCATATTGAATTGATTGAGTTCACCGTAGCTGGCTTCCATCTCGGTGGTGAAACCTGTGTAGAATACTGCCTTAGCCTGGAAGCCTGGCCTATGTGCTCACTCACATTATAGGCCAGGTAACGCCAGCCATTCTTGGGGCATTATGGGTAACACCTACATTTTTTTGCTGGTGTACAGGACGTGGAAGAATCTGTTATATTTTCTAAAAAAAACATTCTAATAAGTTATCTTTCATCTTTTGAAAGGTTGATATTAATTTATTTTGTATGATCGTGCATTATAAACAAGAAAAGTAGAACCCCCGCCTAATGGACACCCCACGTAGGCGGTCAGCCCGCGTTAACGGACAACTTTGCTCCGAACGGATCCTTCTATTGGATGTTTAATTTAACCCCGTGTAATTATTTGGGGAGCCGGCCATTCGCTAGGGGAACCGGTCAACTCGTGAGTGAGAGAGGTTGTGCTGGCAATCCTTGCCACTGCAAATAAGTGAGAAACCAGCGAAAGCTCAAAGTCTCTCACTAACTAGGCGTCACCTGTCCCATACAGTAGAACCCCGCCTAACGGACACCCCGCGTAAGCGCTCACCCCGCGTTAACCCAATCTAGTCAATAGGAGGCCAGCAAGAATAATCACATGTTTGTCACACCCCTCACCTCAAGGCTTCTTGAGTCCTAGGGTGAGTGTTAACTGGGACTATATCTGGGATTATGTACCAGGTATGTTCTTCCATGTGAATCAAATTCACCATTTCCCATTGAAACTGGTAAAAGCGTATTGCCATGAGAATTTTGCACCAAAGTCGAATTGTCTGAAGTGGATTTCACACGGTGGGATTCATGCAGTTTTCATACTAAGGCTGACGTTTTTATACCTAGGCTGATGTTTTCAGACCAAGGATAACCACGTGACGCCGTCTCGACCTATCAGCTCGACGCATAGATGCCTTAAGAAACTGTTATTCGATGATAAAGATGGACATGGCTAGCCCATCGATCGGAGGTCAGCAAACTGCCATTTTTATAAATATTTTAAGGTAGATAGTAATAAGGAAACAATCCCCGGAGAAATCATGTCGTAACTTTGATATTCTGTCACCTGGGACCATTTTCCCTTATCACATCCCTCATACAAAGGAGTCCGTAAAGTAACACAGGCATTGATTATATACACAATAATCGATGGTTTTGTGGACAGGCGGCCGTAAACCACGAGGGGTTGACGCGTAGTAATACACGAGCGCTAGCGAGTCAACGTCGGCGTCAACCTCGAGTGGTTTACAGAGCCATTAAACCCAGTAATTACTATATTAAAGGGTATAACGATAGGGACTATTTCTTTGCTCTATAGCAAAAGGGACTATTTTTTCCGGATACCATGGTATTGAGGCCGTATACCACAGGTTTGAATCCGTATACCACAGTTATGGTATCTGACAGGTTTTATATAATGGGTCGTGGTTTACTGAATCCCTATACATTTTCAATGGGGGCCTCGTATACGATGGATAATAAAAAGTGGGATTGTCACGTAGAGAGAAATGACTACCCAAAAAAAAGGAACAGAATCTCATGAGATTTTGAACCCTGTGAAGTGTAGTTACTACACCTCCAGCTGTGGTATGCAACATACAGGTTTCGCCTACAGGTAGATGGATATTAAAAGGACCTCTTTTTGCGGTTTAAAGGCATATCCTACAAGACAGAGTGTCACCACCGTCTGATTATCTAATACTGATAATTATCTATGCAAACTGGTTTCTTGCTAATCATTCCGATACCAAATGAGTAAAGTATAACAATTTATCGAGTTTGACCAAACCCAATATGCATATTTACATTTGCTTGATTTAGATAGTGAATATACTGAAAAAATACGGTTTTCTTTAATTCCTTCAAAATCAAGGACGGTGACCTTAAAAAATAATTTGTACAGTACTACCCATTCACTGTATTCTGTGACGAAAATGGCATGGGTTCTGCTCTGTGAAATTCAACATTTTAGAATTTGTGCTTATTCTGTATAATGTTTTCATGATATTGTCAATTTCCAGGAATATGCCATGGGTTTTAATCTTCAAGGTGAATTGTCCAATATGCCTTTAATGCTGCCACCTGATCTGAACAGCGGAACCTTACAATATCTTTAATTACAGAACATCAGTAACAGTTACCATGGTGATTCCGAGCAATTTTGAAATAATTTCAGTTAGTTTTCCAATGGATAGCGTGACAAAATACTCTCTCAGGACAAGAAGTCCCTTAAAAGTGCAGGACCGAGTCCGCTATGAATAAGGCCCGGCGTCCACCGACTAGGGATAAATACAGAAAGCAACTCGTTTTGATCAAAGTTATTGCTCTCCAACTCATACTGTCGCCTCGTTCATATCACTCCGCATCAAAATCATGAAGAACGATGACTTTGACCAAACATTGTTGGTTTCTTAGACAAATATCTAGAGAGGAATCTTGGCGTGTTTCATAATCTGCTTTTAGGAACTTCATAGGGTCTATTGTAGACGGTTAGGAGTTCAGTGGACTACGGGTCTTCTACAAGAATTCCCAATGTTCACCTGCCGAGAACAATTACGAAGGTGATTCACCAACTGGAAGTCGATAAATAATTAGCTGGACCTTTAACTGAATCCTGAGAGTCCAGGGGAAACGACGCTTCTAATTCAGACATAACCGTGTGTTGCAGTATTCCAGAGGCGTACTTTAAGGGAAATAAGACAATAAAATTCAACTTTTCTAATTTACATGACATGATGGAAATTTTGCGTCAGAGTATCTGCGATTTCATCCTTGTTATCGCTGTATCAGTGCTGTAGAAAGACTCGCTGCTAGCCAGTCCTACTCGCCCTGAAACCGATAGGGAACAATTCATGAAATATAAAACCTGTACCACGTTCCCCTAAATGAATCTGTCACAAAACCATATAAACTAGGTGTCAAAGTTGACACGCATGTAGTAGACACATACACAGCATTGACTGATTTTAGATACAAGCGGTCGTATGATCCGAGGAGTCTACATGTAGTAATATCTGAGCGGATGCGAGGATATTGTGCAGAGGCAACTCCGAGGAGTATACAACCGCTTTGTTCTGAAGCCAGTCCATAATTTATTTATTATCCATCTTTTCCTGACAAGTCCTGACAAGCGGGGAACTGATATTAGTCAATTTTAGGTACGGCCATATGTTTGCTACTGACACTTTGTATTAGGTGGATAATAAAGATCTATAGCAGCCAATACATTGCAGCTAACCAATGGTATCACCAACCCAAAGCTTTCCTGCCACTCAAATGGCTACAGGAATTCTCTGCCTTTAGGGTACGATAGGTTTTTATGCAACCTAAAAATGTTTATGGATTCCAACAAATTTAATCACCCATCATTTAATTACCTGAGTTACATACCTTGGCAAGAGTAGTGAAGAAAACTATTACCTGAGGCTTTACCGAACCCCATACTAGCTGATGTTTTTATGGGCTTCATGTTGCCCACTGCCTCTATCAAATCATATATTTCCATGCCACCCTGCAGCTCACGGAATGTATCAAAATATTTCAGGGGACCATTAATTAACATGCTGACAAAAACCATACACTAATGATGACGCTGCAGGATATGAAAACTCAGCAAGCCATATCTGGAACGGATCTGGTGAGAGTGAAACCAGGCAGAGAAGAGTTCCCCGCCTAATAACGCATTCACGATATGTTCTGCCGGTAATAATAACACTCTGTGTACAATAAATACGTGATGTAGCTACCAGGAGGTGTCTAATATGGCCTGGGTATCTCAGAAGTGAATGTTAACCACTGTGCACAATGACACTACGTTTCTGTTAGCGCCAGGACAACATACATTTATTATCCACCTAATACCTATTGTCCGTAGAAAACACATGGGCAGCGTGTATCTCCATACCAGGAGCATACAGATATGTTATATGCTCCAGGCTGTAAAACCCGGAGCATACGAAAATATAGTGCTTAGGAAAAAATAGTGCATACCCAATAGGAACTTATACGGGTACCCCACTTATCAGGAAAAGCTGGATAATAAATAGACCGGTTCCATATAATAGCAGCTTTATCCTACCCCTAATAAAAAACAACCATAGGTTTAACAATAGCAGACTGTATTTGGTCTATGGTGCAGGAAAATGAAATTTATCGCTACAGTTGTCAAATGACGTCATTTGAAAAACGACCAATGATTATCAATGATTATCGGTGAGTTTTATGTTATTTCATAATTTACTGGAGTAATTTAGACAGGGTAGGATAAATTCTAAACCAACCTTGAGTTAGTCGTGTTGTTAGTCGTGTCGCCTCGCGCAGTAATACGCGATCTTGCCGTCGTGCGATAAACAACAACACGACTAACTCGCGTTTGATTTCTCCTAAGTATGCTCTTGGAGTTGCCTCTACGCAATATCTTCGTACGCGTTCGGATATTACTACCCGTCAACTCCTCGGAGCATACGACCGCTTGTATCTAAAACCGGTCAATATTGTGTATTTCTCAAAGCTTCTAAACTGCATGCATTGGTTAGGTGTTGTAAAGCAATTGGATTACTTTTTCTCTTTATCTAAACGGCTTTGCTTTCATTTTTGAGATCCTTTCGACTTTTGTGCGTTAACGACCATCCGTACCTTTTTCTGTGGTACTAGTCCTTTTAAGGTAGCGAGGCTAGACTACTGCATACATAGATTGTTGCCAATAGAAATTTGTACAAACCTTACACCTGCTGAAAACCATTCGCTGATTGAACCTACAAAAGCAATATCAAGGCAGGCCTTAAGCTGTCTGATGCTGCAAAGTTTGCAGGTTCTTGCGCCATGAAACCACCAATTTTATCTCACCGCTGGTATTTTTGTCCTATAGGCCTAACATTGGGAACTCGTTCTCCATGCCCGTACGAGTATTGGAGGCTGTTCTCCATGATCTATATCCTGCGAATCATCCATTCTTTTAGTGTTTATAGGGGTGAAATAAATACAAAAAGCAACTTGTTTTCGTCAAAGTCGTTGTTCTCCAACTCTTTTCAATGCTATGTGATATTCACTCGGCTGTTGCCTCGTTCATATCACTCCACATCAAACTCACGGAGAACAACGACTTTGACCAAAGCGTGTTGGTTACTTCTTTACTCTGAAGCCATCAGACAATGTAAAGTGGCCGGGTTCCATGAGTCAGTTAATCAAAGACCGTTAAGCTCTCAGAAAATCTGATCCACCCAAAATGTGCCTTTTATGGCCTTGTGGTCAGGAAGTGGTTGTAAACCCATTATGAATCCGCTGTCAATACGTCTGAGACTAAAACCAGGCGCTCTGAATCTCCCTACCCTCCAATCTTCACTAAGATTCCATTGTGTAATATTTACCTTACCCGCCATGCGGTGAGGAAGGTTTGCAGCATTCATGATGTTTCCAGGTATTAGAGATTTTAGAGTTGCCTCTGCGAAAATGATCAAGAAATCGATAAATGTTACCCCATTGATATAAAAGTACATTTTTGAAGATGCTTTACGTAATAATGATCAGAACTGTATAAAATACTCTGTCCATGAACAAGTAATTTTACTTTTATTAGAGATCATAAGTTCATGATATTGTTTTCATCAAGAATAAATTTTAGAATTTTTTTTTTAGGTATGGTCGGTTTCCATATTTTGAAGCGTTGGAAAAATCTGGAGGAGCATGAGTTACCAGCCACGCTCAGAGGTCCTTAGCACTCCACAGTAGTTGTATTAGGACCTCTCCTGTAGGTAGTGGGTGATTTGCGGTCTGTTTTGCCCTGTGATGGTAGCCACGTTCCACTGCAGCCCAGGACGATTGGTCTGCTGGGGTGGACAGCCATTACCAATCTGTCCACCCTCTTCGTTGCTTTGCCTCCTCGTGGTGCAGACCAGATATGCTTGCACGCAGGCATAACGAAAGTGACTGGGGTAGGGAGTTGGCTCAGTGGTAAAGAGCACTGGACTTTGTTCATTTGAGTCCACTTTTCTCTGTCACCCCCAGCAGTGGTATAATTTACTGCTATATCAAAGGCCAATCCTTCTCATACCATGTCTATGTGGTGTGGGAAGTAAAAGAACTCTCACCTTGGTAAACATGTAGGGTGGGATTTCTATCTACGTTCATCTCATAGATTTGGTCAAACCCAAAGTAATGGGTGGGCCGTGAAGTGTGGATACTGGATGATACTAATGTTAATTTGAAGAAAACCAATACAACTGAATACAGACAGGCTCATACTTTTATGCGTACATCCGGCTTAAGGCAATTGATATCATGTATCACTCGTCCTAATCCCAATGGAGGTACTCTCATCGACCACATTTACACCAACAGCAATGACGTTAGTGATGCCAAGGTCCTTGATGAAGGTCTTAGTGATCTTTATCCCATTGTTGCCACTCGAAAGAAAGAGCATAGAATAAAGAAATCTACTAGTTTTCAGGGGAGAAGCTCCAAAAATTTTGATTCTGACCTTTTTGAAATTCACCTTTTAGAAAACCTTGCCTGTGAGACGTTGTCTACTGACGATGTCAATACAGCCTGGGAACGTTTGGTTGAAAAAATCACTGCTTATTTAGACAAGAATTGCCCTATTAGGAATATGCACTTCAGCGACTCCAAACCAGCCTGGATGAGCTAAAATTTATTAAACTTAATAACCCATCGACGTAACCTTATTAAATTACATAGACAGGATAAGTCCAAGGCCGTTCTTCTTGAGGCCAGACGCATTTCACGAGAAATAAAAAACCAAATCAGAAACGAAAAAAGTGAACACTGTAAGGCTAAGCTTATCGATACCAAAGGGCAACCAAAGAAATTTTGGAAGGTGATTAATGACTTGTTATCGCCCAACCAAGGCTCTACTGACTGTGAGTTAGTTGAAGAGGGTCGACGCATCCCCTCTGATCTTGTGGCGCAAACTATGAATGACTTCTTTTCTGACATTGGCAACAGATTGTTCTGTAAAGTAGAACAAACTGGTTTCCACTCGTATCTGTCTGAACTTGAGAGTAGTGGTACCAGCCTCAATGGTGACCTGCAAGTTTTAGTTAGTGAAGAGGATATTGCCAAGGCCCTTCAGGATGTTGACTGTCACAAAGCCAGTGGCTTTCCCTTTCTCCGCTCATCCATTATAGTTCTTGGACTATCGATTCTCCTAAACTTTCCGAACCAGTAGTTTTCCCAAAACATGGAAACTTGCCCAAGTTATCCCCATCCCAAAGGCTGGCAACCTTCATTGTATAGACAATTGGCGCCCCATTTCTCATCTAAATATCCCAAGCAAAATATTAGAAAAAACTCTTCACAAAATTATCTATGATCTTCTTTCTGATGCCAACATTCTTAGTGAATATCAACATGGCTTTCGCCCGAACCATAGTACACTAGACGCAATTTTCAATTTTAGTAAATCACTGTATGAAGCTCGAAATGAAGGAGACATAGTGGCTTGCTGCTATGTCGACTTCAAAAAAGCCTTCGATAGCATTAGTTACCCGCTACTTATATCCAAGCTCAGACACCTACTAAATATGCCTGAAAACCTGGTCAAATGGATCACCTGTTACCTCAATGACCGTTGTCAGTATGTTTCCATAAATGGTGTGAACTCTGCTAAGGCTCATGTACATTTTGGAGTTCTGCAGGGGTCTGTCCTTGGGCCCCTGTTATTCATCCTCTTTATAAACGACCTTGGAGATTGCTTTGTACACTCGCGCTACTTACAGTATGCCGATGATTTAGTTTTCTTTGTTAAAGACCGGGACTACCATGTAGCGCAGCAGAAACTACAAGTAGACTTAATCAACCTCGGTAATTGGTGTAGTAAAAATGCCCTTACCATCAACACTAAAAAAACAAGAGTCATGTGGTTTGGATCTCCTGTAAAGGTCAATGCTTGTCCTGATTTGAATTTTTACCTAAATGAGACTCTTGTACCTAAATGCTCTATGTATAAATTTCTTGGCGTTATTTTTGACTCAAACCTAACTTGGTCCAATCAAGCATCAACTATGATAAAAAATATCAGCGGACTCCTCTTCAAGTTCTCTAAATTGCGCTACTGCTTGACCATTGAAGCCGCAAGACAAATTTACTTATCCAATGTCATTCCTCTCTTTGAGTACTGTTCCTTTATTTTTGAGAGCATGAAAAAGATCGACCAACTGACAATTGAACAACTCAATCACCGTGGATTGCGCATAGTATATGGTCACGCATGTAAGAATTAATCGATCACTGACCTGCAATCTTCCTGTGGTGTTGAACCATTGTGGAAACGAAGGAAAAGATTATTAGCTACCATTATGTTCCGCAACAAGCACAATGGTTACTGGCTCAGACAAGTTGAGGGTAGGAACATGCGTCAAAAGGACAAGATAACCTTTCAATTAAACCACACGCGGAGCCAACTCGTCATGAACTCGCCCTACCATCGAGGGGTCAAGATCTGGTCAAATCTTCCTGCTTCCATTCAACATCTGCAAAGTATTGAAGAATTTAAGACACTTGTTGGATCCACCCCGGGTGAACAAATTGGATGTTAAACTAGCCAAACACAAACAAACAAACAAACCAGGACGATTCTCATTAGTGCCGTGGCCACCATCCCAAATTTTTTGTCAGAGCTGGCAGGTGGCAGGTGGGGGATAGCAGCAAGGGTGAGTTATGGCCAATCACGGTTCGCAAGCACAGACCACTATGCTCCTCTACGTCAACCCTGCTGCCACCCTGGTGATCCTCTACTGGGGTACCGCGGCTGCCGGGGACATGGTGTAGACGTAGCAGAACCTGTCAGCTGGAATGAACTCAGCCAGGAGACACAAGCTGCCCTGACCAAAGAGACGTTTAAACACCTTGTGAGATGTGCCACCACTGTCTAGCGCATATTCGTCGGAACCAATCAGCTCTTGTCAAACTGATGCTATAAATAGAACAACGAACCACGTTATTCCTTTCACCCAGCAGCATTGACCAATAGCAGGTGTGCTTTCTTAGACCTTCACGGACTGTACCCCTGAAGCTGGACGGTTTGTAAACAGACTAATATTAGCTGTACTGTGATTGGTCCCGACGAATACGCGCTAGACAGCCCTCTGAACTAGCTCACTCAGTAATTATTGAGTGACATATGTGTTAAGCTTTCCCCCTTGGAAGAAGCCTAAATGCATGTAATTGCGACCAATAAGTGGCTAAATAATGATACACATGACCATCAACCATCATGCTATCATTTTGTGCCTAATGATTATGTTTCTATGAATACGTGACATGTGACGTATACTATTTCATGGAAGAACGGTTAATGTCAACAGAATGAAGCCTCCCCTAGGAGTAGTATGTTGAATATGAGATTGATCGACGAACGGTTCGAAGAAAAATTTACCATGGCAGAATCTATTTCCTTGTTGATAGAAAAATACGGCTGCCTCCTAACCACCTACTATAGCATGCATGTTTTCTGCAGTTTTGATAAAAAAATATATATATATTGTCACAAATATCAAGAAATTTGAGAAAATATATATCTCTCCCACTACCCGGCTCCTATCAGTGATATTCCTCGTAAAATATTAAACACCCATCATTAACTAGAAGATGTTCGTCAGTATCTTTTCCCCCATATTATTGTAATTCATTCTGTCTGTTTTTCATTAGAAGCAGAAAAAAGGGAATCCTGCAAATGTCTGTAGCATATGCTGTAATGGTAGATCATACCTGCTTTATGGCCTGATTACTCCTGCAGTCTAAATAAAGAATATATATACAAAGAATGATTATAGCTCGTATGTTAACGTATATAAGTTGTTCCCATCATGACTAAGAATATGATATAAATGTTGATTCCGCAGAAGCCTTTCGTATTATCTCACCCCTAGTACAAGTTTAGCCATAGGAATAACATTAGAAAAAAATACTCAACGATCACCCCAGTAAAGTAACAATACTACGCCACGTGGCGTAGTGGATTTGAGATGACGTCGTCTGGATTTGCTAAGTCTATTCTAATGATTGGGAAAGTTTGATGATATCTAATTTGATAAAAAAGGTGAGATAAATCCAGAACTGCACTCAAATCGTAAAATACACAAAACACCACTCGTTTGAATGGACCATAATCGTCACTCGGCTTCACCTCGATGGCGATTGCGGCCCATCCAAACTCGTGGAGTATTGTCTATTTATACGATTCTCGATGCAGTTCTATATCACTGTTCAATTAAGGAATCATTCTATGTTCACGATCGAGGTAAACATATTGCCGTAAGAGCTTTGCTGATATAACCGATGGCCGTCGGACGATATCTATTTTCCTCAGTTGCCAATGCCCTTTGGCTTTCTATTGTCGGCGGGATGCCACGCGCATTTCAATCGCACATCTATCACTCCCACATAGTCTGCTAGATGTAGAAAACCCCCTGAATTCCTAGAATTCCAACCACTGAAAGTTGAATGTACGTGTCTGCTGGCTTGGAACTTGACAGACGACGCTCCCCTGAAATCCCTTTTAGAATTGAGAGGTGATGATGGATAGCACCTGCAATCCACTGAGACTGTTAGTTATATTAAGAAACGTCTTTACTGTGGAGAAACGGCTGCTGTTCAAGGTCAGTCGTCAAACTGCCTGACGCCATAGGCGGAAGGCAGTATAAAATCGACGACCGCTTATTATCATATACATCAAATCGATGGAATAACGCCATTTTAATCACTTATTAAGTCACAGTGGGCATGAACATTATGATTACTACACCCCTAGCAGGCAGTATTTGATAGACATTCCCACACAGGTATATAATAATACATATTACTATACACCTATGGCCGAACGTCTATGAAATACTAACCGCTGCTACGGGTATAGTATAAATTCTGTTCGGGCCCGACGTGCAGCGGGCTGTAGTGAATCTCATAGGCTTTATAATGTAAAAATGTAATAATAATAATGATAATAATGATTTCCTGTGGAAAAACGCACTTTCCTCCTTGTCTTCACTTACCGAACAGTGCAGTATGTGAGATCTGGTGATCCCGGTGTTGCTTTTGAGCTTCAGGCTCGTTTAAAAATACTACAGGCCTGTTTAAACAGTAAGGTTTTCCCACCTGCTCCATCCCCTTTCTTCATCTTTCTATCTGTGTATACCCGGTAGTTGGCTGTTGTTTACGGATGAGAACATGTCAATCATCCTGTTGTCCCTCTTTTGTGTCCACATCTCTTAAATAGTTACTTTAATTACGGAAGTTACTTTCGTAGGAAATGCGTACTACAGAAAAAGTATTATTTCTTTTTCGGATGATGTCTGGCAAGTCGTGATAGATTGAAGGGGAACTATGTTCCGGTGAAGTTACAAGGTAAGGCTCGGAAAAATTACTGCCCAAGGTTTTCCCACCTGATGCGTCCTCTTTCTTCATCTCTCTATCTGTGTAAACCCGAAAGATTACTGCCCCAAGCTTTGGCATTGGGCTGTAATCTTTCCGATCCTTACCAAGTGACTTCGACTTTTATCTCTCTGGAAACTTGGTTTCCCTATTCCTATATACCTTCAAATGTAGTTTAATAATGATAAATAGCATCATTTGCTTACCTGCAACTAAACATGAAGCCAGATCCAACCTTATCCACTTACTTGACAGTTTATGTTTTCTCCCCACTGTGCTTTTCATGTGAATTTTGTTAGAGACGATCTGATTGGTCTAAACATTAACCTTGGGTGGGTATCGTCAACCTTGGGTAGTAAACGTTAGCCTTGGGTATTAAACGTAAGTTATTCCAAACCTCTAGTGTGGTGTAACCACAGAGTGTTCGGCCATAGGTATATAGGAATAAAGGAAATTACGAGGTGGGTTTATTCTCCTTTTATTTCAAGGACCTTCACCACATAGACCCTGCCTCACGCAGAGGTACCACCCAGAATCAATACCCCCTCGGAATTCTACAATCGAACTTGTTAGTTTTCCATAGATTTCCAGTTTTCCTCTTTTCCAAGGGATGCTTTTATCCTCAGTCTCTCTGAGGCAGAAACTTCCACATGAAAGATATTTCCTATTTTTTTCATGACCCCAACTGGCATCCCTGTGGGGTTTTTCCTTAATTGTACAAATAGCATAGAGAGGACTATTGCTTAAGCACGTAATTTTGATATCCTCTATAACCGAGTACATAACGTCAGGTTGCAGCAGCAAAGTCTATTCAGTTGTACAATATATACAAAGGCTGAAGATGATACAACAAGATGGGGTACCAATGGGTTTCTAGTTACTCTACTTTCTTACAGGCAGTTTCAGTCCTTTGAGTATATAATGTGTCTTTAATTTGTATATTATACTAAAGAAGAAACCAACAAGTTTTGGTCAAAGTTGTCGTTCTTCACGAGTTTGATGCGGAGTGATATGAACGAGGCGACAGCCGAGTGAATATCAGGTAGCATTCAAATGAGTTGGAGAATGACTTCTTTGACCAAAACGAGTTGCTTTCTGTATTTATCTCACCTCTGTACACACTAAAAGAATGGACAACACACAGGATATAAACCGTGGAGAACGGACAACAATACTTGTAGGGGCATGGAGAACGGGTTCCCAATATTAAGCCTATGGACATTTATTCCAGGGGTGAGATAAACACCAATGGTTGGGATTTTTAAAACCTGCTAAATTGGCCAAAATAGGCTTATTTATGGCTAATGTTGTATAAACGTGCCTCATCAAGGTAAAAGTGACAGTTTTTGGTACATCTTTTGATGGTCTTTAATTCCAATATGGGTTTTGTATAGCTCAGATGAATTTTTCCTTCCGAAAATCAGCAAAAACTAATGTTTTTCATGATAGTCACTTTCTTTCAAAATCTGGGAGGCACAATGTTGAGCCAATTATTTCTATTGACTTGTTTAAAGCATATGTCATGAGAAGTGTAGACAATATAGTTTCGAAAATTAGTTAAAGTTTGAAAAAAATATTAAAATGGTCCAGGACCTTCAAATTTTCCAACACAGGGATCCATACAGCATGTTTTCCGACACCCTGATTTTCAGAGGACAAAACCAATGAAATATATAGTGAGATTATCCATTCTGATATCAAGACATTCTGATTCCATGATGATATTTTTTCCAAAAATTGGGGTGTTGGACAACACACCTGTTAAAAGATGTCTAGAAGAAATAATAATCATAATAGGATAACAAATATCCCTGTATATGTTTAGTATCCCTACCACTTATAAATACCCAGGTTGGTTTTTTTCTAAATGAAAAAAAAAACTTTTTGTGATTCAAAAACTGAAAATGTGTTGTCCGACACCCCGGGGTGTCGGACAACACGCTCTGATATAAGTCATGATTTTGGGGTTGTTTCTTATCAGTAATTGAGTGGTTTGCTTTGAAAAACATAGATTTCTATCATTTCATTAAGAATATAAAGGATTATAGCTACTGATATTATTTTATTCATTGTTCTGAGCAGTTTTAAAAACGTGTTGTCCGACACCCCTGTGTGGCCCAAACCCAAATGTGGGTGAGAGCTTTTGTTTCAGATCTAATATGTGATACAGGTGTTTAGGGTCAAATATAACATATGTCGCCATATAATATTAGGTTTTCTCAGATCATAAGCTTTTATAACATTTTTTGAAATTTCAAATATTTTAGGGGGGTAGACAACATGCAGTATTATACACAATATCAAAAGGCTCTGAAATCTTAACCATTTGTCTGATTTTGTTGGAATAAAGTTTTTCTGGAAGGTATTTAGTCGGTAACTAATATAAGATATAAAAAGAAATATTATTCTAAAAAAAATTTTTTTGGTGTTTGATCACAGGCTGAAAGCGCAATTTAGCAGGTTTTAAAAATCCGACCCCAATTTCACTAGGTGGCATGCTTCTTACTAGCCCATTCCATGCGAACATTCTGCTATAAACGGAGCTTTTTCATGAAAAATAAAGCTTGTTTTTGCTTTTCGCCTGTGTCTTATGGTCTCCTCGTGTACGCGGTTCCTGGACAGCCTCGGGACCTTGTGAATATCTAAACATATAAAAATATATCAGATATTTCCTGCGTTTCTCTAGTAGCTGTATATTACATAACGAACCTTTACCCTCCCATATACATCACCTCAACCTTTTACCCTCCTCCATATATCTAATAAAGAGGGTCTCAAGGCCCCCTTCACAGTATATATATTCTTATCTATTGACTGAGCAAATATCTTTTTCTTGCACATGTTGCTGTACATATTATCTCACCCCTGGTACTTTTGTCCCATAGGCATAACATTTGAAACTCGTACTCCATACCCCTACGAGTATTGCATTCCATTCTCCATGGTCTATGCCATGCATTCCCTTTGTATATACAGAAAGCAACTTATTATGGTCAAAGTGATTGTTCTCCAGCTCATTTGAATGCTATGTGATATTCACTCGGCTTTCACCTTGTTCATATCACTCCGCATCAATCATGTGGAAAATGATGACTTTGATCAAAACATGTTGGTTTCTTCTTTATCGGGCAGCTCCTGACAGGCATAAAACTACGTTATGGTTTGAATATCAGACCATGGGTCACATTGACGTGTAGTTCATTGATATGTGAATCTCATGCATTGGTTTATATTACATTGTTTTATAGACAGGTTAATTCCAATCAAAGGTTTGAAGAGGGTAGAGCAGTTGGAGGACTGTTGCAGTATTCAACTCCTTAAGTCTTCATTCAACTCAGATATTTTATGAGTGCATAGATGTAGTTGTACGGCCCCGGCTAGTTTTTTTTAAAATTTGGTAGCAAGCGTTTCAGATTTTATCATCTTTCATCTTCTTGTAAACAATTCCGTGAATCACCAATAAAAGTATTGCATTACCTTGTGGTCTATTTCTTTGCTCCCACGATTTTGTATGTTTTTATTATTTATTATTGGATTATTGGATTCAGTCCTCTCTATTCACATTATTCCAATGAGCAGTCCTTACTGTACCCTTTTAGGGTTGATGGAAATAGCCATTTTGCGTTAGGAACCATCCACTGATTTGAAGGTGTACAACGTACTATGAGTAAACAGAGAATAATGATCTTTGCTCTTCATTTAGAGTCCCCTATGCACTACGAGAAAATGTTTTAACTTGTAATTTCACTGTATTGAATGACATGCAGCTCCTAATAAAATAAGACCCTGTTTATGATATTGGATCCGTCAGAGACTCAGTAATAAAGGAAACATGATGTTCGTTAATGGCAGTGAGGAAATGTAAACGTAGAGGAAAAATATTGCAGTTGAATGGACATTTTCAATTAGGGTAATAAGTCGGAGCGGCGGGCTTAAGAAAGTGCACAGGTAATGATGACAAGGCTACGTCTGTTGAGTAAAGTCTTGCTAATGGTATGACTGATTTCATTTTGCACAGCTCCTACATGTAATGCTGTTGTGATATGAATGAAACAAAATTTAGATCAGATACTGAATCTCCAAACTTTGTGTGTATTTAAAAGCACCAGAGTTATAATACATTATCTCACTCCTGGAATCTTTTCTCCGTAGACGTAAGATTGAGAACTCGTATCCAACGCCCATGAGATATATAGGAAAAATATCCAATGGTGGACTATGTCACAAAGGTTAGCACATTAGTCAATGTGAACGGTGAGATAAATTCAGGAACCCATTCAAGTTTAGGGTCAGAGCTCAATCCCATCTTATTTGAATCGCTACGTAATTCACATGGCTATGTATTCAAACTCAATGGGATCCAACCTCTGACCCTAAACTGACATATCTTATAAGCCATTTGATTCGCATCATAGACCTGGTGAAACCATGGTTCCTTTAAGAGCCATGGTGTTGATGGGATGTGGTGGGTAAGCCCCAGCAGAATATTGGTTTTAATAACAAGATGTTAATCAGCCTGAGAGTCAGGACTGGCCTGGACACTGTTCGCGGATAATAGAAATCTCTAAGTGTGCTTTAGACAAGTTGGACACTGGAGAGACACATGGTATTTAGGATGGGGAGGAGAAAGTGACATCTGAAAAGGTGACAGCTTACAGCGAATCCGTCTTATAAGGTACACCCAGCTCTCCTTCTCTGCTCGGGTTTGTCCTGCATTAATCTCCACATATTAAAGGCATATTGGACAATTTGCCTTGAAAATTAAAAACCCATGTCACCTTCCGGAGAGTTCAGTATGATGATCTGAAAGTGGTGCAGAAATTAAAATGATATTTAAAAAAATAGAAGTTCTTAAAGATTGTTTTCCACATAGTATAGCTCATATTCATTCACAGAATGTAGCAAATTTGGAGAACTATATATTCGAGTTTCAAAAACTATAGGTTACCTTCCTTGTTTTTGATAGAATTGAAGAAAATTATAATTTCCAGTACATTTTCAAAGTATTCAAATCAAAGTAAATTGACTTAATTTACTTATTGGGTTAGGTTAAACTCTTTGATATTTCACATTTCACTCAATTGGTATCAGAATATTTCATAGAAACCAGTTTGAACTGATAATTGCCAGTATTTAAAAACCACCAGGTGGCGCCACTCCGTCTTGTAGGATATGCCTTTAAGCACCTTCCAAAGCTCGTCACACAACACTCGTGCTGCATGTGAAAATCCACTGCTATTAAAAAGAGATGACAAAGGGATACTAAGGTGTGAGTGTTTTTGCTGTAAGCTCTGCCGACAGCTTCATGCTAGTGGGAAACAGTGAGGTGCCCACGGGATAAGCCTCGGGCTCTTCCTAGATGTCTTCAATTAAGCCTGCCTGTGAATTTAATAATCAGACACAGCAGCTGAGTAATATCAAGTAATTCGCATATTCCTCTGCTATGAGAATTCACTTAGTCTCTGACAGCTCCTCGGTAAAGTCTCCTCCATTAGGATATGGTTGGTATCAAACAGGCTTTACTCATGTGGCCTTTCTTTCTACACAGGCTACTTAACGATCATTCCTAAAAGACAACTGGCTATGCATTCACCATTATCTTACCCCTGGTAGTTTTCTCCATAGGCTTAACATTGGAGTATTTAGAAAAACATACTCAATGGGGGATTATGTCACAAACTTTAGCCTACTAGTCAATGTGGTTTGTTTTTGGTTTTTTTTTATTGGAAATAGTTCGCTTACAGTTTTGTCGCGGTCTTCCACCGTCCCTTTTTTCATACCATAACTCAAGCTTGCTGTTATAGCATACAAATGATTTCAAATTTTGATGGACCCGGTATGATATAGTATACTAACAAGAATAAAGACGATGCAAATGTTACAAAGATGAATTAGCATATTACAATGAGATTACTCAGTTACAGTGATCTTACATCTGCATTTTCAGCTCGCACTTGTTATGTACAGGCTTCATTTGTATCATAATGATGTAGACAATGATGAAGACAATACAACAACACAGATATAATACAATATGAAGTAGGATAATTCTTTTTAATCACAGTAAAAAAAACAGCCAACATATCAATATTGAGTTTTTTGAGTGATAGAAGAACAAAACAATAAGTGTTGCAAATAGAGTAGGGCCTTTGGTTATTCAGCGACCTTTCAAGTATATTCTCATAGCCTTTTTGAAAGCAGTTTTGTTATCCGCTTCCCAGACTTTATTAGGAAGTCCATTCCACATGGAGTATCCTCTATAAAATGTGAAGGGTGAGATAAATGCAGAAACCTATTCAAGTTTACACTCAGAGCCTGATCCCACCTCGTTTGAATCGCTACGTAATTCATGCAGCTTCGCTTTGTGAATTACTGCTATTCAAACTCGGTGGAATACGAGCTCTGACCCTAAGCTGACCCAAAGGTTTCCTCTATATCATTATAAACCTACTAGCGTAAATCATGTATTCCCTACACGCTGCTATATATATAGTTGGTCCCATGATATCCACGGGAAAAACAAAATGGCAGACGGATTATGTCGCTTTGATTACCGCAATATTTTGAGATATGTAATAATGAGAAAACCGTACTCCTGCATTTCAATTATCACTTCACTTCACCCATGCCCATAGTACAGAATGATGAGCAGTGGTAGATTTACTACTATATCAACGGCCAATCCTTCTCATACCATGTCTATGACCTATAATGGTTGACTGGACATTAAATCAAACCAAACAAACAAACAAAACAGAATGATGTCAGGTGCCATGAATATCATTCACGCGCAACAATTTATTATCTGATATATATTTTTTTTCGAGTTAATCTATGTTCCAAGTCAATATGGATTCCTTCTAAGAGGAAAAACAGGTTTTTGTTGTTTTTAAATGGTCATATATTGGATCTCTAAAATGATTAACTGTTATCTCAAATTTGCATTCAACCATCGCTCAAAGGCTAACCCACACTCCAAAGAATCCTGTACTGGTAGGAGGTCTACTGGAGAGCCTCATTTATATTGACCCCCACCTGAGATATCTGACTTCTTAAAGGTCATTCCTTGTACAATAGTATTCTTTTTCCAGATCCTGCTACGTAGGCTCTATAGAATCACGTCCTCTAGCAATCAATCAGTTGAAGGCATATCGGACAATTTGGTTTGCAAATTAAAACCCATTTTCTTGAAAACCCATTTTCTTGAAGATTTAATATGATGATCTCTAAGTGTTGGTGACCACCTATGTATCTTAAAAATCGGGGGTCACCGTGCTAGTTTTTTGATAGTTTAGGAATGTAGTCCAGGTATAAAACTACACATTTATGTTTTAAAATTCATAGGTCACCGTTCTTGTTTTTTGATAGAATTGAAGAAAACCATATTTTTCAGTACATTTCCTGTGTAAATCAAGCAAATGTTAATTGGCCTATTTTACCTATTAAGATTGAATAAACTGGACAAAACGTTAAATTTACTCATTTCGAACTACAATGCATCCTAAGGAACGAGTTTTGACTGATAATTAACAATATTTAAAATTCACCAGGTGTCGCCACAGTGAATTGTGGGATATGCCTTTAAACCCCATCGGAAAGATGACGCACAATGGTGACTTTCTGCAGATTGTAGAATTACTTATTGTGTCTCTTTTCATTAGTATACATAGGCGAGTCTATGATTAATGACATGGCCAATGCTTTCTATGTATTTGTGAATCTGATATATTCTATGTGGCTTTCGTGTCTTGAATGCAACTGGTCTTCAGGAAATGCCAGTGTGTTCGTATAATCATCTTTGAAGATAAAGGCGTTTCTCCCACTCCATTCAGATTAGGAAGTCAATGCCCTCTCCATATAATAGAAATATAATCTTCCAATTTTATTAAGATATAGAGATTCTACTGAGTGTAAGAGAAAATGTAAGGGGAAGTTGTACATTATGTTTAATCCTGAAAAGAACCTTTGTATATAACTATTATCTGCCAGGAACAATGCCAAATTGTTCGCACATTGCAGGAATGACTTTTATTATCCGTCTTATGCAAAGTGCCCATTGAGAATGTATGGGGACTCAGTAAACCACTACCCATTATATAAAACCTGTCAGATACCATAGCTGTGGTATACGGATTCAAATCCATGGTATGCGGCCTTCAAAACCATGGTATTCGGGAAAACAATCCCTCTTTGTTATGGAGCAAAAAATAGTCCCTATTGGTATGACCTTTAATATGGCAATACCTGGGATTAATTTACCAGAGAAGTTGGATGATAGACACAACACACGATGGTTTTGTAAACCACTCGAGTTTGACGTTGTTATACGCTCGCTGACACTCATTCATTACTACGCCTCAACCACTCGTAGTTCACTGGCGTCTGACCACAAAACCATCGGTTATTGTTTACACAAGCGACTATCTCTATAAAAGACCAGTGCTGCATGCTAGTCTACAGTCAAGACCAGGTATAGAGGAATAGTTCCATGTGCCTGCATCTTAGTGCCACATAAGAACACCAACAATGAAAGTCCATCAAGGCATGTTTCATTGATCGATTAGCCCAATACAGGCCATGAGATGCAGTGGAATAGACAACCTGACACAAACAGAACAGGTGAAACTGACCCGTCTGCGGACTGGTCACACCAAACTGACACATGGGCACCTCCTAAGAGGTGAAGTAGCACCTATGTGCCAGACATGCAACACTCCGCTGAGTGTAAAACATCTTATGCTACACTGTCAGGCCACCAAAGAGAACAGGAAAAAATTCTTGAAGAATGTGAGAACATTGCGCAGTGTTTACCATAACACTGGGAAGAAAGAAATTCTTGACTTCCTCAGGGAATGTAAGATTTTCGATAAGATATGATTGAGAAAAGTAAGATGCCTGGATCAACCAGGCAGCATAGCTTGTTATTCCAACAGGATATGCAAAGTTGAGTAAAGTAAACCAAAGTAAGTCTTATTGAACAAATTGGACGTTAAACTACCCAAACAAACAAACAAAACAAACAAGGTGGAATATTTGTGTCCTTTAGACAGAATATGATGTTTGATAGGACTAGGAAAAGGTAAAATTATGTTCCATAATTGCCATGTTAAAGGTGAAACCAGGAATACCGCGAATCCAAAGATCTCAGAAGAATCTTTCCCCAACGCCTACGCAACCATCTTTCTTGGTGACACTTCGAAAGGAGCTACTCATTATAGAGGGACGGGCAAACTGATGCTTGGGACCTTCTCGTGCTGCCAGGTAGAAAATAGAAGTCTGTGAAATCATCGTTCTTGTTAGAATCCATGATCTGTCATTCGTGACACTCATCACATGTCTGATATTTTCATAGAAAGGAAGTTGATAAGAACTAGAGATATGGAAAAGGGGAATAACAAAACATATCATACATGCACTGAATATTTCCCCTAAATTAATTCTTTCTATTAGTGAAATTAGTCCTAATTGAGTAGGTGTTTTGATATGGGACGGATACTGCATGCTGCAGGCCGTAGGGGTTTCCCTTTCTCACGCAACTATTTCTCAGTGAGTGGATTCAGCTGCCGTTTAAAATCACACCCCTTTTCGCCCCTCTTAATCCCCCGCAGTAAAAAGGACGAGGCTGGGTGTGGGGAAATCCCACGTCTCCTGGAAGATGTAAGGCCTGCCTAAAACAGTGCTTGGAGACTGAGCATGACCAAATACGGATAACGAGCTCCGCAGGGATGGCGAGGTCGCAAGAGGATCCATCTCAAAGAGCGGTCTCGTACAATCTGTATCCGGAATGCTAACAACAGGGGAGTGTTTCTTCGATACTCGTAATATGAGAAAACTGTATTCCTGTGGGCGAATTATTACTATGCACCCGTGCGTTTTATACGAGTTCGGTAGATCGAGTAAAGTCACAGGGGTAGATTTACTGCTATATCAAAGGCCAATCCTTCTCATACCATGTCTATGTGGTGTGGGAAGTAAAAGAACTTGGTAGACATGTAGGGTGAGATTTCTGCCTAAATTCATTAGGCAGATTCGATCACCACCCTTGTGGTATAAAAGAACCTTGAGAACGTCTGGTAATAACCTGTAATGGTTAAAACCAACAAACAAAGAACAACAGGGGAGGGTTTTTCAAATGCATGTAATATAAGAAAACTGTATTCCTGTGTGCGTATTATTGCTCTACCGAACCTGTGCACCCAGGCGTTTAATCCGAAGTTGGTAGACCAAGTTTAGGCACAGGCTAAACGCGTATTCCGTGACAATGCCACTTTTCTCCTTTACCCCCATCAGGGATAGATTTACTGCTTTATCAAAGGCCAATCCTTCTCATACCATGTCTATGTGGTGTGGAAAGTAAAATAACTCTCACCTTGGTAAATGTGTAGGGGTGGGATTTCTACCTACATTCATCCCATAGATTTGGGCAAATCCAAACTGAGTCTAATTGAATACATTGGACGTTAAACTACACAAACAAACAACAAACAAAACCCATGGTAATATTCAAACAGGTTATATTTTTGACACAAGACAACGTGGAACAGTTGTACTTCAGTTACACTCAATATATCTAATTATCATCATATACCTAGAATAGATTAAATACGCCATTTTACCACTTGCTGTTTCGTCATCTGAACTGGACGGAGGGTCGTATTATTCATATTCCGTCACTCTGTGACAAACAGAATCTGTACAGCTGACCCATGAATGTGAGACAGTCATGCGAATAGGGCACAGAGTGATTGCTAGCACTGCCATCATCTGCTAGGAAATTGTAAGATAGTGCTACAGTAGTCGGGGGACAACCACTATTTTCTGCTGTCATAATCAATAGATAATCGTTAGCCAAGGCTGAAACCCGGAAGGCGGAAAAAAAGATATTAAAAAGATAATCCATCGATAACTAGACCCGACACCTGGTGTTTTGTTTAGCGTTGAGGGGAAATATGGCCACCTCCGTAATACAATAGCTATATTCCCTACACCAGGTATGTTCTAGATCATTTCTGGTACATGGATACCGGTAAGGGAGTCGAGCAGTGATTTCTTGTGCTTGCCCAGTAAGGACGTGACCTGTATTCTGGAGCAGCGTTAACCCTTTTAGAACCCATAATTCCTGGAGGCATCACCGCACTAAAGACGCATGATGTCTTGAGGCATCAATGCACTAAAGATGAAGAATGCCTTGAGGTATCACCACACTAAAGACGCATGATGCCTGGAGGTATCACTACACTTGAGACGCATTATGCCTTGAGGCATCATTGTTCCGATATTTACAAAAATGTTTTAAGAAAGAGATAAAAGAGCATTATTCGTGAAATCTACACAAAATGTAGGTATGACATCACATTTAGTGTTTATATTCGAAACAACCAAGTTATTTACGATTATGTATCACATTACGTGATTACTTGAATTATGAGTTTAACCCTTATTTGCCCGTCCTCTAGCGGGACAAACTGCCACCAGCACCTGTCCTTATGGGAGTAGCTCGGCCACAGGCACGTATTCTTAAAGGGTTAAATGGTATTCACATGATGGGATGCATGTACCTCACAGGGTGTTTGTCTGAGACAAATCCTGCTGAGATTCTCTACTAGAACACAATCTCTTCGTCTGAATTGTAGAGTTCCATTTTCCTGAGACAAGTTGTCTTCAATGCAATTGTCGGCGACATTTAACCCTAACAAGGTACAGAATTTACTTACGTCCAAGTGACTGTGTATTGATGATTTTCATTATACATGGGTTCCAGTGTCATTATATGCTTTCTAGGGGTTTAGTAGAGAAATGAAGGTGATGTAAAGGTATTATTTCAGGTAGAAGTTCCACCCCCAAAAACAATCTGTGGGAATAACAAACCTGAACCAGGGCACATTTGGAATTTCCTCAATTATCGAAATATAAACCTCCCAGCCTTTCATCCCTCCTGCAAATAAAAGCTTGCTGGACAAATATTTGCGTACTTTTGTTTCTGGCCGGGTCTGAGAGCGCTGCTGCGGGGTGTGTCGTCCCGGGGTGTGTCCTGCCGGGGTGCCGACAATCAGAGTGGATTAGCTCCCGGGGTTCGTGTTCTCAGTTTCCCCCTCCACGTGTCCCGTTGAGTGGCAACAGACGAGAGATGCGGACAATCGATGTCTTTTGCGGGCGGAGTGTATTGACTGAGCGGCAGGTAGGCGGGCGGGGCGGGGTTGGGTGGTAGGCGGGCGGCCGCGGTCGTCGATACGCCCGTCTCTCCAGGCGCCCTGCCGTGGAGCACCTCGCTGACAACAGGTATTCACAATGTAGGGTAGTGCCTTCTGCCAATGGCCTCTACTGTTATTGTACAGTAATTACATAGAACGACCTGACCATGCCGTACATGCTACAAAACGAGATGGGAAATCGTTGTTTTTAGAGATTGAGGCCCCTATTCTGAGTTCCGTAAATAACATCAATTGTAGCATGTACAAGCATTGTATTTTATTCCCATATTCCCTCCAAAGAAGAAGAAAGAAGAAGACAGTGGGTATGTATATATATATATATATATAATATCCATCCATATATATATGTATATATGCCTATATATGATTCGTTGAACTACATTTCAATAAGTTTGTCTTCATGTAAGATATAGAATAAAGTGGCCGATATTGAATATCATCCACACAAGTGTCAACATTTTTTCCCTATGTTCTTCTGGTTGCTGATCCTCATAGGTATCTTGGATAATGAAGAGCGATAGGTCAAAGAGCACCTGACATAACTATCCAAGGGTACCAAAGTATACCGTAGAGATTCCAGGGATCCAGTTGACCTTTGTCCATTGCTGTTTACTGTTGCTCTCATTTACGCAATGACTAAAGGGAGCCAAAGTGTCCCCGCTGATACCACAAATACCCGTGCTCAAAACACTAATTCCGGAGATAGACGCTCAGTACTTTGACTTTATAGGTTTGAGATTAAATGTGTCATTCTCTAATCTTTTAAATGCATATTTTCAGGGACGATTTTATTAAAGTACACTTCGATAGTAGCAATTGAGACCAACAACGAGATTCTACCCTCAAACCCCTATAGCTGTTGCACTTTATAAGCCTCGTTCTTACTGGCTTCCGGAAATGGTGTTTTGAGCACGGGTATATATATGCCATTTTGGCGGGGTAACTTTGGCTCCCAATAGCCTCTGTTGCTGACATGGCATAAGATCACTAATACTTACTTTTGCTCTTATGTGTTACACAAATAAGCTAGATAAAGATTTGATGTACAGTAAAACGTTTTGGGGAGACCCCTCTTAAGTACAGTGTATACAATTTGCTCGTTACGGGAATTGTTCGCTCTCTTCAGAGTTTGTTCTAATCCCAATTAACGGGACACCTTGCTTATGGGGATGGTTATATAGGTATGGAATGCTTCTTAATCCCAGTTAACCCTTTAAAGACGGGGGTCTGTGGTAGAGCCCTGTTGGTTGGGGCGGGTACTTTGGATTGGAATAACTCCAGGGGACGGGCCAAAGTTTGTCTAAACCCATATTCCATTATTTGATCACGTGATATGGCACATCATTCTTATTTATATTATTTAGTTTACCAAATAATATCAAATACTATATCATAGGTATATTCTCTGGAAGTTTCTTCATAAAACAATGAAATTGTAAATATTACTAAATTTCATAAATAATGCCTCAAGGCATTATCCGGTCTCCACGGGGGAATGCCTCAAGGCATTATCCGCCCTGAACGGGTTAAGGGAACACTCAGGGAGGACACCTTAACGAGACTGACGGGATAGTGTGAAGACAACACTCCAAATTATCTGGATCGTTAGTTTATTGTGTGTGTATGAGGCTGGTAGACTGATGTCTAGTCAATCAGACACTAGGCAACGGCCGGCTAGGCTCCTGTAGCCAGCAAGTAGGCGTCTGTGAGTTATCTGTGTTGTTAGAATAGTGTCTCTAGAAGTCACAGTATCACCTATATAAAGGTGTCATATATTATATAGTCTAACCATCGACAGACGCAAAACTCCGGTTAAGGGGCCACTTTGCTCTGAGCGGAGGGTGACCCCTTAAGCGGGGTTTTACTCTATCATGCAATGGTAAATAAATTGGAGGGGAAAAAACTGTCATCCCACAAGTGGCTTAACCTAGAGGCCCAGGGGGTCGTTGCTCCTGGAAAGCGTTGCTCCAGTAATATCGGATCGTATCGTGTAGTATCGCTATTTTCACGTTGTATCGCTATATTTTAAAACACCGCATTTTCAGTGTCATAGATTACAGGTTCATTGGGGTTTTAATTGGATATAGATAGCGACATAGTTATGATGCGATCCGCAAAATATCTGGAGCAACACTTTCGACCTCGGATCGCTATTTTGCGATCCGCAAAACGTGGAGCAACGACCCCCTGATTCGTTAGAATATCAATCCCCCTTCAGCACAGGTAGGTACATCGGGCAGGTAATTAAGTACCTATTATATTTAAGAAACAATACTTAGAAAAACAATCAGAATTATAATGAGTGAAAACTGAAATTATTACGTGTGGTCTCTCTAGTTATTGGACAAATCCTCGTGTTTACAGCTCCAAGCTTTCATGATGTCGCGATCCTTTTTTCGACTGGATGGTATTTAATTCTTGATTTAGTGCTCAGATTACAGAAATTGTCCATTTTCAAGCAGGTAAATGTGTCTCGGCTCGGAACTTTGTGCATTATTACATCGCCCAACATTCACCCCGATCGTTGGAGATTTTATTGGCCGTTTTATTTTCAACTTAAAATAAAACGCTCCTGTTTAAAACGCTTAAATGTTTGTTGGCAGTAAAGGCCAAATAACTCATTTTCTTACGGGACTTTTGTCTCTGGGAAAGAATCACCACACTTCAACGGTACCTTATGAGCTATGAGTGACTTGCCTTGATAAAAACAGATCAGAATGAGTGTTTTATGTTCGTGATGCAATAAGACATCTGGCGATCTGAGAGAATTTAGTTCATGGAATTACCTTTACGTTTTAAAACCATTAAAAGAATGGCTCCATATAAATAAACACTCCATTCAAAAAGGTGACCAAGTTTGAGTCATGCAAGGTACAAATAGAAACTTATTTCCTTTCATCTGGGAAGGCACGCTTAAGTTCCTCTTCAGTCATAATTGCCCCTCTGCTCCCTCATCTATAACTCGTTCCATATGTTTCTGTCAATTTCCACTCATTTATACAGAGATGTCAGAGTTTAAGGAAATCCCTGAAATCATGGATTTCTATAAAACACAGAAATATTATCTCACTATTTAAAGGCCTTCCTAAAAACCTGTTTATGTCAACCCTATATTGTGTATTGAACCTCATATATCCGACTCCCCTGTAAATGTGTGTATTGTTACTTCCAAGATCTTCAGAGTTTTCAGACTTACACTCCAGACATTATACTTGAACACTTCCTGAAAGGAGATAATTCCCCAATATGCCAAGCATACAATGAACCCAAAACTGCTAAGCTTAGCCTGCTGAACTGTAAAAGGGTGCAAGAAAATAGAAGAAAGTACTTGAAAAAAAGTAACTGCATTAAAATGTTGTTTGAAACTATTTAAAAAAAGATATCATCTGGTTTTTGATTGTTTACAAAATATTTGAAAACATTGAAGAGAACTGACTGAAATAAGTCTATGAAAGTGAAAAGCATAAATCATTGATGGTCCCTGAATACCCTCAGGGTCCTCTGGGACGTTAAACCATAAACAAACAAACCCTCTGAGGAAACGACCTCTCTTGTGATTGCAAACTAATGGATCTCCCAACGATTAATCATACCGTTATTTAACCATGATTTGGTAAATGGATCCAGCTTCAAAGATATAAAGCTTTGCACGGAATAGCCCATGTTAACTTTAATGATTGTAGGTCAGGCAAGCTTTTAATCCTTATATCTCTGTTCATAGCTTTATCTCACCCCAGATATTTTTTCTCCATAGACTTAACATTGGGAACTCGTATCTAACACCCATTAGATATTTAGGAAAAATATCCAATGGGGGATAATGTCACAAATGTTAGCCCATTAGTCAATATTAAGGGTGAGATAAATTCAGAAACCCATTCAAGTTTAGGGTCAGAGCTTGATCCCATCTCATTTGAATCACATAGTAATTCACAAGGCGAAGCCTTGTGAATTACTATGTGATTCAAATGAGATGGGATACGGGCTCAGACCCTAAATTTTCATGGGTTTCCTCTATAATATTCTTTCAGAGCCTCGGTAGCATTTCTGTGAGGTTTTATGTGAGCCTACATTGCTTGTACATGTATTTTGTAATTTAGTTACCCTTGTTTTTCAGTTTTGGGTATTTCTTTTTATCAGGCAGTTTATTGACCTCTGTTTTACATCACGATATCATGTGTGGTATGTACATATTTTGTTACAATTTCCAAGGCAATATACCAGGATGATTTAGGTGTACTCAGTAGCATAAATACATTGAACTGCTCCCTTTTCATAGCTTTTATATATGAACAGGACAGATTTATTGATTATCGCTCTATGTCGAGTTCTCTTATAACAAGAAACCAATAATATCTTACCCCTATGTTTAGTGTTATGCAATGTCTCCCAGTGGCAGTCTCGTTATAGATGAAACCTCTTCAATAGTATCAAAGGCCAATCCTTCTCATACCATGTCTATGGCACGTATTAACGATGGCTTTGTCCCTAATTCACTAATTCAAAGCAAACATGATTTTTTAAGAATTAGAGAGGAATAAGAATAATCGTTCAGATTGCAATCGCCGCGTAAAATACATAAATTTGCCAAGGCTTCAGGAAGTAATTTTTCCGAACCGAACCTTGTAACTTTGACTTATTTTTACTGGGATATAGTTCCCTCTATTCCCAGTCACTATTCTATGGTCCAAGTGCTTCACCGGGAGTGAGAATGTACCTCGTGGTTGTATCCTATTAAAGACAAATGCAGGTAGGTATCAGAGTGTCCTCTGAACTAGATTTTTAACTGGTGCTGCCATCTGATTTCATAGACACCAATACTTAAGCACTTATCTTCTCCAGATGGCCTTCCCATAGAAATAAGCATGGTGACATGCCTTTTTTTATTGCATTTTCTATTTGCTGATATATGAAACTTACATTATCCAGAGTTATTTGCAAAAATCAATAGAATTTAGAAATCGCCCAACTCCCAGCATTTGTCATTAATTTAAATTGAGGCAAGGTCTTGGCAGTGGCTTTAGCGTGAGAATTGGTTGATTCGTGGTATTGCCATGTTCAGTCGCCTACCCACGCACCCATCAATGCAGGTCGCATATGATTTTATGTGAGCTAACAGAAACCAATGTAAACGATCCCGCTCTTATTACCTGGGTATTAGATGGGACCGAATAGAGACTGTCAGTACTGATACCTCCTAACAACACCTGGCAAGACGGATGAATCCTGATTAAACGATAAGATAACTATGGCTCATTCGAGTCACACAAAATCTGCTGAAAATCACGAACGTTACACAAAGTCAAGTCCGGAATGTGATCTCAGAGTATAACCAATGAAAAATAAGCAATGAGTCTAAGATATTAATTCTTTTCTTTATATATTGTCTTTAATTCATTTTTTATTGCCTGTAACTCAACCACTTATCATCAATAGATGTCATTAGAGAGGGTCTGATTTTGTGTGGTATTGCCTCTTTTAATTTTTATTTGTAAATCTGTTAAGGTCGAAGGACACCTTAAGAAATTCTCAGTCAAAAGATGAAGAATGCTAGGACTTTATTAAGGGGAAACTAGATTGGACCTGAGACAATTTGTAATTAAGAAGAAATCACTTACGTTCAAGGCGACCTGTTTTGAAGGATATTAGTTATAACAGACCTGTAAAGGTTTGAAATCTCGTATGATACCTTATTAATACATACACAATATTGACTGGTTTCAGATACAAGCGGCCGTATGCTCCGAGGAGTTGACGCGTAGGAATATCCGAGCGTATGCGAGGATATTGCGCAGAGGCAACTCCGAGGAGCATACAACTGCTTTTATCTGAAACCAGCCTATATTGTATTTATTATCCACCTTTTGTGGGCAAGTGGTATGTCAATAGCAGTTCATTTTAGTCATGCACTATTTTTCCGTACGCACTATTTTTCCGTATGCGCCACCCGGAGCATACAACATATCCGTATGCTCCGCGTATGTCCATACAAACTCCCTATGCCTTTTCTATAGACACTTTGTATTAGGTGGATAATAAATAGGGAGAGTGTATCACCATACCCGGGGCATACAGATATGTTGTACACTCCGGGCTGCAAAAACCGGCGCCTCTCGGATGTTACTACACGTCAACTACTCGGAGCATACCACCGTTAGTATCTGAAACCAGTCAATATTGTGTAGGGCCTATGGATCAGAAGTCCATCCTCTCTAAATACATGTTTATGCTCCAAGTAGGTGTAAACAATGCAAACCATTAAGATAAGTTGTATTGATATTGGTGTTAGAGTCAATTCACAGGTATATGTGTCATTCATAAAGTGCAATAAATGATTGACAGCAATTTCATAAGAAAATTAGATCTTTATGTAGTCCCCACTGAAGGTCACATAAAATTATTTCGCCAATTTCCGCCGAACACTGGTCCACTATTTGTCATAACAGGGGCTGGATTATTGACTGGAAGCCAAAAGAATAAACACACTGGTAATATGTTTACAGCTACCCCAATTCATATAACTAAATATTGAGCACGAGGCTTGCTGTGATTCTGGTTGAATTCTTTGAACTGTACATATACACAATATTGACTGGTTTCAGATAAAAGAGGTCCGAGGAGATGACACGTAGTTATACCCGAGCGCATGTGAGGATATTGCGCAGCTCTGAGGATTATACAACAGCTTTTATCTGACACCAGTCTATATTGTATTTATTATCCACCTTTTCCTGCCAAGCTGAGAACTGATACTAGTTCATTTCAGGTATGCACTATATTTTTCATACGCACTATTTTTCCTTATGCAGCGGCTTTTGCAAACTGGAGTATACAACATATCCATATGCTCTGGGTATGTTGATACACTCTTCCCATACTTGTGTTTTCTATGGACACTATATATCAGGTATTATTATTAACATTATTTATACTATACCCATAGCAGCAGGCAGTATTATATAGACATTCCTACACAGGTATACGGCATATAGCCTATGATCTATGGGAGCTGCCATGACGCCCCCCGAGTAGGTGTTCTTCACTAATGGAGGTGCAAAAGAAGTGAGTGATAATTGGGAAATGTAACAACTCTTGCCTTGCTCACATATGTAAATAAAAACATTATGTCCTGGGTTTTAGCATTATATTTTCCTGCTCTGGGATGGGTGTAGAGAGTCAACGGAACCATGCATGGTAAACATTGAATTTGGTAAGAACAAAGAGCCAGAATACAGGTTCTGTCCCCTGACCACCTAGTAACTGTTTCATAAACTCACAATGGCTCTGTCCCCTATATATAGTGATAATAGAGTTTGACACTGAAATAGCTTACCAAAGGAAAGCAGGGTTAGCAATTTGCTGTAATCATTTATTTTGTCAAATGCATCCAAAATATGCTGAAATATATTTTTTAATCGTGGAGTTCATTGTATTTCACGATATTGTTTATCTAAAGTAATCACATCATATACGAGTCACCTTACGCATGTTTATTCTCAAGAATACAGCTATATGATGTATCGGTTGTCTTGTCCGGTACCGTAATGTTAACCTTTCCTCTTGTTTGTATGTCTGCCTTCACTGCCAAGAAATGCCGGGGTCTAACTAGTGAATTTCTTCTTTTTTTAAAACATGGCATAGCTCTTTTATTGATCAGTATCTTTGTTGATTGTGCATATGAGTTTCCTTCGATGCACATGTGCTTTTGCCAAAGGTATTATACATGTGAACATTCCCTTTTTGTCTTATCATTTCTAATTTTTTTAGTTTATAAACTGGTAAATATATGAAAGTTAATTCCTATAACTTGTATAAAAGAAGTACAAGGGTCCGCCTTTACTGATCCTTGACCAGACTGCAAAGAAAACTGGAACTTCCTGCAGGAACTGTGGTTGATAAATGATCTATAAATACTGCAGGGGGAATGTTTTCCTAATGAGTTATGCCACCTCTGGGTATTTGTATAAACATCAAGCGTTGTCCTCACTCCCCTGCTCAGCCTCTAACAGTGTCTATACTATAGGCCCGTTTCCATTGGCCGATGAAAACGGTGTAGATATATCGAGTCCCCCTAAAAGCCCATTTCCATTTTGCATCAGCAGTGCTAATAGTCCGGTTGTTCCTGACTGTAGATCGGTGACGATTAATGTAAATAGGGTTTTAGGAGAACTCAAACAATCTACGCCTTTTTCGTTGGTCAATGGAAACAGGCCTTTTGGTTAACCTTTGTGCACATTAAGCCATTTCCGCAACTGATCTGCAGTCGGGAACAACCGATCGATATTTAAGGTATACTTATGCCAGATCAGTAAATGGAAACATGTATGCAGAGAAGTGCTCACTGATTAATTGTGCATAGATTATGCAATGAGGCCACCTCTGAACAACTGCAATCAGTATGGACCTGTAAAATGTGGCAGAAACAATGCATGCACTACACCCTCACTGAGTTTTAGACACCAACATGCAGTCTTTAGCCACCTCTGACTATTAGGAGAACTCATTTCATTGGTACCGCTTTCATCGGGCAGTGGAAAATGGCTTTATCGCAGCATATCACTGCTATTAATCATACTCAAACAGCTATGCTGGTGTGGATATAGATGCCGAGCATAAGGACACCACTGGCGATGTCTCTGGATAATGGCGGTGCTCTGGGAGGTGATCTTAAAAGACAATAAAAAAACGTTAGCCACCACTGACTGACTATTAGGAGAACTCAATTAATCAGTGCGGTATCGTCGGCTAGTATTATTCAGGATAACAGTAAATGAGAGAGAGCTTACTGCCTTCATAGGGCACATAACTATTGTGCTATGGAGGCAGCCATCTTGCCCCCAACGCCACCCATAATACACCGTGGCGGGACCAATTTTCAATTGATGTTGTCAAAAACATTTTGGAGGCTAAAATTCCTCCACTCAAATTTTAGCCTCCTCTCAATATTATATATATAGATCATAACAACTGATAATTTAGGGAAACTAGTTACACCTCTAAATATCTATAAATATTAAAAAAAACTTACCAAACATGTCGACGTACATGCAGTAATCAAAGTAGTCTGGGCGGGCGGAAGTTATTTTCTGCTATGAGCTATGCACATACGCGATATTTACTCTCCAACCAGAGACATTGAGCACAACTCATTGCAGAACATGCGGGGGGAGACTGCTTGACCTCATTAACGGCTTTATCGAAATATTGATAGCCACGATTTCGTAAATAAGATTCAAACTCTTGGAAAATTCTTGTCTTTGCAAATATTAGTGTCGTAATATTATTTATGAATTTTCTGTATGATTTTTTTGTCTGGATATTGATTATTTATGATTTATTTTCGTATTTCTGTTATTACACATACTTGCTTTGCAATGTGTTGTAATATTACTTAGCACTTCCTAAAATTGTTGTTAGATTATTGCAAATCGCTATGCTAATCTTATTTGATCATTATTGCTTGCGATCGTCTTTGTTTACATTTTGTAACAACCGTTTACGCATCGCATCGCGGCATCGCATCATAAATAGGTCAGTTGATTTTCTTAACCAATCAGATTGAGTATTCAAAGTGTGGTGGTATGGCGCCATACTAGCACAGTATGGTGGTACACCTCAACTACCACTTGCATAGCATAGGTTGGTATTTGGAGTAATTTTAGGCATAGGTGTATAGTACCCGTGGTTTCGCCCCGAGTATAGTGACGCTGTCTTATGATTTTCTGGCGGATGATAGCAGAACTAGCAATCACTCTGTGCCCTATAGCACAGTCATAACTAGCTAAGGTGGCAAAGGCGGCGAGGTCCAAACGGCCAGACGGCGACCACAGAAGTAAAACGAGACCCATTTTATGACGGCATTTCTCCCCTGGGAATGGCCGAGATGCCTGCAGAATACACCGGAGCGAGATAGAGCTATTCATTATACTTCTATGCAAATATTCCTGTTCTATCGGGGCAGCGCCGTATAGGGCACATAGTGATTGCTAGTTCCGCCATCATCCGCCAGGAAACTGAAAGATAGCGGCACTGTAGTCGGAGGGCAACCACTGTTATCAGTTGTTATAAACTATAGATAATGTTGAGACAAGGCTAAAATTCCTACATGGCAAGCCCCAGAAAATATTTCTGATAAAGTTAATTGATACTTGGTCCTACCACATGGCGTTTTGGATGGCGTCGGGGGGCAAAAAAGCCGCCTCCATAGCACAATGGCTTTGTGCCGTATATATGAAGTGTCATCTCCTTCACAATATCTCCCAGACGTGATATGGGTGGTAAATACTCCCTCTAGGGTGATATGGGAAATACTGCCTAGTCATGTGTATTTGTTCACAACGTGGAGCGATTTGATGACATGATGACACTTCACACCAACAATATTATTAAAGTGTATCCAAGTCTGATTGAATAAATTGAACATTAAACTACCCAAACAAACAAACAAACAATAATATCTTTATTTAAAAAAAAAGATTTTCTTGTAAACGTAATAATCCGGATCCGAACAATTGACCCCAGACGTTTTCAGCCAGGTGTTTACACCGAGCTGTAAACGTCCGGACACATGTGATGCTTATTTACATTTGTGTTTACTATCCTTCGCTGGTAAGGTAAACAAGAGCTAAGTGTGCATTTAGAAATAGAAATATTGGCCTTTAAAGACCAAATCAGCAGGTGGACGCATTTAAAGCTCAATAAGCTTGCATTTAAAACTCAATAAGGCTCAAAGGTCTACCAGTAATTAATTACTATGATAACAAGGAAGCCCCCAGACCATGAGGAAGGGTAGGGAGGGTAGGGAGGGAGGGGAGGGAGGGAGGGGAGGGAGGGACGGAGGGAAGGAGTCCATGAATAGGGAAGGGCCTGCATTGATTGGCTATTTAAAGCCCTACTCCTCTGTGAACTCAGTAGTTCATGGATCAGTGCACACATATATTTAGCTACCTGTAGGGGATTCAAATGGCAATCACCAATGCCATACCTATATATAAAATGTTTTGCTTCATGGTGATCCTTCATGGATGAGTGCACACAGACCTGTCTGCATGTTCCCTAGCCATGTGGGGGACAAAACTTTGTTTCTATGTACACCAATAAAGTAGGTCAAGCTAATATCTGGTGGTAAATGATATTGAAAATAATTTTACAAACCAATATCATTTGATTGGGTCTTGACTGATTCCTAGAACAAAGTTATGAACCATTTTGACTTCTGTTTATGTGTAAATATGCTGAATAAACCATCCTCTCATACACCTGATGCCTCCCCCCCCCCCCCTCCTATTATGAGATTTGGCAAAAATACATGAATAGCACATCAAATATACATTTCACCTAAATAATGACACTTCCTAGAGTGTAAGCAACTGTCAATGCTACTTATGGAGATGGTAAATGTTACACTAATGCTCACTGTAAATCAATATTGAGTAAACATCTGTTTGAGCATGCCCATTTCACTGAAAATCCCCCCCCCCCCCCCACTTTCAACAAATACTTGAATATCTCTGTAAATATAGAATCTATTTAGAAAATTCCACTTCCTAGCACTGTTTTTTATTCTCTTTCAAATGAGGCATGTCATATTATGATTCAACCAGTTTAACACTTTAAGGGCAAATGATGCTTTTAGGCATCATCCAGTCCAGGGCGAATGATGCCTTGAGGCATCATTTCTCAAAAATCTACAAAATCGATTTAAACAAAAAATAATGGAGGAACATTAATGAAATTTTCCCAGAATGTATGTATAATACCATTATTAGTATTTCTATTCAAAAGAAATAAAATGTTTAGGATTATATATCATATCACACAATTAAACAATTGAATTGTGGGTTTTAACAATTGTGTGCCCATCCCCTAGAGGTCCTCCAGGCGGTAGCTTGGCCACCGGCACCCGTCCTTAAAGGGTTAAGGGGTAGTAATATGTCAATAAAGGAGTTCTTAAAAATGGACTTGTGACTACAATAGTCCCCCCCCCCCCAATTGAATTCACTTTTTTTTTCAAATCCATTCCAAAATACTAAATTTAAAAAACTGTGAGGCATTGTACCACCATAAAACCTTCTGTCAAAAACAGAAATCATAATCCTATCTGTACTTAGTGAGCTATAAAAAGCAAAAATGTGGTCAGGTCGCCTAGTGACTCTACAAGCAAGTGTACTACAGTAGGCTATAGCCATAACCTAAAGACCAACCGTCCACCTGCTAATAAAGGAATGTTTTTGAGGTATATAGTAAAAATAAAACGTTGTACCTGTAAGCATAATAATCCGGATCCTCACACCTCGCTGTTTGCAGGAACATCGTTTTATCATAGTATTATTCCGATCTTTTGACATTGAACCATTAGGGAAATAGAATCTAGAAATATGTACCTCATAATTCATTCACGAGATGTAAGAAAACGCAGCTTCTTATTTAACGCAGGTAATAATCTGTGCCCGGATATGCACGATTTGATCTCCTCCACTCACCAAGTCATTTTTGTCTGTAAAATTAATGTTTTCTGGTATTTGATTGCGAAATCTGGTTGCAGTTGTCGTGGGCAGAGGTTCACTGTGGTCGTGGAGGCTGGGATTAATCAGGAAGGGTTGGATGACTTTGATGTTGTTGTTTATTCTGACCAGTTCTACCTTATTCGGAAGATCTTCCACTGAAGGGTTTAGGGACCACGACCACCATGGAGTTGTCCCATTACACTAAGTCCACATAAGGAATAGAGTAGACCCAGTAGCCAATGACTGCATTCGCAGCAAACCCCGACCTTGACCCTGACCTCCGTACATGATATTTTCTAGCGCCTTGGGACGCTTCCTCAGTCGAGAGTTGACCTACAATCTAATGGGCCACAACCACCCTCCTTTGACCTGTTATTGGACCCTCTGTTTTTTCATTATCGACCTATTATGATCCGCCTATTTCAAGGTGTCCACAGAAAACACATAGGGAGTGTGTATGGACATACCCAGAGCATACAGATATGTTGTATACTTCGGGTTCCGATAAAGCGCTCGTACGGAAAAATAGTGCGCATGAAAGAACAGTGCATACCTAAAATGAACTAATACCGGTACGCCACTAGTCAGGAAAAGGTGGATGATAAATACAGTATATAGACTGGTTTCAGATAAAAGCGGTTGTATGCTCCTCGGAGTTGCCTCTGCGCAATATCCTCACATGCGCTTGGATATTGCTACGCGTCATCTCCTCGGAGAATACGACCGCTTTTATCTGAAACCAGTTTATATTGTGTATGTCCATACTAACGGAATGGGTGATCATGACGGACCAGGTAGAATTACGAAAGAGGTTAAATGACATTATAGTAATCAGGTACGGGAAGTAATGATCCGGTCACAGACATACCTCTTAGAATGGCATTTCAAACCACAACCCCTTCATGAGACGAATCACCAAGACTAACCACTAAGGTCACTCTCAAAGAGATAAACTTCCGATCTACTCCACCAATTGTAGACTAGGCAGACCCATTACTAAAGTCATTACTAAAACTGCCCCCAACTAATTAAGTAATTCAAGGAAAGGGTGTATATTGGTTAGGGAAATAGAAGTTTATCCTATATTCTATTTCTGTTGATTATTTGATTAAACATATTAATTGTAGTTAAATAGTAAGTCAGCAAATGCCGGAATTCATATACATCGGCAACACTCTCAGTGTTAGAACATACAGTAAAACCCCTCTTAAGGGGACACCCTCCGTCCCGGGCCAACTGTCCCCTTTAAGGCTTAAGCGGGGTGTCCCCTTAAGCGGGGTTTTCAGTCTGTCAATGGTTATACAATAGAGAATAGCTACATAAATGAAGGAAACGATGGTTATTAGGTTAAAAGGTATATTAATAATATATAAATAAGCAAATAAATATAAATTATACAATATAAATGAATATAAATAGATAATACATGTAAATGTATAGTACAATGTATATACAGTTTCACAGTCCCAGGAAGGCATTGAGGGTGGACTGCACTTTCGGTGGACGAGGACCTCTATTCCTGTTAACAGTACCGATGCAATGCATCACAGCCCCCCCCCCCCCCCCCGACCTCAGTATCGCTTCTGTTCATGTAGTGTCTCCTGGCCCTCTCCAGGAGGTCCACCACGTTGAAGGGAGTGTCTAGACTGAGACAAATCAGCGGCCGCATAAGCGACTCACCATGAGCCGCCCAGAGCCGCGACGGCTCACTGAATACCGCACATTCAAAGCCCCCAGCCCTCCCTGTGTCTCCCACCGCTAACCTGTAAGCGGGCCTCTAACCCCCTACCTTCAACGGGTGCGAAAGTCGCTCATACTAATATCCACTCACTGTGGCCCGCCCAGGGCCCCGTTGCTCCAGGATTACGACAGAGCTGCGGATCGCCGAATAGCGATCCGAGGGCCTAAACGTTGCTCCAGAAATTTTGCGGATCGTGTCGTAATCGTATAGGCGCATCGCTGCGCAAAATACGGCTTTTAGCGATACCTTTTACGCGGACCTCCACAGCACAGCGGATCGCCTGCGGATTGTAATCACATCGTTAATTTAGTTTCTTTTGCCCCTAGAAGAGGGAGTACATGCATGTGTACACTGCCCCCTATCACTTATTTACTACACTGGTCAACTTGAGGTATCATGGCAGGAGTCATGGATGATTTTGAGTGTGAGGAAGTATTAGACTTTGATGTGCTGGGACGTAAACGCCGTCAGTACTATGACAGAATACATCCATTCAAACGTTATTATGAGAGGAAGTTCCAGGCAAGATATCGCTTAACAAAGGCAATAGCAGCTGATCTGGCAGATGATTTTGGCAACTCTCAGTTTGCTACTACAGGACGACCTGATGGTGGTGGCCTATCACACCGAGACAGAGTATGTATTATCTTATTTTTTCTGTGTCAGTGGCATATCTATAATTGTGCTGCCTCTTAGAGTGCTGCTTGTCAATGTGAAGCCTTGTCTATATGTTATATATCATTATGCTGCCTGCAGGTGTGCTGCTTGTCAGTGTGCTACCTGTCACTGTGCTGTCACTGTGCTATCAGTGTGCTTTCTATCATTGTGCTGCCTACTAGAGTGGCGCTTGTCAATTTGCAGCCTTGTCGCTGTGCTGTCTACCATTGTGCTGCCTCTTAGAGAATGCTGCTTGTTAATTTGCTGCCTTGTCAAGGTGCTGCCTATCATGGTGGTGGCTGCTAGTGTGCTGCTTATCAATATGCTGCCTGTCAGTGTGCTGCCTGTCAGTGTGCTGCCTGTCAGTGTGCTGCATGTCAGTGTGCTGCCTGTCAGTGCGCTGCCTCTGTGTTGCTTGTCAGTGTGCTGCCTCCTAGTGTGCTGCTTGTCAATGTACTGCTTTATTAATGTGTTATCTATCATTGTGCTGCCTGCTAGTATGGTACCTATCAATGTGCTGCCTGTCAGTATGCTCTCTTCCATAGTGTTGCCTGTCAGTGTGTTGCTTGTTAGTGTGCTCCTTGTCAAAGTGCTGCCTTTTCAAAATACTGTCTATCATTGTGCTGCCTCTTAGTGTGGTTAGTGTGGTGCTGTCGATGTTGATGTCATTTTTTTTTATAATTTCTTTCAGTTTTGCTTAGCAGTCAGATACCTGGCAACAGGCAGCTTCTATGCTGCAATAGGTGATACACAAGGAGTACATAAATCTACTGTATGCCGTGCTGTAGGAGATGTCACTGATTATTTCTATGAAGCTAAATCTCGTTTTATACACTGGCCAAAAGTAGAACAATACCCATCATTAGCCCAGGACTTCAACAGGCTATATGGCTTTCCATCAGTCATAGGGTGTGTCGATGGCACACACATAGCTATCAGTGGTCCCCATGAAGATGAACGCATCTATGTCAATAGGAAGGGGTACCATTCCATTAATACAATGGTAAGACTGTTAACAGTATATGAGTTTTTTATGATGATGCTGATGTATGATAAGTCATAATGAACCATTGGTACACGCCATTTGTATACATTTTATTAATTCATCATGTGATATGACACATTACCCTTGATGTTGTTATATTTGCCTAAAATCTAGAATACGATATTGTATCAACATCCCATTTTTAATTCAAATCAGAATTAAATTAGGTTCAGTATACATACTGCACTATGGGGTCATCCATAGAGTATGTACGCACTGATGGTGGGGGGGGGGGGAGGGTTAAAATGTATTGGAAATTTATCATATGCCCCTTCTTTGTTCCACTGCATATAAAATATTTAGAGGGGATGGTGGGTGTAAAGGTTTTTAGAAATTGTGCATATATACCTTATGGATGGTATCAAATATTTCTACCATTTATTTGCAGCTAGTGTGTGATGCAAAACTTCGCTTCACACATGTAGACAGTCGGTGGCCTGGTAGCCAAAATGATGCCTATATCATGAACAGATCAGCCATAAAACCAACTGGTGAAGCTGGCAGTCTGCGTGGTTATTGGCTTTTAGGTGACTCTGGGTATGTTATATAAATTTAATATTTAATTGTGTATAGACATTTATATGTGGTATGAGCTCTTAACGATTTTCACCCTATTCTCATTGTTAATTATTTAATAGGAAATATCTATCTACTATGAATTGTGATTAAATGAAGTTGTTTTTTCTGGTATGAGCTCTGTACGATTCTGACCCTATTGTCATCGTTAATTATTTAATAAGTAATATCTATCTACTATAAACTGTGATTCAATGAAGTTGTTTTTTCGACGTTAGATATGTGTACTGACTGTTAACCCTATACTGCTTAATATGACTTCAATGAATAAAGAACGATATATTGATGTAACTAAAGGATATTATAAACTGCTTTAAACAAATAAATCACGATATAACTACTGAGCTGGGGTCATCATAGAATGTATGAAATCCTATTTTTTTTAGATATGCACTGAAACCTTGGTTATTGACGCCTATTCTACATGCCGAGACAATGGGAGAAGAGAGCTACAATAGAGCACACATGGCAACAAGAGCAACTGTTGAACGGGCATTTGGTGTCCTGAAACAAAGATGGAGGTACACCAGAAATTTATGTCAGTAATTAAGGACAGTGATCTATTATCTGTACTATATTTCAAACATCGTTACTGATACACCTCTGAATATAAATATTACTTGCAATTATAACTATCATTTAAATGAATATTAACAATACTGGTACTCTCAAACGTCATCTACTTCTTTTCAATTTATCAAAATATTTGTCCATTTCAGATGTATGGATGACTCAGGGGGCATCATCTTATCAGAGCCTGAGAGAGCTTCAAAGATAATTGTGGCCTGCGTATGTCTGCATAATATAGCAGTGGAATTGAATATTCCCATTCTTCCTGACAATGATTGGGATGCACATGAAAGGCCAAGGAGGAGGCCTGAACGTATTGGAATGGGTGTATTTGCCCCATTACAAGAGAGAAATCAAATAAGAGATCCAACTGGAGTAGAGGTTCGAAGGAGACTGGTTAGATCACGCTTTGATAGAGCCTAAGATAATTGAAAATAATGTAAGAACCAAGAAGAAGAAATAATAAAGCAAATGTCATTTGTTTACATTCATATTTCCTTTAATCAAGTTTTCTCTGCTGGAAGCCTTTTTTAAATGGATTATTTGGAATTGGTTTTATTCCTTAATGTCCATCTCATGTGACGCCCTGGTCTGGCCTTCTTTACTGGAACGACATCCACTGCAAAAAATAGTTTGTATATCAATTTACAGTCTCTTTGTCATTATTCTCTTCTTTCATTTCCATCCAACTAGCTACGAACCATCAATAAAATTTGTCATATCCAAATAGTTACAGCTAATTTATCTTAACATAATTTGCATATAGATATGTCTATGAACTACTAAATCATATTTAACTAACCAAATTGGCAAAGTCCTATAGATTTGCAGAAATGTTGCACAATAATATTTATTCCCCCCTTTCCTATCTCAATGTCAAACTGAATCCCCAATAAAAGAAATTATATCTTAATCAGCCTGTCTGTTTTTTGTGGAATTGAAAAGTGACTTGATAAATCATATTTGAAATCTGAATATGATAAGATTTTTCTTCTTCTTATCATTCACAACATGAAACCAAGTGCTGCTTACTATCATCATCTGTTGCATCTTTTGGGTCATATGTATCGTCAAGTTGCTGGAAACATTCAACTGATGCTTCTTCAGACTCTGAAAGAAAATGTTAATATATTAGGCCAGAGAATGCTTTGAGGTGCTATTTTATATAATCTCTACAAGAAATCAGGAATTCTACAGTGTATCAGGATCTCTATAAAGAAATGACTGGAAAGAACCACTAAGCTTGTTGAAATTGACTAGAAACTTCAGAGCATTTTAGTCCTACTTGTATCAAGAAAGAGGCAGTAGGTTTTTTTTCCTAACGATAAAGAAATGTTCTGAAAAAGCAAAAAGAAAACAACTAAATCCCAATTGATTCTTGTTTGTTACATATTTTACTCCATGTTGATATATAGCTTATCACATAACACAGGCACAAAATTGTAGTCATCAGCTTAGATGGGAACATGTATCTATATTTAACTTACCATGAGCACGAGAGTCTGAAGGTTTCAGCAAGAACATGATTGTGTCCTGTTTCTTCAGAGCATTTCTCATAAGAACTTCTTGGGCATCTAATTTTTTGTTTATTTGCTGAAGTTCTTCTTGTATACTTAGATGATGGTTGGTCAGTTGAGGTTCCTGTCTCTGCTTGATCTTTGGGTGATTGGGACGTGGGTATGCTGTCTTCAGTTTCCATCGCCGAGGTACTTGGGTAGTAATCTCATCTTCAAGATGATAAGTGAATGAAAATGAAATAATTGTTTTACATATTGTGTTATCTTTTTCAGTGTATATCTCTTGAGAGATCAGTAGATTCCAGCTAAAATAATGCAATAATGAATGAGGCTTTTTCAATAACAGATATGATAAATTGGAAACCATGATAATTAGATAACAATGTTAAATATATACCTCTGCAAAAAACTAAATCACATAAAATGTGTATAATGCTTATTCATTACCTAAATATCATAAATGCTATTTATGATGTAGTGCTCTTACAACAAACAGTTAATTTGTAGAATAAACCCAAACAACCCATGAAAAGGAATACCGTGTGATAAGGGACAATTTGCAAAGGATGGAAACCAAATGTAAGGATGGAATCAATATGGTAAGGAGCCAGTGTTATCACCAATGTCAACAACATATCCTCACCAAGAACTGCATCACCAATGTTTTCTCCATGGAAGGGTTGTACTGGTATGGTGGGTGCAGAGACAGTAGATGGAGATGGAGTTGAAGTTGGTATTACAGTAGAGCTTGGAGCCTCTGCTATAGGTGAAGCATCTATTCCTTCAATACCTGCATGATATAAATAAAGTCTATTAATCAGTTTGGAAAATACTTTAAACCTCACAAAAGCAAAACAATAAAAAGTGTTGTTTGAATGAGATGGACTAATTTGATATTGGAGAACTCAAATATTACATAAATTTTTACTTTTAACCAATGATTAAGCTGTAATTTGGTCACATGGCCCCCGATGCCTACACCCCCTCTGCCAGGGGCGTCAGAACGTTCTGAAAGTGGGGGGGCCAACTGAAAAATTGCTGACTTTTTTCTTGGTATGAAGTCAGACTTTGCCATTTGCCTGTTCCACTGGAGTTACTGTGAATCTGTGAAAAGTCTCTGAATAGTCAGACTTTGACACTTTTCCACAGTGAAAAGACAGGGTTTAACCATCATTGCATACAAAAAAGTCAGATTTTGACACTTTCTGATGGTGAAAAGTCAGGGCTTAGCTATTATTGCACCCTAAAAAGTCAGACTTTGACACTCTTCCATGAAAAAAAGTCAATACATACTAAAAAGTCAGAATTTGACACTTTACCAGGTTGAAAAGTCAGGGCTTAGCCATCATTGCATGCTAAAAAGTCAGACTTTGACACTTTTCCACAGTGAAAAGTCAGGGCTTAGCAATCAATGCATGCTAAAAAGTTAGACTTTGACACTTTTCCATGCTAAAAAGTCAGACTTTGACACTTTCTCACAGTGAAAAGTCTGGGCTTAGCCATCATTGCATGCTAAAAAGTCAGACTTTGACACTTTTCCACAGTGAAAAGTCAGGGCTTAGCAATCATTGCATGCTAAAAAGTTAGACTTTGACATTTTTCCATGTTAAAAAGTCAGGGTTTAGCCTTCATTGCACACTAAAAAGTCACACTTTGACACTTTTCCACAGTGAAAAGACTTTGACACTTTTCCATGCTAAAAAGTTAGACTTTGACACTTTCCCACAGTGAAAAGTCTGGGCTTAGCCATTATTGCACGCTAAAAAGTCAGACTTTGACACTTTTCCACAGTGAAAAGTCAGGGCTTAGCAATCAATGCATGCTAAAAAGTCTGACTTTGGCTAGGGTAAAGTCGATATTTTCCAATGCTGAAAAGTCAAGAGAGGTTTTACACACATTTGAGTAAAATTTGAAGCTGCTGACTTTTTATTATCCTTAATATTTTTATGTTGATTACCTAATATTCTAAAATATGATGTTATACCTACATTCTGTGCAAATTTAAAGTTTATTGCAAAAATATTTCCTTTTCAAAAGCAATTTCATGAATATCCAGCAAACGATGCCTTAAGGCATCATCCACCCTTGGCCAGTAGTCACCTAGGGCTAATGGTCACAATTTCAAGGAATTTACTTACCATTTAGTACGGTCACACCAATATAATCTAACATCAAACACTCATTAGCATTGAATGCATCTCTGATGTTAGGCATACTGTTGCCTCCAGCCCCTGTCTGTTCATGTTCGTCCTGATATTTTACAAACTGAAAAGGCAATAGACATAAACATTGGTTACGCATCTATAACGTAATGATCTACCATCAATTTTAATCAAAACTTTATAAAGGAATGTTATATGTTCGGAGTCTATAATTTCTATACAACTATCAAACTTTGTTGATAATGGTTTCAGACCCTAGTACTTTGATGAAAATATGAATTTGATATTAGATAAAATATAATTTACCCAAATAAAGTCAATTATAATAGGGAATACATGGACTAGAAATGATTTATGTACCTTAGACTTTGTGTCAGACATAAAATATCTCAGCTTGTCCTGACACTCTTTCAAAGTTCTTCTTTCAGTCCCAGTTGCATTCACAAGATCTGAAAAAAATATCACACGTTAGTTGTATTTCACTAATTTATGACAGTCTAAAGATCTACAGATTATTCATAGCTGTGTGGGGGTACAACAATTCTGAAATTTTGTGTATGCCCCTTATTTATTCTATTGCATACAAGATTGGGAAGGGATGGGGGGGGGGGGGTGTGTGAAAAATTCCGGAAATTCTACGTACATACTTTATTGGTGTCCCCTATATGGGCCTCCAGCTAGGGGTCGCACTGAAAGGGTTAAATGTACTGGGAAAGCGTAATAAACAATTTCAAGGACAGGTCTATATTTGCCCACTTCACTGACCACTCAGCCTTTACATGAGACGTGGTAGCACTAAGTGATTGTCACTATGTTTATATTCAAATGGTGAGGAACAGGTTCCACTCAGCATGGTGATTAGGGGTAATTGACAAACAATTCCTTCCCTATCCATGGTCAATACTTTGTGATGATTTTCACTAGGAAAATTACATCAATTATAAACCTACCACAAATTGTCTTCCATGCCTCTTCTTTTTCGTGGGCACTGCCACCAGGCCCAGAGTGATGTCCAGTGAGGATGGTTTTCCTCTCATTAGCTTCACACAGAAGGACATTAACTTGCTCATCTCTCCATTTGCTTGCCCTTTTCTAGAAAGAATGATTTAATCAGTTAATACAAGTAGGATAAACTTGTAATTTGGGGGATTAGTATGATAGAACACCTTCTAAGATAAGACATTGCACTATGCAGGTAATTTGCATTAATATAGATTATGCTGCAATATGTAGTGCCAATTTCAATAGTTGGTACTCAGTCTATTATAGGCAATTCAGAGAACTGCATTACTGTAGTGATTAGTTTGGGTGTGAAACATACTCTGTAAATTACTTAAACATAATGTTGAAAAAACACATTTAAAGAAATTAATGTACTGCCGTAAATTGTATTCAGCCCATGTGTATTTGTGAAAAGTACTTACTCTCATTTGAAGTGGTTTTGCCATTTTCAAAATTCCATGTAGGTTTACACTGACACGACGCTAAATGGGTTTGCCACGTGTTGTGGTGTGCCTGCTTGTTTAGATGTAAACATCCGGATACTGTCACGTTACATGATTTCCCCTCAAAAGTTTATATCGCTATCGTATCGGTAAATTAGCGATATCAGCCATGAATAGCGATGCGATGCGCTCCGATCCGATATAACTGGAGCAACGGTTTTTCCATCGGATCGGTAAAGTAATCGTAAAAACAAAATTGCGATCCGATTATAGCTAGCGATACCACAAAAACAGGAGCAACGGGGCCCAGGGCCCCGTTGCTCCAGGTTTACGACAGAGTTGCGGATCGCAGAATAGCGATCCGAGGGCCTAAACGTTGCTCCAGAACTTTTGCGGATCGCATAGGCGCATCGCCGCGTAAAATACTGCTTTTTGCGATACTTTTTACGCGGACCTTCATAGCACTGCGGATCGTATCGCTGTGGGTCAAATACAGCCTTTCTGGTATTTCAAATAACGATCCATGGTGGCACCACTGACCCCCGCCACTTGTTCTTCTACCTATAGGAAATAGCGATCCACACCACCAGGTGTCAGATCAGTTTTAACTGTGATGCCATCTGTATTTAATTAAAGAACTAATTTATTTTCCCTTGTCTCATTCAATATGTGCCCCCGAATTGTTGTATCGTAATCGCATCGTAAAAATTAGCGATACCGCGGAAATATAGCGATACGATCCGATATTATTGGAGCAACGCTTTTTTAGTCGTATCGTTAAAGTAATCATAAAAATAAAATTGCGATCCGCTTATAGCTAGCGATACCACAAAAACAGGAGCAACGGGGCCCAGAGCCGCTAGAGATGTGGTTATTACCGTGAAAAAACACACTCCGGCCGCCCGGGCCTACACGGGATTTTTTATAATTTTTTTTTTTTTATTTAATTGTCACTTTCATAGATATGAGTTTTTCAGTAACAATACGAACAGTTATTACATCTTCATGATTTTACATATCCATCCTATATCCTTTATCTATTGTTCTTATTTGTTTGCTATATCCTTTGTCCATTGTACTTATTTGTTTGCTACATCCTTTATGAGTCTTTTAAATGTTTGTATTGAGTCACTTGCTTCTATTGCTTTGTCCAAGTATATTCAGTCTATTGTTCTGGTTGCGAGAACTGTCTGTCCCATACAAACAGCACAATGAACTGGATTTTCAGTGTTTTTGATATGATGTCCCTCCAAAACTGTCCCCTTCATAGGGGTTTTTAAGCATTTCTGTACCGAAAAACTGTCCCCTAAAGCGGGGTGTCCCCTTAAGCGGGCTGTCCCCTTAAGCGGGGTTAAAATAAACTCTTAAAAGAGGGAAAAATTTCCGTTCCGAGCAAATTCCCCTTAAGCGGGGTGTCCCGGAAGAGGGGTTTTACTGTATATCAATTCATAGCCGTTCTGTTCCAAAATAATGTTATAAATGAGTTTGTAAAATAAATGTTTTGAAATTACGATTTCTTCTCAGTCCCGCCTTTCATCCCTGACTGAGGATATAAAATATATGGAATTAAAAAATAAATGTATAAATTGAAAATGACAGAGATGATTGTAAAATTCAAGTAGGTGTGTGGGGAAAAGAAAAGACTGAGAATTATGGCGTGTGTGTGTGTGTGTGTGTAGATTCGGTGAAAAAGGAGGAACTGGACAGAAAAGTGTTACAGGTGGTTAATTTAGAGTAAAATGTATTGTGTAGATGCTAGAGTGGCCAGGTGTTATGACACGGCATTGGGAAGAAACTCATGTCAACACAATACATGCCTTCCCAAACGTACATAAAATGTTTATTCAGAAACATTTACACAGTGAGTGATCTATATTGTATGTAGCATGTTGTTCTAAAAAAAGATAGGATTATTGAACCTAAGATGCAAAGTACATCTACATGTAGTTGAAAGGGATCATTTGCCAGGGGTATCATAGATACATTGAGCACAGTGTGTACGAGTATTTTTAGTTCATTTTTGTATTCATGAAATTTTACGACAATAGTATTCACAGACAACAGCGATGATCTTCCATATATAATGATGTAAGACGGGGCGTAGCTGAAACTGCATCTTTACCCACCGCTTCGCTACTAGATGGGTAAATAGCAGTAAAAAAACTTTTTCCGACCACGAAGACCTAGAAAACCTCCACTGGAACGAAGTAATTCACCACACTAGATCTTCCATCTATAAGTCGCAAATAGTTACATAAGACAAGAAATGTATTTGCGTCACAATATGTGCATACTAAATCAGTTTACCCTTTTTAGATTTCATGATCTGAGTTCTATAAATTTAAGACAATTACTCCGATATTATCAATATTACCCATTAATGTTATTGTATAAGGTATACAGTAGTTTTCTTAGTCTCACTCCTGGTACAAATTTAGCCATAGGAAGAACGTTAAAAGAATAAATCAACGATTGGTAACCCATGGCCGTTGGTCAGGGGTGGTCATTGCTCCCCCTGACACGCCCCCTCGCGCACCCTGCGCACTCCCCCCTGGTGTCGGTCACGTGAACCCCGCGGTCACGTGGCCCACCGCGTCTCTGACCTCCGCCTCATTCTGCTCCTGTACTCCACTACGTTCACACGTATTTTCTTTTCCCTCACTTTTGGCCTACTCTCCACGCCGTCTTCGATACTCCCCGAGTATCTGACCGTGCAGAGACAGTGTCTGAATACGGGTAAAGTTCACGTGAATTACAGGAAAGCTAGGATGGCACCACCAACGACACGCGCTCAAGCGAGCGCCTCCACGACCACGGACCAGGCCTCGGAGTCAACCGTGAGGGAGAGCGACCACGTGGACTCCGCGTCTCAGGCCGGAAGCCTCCGGTCGGCCCGCCTCGTGGCCGTAGAGACCGGACTCTCGGACATGAGTAGGAAACTCGACGCTTTAATTCAGCTGCAGACCCAACGGTCGACGGGACAAGCATCGGCACCTACGGTTCGCTCAGTCGCCGAAGTAAGGACTCGGGACTGGGCCGAGGATCAAGCCGGCCGCGCCATGCCTCCACCCCGCCAGCTACGAGACCGCTACGCAGGGGACCCGTATATACAACATGAGCTCGACCGTGAGGCCATCCGCCACGACAAGACGGCTGGTAAGCTGCAGTCAGATATTCATGTTACCCGTTTAATAAGTAAACCGTACATGTTTGTGGATAGGGAGGGGGTTTACACGTTGTCCCAGAAGCTGGAACTGAGGGGAACCCTGGGCCCCCTCGAGTATCTGAGTGCCTTTATTGGCTTGCTCGGGGACGACCGTGCGGTCGACCCCGTGGACCGCGAGGCCATGTTCCGGCACTTACACCAAGTGTCAATCGACGCCCAGAGCCGGCCGTGGGCCGGAGTCAGGAGATGGTCTAACCACGTGTTCGACCAGATCGAGGCCGGGAGGCTCTCGTGGTGCGACTATTCGAGGATCCAGGAGGAGCGAGTCCGACTCGCGATGACGACCGGGACCCTCACCAGCGGCGCCGACACCGGGAAGGCCCGAGGACGGGAGTTGCCATGCCGGCAATATAATTCGGAGAGGGGGTGCCGCCATAGGAGCGGTCACGATGACGGGCCCGTGAGATGGCTGCACGTGTGCTCGTATTGCGACTCCGTGGGGAGACAATGCGGGCACTCGTTACACGCGTGCAACCGGAAACTCGGTTACACAATGGGCTATGAGAACGGCCAGGCTGCACCCACACCGGCTCCCCGGCGAGCACCCCAGGCCGGACACGCACCCCAGGCCGGACACACGCCCCGGGCGGTCGACCCCAGAGCGGATGTGCTCCCCCAACACGGACACGGGGCAAAAAACGGCTACGGTGCGCCCCGCGAGTGAGCGGAGCGCACCCCCACACAGTCACAACACGTGCCTCCGCCCCCGGGCCCGGGGTCGTGGGGTGCAACCCACGTGATGCAACACCAGCGGGCCCTGTGATCTCGACCACCCCCAACAGGATTTCCGGTGACCTGACGTGGGCGGGGGTCGTAAAAGGAAGCGGCCCGGTGACCACTCCGGGCCCCCACCCCCTCACGTGGAGGGGGGACCACACGGGGGGTCCACGTGACCACAACACGAAGGCCGCCGGCCCACGTGGCCGGGCTCCGAACATAAACAACAACAACGAAGGGGGCGGGACCCGCCACGTGGAGGACAGGTTCACCGCGCGGCCACCGCCAACCCACAGCGGTAGCAGGAGTGTTAGTGTTACCGCGCCGGCTGAGGACCCAACTAACACTCCGGATTTCGGCGGACTAAAGGAAGTCTGCCGGACCGGAATTCCGTCGCCCGGACTCCGGACGGACCCGTAGGGCGTTTTTTATACATCATATTGTATAACCATTATACCTCATATTGTATAACCATACTATCTGTTATACAACCATATACATAATTGACATACCATTATACATGTCAATTACAACTATGTATATTATACGTAATTGACCTCTTTATACCTCTGTCAATTACTTTATCTACCTTATGTCATATTCATATTTACATATTAATATTCATGTCGGTATAGGTATATAAAATTAAAATAAATTTTATTATTCCCAACTATCGACTCCTTCTTTGTGTTCAGGGATAGGGGTAATGACCCCCAGTAAAGTAACAATACTACGGCAGGGCCATGGCATAGTGATGCGAGATGACGTCATATGCGATTGACCAATCAGCGGCAAGGATTTCAGAGAGCAGACAAGACATCAACAGAAAGATTCATTCCTAACTGGCTTTGTGAAATAATTTCAATCATTCTGATATTGTGATGCTATTCTAACGTCCGTGAAAGGGGTGCTATAGTTCCAGAACCGCACTCAAATCATATGAGTAAACAATACTCCACTCGTTCGGATGCTCCGTAATCATCACTGGGTTTTGCCTCGATGATGATTGCAGCGCATCCAAATGAGTGGAGTATTGTTTAGTTATATAATTCTATATGAATCTGCTGGTAAATCATTACCTAATAAATTGAGCAATATAGCTCCATCACCAAGTAATAGTATCAGCAATATGAATAGATTCCCTGAAGCTGTGAAATTAATATTGTGTGTGTTGAAGGAAATACTTTAGGCCTGTAGATGGCAATTGACATTGTGTGGGCTCATATTCGCAAATTTTCCGGATGTGAGCTACATTATCAGCGGTTAAATGAAGGTACGTGTAAGACGAAACACACTGTTTCTTTTCTTAAACAGCATCCATCCCTTATGTTACACTTGGCTTTCTGAATGTACAACAGACAACAGCGTAGTTCCTTTTAGGGATAAATGTCGCCAACAATTGCAGGGGAAAAACATGTCTCATAGAAATGGAAACCAAGAATTTAGATTAAGAAATTGTGTTTGAGTACAGAATCCCGGCTACATTTGTCTCAGGCAAACAAGGTGTGAGGTAGATGAATTCCATCGTGTGAATCTCGTTTCAGGAATTGATCATGATCTTAGACTATCGCCCGCGATTTTAGTATGTGATGCGTACCTGAGCATCATGTTATCACAATTTAATCGTTTGTATTAACCTCCGGTACGGCCGACCACACTATAGACACTAAACCTTTGCAAAAGAAAGTATCTATAATTAAGTACGCTCTCAACAAATGGGGTTGGTTCAATGGTTAGAGCACGGGACTTGTAACCCCAAGGTTGTAGGACTTTGTGGGTTCGAGTCCCACCCCAACAGTGGTAGATTTACTGCTATATCAAAGGCCAATCCTTCTCATACAATGTCTATGTGTTGTGGGAAGTAAAAGAACTCTCATCTCTATATTGTTTGGATACGGATGTAACACAAAGAGAGAGTAAGAGTGAAGTGGGATTTCAAGGTGATAATTAGAACACCCCATTTATTAATAACATAACAAAGAATCATAATGAATAAAAATAAAAAACAAAAGAAAAAATTCCAGCTGGTGTGTTTGACAATGGCGCTGGTGAAGAAGGCCTGTGAAGGCGGAAGTGTGGTAGGCAGGCTGTGGAATACACAGGCGCCCCCTGGTGTAATACCTAATCACAATATACGGCAGTAACCCCTTCTGTGCTTACAGCACCCATATTGTTTGGATACGGATGTAACACAAAGAGAGAGTAAGAGTGAAGTGGGATTTCAAGGTGATAATTAGAACACCCAAATCCAATTAAACATACAATTTTTCTAGTTCTTTAGAAACGAAGAAATCCTTATGAACTCTAGTATCAATATTATCTGATAGATACAATAATACACTCAATGATTTCCAGTCTCCGATCTTCTGTATTTCATGTAGGGGTATACCTATCGATGATAAAAAAGAGGCTCCACTCCTCCTGAGACTATGAGGAGTGAACTTGCCCTGTAACCCTAGTTTAGAACATTCTAATTTAAAACGTTTTAGAAAGGATGGGTATAACAATGGAGTAGGTATACCAGTGATAGAGTTTGGTATCAAAGGATCGTTTGGTAAACCTTTATAGACTTTCTGTAACTTACTTAAGGCCCCACATGGACATAATGGAGAATTAGATTTGACTACAGGTATTTTGACAACCCTTTCTGAAAATTGAATAGTCTTGGACGATACTAGGTTTAACAGTAAACCATAATCAGTAAATATAACATCTCTAACCTTTAAAGTATGGTCAGATGCTGTTATATGGCTCTTACGGAGCAAACATCTAAAGGATAAAGTTACTCCGACCCAGAAAATTAAATCTAATGAAGAATGGAGATCAAGGTTTGAGTACATACATAGTAGCTGAGTAGGGGTAAGCAACTCTGATATAGTAGGTGAATCCCCCAGCAAGCGTCGAGCTCCTCTGAGGGTCATCCTGATAGTAAAACAGGATTTATCTACATGTGGGAAACCCCAATAATTATGTAAGGACCACAACGAACTTAGATAATTGGTGATTGATGAAAAACAAAGAAAATATGTCAAATGCGATATATATAAACACACCATGTTAATTGTGGCAGGTAATGGTACAAAGCTGAACTTGTCACAAAACCGGAAATAACAATTCCACTGAGTCTTTTTTGCTTTCCATGTGTTCGTTGACCATCCTGAGTTTTGCAAGTTAGTGCATCTTTGGGTCAATTCGTTCAAGTCATCTGGAAAAAGCAACAATTATTGTCAGAAACGATTACTGCTTTAACTATATCCACTGCATTTTTGTCAGTAAGTCTTGATAAGGCGTCGGCTATCACATTATTTCTAGAAGTGACAAAATGAGGAATAATGCGAAAATTATGTAAGGCGGAGAGCCAAAATAATTCCCTGACCCAGAACATGGCTGATACATTGCTACTACGTCCTGTAATACACATGTTTATCACCTGAGTGTTATCTGTGTATAAGTGTAACATAGAATCACGATAATAGTCTACACAACGAGAGATACCTTTTACCACAGGCCATAATTCCATTACTGAAATTACATGCGAATAGTTGTCTGACATAGGTGGTTTTTGGACATGTGAGCAATTGCCCAAAGATCCTTCGTTGTTCCATAAACCATAGAAATAATCTACAGGAGAATAACCCCCAAAGCCTGTGTTAGATGCGTCTGTACACAAATAACTAGATTCATAGCATTTGACAATCTTACGTTTTCCGTTAAATAGGTCCATGAAGGATTTCCACCAAGATAAGTCATCCAATGTTTCTTGGGTTAATTTGACCCTACGATAACCTTTGGAAATATTCAATACATTGTACAACCTTTGCATATATGTCCTTCCTCCAAATACAATGATAGCGCAATGCGCAAGATAACCGGTTAGTTTTTCCAACCTTTTGAAACTAATCCATTTTGATCCTGAGAATTCATTAATCATTGTTTTGGCATTAACTACCTTTTCTCTAGGGAGGGACAGTTCCATACTAGATGTATCGATTTTGATACCCAGAAAAGTAACTTGTTGTCCTGGCTCGATCAGTTTCTTGTTATTTACTTCGAAGCCTAAGAAGTGTAAAATCTCAATTAAACATTCTTGGCTTTTACTACATTCTATCTTTGATGCAGCACACACGAAAAAATCATCTAAATAATTTACACAACGATTGAAGCCTTTTGATTCTAGAATCTCAGTGATGAAATCAGAACAAGATGAAAAGATAAAAGGACTACTGCGGGCCCCAAAACAGAGGCGGTTGTCCTCATAGATAACTTCTTCGTCATCTTTCATAGTCCAACGAAACCCTAGATATTGCCTGTGAACAGGGTTAATGTGAACTGCACGGTATGCTTGTCGAATATCGGTTATAGCGCAAAACCCATCCTTTTCAATCATTTCAGATACCATATCAATGTTCTTAAAACGAAAAGTGGGTGAAACTCGATCCATATTTGTATTTATGCTTCTCCCTAACGGGCGGCGACAATCGGTTATGGGTCTTAATGTACCATCTTTCTTTTTGATTGCCCCTAAAGCATGTATACAACAAGGAGTTTCGTTGGCTATAGAGATCTTACCGCTTGATAATTCTTGTCTTACGGTATCACACATTTCATGGTAATATGTATCGGAGGTTATAGAATGATAATTTTTACAATCATATTCATACTGATTAGGATTATCAACTATATCGAAACCTCTACAAATTCCCGTAAGGACGAATAAGGCATTTCTACTTGGTTCATTTAGAACACTATAAGCTGCGGCAAACCTACACGGTTTGAGTTGAATTTCAGCCCGGTTCATAGTATAAACGCATTCACAGATACCATCCCTACACTCAGAGGTGACTGGTATATGAGCTCCTGGGGCAATTTCTACACAAAATAAATATGAAGATACATCCTGAACATTGATACAACTTTGGGTAGTACAATTGTATGTAAAGGAGACATTTTTAGACAATTCAATTGTGCTCTGGTCTTGAATTAGACAAATATCAATATGCCTTTTACCGTTTTTTGTATCTACATTCACGTAAGAACCTTGACCCACTGGTCTAGGATTTCCATCTACGTATAGGTCAGTTATATCGAGTACCTGGTCACGGTTAAGCGCACTTTTGAGTGGTATGCATTCTGTTGTGTCGACACCAACAAACGAGTTACCTATTCCTAGATCAATGTTTTGACAATCATTGTCGTTACAACACGAGTACAATGTAGCATGGTTAACCATTTGATCAATCCGTGGGTCATTTATACCAGGGTCAATAGCTACTTCATTGATAGGAATACTCTCAACAGGAATACATTGAACATTACAAGATAAGTCCGTATCCTATTTCGTCTGCTTTGCTTTCTTTAGGAGCTCGCATTCGGATTTCGGGTGGTCTTGATCGCACACCCAACATTTGTGATCAAAACGACATTTTTGAACATTGCATCGTCCGTCTTGGTACAGTATACAATAGCGAACACCTTCCTTTGGTTTGGCCTTGACCACTGACTTTTGGATGGGACCTTTAGTGCGTTTGACTACCTCACGAGTGGATTCAGCACCCAAATACCTGGTCGCTAGGCTTTGATCTCCTGGGCCGAATTCTGCAAAGCCATGTTTTACAACTTTCTTCCTAAGTTCTTGGTCATACTTGACTAGGGAAGCAGTGGTGAAGGCTCGACTGTCTGCCTTTTCAGCGAGGAAGCTAATGTGCTCAATTAGCCCCTTAACGTGTTTGCCTTGGTCACACCTTTCAATAGCTAAAGTACACAGTAAGTGGACCAGATTTTCAAAAGTAAGTGTCTTATTTCTTTCTTCTTTTGGAAGGAAACGATTCAAGTCCAACTTACGCTCACGTTTCTTGTGGATACGTCTGGAACTAGATTTCTTGGAGGATGAGTGTCTGTGGCGATGTCGACGGCTAGAGGAGGAGTCAGTAGTATCCGATGTGGATGTAGTGGACGAATCTGTAGAATAATCGGTGCGTTTCTTGCTGCGATGCTTCTTCTTCGTCACTTTATATTTTTTGGTATCAAATCCTGATGCACCATCATCAGAAATCGGATCCGAAGAATCCGAGTCTGAAGATTTCGGGGTCGAGTGTTGCCCAACTGCTACCGCCGCTCCTGCATGGCCTGCACTGCTGCTCGCTGCCGATACGGTTGGCTTGGTACCCGGAATGCTGCCCTCTCTCCGTGCTGCCGCTCGGTCGTCACCTTCACCTGAAGTTGAAGGCATAGCAAAATCCACTTTGGACTTCTTGCTTTGTCCTTTTCCCTTCGTTTGTAGGGAAAGAAGCGATATAGAGTCCCTAATGTCTGACACTTGGCGGGAAACAGACTCGTATACCTCCCTCATTTCTTCTCGTAGAATGGACGTCTCGAGATCTTCAGGTTTCTTTACCGTTTTTGGTTTAGCAGCCTTCATTGGTGTGCCTTCTCCACTCTGCCATTTACATTTAGATCCAGTGGGTTTAAAATGTCTGCTGTTGCACTTGTTACAGAAACGAAGGCGCGATGACATCTTGAACCATGGATAATTTGCGATAACTTCCAGAGAAAAAATTCCAGCTGGTGTGTTTGACAATGGCGCTGGTGAAGAAGGCCTGTGAAGGCGGAAGTGTGGTAGGCAGGCTGTGGAATACACAGGCGCCCCCTGGTGTAATACCTAATCACAATATACGGCAGTAACCCCTTCTGTGCTTACAGCACCCGTAAATTATAGGGGTGAGATTTCTACCTGAATTCATTACATAGATTCGATCACCACCCTCGTGGTGTAAAAGAACCTTGAGAAAGTCTGGTAAGGACCTATAATGGTTGACTGGACGTTAAATCAAATGAAAACAAACAAATCTCTCAACAAACATATAAGGCACCATTACCACATGTCACATATGTTAGGTTTACACTGAGCCCTGGTGGCTACATTTCGCTAAAACTTGGGGTACCGTTGCAAATGGTCATGGGGCCATAAATTTGTGTTTACACTGGCGGCCGATGTTAAGGGGTCTGTTTTGTTCAGTTCCCAGTACGGCTGCCTGCGGTCAGTCACGTTGTCAATGGTACCCTTTATGGCAAGTTGTGGTTGGTCACGTCCCTCATATGTTGTCCACAGTTCCGTGTACGGTCGCCTATGTTTGGTGGTGTTATGTGATCTTCATCACGATTGCCTGGTACATTTCTCATCAGCACCGTGGCTGCCAGAGCAAATCTTTCGCCATTTCAAAATTCTTCCCCGGCAGCCACAGCAGCCAGGGTGTGTCCCGGTCTGTCACGTTTGTCCATCCCGTCCCAATGAGTCATGTCACGTCGCTCACGTATGGCTCCACGGGGCTCCATGGAGCACCGAAACCTGGTCACCTTGAGCCAGTGGAAATCTAATAATAGGCGAGGAAGAGCATTTTACTTGCCCATACCTGGATGGAAAGAATGTCATTTATACTTTGCGTAGAGCATTTATACTTTCTTTGCGTTGGTGCTGCTGATGAAGGAACTCCCACATCGCGTTTCCTCCGGGCCCGTGTCCCGAAGACTTTAATGGTGTACGTTATTTCCATACAGAAACCCTATCCCCGCTCCGCGCCTTTGAGCTATGCTTTGAAGTTAAAAACATGTTCCATCTCTTTTTGATTTGGATCTTGCATATTCTATGCACGGCCCTGGTTGTATGACATTGTCAAGCCCTGAAGCTGTCATCCTCATTTAACTTTAAAGCAATATACTCACACCGGTCTCTCTTATAGGCCAGAAGACCTGCAGCAGGGACTGTGGTGGGATCCGGATTCAGATAGTGTTTCCATACAAAATCTTATAGAGTGACTTGTACTGCGTATCTAATTAGTTTAAGTAAGCATTTGTTCAGAGATTTCAGTTTTCCATTTTTCCGTGGAAATTCATTTTTTCATATTCACGATATTTTATTGCTTTCCCTGATACTGATTTAGCCTCATTTATGCCCAAAAAAAATCCAGGTGTTTGTTATCCAAGTTTTCCTGGTCTCTCTCAGGCAGAGAAATCCACTCGGAATATGTTTTCTCCCTGACCCCAACTGACATCCCTGTTTGTTTGTATATAACAACTAGAAGAAAAACATTCAATAAAATTGATATATATATATATATATATATATATATATATATATATATATATATATATATATATATATATATATATATATATATATATATATATATACTAAGTCAAAACTAGTAATTTTCAGTCCCCAACATGGTTGCACGACCTATAGCGTCAAGTAGGCTACAGCGTCGATCGTTGCTCCGGGGTATGTGCAAACACAAGCTACAGACAAAGCCCGCTGAGCAAGCAGTATGTATTCTGTGGTAACTCCTATCTAAGTGTGCTCCCCCCACAGAGCTAAGGAAGAGATGGCCTCTGTCTCAGACTACGCCTGTGTGTGTGTCCTAATGTCTACGAGAGTGATTGTGTTTCTTTTCATTCATTATCATTGTGGCGTTTCTTCTACCATCAGAAAGGATGCGTGCATTACGTATTGATTACTTCTATTTGACTAAGCAGCAGGTCACACGGGCGTAAATTCAGATGCATTACTACGTATTTGAGATAGTCGGAAACACGTATAGGCTGCGGATTGTGAATGTTTCCGTTTGCTTAGCTTTTATGGTCTATCACGTTTTTTAACATTTGCCAATGTTTGTTTATGTTTCTGTATACATTGTGGCATTGTTTCGAATTTATTTATGCATTATGCATTTGATCTGCGCTGTACCCCTCTTTTTATCTTTTTTTTTTTTTTACCAATTTTCAGATGGCATAATGTATGGTCTATACCCCCTTGGACTACATGTAAAACTCACTTGTAGATCATGAAGTGATGTAAGAAGTATATGGGGAATGACCGTTTAATAATCTAGGGTCGTACATGTGTAAGGCCACTAAAAAAAAAACTTGTTTCTCATCACCGCGCGCATCAGAAAAAACGATTTTAGAAGATTTTTTTTTTTTTAAGATAGGTGAACCATGATAAAAAATTATGAAAGGTTCGTGTATTTAGTATCAAATTAAAGCTCCTGATGTCCAGGATGCATAAAATGTATAGCCAATAAAAATCTGGAAGCAGACACCCCGTGTAAGCGGCCACTTTGGCCCGGATCGGAGTGTGTCCGCTTATGCGGGGTTTTACTGTATGTCTGAAGCCCATTTTATGGCACTTCAAAAGCCATCTTTAATATAGCAAAAAAAAAAAAAAAAGCGCTTGGTGATGAGAAACAAGTTGGTTTTTTGGAGTGGCCTAAGATTCTAATAGTTTTTAAATTGGCTAAAAATGACACCAGTAAACAGAATGTGCACCCACTGAATATTCCCAGGGCGGGAGATTCCCGGTCAGCTGAATTATCGGTTCATAGGATTGGGCAATTATAGCAATTTTTGGTAATTGTGATAATTGTGGTAATTGTTGTAATTTGATCAAGGTGTGAATTAGCCTGGGAGGTAATTCGCACATTGTATTGATAGAATCCAGAATTGTAGTAGCATTGAGGAAGAGAAATGTATTATGGGTAATATGGGTTTATGGTCGGGTAAAAGAGGATGTACTAAGGTTCATGCGTGTGGTAACAAGTTGTGCTCTGTCAAGTATAACTGGCAGTTCTCTCACGTAATGCTCGTATGGTAATAATATTAGGAAACGTCCATACTGTGGACGAAATGGTTCCTGTTTGAGGTCAGTCGTCGATTTCATACTGCCTGACGCCACAGGCGGAAGGCAGTATGAAATCGACGACTGACCAAGAACGGGAACCACTTCGTCTACAGTAAGGATGTTTGATTATTATTATTATATACCTTTAATTGGTGAAAAAACGCCATTTTAATGACATACAAAGTCGCAGTCGCAGCGGGCACGAACATTATTATTACTGAACCCCTAGCAGCGGGCAGTATTTAATAGACATTCGGACATATGTATATAATAATATGCAAATACATGCACGTCAACAAAGCAAATAAAGGCAAGAGCAAACTGCTTTCAATGTTCAGTATCATGCTACCAACGACTGGGGTCATGGGATACTTTTAGTAAATCTTTATTAACACAGCAGAGCTCGACTCCCAGACTTACCGGCGTGGCCTAGTAAACCGCAGAATGGCCTGTAGGTTGGCGGCGGAGGAATGCGAGTTGGAACGGCCTCGGGGAGGCATAACATCTATTAAACCGGAATGTTTACTTTGAACAACTAAAACCATCAGTTTAAGCTATTCCAAATTAAGGCTTGCCTCACCCACTCTCAGGCCAGCGCTACCCTGTTGGCTGGCGGGTAGGTCTTTACACAAATAGACCCTTTTCTGTATGTCATAGAGACCCAGGGACGATGTGGGTCAACTTTATTCAACACTTGTAGATGACCGTATGGATGGCTAATACTGTCTTAGTGAACAGACTTAAATATTGTTAAACAGTAACCCTCGTAGAAGGTGCAGAAAATGTACGATGCTAGATTATTAAACGGGCCCCAGGGCCCCGTTGCTCCACGTGTACGACAGAGCTGCGGATCGCAGAATATCGATCCGAGAGCCTAAACGTTGCTCCTGAAATTTTGCGGATCGTGTCGTAATCGCATGGGCGCATCGCCACATAAAATATGGCTTTTAGCGATAATCTTTACGCGGACCCTCACACCAGTGCGGATCGTCTGCGGATCACTTTGGTTAGAAATAGCCTTGTCTGAGATTCTCAATAACGATCCATGGTGGCACTACCATGCCTCGCCCCTTGTTCTGCTACCTATAGAAAATGACCAGGTGTCAGACCAGTTTTAACTCTGATGCCATCTGTATTTGATTGAAAAACTTATGAATCTTCGCCTGTCTCATTCAATATGTGCCCCTGAATTTTTGTATCGCTATCGCATCGTAAAAATTAGCGATACTGCGTGAATTTAGGACTACGATCCGATATTACGGGAGCAACGCTTTTTTAGTCGGATCGTTACAGTAATCGTAAAAGTAAAATTGCGATCCGATTATAGCTAGCGATACCATAAAACAGGAGCAACGGGGGCCTGATCCATAGATGTCATAAAGGATGTAAGTAGTATATGGAGAGGCGCCACTTGCTTTGAAGGACAGACTATGAAATGGTGTGAGTAGTATATGGAGAGCGACCATGTGAAAAGAAGCAAAGTTTATAAAAATATAGAAGTAGTGTATGGACAGTGAAGACATGTACACAGAAGGACAGGCTCTTAATAGTTGTAAGTAGTGTATGGAGAGTGAAGACATGTATACAGAAGGACAGGCTCTAAAAAGTTGTAAGTAGTGTATGGAGAGTGAAGATATACACAGGAGGACAGGTTCTGAAAAGATGTAAGTAGTGTATGGAGAGTGAAGATATACACAATATTGACTGGTTTCAGATACAAGCGGCCGTATGCTCCGAGGAGTTGACGCGTAGTAATATCTGAGCGTATGCGAGGATATTGCGCAGTCAACTCCGAGGAGCATACAACCGCTTTTATCTGAAACCAGTCTATATTGTATTTATTATCCACCTTTTCTGGGCAAGTGGCATGTTTATATATCAGTTCATATTAGTATGCACTATGTTTCTGTACGCACTATTTTTCCGTATGCGCCAACCGGAGCATACAACATATCTGTATGCTCCGGGTATGTCCATACAAATTCCCTATGTGTTTTCTATGGACACTTAGGTGGATAATAAATACACAGAAGGACAGGCTCTGACAAGATGTAAGTAGTGTATGGAGAGTGAAGATATACACAGAAGGACAGGTTCTGAAAAGATGTAAGTAGTGTATGGAGAGTGAAGAGATAAACAGAAGGATAGGCTCTGACAAGATGTAAGTAGTGTATGGAAAGTGAAGATATACACAGAAGGACAGGTTCTGAAAAGATGTAAGTAGTGTATGGAGAGTGAAGAGATAAACAGAAGGATAGGCTCTGAAGAGTGGGCACTGCAAATAGAATATGGAGAGGGAACGTACATATGTAGGAATAAGGTGATAATCTTGCAGAATGAGTAGTGTGGTTTAATCTATACCATGCCATATATATTGTTATTACTTAAAACTTTAGTTGTTAGGCCAAATCAATGTGATTATCTTATTAATTTCGGGTATAAAGTAAATATAGAACGACCCACCATACAAGTTACAAACTCGATGATGAATTACGGTTCATACAGAACTCGGAGTAAACTCGTTTTGTAGCTTGTACAGCATGGTCATGTCGTTCTCTGTAATTACCATATAGACTGACTCTGATACGTTGAGGGATTAGCCATCAGAAAATTGTAATAGTGGAAGAAACGGTGAAGGAAAGGCTATAACACGATGTCACTGAATATGAACAGTAAGTAATGAAGAGTGATCCAAAACTAGTCTTCCGTTGCCAGTTGGACATGGAAAAGTAATTTTATAAGGCTTCACAATGACGTGATGACATGATATCAATTATTGTCCAACCATTCAGTCAATCAGCGTGCCAATTGTTTTATTCACGTACCATGAGGAAGTATTGCATATCAAATTGTGTAATTCCGTAAAATAATGTCAGTGACAGGAAAGCTAACATTATATATTGATTGACTGGTTTCAGCAGTAGGCAGATCATGAAATTATAGATCATTAAAGGATAAATACACAATAATGACTGGTTTTGTGTATGAGTGGCCGTAATCTCCGAGTAGTTGACGCGTAGTAATACTCGTCAATCTCGTCAACTAACCTAGTCGCAAGGAATGTACTGCTATTCGCCAAGCCCTCTAATCCCACAGTGTGAATGGGGCTTAACCAGTTCTGTTTTTCTGTGGGATGCCTGTTAGTTGATTATGAGGGGGTGTCCACCTACTACGATTTTGCTCTCGATGCACTACAATTAACGCATCAGCGAGCTCTTTGACACACAAATCAAAATCATGTTGCCATCATAGACCTCAGCAACTATTGATCCGGCTTTTTCACCAAGTTCTATGATGTATGCCGACGTGCTACAACACGCTACAAAATTCAAACATGTTTCAATTTCAAACGATGCGTTATAGCCCTATTGGTGGCCTATCACTGAAATGGGTGATGTGGAAAGGGCAATTAGCCAGGGGGACAGTTAAATAATCTAGGATCGTACAAGAAGCATCCTGCTATTTCACCGACAAGTTTAGTTTTCGTGCATCTGCGACGCCTGAAGATGCCTCCGAAGAAAACGGCCGCGGGCAAGACCCAGAAAATCGTCAAAAAGACATCGGCAGGAGAAAATAAGACCGTAAAAATGGACAAGAAAATCGAAGACCTGAGTCGCGAAATGCGGACTATGAAATCTGCTTTGATGGCGTTCACTCAGGCAGCAGCCTCTAGGACCCAGGCGGCAGCCTCGCCCCCTAGGCCGAAAAAGAGCTTCTTCTCGGGGGACTGACGGGCCCCCTCGTCCATCTTCCGTTCAGCCAATGGACTCAAGTCTCCCCTCTTCTCACTCGTCCTAAGAAGGGGGGTGAGGGGGTGCGTGTCATACTGGATTTATCATTCCCACCTGGGCAGGCGGTCAACGGCGCCATCGCACCTGGCTTCTACCTGGGATCTCCCGCCGCGTACACTCTCCCTGGAGTGGGGGATTTGATCGAGGAGATTCTCGCGGTGGGCCCTACGACTCACGTATGGTCAGCAGACCTCTCCAGGGCGTATCGCCAACTGCGGATCGACCCCGTCGACACCCCCCTATTGTGCTTCCGTGTAGGGGGGTCTTTCTACGTGGAGCGATGCCCCCCGTTTGGTTGCCGCACCTCCTCCATCGCGTGTCAATGCACATCGAACGGGGTTGTCTACATGATGCGCTCCCGTGCCCGGCATTGTCTCGCATACCTGGACGATTTTGCGGGCGTTGCCGCAGGGAAGGGCGCCGCCCAGGAAGCGTACGATTACTTTCTGTGGTTAGCCGACCATCTGGGCCTGCAACTGGCCGCAGAGAAGTGCCAACCCCCCGCCCGCCGCCTCACCTGGTTGGGTTTCGTGTTGGACATCGATGCGTCCACTGTCTCCATTCCCCCCGGCAAGCTCGCAGATGTCCTGGAGGTGTGCCGCGAGTGGGGGGGGCGCTCCCACGCATCTCGCCACCAGCTCCAGTCCCTCCTCGGCCGTCTCGTCCACATCGGCCACTGCGTCCGCTACGCCCACCGCTTCATGACACGCCTCTTCTCGGCCCTACGGGCGTCACAGGGCGCCACAGTCATCACCGTAGGTCGGGAAATGCACGCGGACATCGCGTGGTTCCGCGCTTACGGGACGTCCTCGAACGGGCGTCACTACTTCAGCCCGCCCGACGCTTCTACCAACCTCCACGTCGACATCTCCGCGGCAGGCGCCACGGCTTCTCTGGAGGGTACGGTGGGAGTGACCCGCCATCGACACCGACGTCCCCTCGGACGACGCCTCTCGCCACACCTACGCCTTGGTCGTGGCGCTTCATTTCCTCGCTCCTCACGCCCCCCCGGGCACCGCCATCCGGGTTCACGCCTCACACGCAGGCGTCCCCGCCCCCCTCGCCTCGGAGGTCATCAAGAACGGCCGAATTGCCGCATGCGCGCTGCAAATTTGGCTCGACGCTGCCCTCAGAGACACCGACGTGCTTCCGGGGGGAGTGGGGGGGCTCCCCCCCTCGACGCACGTGCCAAGTCACGTCGATGTTCCTCCTCACACAGATCTCTTCAATATTGGTTTGTAAATTGCAGGCACACCACTCGATCTGCACGCCCGGATGAGGGCCTCCCACGACACCGCGCTTGCCCCCTCCACACACAGGAACAAGGAGGTGCAAGCGCGGAGGTACATCCGCTTTGCAGCCGGGCACGCCGCGGACACCCTCCGTCCTACGGTTTCTCGAGGCGTGTTTGTACATACAGCACCTGGCGGATACACTGTCGTCACCCGGGGCCGTGAGGAACGTCATCTCCGGGGCCCGCGCTTGGCTCTCGGACCACGGAGGAGACGCCAGCGCTTTCGACTCACGACAGGCCGGGGCCGTGTTGCGCGGCACGGGCCTGCAGTCAGCACACATCCTACGCCGCGCCCCTCCAATCACCATGGATATGTTGTCATCGATCGCAACCCAGGCGGCATCCCTCACGACCAGGGTTCTCGTCAAGGCCGAGGCGCTCGTCGCTTTTTTCTCCCTCCTCTGCGCTTCAAATCTCTTCGCACCACCTCCGGGGAGGCGCCAATCTTCTCACGCGCTTTTGCGCGCCGATGCGGTCCTTCAGGACGGCCGTTTAGCTCTCACTGTACGGTCAGCTAAAACCATAGGACCCGGCCGCCCTCCGGCCGTTATTATCTTGGAGCCATCTGATGACAGGGCATTATGCCCAGTCAGGACATGGAGATCTTATGTAGCGGCCGCCCCCGCGCGGCCGTTAGACCCCATGTTCCTGCTACGACCGGCGGAGCCGTTTTCAGCCTCCCAGTTCACCGCGGTCGTTCGTTGCCTCTTGCAGCGAGCTGGGTTCCCCCACGCGGACGAGGTGACCCCTCACTCGTTCCGTAGGGGGGGGCTCAATTTTTTCATTCCCATGGCATGCCGGCCGCAGACTTACAGCGTCGCGGCACCTGGTCATCTTCGGCAGCCATGGCACCCTACCTTGTATAATGGTTCAGACTTTCAGCTTGGTATCAAATTTTCTGACATTATACCGTTTATACCAGTTTGAGTCCTTCATTCATTCTGGGCATGTATTTTATACTGTGTGATACCGTTCTGTCATACTTCCATTTATCGGTAATAAAATTTACCAAATGCCTTCGACGAGTTATGGTCATTGTGACCGACTGAGGAGGTTTAATGGACATCCGAGGAGAACGGAGTGGCGCCACCTGGCGATTACGAGACGCATTCCGCGCTTCCCGGATTCAGCGCCATCTAGCGTATCGCGGCCGTTGTGACGTCATGCCGCACGCTCATCAAAGACTCCTTTGAACATTTTCCTCCCACCAACCCCACAGTTTTCTACTATGAACTATCAAATTTTCTGACATTATACCGTTTATACCAGTTTGAGTCCTTCGTTCATTCTGGGCATGTATTTTATACTGTGTGATACCGTTCTGTCATACTTCCATTTATCGGTAATAAAATTTACCAAATGCCTTCGACGAGTTATGGTCATTATTAAACAGGCCCCAGGTTTCTACGATTTGTCGCTGACGTGCTATAATGTTGGCAATGAGCGTCGCCGACATTGTGGCGCGTTGGGATGTCGTAGCACATCGTTTTGGTGTGGTTTTTTTAAAATTTATTTATCGACTTTTTTTTTCACCAATAGGTGTTTAACCCTTTAAGGACAGCCACCTGTGGCAGAGCAGTTACCATAAGGACGGGTGCTAGTGATAGTGCATATCTCTAAAGGACGAACACATTTTGGATAAAGTTCTAATTTGATATTCCATCACGTGATATTATTGGCAATCAATAATATTTCACTTATTTTAGCTTACTAATATCAATTTTGATAGCATACCTACATTTTCTGAAGATTTCGTGTATTTTGATAAGTCATTTCCATGTCAAAAACAGTTTTATAGGTTTAAGAGAAATGATGCCTCAAGGCATCATTCGGCCTGGGCCGGTTGATGCCTCAAGGCATCATTAGGCCTGGGCTGGTTGATGCCTCAAGGCATCATTCGTCCTTAAAGGGTTAACACAGTAACAGTCGCACGACTATGTTACAAATGAGAGTTTAATACAGCAGTTCGGTCAAGTAACAATCAAATTGTCATATTTCCATATACGATTACTGGTATCAAATATTTTCTTACACAGGTACAAGTTGCAATATAAACTTAGGCCACTAAAAAAAACCTTGTTTCTCATCACCAAGCCATGAAAAATATGACGAGGGCGCTTTTTTTTTTCCTTTTTTTTTTTTTGCTATATCAAAGATGGCAGACATACAGTAAAACCCCGCATAAGCGGACACACTCCGATCCGGGCCAAAGTGGCTGCTTACGCGGGGTGTCTGCTTATGCAGGGTTTCCAGATGTTTACTGGCTATACATTTAATGCATCCCTGACATCAGGAGCTTTAATTTGATAGTAAATACACATACCTTTCATAATTTCTATCAAGGTTCATCTATTTAAAAAAAAAAAAATCTTCTAAAATCCTTTTTTTTCTGATGCGCGCGGAGTTCAGAAACAAGTTGGGTTTTTTTAGTGGCCTTAGAGTTAAGTTTTTTACCGTACATATAGTAATCTTACCTTTATATGCCACCGTAAAGATTCTCGTGTTTCTTCACTTCTCTTGTAGCCCAAGACCACTAAATCAATTAGTTCTCCTTTTGTTACATTACAAACCAATTCTATTTCATTACTATAACTAGTGTGGTCGCTCGACCATGGTATCTAGCTTTTTTTTTATATAAGAGTATCACCTTACATATAGTCTCCATAAACCATATATTCTTCATGATCAAGAGCATCAATTCATAACCTTCCTTTATCTAACCAAATGATAGTCATTTCTACTTACTGTATCTTTTTTATATAAAGCAGTTTTTCTTTCTATATAGTTCAACAATACATACACCAGAGATTTACATCTAGAGTACCTCGCCAAAAACACTAGCAACTATTACAGAGACAGTCAAGAAATTTCCTGTAAGTTCATTTTCAGTCATTCGGAAGTCACAGAGCCTGCTTGTATTTTTTGGGGAGAAAGATAATTCCCTTCTTGGTATGAAATAACAAAGAAAAAGAGGTTACTCCCCTCCTATAGTTCAGTTCTTGTTAGTTCCTTAAGATCAAGGACCGCGATTTGAATGCTCTAGTTTGTGTTTGTAATTGGTCGCACGATTGTAGTCATAGTAGGTGGGAGGCATGTCTACCTGTCAGTGGACGGGGGTCTCAGTGGACTGCCTTTCTGAATGTCAATAGTAGGCAGCACCATCTTCTTTCTTGTTGTTTTAATCTGCTTTTAATCTGGAAAAATATGAACCCCCCAATGAAAAACTGGAGGCACTTGAGAAAGGACTCCATGACTGGAAACCCGAATGACCCCGAATTAGCGAGTGGAACACGATCTTGTAACCAAGAACAGACACCGATAAGAAGTTAATTACATTTGTAATTGAAGCCTTGTTGAGGGCAAATTCTATACGAAAAAATTGTTTTCCTTTCAGGGAAAAAGATCTCTGCCTTAGATTAAAAGAAGTCATCAATTACTTGGTAATGCGGGTTCCTGATCTGTAGGACATTCTCATTGAACTCTGCAACAGTCACACACTCACTAAAGGGCCAGATCCACTAAGGCCATTTTTCATGCGAACTTGGGTTCGCAGACGTTCACAGACGTTTGCCTAGACATGCGAATGCCTTGCGACAATATTCAATATATTGAATATCATCGCATGGGATTCGCACAGTCGCGTGGATCGCAGACGCATTCGCTTGGTCGCCTTAGTGGATCTGGCGCTTTATACCTGAACCTCCTGTCGGACCCAACTGAAAGGAGACCAATTTCCTGTGCTACGATAATAGGAATCGTAAGTACCTTTATGATCCACCTAATATTGAGTCTTCATACTAAACCTCAGATTGCTACTGAGTAGAATACGCCTTTCCGTATTCTACCCAGTAGGATACAGCTTTTTCTGCCACCTCAGGGGCACTTTAGGAATTCTTTTATTTTTTTTTTTTTTTTTCAGTTTCTCTATTAGGTCTAGAGTTTACATTCGATACTTTGATATGATTCTTGTTCAGAGAAACATTTTTATCACTAGACCCTCAAAAGGGGCAATTGCCTCAGTTGTCACAGCAACTGGTTTTCATGGCAGTGCCTTTTTCCCATGATTAAACCATTTCTTAATAGTAAGTAATAGTATTGCAATCATACATTATGACAAAGTTATATAACAAAATGATAAAGAAAAATTATATAAACAATGCATGGCGGTAACGTCCAATTTCTAATCATTTACAAGGTTTCTTTCTAATAATTAGTCGAAAGGTGAGTAATAAATAGAACTTTTCAATGTGTGGCCGTATTCTCCTTATAGGTGACACTATGCAATACTACGTTTTGACTAAGCAGAGAATACGGCCACTCAGATCAAAGTCATGGTGATATTGTAACTGTCCTATATTTTGTTTAAGTGAGATTTACACGATGTGATTTATGTACCTCACAGTGTATATGACACAAATCCTGCTGAGATTCTGTACTCGAACACAATTTCTGTCTAAATTGTAGTGTTCCATTTCACTAAGACATGTTTTTCTCCCTGCAATTGATGGCGACTTTACCCCTAAAAGGGAACAGAATTCCACTCCAGCTTCCATGCATATAATTCATCTATGATATAGAAGGAATATATCACTATACAGCCTTTGGAAATGCTTTGTTATATTTTTATACCTACGTTACAGATGTGTTTAAAGTAGGGCAGCGAGCTTTGCCAGTTGTCAAATGGGAATTTTGAGGCGTAGTAATGTCCGAGCGCATGCGAGCATATTACATAAAGTCAACTTCAAGGCGCATGCAACTACGTTCATCTGAAACCAGTCTATATTGTATTAATTATCCATATTTTCTGGACAAGTGGCGGGTCGATATCGGTTCGTTTAGTATGCACTATTTTTCCATACGCACTATTTTTCCGTAGGCGCCCCTAGAGCATACAACATACTCGTATGCTCCGGGTATGGTAATTAATACACACTCCTTATTTGTTTTTTATGGACACGTTGTATTAGGTGGATAATTAAATCCCTAGTGATCATTGAAATCGTAGATATGTAATTGCCTCTATGAGCCCTAACCGCCGAAGGACCTGGTACCTGCGTGCGGCGTACCATCAAGTGCTTCACGTATGAGTGTGATATATCTCTTTTATCGCCCTCCTTATCCCGCGTAACCTCGTGTAGGACGGGAGTTTGGCACCTGTAGCGGACACCACAGTCCCACGCCAGCAGCTGGCACGGGTGGCGTACATGCTACGGAGGGTAAATGAAGCGCTTTAGCTTTTTTCTGTTGAATTGTGAATATACTTTGCTGTAAGTGGCGGAGTGGAGATATCTATATATTAAGAGAAAACGTAGTGTGTGAGCCTGTAGCAATTGATGTTCGAGGTCTTTTTATTAGCCTTTTTTTCTTTTTTTGTGTAAAAACTTTATTTATTCATTTGACATCAAATTACATTCAAATATCTGAGATGAAAACATAATAATTACCCCTTTCAGCTCCTCCGAGTTGCTCGAGCAGGTGAAGTTTATGGCTGTCGATTTGCTAAGTAAGGCCAAAGGTTGTCAACAATTCATACATCGCATTAGTGTGACGTCGCTCACATTCTGGCTGCTGATTTGTCACCTCTATTAATACCCCCGTGCAATGAATAACACTTTATTGCACACTCACCCGAATAAAGCGACCCAATGTTATTAGGGGTAGGATAAAACACACTATTTATTAGACGTTGCTTACACTGCTATATACATCGCCTAGAGGTTAGTGTGATTACATACAGTCTTCCAGTATACCGCATGAAAACTATCCCTTCACTATCTAAACGTTATTCTCTGTGATATTGAGAATGGAGCAGGGAGCCAAGACCTCATTGACCCACTGGTGCTTGATGATTTTGGATCCTAAACTCAGGCAGTTGCAGAAATGGCAAGTTGACTGGGTGCAAGTGGGTTACAGAAAACTATCCATAGACTGAATGTAACTCAAACCTTTTAATTGTTATTCATTCATAATTGCACGCTCAATCATCAGTGATGACCATACAATTTGCTCCTAGTTATCTGCTGTACGCTAGGTTTTAAGACCATATCTTCTTGTGTCATTCACACCCATACACGTTCCGCTTTGCACCCTTCTGGCAAGTGTTAAGTGTAAGGTTTAAGTAAGTTGAAGATACTGACGTAAGTGGGTATGAAGCGTGGGGCATTAGGGCCCCTCTCTCAGCCTCTCTGTCCTCCCCTGACACTAGCCTTGTCATATTCAATACTCAAGACGACGCTTGAACGGACACACTGAACGGCTAGTCGCACTGTCATGTGCCTAAACATTTTTGTTATTATTCTTCGGACTAAAATTCCTGTGGGATCTCCTTGGCGAATTGTGCTGTGGTGTGTATTGCACTCTTATATTCTCAAGTAGATGAAAGATCTTGCAGCGTAGCATCAATATCAGCTTCTGTTTTCCCAGTGAATGGTAATAAAATTCTAACTCGTAACATTATGCATAGATGTTTGTCATTCCGATTCGTGCTATCACTTTAAATGGTATCAGACCTTTTATTTATAAGAGAATGGCACAGTTAATATTCAATATAGTATGTTGACAGGCATTATAATGAAGTTTTTAAAAAACGTGTAACTAGACAGCTACACTTAATTCACTATTCTTACTGCTCATGTTATCATTCAGAATCAGTTATACTCGTTTCAATGTACATAATCCTCATCCAAAGACCCGCGTGTGTTTAAAGCATGCCGCTGGTAGCAGGCCAAGTCAGTCGTATCCCACATGCAAGTAATGATCTACGGACAATGAGAAGGGCATCAAATCAGGACGGTGAAGTGAGTTCATTGACAAAAATGTCGCCGATTTTTACCGATCCCTTGAATTCGTCAGATCGGTAACGCCAACTAAGAGGTTCTATATTTTGGAATATTTGTTAGCACACTTGCTCACAAATCGCGGTGTCTTAGGTTCGAGTCTCAAAGATTCAGTGTCCCGTTCCCCACACAGTGTTTTTTTTCACTGATGGTCAGCTATCCAAGGCACATTTATCATGGTGTATTAGAATTAAAAGATATTACAGATAGATATAGCGCCTATATGGCTCACTTAACATACGAAGCCATTACTGTATATTAATGCTCTAAACACGATATTGACTGGTTTCAGATACAAGCGATCGTATGCTCCGAGGGGTTCATGCGTAGTAATATCCAAGCGCATGAGAGGATATTGCGCAGAGGCAACTTCGAGGAGCATACAACCGCTTTTATCTGAAACCAGTCTATATTGCATTTAGCATCCACCTTTTCCTGACGAGAGCGATACCCATATTAGTTTATCGAGGTACCCATTATTTTTTCATACGCACTATCTTTCCTAATTCCCGGATGTCTCGGCCCTGGCACCTCGGCCCTCCTACAGCACTTCGGCCCCATCGACACCTCGGCCCCCGCTTTCACATCTTTCATGCCTTCATACGCGAAAAGGGAATTGTCTTCCAATGTGATAACATAGAAGAAAACAAACAGAAAAACATTCCCCTAACCTTATCCCTATCCCTAACCCTAACCCTAACCCGTTCCCTATCCCTAACCCAACCCTAACCCTATCCCAAGCCTTAACCCTAACCCTAAGCCTATCCCTATCCCTAACCCTAACCCTAACCCTAACCCTATCCCTAACCCTAAACCTTAACCCTAATCCTAACCCTATCTTGGCTTCAAATTTGGTTTTCTCTGGGGAAGAAAACAAACAGATAAACATTCCCCTAACCCTAACCCTAATCCTATCCCTATCCGTAACCCTTTCCTGGATGAAGGGCAACTTTCACCCACTGCTATTAAAGGGGGCCGAGATGACTCCGCAAAAAGGGGTCCGAGATGCCGAAGAGGCCGAGACTTCCGCGTACCTCTTTCCGGATCCGCCGGGTTTTGCAGCCCGGAGCATACAACGTAACTGAACGCTTCCCATGTGTTTTCTATAGACACTTTGCATTAGGTGGATATTAATTGTCGATAATTGCAAGTATTCATGAAATATGCAAAGGTGTTGATACCCTAGTGAAGCCCTCGGTAAGATATAATGCACCACCCTTCTGTATTGGTTCTCATTTGCATACCTGGGAACACCATGCATCATCACAAATGGCCAATTAGCTGACATCAGATGGGACACGTCGTCCTATAGGGGATGTCATTTAATAAGGAAGCCTTTTGTTTCATTAGTTCATAAGGACTAATTGGAAAGGAACAGTCGTTGTGGTTTTTGACAGACCAACAAAGAATCGGTTGAATACAAAGCTGCCCAACTCTGGAATAACCAATCACCTGAATTCAGACAGATAGCTGACCAAGATGCCCTGGGCAAACAACTCAAATATAAAATGAAGCGAAGTATCGACAATTACTAGTAGCCAAACCAAAAGAACCCTCGTAGATTGATCTACTTCTATATACCCCATACCTAAGTAGTAACGGATATCTAGAATGAATTTGAACGGTACGATAAAATGCAAATAGCACCTACTAAAAAACCACTGTTGGTTGTAACTATGATTCATGAATGATGATATACAGTATCTATATCCTCTATTCTTCATATATTTATTTTGTAAACCCATGATGTAAAGTGGGATTAATACATAGAGAATAATGTACCTGAGACGGGTGTACTTCAAACTTTCCCCCTAGTCTCAGACAATTCTCCTTTGGTACAAATTCTCATAGCTAAAGGCTTTTGCCAGTCTCAAGGAAAAATGGCGAATTTGATTCACATGGAAGGACACACTTGGTATATAATTTCAGACTCTCATCTTGGGATTCAAGTACACTTAAGATGAGTCGTATGAGCAACATGTGATCCTGTTTGCTGGCCTCCTATTGGCTAGGGTAGGTACTTAGTCGGTGACTCAGCAGTGGGTCCATTTGTCTCACTGAAATGACCCATAGATTTACTGCTATATCAAAGGCCAATCGTTCTCATACTATGTCTATGTCTATGTGGTATGTGAACTAAAAGAACTCTCACCTGGTAAATGTGTAGGGGTGAGATTTCTACCTAAATTCATTACATAGATCCGATCACCACCCTTGTGCTGTAAAAGAACCTTGAGAAAGTCTGGTGATAACCTCTAAATATTTAACTGGACAAACCAACAAACCAAATCATGTGATTTTGTACCTCGTTAAGGGTAAATAGAACCTTACAATTCAGACCAGGAGATTGTGTTCCAGTAGAGAATCTCAGCAGGATTTGTCTCAGACAAACACCCTGTGAGGTACATGAATCCCACCATATGAATCCCACTTAACGTGATTGCATTTTATAGTCTAACGTGTAAGGACAATATCTAAACCTATGTGAAATATCACCCCAGGAGCCCTGTCCTCTATGTAAGCCTGATTTTCAAACTGGTAGACGAATTTTCCAAAATGCTGGAGAGGCTGGAAGATAGGGATTTTTGTTTCACAAGCCCAAAGTCTCCAGGGTAAATTATAAAAGCTTTAAGCCAAAAAAGAACATGTAGGGCGTTGGATCGTTGCTCTGTGGAGAATTTTCTCTGTGTTTCACATGCCTATATGTATGGTGTTTTCTGTTGACCCGAAGCCAAGTTCCGAGCCAAGTCCCCCTTAAGTGGGGGGCCCCTTATGCGGGGTTTTCAGATTTATACTGGTTATACAGTGCTGAATTTCCTTTTACATGTATCTCTATAGTATAAGTATAAAGGAAGAGTGATATTACATGAAAGCTTTATTAGCCATATGTGTAATAATGAATAACAACCAAATGAATCTAGGAAATAGAAAAGGTCACCTGAAGATAAATGAATTAATAAAAAGATTTTTAAAGTTATACAAGTTTTTAAAGTTATACATGTACAACATGTACCTAAAAATGACGAAGTCATGTGATCATATACCCCTTACAGTGTGACGCACGGCTATATATATACATCATGGGTAGCAATACATCATTGGTAGCAGCGGGCAGTATGTGTAGGTCATACGGCCATACGTATATAATGACTGATACGAGGCGAAGCTGTGGACGAAAAATTTTATTTTTCACGTTGAAAAAGACAAATATGTAGTATACAAGGTATACGGTATACGAAGGTATACGGAAATTTGTCAAACAGTATAATTCATACAAGGTAACACCCAAAAACATGTGGGGTGGGTGGGAGGTAAAGAAACGTGTTGAGTCTTTGAAAAAGTTGGTAAGACTGTCACGTGATATACACGTCACGACAGTGTGAGTTCATAAAAACGTCCGGTAGATGTCTCTTGCTGCGTTGCCGCGCTTAGTCCGACAGCTGCCTCCTGCCATTATATCTCACAAGTTCGTACCAATGACTGATACGAGGCGAAGCTGTGGACGAAAAATTTTATTTTTCACATTGAAAAAGACAAATATGTAGTATACAAGGTATACGGTATACGAAGGTATACGGAAATTTGTCAAACAGTATAATTCATACAAGGTAACACCCAAAAACATGTGGGGTGGGTGGGAGGTAAAGAAACGTGTTGAGTCTTTGAAAAAGTTGGTAAGACTGTCACGTGATATACACGTCACGACAGTGTGAGTTCATAAAAACGTCCGGTAGATGTCTCTTGCTGCGTTGCCGCGCTTAGTCCGACAGCTGCCTCCTGCCATTATATCTCACAAGTTCGTACCAATGACTGATATGAGGCGAAGCTGTGGACGAAAAATTTAATTTTTCACGTTGAAAAAGACAAATATGTAGTATACAAGGTATACGGTATACGAAGGTATACGGAAATTTGTCAAACAGTATAATTCATACAAGGGCTTACGTCAAAGACGGAATTTACTGTAAGTAGACGGCCAAAGAAGCCTGCGAAGCCCAAGTGCCGAGCTTCTGGACGTCGTGGAGAGGCCTACCTGACTGGACGAGGTGTTGGGCCCCACCTCGGCAGAATGAGTGAGGCGTGACGAGGTAGGCCTCGTGATGACCGGCACGTGACAGAAGGAGTCTGACTATTGAAGTGAAATGAGGAGATGTGAGGGCCACACCCGGTCTAAGTAAAAACAAGGGGTCTAGGCTCTGGCCAGGTGCCGCGCCTCTATAAGACACCCAAGTCTTAACAGGACACATGTCCGGAAAACGTGACGACTCCACACGTAATACGACAGGAGGTGACCCCGAAGAAATAGTCTTGGATGAACGAACGGTGAGAAGAAGACACCCATCAACGACTTGAACGTCCCCCCGAGATAAATAATGAGGGGACCGATGCATCTTAGAGGTATCCGGGAAGAGGTTCGAAGCCCTCAGAAGCGAGTGAAAGGCCAACAAGGCTGCAGCCTTGACAACAAGACCGCAGGACAGATGCCCAGATAAACGGCAAATAACCTCCAGCATACTCCAGGAAATCGGCGGGGCCTGTCGAGCAACGTGACCGGACGTTACTAAGACACCCCGGAGAACAGACGCCACTTGGGTGGAAGAAAACGCAGAAATGTCCCCTCCACGGTGAGTAATCCAGTACTTAGCGCCAGAGATGTAATTCCTAATGGCAGTGGGCGAGGCGAGGGTGTCGGCCAAATGTTGCACGTAAAGACATGCCTGGAGGATCGACGGGTGTAGAACAGACGACTTGTTCCTGACTGCGAAACGTAGGTATTTGACGGCTTGCGTTGACCTGTTCTGGCACGTGGAGACAGCTGAGGCCGCCTCGAACGACGATAACATCCGAGCGTGGAGCCCGGGGTCGGCACCTGTAATCAACGAAAATCATGTAAGATTTCTTGCACACGCGGACAGGCGATTTCTACAGAATTCCCAGCATTTCCACCGGTCAGAACAACGTCTGGAACGATTTCATAGTCGCCCAAAGCGGCTCCTAACCAAACCCGACGAGCACAGGCAGTGATAAACGGGTCTCGTATTAAGCCGTGGTGGAGAGGGGCGAACACGGCAGCGTGGGAAGCCATTACCCGCACCGTGGCGCCTGCGGGGACGTTCCCAAGACCGTGTGTACACGCCACGACCAAAGCAAACGCCGCCAGTTTGTAAAATCCCCTGCTGGGGTCAACAGCTGGGACGCGCCACGCCCACTCCAAGTTGACGTCCCATATCTTGACCTGACCTCGCTCGCCGGGCACTCCGACGTGAAGGGTCACGAAAAGCGACGTTGTCTGGACAAGGTGGCGCCCGTTTGATGAAGCCGCGTAGAATCTGAACCAACGTAAATCCGCTCAAGCCCCGTCACCAAGAGTCACAACGGGAGCCGCACGAGCCGCCCGGAGAGCCGCGAAAAGACGAGCCATAAACTTTCTCGCGTGCCGGACACAGCTGGCCACGTGAATCAACCGCCCCAACAGAGACTGCATGTGGTGCAGAGAGATCCATTTGCGATCAAGACATCTCGTACACTCTCCCAGCACAGCTTCGAGTTTGTCCCGTGGAATGGTGACGACCATGTCACGTGTATTTAACGTGAACCCCAACCACGTGATAACTTGGGCAGGGGGTTCGCATTTTTCCTCCGCTAACTGTAGGCCTAACGCGTCAGCTAGGTCGATGAAGGTCTGGTAGGCTCGGTAGGCCTCGTCCTCCCGTGCCGCCGCCCCGGCGAAGTCGTCTAAATAAGCGAATACTCGAAAGCCGGCTTGGCCCATGATATAAACGACCGCGTTAGACGTCCTCTGACACGCGACTGAAGACGACGTACACCCGAAGGGGGGGCATCTCTCCACGCGCCTTGCACGTGAAAACACAGAAAAGGGGCGTCGCCCGGGTCGATCCTCAACTGTCTGTAGGCCCTACTGAGATCAGCCTTCCAAATGTATGAGTGTCGGCCTAACGTCTCGATGAGTCCAATCAAGTCGCCTATCGTAGGCAGGGTGTAGGCGGAACCTTGTCCCAAATACTGGCCTACCGGTATCCCATCATTTACCGCTTTGCCCTCGGGAAAAGATAAGTCGAGGATCACTCTCCTGTCCCTAGAATCCCGCTTTGGACGTGTCAAAAGCGGGGACACCTGTGTATTGATGCCGAAAGGTAAAGCCTCGAAAGGTCCTAGAAGGTTGCTAAGCGGATTTCTTTGTCAACAAAACGCTGTAAATCAGGAATACAAGCCCGTGCTGATGCGTGGTTGACATAAGTAGGGAGCGGCCATTGCTCCCGGGTATAGCCGATAGGCCACCCGTAGTCGAGAAAATCACACAAATCAACATCATGAAAGTCGGCTAAACGAGCCCTCCACTCGTCCACGTGGAGGGCCAAGGGGACAATAACACGAGCCCCCTCAAAATTGTAAGCCTCAACGTTGGTGATAACAGAATAATCCGAAGTAAACTTTGGGTACCGCTCCCTGAGTTCCTCAGAAGGCTGAGGGCGCCAAAAAACGCTAACCGCTCCCGCCACGCGGGGCGGCACGTGATTGGACGAGGAGTTGTCCACCTCCCCGCCCATGTCGCCGCAAGCGCTCTCCGAGTCGCAGTCCGTGCGTGTCGGCTGGGAGCGCGCGGACATCTCCAACTTAGTCGCGGGCGGCAGGCGGACCTGCCCTACCCCCAAAGGGCCGACTACTGCTGCCGCAGACTCGTGTTTCACTTTGATGCGGCAATCCTTGGCCGCGTGAGGGTGATACAAGCTCAAGATGTCATAGCAGTACTCGCAAACGTGATCCACCGTTCCTGCCGCTGCGACGTGCGGTGCTTGGAGAGTGCATCCCTTCTCCGTGTTGTAAGCTGGGCAAGGGGCGTGGCTCCCGCCCGCTGGGCGTGCCTTGCTCTTAGCCTTTCCCGCTTGGGACAGTAAATCCTCCTTGCCGAGCCTGCAGCTCTCGGCCCGCGATATTGCCGTCCGGAGGTGCTGTATGTCGCTCACAGAGTTCCAGCCTTGGAGGAATCGTCCTTCTGTTAGTCGCGAGAATATCTCCTCGCTCCAGCGTCGGACTTGCCGGAAATCGTAATCAATCGAATCCTCGACTACCTCCCTGAGGTGTGTCATCAGCGGTCTGCGGCAACTGGCGGGAGTCTTGGGGTCGTCAGACATGCGTAAGATGCCCCACAGATATTCTTGTACATTAAGAGCTCCTAAACCCGCTCGCTCTCTCTTAGCTCCTCGGAAAACGTAGTGAGCCGGGTGGGTGGGCTTACCTGAGGTAGGCCTCAAGATGTGTGATGTTGACTGGAGGATCTGTTGCACTTGACGGTCGAGATCCTCGTCCTGGTAGGCCACGCCTACCGCCCATCCATCACGTGGAATCCAGGGATGCGCAAGCTGATCCGTTGAAAAGCCCGCGAAGTCCGAGTTTGGCGCCAAACCTGATGCCCTCGATGCCATGGCCGCTCCTGCGGCAATGGCTGCAGTATCGGTCACGTCGACCGCGTTTCCCGTGCAAGGCATTATCGCCCTGTCGTTCGTCTGTGTCGGCAAAACGTTGCCTGCTGTTATCTGAGGATGCACCTCGCTTCTTTTTTGCTGCCCGGTCTCTGCATCGTTCCCACGAGCCGATGCGGATGCTGCCGCCAAAATGGCCTCCTTCAGGCCTTCAATTTGGGCCTGAATCAGGTCCATTCTCTTTTCGCCTCTAGCGGCCCGGCCTTTGCCCGGTGTTGAAACCTTTGGGGTCTTCGTGACCACGGCCTTGGTACCCTTCTTAGGCGGCATGCTTTCTTCGACTTTCTGTCCAAAAAACGTAATCCTGAGAGGTTTAAGAAGCACTCCGGTAAAGAAACGTGTTGAGTCTTTGAAAAAGTTGGTAAGACTGTCATGTGATATACACGTCATGACAGTGTGAGTTCATAAAAACGTCCGGTAGATGTCTCTTGCTGCGTTGCCGCGCTTAGTCCGACAGCTGCCTCCTGCCATTATATCTCACAAGTTCGTACCAATGACACATTGGAAATGCTCGATATACAGCATATCAACATGCCTTAACATGTCAGTTCGGAGGCTACGATGACGCGACACCGTATTACATTTGCTTGCTGTTTATCTTTGACGGCTAATTAGACTTTTTAATAATCATTTCATTTCAAGTGTGTATTGCACTGATTAACGTGGCAGAGAAGACATCCACTTTAACATCAGAATGTTAATGCTCCAGCCCTATCGTTAAGAGATGTCTCATTTTCTGTACATAGATTTCCTGTAAGAAGTAGTTGGGTTTTTTTTCAAATGAAGCTCATTAGACAGTTCTCAAAAGCTATTTTGTAGGGTTAAGAAATCTCACTCCATTTCTCATTTGCTTTCTGATTTCCCCTTTCCACCCATATCAACCATGCAACCAAAAGTATTTTCGATATTTACTGGATAAGGCATAATGCGTACAGTTGATACGGAATTGTTCAAATTCTTCACGATTTACTAACAATTGATTGGTGGCTATATGGTAGGGTGTTGCTTCGAGCCCTGTCCTCGAGCATGGGATGTTGTGGGTTAAAAACCCGGTATGGTCATATCAAAGACTTAAACAAGGATGGAACCCACTGCATAACACCTGAATGAAGAGTACGGGTATAGAGCCCAAGTGGAAGAACGGCTGTATCGCTGAATTTGGTGATTGTGCATACAATATTACCTTAATAACAATTGCTTTAAAAAAGATAGATTGAAAGTTCCTCATTTGGGCATTTTAAGGTCTATATATAACGTAATACAGGAAACTAAGCATACACATCTTCGGCCATTGCGGCTGTCAGATTTGTACATTATTTAATGGGCGTCCTAAGTTATGTAATGGACAGGGTTTTAGGATGGTTTTGGCCGATTATTTAAAGGTATTTCAAAGATAATAGATAATTGGTGGGTTCTGCCTGTCCAATACAGAAGTTATCAAAAGAACAACACAACAAGTAAAATAATATCAAATGATCTCTGTATTCAATGTTACAAATGACCAGCACACCTACCTTGATAATTAGTGATGTATAATGTATAATTGTAGTATAATGTATAGCTCCCAGGTCACAAGTCACAGAGAAATCCGAGGAGTAGTGCTTTCCTATGTATTCCAACCAGTGACCAGTAACCAAAGAGAGAGAACGTGGGGGTTGCAACCCCTTTTAAAGGGGTGGGATGGGGGCACTGGAAGTGACATCACTGGCACCACCAGTGACTTCATTCCTCCAGTACGGGAGAGGTATAATGAAAGTAGTATATGGTTTGATGGCGTTCCCATTACAGTTAGATGAAAGGCAGATGAATTGTCTCATTTTTCACGACCACTCAATGGTCCTTTACTGTGCTTAACATTCATGCATGCTAAAACTATTACCCATTTCAAGAATGAGATTATGAAATGATATGCAAGGGTCTGACCTTTGCCCATTTGTTGTATAGGCAGTCAGGCCAGCTGCTACCAGTCCTCTCCCTTTCCTACCTGCCCTACTTTATGTACCTTATAGAACACAGAGTGATTGCTAGTTCTGCCATCATCTGCCAGGAAATTGTTAAATAGCACCACTGTAGTCGGGAGACAAACACTATTTATGGCTGTCATACTCTATAGATAATCATGAGACAAAGTTAAAACCCTTTCATGGCAAACAATAAAAAGGAATTTGATCAAATCTATTGATAACTTGACCCGCCACCTAATGTTTTGTTTAGCGTCGCGGGTAAGATGGCCGTCTCCATAACACAACACCTATGTGCCCTATAAGGTAGGGCTCCGCTAGCAATGTACCAATAATTGCCTCGAGGCACATCACCGTCAATCCGATCATAAATGTTTTGTATTGGATTTTTTTAACAGCATATAATTACAGCAGTTCTTAGCTGCGAAGCGAAGACCATTGCCGTTCTCAGCCAGTTCAAATGTCTTCACTCTCACTCTATGCTATTTCCTCCTTTAATAAAACGCATACCAGCTTTATGGTGAGGAAATATACACTAGTGATGCCTACCATGATTACTTATATTCATAGTGTAGAAACTGATATCCATTATATTGTAGTTGTCTTGTGGACTCACCAGCAAAAACCCCGAATCAGATCACACTATTACCAGATGGTATAATTATATAGAACGTCCTGACCATGCTCTACAATTTACAGAACGAACTGGTAATTTAGGGTATGTACGGACGGAGGCATTTATGCCGAGTTCCGTACAAACTGTAAATTATCATCGAGTTCTGTGACTTGTACAAGCATGGTTGGACGTTATATATTTACTATATACCCAAAATTTAAAAAAAAATCATTAATTTAATTTTTAACAACCGATATGTTGATAAACGTGTATGGCAAGGTGGTCCGTATTTTAGTGTACGGACCGCTGGTCCGTACAGTATATTTACGTCATATGCCAAAACGGTGCGTATTTACAGTATATACGGCATGGGTATATAGTAAAATCAGGGTTGTTAAGACAAAGAGTCTGGATTACCTGAATTACAATAATGATTGCTACTGAAGCGGGTTTGCAGAACCAGCTTTGATTCCCAGTTTGATGGATAATTAACATTTCACAAAATGTTGACACTGGTTTTTAAAGAGAGCTCGGATATGTGTCTCCAATAACGTTTGTCTCCAATAACGAATCGGCGAAGGGAGCAAGGCTGGGTCGTGCTTAAAGGCATATCGAGCAATTTGCCTTGAAATTTAAAACCCATGTCAAATTAGATATGATCAGCTTGATAGTATTGTAGAACGCATATCTGAATTAAAAATCTGGGGTCACCTGCTAGATTTTGATCCAGAGATTGATATCATGACGATATTGTAATAGAATACATAGACAATAATCGATGGTTTTGTGGATAGGCGGCCGTAAACCACGAGGGTTTGACGCGTAGTAATACACGAGCGCTAGCGTCAACGTCAACCTCGAGTGGTTTACATAACTGCCTGTCCACAAAATCATCGTTTGTTGCATTTATCATCCATATTTTCGATTAAATTAAACCCAGTAATTGTCATATTGAAGGGTATAACAATAGGGACTATTTCTTTGCTCTGTAGCAAAAGGGACTATTTTTCCCGTATACCATGGTTTTGAGTCCCTATACATTTCTAATGGGGGCTTTGTATACGATGGATAATAAATAGGAATTCTAAAAAGTTGCTTTTTTCCAGTATTCGTAAAACCCTTATCACTTTGTTCAAACTTTCAGAGAGTAGAGTATTTTTTCCAGTATTCGTAAAACCCTTATCACTTTATTCAAACTTTCAGAGAGTAGAGTATATGTATAGTATTACAAATTTCAGTTTTTAAAACCTTAGGGCACTGTCCTTGTTTTCGAAAGAAGTGAAGAAACCCTTATTTGTCAGTACATTTACTATGTACATCAGTCATACGTAAATTGGCTTATTTCACCTATTAGGATAGGATGAACTGGGCACAACGTTTATATTTACTCATTCGGAAGTAGAATGTATCTCACCCCTGGTATTTTTCCCTATAGACCTCACATTGGTAACTCGTTTCCAACGCCCATTAAGTATCTAAAAAAATACCTAATGGGGGATTATGTTACAAAGCTCAGCCCATTGGTCAATGTGAAGGGTAAGATGAATTCAGAAACCTATTCAAGTTTGTGAATTACTATGCGATTCAAACTCGGTGGAATACGAGCTCTGACCCTATTCAGAGATGTTAGGTTAGCCCATTAGTCAATGTGAGTGGTGAGATACATTCACAAACCTATTCAAGTTTAGGGTCAGAGCTCGATCCCATCATGTCATGAATAGGTTTGTAATTCACACGGCTTCGTCTTGTAAAACACTACGCGATTCAAACTCAACGGGATACAGCTCCGACCCTAAACTTTCATAGTTTTCTTCTATAATATCTCAAGGAACCAATTTTCACTGATAGCTGACAATATTTGAAAAATCACCAGGTGGCGCCACCGTGAATTGCAGGACATGCCTTTAACCCCGTTTATCCTGCGCGGGTGGTTGGGAGGGGTGGGTGATGGTGTCAATAGGCCGGTGGTGCACTGACAGCAAGGTGTGCTCGTTTTAATAGTGCATGTGCGTGTGTGGTGATGGGGGCAGCAGTACATGCTCCGTGAGAAGTTCCCCAGGTGTCGGCGGGCTGTCTGCCGGGGTCGTCGACAGGGGGCAGTGTCACGCACGCCCCCCTGGCCCGATCCCCGCTAATGATATTGTAATGACGCTCTAGGCATGCCGTACCTCTCCCTTGCACTGCATTCCCGCCGCTCCCCTGTTTATAAAGGAGCGCAGCGGTTCACAAAACAAGGCGGGTATGCGGCCTCCAGATGCAGGGTCGCTCGCCAAAAACATTCATTATAGACTCTTGTATGTTGTTTACATTAGAGCTAACATTGATCACTTGGACCTCTGCGTGCAGGGGAATCTGAAATCCGGGTCCTACATGATTGGATTCGTTATTCTATCACGCAAGGTATTTCTATAAAGGAAGCCTATGGATGTTTAGGGTCAGAGCTCGTGTCACATCGAGTTTTGATCGCGTAGTAATTTACAGGGTGAAGCGGCGTGAATTACGTAGCGATTCAACTGAGATTGGATCGAGGTCTGATCCTGAACTTGAAAAGGTTCCTGAATTTATCCCAAGTCTGATGAATGGAAACTTAGCATACTCTATTCTACCTCGGACTGTAGACCCAAAACATTTATTTGTATGTGGTGTAAAAACACTAAGCTGCTTGGTTTGGATAGTTGTAGGGCTATTGTACCACGTAATTTATTATCCACCTAATACAAAGTATCAAGTGGCCATAGAAAACACATAGGGAGTGTGTGTATGGACATACCCGGCGCCATCGGATATGTTGTATGCTCCGGGGTACACATACGGAAAAATAGTGCATAAGGGAAGATAGTAATTAACTAAAACGAATTTATATCGACATACCACTTGTGGATAATAAATACATTACATACCCATGCCGTATATACTGTAAATACGCACCGTTTCGCCATATAACGTAAAAATACTGTACGGATCACTGGTCCGTACACTAAAATACGGACCACCTTGCCATACACGTTTATTAAGATATTGTTTGTTAAGCTAAATGAAATTAATGATTTTTTTCGGGTATATAGTAAATATATAACGTCCAACCATGCTGAACAATTCACAGATGTAAACGCCTCGGTCCGTACAAACTGTAAATTACCATCTCGTTCTGTGAATTGCACAGCATGGTCAGGACGTTCTATATAATTACAGACTGGTTTCAGATAAAAGTGGTCGTGTCCTCCTCGGTGTTGACTCTTCGCAATATCCTCGCATACTCTCGGATATTACCGGCGTCAGCTGCTCAGAGCATACGGCCGCTTGTATCTGAACCCAGTCGATATTGTGTATTCATTCATGAGAGAAAGAACGCTCACGGGCCATCTACAAATAGCATCCATATTCTTGTTCCACTGCGGTTTCGATTCCCGAGGCGAATTTATCACCTGTCAAGAGACTCATGATTTAATGATAATTCGGTCTATGAGAACCCGATTGTTCCTAGGCACCCTCCGAGGCCCCGTCGGCACATCGATGGTAGCACCTGACGATTACTACCTGTGGGCTGTTTCACAGTGCGCCACACATACACGGAGTGAATTGATTTCAACAAAAACTTCCTGTCGAGAAAGGTTTTTTCTTTCAGAGTAACCATAAAACCCTGCTCCTAGCGATGCAAACCATGATGATGCATCCTGCTTTTAAAAAGAAAGACTGCATGGCTTGGTCATTTTATTATGATTTATTGATACCCTTTATTCAGGAAGACTATTGCTCCAGTTCCCTCGAGTGTTGATCAGTTAACTCACCCAAGGGTACGTTAGTACGTAAGGGGTTATAAAAGCCGGGGTATGTTCCACTTTATTCAGGACTTGCACACTAGCGCCATCTTGTAATGGCCGCCTAAGTAGATCAAGCGAAAACCAGGCGAGCACTCTCCACTCAGTCATTAGTAATGATATTTTGATGATGTTTTTCGAACCTGAAAGATGGAAATAGCTCTCATGTAATAAATAATTGGCCGATTTTTATAAACAATACATTGTTAGAAAGCTGAGACTTGAGCGTATCTGCTGGTATATATATGAAATAACTGTGTTGTGGATAGGGTTTCCTATCATAGATTGAACATTGGCATTGTTTATGTAAAAAACATTAAAACATTTTACTTTCCCTTTTCACAGTGATTTAATGAAAAATCTATTGTAATGACCCATAGAAATAAACATCCATATTAGGTATTTCATGACAGTTAAAATGATACCTACTTTTTAGGGCTCTGTAAATATTTCATAAATTAAATGGGGTTTACTTCCGGAGTGCTCGCCTCACTATCGAGTCCAGAACCTTACCGCTGGTGCGCCGCTGGTACAGCGCACCTTCATAGCACCACGCAACCCGTTAACACGCGACCGACGCGCCACGCTTATGTGCAAGTGGTGAATGCGACAATACGTTTTTATCCACCAGGTGACAGTCATCTGGCAGGAGGGGAAGCAGGGGTGTAGGAGGGGTGGGGGTAGTCCAGTGTATAATCTAAGTGAAATTTCTTAAAGACTAGTTTGTTTTTGACAATAACCTCATCCCTGTAGAGATCACATGTTTAGAAGGTGAGGGCAGATTGAGATGCGGAAGGTGCGAGGGGGCTTGTGCTATAGGAGAAGAGCTTTGTTTTTCCCAGGAAACACTGAGGTAGCCATGTGTCTTGTAGCGGTGCCCTTTCGGTTGTTACAGAACCCGGCATACTCGTTGAACCCTGACCTTTGTCCATTGGAACCTGAGGCTTATTCCTCATGCCAGTATTGAAAAAGTCATTCACACAGTTATGGGCCAGTCTCTGCTCTGATGGGAAAGGCTTGGTTCGAAATAAAATGAGCTTGGAATAGTAATGCATTCCGATAGACTCTATTGGGGTATCTCATAATTCAGTCTGTTTACGGGATCCGGAGTTAGCTGGTTCCCATCGTTATATGGTGATAGCCCTTTGACCTATATCCCTCAATTATTGTAGATTTTCTCTCTTTTATTTTATGAAACTTCAAATTGAAAATCCGATGCCAGAAATGGAAATTTCAGTTATCTCTACATATACATTTCAAACTATATTCGTTTTTTCCGATTAGAAATGTAAAAAAAATTGTTCATCGGAGGACAGGCGGCAGTGATGCGGCCAGCCAGTTGGGAGCTGATCCTTTACTCACCCGAGGTGATATAAGGAGTTTAGTAACGTCTGGAGGGGTAATGTATACTATCTGAGTGGTTCGGGGTTTCGTCTTTTTTTCAGTTGATCTCTATTCTGTAGTTATACCACTATGGTGCTAGGCAGCCCTATTTTCACTAGATTCACACACACACACATATATATATAATAAATATATATATATATATATATATATATATATATATGATATTTATACGAGAAAATAGAATAGTATAGAATAGTGTTTGTCTTGATTCTCCATTCAAGTTGATTGAATTGTGAATTATGGAATAGCTAGGATCAAAACCTTTATCTAAAATTTCTTTAGACAGATTTTAAGAACCGAAACCTATATAAATACTTGAAGATCCTCTCCTACCATGCACCACCTGGTCTTTGTAAGGCATGGGCGTCAGTGTAAGGTGCCGACAGAAGCGTTGCATATAGAAGAGAGCTTTGAGATCGAGAGGTGAGAAAGTATTGAATGGAGGATGTGCCCAGAGACCTGAAGGCAGGAAGTATGAGACAGTCTGGGTGATTTTCTTTTAACTAGGACAGGAAGCTTAGACATGTTGATTTGTAGAGGACGACAGTCGCAGCGCCGTCTACCGGAACCTAGCCTCTAGAAAATGCCTGAACTAGATTGACTGCCACCTCTGTCTCCACTTTATTTCAACTAAGAGGTTGGCAGAGTTAAAGACAAATGCCGGTGATTTCTAAATTCTACTATTGATTTTTGCAAATAACTCTGGATAATATAAGTTTCATATGTAGAAAATGTTTAATAAAAGACATGTCACCATGCTAACTTCTATGGGAAGGCCATCTGAAATGATAAGTGCTTAACTACTGGTGTCTATGGAAAACTGCAATATTTTGACTTTGTGGCTAGATGACACTGATGTTCTATTGCTATCTTAGAATAATTCTGGATTCTGATAGTTGGGAACATATACAAATGATAAATGATAAAAAAAAAAACCCATTTCACCATGCTAACGTCTATAGAAAAGCCATCTAGAGAAGCTAAGTGCTTAAGTATTGGTGTCTATAGTAAACTGCACTATTTTCATGAAATCAGATGGCAGCACCTGTTTAAAATTTAGTTCTGGGTATAGATATAGAGGGCACTGTGATCCACACCCGCATTTGTCTTTAAATCTTATGCGGTATAGATCTGTGGTTGGACTGGTTCGCTTTCACGCTGAAATATGGAACAGGTCACCCCTTCCTACACGACTTTGAACTTTCGCTGGCTCCCTGCTTATTTGCAGTGCAAGGATACCCAGCACAACCTCTCTCTCTCTCTTACGATGTTCCCCAAATAACTTACTAGTACTTGTTTATGGTGTACTATGACACAAAATAAAGTAATATCAACCTTTCAAAAAATGAAAGATAACTTATTAGAATGTTCCTATAAAAAATATAACAGATTTGCCACGCCCATCTAGCGAGTAAACCAGCATAATATAAAGAGACGTCACGAGTTGGAGTCTATGCCACGCATTTTGTTGGCTCCATAATTTCACGAGTCGAAGACGAGTGACATTAAAGAGCCAACAAAATGCGTGGCATAAATAAGCTCAAACTCAAACGAGTGGCGTCTAATTTTTATCCTGCCCCATTTCCATATTTTTCAGTGTCAGAAAGTAGTGGCATAAACAACACTTTATGTCACACCCGTGACATAAACAAATCCCATGTTAAGCCTATGGCGTTTTTTATTAGGGGTAGGATAAACATGGAGGCGTTACCCAAGATGGCTGGCGTTACCTGGCCTATAATGTGAGTGAACACATAGGCCAGGCTTCCAAGCTATATCTGCGGTGTGCTCCGCAAGCCAGGTAATTTCTTTCTCTGTAGGTCCCATAAGCTGAAATCCATAATAAAAAATATCCCAAGCTTAGCAAATTGGTAATGAAACCTAGCTTTATGTTCATTGCATATTTCAAAAACACACACAAAAGATAACAACAAAATGGCAAATTGGTTATGAAATAACACTCTCCAAGCATTACGAAAGATCTTATAGGAGAGTCACAGACTCCTACAGCTAATGGTTCAAGGTGGTCGCAGATTTAACCTGACCAGGGCTAATGTAGTGTAGCTCTGGCGGCCAGTGAAATGCCTGGACATGAATGCTGACTGAAAAGGCGAATTGGATTATAATAAACCCCTGACGATCATGATATTTAAAAAAAGTTTTTTCACAGTCTAATGGACGTGTGTGTCAGCACTCCACTTCTTCCTAAGCCTATAAGACATCTAAATGCTGACTCTGCCCGATTCCACCTTTGCCCGACGGATCCGTCAGGCCGGTGAGAATCTGCGTTAATCTGGTCGATGTACGCACTTCACCGACCCGATTTTATTACCTTTCCTGACGGGAGGGCATTACTAGGGTGGGGGTAATGACCAACTGTCCCCGACCTTACGATTGTCGATGTACGCAGCTTCACCAACTGTTCCCGATTCTGAGTAGGCCATTTCTATAGCAATACTAACTATCCACCAGGCCTATCTGCAAGTACCTTATATTGATTTGTAGGAGAGACAGAGGCGGTTATAAATCGTTTTCTGTTATCTTAAAGAGGACAGAAGTTATTTTACTTTTGCATTATTGCTTATATGGACCTATCACCTGGCTCAGGGCCCAGCCAGCCCAGGCTCCCAGCCGCTTTCTTTGAGCTCATCCTGGGTCATTTACGAGGTTATAAAAAGAGGAGATGTGATCAGGAATAGTGCGGATGTCGATGTCTTATAGGTATAAGAAAACAACATTTTATTCCAGATTCTCACCGAGCCGATGGTTGGGATGAATCGGGAACAAATGTCGATGTCTTATAGGTATATGACTTCGATATTTTATTCCAGATTCTCACCGATCTGATGATCGGGATGAATCGGGAACAAATTTCGATGTCTTAAAGGTTTTAGGAAACATTGACGGGGCTTACAGCCAGAGAACCGATCGCCGTCAGCGATCTTCAGTCAGGAACCACCGACGGACTTTTGGCACTGCTGACACAAAATCGATCAATGGAAACGAACCAGCTCGTGAAATGACCCACGACCTTTACTGCTTAGATTATACAATGTGGCACAACCTACCACTGAGTGAAAGCTTGGTCACTGAGTGAAATCTACTACCCTCCTATATAGACACACAGTCGGTGGCACCACCGACAAACTTTTTCGGCAACTCAAAAAATCTGTACCCGTTTCGTCGGCGAATGGAAATGGGCCTATAGCCTCACGCCCCTCACAAACCCTCTGCCCACCCGCTACCAGCTCCACCCCACTAAAGCTGCTCCACTAATACACTGGCCGCCAGATCACACCTACGTTAGCTCTGGTGAAGTCTGGTCCACGGTTACCTTGACTGTCACTGTCCTGGCCGATGCTCTTACTATACCAGAATCAGAATCTCTGCTGGATGAGTAAATTATTCTCCTAGCACATTTTCGATCGTACTAGGAGAGGACAGTACTGTCGAAGCCCCATATGTACATGTTATCATTTCTTTTTGTGTATTTTGATTAAGTGGCCAGCAAGTTAGACATTGCTCTACCCTAATGATGTATTGTAGTGAGTATTCATAGTATTTATCTCACCCCTGGAATAAATGTCCATAGGCTTAACATTGGAAACTCGTTCTCCATGCCCCTACAAGTATTGCAGTCCGTTCTCCATGGTCTATATCCTGTGTGTTGTCCATTCTTTTAGTGTGTACAGGGGTGAGATAAATACAGAAAGCAACTCGTTTTGGTCAAAGAAGTCATTCTCGAACTCGTTTGAATGTTGTGTGATATTCACTCGGCTGTCGCCTCGTTCATATCCCTACGCATCAAACTCGTGGAGAACGACCACTTTGACCAAAACTTGTTGGTTTCTTCATTAATACTTCACGATATCCAAAATTGTACGCTGCTTGAGATACTTGTATCGAGTTATTTGGTCTCAGACCTGACCAACCTTTAAGTCGGAGACAGAGGTGATGGCCAATCTACCCCACTAAAGCCACCCCAACTCGTCCACTCCCTCGGGCCCCGCCCAATATTGAAAACAGTGCTCTCCTCATGATTTAGTGTACAATATTGGTACCTTGGCGACTTAATGTCACAACGCTGTGCGTCCCTAGTGACTCATGGGGCATACCTAAATATAGGAGTAATATAGGTGTTGCCGTTCAACGCCACCTAACGATGAGTTCCTTATAGTTAGGCCGTCGCTCGGACAAACACGGCCAAATGCGGCCTCTTGTCTAGTTAGAGCGTGCTTGCACGCGATAAATACATGATCTAGAGGTTAGAGTGGTCACATTGAACTTTCAGTATGCTTCCAAAAAACTATCCCTTTACTATCTGCATGGTGTTCACTGTGATAGTAAGAACAGAGCAGGGAGCCAGTGTCTCAGGGTCTTAGAAGTGTGCCCAGCTAACCATGACCAATCACTGAAGACAAAAATACCTCATTGACCCACCGGTGCTTGATATGTTTTGATCCTAGTTAGTCAGTTGCAGAAATAGCAAATTGACTGGGTGCAAGTGGGTTAGAGAAAACTGTCCATAGACTGGATTTAATCCAAACCTTTTAATTGTTATTCACTTATAATTGCACGCTCATTCATCTATGATGAACATACTATTTGCTCCTAGTTGAGTGCGGGAAATCGCGCTCATATACGTCATCTAGATAGAGGTTAGAATGCTCACACAGGGTTTCAGCTTGCTGCAAAGAATCTAACACTTCACTATCAATGTTCCACTATAAAGGCCTGGTTAAATGAGCAGGGGTCCAGTATCAAGCCTTTCCATGCCCCCTCCCCTACAACTGACTTGGTTCCTTTTAATAGAACTTTCAAGCCAAATAGACTTGAGTGCAGCAAGTGCTAAGGGCTATCAGAGAGCGAACTGAGTGGCATAGCTGACCTATTAGCCAGAGAACTAGGGCAGTTGACCTGCCATGATAAATTCAGTCACAACCATGACAAGTTGAATGGCATCTGTGCTATGCTAGACCAGGCACAAGTCAAAATCAAAAACGTTAGCCAACAAATGACAAACACCTTAAAAGAAATATGATACATGAAATATGATAAAGTAAAACGTTTACATGATATACTTCTATACTATAATACATATTCCTCTTGATGATACTTGAGAACAACTATCAAATCCATTCCCTGGGTTTATAGAAACATTCTTGATACTTTCAAATACAAATGGCTTACTGATCAATAATTTCCTATGATATTCTCTAACTTTTATTTGATGAGATCTTGGTATACCGCGCTCTTCCATTATAAATGGAAATACCTTTTGCTCCTAGTATAGGGACATACAGCACACACACCTAGAGTGTGAACGATGGTGGGTGTGATTGCAGGATTGTTTTTTTTTTGAGAGATTAGACTGCTAAAACAGAAATAACGATTCTTGGCTGTCTAAACTACAGAGTTGTTGATTGTCTTGGTTTTCCTTTGGTAAAGGATAGGTATATCATAGCAAGGCCCACCAATATATATTATTGTGTCCATCACACACAGGTAGTGTGATGGACAAATCCGACAACCAGATTTTGTCACGTAGCATCAACAACAACACAGTCAGGGGAATTTACCGCAGAGAACATGCTGGTAGAATGCGCACAGTGGACCACAAAAGCACACCTGATTCCTGTACCAATCCCTTCTGTGTACTCCCTACTGTGGAGATTGACAGCCCTTGCAATAAACTGCCCCTCCTGCGGTTTTGGGGAGTCCCAATATCGTTGTGAGATATATCTCCCGGTGGGTTACAGCCTTAACCCATGCTTGGATGATATAGGCCATCCATACCAACTAAACAAATATGAAACTTCACAAAAGAACAAATTATAACATAGTCTGTCAGGTCTTAGTTAGATTAGATTTCCTTGCCCATAAAGGGGAAATTATCAAAACATATAAAAAATGGAGCAAATTCATAAATGTGAGAGCACATCCATCCAAGCGATAATTTTTGTACGATTTCTGATGCTGGAAAAATGAATACGAAGAGAATATACACATTTATTACCCATCGATTACGGCGTCTCCATAGAAAATGTATAGGGCACCCTGGAATTAGCTACCCGGAGATTCTGGCATGTCAGAATCTCCTGCAGGAGATTCCGGAAAAATAGTCCTGTCCATATTGAGGTTGAATCATCATGTACTTCGAAATAAGTTTCTTCAATGTTCATTCAATGCTGATTATTTAAAATCAATCATGATTATCTTATTTACCATCAGAAATTACTGTCGTGACACACTTTGCATGCTAAAAGTACAGGTTAATGTCGAACTATATTATTGGTGTAAGTCTACACCGAATTACTGCCACACTTGACAGTGCTGTGATGTCTGGAACTAAATGGCTTACAAAAACTTTTTAATTACAATAGATTTGTTATTAATCTTGTAGGTGGATAATAAATACAACAACGACTGGATTTGTATACGAATTACCGTAATCTCCTCGTAGTTGACGACGTAATATCCTCGCTAATCGCTCGGATATTACTACGCGCCAACTACTCGGAGATTACGGCCACTCGTACACAAAACCAGTCATTATTGTGTATGTAACTTTGAAACACTAAATGAGTAAAATCTTGTCTAAACCTTTTATTATCGAATAACAGCTTTTGCCCAAAAAAAAGTAGAACCAAACGGATATGAATCAAATACAAGCCAAATTATGTGTGTAAGGCGGCAGACAAATCCCTCTAAAAGAATCCCAACGACTGGAATGCAAACTCTGTCTCACTCTGGACGAACGAAGAATTTGCAACTCCAAATAGAAGCCTGCATACAATTTAAAAATTCTACTTGTGTTCTTCGACCTCCTGTGAAATTAGCGGCTGAAAGTAGTTGTGATTTCTTTCAGAGCAGCTCGACCCTTTTTGTTTTCCAATAAAACACCATTATCTTCAGTCTAGTTGATAAAATTCGCATGAAACCACGCCATCCTTCACAGAAAACCGCATACAGCAGGTCTGGCAGCGAGGTGCTTAAAAACGAACTGCATACTAATTCCTTCATCTTCCTCCTACTCTGTCCTTTATCAGGGGTGCCACAGACCTGTGTAGGCGTCCAGTGACGGAGACCACTGGTCATCAAAGACCTTGGCTATGTGAGTGTGGTGCCTCACCTGGTTGGAATTCAATGTTATGCCGCCCACTTCCACATGCGGTGACTGTCAATATTGGTTTGCTACCTCCAATAAGTCATTTATCACTGGCCGACGGAAATGGCACCGATTAATTGGGTTCTCCTAAGAGTCGGTTGGTGGTGGCTAACGACTGCACGTCGGTGTCCAAACATTGGTGAGGGTACTGTAGAAAAGCCATTTTTGACTGGCCGACGAAAACGGCACCGAGTAATTGAGTTCCCCTAAAGATCGGTTAGTGGTGGCCAAAGACTGTCCTCCAAACACAATGACCATCATCCTTTGAATCTGTTTGTCGGTGACCAAGTCATTCGATGGTGGCCTTATTGCATCATCTCTGCACAATTAATCAGTGAACACTTCTCTCTATGTATTGTTTCCATTCATCAATCTGACATTGGCGATTACCGACTGCAAATAGGTGGCGAATATTCAGCCAGTGGAAAATGGCTTAAAGGCAGAGCCTCCATGGGGGTCAGGCAACCGACTGGCCCATGTGTCACTAGTTACATGATTAATATAGAATAGCGGGTCTAACATGCTAGACAATAGCAGCTCCATAAGGTCTAATGTGACTGATAGACAATAGCAGCCTATAGGGTCTAACATGAAGGATAGACAATAGCGGCTCTACAAGGTCTAATATGATTGATTTATAGTCAATAGCGGCTCTATGGCTATGTGGTGTGGTAAGTAAAAGAACTCTCATCTCGGTAAATGTGTAGAGGTGACATTTCTATATAAATTCATCACATAGACTCCATCACCATCTTTGTGGTGTAAAAGAACCTTGAAAACGTCTGGTAAGAACCTCTAATGGTTAACTGGACATTAAATCAAACCAACCAACCAACTGTAAGGTCTAACATGATGGGATAGGGGGTAAAATCATGGTGCTCCCTTGATGCGAGTATCCAAACACTTGAACCTGTTCCTGTCTTTAAGCAGGCCATTAGAGTCACGAGGCTACCTGCTGTACTGTGTTTAACTCACATAATCCCCATTCCTATATACCTATGAGCGAACAACCTATGATTACTTACCGCTGCTGGGGGTGGAATAACTTTTGTTTACTGCCCAGGTTGAAGTTACTGCCCAGGTTGACGTTTACTGCCCAGGTTGACGTTTACTGCCCAGGTTGACGTTCAGAGACATTCGGTTTTTATCGATATTAGCCGACAATTGAAGGTATATAGGAATAGGGAAACCATGTACCGGAGGAAATAAGTCAAAGTTACTCGGTAAAGCTTGGAAAAATTACTGCCCGCGGCCATGCCTTGGGCAGTAATTTTTCCTAGCCTTACCACGTAACTTTGACCTATTCCCACCGGAACATAGTTTCCCTCTATTCTACCTGCTGCTCTATGTTTAAGTCACACTAATCCCCAGTCTACCGACTGTACTCTGTTCAACTCACACTAATCCCTATTCTCATTGCATCACTTGTAACCTCTCCTTCATTTCCAGCAGTGGTAGATTTACTGCTATCTCAAAGTCCACACTAAATTTGTAAAAAAAAAAAATTTAAAGAATTAGGTCCAGCAGTATTTCAAAATAAAGACGGTTTTAAAACACACGGGGTGTGAAGTCATTCTGATATCTTCTTTCATTCTCACGCACAACCCGTGGGGCTTAAAATGTATATTTTGTATTTTATTTAGTTCTGTATTATCATTAAACATCACGAAATTGCATATGTTTGTCCATATGGCATGAGATGTCTTCGCTGAATGATATCACGAAGTAGAGCTGAGTGATATCTGTAGCAGAAGTCAACAAATGCCACGTAAAAATTATATGAAATTGAGTGACTTTAGGTTGAGTTTAGATTTTATCCTGAAGTGTTTTGAACTTCATTTCACCCTTAGCATATACATATTATATGGCATAACCGTGGCATAGAGTCACACCATGTTAAGTCTATGGAGATTTATTTGAGGGGTAGGATAAAGAACAGTTCCTCCATAGAGTTTACACGATATGCAGTCCTTAATGGTAGCCCTCTGTAGTTCGAGAAAATGAAAATTCAGGGAGGAATGACGGTAATGTGACAACATTTCTGTTGAGGAAATGAATGCGGCTGATACAAGGGAATTAGCGTGCTGAGTTTATCGTGTGACTTAGAGGCCAATATCATCTCGTTTTTATTTAATTAGAATTAAGTGGTAGATGCTTCTTGGATTTTCTTCAATGACAGTATGTTGAATAGGGACTGGCAGGCCTTTCCACAGTTGTATGTATCTGCAATGGAGCAACTTCTTACATGTGTCACTCCTAAAAGGTCGTTCCACAACCTTCAAACTCTCATTATTCATTGTTACTCATAGCTTACTATCAATTTCACCGTAAGCAGGTTTTTAACGAAAGAGAAAAGTTCCCATTCTGAGGCTTGGTAGTAAAAGCAACAATATATTTCGAGACCAATCGCACGGTTTAATCTGAATAACTTTTAAGTTAACGTGCCAAAACCTATAAAAATAAAAGGAATCTAGCATGGCACAGACTTAGTGCAGCGGGACCTATTTTGTTTTACCTAGATGTAATCAATATATTGTGATGACTCGAATATTTGTCTTTGTGTTCTTATGCGAAATAAAGCTGCTCCAATGAAAGGTATATCGCAATAATTTGCACCATTTTGTCATATATGTGCACCTGGTGTCCATATCAAATTAATTGCAGGTTATTCATGTAGTTATTGATTATTATTAAAACACCTCTGCCCCTTTACTACTTACCTTTGCATCACCAGATTTCACGGTAAAGCCACTTGAATTACGTAGTGATTCAAACGATATGGGATCGAGCTCTGACCATAAACATGAATAGGTTTCTGAATTTATCTCACCCTTCACATTGACTAATGGGCTAACCTTTGTGATTTAATCCCCTATTGATTATTTTAAATACTCAATGGGCGTTGGATACAGGTTCCCAATGTTAAGTCTATGGCGAAAAATATACTAGTGGTGAGATAATATCTACACTCAGAAGCCCCAACACTGTGAGTTCTTAAGAAGAATGTCCCTTTGCCATGTCGCGACAGACATATATAGCAGCCCTTTGATGTTTACTTGATGAACTTTCTCCTAGTGATTCTTGTCAAGCCTTTCTCTTTCTACCTTTCAGGGCTTTGACGGGCTGATAGTTGCCGAACGCCTGACTTCCGGTACCCATGAATTGCCGGTAACCAGCCGATCTGTGACCTTGTTGCTAAGTGGAGCCGCAGGGGTCATTGAGTTCCTGGAGGTAATATCGCCCATTTAATTTTGATATTAAAGATCGTGGTAATCACAAATAATAAGATAAAATGTATATACATGTACCTTACTGGTACGTACTCGCGTACCGCGTTTCTTTCAATAAAAATATTCCATGAGTTCGCAGAGCAAGTGGAATATTTTCATCAAAAGAATGCCAGTACGTACCAGTAAGGGAATGCATTTCTATTTAATCATCATCCTTCAAATATAAGTATTTGATAAATTACAAATGGAGATGTGACGAAGTTCAAGCTGGATTCGAAGTGTACTGGTATATATCTCTTGACATCTTACTGGAAATTGAGTGTGGAATACTCGCCAAGCACATTATATACTATTTTTTCCCTTTAACTCCCGTGATCCTTTGCTTTATTTGGTCTGTGTCCCTGTTATAAGCCAAATCATTTAAGGCACATCAGAATATTCACTCGGCTATCGACTGGTTCATATCCCTGAGCGCTCCAAACGCAATGGCGTACTGGGTAACAGACCAAACACTCATCAGTTTCTTTCTTAATACTTACATGAGACGGAAGACTTTTTATCTCACCCCTGGAATTCTTGTCCCATAGGTTTATCATTGGGGACTCTTTCCCCATCCCCCTATGAGTATGGCAGTCCGTTCTCCATATGTGTCATCTATTCTTTTAATATGTACAGGGGTGAGATAAATACAGAAAACAACTCATTTTGGTCAAAGCAGTAGTTCTCCAACTCGTTTAAATGCCACGTGATAATCGCTCGGCTGTCGCATCAAACTTATGGAGAACAATGACTTTGACAAAAACTTGTTGGTTTCTTCCTTAATCAATAACGGTGAGTCAGCAGTTTTCATTTTTTTCAGCCTCGCCTAGAGCCCACCCATGAGGGGCACTACACTGACCCGCGGGCAGCCGGCTCTAACCTCCTACCAATCGCTTCCTTCATCTACTCTGTTCACGGTATGTTGTACGCGCTACAAGAGATCAGCAGTTTCTTAAAGGCATATCGGACAATTTACCTTGAAAAGTAAAACCCATGTCAATTTCCTGGAAATTGAATATGATGATCTCCAAGTGGTATAGAACACATTGCTACTTTAAAAAATGCGGGTCACCTTGCTTGTTTTTTTATTTAGATATTAATGTTATGATGATATTATGACAGAATATATAAAAATTCAAAGAAAAGTTTTTCACATGATGGCGCAACCTATGTCATTTTCTTCGGACTTTCACAGAATATAGTAAATGTATAGTACTCTGATTTAAGTCTTTTTCTTTTAAATCACAGGTCATCCGCCTTTTTTTATATCAAAGAATTGAGGAAAACTATTGATATTCAGAACATTTCAGGTGAATCAGTCAAATGTAAATCAGCTTTAATTACCTATTAAGTCAGAGGAACTAGTGTAAATTGACAATTACCAGCATATAAAGGTGGCGCCACTGTGTATTGTAGGATATGCCTTTAAGTCACTTAAGTCTCACGAGTAAGGAAATAAGACTTTATTGGATGGTATATATTCCCACATCAAAGAGGCCTTCATAGGAAATTTAGAGAAACCTTACCTTACACCTGAAGGTAATATATTACACGTTAAAAGTGGGTCCTTTATCGACCTGTCCTGAACACATCAAAGGTTAGACAGTATTAATGACACAGGCCATTATAAATACATGCACAATATTGACTAGTTTCAGATACAACTGGTAAAGCTCAGTTAACATACCAGGTAACCTAAAAACTCTTGATTTGTCACTAATTTAACCCTGATGTACCTCTGGGACATTATGAAGAACCTGAGAACCTGCTTTTGCCTGCAAACTGTAAATGGATCATACAAACGACTTGTGAAATAAGTGTCTGGTGTCCCATAATGTTGAATTTTGCTTTACTGTCCAGTTGAATAGTCTCCTATGGTCACAGAATGTTGACTAGATTAATGTTCTAAATTCTATATGAATTCATTCATTACCATCCCCCATTCATCTCATACTCTACTTTTCTCTGTTGCATAACATATCACGTATGAACCTATTGACGATATCAAGTGGCCCTTGAGGGCCCGAACGGAAGACCGGCAGCCTAGCCGAGTTCGGTATTGTTGTCAAAATAAAGTACCCAAAAAATAGTGTACAAAAGACAACAAGCGGTTGTTTGCTCCAAAGAGTTGACGTGCAGTTATATCCGAGCGCATACGAGGATATTGCGCAGAAGCAACTCCGAGGAGCATACAACCGCTTTTATTTGAAACCAGTAGATATTGTATTTATTATCCACTTTTTCCTGACAAGTGCCGTGCCTAAATCAATTCATTTTAGGTATACAGTATTCTTCCATACGCACTATTTTTCCGAATGCGCCGGGTTTTGCAACCCGAATCATACAACGAACCGGTATCTGTATGCTCCGGGTATGTAGATACGCGCTGCCTATGTGTTTTCTACGGATACTTTGTATGGGGTGGATTATGAATGAAATGAGCCTGTGACATGAGATAGTTCAGCCAGCTTAGATACTTAATCAACGGACATGTATACCAACGAGCATAGAAATAGCAGTTTATTAAATTCTTTTTCTATACTCGTTGTGTATACCATGTACCAAAATGATGAAGGGATCAAAGAGAGGATACATTGAAAGAGATTCATTATACTTTTCATTATTGCGATAAAACTGAATTGGGCTTAAAAATAATACTGGGAATGAGCATTTTAACAGGTCGATGTCGAAAAAAAAGATGATTTAGACGTATTCCACAGATTATAATCAAATTTGTAAACGGAACACAACGCAGTACCGAGCTGTAACAAGACGTGAAATATAAAACAGAGATCATTCTATTGTCTCATGCACCTGTGACCTTATCAAAGGAGACAACCCGATGTGCGCCACTCTATATGAAAGAACCAGTGCCGGCGGATAATCAATAATTCATTCTTAGTGCATCAACCATACACACAAATCCGCCGCCTACATTAACGATAATTCCTTTTTAATTACCTACACTGTGCTCTATCCATACTCAGTCCCTCCCTATCTACTGCATCAATGACCTTTCCATCAGTAGGATAAACCATATCTGCAGCATCTAGTTACTTTTCTAGTCTTCTACAATGATGGGTTTTTCTTTGATTAGGTAATATGGATTAGCATCGCATTGCATAGAGTTTTTGCCATAAAATGCATGGGAATGTAGAATATGTGTTCAAGTAAACGTACATACTACACTGTAAAAAATCTCGTAAATTTTACGGTATTTCCCTGGGTATTTTACTGCTGACCGTAATGTATATTGGGTTACCAATATCATTGATCATTTCATTGTTATCAATGATACTTTAACATCTAAGTTTTCCAACTGCAATGTTATCAGAGCAGATTATATCATAGGGGGAGACATCAGAATCTGACAAGGCTGCATTTGATATGGACGGATTAATTCCATCCTATATATGTTTTATAAATGTCCTATGAAAGTAGTGTTTAATCCCCTGAATAATATTAATGCATGAAAACTTGAGAATGAATGTGGTTTAAATGGCAAAAATCTTACAGGGGATACATGAATATCTATTACAGATTTTGATGAAGTCACTACTTTGATTTGTTGTTGATATTGGAGTTATTATAAGAGTATCTAATACATCCATATTTACAGTAAACTGACTATAAATTGGATGGTTTACAGTGCTAAATATATTTACAGTTGAATATCGTTTTGGGATACCAAATGGAACTGTAGATAAGATAAGGGTGATATACCGTTCACGTTTACAGTAGTACATACCTTGTATATTTTACTGAGATTTTGTACAGAACAGAATTGAGGACATGTTTGATGACTGTTTCAGAGACAGAAGATTTCCTATTTTCCAAGGAAATGCTTGTTTTCATTTTCAGTCCATAAACCTCTTTTTTCTTGTGTAAAACAAAGAGAGAATATATTGAGCATCATTCACGCCAAAAAAAGGTGGTTGAAACCTCCCTACCACACCCCAGCCCCATTTCATGGCCAATAACGATATGTTTTCCATGTTTTCTCAGTCTTTCTGAGACTGTAAGTTCCATATGAAAATATTTCCTCTTCTTTCCATGAAACCACCTGGCATTCCTACTGTTTTAGAGCGTGCTTGCACGATCTATATACATTGCTTAAAGGTTAGTGTGGTCACATATAGACTGCGCCAGGGTACTACAAAAAAGACTATCCCTTCACCATCTGTGTGCTTTTCACTGTAATATTGGGAAAGGAGCAGAGGGCCAGTGTCTCAGGGTATAAGAGACATGCCAAGTTGACCATGACCAATCACTTAAGACCGAAATACCTCATTGACCTACTGGTGCTTGATATGTTTGGATCCTAGACTCAGGATTTTTGCAGGAATGGCAAGTTGACTGAGTACAAACGGGGTACAGAAAACTATGCATAGACTGAATGTAACCCCTTTTTTCAATTTTCATTCATTTATAATTGCATGCTTATTCATTGTATTGGGAGGAGGTAGGGGTCGTTACAGCAAATATCTTCGTGGGTTTTCTTCAAGGGCGGCTAACAGTTTCTGGTTCTCTCCATTTCATTCGGATAATTCGTTTCTTTCAACATTACATCAGATTTGGGTTTAGTAAATTACAAGTATTCATTTAAGGAATATCATAAAACAGAAATCATATCATGACTATCTATGATGATAGGAGACGTGCATTTAGCGACTGCAAAACACCCCCATATCGGTCTACTGCTGAAACACTCTCACAAAGATGTCCATCTTTTTATTTTTGGAAAGCAATGGACAATTTGCCTTGAAAATTGAAACCCATATCAATCTCTTGAAAATTGAATATAATGAGCTCAAAGTATTGTAGAACACATATCTGACTTAAAAATCGGGGGTCACCGTGCTAGATTTTGATCCAGAGATTGATATTATAATAGAGTACATAAAAATTTCTAAAAAGTTGCATTTCACATAGTAAAACCCGTGTCATTTTCTTAAAACTTTCATAAGATATAGTACTTGTTTGGTACTACACATTTCTGTTTATATTTCACTTTCCTTATTTTTTAGAGAATTGTAGAAACCTATATTTTTTAGTACCTTTCCTATGTAAATTAGTCATATGTAAATTGCTTGATTTATTTATTAGGATTGGATAAACTGGACCTAATGCTATATCATTTCATTTGGAAGTAGAATGTATCCGAAGCAATCAGTTTTGACTGGTTATTAACAATATTTAAAAGTCATCAGGTGACGCCTTTAATATCTTTAATAAACACATCCCATTCCTCTGAGCATGTCTTCCTTCTTCTACGTCCCGAGGCTGTCCTTTCATTGAACACTCTGGATTGTCTTTCCCACGACTCACATCCCCGTAAATGGATAACCTCTCAGGAATTTTTTCTGGGGGCAGCTGATGTCCTGCTCACCTATTCCATTAGCTTTGTGCACCTTGTTTCAGGTGGTCAGTCATTTAAGGCATATTGGACAATTTACCTTGAAAACTTAAAACCCATTGTTTTCCTGAGGATTAAATATGATGATCTCCAACTGTTGTGGAACACATATCTAGCTTAAATCAGGGGTCACCATGCTAGATTTTGATTTAGAGATTGATATTATGGTAATATTATAAAAGAATTCTTAAAACTTTCATTTTCTGGGTAAATCGGTCATATGTAAATTGACTTAATTTACTTATTAGGATTGGATAATCTAGAAACAATGTTATATTTACTCATTTGGAAATAGAATGTATACCAAGGAACCAGTTTAGATAGATTGACCGACACGTCTGTTTACACTGTGTTCCAACTTGATGTATCCCAAGGAACCGGTTATGACCGATAATTAACAATATTTAAAAGTCACCAGGTGGCACCACTGTGCAGTGTAGGATATGCCTTTAATACCCGTAATAGACACATCCCATGGCTGTGAGCATGTCTTCCTTGTCCTGAGGCTGTCCATTCATTAACTCCTAGATCTGCATTGTTTTTCCCACGACTTGCATCTTCGACTTCTCAGGATACTTTTACTGATGGCAGTTCATGTCAGCTCAACTATCCCATTAGCTTTGTGCGCCTTAGCGATGTTCAGGTGATCAGTCGTTAAACACGACTTCCCCTTCAAGGAATATTGGACAAATTCACCTTGAAAGGTAAAACCAATGTCAGTTTTCTGGAAGTTCTCAAAGTGTTGTGGAACACGTATCTAACTTAAGAATTGGGGGTCAATAGACTTTCACAGAATATGGTACATGTATGGTCACCGTGCTTGTATTTGAAAGAATTAAAGAAAACTTTATTTTTCAGTACGTTTCCTATGTAAATCAATCGAATGTAAATAGGTCTAATTCACCTATTGTTGGTTCAAATCCTCTCGTCAGCTTCCGCTGTTCGAAATTTTTTTTTTTAATTCACCTATTGGTTAGGTTAAACCCGATGATATGTTATAAATCACTCATTTGGTATTAGAATAGATCAAAGAAACTAATCTTAACTGATAGTTGACTATATTTAAATAACACCAGGTGGCGCCACCGCGAATTGTATGATATGCCTTTAAACCATCCCTTTAGACTGCTTCCAAAAAACGGGCCGACGCCGCGTCTCACGCGCGTCTCCCTCTTTCGGTTTCCCGAGTCACTTCCTAAACGACCTCCTGATTGGTTCAGCATGTCAGCTGATTCTTCCGTGGCCAATGGGATTCGTCAACACGATAAACAGACAAGGTGCAAGCTTCAATTGAAAATGGCAGTACTAACGTTATGGAGCACTGTACTGCACGCCAAGAGAGAATAGTTTCATTAGGAAGGTTTTAGCTATCAGTCGGACTTACCTATTCCGTGTGATTGGTGTTATTGATTTGTGTGAGTTGGCTACAGGGAAAAAAAGTGGTTATCCTCCACACAGTGTTGTATTTTAAGAAACAAAAATAGATGAATGAAAAAGGCAACAGCATGTAATCTATGCAATCTTAAGGGCTGATAGTGCTTAGACAAGTGTTAATTTTGTCCCATACTTAAAAAAAAAAGATAACCTATTCTCACTCTCTTCTTGACCCTGATCTATCTATAGAAGATCATGATTTTTTTGCCATATCCTGAAGGCTTTCTCATTGTTCTATATAGTACATATAAGTCCTGATTCTGTATTCTTATATCCCTATATACCCTTAGGGTCCCCTGGGACGTTAAACCTCAAATAAACAAACAAACTATATTCTTATAATGGAAGACCACCTATCTTCAGGTGAATTATATGTGAAATAATAAAAAATAGAAAAATTCTCCCTTTGTAGGGATGACTTAAACTCTTTGCACCATTCATACACACATAGGGAGTCGTTATAGAAGATATAGTGTCTGTAAATGTAGAATTTAATATATATACAGATGTAATCATACATTTGTAGCGGACCTCCGGTTCTAAGGGTTCTAAACTCACCACCCGAGATTAGATTAATCTATCCGGCGGAGTGAGACGAGCCTAGACTTGCTCAAGTCTTTGATTATGAACATTCATTAAATGATTTAAGAAAATCGGAATACAATTCATTATAGCATCTGTCCTTCTCTGACTGGCCCATGAATCAAAGACTTGTCCACTCTGACCAGAGTCTCCTGTTTATGACCCCAAGCCACCCCCTGTAACCCTATACCTCCCTCTACCCCTCCCCCTCCCCTCCTCCAGTTCCCTGGCTGCCTGTGTTGTCATAGCAATATATTTCGCTTACTCCTGACTGTGACCCGATTGAGGTCAAAGTGATAGGGTATCAATCTCCCAGCAGATATCCTGACCAGTAGCCAGACCTCTGCTTGGGGAGTGTGGAGCGAAACCACTGCTCGACTACCCTGACCCCTACACATTTCCGATTCATTATCTTTCTCTTTGGCGCCTAAAATAACATACTTCTCATTGATATCGAGGGGGTACTCACACAATGCCTTTAACCCTATCAGTCTGAGCAATGCCTTGAGGCACTCCCAGGCAGGGGACGATGAATGCCTTGAGGCATTCCCAGGCAGGGGACGAGGAATACCTCCAGGCATTTTTTGGGGCCATTACCCAAAACGGTATTCCATAGACTTTCTAAATTTTTTTCAAAATAATTGATAGAAGTATATAGGCATTATTCAGCATGAGTGTTTAATATGTAACTAAGACAATGCATATCAAATGCACCTATCAAATAAATTCTTGTACTATTGCCATAAGAGCATCGTCCCCTTGGGGTATATTGCTAAATATCTGTTGGACTTGATATGTGGGGCTCCTGCTAGGAGCCGGACTGAAAGTGTTAACCAATTCTGTATAAAATTCCATAGACATTTGTTATTTGTGCATTAGTCAATCTAGTTTTCTATTTAATTTATTCACTCGTGTTGATAAAAGATGTCACAGAGGGTACCAGAAAGAAGGCATACCTGTAGCATCAGGATTTGTGAGAATAGAAAATGTACAGTAACCGTATCAACACTTTTTCCACGCACAGATGGCAAGGAAGATCGTATTATTTGCTTATGCCGATTCGTAAATACTTTAGTGGGAATTTCATTCAGGAAACCTGATTACCTGGAGCAGAGACTAATTCAGGGCCCTTTCCCTGAGAGCTTATCTTGTCGTATACTCCCTGAAGTATATACTATTAATTCAATGTTCCTAGATATTCATAAAGTGTCCTGGAACTCCTTTGAAGTCATCTGGTGTGGATAATACAATTTCCACAGAAACACAGTTGACCAACTTTGTAGCACTACAGAGATTCATTTAAGGACTTGATAAGATTAATTTGTGAAGGTGTTTATTAGAGAAGATAGGAAGAAGTGCAAATTAAATGGAAATCAGCTCTAAATATACCACCGACTACAAGGATAATAAAAAAGAACTGCATCGAGATCCATAGATACTGACGATATGTCATGAGTATGGGTTGCGGAGTAATCTCACCAGGCAAAGCAGAATGAGTTTATGTACACAGCATAAAGAATGGCATAATTTCAGTGGCTATGGAGCGAGTGCGGTTCAGATTTGATCCCAGCCCTATCACTGACTAATCGGCTAACTTTGTGACATCATGTCCCATCGAGTTGTTTGTTAAATACTCCATATATGCATTGAGTACGAGTGCGCAAAATTAAGTCGATGGAAGATAAATTCCAGGGGTGAGATAAAGAAATGAAACTAAAGGACTGACAGTATTGCAAGCCATGATGGATAAGCGAGGCATAGTTTAGTCCTTCACGCGATCTAACTTGTCAAATTATATTGTTTTTATGAAATCATCAGAATGATTAAGCATCTCCTGTTATGGAATTAGGAGGGTGACACTGTGATAAAGAAGAGATAACGTAAACAGAATAACCAGAACTAGTACAAAAATTATCTTTAAAATCTTTCATACGAGGAGTAGTTTAGTTCTAAATTGCCCATATTTGCGAGGAGCAAGAATGTGGAATGACTTATCTTCTGAAGCCCAACACTGTAAAACTAAGGATGACTTAAAAAAGTACCTTTGATGAGACTTGTTATAATATATGGTTGCTACTGCTTCTGTCTGTAAATTTAAGGTTCATTGTTGTATGACTGTTGAGGTATTCCCCAGTGTAAGGCGAATAATGCATTGAGGCTTTCCCCAGTGTAGGGCGGATGATGCCTTGAGGTATTCCCCAGTGTAAGGCGAATAATGCATTGAGGCTTTCCCCAGTGTAGGGCGGATGATGCCTTGAGGTATTCCCCATTGTAGGGATGATGATGCCTTGAGGTATTCTACAGTCTAAGGCGAATAATGCATTGAGGCTTTCCCCAGTGTAGGGCGGATGATGCCTTGAGGCTTTCCCCAGTGTAAGGCGAATAATGCATTGAGGCTTTCCCCAGTGTAGGGCGGATGATGCCTTGAGGTATTCCCCAGTGTAAGGCGAATAATGCCTTGAGGCATTCCCTAGTGTAGGATGAATGCTGTCTTGAAGCATTCCCCAGCATAGGGTCATTGATGATGCCTTGAGGCATTCCCAAGTGTAAGGCAAATAATGTCTTGAGGCATTCCCTAGTGTAGGATGAATGATGTCATTCCCCAACATGATGATGCCTTGAGGTATTCCCCAGTGTAAGGCGAATAATGCATTGAGGCTTTCCCCAGTGTAGGGCGGATGATGCCTTGAGGTATTCCCCAGTGTAAGGCGAATAATGCATTGAGGCTTTCCCCAGTGTAGGGCGGATGATGCCTTGAGGTATTCCCCATTGTAGGGATGATGATGCCTTGAGGTATTCTACAGTCTAAGGCGAATAATGCATTGAGGCTTTCCCCAGTGTAGGGCGGATGATGCCTTGAGGCTTTCCCCAGTGTAAGGCGAATAATGCATTGAGGCTTTCCCCAGTGTAGGGCGGATGATGCCTTGAGGTATTCCCCAGTGTAAGGCGAATAATGCCTTGAGGCATTCCCTAGTGTAGGATGAATGCTGTCTTGAAGCATTCCCCAGCATAGGGTCATTGATGATGCCTTGAGGCATTCCCAAGTGTAAGGCAAATAATGTCTTGAGGCATTCCCTAGTGTAGGATGAATGATGTCATTCCCCAACATAGGGTGAATGATGCCTTGAGGCTTTCCCCAGTGTAGGGCAGATGATGCCTTGAGGTGCTCCCCAGCATAGGGGAATGATGCATTGAAGCATTATTTACAATATTGACAATATAGCCTTTTTATGTGATAATGAATTTCTATTTTTAAAAGAAGATTTTAATGACGATAAAAGTTTCACATGTGTACAGGTGATTTTCATCTTTTGTCGTCAGTGAAGAATTAACATGACACAATCAATAAATAAGACACACTATACTTATGATATGATATTTGATATAAGGTAAAATAGATAATCAGATTAAGGTTGAAATGTCATATCACATGATCAAACAACCGAATCTTTGGGTTTGGACGATGATAGGCTCACCCCCCGAAATTCTGGTTATGACATTTTCGTTTTATCTCACCCTGGTGTTTTTCTCCATAGGCTTAACGTTATTATCTCACCCCTGGTATTTTTTCCCATAGATTTAACCTAGGGAACTTGTACCCAACGCCCATGGAGCATCTAAAAAAATTCAATGGGGGATTATGTCATGAAGGTTAGCGCATTAGTCAATGTGAAGGGTGAGATAGATTCAGAAACTTATTCAAATTTACGGTCAGAGGTCGACCCCATCTCGTTTGAATTACTGCGTAATTCACGCGGTTTTACCTTGTGAATTTACTTTGTGATTAAAACTCGATGGGATATACGCTCTGACCCTAAAGGCTCCATAGGTTTCCTCTATAGGAACTCATACGGCCGTGAATGTAGTGTTCCCAATACTCAATGGCTAATTGGGTATGTTATTCTATATCAATCAACAATATCATACAGGGTGAGCATCAGAAACTCAATCGATGAAAATAACTTAGACCGTACTCCATCTTGTTTGACCGCTACGTAATTCACTCAGCTTCGCTTTAGGAATTACTCCGAGGTCAAGGTCGGTGGAGTACGGACCAGGTTATTTTCATCTAGTCGGTTTCCTTCTAATTATTTAATCCTTCTAGAGTTCTATACCTGAAAGTATATCTTAAGTGGGCTTCACACGTTGGGATTCAAGTACTTTTCTGAGGCAAATCCTGCTGAGATTCTCTACTGGAACACAATCTCTTCATCTAAATTGTAGGTTTACATTTAACTGAGACATGTTTCCCCCTGCAATTATTTGCGAAATATACCCCTAAATAGGAACAGAATCTCATGAGATTTTGAACCCTGTGAAGTACATGAATCCTGGGTGAATCCCACTTTACACGGCTTGACCTTTAGATCCCGGTCGTCCTTCGCTGTTGTCTCTAGAACTTCGATTGCAGTGCGGGGGTTGAGACAAGACCGGAGCCAATGGGAGGCTTTAAAGTAAATAGCAATTATCTATTTTTGTCCTCGTCATTATGGTGACCATTGTGCACCGACAGGAAATTAAAAGAAATTCCCGGAAATGCGATAAGAGCGCAATGAGCATGATGACTGAGGTCTGATTCCGTGGGACACGCTAATAAACACTGCCTCAGCACGTGTTTCAAACTCCAATGAGGCGATTGCGTTTCTTAAAGTTCCTAATCGAAAGATTTACGCTTTTTCAAAGTATATTTGTATTGTATTCCATTCAGCAACGCAACGTATTTGAGCTAGTATTCAGTCGGTGATAGTGGAAATATGATGGACGGATACAATACGAAGGAGAAAGATGAACCAGGAAAAATCTCTACCTCCACCATAGATAACTTCAGGTTTTCACAAATGAGTGGGTCAGGGGAGGATCATGCATAAATACAATTTTACGATGGCTACTACCTAGATGACGAAGCTATATTAACAATAGCCCACATACTGCCTAGCTACACATCTATTAAATCGCTGAATTACAATGATCTGATTAACTTGTATAAGAGAGACTCCCAAGGGGCCTGCGTTTTATGATATGGTACTTCCATGTACCTTTATATTAGTATATAACTGCTATCGACTGCTATTTCTCATCATACATGTATGAAAGTTGTTTGTTTGTTTGTTTGGCTTGATTTAACGTCCAGTCAACCATTAAAGGTCCTTACCAGACTTTCTCAAGGTTCCTTTACACTACAAGGGGTAGTGATCGAATCTATGTGATGAATTTAGATAGAAATCTCACCCCTGCACATTTACCGAGGTGAAAGTTCTTTTAGTCCCACACTACATAGACGTAAATCTACTACTGCTGGGAGTGATGGAAAGTCCTACAAACTTGGGATTACAATTCCAGTGCCCTAATCACTGAGTTAACTCCCCACCGCCATGTATGGAACATATAATGGAGATATGGTTAGTGTGCCTGGATGAAATCTGTTCAGAGATATTTCCGACCAAAACATCGAGGAACAGATTGAATTCAGACACACTCACTATGTCTCCTTATTATCATATACCTAGAAATCATGAACAATGCCATTTTACAACTCACTTTTATAAGACTGAAAGTGGTCACGTGGTACGGAGGGACGTATGAATATTCTTATGTCGCTCAGTGACGAACCGAATCTGTACTCCTGCTCAGTAAAATTGAGACATTCGCACACGGGTATATAATAATGTCATTCATCCCCCACTAACTTACTTAATATGGTGATGGTGGTTCAAAGTTATGAATGGATACAATGAAAAGGAGTAAGATGAAGCCTTATGTTGTTCCTTATAAACTCAGTTTATTCAATTACTATTGTTATACCACATAATGGGGCAAGGTAGGACCATGAAAATTAAATTATTGTATAGTTGAGGCCCTAACCTACTTATCAATAAGTTATCAATTGGTTATCATTATTGGCTCCTCCTATATAAATGGAGTAAAAGGATATATGTCTCTGGTCAACTATGCCAATAAAGAATCTAAATTAAAAAGGGTAATACACGAGCACCGTTAATACATAAAAGTCCTGGCCATATCGCTGTGATAAATTTCGTTTTTTTTCTCGATTTATTTGATTTGATCTTGCTGCGATATGCCCCCATCAATTGTTATATAGTTAACAGCCAAAACCATAGTCATGTTTCATCAAGACCAGGGGCCCTTTAGATAATCTAGGATCATACATGGAGACCCTTTTCTGTATGCCATAGGGACCCAGAGACGATGTAGGTCAACTTTATTCAACACTTATGAACGACCTGATACATGGCTGATACTGTCATAGTGACCAGACCTAGGCCCTAAATATTAAAGGGAGTTTGACCACAAACCACATATCAACCCAGTAAAAGGCTTCTGACATTTATTGTTAGTATTAAACCGTTTGTACATCAACCATGCTTTCGTGTACGATCCTAGATTATGAAACGGGCCCCTGCAGATCTATGAGTTACGATCCGAAATGTAATAATATTGAGTAGCAGAGTACCAGGTACGTGTGACTGGTAGAGCAAAGAATGACTTGGTAATTTGCTAAAATTTAAGTGTAACGGCTAAGTGTTGAAATTATAAAAACAAAACAAAAGAAACTAAGTTTCATCCCCCTCAAGGCATCATCCTCCCTACACTGGGGAAAGCCTTGAGGTATCACTCGCCCTGAATGGGTTATATCATTTACGTGCACCAATGGACGGTGGCCACGCAACCAATGCCTATTATGGATACAGGGGGAAAAACACGGGATATCAGGCATAGAAGCTGGGCTATAGGCGGCATGGTCTTGACGCCAATGGATGTTGGCTGAAGACGTCGGCGGCCGCGCCTGAGATACGACCTATAACGGAAATTGCTGTCTGAGCGCAGCGTTTGATTGCCATGCTCGGCGCACACTGGTCGTATGTGGAGGCGAGTGGACGAAACTGAGCGACCGTTATCTTTGTCTGTACACCCATTTTACGCCTGAACGAGCCGGTATTCTGTACCTATTGTCGTCCCATGACGGCACATCGCTATCGTAAATAACGTATGGAATTTGTAACGGTGTTAGTATTATGTACAAACGTATTATCCTACTCCGGATATGAATCTCCATAGAGGTAACATGGTGTGACTGTATGCCAAGGTTATGCCATCAAGTATTTGTATGACACAGGTGACATATGAAGTTAAAACACATAGTAAAAGTCTAGTTTTACAAACAATCTAATACAAATCTAGAAATTTTATGACATATTAACAGGGATATCTTCTCTTCAAATCAGTACTCATTGTGTGTTGTAAACATTTCGCTCACTTTCATCTTTGGCATGTTGCCAAGAAAACCGAAATCCCAAAAAATATTACAAAGAACCTGACCCCTCATGAAGTTGATTCAAACAGGGGACGTTTTGAGCTTCATTTTGGTATATGGTTTGTCTGGTTAAATTGAGGCGTAAGGTAAACCTAAAATAGAGCCTTATTCCCTCACGAGCTGCAGTACTGTAAAGTATATAATGATATAAAAACATAATCATGACACCAATGTATACACACATAGATACTTATTTTGGTGATTCCGGTGAATTTGTTCAGAACTTGTTCTACAAATTCGTTCTGACGGAATTCATCGGAGACACCTCAATAAGTATGTGAGTATTGGCGTCATTGCTATGATTTTACATATTACGCTGTATTCATGAGTAAATGGATAAATGGCTTCTGTAAACAGGAAATGTGCATAAATATAACCAATACCATGCGAAAGTTGTCCCATTGGGCTCGTGACACACTTCAGCACAGGCTAACTTAATTGCCTTGTGCTATTAAAGAAGAGTGTTAGTTTCTAGACGTGGGCTGTAGACTAATCCAGCGTTGCATAGATCTCATGCACGGAATATATGTTCAGGTTTCATTAGGAGGCGTTGTGGTTTTTCAACCTGCTGGTTCTGACGTCAGACGCCACAAAGCAGAGAGGCCGCGCCACACAGCGGATAATCCCCGTACCACTTTCTCGGGTTTACCAACGGAACAAGCAAGGTTTAATATTGCAGACCAACTAGGCCAGGTTCAACCCAGCGAACAACAAACAGCTGAGATGGTCCCGTGTCTGAGATTAACTACACTAATTCCTGAAGAAAAGAAAAGCAAAACCAACTAATTGCTGCTTTCTATAAAGCAGGCCTATTGGTCATTTTATGTATAGCTAAAATATACGGCCATAATCATATATGATACGCTATTTCGAATTTATGACAACAAAAATTGCTTGCTTGTCACATTATAAGACCAAAGTGTGAATTCGAGTTACCCTTATGAGCAATACCTAATATTGTGCAGAGGTTCTCACATAGGAATAGCGCTACCTGAGGAAATGTTCATGAGTGCAGGGACTGTTTCTAGTATCACAAAGATATATGTCTGACTCAACAGAGCATGTTTTCGAGCAAGGCTGTTAGTGATTGGAAAATTTGAACACGACTTCTAAGATTAGATAATTAAGAAGGGGCATACTCATTGACTAATTAAGTCTAAAACATCCAAAACTTTTATTTAGAATTCAGATCTTTAAAAATGCTTAGTTAATGTGCAATTTTCCCTTAACAATTCTCTTGCTTTTCAATTACCAATGGTCTGATTGTCACAAATGTGATTTTCCTGAATGCATTCGTCTTTATCAAAAGCATCTTTATCAAAAACCACTGCATTAGAAGAATGAATAAAACATATCTCTTAGATAGGTAATATGTGTGGGGAAATACCTGACAATATCTCACCCTTGGTGTTTGGTAACATTCGGAGCTCATTCTCCATGCCCCTACGAGTATTGCAGTCCGTTCTCCATGGTCTATATCCTGTGTGTCGTCCATTCTTACAGTGTGTACAAGAGGTAAGATCAATACAGAAAGCAACCCATTTTGGTCAAAGTTGTTGTTCTCCAACTCGTTTGACTGCTATATGATATTCACTTTTGACTAAAAGTTGTTTGTTTCTTGTATAGTTCATTTGATTTCGTCTAATGTAGTTTCGGTGGCATTACTTACACTTCTAGTCCTCCACCAGAGATACTATCATTATAAAAGAGTGTACGTTTCTTTCATTATCATATACCTGTGTGTGAATGTCTATCAAATACTGCTAGCTGCTTGGTACAGTGATAATGTTCGCGCCCGCTGTGACTGCGACTTAATAATTAAATGGTGCTTTTTCATCGATTTGTGTTATACAATAATAAGCAAACATCCTTACTGTGGACGAAAGCATTCTCACTCTGGGTCAGTTGCCGATTTCATATGTCCCTCTGCCTGGGGTGTCAGGCCATATGATATCAACGACTGACCTCGAATGGGAACCGTTTCGTCCACAGTAAGGACGTTTCCTTATATTATTCTTTAGGTGAATTTTATCGTTTTTTCCCTTCTCACTCAGATGTGGACAAGTTGAAGGTGTTCCTGACTAACCGGACGTCACGTGAGGCAGAACGCCGTGATTTGATGCGTCACCAACAGGAGGAGCTGCAGTCAGAGGCCGCACGTTATGGTGACGTAGTACTCGTTGACGTCATTGACGTTTACCGCAATGTACCACTCAAGCTTGTTCGCTTCTACCAATGGTAAGTTGCTAACGGTAATGGTAAGTCCCTACTTTAAGGTCCAGGGAGAACCCCCCCCCCCCCCCCCCCCCCACACACACACATGGCTTGGCTTTTATAGTATAAAGACAAATGCTGGTAGTTGGGTGATTTCTAAATTCTGTTATCTTTTGCAAATAACTCTAGATAATATCCATATATCGGCAAATAGAAAATGAAAAAAAAAATTGGCATGTCACCCTGCTAACTTTTATGGGAAGGCCATCTGGAAATCTAAATGCTTAACTATTGGTGTTTATGGGAAACTGCATTATTTTGACTTTGTTGCTAATTGACACTGATGTTCTATTGCTATCTTCAAATAATTCTAGATTATGATAGTTGGGAACATGTACAAATGAGAATGCTAAAAAAATACTATGTCACCATACTAATTTCTATGGGAAGGCCATCTGAATAAAATAAGTGCTTATTATTGGTCTCTATGGGAAACTTCTATATTTTCATGAAATCAGATGGCAGCACCAGTGTTAAATTTAGTAGACACAGAGGGCACTGCGATACCTACCCGCATTTGTCTTTAAATTGTATTATAGGTTATATAGTTGATACACGGGTGAAGTGCCTAATCCCAGCGTGGATCTAGTGGATTACGCCTCTGGAAGCACTTGGATTTGATAGAATATACAAGCTGTACCCACTTTTTTAAGGTAGGGGGCTACTTAGGCTACCTAGGGATATTGCCAGAGGTATAATAGCAAAGTCCCTCTTAGTGGGTCCAGGAGGCAAAGCCCTGGAAATCACTTGAATTTAATGACATATAGTAAGATATTTATAGGGCTTTGTTTTGGGTAGTGGGAATTACTCACTTTTGACCACCTGGGAAATATATAAGTTCTACAGGCAAAGCCCTTCCTAGAGATACAGAGGACAGAGCTTCAAGAGGCATTTGGATTTCATAGTTTATACAAGCTGTTCCCAGGATTTGGGTTCAGGAGAGGGGGTAATTACACACCTTAGACTACCTAGGCAGATTGCAAGGGGTCCAGGGGGAAAGTGTCTTCATGGGGGCCCGGGGGGAAAATCCCCCTCAAGAACTTGGCTTTTAAAGATTGTCTAGTCTCTAAAGGTGATATAGTTGCTTCCTTGATGACAATGTAATAAGGGGGCTTAGATGAATCTGTTTTTGAAGGGGTTGGGGGCACACTTGAGACTTCCTTAACTATATCCCCCAAATGTTATCCCCCCATAAATAGGTGTCAATATGGGCATCAATATGTCAATATCTTTTTCCTATGTGAAAATGGCCCATTGGTGTATATTGCCATAACCTTTTAACTAAAATAGATAGAAACTGAATTTGAAAAGTGTATAAATTTAGAGAATTCCTAGATGGAACAGATTATCCTTGGAAAAATTGCATGTTTAACCCGCCAAATACCAGCTGGAATACTCTAGAATACGATGCAATCACTGCACTGAACATAATCTAAACGGGTATTATACACGTATCATACACGCTCATTCAGTCCCTTAAGGCTAAAGAATACATTGTCATGCATGTGTTTGGCCTAACGTCTTCATACCGTTTGGCCGAATGTACGCTGAATAACCAAGGAGATACGGCATACCCAATTTCATGCCCAATTGATTCTATGTGAATATGTTAATATTGCGCAGGTTGTTATTGGAGAGGGACTTTGACCTTGCCATGAAGACAGATGACGACTGCTACGTCGACGTCGAGCGTCTCCTGTCACGACGTGACGCTGACGTCATCACAGGAGACCGGCTCTGGTGGGGCAGGTGAGGGACACTCCTTACTACTATTGCTAATTCTAATCTACCACCCTTTTCAGGTGTGTTCAGGTGCGTTCAGGTGTAAAGCTAGAGGATAAGTGACCAATGGTCCGTAGAGGCGTCTGTTCCCTCCGCTATGTCTGTGAGGGCGCCACTCGATAGTACAACAAGGACATCTGGCGATGACTTGAAACACTATCAACGATCTATACTTAATATAAATCTGGTGATATATATATATATATATATATATATATATATATATATATATATATATATATATATATATATATATATATATATATATATATTACTAACGAGGTGTAGACTTTGATGACTCACAAAGTGCTATGCGAGATGTATATTTTGAATCAAGAGAAAGGGTGGTTATTGAGCCCATAGTAATTGCTGTTCTCAGTCTTTTGTCCCATAAAGGTACGCAGGCAGCGTGATCAAACACTTACCTGCATTCGCCGAAATGGCTCCTTACCTACCATCCTTGTGCATCAACTCACAGTATTCCAAATTTGGCTGTGCGACGACACACCCATCTTAACAACTTTATGTTTTTGAAAAAGCAAGATGGAGACTTGGTGTTATAGAATCTCAACACGCGAACAAACTAAGTTAGGCCGGTTAGATAAAATAGATTTAAAAGATGGTTCCAAAACTTAAAAAGGAGCAATGAGAAGAGACCACAAGGTTAAAATGGTGAAGATGTGGTTTGATAAATACACAGAAAGTTATTTTATAGAGCTGCAAATTGTATGATGTATGGATATGAGGATAGATTAATAAAAGATTGCTTAAAAAAGCGGTGGCGATACGAAATATTGACACAAACTCCGGATTTAAACATCAAAACTGGACGTTACAACAGAACTATATAACATAAGATTATCAAGAGACGTCACGAGTTTGAGTCTGAGTTTATTTATCCCACGCATTTTGTTGGGTCCATAATTTCACGAGTCGAAGACGAGTGACATTACGGAGCCAACAAAATGGGTGGCATAAATAAACTCAATCTCAAACGCGTGGCGTCTAGATTTTATCCTACCCCGTTTCCATATTTTTTCAGTATCAAAAAGTAGTGGCATAAACAACACTTTATGTCACTACCCATGACATAAACAAATCCTATGTTAAGCCTATGGCGTTTTATATTAGGGGTAGGATAAGGTGTGTCATTCGCGAGGGCCCAACATTACGCACTAACTAGGAAACAGGTTTTGATTGTTACAACCTTTATTCCAATTTGGAGTTTTCACTTAATGATGATGTGGCATGATTTTTTTTTCTCAAATATGATCATGTTATGCAGTAGAGTACACTACTTGAATATTCCAGCCAACAGACAAAGTATGCTTTGTGAATATTTCTGATTAAGTACCTTGTTACCACACCTGCAAATACTATATTGAGAGGGTAAAAAGAAGATGGAACATATTCAACTCTCATGTTGGGAGGTGCGGTCAAAGGGGTCCCTTTACTGATCTACCCAAGTAAAATAAAGTACTTACAAAAATAGATGACAAATACATTCCAAGACCAGAGGTGGAGGGATGTATTTAATAGGACAAAAGACTGAGAACGGAATCGCTACGGGTTTACTCACTACGTTCCTCGTAACTGTACAGTCACTGAGTTGTTTACGTAGCTGGTAGACGTAAACAACCAGATTCCTCCGTTTCTTACTATATGTCGTTAATTTCTGTCTGAGTTGCAGGTTCAGACAGAGCTGGGCTGTTGAACACTACGGGAAGTGGGCCGAGCTGCAGTACCCTTCAGTCGCCTACCCGACATTCGCCTGTGGCTCCGGAAGTCTCGTTAGTGCCGATATCATCCGCTGGGTGGTGCAGAATGCTGAAACGCTGAATATGTTTCAGGTATGAGTCTTTCTGGTAAATGATTAGCGAAATGGCAGTATTTGTCGGGGCTGGCGTTTATATATTTTTACTTTTTTACTTTATACTTTTTGTTTCTTAATTTGTAATTATATACTGTTATCCTCTATCCCCAGTTATTCCTTATATCGAGGATTAGTTCATGTGATATTTGCTATATAGTTGTTTTTCTTTTATCTCTCCATCCGTGCCACAGTGTCGGGGATGGGTTTAATCAAGTGGTACAATATGTATGTACTTTCTATCCTATATACAGTAAAACCCCGCGTAAGCGGCAACACTCCGTTCCGGTCCAAAGCGTCCGCTTACGCGGTGTTTTCAAGTTTCTTCCAGTCCAATATGCAAGTGTTATATACCGATATGTAGGGGAGACAGAGGCGATAATAGATCCGAAATCCATTTTCCGATATCATACGCGGGGTGTCCGCTTACACGGGGTGTCCGTTATGCGGTGTTTTACTGTATATAAATATCCTGCAATATGCTGTTATTGTCGTGCCACCAGTCCCTGGATGTCAATCATGTTGCCTCCAAACTGGGCGCCTTGCATAAAGATAATATAGGTACAAATATATATCCAGAGTTCATGTGAGAGGTCTTTGCCTCATAGGGAGGACAAGTAACCTTGATTCTCATACATGTTAAGTATATCCATTTAATTATAAATGTCCACAAGTGAAGGGTTTAGATACAAAGGATAATTTATTGCCTAGATATTGAATGTTCCAGACAACACATGACCACACTGAAAACACACCCTACCTTCCAAGGAAATCCTTGTTTTCATCATTAGTTTATAAAATTCGTTTTTTTCTTGTGTAAAACAGAGAGATGATAAATTGGGCCTCATTCACACCAATAAACAGTGGTCCAAAGCTCCACCTACACCCCAACCCTATTCCATGATCAATGGCGATGTGTTTTTTAAGTTTCTCAGTCTTTCTAAGGCAGTATATTCCAAAAATATTTACTTTACGAACCCAACTAACATTCCTGTGATCAAAGATAGTTCTTGTGCATTTACGAACAGAAAATAGAAAGGAACATTATATCATACTTCTTCAGGATACTAAGTCCCTTCAATGTTTTATTTCTTGAAATGTGGTTCAATGTTTAGTATCTACAATAATTTTGAATATCTCAAAATCTACCTTTCTTGAATAATTGGCCTATTCTTTTTCATGTTTCAGGTGGTTATTCACAAACTTCTGTTGTGTATAATAACCTTGTATATAGAATCTTGTCTTTTTTCCGCTATTGATGATCTACAGAAACCTAGATAGATGATAAATAACATTGTCTTTCATCACAGGGAGAAGACGTATCATTGGGAGTGTGGCTGGCCGCAATCTATCCCAAAATGGTGGATGTAAGTATGAAAATTAAACTAAAGCAGGATTTAAGCCACCTCCGAAATTATAAGCACTTATTTACACAGAATACTGATTACAACTTTGCATGAATTGGTAGGCGACCGATGTAGAGTGCATCTGGTAAAAAGAATGCTATTGCTTGCTATAGAGGTGTATTTGCCGCATCGTCTAAAACCTAGGGTTCATTTATAAAAAGATAACTTTTTTCTCTGGACTTCAAAATGGATTATGATAATTCGAAGTGGAGTAAATCACAAAAACACATACACTGGATTTTTTTTCAAAGATGTTTTATTTACAACCGAGATGACAGTGTCGTAGTATAATATTTGGTGTCAAGGAGAACACGACCTTTAACCTTATGTTCATAAAAAAAACTCAGGGCCTCGATTTCTTAGAAAAAATGTCAACCGATAAAAGCCTTTTAACCTTATCCTTTTGTTAAAAACAGTTTACACTCGTATCTGATTTCATTTGATTCTAGGACCCAGCGTTTCAGTGTGAGAAGCAGTGCCTGAGTGACATGGTGACGATGCCTGACCTTTCCCCTCGTGAGCTACAACAAATATGGGCCGACCGCCTCGCCTGTGGCGACCCCTGTGGATGCAATTGAAAGTAAACACTCAATGAAGGTCGTCTGGTTCCTTAGGTATCCCTAAAGTAGCGTTACTTTAGGGAATTCTTCTTGTATCGGGAGATCTGTAGAGTGTCTGGTAGATATCCAAAAGGGAGAGGTGTGCTAACAGCAAGAAATTAAAGTCTACAGAACACCCACATTATATTTGAGAGACTTTTCAAAGAAGAATACTATATATATGTATACATTTCATAGATTGGAGCTGTATATGTAAATACAACTGAATTGATGTATTTCTGAATTTTTAGAGCATTGACAAGGATGTGGATATATGCAGCATTTTCATAGTCCTTCAGCAATTTATAGATCCAAATACCAGCTGACTTTTCATAGTGACGGTTCCTTGCAACGTATGGTTTCCCCAACGTTATACTTTTATTATCCATCGTATACAAAGCACTCATTTAGAATATATGGGGACTCAGTAAATCACTATCCTCTGTTTAAAAACTGTCCACTTCTTTGCTTAAATCAAATAAATGTAGATGAAGTGTCAAAGTAGAAATTTGAACCAACAAAGACAGATATAAGTGAGTTTAAAAGGGATTATTTTGTAATCTTGTTAAACTTTTCATCCGGGTACAGTGATGAGATGAGAGATTAAGTCAAGTGGAACATAGCATATAAAATGTAAGCACATTTAGAAAGACTCGACGTAGCCATTTTATTATCCACCTAATACAAAGTGCCAAGAAAACATATAGGAGCATGTATCCACATACCCGGAGCATACGGATATGTTGTATGCTCCGGGTTGCAATAAACGGCGCATAGAGATAAATAGTGCGTAGTGAAAAATAGTGCATACCTATAAGAGACTAATATCAAAACGCCACCTATCTGGAAAAGGTTGATAATAGATACAATATAGACTGGTTTCAGATATTAAGCGATTACATGCTCCTCGGAGTTGACTACGCAGTATCCTTGCATACGCTCGGGTATTACTACGCGTTAACACCTCAGAGCATACGGCCGCTTGTATCTAAAGCAGTCAATATGTGTATACATATTATTCTTTATCACGGTAGTGGTGGACGAATCTGAAAACCTACCATTGTCTCATATCGTACTGCCTGTGATTTTCTACAAGTGCAAGGTGCTGCAATGTTCTTCAAAAGACAAGATTCCGGAATAGTGGCATGTTGCTTTGAATATACATATGTATTTTCCATTGTCTTGTCAATCATATATAAGTATATGAAAGATACACCCAAATGTGTAGTCAATAAAACCCAAAGTGTTTCATTGTGGACGATGAAAATATCTGTAAAATACATTTCATGCTGTTTATTGAATAATCAACATTGTTCCATATTGTGGGTGACCGAGTAAATGTGGAAAGAATGTATTTATTGGTTTAAATGAATCGTGTATTCTGGGAATTACATCTATAATCTGCTACAAATTAAATGTAAATTGGTGCAAAATATCCTGTATGAAATAAAGTATATTTAACATCCCATGTCCATTAAAAAGCCCATATTAAGTGGGTTCAATTGGAGGCAAAATCGTCATTTTACACCTCTTGAATGCTTTGCTTCAGAATATAACATGCATAATTTTAGTCATAAGAAGAGACATATTCAACAAGCCAACACAGCCACCACCTTTGATGTGATGGTAAAATGCCCTTATTACGTTTACAAATGCACATTATATTCTGTTTTATCAATACGAGACCCTACTCTTTTATAAAACGGAAAGTTGCTGTCAGATGACCAAGGAATTTTAGCATTATCATCAAGTTTGTGGGGGAATTGTACGCATATTAGACCTTTTCCCACGGGCTGGTTTCTCACCTTATTTACTTAGTTACGCAATGCCTGCAGTCAAACAAATACCTGGCAACGTATTTTTCAGCATTGGATTACTGAGTGTATGAGCGTAATGCGTTTATAACACCCATGTACATTGTTTCCAGTGAGGTAACAGTAATTGCATCATATTCTATGGCATTCCAGTTCAAATTTGGTCTGTTTTATATGTATATCACATCAATAATAGAGGGAAACTATGTTCCGGTGAAAGGAAGTCAAAGTTACGAGGTAAGGCTTGGACAAATTACTGCCCAAGGCCCTGGCCGCGGGCAGTAATTTTTCCAAGCCTTACCGAGTAATTTTGACTTCCTTTCACTGGTACTTGGTTTCCCTATTCCTATATACCTTCAAATGTGGTTTAATAAGAGACAATCTGATTGGTCTAAATGTCAACCTTGGGTAGTATACGGCAACCTTGGGTAGTATACCAACCTTGGGTAGTATCAGATAGTTACTCCACCCCCCAGAGCGTGGTGTAAGCATAGAGTGTACAGCCATAGGTATATAGGAATACGTTATATATATACCTTAGATAATACAGGAACACCAAAACTGAATACACAATAATACATTGGGAGGCGTATCTATATGCATATCCTTTTCCAAGTTAAAACCAAGACAATTATCAACTATGAAGTTTGAACAGCCCTGACCCGTTAATATAATACCGTACAGTAGCTTAGATTGTTCAAGCAGTTTAATCTGTCAAAATGCAACACTCCTACAATCACACCCATCGTTCACTCTTTAGGTGTGATTGCTATGTGTCGCTATAGGCATGAGGCCGGACTCGCCTGTATTTGTCTGAGCGATGGCGTGAATAAATAACTCACTGTAAGGTGACGTTGAGTGAATATACCTGTATTAGGGTACTTCTTGTGCGTTACATTCTTAGTTCTATGCCAAAGCCGTACTTTTTCTTAATTGTCCTCTTGCATTTGTCAAAGATACCCGTTTTATATCTTTACCAATACCATGAATCTGTATTAGTTATCGTATGCATGCCCAAAACTATCATTCAGTGTTAAATGTTTTAATGTAGATCAAGATTCACGTGCTCTCAAAACCTCATAAGAATATCACTCAGTCATTAGGTAGTTTTCTGGTTGTGCCTGATTGGGAAATCACATCACCATTGAAGACCTCAGTAGTAACTAGTTATAGAACTGTGTCCATCTTTTTTGTGTTCAAATTCGTTGTGCAAAATATATGGATGTGAATGAATATAAAGCATCAATGAGAGAATTCATATGTATTGCTCTGTGTGTGGATGTATTACATTTGACAAGAATCACCATGTGTATATACAAATAAATGAGATGAACTAATCTTCTGACATGACTTAATTATTAACCTCGTTTCATAGCTATAGTATAATAAACCCCATCCCATGGATAGTGTTCAGATTTTCAAAGGAGAATCATTTCCATACAGGTACTCGCAGTTGTCCATCCCCAAGAGTATAGCTCAAGGTATAGTCAACTAGCTGTTTCAAAACCATAGACCCACGTTTTGAAACAGTTCCTAGTCCGCTCACGCCCCGCGCCGCTTTCGAGCTAGATTGGCAACCAATCTCCCTGTCCCTAACTTAGGGGTTGGTCTGGTCTGATCGCTTTCTGCCAGAGAGCTCGAGACAAATATTACAAAGCAGGGTAGACTTTTGGGACATAGTAGAATATAAACTATGAATACTTACTACAAAGCATCATTAACTTATATTAGCTAATTGAAACAGGCAACCAATCTCCCTGTCTCCAACTTAGGGGTTGATCTGGTCTGATCGCTTTCTGCCAGAGAGCTCGAGACAAATATTACAAAGCAGGGTAGACTTTTGGGACATAGTAGAATATAAACTATGAATACTTACTACAAAGCATTATTAACTTATATTAGCTAATTGAAACAAAGTCTGAAACTTCAGGGTCTCTTTATCAAAATACACAAACAAGAAAAGAATAGTATGGATAAGGGGTTTCGAGAGTACTACAATCTCCAACCACGACAATAACCTGTTGTGAAAGAGACTACCACCACAAATCTGAAAGAACGATTCGCTCTTCCAGCAGAAATTCTGACTGGTTGTAAGAAGATCAGCTAGGCGAGTGCAAGTAAAGATTGTTCAGTTCAGATTCTTTCTTCTTCTTCTTCTTTAACGCACTAAGTGTCTATGACACGTGGCGCTCTTGATCTCCAAACTATCTTCTTCCACTCTTTCCTGTCTTTGGCAATTTCTTCTGCCTCCTTTGTTGTTATGTTTAGTCCTTTTAGGTCTTTCTCCAGGACCTTTAGCCACGTTGATGTCTGGCCTCCTCTCGGTTTCCTCACTTTCCGTCTAGCCTCCGCTAGTGCTTGCTTCGCTGGTGTTTCTTCATGCAGTCTCTCTACATGGCCGTACCACCTCAGTCGCCTCGTTCGGATTCCACCAGATCTAACATAGTGTAGCTCTGGCGGCCAGTGTACCTCGAGCCTGTGCAACCTGGCTCTGGCGACAACGGACTGTACTAGAGTCTACTATAAACCCAGTGGTGCCACCAACGGTAGCAAATCGAATTATAAGTTACTAGCGCCACCTGTGGCCATGTGATTAACCATGACAGGTGAGAAGTATCATTCACCTGCCAATATATACATATACAGTAGAACCTTCAAGCGGACAACCTTCGCTCTGAGCAAAAGTGTCCGCTAAGGCCGGGTGTCCGCTCACGCAGGGTTAGAATAAACATCCAATAGAGTAAGTGGCAGGTGGAAACACCGCATTACTTTAATTTCTATACACATATTTATAAATGTCCTTTGATTTGATGATATCCTGACTAGACAGAGAAGCCAGAACGTTCCTGCTGATTCTACCTTCTTTAGTCTACCTGTCTAAACCACTGACATCCCTCACTATTCTGGCACCCTCCATTCTGTCTGGCCTCTGCTGTTCCTCAGCCATTCTCATGCTTAGAAGAATAGGATGTCCAATATACTCTGACCATTGGGGCATTTCCTAGCGATACAAGTCCCTGAAACCCACTGTCTCCTCCATTATGACCTCTCCAGATCCTAACCTTCATCAAAAGTTCTGCTAATTTGTGGGGCCAGTCCTGGACTGTTTTCTCCCCAGACTTCCAATGCTAGCCCCATAACATAAATGCACCATTATCAAGCAAGAGAGTGACCTCTCATTTTCTCCTGTATTGGGCACAGGGAGATATGGAACTACTAACAGGAGAGGCAATAATAATAAGGCCCCTCCTTTCAGAGTTATGAGGGGAACATAGCTTTCTCAGTCTCACACTATTGTCTTAAAGGCTTTGGACAGAATATTCCTTTCTTGGAAAGGCATGAAGAAGTGGATTAAAAGGAGGCATCATTTGCAGCAAAACATTCAGATTCCCCTATGTTGTATTTCTAATATGATCTAGGATTGTTTCCTCTATGGCCCTCTTAGGCAGGATGAGTGATACAAGGCCCCTATGGTTGACTCTGGTGAGCATTCCTACTCAGAATGACACTCTAGGGTCTCTCCCTACCATGTCTCCTCCCCTTCTTGCTCCTCTAGTTCAGAGGTGGTCTCCTCATCCTGCCCTTCAGGCTACCTCTACTCTGGCTACCTCTCCTCCTCCTTGCTGGCCTGGCATACTTCCTGAGGAGTAGCAGGTGGCAATGCTCAAACTATGACATCATGGGAAGGCTATCAGGGCTCAAGGGCACTATGGGCACCAACAGCAAGGCCATATAAGCTTCACAATATGGGGAAAGAGAACCAGCAAGAGTGAGCGAGAAATTGAAACCAGGTGGTGCCATGTCTTCCCCCATTGTAATGGCATGCCCAACAATGGTCTGAGTTTCTGACATGCCATGGTCAGTTCCGATCCATACCTTAACCTACTAAACCTTTTTATATGTTAGCCATTTAGTTGAAAGTATGACACAAGTATGTGACAGATTTATACTATCAAGAGACGTCACGAGTTTGAGTCTGAGTTTATTTATGCCACGCATTTTGTTGGCTCCATAATTTCACGAGTCGAAGACGAGTGACATTACGGAGCCAACAAAATAATTATTTATGTCACTCGTTCGTAATCCGGAAACTTACAACACAGGAATCCTGTTTCTATATATTCTTGATGACCAATTACTCTTTTATAAAATCCATTATATAATCCATGTATTGAATTGTGTCACACCCTAAGTATTTTTATCTTCATTCATTTGAAAGTATTTAGATTCGAAATGGCAACAGAAATATTGCATTGTGGGATTCCTGATGTATCCCATTGAATTCTGCATTGTTTAATGTGCCAGAATAAGTTTTTACATTAGGTCTGTGTCTTCAGTGACTATGAACTTATAGCAATTTGTTTATGAGAATCAAAGGGGCTTACTGCACTGATTGTTTTCTACCTGCATTGATTGCCATGGTAACAAGATTCTAAAGACACGAAACGAAAATTACCCTTTATGTCTGAAATGTAAACATATAAAAAACAATTAATGAGCTTGAAACCTTATGAGATGTTTTCTTGTTTTTCTGGGACTTGTGTAGGAAATTGGTGGTTTCTAAAGAGATGATTTTGCATTCATGTTGTCATGGAAACAAAAGTGATGCTACATTCCTTTAGTCAAAAGAGTGGCAGAATCAGATTCCCCATGTAATGATTGACCAACATGGCACATTTCATGCAGTAGACTCTCCAAGTACTAGGATAAATACTTACATTAAGTCTCTATCATCAATGGCTAAAAAGCTAGTAATTTGCTTTGACGGCCTTCAGAGTTGGTTACTGCAGTGCCTGTTTTGTGCTAAACTGGTTTCCATGGCAATCAAATTCTAAGGGAATGAAGAAAACAACTCCACATTATGTCCCAAATGTATACATAAGGAAATGAGATCTCATGAGTAGATGTTTAGCACCTATTTTTACACATATTATTCATATTTGCAGGAAATTGGTGGTTTCTAAGTAGATTATTATGCATTTAGGTTGTCATGGAAACTAAAGTGATGCTACATTCTTTTGGTCAGAAGAGTGACAGAATAAGGTTCCTCATATTTTGATTGACAAACATGGCAGTAGACTCTCTAACTGCCCTTTTTAGACATTACTCTTCTACTAGTTGCCATGTCATGCAGATTTGCCATACAAATGTCCAGTAAGTGTATTGTTATCTGGCGGCTTTTGTCATAGAATAAACCTTGTTATGGTTGCCATGGGAACAATTGAATGACTGCAAAAAATGGTAGTACCCATTAATGCTGTGTTATTGCTAAATTTATCAATTTGTATGTGTCATTCATAAAACTTTCCTTTTTATTAACATTAATAACCATGAGAAAAGCAAAAATGAATACAGAAAAGGGCATATTTCCATACTGTACACTTTTGGCCAAAGATGCAATGCATTTATTCACCTTTTCTTATAAAAGTATGTATTATGTGTCAGTAAGTATCAAATTTTGTTTTCCTTCTGTTACCATGGACACGAGTATGATGCTACACTTATTGGAATAAATGAGCATCAGATTCAGATTCCTGAGGTCATAATTGACTAATATGGCAAGTTTCAGCCAGTAGACTTTTGGGGGTCAATTTTACCCATTTTTAGGCCATTTGCTCCTCTACTAGAGGAACCGTTCCGAGCAAAGGTGTCTGTTAATGCGGGGTGTCCGCTAGGCAGGGTTCTACTGTATATATTGTAGCGATGACACAACAAGCGAATAAAGTTTGCACAAGGTAGACTCCCGGGGTTTTATTGCATAACACCAGCTAAGGTATATATGGCGAGTATTCCCCTAGATGTTTATCTTCTGGTCCGAGAGCACTGGCTCTAGGGTGTTCTAGGCTGAGTGGTGGTAGGACGTCTGCGCCTCAAGAGCTGGATCGTCAGAATGACCCAGAGACACCCGCTTTATAAAGCTGCCCGTGACGTCACATGTTTTGGTCTCGCGGACTCTCACAGCCCACAAGAATGGGATTTCCCAGAGGAACCTACTCCGGTGGACCGCATCCACCAGAGGACCATACTCCGGTGGAGCCTCAAATCCACTGGAGGGAACTACTCTAGTGTACCGTGCCCACCTGAAAACCTACTCAGGGGGTATCCACCGGAGGGGCCTACTTCGGTGTACCACATGCATCCTAGGGAGGACCATACTCCAGGGGAATCTCAACCAGGATGCAGGGCCCCTCCTAGAATCTTCCCGTAGCCTGTAGTGCGGCCACCATTCACCAGACAGCGTGTACACGGCTCAAGGTGGTGACCGAGGCAGGGAATTCCATTATGGCGGCAGTAATGACGTCACATGTTTATGTACAGACAGAAGACAGAGTGAAAATTACCTCAGCAGTTTGAAAAGGAATCATAATTTTTTCAAAAGTTTGAAGTTTACCAATGCATAGTATATACAAAAATGTATCAGTAGGGCACAGATTTTCAATTCAGTTTCAATAGTTAGAAGAGTTTATTCATCTGACATATCACACGTGAGGGTTTGTTGGTCATTCCCTGGGTTTGAATCTGTATCATTTATAGCCAGACCAACTAGAAAATTCCCATACCAGCCAATGAGCGCCCAGCACTGGTAGACTCCTACAGACCTACTTCCGAGGCTGCCCTGTGCGCCTCAAGTGGTCGTGAAAGAGACTAATCCTCCCGTAGCCACAGTCCTTCTCCTTCACTCCACCACCAGCTCGGAAACCCATACTCACCACAATATATATGTATTTATCCTACCCCTAATATAAAATCCCATAGGCTTAACATTAGGTTTCCGTATGCCACGCTGACTGGCATACAGTTTTATATGCCACTAGTGGCATACAGAATTGTTATCACATAATATTCCAAAATGGAGGAGACAGGGTAGGATAAAATCAAAACCTGATTCGTTTTAATCTTGGCCACCGCGTTCCACTCCTGAAGTTTTGGCTCCGGACTTCATTCGGCTTCTCCTCATGAAGTAACTTTGCCAAACTCCAGTCGTGGCATACAGTGGTCAAGATTAAAACTCATCCAGTTTTACGATTATCCAAAACCACTTATTGGTGGCGCTGTAAAGGATAAGCATATTACCAACAGGGATGTCAGTTTGTGTCAGGGAAAAAAAGTGGAAATATTTTTCACATGGATTCTTCTGCCTCAGAGACCGGCAATTCTTGGATAATATGCCCTTCACGCCTATGGCATGGGCCTGAAATTCTGGGAGGAGATCCAAGCCACTGCTTTATTGGAGTAAATGAGGCTAAATCAATATTATCTTTGTTTGACACAAGGGAAACCAATTAGATATACTACATAAAAAAGTGGATTTCCATGGAAAAATAGAAAACTAACATCTTAGTAATTCATTTGAATGTTTATCAATGAAAAACAGCTGTCTGGATTTGTGCGACTCATATTAAGTGAAATACAACAAAAGCAGGGATTCCAACGAACTTTTAATTTTCTTTATTGAGCTTTTTGGATTTATACACTTCGACTCGGGTCTACTTTAAGTTAAAACAACTTATTAAATGCATTTTCATCACGTCGGACATACGACATCACAACACACAACTGTGTCCCTAAGGAGCACTCACCAGTCAGACTCTATTACTTCGCATATCTGTTCTTCATTTGAATTGTTCCATAGCTTATAACAAGACGAGTCTATTAAAGTTTACCTAATAAAAAAAAATAGAGAAGGCAAAAATTATTTTATTCTAGTAGTAGGGACTAGGATGTGTATATTCAACACAATCGTCACCCGCCTCTTTCTTTAAAAAGATCAAAATAATATAATCTGAATTATGAGGGTATGGTATTTCTGGCTTGGGCTGAAGTACTAGTCGAGCGACCACCGTTTTATTCCCTAGTCCCTTGCATGGTGAGACTGGGGAAGCCCGGCAACTTCAAACATATCAATCAGAAGCGCTATTGACCTCAGCATTAGGGAGGAAAAAGGTTTGGCGCTGAGAAATGCACATGTGCCCTTCCTATTTCTCTCATATTATGATATACCTATGGCCGTATGACCTACACATACTGCCCGCTGCTACCCACGACGTATTTATGGCCGTACGTCACACTGTGATGTCACGTGACTAGCTCAAATGTCGCCATTTTTAGGTATATTATAATATTAAAACGGGCTGACTGTCTTAGTATGTCAAAATATTTGGTAGAATTATTGATCAGATACATCCCGATGCGATGTATCCAATCAATAATTTGACCGCATATTTTTGATGTGCGAAGACAGTAAGCCAGTTTCCGTATATCACTGAATACAATGTTCTTTGAAATTAAAACACGTTTAAAACATCCATTTATCAAATGAGAGTGAACATGGCTTAAGTAGAATGATTGGGAACATATCTTTACCATGATTGATTTTCTACGAACCTACAACGGGAAGATTTCCATTTCATTTTGATACAGAGACAATTATGTGGAGACAATGCCACGGATAGATCATGTGAGAAAGATTATGGCTGCATGCTTAGCTCCCTATTCACTTTTTCATAACCAAATATTTGCCAATTAATCGTTAATTATAGAGCTCAAAATGTAGCCTCTGTATTTACTTATGACCGGCAGATATGCCAATAAGTTATCCATGTCTTTCGTATTTTAAGTATCCTATTTCGGTGAACCCATGAAGATGACAAGGCCCTAAAGGAGCCTATGTGAAGAAACTTTTTACTAGGGCGAACCCTGGGAAACTGTCCCAACTGAAGGTTCTCCCTGAGAAACTATCCTCCTAGTGGTATGTGATTGTCACATGGGAAGGGGTGTTATATAGAAGGGATGACAGGCAAGGTGTGTTCGTAAATCTGTTTTCTTATCTCACCCGCTCTAATCTTCAAATATACAGTTAACATCAAAGCAATGGTGATATGGGAGACTGGGTTCGAACCCTTTTTTAGACGCGATAATCGTTAATAGTGACGGTTTTGTAATTATCATACAATAATCATCGAACCATTGGGGCCAATGGTTGTTGTATTTATATTGAAAACTCAAGACATCTTTAATAATCGCTAACCACGATTATCACGTCTAAAATTCCAGTCCCACGGGGTATGTTCAATAGCTTATGAAACTACTTGTGAAAGTACAGTGTACAAGACCTCATATGAGGGTTATCCTTTAATGATGTTCAAGTTCGTTCAGCTAAGACTGTTCTACCAGACCAAAGGTGTCCATATGTGTTAGATAAAGTTCACCCAAATTACATCTTGATATCGTTGGCGCATAGAAAAGGATCTTTATGTGCGAGCCTAGATTATTAAACAGGCCCCAGCATCGCAAACATATATTGTGGGCAATTAATGAATTATCTTTTGTCTGGATTACCATTTATTAGTTCCCCAACACAAACCACCGGGCATCCTGAGTAAGTACGATTTACTAAAGTTTTTTTTTTTTTTTTTTAACAAACTCGGGAACATTAATTCAAGAGAAACTCAGATCATTCAGGCAGTTCCACGGAAGAACATTTTATCCCAATATATACCGGATGGCGCTTTAAGAATCCTCTTTAAAGCAACTCTATTTTCTAATATATATATATCCATCCTCATTTATTTGTTTTGAAGACTTTTATTTCATTCTGTTTGAGGTAACTGTTCTTCCATGCAATACTTCGTGCAAGTCTTTCATATTGTTTTATAGAGCCTCGCTACTAGGAGCATCCCTTTGTGCACCACAAAAATGAATTACACCTGCCAGGGGCCTGTTTCATAATCTAGGATCGTACATGAAGACCCTTTTCTGTACCTAATACAAGGGTTATCGTTTGATAATATGTAAGTCTGTTCGCTAGGACAGTATTGACCATCTATAAGGTCCTCCAAAAGTGTTGAATAAAGTCGACCCACACTGTCCCAGGGTCTGTATGGCGAACAGGAAAGATTCTACACGTAAGATCCTAGATTATTAAACGGGCCCCTGGAGCCTGGGCTTGAGCGGGGTTGCATATCAGGCATGGGATTTGGAAATAGCCAATTAATTTGAAAAAAAAGGGCGCCAAGGCTGTGGGGGAAAGACCCGATCTTATATAGTACACTTATTTTTTCTTAGGATTTATACTGATCTCAAGAATATCAAGAAACGTCATAAAATTGCATATGATTGTTTATATGGCGTGAGTTGTCTTCGCGAAATAATATCACGAAGCAGAGCTGAGTGATATCTGTAGCAGAAAACAATGAATGCCATGTAAACAATCATATGAAATTGAGTGACGTTTAGATTTTATCCTACCCCGTCACATGTTTTAACTTCACATGTCCTGCGTGGCATATACATATTTCATGGCATAACCATGGCATGCAGTCACACCCTGTTAAGTCTATGGAGATTTCCATGAGGGGTAGGATAATGACCCTTATACCGTCAAGTCTGTAATTCTGCGAAAACTATTCGGGGAAATCCCATGCCTGATATGATGAGTATCTCAGATACTAAGAGGCGTACCCCGCTCCGCATCCACTTCACAACACACCCCAGACCTAGAGAACCACACATTATTAACAAGACACGGCATGTACACATTTACTCACACACTCAACCTGAATGACCGAGATTACCAGTTAAATTCATATATACACCACACGACACGTGCTGAGTACATACAAGTGTGGATTTGAATAAGTAATTTGAATTTGGATGGCGTGGCTATAAGCATCTTTTACTCAAGCCCATTATAACTTTTAAAAAAAAGAGTAATTAGTATCACTGATGTACAATTACAGAGATGCCAGTAAGGTTTTTGATTTAAAAAAAAAACAACACCGGAATACCCTAACAGCTACCAACCGGCGCAATTTCAGATTTCGAGTAGTGATTATCAATGATAATTAAAAAAAATAAAAAAGATTATTAATAACAGTTATGTCGTGACAACTTCTGCAATTATTACCTATCAGAATATTCCGTAGTCAATCTCCATGGACATGGGTCAAAATAAGGCATTTGGAACGCCCATTCGCTTCAAATAAAGCTTATTTTAGAAAATACTATGAATAAAAACGGTTCACACAATGTCGTAGATGCTACCACTTCCCACAGACGATTGGTTTTCATTCTTAGTCAAGGAATCTGTATGAAGATCTCTCTGGCACTGTCACCTTGCTCAGAAAACCTATGTGTGATCAAGTTTATTCCAGAATATGTTGGAACCGCAGGGTCCTGAACTACATATTATCTCACCCCTTGTATATTTTTCCCCATAGACCTAACATTTAGAACTCGCATTCAACGCCCATGAGATATTTAGGAAAAATATCTAATGGGGGATTATGCGGCTTAGCCTTTTGAATTACTACGCTATTCAAACTGTTAGGATAGGAACTCTAACCCTAAACTTTCCTAGGTTTCCTCTAAACTATTTTCCCCAAATTGCCATGGCTACATACATGGACAAGTAGCTGGGGCTTCGGGTTCCGATAGGTCAAGAAAGCCAGGATCAGGGACAGAGCACTAGGTACAATAACTTTTTTTTGATAAATAGAAAATACTATATCAGGTCATTTAAAAGAACAATTGTATCTAGTTGGAGCTGAGATAAATCCTGAAATATCCTAAGAACTGGCATCCCTGCAATTACAATGGCCTCTTTTTGGTAACCGATTATGTTTCTTGGTTTTTCATTATTGTGCTCAATTTCTAGCAAATAATATTTACTTGTGATACATTTTCGTTACATGATTCGACTGCACTTTTCGTCCACCATCAAAACCTCTGATATGACCTGTAGAATGCATATGTAAAATGGTGATGTTTCACGGCAGGCCGTTTAAAGTGCAGCTATGATTGAAAACACATATTTGTTCAAACGCAGGATATTCTCATAATACCAATACTGTCTATGTGTTGCATTGGCGCACAAGCAGCGAAGAACATTTATTCATAAAACACTTCATTGTCCACAGATAAGATCATATGACTGCTGAATGTTTTCCTACGATACGTACTTAAATTTAAGTCCCCTTTTACTCTTGATGACCACTTGGAATAACTATAAAAAAAAATTGTAACTGAAAAAAAAAACCAACTCGTGTAACGAGAATTTGCAATAAAGAAATCATATATAAATTTCTCTTTTGATACATTCATCAAGGAGTTATTTCGTAAAACATGTACTTCCTATCTGCTTATGTTCCTTGGGGAGACACGAGAGCCGGTGGCTGCTGCTGTGAGACGCGTGGAGGAGAGCGTTTAAATGTCGTCTGCTACACGCTGTCGTGAACTGGGTGGGTTTAAATAAGGCCGCGTCGTTTCTTGTAGTCCTCTAGATTTAACGAGCGACGCGGCGCCGCCTCCCGGGTTGACACGGACGCCTTCGTGTTGGCCAGGGCTGGGGCTGTACCGAAACAAGAATAACATTACCTTCATTAGCTAAGTGAGCATTTGAAAATAGAAATATTGGCCTTTAAAGACCAACTTAGCAGGTGGACGCATATAAAACTCAATACAGTTCAAAGGCCTGCAAGTAATTAATTACTATGATAACAAGGAAGCCCCCCAGGAGAGATGGAGGGATGGACGGTGGGAGGGATGTAGGGGTGGAGGGAGGGAGGGAGGGAGGGAGGGAGGGAGGGAGGGAGGGAGGGAGGGAGGGAGGGAGGGAGGGAGGGAGGGATGGAGGATGGAAGGATGGAAGGATGGAGGGATGTAGGGGTGGAGGGAGGGAGGGAGGGATGGAGGATGGAAGGATGGAAGGATGGAGGGATGTAGGGGTGGAGGGAGGGAGGGAGGGAGGGAGGGAGGGAGGGAGGGAGGGAGGGAGGGAGGGAGGGAGGGAGGGAGGGAGGGAGGGAGGGAGGGAGGGAGGGAGGAGGGAGGGAAGGAAGGATGGAGGGATGGAAGGATGGAGGGATGGAGGGAAGGAGGGAAGGAGGGAGGGAGGGATGGAGGGAGGGAGGGATGTAGGGGTGTAGGGGTGGAGGGAGGGAGGGAGGGAGGGAGGGAGGGAGGGATGGAGGATGGAAGGATGGAAGGATGGAGGGATGTAGGGGTGGAGGGAGGGAGGGAGGGAGGGAGGGAGGGAGGGAGGGAGGGAGGGAGGGAGGGAGGGAGGGAGGGAGGGAGGGAGGGAGGGAGGAGGGAGGGAAGGATGGAGGGATGGAAGGATGGAGGGATGGAGGGAAGGAGGGAAGGAGGGATGGAGGGAGGGAGGGATGGAGGGGTGTAGGGGTGGAGGGAGGGAGGGAGGGAGGGAGGGAGGGAGGGAGGGAGGGAGGGAGGGAGGGAGGGAGGGAGGGAGGGAGGGAGGGAGGGAGGGAGGGAGGGAGGGAGGAAGGGAGGGAGGGAGGGAGGGAGGGAGGGAGGGAGGGAGGGAGGGAGGGAGGGAGGGAGGGAGGGAGGGAGGGAGGGCATCTATGAATAGGGAAGGCCCTGCATTGATTGGATATTTAAAGCCCTACTACTCTGTGAACTCAGCAGGTCATGGATCAATGCACACATATATATGGGTCTTGACTGACTCCTACAACAATTTTGAGTAAACATCTGTTTGAGTATGCCACCCCCCACTTTGACAAATACTTGAATATCTCTGTAAATATAGAATCTATTTAGAAAATACCATCACATTACAAAATAACATAATTATCACATTACAAAATAACATTACCATCACATTACAAAATAACATAAGCATCAGAAGTCAGCTGTCAGGGCAAATAAACGGTTAGGTGCAAACTTAATCGTTCTCCCTTCAAACCTCTGCGAGTTTGTTCCTGGGGACGTCATTCTCTCAGAAAAAGTTTGCACCAAACGTATCACACAAGTTCTAAAAACATCCATATTCGACCAGTGACTGACCAGTAGTCACAATGTGGACAATCCAACATAGAATAAAACACAAAAGAAACTTGTTATGTTCATAAAGTGGATGCCTACAGTAAAAAAACTCCTGGCCCCACAAAAAAAGTATGCTATATTGATGCCTGATGAGACATATTCTGTAGAAACTAAAAAGTAAGTAAGGGAAACATCAGATTAGATGCAGCCCCGATATTCTAAAACGTTCAGAACAACTCCCCACAGAGGGCAGGAGAAGCAGTGGTAAAATACTTCCCAAGATACTACTACTAGGGGCCGCCACCAATCAGTCATTGGTTGAGGGCGCCACATACACTGTTTACAGGATCTGGAATAATAGCTGCATGGATTGGTAAACACACAGGTTTAAGTGCCTTTGTCAGAACTGATAGCCAAAGAGACATATGATCATCTGACCACCAAAACCAACTACAATCAAGTTCAGAGAAATCTGGTTGCTATGGTAACAAGGTTCACCAAATATGTGTGGAAATGATAGTAACCATTAGAACTCATCATGTTGGTAATTTTGAGGTGCCACATGCGTATATTTAGCAAGCAAAGAAGTATTTTTTATGGATTTCTCTTCCATTTTGGCGGCAACATTGAATTTTGGTTTATTATTCAAACTTCCCAGAGATTGGACTCCGGTAGAAAGAACAGAAAAAACTATCCTAGAAACAATTTTCAAAAATTGGTTGGCTCAAAATGATTATGGGGCTGGTGAAATGACCCCAATCTATTTATAATTATCAACATCATAAATTAACATAAAAATTGAAAAAAATGAAGTACTTACCCACAGAGGACGGTACATTGAGATCTATCTCTATTTGGAAGTCGTGTACAGAAAATAGGTCGTTATTTTGTCGCCTCTGTTTATCTTCCTCCTCTTTTCGTTGCTCCTCTCTCTATAACGGGAATATAAGTTTTGTTTATCGATAAATTGTAATACAGCAATGATATAAGACCTATGGATAGGTATGAACACTGATATTAAGAAATAAATTGATGAGTGTTTGATCTGTGTCCCAGCTTGCCATCGAGTTTGGAGCGTGCAGTAACAAGAACGAGGTGATAGCCTAGTGAATACTTCGAAGCTCCACAAACGAGATGGTAAACGGGGACTCAGACAAAACATGAATATGTTTCTGATCCTACCTTAACCTGTAAATATTTATCCGTTTATCACCCACTAAGTACAGGTTACTGTACTCATTAGCCTGTTGAGTACGAGTTCCTAATGTTAATCTATGGAGTTTTATACCAGGCTAAGATTAAATTTTCCATTTTTTCATCTTTCTGATTAAGTGGAAAACCTCAGATTTTTGTTGGCTGCTTGATGTATAACGTTCTATACGACATATTAGATATTTGTCCCGATCGCATCCTTCAGGAAAACTTGTGTACATCTCAGCTATCTTTTGTATCGTGAATTTAATAACCATCTGTTTCCAAACGGTTTCAAAGCTATTGACTGCAAGAACTAGCTGGGTATAACTTCACAGCAAAATTTATCTGAATTGTTATTTTCTTAAGATATACTGTTATGCCAGATATGTGTATGTCCGCTTACCTTTTTCTTAGCATCCGCCTGTGGTAAGCAAAAAGAGAAAAATAGAGGTGATATTGGAATTACATAAAAATGCACGTTAACATAATCAAAAATATTAAAGGGTAAGATTGGTTTGTTTGTTTTGGGTAGTTTAATGGCCAATTTGTTCAATTAGACTTACTTTGATAATGGTAGAGAAACCCCCGAGCTCGAATACAAGAAAAAAGACTGGGAAGACGGTTTAAAATGGTTAGGGTTAGACTTACTTTGGATTACTTCACTATAAAGGTAACAAAAATAATTTTCGTGATTTATTCATTTATGTAGATTTATGGTTATTGAGAAGTCAGGTAATTTATTCTAAGCAATAGGTAAGTCTATGTGACTTAATCTATAGACCTTTCCGTCCATCTACAAAACCATCGCTAAAATAAATACCCTAGATACTAATGATTTTTCTTAAATTGATAAAAAAAAAATTGAAATTCATAGTATCGTATTGGTACATAGGGACATATATATCTACCTCGCTTGTGCTTGACAGCTGAGAAAGCCCTCCACCTCCATGGGATGCCCTAAACTGCTCGCCCAATTTCGCTTTGATGTCTTCATCCACAAACACATCTCGCGTCTGCAAGGAGTAGAACGTATGTTAAAAGAATCATTCACAAAGATAATAAGTATGACTTTTTCTAAAGTAAACATAACCACACCGTCTCGAATTGTTCATTGGTTATATGGATTAATTGCCTAATACTAAGACCATATAATGTATGCTAGATTTGACAGTGCGTGTAGATGTATCAACGAAGTATCCAGCAGTGTTAGCAATTAGCTATCATCCCTTGTGGAAAAGTTCATTGTTATGTCTACACATACTACGATTTTGCTCCTGACGCACTACAATTAAAACATTAGCAAGCTCTGCGACACACAAATGAAAATCGTGGCGCAGTGGTCGAGCTTGGTATAAATTTTTGTCACCGAGCTCTATGATGCACGCGGATACACTGCGATGGAAAGACCTGAACTGTAGGGTCTGTACAAACATGTTTGAATTTCATAGCACATCATAGCCCTATCTGTGGCCTTCCACAGAGCACGTCAGAACAAAAATCTACCCTCTTAATATGTTACGCCGCTTTATCCGCTTACTTGTTTATTTTCACCAATTTAATATGCAAATCTTGTATATTCGTTGCAAACATGCACCGGAACCTGAAACTGAAGAACTTGTTATTGAAAGAATCTGGGCGTGCACTGAAACCAGTCGTCAGATTGAGCATGACCCAGCAAAAATAAATCTTAGGAAAATAAATTATGGTGGTGAGGATATTTCTCGTCATACCTTTGTGACTAACGTGGGTCGGCATTGTCGCCGCGTGAAGGGGTCGGCTTTGGCGATTCTCATCTCTGCGACTTCCTCTTTGAAGGCTTTTTCTGCTTCTACTATGTTGCGAAGTCGGTTTCTCTGATTAATGTAGCTGAATGAAGAAAGGAAACCATTTAAAAAAAGTTTTTCAACACCAACCACAAACCCATAGATTGTGAGTCTCTGTTTTATTGACCCTTAACAACAGTACAATTCTATGGAATAAGTCTAGCATGTAGCAACGTTTAAATCAAAAATGTTTTATTAAAAGATGATGGATATCAATCACCGAACAACGGACAATTAAGGTTTTCCAATTGTGCAACTTATTCAGAGTTAAACTGATTCAATTTTGAACACAACAGTCCATTTACGTCAAGCTAAGATATTCTCGATTTCTTGCATTTAATAAGTAGCCAATATCAGTTTGCACAGCCATTGGGGGCCTAGCTTTTGGAAAACATTTTTTAGGTACTAGTGACCGCTGCAGTGACCGGTCACCAACCACTGTCTCAGTGAATCTATGGATATTTTAAGATGACATGTGTTTCTGGAATATTTCGATAAGAATAATTACTTTATCAATAAAATTATTTGTTTGTTTGGGTAGTTTAACGTCCAGTGTATTCTATTAGACTTTATCGATAAAGTCTACCTTGATTATGTAGAATTTCTTGATTGTTAAAAAAGTTGAGTAATGGGTGAGAAGGTTGAAAATCCATTGAAAAGTGGAAGACTGTAAACCCTACTTCTAGGATCTGCTAGGGAAATGCCTCCAGTCATTCTCAGGACTGAAAGGGACCCTTTCACTACGTTGCATAGCACTAAATACACACCAGGAAACACGCCGCTGCAGTACCATGGTAATTGGAGATAATTAGGATGTTATATAGTGGTAATGATATTAACTATGATATATTTTTACAAAGGCTGGAAGAGTATCAAAATATTCACATTATTTCATTAAAAACAAGCAATTGCTTAAATTTTGTAAAAGACGTCTCAAGGCATCATAGTTTAACTATGCCTAGGAATGCCTCCAGGCATCCATAGCGTTTATTTGGGTAGTTTAACATCCAATTTGTTCAATTAGACTTACTTTGGTCTACTTCACTAAAATTTGCATATCTTGTTGGAATAACAAGGTATGCTGTCTGGTTGATCCAGGCATCTTACTCTTCTCTATTATATAGTTATCGAAAATCTTACATTCCCTGAGGAAGTCAAGAATTTCTCTCTTGCCATTATCCTACCCCTAATATAAAATCCCATAGGCTTAACATTGGGTTTCTGTATGCCACGCTGACTGGCATACGGAGTTTTATATGCCACTAGTGGCAGACAGCATTGTTATCACGTAATATTCTAAAATCGAGGAGATAGGGTAGGATAAAATCAAAACCTGATTCGTTTTAATCTTGGCCACCGCATTACACTTCTGAAGTTTTGGCTCCGGACTTAACTCGGCTTCACCTCATGAAGTCACTTTGCCAAACTCCAGTCGTGGAATACGGTGGCCAAGATTAAACCTCATCAAGTTTTACGATAGTATTATGGTGCAGCTAAAGGGTTAGCCTCAATATCCCACAGAGGGTTATCACAGATGGCCCACCCACCTGACAGAGCTGATGTTGGAGGTTCTCCGTCGGTCCAGCTCGACGGCGCGCTCCTCCAGCTGGTCGAGCTCCTCCTGGAGGCGCACCACGTCCTCCTGTCGTCCCTCCACCTCCGCCATCTCTCGCGTCTTCATCAGCTGCGTCTTGCGTGCTGCGTAGTTGTGCGGGTTCTTCTTGAAGCGCTGCTTCTCCGCGACGATGCGGTCCACGTCGGCGTCGTCGAACTTGTAGGTGAGCGCCGTGGCCACGTCCTTCTGTTTGCGCGCCACGTCGTCGTCTGTCAGCAGGTCCAGGGCTGCCAGCGCCATCGCCTCCCGCCATTTGAAGAACTCTGAGTCGGTCCAGTCCTGGTTGGAGACGAACTCCAGCCGATACACGCGCTCTGAGCTGCCGTGACTGTTAACAGTAGGATGGTGTTTTAGTACTCACAGGGATGCCAGTGAGGTTTCACAAAAAAAAACCAGGAATATTTAAACCGCTATTGAGATATGTACTAATATATATGTGATTGTTAACAGTAGGATGGGGTTTTAGTATTCACAGGGATGCCAGTGAGGTTTCACAAAAAAACGGAGATATTTAAATCGCTATTGAAATTTGTACTAATATATATGTGATTGTCAACAGTGGGAGGGTGTTTTAGTATTCACAGGGACGCCAGTGAATAATAAAAATAACACACAAATAAAAACGATAATGGAAGGAAAACAGTGATTACCGTAGTCGTAATCCTTTGTTGGTTCGCGTGGTTCCCAACTGGTAAATCTTTGCTGTCTCGACTGTATCCACAATTTCTGCAACCTGAAAAAGGTCACACATAGATTATAGGACTTTGCTGTCATTTAATTTGTGTCCATCAAACAATGATGAAAGTTGAGTTTTAGTATCAATAAGGCTTTACACTTCCCCGTTTAACCCCTAACAATAATGGAGGTGTATCAACTATTGGGGGTTTATATGAGTGTTTTTAGTGACAATGACTATGTTGGTTTTCCTACACAGTACCTAGGTATATAACCTTTAAAACATTTATGATAAGTTATAAAGTTGAAATCAGGCAGAACCCAAGACAAAGAAACAAAGTTGGATTTACAGGATATTATTTATTGCTCGTTTTAAATTACAACATTTCGGATTGTTTGCAATCCTTCATCAGGTGTCATTTATAATAAGTTGGAAATTTTTAGAATTTATTTGTATGCACCTTTTATTCTGTATCTAAGTACCTTAGTATTTTGTCAATCTTAACCGTTTCATTACACTACATAGCATCAAATACACACCCTGAAATACGCCGCTGTAGTGCCATTTTCACCCCCGTAGTACGCTGGCACTTTTCACAATACCCACAGTGATATCACACCTCCATGGCAATCCAAAATAATGAGGATGTTATATAATAGTACTGCTATCAACTATGATAGAGTTTTGTATAGGTTGGAACAATATCATCTCAATATTCGCATCATTTCATTAAAAAGATGCAATTACTTCAGTTTTTCAAATTGATGCCGTCATCATAGCATATTAAGCCGGGGAATGTCTCAAGGCATCATGGCATACTATGCCCAGCAATGCTTCCAGGCATCATCGTGTAGCTAATGGATTAATGAATTTACACATAAAGATTCTCATTTGTGAACATATTTCATAACAACTTCACTAATAGAAAACAAAATTTATTGAAGGCATATCTGTGTATAGAGAAGTGAGGCCACTCACCCTGTATATAGCACGTCCATTGTGGTTTCCGATCCCGATCCGAACGTAACATCCCACCACTGTTTTATGGAAGATAGGCAAGTGACACCACCTAAAAACGGAGAGATTATATAAGTTTATCAAAATAATCTATTCTAATACAAGTTTCTGGGAGAAATTTCGATACATATTTTTTCTCAACATATTTTATCGGCAAATAGAGAGCTAAACCTACCATCTACCAAAACCTATTTTGAATTATGAGGCAATACAATATTTTTCCTAAAGCTGAGTGTCATCGAAGTGACAACACAATATTACTCCTAATGCTGAGTGCTGTAGAACCTGGTATAGATCTCCAGTTTGATTATTCAAGTAACACACTACACACAACCGAAATGTATAGTTATCATTAAATTGGACGATTTTCAGATAGGGGCCATCTATAAAGTATGTTCGCAGAATTTCTGAATTGTTTTATCCCCCACCCCCCCCCCCCCCAATCTTGTACGTAATAGAACATAGCGATAACATGAAAACCAATTGCTGAGCAATTGAGGTATATACCCCTTGATTGGCCTAGGTCTTTTAAAACGTGTTTCCGATTTCAACCAAATGACTGTACTGAAAGTGACCAATAAAGAAATTGATAAAAAAAGAGAAAAAAAGAAGGAGCATACGCAAAATTTCCGAAATCTTTTACCCCCACCCCACCTCAGTGCGTGCATATTTTATAGATGGTCCCTAATACTGGATTGAATCTAGGAGTAAAGTGCCACTATGTACAACAAAAAAAGCACGCTTTTATGAATAGAAGCCAACGAGAACTGGTTCGTTCGGCAAACAGACTCTAATCCTGGTAGAACAGGACAAAATCAATGCACGTGCCTGAAAGTCGACGATGAAGCTAAAATCAACACTTACCTCTCCAGTTTGTGTCGTGAGAGACGAATTTTGGTGAGTTCTTCTTTTGTTGTAATAGGCTGTGCCCTTTTCCTCGGTCCGTCACTAAAAACATAGATTCAAGATGTTTTGATAAATGCTCATATTTTTGTGCAACTACATGTACTGTAGGATCTTCCATTAGGTATACTGCATTCTTGCGTTTTATCTTAGCGGTTCCATCATTGTTTCCTTCTTCTATCCATTTTTGTCGGTTATTTGACATTAGGGTTATACCACACTCTATCAATATATGAGGATTCTCTCTGCTATGTCTCCCAACATACTTGGCACACACATACGCACTTCACACCAATACACACCACATATAAGCTGGACACACACCCCTTTTCTAACGTCTCCCGCAAGGGAAGCACGAACGAAAAAGTTATCACACCCCTTCCTCACACCCATACACACCACACTTACTCACATCCATAAATACTATAGAGGAAACCTATGAAAGTTTAGAGTCACAGCTTGTGTCCCATCGAGATTGGATCGTGTAGTAATTCACAAGGTGAAGCCGCGTGAAGTACCTAGCGGTTCAAATGAGATGGGAACAAGCTCTGACCCTAAACTTGAATGGGTTTCTGAATTTATCTCACCTGACTAATGGGCTAACATTTGTGACATAATCCCACATTAGACATTTTTCATGGGCGTTGGATACAAGTTACCAATGTTAAGTCAATTAAGAAAAAATACTAGGGGTGAGATAGAAAACTCTAAACGGGGCACACCACACTTACTCGTCGGAGCCTGAGCTGGAGGAGGAGCGGGACCGGTACGACGACCGGCCACTCTTGCCTGAGTCCGAGTCGGAGCTGGAGCTGACACTCTTCTGCCGGCCACGTTTGTCGCGATCTCTATCCCTGTCACTATCTTTGTCCGAGTCAGAGCCTGAGCCTGAGTCCGAGGACCGGCCTTCGTCTTCGTCATCGTCATCTGAGTACACATCACTCGCCTTGAGTGGAGCCTTCTTCCTCTGTTTTTCTGCTTTCTCCTTCTCTGCTTGTTCTGATGCATGATGAAATGACAGAAAACATCTTTAGTCACATAAAATACAAATTTTAAAAAAGAATCTTAACATCATCAGGTTTTTGTTATCTTTGATCATTTACTTATTATTAATTCAGAGCATTATTTTAATCTCATGCTAAAAACCAATAACACAATAGAAACAAACTTAGAGGGCACTGTGAGGCCTATCCTAATATGCACCAAGATCCCATATAAATTTCTCTACAGTTTGTCATTTGGTGGAGTTAGTCCGAAACAGCACAAATTTGTAGTGTGTAGCGACAGTTATTCACCACCAAACATTTTAAACTGCTCAGATACCTTGATAGCATTGTGAAATGCCCAATTGAAGACCGGATAATTTGTCCATTGGGGGCCATCCGTAAAGTATATACGCACTAGGAGGGGGAAATTTTTTTAGAAATTGTGCGTATGCTACTTCTTTGTTCTTTTGCGTACAAGATTGAGAGGGGGGTCCAGAATTTCAGAAACTCTGCGTACATACTTTTATAGATGGTCCCTTACATTCTAATTCAGCAGAATCTCACTAATTTGGTATCAAATAGTTGCATTAGTACAACTATTATACAATACAGACATAGTTTTTTATGATTTCTTCCTCACCTAGTGCTTTCTTCTTCTCCTCTCGGCGAGCCTTCAAGTGTTCAAACGCTGACATTTTCTTCGTGTCCTTCTTACTCTCCATCACTTTTCGGCGGTCCTGGCTACGCTGTGTCGCAGACACCTTGCTCACTACACCGGGCTCCGAAGACGATTTACTACTCTTCTCTTTGTCCATTTTCTTCTTCTGTTCCTTCTTTTTGGCTTGCCTTAGTTTCTTTTCAATCTCAAATCTGAAACCAAGAAGTAGTCTCCGTGGTCAATATAAAAGCGACATTTATCGGTATCTCTTATCAATCTTAACAACTAAGAAAGGGAATAATATTTTTTTTTTTATAAAAGTCTCCCTTCTAGTATTTCTTGAGGACAGTGCACCATTTCTCTTTTTATCTTCTTTTTAACTGAAGTCATTATTGCCAATAAGCAAGGCAAAACTGACCAGTGTTTGTCCAATCGATGGTCTCGCACTGTTAGGCCGCACTGAACAGTAAAACAATTTTTTTCATTTAAAAAAAATAATAATTTCAAGATAGCATCGGTTGTGATTAGAAGTGTATGTGCCAGGTACTCTTAACCCGAACGGTAAAACAATAATTGCTATCTAACACACGTCGTTTTTTTCCCACAAGTATTTCCAAAACTACACAAAACGTGAACAATTTTCTTGACGACTGATACCAAGTGACGGATTATCAAGAAATTACGTTGGTTTTATCTGTCTTTTTTTCAATGAGCAAACAATTCTTTTATTGAAATTCATAATCTTTTACATTCAAACCATATCTTTTTTTCACCTTGACAATTGTAGATCTCTTCTTGTAGATAAAGCATAACTTCTTATTAGCACTTTCCAATCAGTGCATAAACTTTTTTTTTCTTTTTTTTTCTCTAGTTTAAGAAATCTTTCTTGTTTTTCCAAATCCGTGCATAAACTTATTGCTTGGCAAACTAATCTTTAGAAACCTTTCTTAGGACAGCAGTAAGACAATACGAGTTCTTAACTCTTTCAGTCCGAGCAATGCCTGGAGGCATTCCCACGCAGGGGACGATGAATGCCTGGAGGCATTCCCACCCAGGGGACGAGCAATGCCTCCAGGCATTCTTTTACACGTTATCATCGCTAACGTTATTTTCTATAAGAAATAATGTACAGATTTACGCCATTTTTTCACAATAAATAAAAAACATTATGGATATTATAATACTGAGTAGCCATTCCATTTGTATCTATAGTAACGCGTGTAGAAGGGTTTCTAGGTGACGGTATTACGTCAATCGATGCGTAGTGCTATCGCGTGCGTCACTCACTGACAGCAGTGTCTGTGTGTATAGCGAAGAAACCAAGTTGTGGTCGTTTTTTTAGCGAAAAAAACATGGACCAGGATGACGAGTGGAGCGGAGACGATGAAGACTGGTTAGATGATTTTCCCCTAGCGACATTGAGGATAATAGACCAAAAACGAAAGCCAAGAACACCCGAGACGAGCGATAGTGACAGTGAGGAGGACGCGCCTCTGTCAACAATCTTGACGCGGGAAGAAACTGTCGGTGACAGTATCACACGTCGATGGGTACGGGTAGCGAAAGAGGCCTATGTCCCTGAACCTAGAGGAAACTTTGATGACACTAAATCTGGTATACAAGACTGTGTGGATCTAACGAAGACAACCCAAATGGTCGATTTCTTTCGTTTGTTTTTTACACTTGAGTTTCTTGGTCAGCTTGCCGATAAGACAAACGCATACGCTGCGAAGAACCGCGTAGGGCGTGTCAACAAACCAAACGATAAATGGAGCCCGGTCACCCCCGATGATTTGTCAAGGTTTTTAGGATTAACATTTCTGATGGGAATTCTTCGTAAACCTCGACTACGAGATTACTGGTCTACCCTTGTCACCATTGTCACACCATACTTTAAATCTAGTATGGTAAGAGATCGATTCCAGCAAATACTTCGGTGAGTGTCACTGTCACCGTCATTGATTTTGTATAGGAGTCACTAGTGTCAAACCATCGCTGTCACTATGTAGTTTATTTCTAACATTTTTCACTCGTATCAGTTATATTTGCCTGCTGAAAAACATATCTCTTTATATAGTTTTTTTCATATTTCCCTAATTTTCTCTGTAGGTACCTCCACTTTGGGGATCCAGAGCCTGCAGAAACCGACACAACTTCCAGCGCATCGGCAAACCCTACCCCCCCCCCCCACCCGTGATCCTAAGCGAATGGTTCGCTGGTTTTTTCGAGGATTTAATGGAATTGCGAATATAGTATATAGACCACACCGACAGCTGGCTGTAGATGAATCAATGGTAAAGCATAAAGGAAGAACACGCCATAGGCAGTACATGCCAGCTAAGCCAGTCAAATGGGGACTCAAATGTTGGGTGCTTGCAGAAAGTATAACAGGTAAAAAAATATAGATAAATTTCTTGGGGAATCCATAGCTGTATAAATTTGCAATATAAATATATGTTTGTGTAATAAGGCAATTATTTGTGCGTAATTTTGAATTTGAGGGGGGGGGGGGTGGGTGAAAAAAATCCAGTACACAATAATTAATTATAAATTGTTTTCTCACATTATTACAGGATATGTCATCAATACCTTCCCATTCCTTGGACGAGAGGACCGCGTCGGAGTTAATATTTATCAGGATATAGTTATCAAATTACTAGAAGGTGGCAAAGTGCTTGGCCAGAATTTTTATTTATTTATGGACAATCTGTACACGTCTCTGCCATTGTTCGAGGACCTGGAGATACGAAAAACCTATTGTTGTGGCACTGTACGAAAAAATAGAAGAGGCTTTCCAAAAAGTATAATGCAAAAGAAAATTCCTGAACTAAAAAGAAGGGGCCAGGTTATATTTTCTAAGAATATGCGAAATGTATTAACAGTTTGGCAAGATAGGAAAGTTGTACATGTTCTTTCTAATTTTCATGGTACCAAGATGACAACAACTAGAAGAAAGATCAGAGGATCAGATGGGAAATTTGCAGTACAGGAAATACCCATGCCAGAATCTGTTGGTGCTTATACACAATACATGGGGGGGGTTGATCTTTCAGATCAATTATACCAGTACTACTCTTTCGGCCGTAAAAGCAAAAAATGGACTAAAAAACTCTTTTTTTACATTCTAGAACTTATGAAATTGAATTCTTATGTAATGTTCAAGTCTCTTCCAGCCAATAGCAAGTGCACACTATATGATTTTTCTGTTACATTGGTTGATCAACTAGTCGGTACATCTCTCACACCAACACCGACAGCTGGCCCTACGAGTTCCGTGACCAGACTAACATCGAGATGCCTACCCATCGATTTGGAGAGAAAAACATACTGTCGTGTGTGTTATTACAGGGTACGGGCTGGTGTGATGGAAAAGCGAAAGCAAACTCGCTATGGATGTGATAAATGTCGTGTCCACCTTTGTCTACCTTATTGTTTTGCAGTTTACCATACGAAAGAGAATTATACTATTGTTTCAGAAGAATAGATTTGCGATAGGCCTGGCGAAAGATGCGTCCTAACGGTGAGGCTGCTGCCTATGAACGTTAGGCGTCCACAGGCTTCATCTAGGTTGGGTTCGATAGCTAGAGAAATGCGGTTTATGGATGGGAATAGTATTTTTACAACTGAAAGTGAATGTGTTCATACATATTAATAATGGTGACTGTCCAATATATGTAAAATAAACAATTCCTACCTGAACCTTATGTGTTGTCTTGTGCGAATTCTTGTCAGTGCGGCGGTGTATTCGTAAAATCCAAGATGTCGAAGCATGACTTGCATTTATCATCATATTTTCTATATGTATTCTGACGATTTTGAAGATATCCAGCAAGTATCATAAGCAAAAATGTCTCTTCTAAATAGTGATAGTAAACTTGAATGATGACAACCCGTAAAATCCATATTATAGCTGAATTACTTTCATCCGGTACGTACAGACAGTGCCAACAGACGCCATTGCGGCGACAGCATCGTCCCCTGGCGGTTCATAGTAGTATTACACGTCGTCCTATAGTGCGCGCGCTACACACTAGGGCTCGGATCGAAAGAGTTAATCCAAGAAATCATAATTAATATCACTGACCTGGTTCGGAGTACTTCACGCTTCTCGAGTCGATTGAAGATTTCCTGTTCTCTCTCTTTTTCTGTCATCTGTTCCAGTCGCTGCCGATCCTCGTCGTCTCCGATGAGATCGTCGCCGTAGCCGTCATGGAACTCCTCCGAGCCGTCCGAGTCCCGGTCCGACTCGCCGCCCGACCTCGACCGAGCACTCTCCGAGTCGGAAACCTCCCCTGGAAGGACCAAGGCAAGACTACCATGACATATCAATTTTATCATATCATATTTTTTTTAATATACAGTAGAACTCCGCCTAACGGACACCCCGCGTTAACGGACACCATTGCTCAGAACGGTTCCCTCTATTAGATGTTTAATTTAACCTTGTGTAAGCAGACACCACGCGTAAGCGGTCACTTTGGCCTGGAACGAAGGGTGTCCGCTTACGCGGGGTTCTACTGTATATTCTTTTTGGCATCGGCTTATGACAGAGGTGTTATAGCCACGTTTTCATAATAGGTAATTATACATATCTTAATTTGTTGAAAAAGTTCAGGAAAGGTTGAAAATCCACTGAAAAGTGGAACCCTGTAAATCCGAGTTTAATGATGAGGGTTTGGTCTGTGTCCTAGTTCGCCCATCGATTGCGCAGTAATATGAACGAGGTGATAGCCAAATATATATTCCGAAACACTCCAAATGAGATGGCGAATGGGGACTCAGACCAAGCACGAATATGTTTGTGATTTCATTTTAGTTTGGAAATTTCTGTTTATCACCCACTGAGTATGAGTTACTGTACTTGCAAGCTGTTGAGTATGAGTTCCTAATTTTAAGCCTATGGACGTTTATACCAGACTAGGATAAAAATACAGGGATGTCAGATGGGATCAGGGAAAAAAGTGGAAATATTTTTTCATATGGATTTTTCTGATATCACAGAGACCGGGAAAACTTGGATAACATGACTTTATCGGCATGGCATGGGGCTGAGGGTCTGTGGGCACTGTTTTATAGTCATAAATGAGGCTAAATCAATATTATCTGTTTGACGCAAGGAAGGGCAATTACAAATGTACATATACTGAAGATGAAAAAGTGGATTTCCACAGAAAAGTGGAAAACTGACATCTCTGAAAATACAGGAATGTCAGTTGTGTGGTCAGGGAAAAAAGTCGATTTTTTTTTCACTTGGATAATATATGTCCTTGTCGGCCTTGGCATAGGACTGAGGGTCTGTCACACCACTGTTTTATTGGTATAAATGAGGCTGAATTAATATTATCTTTGTTTGACGCAAGGAAAAGAAATTATATATACTGAATATGAAAAAGTGGATTACCACGGAAAAATGGAAAACTGACATATTATTTATAGAAACAGAGCTAATTCGGCGTATTTTATAATTTACAGAATATCAGATCAATGATCATTACGATTGCTATATAACCTGTACCTGAGATTTAATTGCATTAGCTTGAGATCTTTAGATAACATTGGTTAATGATGTTGACGCCTGTTTGTTAGGAAATATACAATTATTGACCTACGATTTAACGATAGAATCAACGCTAAATTGCAGCTTTATCGAAGTCTGGAGAGCAATCCAGATTTCCAACCTGAAATTGTATATCCTCTCAGTAATCGTCCATGCTCTACTCTAGGATCCGATCTAAGAAATATAACTCAAAACTAATTCAGAAATCTTGGAACAGACAATAACACGATCTACAGAAGTTGTAAAGCCCACCTTCTTCTGGTTCCGAATCTTCTTTTTTATCCTCATCTTCACTCTCTGAAGTTAGCTGTAGAGCAGCTTTCTTTGTCGGTTTTTTGCTGGTTTTCTTCTTCTTTTTCACTTTCCCATCTTGTGTCCACTAGAAAAATAAAGCGGAATGTTTATGAAATAAACACATGAATACGTCGGTGTTGCTTCCTTTGGTTCGTAATGAGATATTCACCAAAATAAACAGACAACATTCGATGTAAAGCACAAAAGGTCCGAACAGTGGCAATTGAGTGTACACAACATGATCAGATAGTGGAATTAAGATATATGTAGACAGGTATAAAGTACACCATTGTTCCAATCATACATTTGCAATCTTCTTCATCCCCTGAGATCATATGGGAAGTGGTTTACTGCTGACCCTTATATTCTTAATGGGGGCTTTGTAATCGACGGATAATAAAAGATACATTTCTATGCTCCAGCTCACAAAATAATGTTAAACTTGAAAAGCCAGGTCAGAGGAATATATGTACAATGTATCTGTGCGTTCATATGTAGATTTCGTTTTGAGAGTTATTGATCAGTCTGAATCAGAAGTCCACTTAGTCGTTTTTGATTATTGTTGTTTTTTTAAAGGTACCAGATTACCGTTTTACCAAGCTTTCTAGTCCAAATATGATAGCTTTTAGTTCTAGTACACTAATGTGTTGTATTTCACAATTTTTCCAAATCCCATCTATGAATGTGTCGTTTGTGTATGTACCTTAGACTGGCCTCAGTCCCTGTGTCCTACCCCTCCACCCCTTCTGAGTGACACAGGGACTGGTCTCATCCGTAATTGGCCGTGTAGACTGGCACAATGTAGTGCCACACTCCCCAAGCAGAGGTCTGGCTACTGGTCAGGATATCTGCTGGGAGATTGATACCCTCTCACTTTGATCTCAATCGAGACATAGTCAGGAGTAGGCGAAATATATTGCTATGACAACACAGGCAGCCAGGGAACTGGAGGAGGGGAGGGGGGAGGGGTAGAGGGAGGTATAGGGTTACAGGGAGTGGCTTGGGGTCATAAACAGCAGATTCTGGACAGAGTGGACAAGTCTTGGATTCATGGGCCAGTCAGAGAAGGACTCATGCTATAATGAATTGTATTCCGATTTTCTTGAATCATTTAATGAATGTTCATAATCAAAGACTTGAGCAAGTCTATATGTACCTCAGCTTTCTAGGCTCCCATCCGTGTCAATTGGTAAGTTAGATACACTGTTTCTAATTTTCTTTCTGGCTATTGGTTATCTCTTTAACCACCAAAACATTCTGATTTTCCTTTTATTGAAAGGTGAGTTTCCCTTCATAAGCTCTAGCTTTTTGCCCTTGTTTTTGTCCTTCTCTAGGTCTTTTATTTGACAACTGCAGGCCTCTCAGTGGCACTCTTCCTCAATATAGGTTTTCTAATAGGTTTCGAAAATTAAAATATAGGTTTTTACAGGTTATTCAAGGCCAAAAGCATAGGTTTTTAGGATTAATATATATACCATGATGGACTAAAAATATAGTAAATCACTTATCTTCATTTCTTGATTTCTAAAATGATTTACCTAGTGCTAATTTGCAGGACATCAGTATGTCTGGCTCATCAGGTTAGATATGCATGCTGAGTTTACAACAGGCTAACCAGACTGGCAAGAAGTCATGCAAACTTTTGAATTTTTAATCATTTTATGGCCTGATAAATACAGTGATGATGTCGATTTCTTGTCATTTGAAAATCTGACTTTGTGTCAAGTTAACTTCTAAACTTTCCTGTATACATCATGCCGCATGGCAGTGACAAAATATAGGTTTTATAGGTTATATAAGTTACTTTATAAAGATAAAGGCTCAAGATTTGAAATATAGGTTCTTATAGGTTTCAAAGGTTTCACTGGGAGGCCTGCGATTGCTGTAAACCACACCTTGTGCTATCATCATACCCACCAAGCCCGCTACTAAATTTTCCAGTTCATGTGCAAAAACATTATCATGATAGTTTTCAACTGGACTTCCCTGTTTCATATCATTATCAAATTTAACACTATTACAAAAGGTAATTCCATCATCTGAGTTACAAGAACCTTCTGGTTTCACATTGTCATCAGATTGCATAGTTACATAAAATTACCTCAGTTACAGAAAATAGAATCAACACTATTAGCCTGCCGGTCATAGTCTGGTACAATCACTTCTTCTGATTCTGTTGCGAGTTGTCTTTGCCGTTCTGTTGTTGTTTGGTATAGTAGTTCTTCTGTATGTACTACTGGTACTTGTTGCTGTTCTTGTTGTATCGGTACCTATTGTTGTTTTGGTATCTGTGTCTTAATCCTTGGTTGTGATAATGTAAGGAGTTTTGATTTGGTCAAAACCCCATCATTTTTCTACCTTTTCCTTTGACGTTTTTTTTCATCTGACATTTTCTTGTTATTGGCTAGGAGTTTCCCATCCAATTCATCATCATCCTTCGCTTCTCTGATTTTGTCCGGGAATGTGGATCTGAACAACAGCTTGCTGTCTATTGGTGTATTGATGACTGAGTCGGCTACTGTTTCTGACAATTTGGGTCTCAGCGCTTCTCTACTTCTTTTAACAATGGAAATGATACTGTAGAATGTAAGCATAGTCCCATCTACTACCAAAGCAGCTGTTTTGTTAAGTTCTTTGTCTTCTTCAGCTCTTGGGTGCTAACCAGCAGTAGTAGTGTCTACCTTCTTAAATGCTTAGTCAACGGATTTTATAGCAACCCTTTTTCCATTGTTGGTGTAATCATTGTAATGATGTTAACAGTGTCATGGTGGTGGATCCAAATTATATGTGCATAATTTATACTTTAGCATGGGTTACTTCAGCAGCCCGGGAGAGGCCTGCTGGCGTGTTGCCTTGGAAACGGTCTCGATAGAGACGCTGGCAGCCGGTGGGCTGTTGGCAGGAGAAATGATAATAAAGCGACAGTATGAACTCAGCAGCGAATGGTGTTGGTCTTGTTCCTTGAGTAGGCCCGTACTCACCTACAGCGGGGACTTTACATTGGCGATCTTGCCAGGATTCTGAATTTACCAGAAACAGGACACTTGTAAAGTCTCCGACTAAAGAGGTATCATGGCAGACCAACAGCCTGACGATGACGCGGACAGGTTAAGATTGGATTTGGACGTCAATAGGGAAACGAGAGACAATCTTAAGATGTATTCCAAATCCATAGGACGGTGCAATGGGGTGAACAAGGAAAACCTACGTGAATGGCTGGAAGCGGTAGGATATACCAAGCGAATGACGGGTGCGAGCCAAACACTGGTGATACAGATGGTCGGGTACCTGGCCCAAGGTGGATTGGCTACGTTTATTGAGACGACACTCAGCAGTTGGAACGAGGAAGACATTTCCTGGGAAAAGCTGGAAGAAGAAATCTCGAAAACATATCTCGGAGAGGATGAGAAGAAATACCTGCGCCTCAAAGTAGACAGGATGGCCCAGTTGGAAGGCGAATCCGTGAGAGATTATGGAGTACGGTTCTCAGAAGCGGTACGCATAGCATACGAAGAAGACCAGTTGAACGAAATCCTGAATAAGGAGAGAGTAATTGATGCTTTCATCGACGGACTGTCAGACCGGTTGGTGCAGTCCAATGCGGATATGCAAAACCCCTCATCGCTCGAAGAAGCCGTGAAATTCGCTTGTCGCGCGAGCAAGGCGACGGAAAGGCGAGGGAGGAGGTCTAAGACCGAAGAAGAAAATGCCATGGCAGCGGCGAGCGAATCTGGAGGTAAAAACAAGAACAAAGACAGTGATGGGGGAAAACCTAAGGACCCGATGAATGAACTGTGTCATCTCATGAAATCGCTACAACAAACCCTCAAAAGCGTGGATAAAAGAATCGAAGGAAAGGAGAATATGGCGGCAGTGAGAGCAACATCGCCGACGAAGACAGAAGAGAAGAATATGGCCGGTGTCGGAAGCAACCAGGGCCCCGCCAATGCTGCGGATCCCGCGGCACGACAGCCACAGGGAGGAACCTCGGCTCCGATAGTGTATCAATTCAACGCGCCGGTAACCAGAGGACGAGGACGGGGGCGAGGTCGTGGAAGGGGACGAGGTAGAGGGAGCGGTTTCCGAGGAAATCAAAACAACGGAAATGGATCGGGACGAGGACCAAGAGGACCATGTTTCACTTGCGGAAACTATGGACACTTTGCTCGGGATTGTCACGTCTACCAAGATAATACCCAGGGAGGAATGGAGACATTCGAGGAATTCCAACCTGAGGAATCGGCATTCTATTCGGGAAACTAAATGGTGCGCCGGACGGCAGAGTGAATATCCGAATGGACATCGGAGGTAGGGAATATATCGCTCTAGCCGATTCTGGCGCATGCCGATCGATGATGAAATGTTCGATGGTCGAAACACTGTGTGGGAAAAATGTTAAGGAGATGAACCTGATGCAGGGTGAGCGTTTGAAATCTCTATCTGGACATGTCATTGATACTGTAGGGGTATGCATGATTGATCTGTTAGGTGAATCCATCCCTTTTTATGTGGTAGAGGAAATGGGACACGATATGCTGTTGGGCATTGATGCTCTGGGTATGTTAGGCGCGCGCATCGATTGCAGCAACAAAACCATCATGTTGAAAAATAAAGAATATAAGTGGGGACCGGAAAACGGGGGAGAACGGTATGTTGAAGGTATTCTGAACGAATTGGACGAGTGGCGTTTGAAATTCCCAGAGGTTTTCTCGGGAAAGATCGATCCGCATTTTAGGAGGAAGGGGGTACAAATGACCATAGATACTGCCGGTCATGACCCGGTCCACCAGAAACCTTACAGGGTACCGTTACAGAAACGCAAAATGGTCGAAGAAGAAATAAGGGGACTCCTACAGAAAGATATAATCCGGCCCAGTCAAAGCCCGTGGTCCTCGCCCGTCCTTTTAGTGCCGAAATCCGATGGGTCGGTCAGGTGTGTGGTAGATTATAGGAAGGTCAATGATATAAGCAAAAAGGATGCCCACCCAATGCCCCAGGTGCTTGATATATTTGACCAACTACATGGATCGAAAATGTTCTCGACCATTGATCTCAAGTCGGCCTATTGGCAGATCCCCATCGATCCAAAGAGTAGGGAAAAAACGGCTATGGCTACGCATATGGGTCTCTTTGAATGGAATGTTATGCCTTTCGGACTAGCCAACAGTGGCGCAGTTTGGCAGAGGTACATTAATTCGGTATTGTCCCCTTTGATTTCGAAATCAGTATTGGTGTATCTAGACGACATAATTGTTTTCTCTAAAGATGAGGCCGAACACACCCGACATTTAGAAGAGGTAATGACATTGTTGGCGCAAAACCATTTGACAGCGAACCCCGATAAGTGTACTTTTCGACGGACAGAGATCAAACTGTTGGGGTACATTGTGAGCACAGAGGGCGTGTCACCCGATCCCGAGAAAACGAAGGCAATAAGAGAAATGCCGCCGCCACAATGCATAAAAGACGTTAGGTCGTTCCTGGGGATGGCGAACTATTACCGCATGTGCGTAAAGGGATTCTCCGAAATAGCCGCACCGCTGGTGGGATTGACAAAGAAGAACGCTCATTTCCGATGGGGGGTACACGAAGAAGACGCATGGAATGCACTGAAAAACGAGTTAATTTCAGACAGAGTAATGGCGTTCCCAGACCTTAGCAGACCGTTTATTCTGTACACCGATGCCAGCGATTATTGCGTTGGGGGGATCCTGACTCAGAAAGATGAGAAAGGAGTAGAAAGACCCATACAGTATCTGTCCAAAACCCTATCCGAGGTGCAATCGAGATGGGCGGTTATCGAGAAGGAAGCTTATGCAGTGGTGTGGGCCCTAGAGAAATTCAAGCCGTATATTTGGGGATCCATCCTGTCCATCGTAACTGATCACCGTCCCCTTATTAATTTATTCAAAACAAAGATTAACAATTCCAAAATCCAAAGATGGGCTATTACGTTGGCTGAATATGGGGCGCCGATAGAGTACCGAAAGGGGAGTCAAAACGTAAGGGCCGATATGTTATCGAGACCGCCGAGGAAAAAGGGTGGATTACAGGGTGCGGTGATGTGGGATTTCTGGGAACACAGCGGATTGAGTCCTACAGAGGTCGAGAAGGGACAGACGAAAACGCGGGAAAAACGGTGGGCCGAGCAGGGTAGGGGACGTTTCGTGACGCACAATGGGATAGTATATTCGTTAGGGAAGAAAGGGGGGAATGACAATAAACCACGATTAGTAGTCCCCAGATCCCTAACGGACGAAATAATCATGCGGGCCCACGAAGAAATAGGACACATGGGAGTCGAGAAAACTATGAAACGATTAGATGAGCAATTTTGGTGGAACGGTATGGCTCGACAAGTTTTTGTACAACTTGAAAAATGTGCTGTATGTAATGCTCACAGAACGAAGAGACTATTCCCACCCGCGTCAAATATGCCCATACCTACACAACCGGGCGAAATCATGGGTATGGATCTTATTGGTCCAATGCCAATATCTGAGAATGGGAACCGGTATTGCCTGATGATTATAGACCATTGTTCGGGATGGGCCGAGGCGGAACCGATCCCCGACAAATCCGCTGAATCGGTGTTTAGGGTTCTATTTGATAAATACGTGCCCCGCTACGGTGCGCCGGCGATTATGATATGTGACAGGGGGTGCGAATTCAAAAACCACACAGTGGAAACATACCTGAACAAACTAGGTACCAAGGTACACTATACCACTAGCTATCACCCTCAATCGAACGGGAAAACGGAACGATTCAACCGTACCATAAAGTCTATCATCGCCAAACTGGTAGATGCCAGGGCAAATAGGTGGGAGAGTGCTTTGGGACCAGCCCTGATGGCACATCGAAGAGCCGTGTCGGCGGCTACGGGGTATTCACCATATTTCCTGCAGTATGGCAGAGAACCCATTCCCGTTGCGGCTAATCTGGGAGGGGCCTCACACGAATCATTCACAGCCATTCTGGATGACAGATTGAAGGCAATGAAACAAGCATACGTAATAGTTAAGAACAATCTAGAATCCCAACAAAAGAGGAACAAAGACAGGTTGGATAGGCGTCCCCGGGCGGTTCCTTTAGAAAAAGGGAATTACGTGTTACTGTTCCAGCCGGCTGCGGCTCCTTTGGATCCGCGATTTCAAAGTGGATTCATGGTTATCGGAACCAATGGCGTTACCGCCGCGATTAGAGGGCCAGACGGGAAGATACAGACTGTGAATGTAGATCGTTTGCGTCTAGACAAAAACCCGGTAGACTCAAAGAATATGAACAAGGCACTGGGGGTACGTGCCAGAGCGCGAAATCTCAGAACCTATCCCGACGATACGCGTAGATACGGGGAAGCCTTATCGAGGGGAACGTTAAGGAGAGGAGCAGGTGGGATCGCAGCAGGCCGGAAGGGCGGGCCTCGGGCACAGGCTAGTGAACCCCCTAAGAACCGATTTGAGAGATCGGACGCAGATACGGGGGTGTCCGACAGAAACTCAGAAAGACATAAGAACGGTCGAGGGACCGATAGCGACGGGGATTCTGAGTACGATTCCGATTGGCTCGGAACGCGAACCCACACATCCCGAAAGGGGATAAACGTTGAAAGGGAGGATAGGGGGCGCGAACATCTGTATGGGGGCGAACCAGATGTTGAAAGCGATGATGATGATGAATACATCCTTCCAGATGGCTCGAGGGGAGCCGATGATGATACAGGGGCGGGACCCCGACAAACAGATGGGGGACAGGAGGAAACGGGGGTGAAGGGAGCGACTGGAGGAGTACGCGATAACCAGGCGGGAAAAGCCGGCGCTGGTCGCTCCACAATCGTGCTACCATACGCAGGCCCTTCACTCCGATCTGGCAGGCAAACAGTGAAATACCGATTGAAATAGCCATACATGAGTACAGTACAACGAACCAGAAACATGTGGTGTGCCTGGATACTGGGAATCGTGTGCTTAGCGGTGGGTTATTCCGCTCAAGATATGCAAATGGAGGGAATTGTGAATGATGGAGTAATTATCACTAAAGCCGGATCTTCAAGAATTATTGGAGGATCGTGGTCGTTGGTAGTCACCATCGAACGCCCACAAACACCAGACCTAAAACAATGGAAAGAAGACACAGAAAATGTGATTAATCAACTCAAACCCATGTACGAAGACAAACGCAGGGATATGTGGAAATTGCGGATGAACCTGGTGGACGACCGCATCACTTGGGGTAAGGAGTCAATACGTTGTGGAAGGGTGGACCCTACTACAGGCCCAAGCAAAAACACAAACAGTGACAGACCAAAACGCGGATTAATCAACATAGTGGGAAAGGCCATCAAATTCTTATTCGGACTGGCGACTACCAGTGATCTAAACTCGGTAAAAGAGGAATTAAGGAGTTTACAAAGATCATCTTTTGCGGTGAGACACAACCACCAGAAACTAATATCGGTCATGAATCTAACTCGGATGTTTGTGAAAGAAGACCGTGAAGACATTAACAAACTTAATCAGGCCACCGAGGAATTGAATCGTATATCGGATAGGCTGGCCCGCCGAATGTCGTGGTTGGACGAGGCTCTAACTCATCTAAGAATCTATGGAATGGTCGAGGGCCACATCGAAATGATGGAAGCTTTATCACACGATTTCATCAGAAGGGCAGAGATATTCAACAGACAGTTCTTAGCTTTGGAGCGTAACGATCTAAACAGAGACATTCTACCACCGAAAGTTCTACGCGAAACCCTGGCCTTAATGACAGAGTTGGGATACGACGCCATAAATGAACACTGGTATTATAGGTACATGAATGTGTTACCGTTGTGGTCTCAATCAGGGGAGGACTCTCAAATGGTCTACCAGATATCCCTTGTCACCGTCGAAAAAGAGGTGTTTCTGAATTATAGACTTCAATATTTCCCAGTGCCCATGAACTCGGAATATGATAGACAAATAGTGGGGAACCAACTAGTGGCTATTTCAACGGCTTCAAAAGACTCTTTTAAGGTTATGACGGATCTGTGTGTAGGTGATGCGCCTAAGGTATGTCAACCTGTTGTTATGAACTATCCGAGTATATGCGAGGCCGAAATGATAACGATGGCTAATCCGAAGCGTTGTAATGTGTCCCTCTTCTCAGCAGGGTCCAAGGATCCAAAATTATACCGATTGATCGATGATGCATCTTCAGTGGTTGTGGTATCTAAAAAGAAGGCCACCATCAGAAAATTGTGTTCGGGACAGGTGCCGCAGATCGTGAATCATGTGGGGGTAGGCTTATACCATTTGAATAGAACTTGTCGTCTGAAAAGTAAAGAATGGGAGGTAAAGGGCATGTCCATTGGCACTAGCAACGTGACTATTCTACCGAAGAAATGGGTGAAACTGCCTCGTTTAAATATCACCTGGCCTAAGGCGTTAGACCCCATTACGGTTAAAGAACTCAAATTGGGAAGACGGAACGAAATACCGATTATTGCTCTGCCCGACGTTCAAGAGGACTATTTTGGGTGGGATAGGACAAACAGGTTTTCTATTTACGGAGGGTCAATGGGTATAGTTGCTATTGTAGTGGTACTTGTCTCCGTCATTGTGACGATATATGTAAATCGCGACCGGATCAAAAATAAGTGTATTAAGAAAATTGTCGACGACGATGATGGCAATGTTGGCCCTGATCATCCCCAAATCATTATCGAGAACAATGTGAATGAACCTGTATCGATTCCTATGAGAGATGTCGTGAACCCTCCTGTAACACCGAGAATGAGAGAAATGGTGATGAGTGCCAATCGTAATGTCGGGCAGGGAGAAAAAGTGGTCGAAAGAAAAGATAAGAAATAGGTCAGCTCGGTCCAATATATGTTCAAAGAGGGGGAGAGATGAACGTAAAATGATTGAATAACAATTACTGTGTCTAGAAATCGTGAAGTATGGTATTTTTAGAAATTAGTGTTGCAACTACATATGGTTTGACATATTTATGGGAACTGAACTAGCTCGTAAGGATGAACACAAAATACGTAAAATGTTTATCGTCCCTGTGGATGGATCGTAATTATGTTTATTTACAAATGTTATTCTTATTTATATCTTTAGTGGTTTTTGGTAATGTATCGTTTATAGGTACCCTTTATACTTGTGGTCCCATCGTCATACAATTTTTGTCTTCGTATTATTTTCAAATACTTGAAAACTTGAGGTGAGGACCTGTGTAATCATTGTAATGATGTTAACAGTGTCATGGTGGTGGATCCAAATTATATGTGCATAATTTATACTTTAGCATGGGTTACTTCAGCAGCCCGGGAGAGGCCTGCTGGCGTGTTGCCTTGGAAACGGTCTCGATAGAGACGCTGGCAGCCGGTGGGCTGTTGGCAGGAGAAATGATAATAAAGCGACAGTATGAACTCAGCAGCGAATGGTGTTGGTCTTGTTCCTTGAGTAGGCCCGTACTCACCTACAGCGGGGACTTTACATTGGTATTTTTATCACCCCTTTCATAAGATCTGACACTCTCGAGGTGGTATTCTGCATTCCAGTGCAAATAAAGCTACTAGGGCGCCAAGTACACAGTATTCCCACTAGGTGGCATCATTGAGATTATAGGAATCTTTGGGTTAGATTGATGTACGTGTTTAGCACGGGAGGCAGGCCAGTGGATTCTCAAGGCTCTAAGCCTAGTTCGATAAGAATCCTTCTCCCATAGAGCGTAGTGAGAACATTATACAGAATACCACTTAGAGAGTGTGAAGTCTTATGAAAGGGGTGATAATAATACCAACAATGGACTGCCACCACATTCTCCAGTACCAGGTACTTATCCGCTAGAGTTTTCCTGTCTTTCAGGCTTGTATTTTTTCCTCAACCTGGTGTCAAGTAATCTGAAACTTGACCACCTACTTTGGCAGTTTCCACATCCTCTAGTGCCGCTATTACTGCTGCATCTCGTCCCATTTTTTGTTGGACCCACTATTTTGGCAAAGCACAATGATGCAATATCATCCCTTTCTTCATCATCTTTGTGAGAATAGAAATTTGTGCTTTCAGAATCCCCTGTATATTCCTGGTAGAATCTTCTCTTTCGTCTATTTTTTTTAGTGGAATGGCACACGTGGCCCGAATCTCATGCCATACGGTAGAAAGGAAAATGGCGGTGGGTACCCTCATACATATGCTTCCCACTTTGAGTAATATTTTTCTTTGTTTCATCAATCTATTCTTCCTTTCACTTCTCCCTTTCCTCATTATGAGTTCTTTATCCTCATGTGGACATCTTTCTTCTGTGTCTGAGAATTCAGATTATGAAATCATCAAGTGTTTTGGTGGTAGTTTGTGTTTTCTTTTGGGCTCATTCACAACTCATGATGAAGATGTTTGGCCGAGTTTTTCCCCCCTGATGGCCATTTTGGAATTTACATATTTCGTTTTGATCCTGGATGGCGTTGTAAATCTTTTAACTACTTATGTATGTTTCTCCAAAGTTTTTACACTTTCTGTTATAACACTGACTGTCTGAATCACCCAATAGGAGTCCAGTGAAAAAACCTGTAACAGTCTTCAGGATTTAGATGATTTCCCACCGGGAGATCTAGTGTCGGTAAGGCCGCAGGCCGAACTTTGCCTACCGAATGACTAAGAATCATAATCAGTGAAAACCCAAAACATGATGTGACCATAATAAACACCACAATGACATTCCCATTATGAAAAAAAAATCCAAAAAAACTGAGTTATAAGAAAAGATTTCAGTCAGAAAAGGGTATATTTTCCTAAGCTACCAGGGTATTTAGACGATTTGCGTTGACTGCCGATTTGCGGTGGACGATTTGCGGTGGGTTTGGACGTTTTGCCGTGACATTCCCCTGGGGCCGTGGTGGACGTTTTGCAGTTAAATTAAAACATTGCTGAGGGGGAGCTTTTTCAGTATTTCTGTGGGCCAACCCTTTAAAAAATACAGGAATGTCGATTTTCCGGGTTTCCTGTTTTTCTTTCTCCCAAATTAACTCAATTAAATGTAGTGTACTAGCGGCCGGTACCGGAGGCCGGCCGCTGGAGCACCAGTGGCCCGATAATTTAAAAAAAAAACTTAGTTCCACACCTTTCCAAAAAAAAAAAAAAAAATGACTTTAAGACCAGTAAACCCATGACTATATATTTACCATACACATCCATCAGCGAAAATCTTATAATCAATCTTTACAATAATTGCAGACGGAAATGTGAAGATATCACAGCAAATCGTCCGAGTGCTCAATGCAAAACATCCACCGCAAATCATCCAATCGCCACCGCGAAACAGTAGTCAACACAAAACGTCTATGAACCGCTACCAGTAACGGAAAAGGAAAAGGGCCTTAGTAGTTCCAATAAAGAAGGAAGGTAACAGTAAATTTGTTACCAACCTTAGACCTATATCGCTATTGCCGGTCCCAGGGAAGCTGCTAGAAAAGTTAATGCACTTGCACATCATGAATTATTGTGAAGTACATAATCTCCTCACGGAAGCACAGGGTGGCTTTAGACCCATGCACTCAACTATAGATACAAATGCTAAATTCACCAACGACATATATGAAGCCATGAATGAGAAGCAACTTATCAGAAATTATCAAAATTGGGAATAAGGGGCCACACTCTGAACTGGGTTGAAAACTACTTTACGGCGAGGACACAGCGAACAATTGCAAACAATGTTACCTCGGGGGAGAGACGGACCAGGTGTGGAGTCCCCCAGGGCTCTATGCTTGGCCCGTTTTTCTTTCTGATCTATATCAACAACTTGATTAATAAGATTAGTCATTGCAAGTGCAGACTATACGCTGATGACACGGTGATTTACCACTCTGGGTCGGACATTAATGAAGTGTTAACAAGTATAAGAACGGACTTGGAGGGTGTGGTGGGCTGATGCAACACAAACCAACTAAGCATCAATGAGAAGAAAACTAAGTATATATTCTTCGGCAAACAGCAACAGCTAAAAAAGGCAGCAAAAGCAAATTCAACGCTTACTATAAACCAGACAGAACTAGATAGAGTTCATCACTTTAAGTACTTAGGGGTATACTTGGACCAAACATCATCAATGTCCAAACATTTGGAGGCAACAATCAAAATATCATCACATAAAGCCTTCCTACTAAGCAAAATTCGGAAATTCATAGATGTACCCACAGCTATCATACTTTACAAAGCCATGGTGCTACCGTACATAGACTATGTGGACATAATTTACTGCTGTGCCCCTGAACATAGAAAATTACAGTCAATTCAGAATAGATGCTTGCGAACTTGTTTGCGTCGGTATGATAATACTCTTGTGATTGTGATGCACCAGCTAGCCAGATCACCTAACCTCTGTGCTCGAAGACTAGCTCATCTGAGAAACTATATGTTCAGTCAGAGAAACAATGAAATGTTATTACAAGAGGATAGGGGAAACAACACAAGACAGTTCGACGGACCAGTATTCAAAATTATAAGACCCAAAATAGAACACTACAAACGTAGTGTAATCTATAGGGGAGCACTAGACTGGAACGCACTAAAATCCACAATATGCAAAACAGAAGACAAAAACTCTTTTATATATGCCCAGAAAAAATGGGCACAAAGCAAAAACTGGCCCGTCTAACAGTTGAATAGTGATCATGCTCCACCTGAGTGCCTAGACTACTTACCAGGAACAATAACAAAACGATTTCTTGTCAAATGTATGTGCTAATTTTGTTATTGATGTAACAGGCTTGCACCCCTGAAACTACTACCTGAATGTCCTGCAAAACACAGTAATACTCTTTCCTTCTTGGTGTGGAACACTAAGTTCGACCAAGGATGAAATAATCATGTACCACACTTATGTATTATCCATATATGGTTTACATCACAGTAAGGACTGACTATGACTTTACTCCTTAATACAAAAACTATGGTCTGATTACGTAATGTAATCACAAACAAGAACTAGGACTTGAGGCGGTCGGAATGGCTGCATGAACTCTTACCCACAAGTGGTAAATGAACTCTTGTCTTCCACAACTTATATACTTATCATTGTTATCAAAACTTATACAAGGTGAATGTAAATCAATATCCCACCTGGGAGTACGATTGAAACGGTTGTATAATCGATGTACTATCCCAGTATAAATAAAGTCTTTAAAAAAAAAAACCTGTCTGTCCTGTATCAGTATTCGTGCTCAGCTGACTAGTTCCTACATATTGATCCCCTGCCGCCAAGCACAAGAAAACAGTGCCAGACGAGTAGGAATGAAAGTAGGTATCATATATACTCATGCACATCTTCTTTAATAGTAAAGTACCGCTACTCCTCATACCGTTTTTATATTGTGTTCGGCAGCGTGTCTGTACACTATTAAAGGGCGATTCCACCAGGATGTGCAATATATCCTGATCATGGCTGATTTGTTGGCTCGCTAGGTTGGGATGAATCCTGTGCAAATATCTGGTAAAATCATGGCGGTGGAATAGCCCCTTCTAAGCGATAAAACAGGCCACTCACATAGGGATAAGTTCACAACCAGATCCTAAAAGATTTATCCTGATTCATCAAGATACAGCAAGGAGCTACAAGACACATCCTGACCTTGCAAGGCAAAAACCTTGTGCTGGTGGAATCAGCCCTTTATTCTGACATATTGAGATATCCCTTTGACATAATACACCAATTTATTTTACGGACACTCAGTGACAGGGCCTCGTTACGAACATAAACATTAACCCCATCTGCTTTTGTTTTATGTACAACTATGGTAAAGTTGTTCTATATAAGAATACACACCTCTTGATCACTCCCAGATTCACTTTCCGACTCGGAGCCGCTTGACTGTTGTGCTGCTGGTTCATTGTCCGGTTTCCGTTTTTTCACCAAGGCCATAAATTCCTGTGACAACCAAACAATTCAATTGATTAAAAAGGATTAAATATCCGTTTTATAGTATACAGTAGTGTTTAGATGGGTTTATACATACATCAAGACACTATTACATGGTAATGGAATTTAACGAGTGCGAATTCACATAAGAGTAGGTCCATGGAATTTACAAAAGATGCTATATTAACATGGAGTATTGCATTGTTTATAAGGTTAATGGTCGTCCTGACCCTTTTCCACCGTGACCCAGTTTTTCGCGCAAAATTGTGGTCGTCGTGACCCAAGGTGCTAGTCGCCGTGACCCTTTGATCGCCGGGAAGACGGGCCGCGGACGCCGGGCACGTAACTGGAGTCGGCGCGAATGACCCGAGGTGCGGTAAAAGCTCAGAGAGCTGTTTCAAAACGTGGGTTAAGTCTATGGTTTTGAAACAGCTCCAGATCCGGGGCCTCTAGCTTATAACATAGGGAATGACACTTTGCGGGCCCGATACCCGACGATATTTCGCCGTTTTCGAACTAAACCAAACCTAGATCGTGTTCACTCTGTCCCTATGTGCGGGAGATTCTCCAAGCGGATTCGACGGAATTCTAATGTTTTAAATGTAGTAGGTAACCATCGATTATAACACAATAAAAAGACTAGAATCGGAATCAGGACATATTAATTGCCAAAATACTAGCTTATTTACCTAAAACTAACCGTTATTTTGGACAAAGTCGGAATTCCGATTTTTCAAAAACGGTGCCATGTCAGTGTCAACTTGTATCAATGCATAGCCGAATCACTCACTAAAACCTAACCCTAAACCTAACCCTAAACCTAACCCTACCCTAAAATAGGGTTAGGTTTAGGGTTAGCCTTAATCCTAACCCTAATGGGAAAAAAGGCAAAACAGAGGTTTTGCCAGGAACCAGCTTAAATGCAAATAGATCCGGCCTTTTCAAAATGAAAACAAAGTTACTAATGATAATGTATTTTCGAAATTTCCCCATTTCCCCAAAAGTATTTCCCTGTAAATTGAAGAAGGGTCACCATGACCAGTCCTGGGTCACCACGACCAGGACACTGGGTCACCACGACCAGGAAGTAGGGTCATGGTGACTCTGGGTCACAGCGGAAAAGGGTCACAAGGTCTAATCACCGTTTAGGTTGTGGGCAAGGCACAAATATAATAACAGCCTACAAATTAATTATTGCACATATAAAATTGTGAATATATCGCACAAAACAGGGAAGCGAGTTGGGTATCTCAAACGAATTGCTAGAATACAGGGTTGCCAGTTGGGGTAAATAAAAACATTGAAATATGTTTCATTGAAATATAGGGTTTAGGCAATACATACACATTACAGTGGGGAATCAAGGGAATGCTCAGGTTTTTACATGGGTCAGTTGGAGGTTCAGTTGCGGATCATGGGCTGTGGTTAAACAGGAAAGCGAGTTGGGTCTCTCAAACGAATTGCTAGAAATAAGATAAGCTGTGAGTTTGTTTGTGGTTTATCGTCTCAGGGGACCCTGAGGATAAAGCTGTGAGTGCAGTCTATTCGTCTAGTTCCTTGATTTTCATAAATGGTAGAACTTTAAATTAAACTCTAGATCTTATAGGATAAGGACTTCAGCCATCTTATGGCCCACAAAGTGGACTTTCGCTGGAAATACCTAATGTTGTCAAATGGAAGAACTGGTGTAACCACAATTTGATGATAAGAATTTGATCTCCAAAGAAAAAAGTGTTGGCTACCGAAACGGGAGACAGACCATGCCTAACTAGTGCATCATGAAATGTCCATTCATTTACTCCATTTTTAGAGTTGTCACTAATATACCATTGGGCGGTCAATGTTTGAAACTAACATAGTGACACAACTATCATTTAAATGTTTTCGGGCGAACAACACTGTCAACAGTGCATGGCACCCGAATTCACCCACTATCACTTTGGAGTGCTGTTCTAATAGCACTTGATATTTATCAAATCTTCTAAGGGTTACAATACCTGGCAGGGAACACCATGTTTGAAAATGGAGTTATTCAAAAACACAACAGAAAATATACAAGAACATGCGGAGTGTGCCGTATAGACGGACGTAATCAACCGGTTCAGGACAGGAATAATTCTTAATTATGTCCCTTAGGGGGCCCTTTTAAGGGAAACATCCCCAATTGTTGGTTTCTAATGTAACGTCCAGTGATATGGAGCTTTTGATCTTGTTTGGCTATGAAGCCAGTAAAGAGTGGGTGATAATAGGTGTATTTCAAGGGTCGCCTCAGTTCAAAATCACCGAGTTTTTATTATTTCTTTGGGGCATTAAACTTTCTACCAAATTAGCCTCCTACATGGTCAATACTGCGCCTTCTTAGCGTTCACTCTCAAAAGAAATGTGCTCTCATCTGCCGTGATTTAGAAATTAGAGAAATTATGACATGGTCGGTAGGAACACAAACGGCAAGAGCTTGGTCTACGGCTATTTTAGGACAAGATGTGTAGGGACAGTACCTCGTCCGAGTCTGCCACACTATCACTTTCATCGCTATCAGAATCAATGAGAGCCGCACTCTTCTTGCGTTTAGACATTTCGGTAAAGTACCGATGGGAGATATTCCTTAGAAATAGTTTGTTCGATGCCTTGCTTCGTCAAAACTTGCGGATTGCACGGACAGGTATCGTCTGTCTGTGCGTCTCCTTACTGCGCCACTCTGGTTGATCTCTCTGCAAAACGTACTTTCTCGAGCGGTGCAGTATGGTGCGTCTGCTTTCTTCAAGCAGAGATCTCAGTCCCTGCTGGTACCTTCCGAACAGAATCTAAGTACAAACTACAAGTTATCTACACATTTTTATTATGATATTGGCGTAATTTATTATTAATTCCAGGGTTATCCAGTATTTGATGATAGTATGGTAGTGTGCTTTCAAACATTCGGTACGAGTTTTAACTGCAACGTATCTGCATGAAGAGTGCTTCATTGCTGCAGAACTATCTTCAATGCACCAGTTACATGATGCCGTTCCTTAAATTTAAATCAGAGAATAATTTTACCTCCTCTGCTAAATACATAAATATCAATTTAGCGTTTCATATAGTTCCACTTGAGATAAAGTGGTAGTATTATATAAAGATATAATACAATTTATTTTAGCATGATAATACAGCCAAGATCCTTTTTATTACCGAAGCATGTATAGCCTACCATAAACATAGTTGTTGACATGATGGCGGCGAAAAACATTACGAGTTGAGACTTGAGACAGGTTAAAACAAATCTTTACTTTTTTAGAGCTTATTATTTTCCATCTACAATTGTATTCAGTCAAACATGCCGAAAAAGGAAGAGGATTCGAAAAGCCCACTTCAGATTGCGATCAAGGAGGGTGATGATTATAAGAAAGAGGTAGGCATAAATAAATAATATCGACAAACCCTTCCCCCTATCTTTAATCTGTCACTATGAATACAAGAGAACTGAGCCAGAGGTGTAATTGCAAACTTCAGGAGAACTGAGGTCTGAGCCTCCAAGAGAAGTGAGCCTGGCTCAGTCAGTGCTAGGCTGTAGGTAGTGCTACTAGTGGTAGCGTGTTTACCGCGGGTGGGTTCAGAGCATGACATCGGCCGTTTTCGCACTCGTGGGGAAATGCGTAACGAAAAACGGCAAATTATTAAATGATCCCTTATCTACAATTTAGACTTACCGACTGCTATCCTCATGTCCATAGCTATTTACTGGTCTTTGTCCCACGTTAATACGTTAAGTATTCGCGGAGTTATGATGTGATATGCTATGAGGAAATTCAGTCACAAATATTGGCGAATCGGTACGTCCGATCTTCATATTTGGTACGATTATTGGTCATATGTATCCCTTACTCGTGGGAAGTGAATTTCCGATGTCATTATGAACGATTGTCGTCACTGAAAAACAGGGCCCTGGCTCAGTTGGTAGCGCTAAATCTCAACCCCAGGCTCAGTTCTCCTGAAGGCTCAGTTTGCACCTCTGGCTCAGTTCTCTTGCGGACTCAGTTCTCCAGGTACTGTCACGATTGCTGTTGAATACAATACCGGGCAATACCTACTACACTGTTGTGTTTTGCAGTAGAAAAACTACTCTCTGGTAGAACTGATGGCTTGACGATGAATGTTAAATAAATTACTGCAAAGATATAGGTAGGCATGATATAGAGTGTCTTCACTAACAGATTGAGTATGTGACAGTTTCACTCTTCAATGTATGTTCATTTGTCTCATTAAAAAAGCTTAAAATTGATAAGATCACTAATTTATATATTTTGTAATTTTAGCCATTTCAAATATGTAATGATAAAGTTTACTGGAAATATAAGACCACTGAGAGTGGAGTATCTATTCAACCTTTAATAGAAGTTAAATGAAGAAAGAAAGACGGGGAATTCATTTATTTAGATTAAAATCTCTCTCTTTTGCTACGCTGTAAAGAAAGTATAATACATTGGTAAAAGGTTACAGTAGATATATGTATGGAGTAATAATGGGCGTAATACCTTTCTAACAACGTTATTATAACCTAGCCTACATTGTGAAATGATAAAGTTCAAAAATGGATTTTTTTTACAAAACTCTCTTCACACTCTTCATCCTCAGAACTTTCTATGCCACCACAGGCTTACAAATGGTGCATTACAGATTAGACCACAGCGATGGTGTGTCCCTTCTTTGATAGCTCATTCCAGAATAGATCCAGTTTTGTAAGCTATTACGACATATATCTTTTTCTTTTACAGGTTGATGGGTTCGTTACAGAATGTCAGCAAGTTCTAAAAGATTCCAACCTAGAAAAATCAGCAATTGCTGTGAAAAATTTGTACAAAAAGTAAGCGACACCTTTTTTTTACCACCACACCTAATAATTCATTATGCTATAAACTAGATGATTCACTGATAAACCTAGGTTTTGTAATTCTAATTATCATTGTTCTCATTCATTCTGTTGAACCATGATACTTTCATACCATTCTCCATTTCATGCGCTTAAAACATCAAGAAGAAGTTTAACCGTATGAGTATAAGTAGGGGGGGGGGCATCCATAAAGAATGTACACAAAACCACTGAAAATTAGGACACCCCCATCCCCACTGTCAATTTTGAACGTAATAGAATAAACATGATGCATATGCAGAGTTTCCAAAAATGTTTAACCTCTCACCCCACCCCCTCCACCCTTAGTGTGTACATACATTAAAACCCAGCTTAAGGGTACACCCTCCGTTCAAGCTAAGTGTCCCCTTATGTACATTAACCGGGATCTTCCATCTATCAGTGGTTAGGCTATTTAATATATAATACCTTTACACAGTTGATTCTATGGCATAGAGACACAGCTGTAACCACACAGACACCCCACAGATGCATACCTGATGCCTACAGGAGCCTACGCAGGCCATTGCCTGGAGTCTGATTGTCTAGACACTGGTCTACCCACCTCAGACACAAACCATAAACAATCAATCAAGATAATCTTAAGTTAAGTGTTGTCCCTACACTGTCCCATCAAATTTGATAAGTTATCCGTCCAAAGTGTCCAAATGAGCGGGATTAAGAAGCATCATGTACTGAAGTAACTGCCCCCTGAAGTGGGTTCAAAGAAAATTTTCCCATTAATCATGGTGGCCCCTTAAGATGGCGGTTTTGGAAGCGGGGTTTTACTCTACTATGGATGGCCCCTAGCACCAAAAACGGTATTTGACTATCATAGCCTATGACGGCCCCTACCTGAGAATTCGTTTAACAACTCTCTTACATTTCATAGAAATCAAACATTTATAGCAAGGTTCTGTAACATCACCCTGTTAGATGTTTATGTGAATTATGCAGATAGGCTCATGTAATTATTATTTATATCAGGTTAATTTGTCACATCAAGTATTTCTTGATAACATAAATGTTATAATATCTTGATGTTTCTAGGTCCAATGAACTTCTAGAGGAGTGTAGTCGACTTCGACAGCAGGCAGACGAGTTAAAAAAGGTAAAGGGTGAACAGTTTGGCCTAATTCTGATTTGCTAAAATATTACAAATATCAAATCCTGTGTAAAATTCATTATCTGCCTTCTATAAATAAAGCGTGAATGGAAAATCTGCCAAATAAAAGGTTTTTTTTGGTGAAAGTAAAGGAATCTAAATAAAAAAAATTGAATCTGAATAGATCTCTGTTATCATTAATTTATATGTAATTCATGAAAAATGTTAGATTCACTTTCTGCATTTTTTTCTTCGCAATGAAGCCATTATGCTTATGAGATGTATTTTGTTTTACTTCCTCAACGCTACTCAGGAAAATGAACCGTCTAAAGTTATGCGATTCGACAGCAAGAAAAAAGATGAAATCAAAAGGCTGGATAAACTAAAGGTAATTCGTGACAATTCCATTTTATTGAATTCCTACGGTTCCATACAGAATATTTCGTTATGTATCATATAGTTGGTCTTGCACTTTGATTTTCTCTTTTTAAAGATAACCAGTCGGTGACTATATTGAAGAATCTATCCTCCCACAAGAAAATGTGAAGTAGAATATATGCTATACAGCATATATATTTTACATAAAACTCCGAGAAGGAAAAACAATTCTGAACAATATGTTTTTTTTATTTATTCAATAATTAACATAAGCTCTTTCTAAAAAAAAATACGCCGAAGATTTTGTAGTAAATACCATATTAATATTCTTTCTAATGAAAAAGAATTAACAATGCCAAGACCGTGGAAGACAAGTTTTGTTGGACCAAAAGTAGATCAATGAAAAAATATATTGTAGTCATAAATCTCCCCTGATTCGGGACTGAATCAATTATTTTTTTAATCGTGTTCTTTCAGGAGAAAGTCGAAAAACTTAACAAACAGATGGAACCTGATGAAGTGGAGGAAGAATATCTCAAGTAAGATCAGATCTGTCTAATTTTTCTCACTGTGTTATTTCCAAAAGGTGCAAACAATGCAGGTGTTTCTGTTCAACTCCACCTAACGGCGCATTTTTTAGTCAGTCCTTCGCTCGGACAAGCACGGCTAAGTCCGACCTAGTGCCTATAGAGACACACAGCAATCACAGCTAGAGTGTGAACGGTTGGGTGTGATTGCAGGAGTGTTGTTTTTGAAAGATTAGACTACTGGAACAGACCAGGGCATTGTATGAACGAGTCTGGGCTGTCTAAGCTTCATGAATTGTTGATTGTCTTGGTTTTCCTCTGGAAAAAGATAGGTATATGATAACTAGGCCTGCCAATGTATTATTATGTATCCAGTTTCGGTGTTCCTGTGTTATCTAAGGTACATGTAAAGTATTATTCAGGTGATATGCATGTATGACACATCAAATTGAAGCTGGAATGTCATAGAAATACGATGCAATTGCTGCACCTTCTCTGGAAATAATAGACATATGTATCATAAATATAATTTGTCTCCATATTTGTTACTATTGCTGATGGTTTCCAGTTCCCAAGGAACCGAATCCCAGATTAAGCTTTATATTTCGGTGTTTTCTTCAATTTTGTCATACAACATTTGATATCCACCGCAGTCCTATTTCGGAAATATAATCAACTAATATAAATGAAGTTGAAAAATCATCGTATTAAACGTTTAGTTATTAGTTTGCTATAACATTCTATTACTTTATCAATACAGACTCAGGCAACCGGCATTTGTAATACATCTTGTACAAAATTTGATATTGCCTTTTCATGAAACGGGTTTCATTCACCATTGGCACGACAGAAATCATGTTATAACTTATTCCACCACCATTTGTATTGGAAGGACATTATACATACGGAAACGTTCCTCTATTTAAAGGCACCTATAAGAGCCATCCATAAAGTGCACTGATGAGGGTTGGGGTGGTCAAACATTTTGGAAATTTTGCGTATGCTACTTCTTTGTTCTATTGCATACATGATTGGGAGGAGGGTGGGGTCAAAATTTCAGAAGTTCTGCGTACATACTTTATGGATGGCCCCATACCTATAAAATCAGCAACATTCTTGATTTCAATCTTTATTCGAGAATTTTGGTAAAAACAAAAATTATTCGGGAATTCTGACAGATATTTCCATTTCTCATTTTTAACGGTTTCTTTTACAGGAATGTGTCCAAGGGAGGTGAAGTAGAAGAATCTGAAGAGGAGACGGATTCTGAAGAGGAAGAGTCGGAAGATGAAGGTAACATTTTCAAAAAAATGCTTTAATCTGTTGATGACACTTCACCTTATATTCTCTTTAAAACAAATCTTATTAGTTATGGACATTCAGAGCCAGGTATCTTCCGATTCTCTTCATTAAACTCGGTGAATATTTCCGATAATAAACAACAAGGAACAAATGTAATTCAGACACACTCACCATGTTTTCTTATTATTACATACCTGGAAATCACTAATAATGCCATTTTAAAATAAGTCACATGGTTAGGAGGGATGTACGAGTATTATTTCGTCACCTAATGATGAACAGAATCCGTACTGGAAGTGAGACATTCGCACATAGGTGAAATGATGATATAGAGAAACTGGCTTACTGTCTTCATATGTCAAAAAATACGTGGTGAAACTAATGATCGATCAGATACATCCCAATGCCATAGGCAGAAAGATATATCTGATCAATAATTTTACCAAGTAGTTTGACATACTAAGATCTGAATACGTGGCTATGGGTGTTCACTAGTCGAGCTACCGCATCTAAGTGACGGAGCAGTCGTCTGCTCGCGTTATTTATAGTCAGACCACCAACAACAAAAAAAACAAAAAAAAGTTTGACATACTAAGACAGTCAGTGTGTTTTCATATTATTATACACCTAAAAATGGCGGAATTCTACCTGGTCACGTGATCATATATACCCCGTACGTCACAGTGTGACGTATGGGTATAAATACATCATGGCTAGGAGCGGGCAGTATACGTAGTTGATACAACCATAGGCATATTTTTTTTCCTTCATCATCATCTCGTCAAGGCAGGTCACGCCTCGTCTCATATGATAATCAAATACTGGGAAAATTATCCGATGTAGATGATCTTATTTTACGAACAGACTGTGTTGGCAATTGGTCAGTAATTGAGAGAATTGGAAAATAATTAACGCGCCAAGGGAATCTTGTTATCCGCCGGCCTTGACCCTCGTGACGTCATAACCTCGTGACGTCACCTGCCATCGGCCTCTTTTGGCGGCAGACTTGAAACACTAGAACAGACTGTGTAAGCAATTACCCTTTGATTTCCACCAGTCTGCTCTGTCACTTTGATGCAGAAAAAGTTGATAAGACATGATGACGTCCCAGGGTGTTATGAAGAGGTTGACAACAAATGCCAATCGCTAGTGCTGATACTGATACTTTATCTCACCCCTGATATTTTTTCTCCATAGACTTAACATTGGGAACATTGGGTATCTAACACCACGGACCTATATCCTCCAAGTCCGTGCTAACACCCATCAGATATTTAGGAAAAAAGTTTGTCAAAAATGATAGCCCATTAGTCAATGTGAGGGTTGAGATAAATTCAGAAACCCATTCAAGTTTAGTGTCAGAGCTCCATCCCATCTCGTTTGAATCATTATGTAATTCACGCGGCTTCGCCTTGTGAATTACTACACGATTCAAACTCGATGGGATACAAGCTCAGACCCTAAACTCTCATAGGTTTCCTCTATCATCCGATATACATGCTGTTTTGTATTGTAATACCACATGATATAGAAATTATATTTTCGCTTATATTACTTAATGTAAGTTAAATCTCGATCAGTCGGTGTATTTCAGAACATTTTGAATAAGTCCATAAATTCTGGATATCATTTCACCCACTAAAACATACTCGGAAGGGACACTTTATTTTTCACTCACTATATGATAAATATCTCATTGATATCATAACCGATTAATTTTATCTTAACATTGTTAGTCACCGAACCAAAAGTCAGTGAAAACAAACAGAAGCCTATTAGAAAACCGGTGAAAGAAGAAGAGGAAGAATTTACAGAATTTGAAACGGAAGATGAAGAAGAGGAGGAGGAGGAGGAGGAGGAGGAAACAGAGGAAGAAACGTGAGTTTATCCATTCATAAAATGTGTCAAAAGAAGTCAGCAAAAGTACATTATAGAGAGTCATTAGTAAAAACTGAACGGTAGTTAGTAGTGTTGGTGTTTATTGCACAACAGGCAAGTCACGTATTACTGCATGGGCATTAGCCGTGCGTAGTGACAAGCCGACCTGACTGGAGTGCGATAAACTCAAGTCCAGTTTCGTATTTATCCTACCCCATCTCCACGACCTTTTAAATGATGTCATTTAATTCATTTGGTGGGTACAATGATTTGGAATTCTTTACCAAATCAGGCCCAACTGTCGGACGGGGGAACTTATTTAAAAAGGAGACCGTGTTACAGATTAAGAACTATGTGTCTTAAGCCCCAAATCAATAGGATTTGTTTAATGTAATGTTGCTACAAATGTTATTTTCGTGAAGCCCCTATGACAATAACAGTGGCAATCGATGTATTGTATATATTTCACTCACGAACCTTGAGAGCTACCTTTGGGTGTATCAACGCTAAAAACTACCCGAGCAAATACATACAGTAAAACCCGGTTCCGGGACTCCCCACTTAAGGGGCCACCCCGCTTAAGAGGACAATTTGCTTGGAGTTTATTTCAACCCCGCTTATGGGGGCAGGCTGTTTACGGGGTCACCCCGCTTTAGGGGACAGTTTTTCAGTACAGAAATGATTCAAAACCCCGTGAGTGGGTTTTAGCACCATTGAGTTTCCGCCAGCTAAAGGTGGCGGGTAAGAGGCCCTCTTACAGGTTAGCAGTGGGCAGCGCAGGGCAGGCTGGAGGCTTTGAGGGTACTTTGGAGAGAGTACCGAGGTACTATATCAGTACTGTCAGACCAAAGAAAGTCCAGTCCACCCTCGATGCCTTCCTGAGCCTGTGAAACTGTTCTTTGCACTGTGTTGGATAAACCTTTTATTTAATAACCAGTGTTTCCTTCATTTATATGGGTATACTCTACTATATAACCATTGGTAGTCTGAAACTCCCGCTTAAGGGGACACTTGGCCCGGAACAGAGGGTGTCTCCGTTAAGCGGGGTTTTACTGTACTTACTTGATGTTAAATGGATGGTCGATAATGTTCCTGTAACTGAGCATCCAAATATGTATAACACCGCGCTCATGTTTAGTTCTTTAATGTGATTCATATTGTTCACTGTTTTCCACAGACGTGGAAGAACGACGTATGTATAGTCGAATGTTCTGTGAATAAAACAATAACACTTTACTGCACGCATGCCCGAATACAGTCAGCCAATGTTAAGCCTATGGCGTTTTTTTATTAGGGGTAGGATGATACGATATATGTCTGTTAGTGAAGAAAATGAAGTAAAACTGTATTGTGAAATTCAAATATTTGAAATGATCGTATGATTTTAGTGACGAAGAAGACGAAAGCGAAGAGGAAGAAGAGGAGGGTGAAGTTCAAGGTGCCGATGTTCATAAAGATCAAACTGTAAGTTGTGTCATTCTTTATAGAAATTTTGCTACCATCGACAAAGTTAGTCAAAACATTTTATAGATGTTGTCAGGTGTAGGACTGGTTTCACGTCAGAATTCCCTTTAAAAGTTACACAGAGATTCAAAGCTCCAATGTTGCTCAACTATCTTGTGTCTTATGAATGAATACCCACTCACACTTTTAGTTACTTTGTTGTAAACCCTGTCAATTTTCAAATTTATTGATTTAATCAATGTTTTTTTCTTATAACATCTTTTGTCAACTTTTCATGTAATCTTTGTGTGACTGGTCAACCACCTTTTAGCTGTTGTATCTAACCCGGATCTGCCAATCCTATAATGGAAGACCAACTTCTTCAGGTGAATTATATGTGAATAAAAATAAAACGAAAAAAAACCCAACTAATTATCTCTGATGCACACAAGATGAGTCTAATAGCAGAAGCGTGGTGGCCTGGATGTTTAGGATATGCCCTAGATGTTACATAATACTATGGAGAAAGCAAACAAGAGTTAGTCATGTTGTTGTTTATCGCATGACGGCAAGATCGCGTATTACTGCGCGAGGCGAAGCCGAGAGCAGTAATACATGATCTTGCCGGAGTGCGATGAACAATAACATGACTAACTCAAGTTTGGTTTAGAATTTATCCTACCCCGCCAGTCTAAATTACTTCTATATTAACAAATGATGTCCTTTGTCAAGTGTATCCCACTAGAGCGAATACAGTGTCCCAATGTTAAGCCTATGGAGTTTTTTATTAGGGGTAGGATAAACCCAGATAAAGATAGATAACGACACCAGACTGGCAGGCTGCTGAATGCTAGGATTATGCTAATATAAAACACTCTCGCCATCAATTTGAGGCCCAACCTGATCAATATCTGTTTACATATCAGACCGAAAGCTTGCCTTCATAAGAATCAGAGGCAATTGGGAATGCGCTTCATGGATTTACATATGTACTAGTCTCAGAGTCACTGATATGGAGCATGTAGGTATTTTGTTGAACATTACTGCTTTGTTGAACATTACGAGGTAGAAAACACCTCATCTGCGACCAAGGAAACCTTTAATTTGACCAGAATTCAACCTGATACCAACCTGGTGCCATAGGATATCCCGACAACCACTGTGAAAAGAATCAACAATTTTGGTAATGCCCTAGAGACAGAAGGATTTCTATGTACACATCCTCCAAGCACATCTTTAGTGCGACGGGTGAGTGTTACACTCTCCCATACTAATTTTGAGTATGGCATTTAGAAAAACCTGTGTTTTCTAGGGGCAAAAATTCAAAGTTTAATCCTAATCAGACTTATTCAGATTTCCAAATCTGGACAGTGTCTAGCTTTTAAATTTATTTTTATTATCTAAATCTAAGACATGCATAGTTTATAGAAGGAAACTCACGAGAAGAACTTCAAATGAGGTGGTGTGCGGAACAAGTTATTCTAATCGAGTGGGTTTCTAATTTTATTTCATCCCATATAACATTATTAATTAATGAAATAACTCACCAAATTAGCCAGGGGAAGCTAGCTCAGTGGTTAAGGCACTGGACTTATAATCCCAAGGTTGTGGGTTCAAGTCCCACTGCAGCAACTCTTCTCCTTTATCCCTAGCAGTGGTAGATTTACTGCTATATCAAAGGCCAGTCCTTCTCATACCATGTCTCTGTGGTGTGGTGTGCAGCCACCTTTCTCCTTCAACCCCAGCAGTGGTAGATTTACTGCTATATCAAAGGCCAGTCCTTCTCATACCATGTCTATATGGTGTGGGAAGTAAAAGAACTCTCACCTCGATAAATGTGAACGGGTGTGATTTCTACCTAAATTCATCTTTATAGATTCGATCACCATCTTTGTGTAAAAGAACCTTGTGAAAGTCTGGTAAGAACCTGTAATGGTTAACTGGACGTTAATTCAAACCAACCGACCAACCTTCACAACCGTGGAGAAAGAGTTCCTAATGTTAAGCTTATGGGTGAGATAATTATATATATAGAATGTCCTGACGATGCCATAAAAGCTACAAAACGAGATAATCATTTACGGTTCATACGGAACGAGGCGTTTATACTTATACAAGCATGGTAGATCATTCTATATTTACTATATACCCGAAATTAAATCAATTTGGCTTAACAACTGATATTTCAGTCAATGCGTACGGAACGGTGTTCCATGTTTTGCCACACAGAACACTGTTCTGTACGATATTATTATGCTATATTGCGAAACGGTGCACATTTACTGTATATACAGCATGGATATATAGTAATCTTTCATACTAACAAATATTAAGTGGGAAGGGAAGCTGTAGATAGTGTTATAGATAATTGTATGTTCGACAGATGCGGCAGTTTGTGGCGCTACAGGACTACGAGGCACAGCAGGACGGCGACCTCGGGTTTGTCGCTGGCGACATTCTCACTATCACTAACGCCAGGTAGAGTACTGAGCTTCCCTTCAAAATCACAAATCTATAGCTATGCCTGCTTTATTTTCCAGACTATACTTTTCCAGGGGTCAGTAGGAATTATATTTTTATCTTACATGTTTAAAGTGCTATTTCAGTTCCAAATATTGCCAATGAATATTTAAGTTTTTCAAAGGTTTTCCTATGAATCCTGGCACCATCTGTTATATTTGTGCGTTTAGCCTTTGGTGTGCACATATAAGCTTCTTCATGTTCAATTTGTTTCCCAATTTTCTATTATACTTCAGATTATTTACATAAATAATGATTATCTCTGTATTTTTTCGGCTGTGCTTGGAAGCTTTTAATCACATCATTAAAAGAAAACAAATATTTCTGAAAGATCAAATTTATCTATTATTTAACCAATACATCCTTCTAGATATAGACAAATTGATAACAACTGTTACCAGCTGTCTGACACTATAATTCGAGCCTGATGAGCAGCGTGTGAAACCGCTTTGGGACTCCCCAACAAAGGGATCCCCCCTTAAACATCACAACAAACTGGGGAAACACCCTTCAGAACCGTGATGTCACAGCGTCAACAACTAGCGTTGCTACACGCATTGCTTTCATGTGAATGTCGCCTTGGTAGCGACTGCTCTGACTGTAGATAACACAAGCAGACGATTGCTCTGTCACTTTGATGCGGTAGCTCGAACTGTGATAATCTTAGTCACATATTCAGACTCTTCCTTCTAAATACATGGCATTAATCTACCATATAATCTGACTTTAATTTGATAAACATTTTGTCTCGTTCCTTGAAATGTACTGCAGAGAGTTCTTTTATATAGCCACCTGGGAATATTTTTGTCCGAGGTGAGTATTGCTCATGCAATTCACCATTCCTGCTTATTTCGTTAAGGGAGGACGGATGGCTGATTGCAAAAGACACTGAAGGCAACACAGGACTTGTTCCCAGCAACTACCTGAAGGTAAACCGATGCCCTCATAAAAATATCCCTTTTTATATTTTTTTTCTTCTATTTATAGGCCTTGAAAGATTATATTCAGGCTAAACGCTTTGTTCACCGGCTATCGTGATATACGCAGGCAGACTTTAGATGTATATACAGAATTGATACACTGTAGTCTCTTTTCTATTGCCCTCTTGTCTTTTTTTGTCTTTTTTTAAAATATAATAATCAAATTGTAAGGTGAACGATAGCAAAACTACCGAAACGTTCTTAATATTGGTTGTCTTTATTTTAGAACCGACGTTCCGTCCATTACGCGGACATTATCAGGGTTGATTGAATTGATAATTAAATATTAGAATCCGTTTAGTTCCTTGATTGCTATCTATCTAACGTTCAGTTTTGAATTGCCACCATTCCAAGTTTTTTTTCCATGTGTTATATTCATGCAGTTTCTCAAATCAATACACAACTGTTCAAGATCTTACGTGAAAGATTTGTCCTTGTCCTTTGACAATGTCGCTCATACATAAAACGAAAAAATTCTCTAAGACAATGGTGACCATATATTCAACCGCTATTGTCCATATCTATATAAAAACAAAAAAAAAAGATGCTCTGGGGAATAAAGTATGATAGCAACATCGAAAATTCTTCGGTAAATCGTATTTCACTATTCTATCAATTCGTCCATTCCAACTGTTTACCTTTTTTGTGAGTAGAAATCACAGTAATGTATATCATTTAAGATAATATTTTGTGACGTCGGCATCCTTCTACCATAGAAAGGAATAAACTTAAAAGGATTTACTGGCATATCCTTTACTACCACAGACCCGGTGTTCTGTCGCTGTTATTATACTTAGTTGCCTTTAATTTTAACTAATAATCTTTCTATATTGTTACTGGTGCAGGTTTACAGTAACTATGAGGGAGCTGAGGAACAAGGTATGTATATATTATCAAGAAACGTCACATAATTTCATGTTTGTTTATATGGCGTGAGTTTTCTTCGCGGAATGATCTCACAAAGTGGAGCTGAGTGATATCTGTAGCAGAAGACAATGAACGTCATGTAAACAATTATATGAAATTAAGTGGCGTTTAGATTTTATCCTACCCCGTCATGTGTTTTTTTTACTTTATATATCAACCGTGGCATATAAATATCTAATGGGATAACCATGACATACAGTCACACCAAGTTAAGTCTATGGAGATTTATATGCGGGGTAGGATAAATCTTTCTCAATAAGTTCATTTCATTATAATTAGCGACAATTCAGTGGCAAACTTACTATGGTAATACATGTTACAAATGTCCTAATAAGCATTTATGATACATGTGAAAACTATATCATTTAGTCTAATCCAATGAGAAAATAGTTTTGATAATATCGGGTTCAAATGTTTGTTCAATAAATCTTATTATTATCCATGGTATACAAAGTACCCATTGAAAATTTATGGGGACTCATTAAACCACTACCCATTGTTTAAAAACTTTCAGATATAATAACCATATGATATATAACTAGATATCATCTGCCCCCCGCCCCCTACCTCATCAAGCCTGAAAAGCACCATGTGAAACCGCATAGAAATGTTTGGATCAATTCCGAAATTTCGCCTTATAGACATCACGCCAATAACGGGAAAACACCCCTGTCAATGGTGACGTCACACTGTCAACAACTAGCTGTCATCATACATTTGGTTCGGTAGTTAAGGTCGCCAAGGTAGCGAGTGGTCCGACTATAATTACTGGTAGCAGACGATCTGCTCTCATTCACCCGCGGTAGCTCGAGCTGTACACTTCGCCACATATTTCGTAATATAATAACCATGGTATGATTTCAAATCTGTGGTTTTTGGCCTCAAAGCTATATAATCAATACAACAAACTATGGTTTCGGGGACAGGCAGCTCTGTGATCCTCTTGAGGTTGATGTAATACACTCGCTGTCACTCGTGTTTTACTACGCATCAAACGCTCGTGGTTTTCGACCGCCTGTCTTCAAAACCATCGATTATTTCCTTTGTGCCCACTGCTCACTGATGTATTTTTTTTCCTTCTTCCATGTCAAATATCATAGGTCCCCCCGATAAAACGCTCATAATTCTATGAATTTACATGGCTACATCATTTACTTGATTAAAGTGCCATCAGTCATTGTTCACCATCGGTCCATCGTTTTATTTATAATTTTACAGATGAAGAATCCGACGACGAGACGGAACCCAAAACACCACGAAGGTAAAAGAAAATCTATTTTTTGTTTGGGTATTCAACACTTTGAATGGTTTGATGTCACTTTCTATCGTAATAAAAGGTGGAGGTTCAATTCTGTTTCAATGCCTCGTCGCCATTAGTATTCAAAATTGTGTTGATTTATGTATATTTTTAATGGATCCTCGAAAGGCTTGAATAATTCCCGATGCTTTGCTGCTTCTGTGTTTCGCAAGTTCAACGCAGTCTGCTTAAATTGTTTATTAAAGGTATATCGGACAATCTGGCTTGAAAATTAAAACCCATGTCATTTACCTGAAAATTGAATATGATCTCTAAGTATTGTAGAACATATATCTAATTAACAAAATCGGGGGTTACCATGCAACTTAATTAGGTCACCATGCAAATTAATAGGTCACCGTCCTTGCTTTTGAAAGAAATGAATAAAACCATATTTTTCAGTATACTTCTTATTTAAATCAAGCAAATGTAGATTGGCATATTTTACCTATTAAGATTTAACAAACTGTAGGGGGGCCTACAAAACATCAGATTTATGCATTTAGAATTAGAATTAATCACAAAGAACATTTTTGACTGATAATTGACAATATTTAAAAATCACTCGGTGGTACCACTGTGAATTGTACAATATGCCTTTGATCATTTCAGTATTATGTATCCACAATAGCAAAAACATGTACATGAATGCACATCAGGTTTACCACATATATCTTTATACATTAACTCATTCTTAAACTTTAAATCATAGATTACGCCTATAAGCACTAATATATTGGTGTTGGTTTGTGGGTAACAAACTTGGCATCATCCCCAGCAATGGTAGATTTACTGCTATGTCAAAGGCCAGTCCTTCTCATACCATGTCTATGTGGTGTGGGAAGTAAAAGAAGTCTCACCTCGGTTAATGTGTAGGGGTGAGATTTCAACCTGAATTCATCCCATAGATTCGATCACCACCCTCGTGATGTAAACTAACATTGAGGAAGTCTGGTAAGAACTGTAATGGTTAACTGGACGTTAAATCAAACAAACAAACAAACCAACCAACCAGGGAACTTGGGATGTTGATCTCATTGTGTAGTCTCTCTGCTATACAAGGGCACCAAACGTAGTGCCCTCAGCCCGATAGTACTCCCCTTTAGTACTTAGGTGAGAACCTCGGGTAAATACCTATAAAGGCATAGTGTTGCATGTGTTGCGGTGCTCGAGGTACTTTTGGCAGGGATGTCAGAGTTCGGGGAAATCCCTGAAATTAGGGATTTTCATAAAACGCAGAAATATTGTCTCTCGATTTAAAAGCCTTAATAAAACCTGTTTATGTCAACCCCATATTGTTTTTAGAACCCCATCTATTCGATGTCCCTGTAAGTGTTTGCAATGTTATTTCCATGATCAGCAGGGTTTTCCCTGACAAGCTGTCAATAGATAATGCATGGATGAACATCCCTGAAATCCCTGAAACCTTTGCTCTGTTACCATACAAACCACTTTGAATGCATAGCTAACACCAGGAACCAGCTTCATACTACAATCTCCTATGCACATATTTAGTTTGATTTCAATAGAACATAAAGGATAGCTCTGCTTGTAGAGCATCGATCGTAGTTCTAATTCCCAGTAAGTCCAGTGAGGTGGGGAGGGGGGGGGGGGCGCAGAAAATGACTTCAGGGATTTTCTTCAAGGGCCTCTGACATCCCTGTACCAAATAATGATTACTTTTTGTGTTTATGCCTCCTGCTTTTAAAAATCTGTTGATTTCCAGTTAATTAAGTCGAGCAGGTTTACAGACATAAAAACCACAGTGATGTAGATTTGAGTCATTTTAAGTTGGTTATCTTTTTAATACTTTGAATGCCATGCGAATGTCTTGCTCAATAAATACCAAACATATTTTCACTGGAATATTTGCAGACCTCTCCGCCAGCGAAAGGTAGCAGAATCAAAACGAGCTAAGCTGGTTCAACCACACCAGAGTTGTCTTATGTTGGCCTATGGCGATTAAACTAGATCTCACATTTTATTCATGAACCACGAGACTACCTGACATCAGCCGGGATCCCTCGCATGTCTGCATGTCACCCTCCCTAGACTTCAATCACATAAAGTCACTAGAATTGTGTGGTTATCAGGGATGGGGAGGTTTATAGATGCCTCGATTTTATGATGATTTGAGCCCTAGACGCCTTGAGCCTTCCTGTGGACGCCTTGAGCCTTCCTGTGGACGCCTTGACCCCATCCTGTGGACACCTTGACCCTGCCATATGAACGCTGTGAGCCCCTATATAGGTGTAAAAACTTCGAAAAGTGCACTTAAACTAGTTTATAGTCATATATACCCAACCTAAACCCTGACCCAATCCCTGCTACAACCCTGTTCTAACCCTAACCCGCCAGTGGGAACTCTCTTATCGTTCATATTTGTAGCACTGTACAGTGAACACTCTACCTCATATCTCCTGGAAAGATCTGTATAATCAGAGATGTATTCTCCGAGTCATCTGGGGACTTCGGGTTTAAAACACCCCCCAATATATGCAAATTTCCTTGACAACGGACAAGGTCCGCCATATTGCTGGTGACCACAAAGTGCTGTCAGAGTGTTAAATGGTGAAAAAGTATTGTTTCTGACGTCCTAATGTGCACATGTAATCGTTTAAATAGGAGTAACTCCAACATCTAGACATGATTTAAACGTGCCAACTCGAAGTAAATTGGCCGTTTTGACGATTTGTTGACATCGCGTTCGAAGGCTAAACTGAGGCCATCACGTAATAATTTTATCTGAAACTGCCAGGGTGGTCTGGTTTGGTCCATAGAGTGGCTTGGGGGTTACTTAATACATCCCCACATATTAAATACTATCAGAAATGAACGTTTGAATTTCCCATAGACTTAGCACTGCATAGGTTCCTTGCCTAATGACCAAACATGACAAGTTATTGACATCCCGATCACACTGATCTACATACTATGAAATTCTTTTTGTTGAAAAAGAACAAACTAATTCCTGTAAATGTTACATAAATTAAATTAAATAGGTGGAGGCTCAATGCGTCCACAGAGTGGGCTCAAGGCGTTCACGATTTCACGCTGACAGGAGGCTCAAACGGTAAAAGGCTCAAGGCGTCCGATTCCCGATGAGGTTAGACTTTGACAGGTGTATTTTTTTATAGGAGCGCCATTATTGGTTAGGCCCAGCCTAAGTAAGTTTAGGTTTTTGTTAATGGTAGACTGTGGTTCTGTGCACTCAATGTGGGACTTGTTTTGCTGATTGGGACCAGTTTTATTTTTAGTCTGTTTCACGATTGAACCTCAGAGACAATCTTTGTTGTTGAGACCAGATTGTTTGTTGTTTCTAACAGATGCTATTTACCATTTCACGTATCAACACTAATATCTATTACCTATGTTCTCCCAGTTTCACTATGCTATAACATTCATCGTGGATTTATTTCCAATGTTGGTAACGGTTTTGTTGCTTTTTTAAAAACGTTTTATAGTGGCCGACTTTTGTGGAAAAATATCAAGCGAGCTGTGAAAGAGGTATGGATAATTCCCTTGTATAGCTTATATGGAGCGTATTTAAGGTTGCTCTTCTTCCTGAAATAAAATGTAAATAGTGTGTAAATAGTAATTATTATTATACCTTTCGCCATATTATTTTTAAAATTTTAAAATCTTTTATTAACACAAGACAGTTCTACTCCTGGTAGGTAATATACGTAATTTCTGATTCAAAACGAACCAACCTTGATCTATCACGCCTTTTTTGCGTGTTTTAAAATAATGGGACTGAAATATTATGCATACTCATTAGATACCTTATATTTTAAGATACGTTCACCCAGATATGTTGCAAATGGTTTGAAATGGTATATGGGTGAATTGCGTATCATACATTTCTATCTCACACCGACCGTTGGCCAGAAGTCGTGAACACAAAAAACATCCATAAGGTTTTAAGGAAATTGGATAAATATTTTAGAGCAAATAATTAATGTTCGGAAAATTGGTAAATCCACTGTCGCGAGGCCAATAGCAAATATTGTATGTAAATAGGAAATTGCTGTTCGGAAAGATAAATCTTAGATGCATTATGATATTATCCTTGAAATTTCCTTTATTAGCTGAACTATGATACTTGGGTAGGACGTCGATTAGGATTTATTAATATACACAATACGGAGTCTTCATACTAAACCTATGGAGTTTACAGGTTGCTACTGAGTAAAATATGGAAAGCCAGAATCTACCCAGTAGAATAGGGCTTTTTCTGCCACTTGACGGGCACTATAGGAACTATTTTATTCAAAAATGCATGACGCTTACGTCGAATTTCTAATCATTTACAAGATTTTTTCTAATGATTAGTTGAAAGGTGCATTTACAAGATCTTATTCTAGTAATTAGTTGAGTAAGGTGAGTAATAGATAGAACATTACCATGATTTCAATCTGAGTCGCTGTGTTCTCCTTGTAGTTGACACTACGCAATACTCCTCACTATTGCTCAGAGTTTTAGTGTGTGTCAAATATGCGGATAATACATCGATTCAGATCAAAACCATAGTGATATTATGTAAGTGTTCAGTCGACTCACAATGAAAAAAGTAACAATATGAAAATGTTGTTTAGAACTATTCCAAAGAAAGATATCATCATGTTTTTGAATGACAAATCTCTTTGATTGTATATGAAATATTTGAAAACATTGAACAAAATTGACTGAAATAAGTTTACGAAAGTGAAAAGCTAAATCATTGATAGTCCCTATATACCCTCAGGGTCCCCTGGGACGTTAAACAACAAACAAACAAACAAACAAGCCCGCCAATATTGAATCCCTAACTTTATGACACACTAAACATGTTGAACTGCAAAAAAAAATTTTGGTATCTTTTTAAGCTGGAGTTTGACCCATTTCAGCCTCTTCCATAATATGTATAAAAATATATGTAAATTTCATGTGCTTAAAAAGTAAGAATTCCACTGATACATTGACTGCTGGTTGTGAGGTCCATGTCCGTGTTTCAGACCAGTGTCACCGATGTCTTACATGCCATGGGGTCGCTGCCTGCGGGATTCAGAGAGGCCACCTTAGGAAAGATGGCCAGCCAGGGTAGGCACATTTACCCCCATACTCATACCGACTACTGGAGAACTCGACCCTTAACGAACTCGACCTGTAAAGAACTCAATCTGTAATGAACTCGTAATGAAAATCTTGACCCGTAATGAATTTGACCCATCAGAAGAATTTGACCGTAACAAACTCGACCCGTTTTAAACCTTTCCAACTCCAGTATCTCATTACAACTGTGGGGGAATGTATGTACTAAATTTAGTAGTAAGTATGTTATCTTGGCTTCAAATTTGGTCTTCTCTGGGGAAGTAAACAAACAGGAAACCCTTCCCCTAAGCATATCCCTAATCCTAACCCTAACCTCAACCCTACACCTAAACATAATTTGACTTATTTTCTAGATTAGTGGCAATAACACCTCCATGGCAAGTAGATGAGTTCTCCAATTGATTTCTCGAAAACAGGTCGAGTTCTCCTGACAAATACGGGTCAAGTTTGTTTCGGGTCGAGTTCTCCAGTAACCCCCATACCTAGCATATGTCCAATAGAAGGTGTACTACCTGTGGGGAGTTTGGGTTGCAAGTTAATTGTGTCCATCAATGTTTTGTAAACGCAATTTGTTTTTTGTGAAGGGTGCTATGTGGTGCACGTTCCGTTAACTAATCTAGCATAGGGAACGGAAGGGGTGGCAAACAGCGATGAAGATACATAGTAGAAACTGAACGAGAGTTGTAGTGATCTGTTTATTGCACAATGGGCAGGTCATGTTACTGCGCCAGGCATTAGCTGAGCGCAGTGAGTAGCCGACTGGACTGGAGTGCAATAAACACTCACACTGGTAGCTCGAGTTCAATTTAATATTATCCTACCCCGTCTCCACGACTTTAGAATAATAATTAGCCGTTATCCTTCGTGAAATAATTAACATTTTACTGCATGCTCGCTTGAATACATTGACCCAATGTTAAGCCTGTCGCGTTTTTTATTAGGGGTAGAATAATGAAACGAGACTTAGAAGTGCCCACGGTTGTTTTTTTGTTGTAACTACCGTTATTTCATTTCCCCGTTCGCTTTGATGCCGAAACTAGTGAAATGGATCCATGATATACTTATTATCTCCTAAACTAATATTTTCTTTTGTATACTGAGCAGAGGAGTACACGATGAAGAACTACCTGGCGCCCAAACTGAGTCCGTCCTGTGTCTCCTACAGGGACCTCTTCTTTGACACGGCAACCAATAAGGTACGAGACCCGAGTCTCCTCATTTACTGCCTTACTTTGAGTATTTCTGTATGAATTCGTTATGTTAAACTGGCTAGAATCTGTGGAGTCTACTAACTAGACCGACGTAGCGACCATCACTCAGGTACTGTACATCTCAATACAGGTTCTACATGCACAGTGGTTGTGAGTATAGCCCTTAGATCGTTGTCAATTTACCAATTTTGGCTTAGTGTCCACGTTTTCTGCCATAGTTGAAATAGATAAAAATCTATGGTTTTGTGGACAGGTGGCCGTAAACCACAAGAGGGTGACGAGCAGTAATATATAAACGAACGCTAGCGAGTGTATTACGACGTCAGCCTTTGTATCATTCTAAATGGTTGTTTTTCATAGCCTCGTTCACTATAATGTAATGATACCCTTTCTTTACCCAATAACTATCAATCCATTCATGTATTCAGTTATATCGAAATCCTGGCTTTATGTATGGTCAGTCCCATCATGAAACATGTAAACTGCATATATCCTACCCCTAATAAAAAATGCCATATGCTTAACATGGGATTTGTTTATGTCACGGGTGTTGTTTATGCCACTATTTTCTGATACTGAAAAAATATGGAAATGGGGTAGGATAAAATCTAGACGCCACTCGTTTGAGTTTATTTATGCCACTCATTTTGGGGGCTCCGTAATGTCACTCGTCTTCGACTCGTGAAATTGTGGAGCCAACAAAATGCGAGGCATAAATAAACTCAGACTCAAACTCGTGACGTCTTTTCATAATATGCGTTCAAACCAGCTATCTAAGTTGTGCAGATGGCAGTATAGATATCGATAATTTAAAGAAAAAAAAAATAAATGGAGACATAACACCATAAGCCTTGAGTGAATATGAAGCCGCTGGCATTGTGAATAATCATTAATTTTATCCTTTATTAGATTCGGACAAGAAGTGTTAGGATCCAGAGAATAGTGACCGTAATGGCTTGTCGCCAGATCCCACTACCCGGAACAGGTAAGCCGCATCGAAACCACATGGATATGTCTAATGTTACACTGGTATCATCTACATCCTCTATTCTTTATGTTGTGACCTGACAATATATACACATTTCTCGTTTTTTCTGGCTCTAACATTCCATATCCTCCTGTTTTGTCTCATGAATCGTGTATAATCCAGGACTTCATGTGAAAGCAGGAACACCCGCATCCATGCAACGCGATACGATCTTTTAACCGGTCGGATTTTTTATAATTTTTTTTTTTATTCAAGAAACAAGTTTTACGACACCGTTATTCACCCACACAAGTTGGCGATCTTCCATAACGGAGTCACGAGTGGTACAGCACAAAACTATATCAAAATTCTCCCTGATTCTCTTATGAATGTAGTCTTCTATAAATATTTTTGTGCACACAATACAAACACCTAATAATGGTTGAGAAATGCAGACTCTGTTGGGATCAGATTTCTTGGACGATTGGAATACATCACTGCTGTAGGAACCGGAGAGAATGATTGTCAGAATTATTGCCAGTCGTTGTTTAGGAAAACTTATTATTATATTCTATGGCTGTATGACCTACACATAAGGCCAGTTGCTTTTCATGACGTGTTTTGGCCGTACGTCATACTGTGACCAGGTAAAATTCGCCATTTTTAGGTGTATAACTAGTATCGGAAACCAGTCGATTTGTGTATTTGTTCCATTGAAACAAATTATAGTTTATAAAACGCTAACACAATTTTAAAGCGTGACTTGTTCTACTTTCATTATTCCCATAACTTTCAGTGAGGTCATTCCACGCTTCCTTTGATATACATGTGTACTTATTTTTTTCAAATAATTGGTTTTCGCATTCAGCAATAACCTCCTCTAAATTGAATTTTCATCATGTCTCAAGCTATAGGTCTTCATCCCACTGTGTTGTCAATGCGCTATGTCTTCCTCATATGTTATCTTTTAATTACCATAATGTCTTCCTTAGAGTGTCACATTATGTTGCGCTGCTCTAATGTGTTGCCCATATTATGTTCGTTCTCCGTGCTAATTCTCATATCATACAACTTGACAAGTATGTATGGGTATCCAAAGTTCCCCGCTGCTGTTTCTCACTCTCCTTACCAGCCTTCTCTATCCATGTATCTTTCTTATATTTTCATAATTACTGCTGACAGCTGCAGGTACGTATGTTGTGTTCTTCTCACATGTTGTGTGTTGTATGTGTAGGGTCACATTGAGGGTTGACTATGCAGGACAACGCACACTCAGCGAACTTCGCATATCGCAAGCAAAAAGTTGCGATGCGTTCCCTGTATAACATCGTGTGCATTGCAGTCCTTGCGATATTGCACCACCCGTTTTGCACCCCCTGTTACCCCCTGCTGAGGGAGAAAATTGTATGAGAATTTTCCCCCTCAAAAGGGAGAAAGTCTTATGCAACTTTTGGAATTCTTTTTTTCCTTTTTTTTTTTTTTTTTTTTTAATTGCTTTATTGACAAATTCTGGGTTGCCCCAGTTCTTCCATTTGACATGGTAGGAAGAAACTTCCTGTACAAAAGAATACTCAAGGCGCTCGTCCTACAGGCGCAACATACCCACCACCAGGGTAAAAAAAAACCACCCAAAAAAAACAAAAAAAACCTAACACTCTATCATACTTTTAACCGCTCTCTTAAAGACAGTCATAGTATCCAGATCCTTAACGTCCTCAGGTAGTCTGTTCCAAAGCTTCCCCCTATACATAAGAGACCGTTCATAACAGGTTGTTTTGTGTCGATGCAGTATTGTACCTTTTCATGCAATCTCCTGCTGGGTGGGCTGCCGGGCTGGGTTCCGTGGCCCGTTAAAACTTCATTAACTGCCATATAAGGAATATATTAGGCCCCAGCAGCCAATGACTGCATTGGCAGCAAACCATGATCTTCATCCTTATCCATCCTTGCGATATTGTACCTAAACCAAGGGGTGATATCGCAAAGAAATATCCCTAGGTGTGCAGTGAAATGCCTTGCGGTATGAGGCACCCCTCCCACTGTGGGGGCCGATGCCTAAGGTACATTTTACGGCGACTTTTTTTCCCTTTATTTCTGCGCTGAGCATCCCTCCCTTGTGATATTCTCTGTCCAATATCGCAAACATATTGCAAGGAAAAATATCGCTGAGTAAATTCATGTGTTATGTTTAATCCCAGTCAATTCATTGTTGACAGAAATTGTAGATTCATACTTGATAATCTCAGCTAATCCTTAGCAAGTCATAATTGATATGAAAAAATTTCAATTATGTCAGGATAAAAAGTATTCATATCTGCTTCGATATACAACGTTTCAACGTTAGGGAATGAAAGGTTATATCACCATGTATTATGATAAATGTATTATCAGGTAAAACATTGAGACATGCCCGAGTAACTGAATACCATTCATCTTATTGTGTCATATACTTCACATAAACTCTCACATACTGCTTGGTAGATTAAGATTAAATTATTTGTATGATAAATAGGATAGTTAAGTCACTGCTCATTCACGCCCTACTGACAGAGATATAGATGCCTCGTACTTAACCCATTAAGGACTGGTGCCCTTGCCTAAGCTACCTCTTGAAGGACGGGAAGTTGAACCCATCAAACCATCCAAGCACTCTCCTATGATCGTCATGCATTCATCATATACCTACTACATTTATCGTCATCTAGCCATGTTCATGCTTCAGGCGCCATTACTATACACTACACAATTACATACCCTATATATGCTAGGGTGTAGTATAGATAACATTCGGGCTCACTGAGGCATAGTGAATGTTCAGGTGCACTGTGCCCCTCGGTCCCAAAAGGACGTAACTAGCCTACCGATACGTAAAACTACACAAACAAACAAACTTTGTGCCCATAGTACACTTCACAAGTACATACAATTTAATTTTGTTCGTGTTTTTAGGTGTATGATAATAAATCATAGTGAGTGAACCCGTAACGATTCCATTCTCTGCCTTTTGTCCCATAAGAAATGTCCCTCATCCACTGCCGTTGGGACATATGTTATGGGACAAACGATCTCGAATGGCAATCCCTATGGGCTTACTTTTTACCTTGATACTCTCAGCATAGACCCTTTCACTTACCATCTCCTGGTAACGCATATCGCTACTTCATACGCCATTACCAAACAGCCCATCAACAGCCAGGAGACGAAACCCACACATTCCATAATGCCAGACATCAACATCATAACCTATTTATACATACCTCTTCACCCAGTCCCTAAATTAATCATTACATACCATAAACAGCATACTCATCAAGAAGTTCCCCTCTGGATTAGTTCTTTGTCAGCTTCATATTAATTCTGTCCTTCTCTGTGTATCGTATACCAGTATTTGTAATAGAGCACAGAGTGATTTCTATTTCTCCCATCATCTGCAAGAAAACTATAAGATAGCACCACTGTAGTCGGGGGACAACCACTATTAGCTGCTGTCATAATCTATAGATAATCGTCAAACAAAATATTTCGAATAAAGTCTATTGAAAACTGGACCCGCCACCTGTAGCCTACTTAATAATCTAGAATCGTACATGAAGGCCCTTTTCTGTAACTTGTACAAGGTTTATCGATTAATAGTATTTAAGTTGGTTCACTAAGACAGTCTTAGCCATCCATGAGGCCATCCATGAGTGTTGTATTAAGTTAACCCACATCGTCCCTGGGTCTGTATGACATACAGAAAAAGGTCTACATGTACGATCCTAGATTATCAAATAGGCCCCTGGTGTTCTGTTTGATGTCGGGGGCAAGATGGCCCCCTCCATAACACAATAGCCATGTATCCTATAGAACCCCCACCCCCCAACCCCCAGACTCATCTTTCCATATAATACCACCAGACACACATTGTATATACACTTAGTTCTTGATGGCATGAGTGAACACTTTTAGTTTAGGAACTAGATTAGGTTTTCAGCAAAGTATAACTACAAGTAACTATAATGTATTAATGATGTAAATACTTGTTGTTTCAGGAATAGAAATTACGAGCCGCCACGTACGAATCTGCCTCTTCGATGAAAAAAATGTAAGTTCTTTTCCTAAATATTTACAATTACGTATTCAAGTGTAACTATATTTAACAGGGTGTATAGAATAAAAAGTGTGTGTGTACACAATATTTAAATTCCAAAATCAATGCAATGTATAAGTATTCAAGCACTTATCGAGATGGCTCTACCTTCATAACAAGATGTGTGGTAGATGTGGTGTATAAAAAAATACAGCTATCACAAAAATAATTTCCAACCATGATGTCTTAAAAGGATATTAAAGGAACGAAAAAATGTCAACACCTTATTACCTTCATAACAAGCCATGAACTCTGATTTATCTGCCGATTTTGAATGTTCCCTCAAAAGTTGTCCTTTTGATGAGTGTATGACTTATGACTGTAGCATTAGGGAATTAAACCAAATTATTTGTGAGGATGTAAAGCTTCGATAACAAAATGCCACCATACTTTTACCATTCACTAATTTATATTCTAAGATGTGTTCAGTTCAAAGTATTGCTCCTGGTATTTATAGTGGGACAACTCACTACTTTGGTGACCTTAACAACGGAGCCCTTTGTATAATAACGGACCATTTGCTGACAATGTGACGTCGCAGATAACGGGGATCGGGGAGTTGGGGGTGGCGGCTGGGGTCCCGTTAGGCCACTCAAAAAAAACTAACTTGTTTCTCATTACCGCGCGCATCAGAAAAAACGATTTTAGAAGATTTTTTTTTTTTTTTTTGAATAGATGAACCTTGATAGAAATTATGAAAGGTATGTGTATTTAGTATCAAATTAAAGCTCCTGATGTCAGGGATGCATTAAATGTAGAGCCAGTAAAAATTTGGAAATCCCGCGTAAGCAGACACCCCGCGTAAGCAGCCACTTTGGCCTGAATCGGAGGGTGTCCGCTTATGCAGGGTTTTACTATATGTCTGCCCTCTTTGATATAGAAAAAAACAAAAAGAAGCGCCCTCGTCATATTTTTCATGGCTTGGTGATGAGAAACAAGTTTGTTTTTTTGAGTGGCCTTATGGTGTGACATGGAATAAGCGTAATTTCAGAATAGATCTGATTGTCCTATGCGGTTTCGCATGGTGCTCATCAAGCTCGAAGGATGGGGGGAGGGCTGGTGATGCTGCCACGTTGACACCATCCCCAAGTTTGTCCACAGTGGTTCTTCAACAAGAGGGTGAAGATGAATAAACTGGAGTCAGTCATTCAAAGTGTGAACCTGGTGAGTCTAGTTTATGTCGGTGACAGGTTGAAGTAGGCAAATAGTCAGAAGCTGTTATTTGTTTGTAAATCACAGGGTGATTATATTGTTCAATGGATCTAAACCTGTATGGTGAAACTTTCCCCCTGTTATTAAGATTATTGCTTTTTCTATAGGTGCTGAGTAACATCCATACAATTAGAATCCAGGGGCTGGACAAGAATCAAAACACATGGAACTTTAACACGAAGGTACACCCGCCTCCTGATTGATTTTTTGTGACTACACAGGTGGTCTAACCGCATTCTATAAGTTTTCCTTTTTCCTTTTTTTAGCAATTTTTTCAAGAAAATATTGGGTCATTCAAAAAAAACTAGTTTCTTATAACCGTACGCGTCAGCAAAAACGCTTTTAGAATTTTTTTCTTCTTTATAAGATGAACCTTGTAAGATCTGTGTATTGTTTTAATTTTTCATCAGAGATCTATTAGTTTTGTTATAACTGACTTTTCCATTTTAGTGCCTTGATATTTGCATTATTCATAAGGTGAATGATTATTCTCATTGAATTAAAAAGAAATGCAATCTTTCAGGTGATGGACACGATGAAAACTCTTGAATTTGCTGACTGCTTTGTTCGAACCAATTCATCAGAAGGCAACATCGGTGAGTTTAACGTTACTCTATTAACAAATTATTAAGTCTAGAGGCCCAGACTAGATAGGCGTAGACCATAAGTGTTAAACTGCAGATTCATGGTCCCCACTACCCGTATGTCAATAGTGCAACCGCGTTCAAAGCTTTGTTTGTACTTCCAATTTGTGTTTGCATGATTCATCCGGTAGCTACAACACTTAATATTCCCTTGTCATACCCCCAGGGTCCCCCGGGACGTTAAACTAAAAACAAATAAACAATCCCTTGTCATACATTTATTTCTACTTTCATATGATATCGTTTCGTGAACATCAACTATTCTGATACATGATAATGCTGGTGTCCTTTCAGGAATACTTTTTGAGCTCGGTATCAGTTACGTCCGAACGGTAAGTTTCATACTTCTGCAGTAAAAACTAGACTAACATGTGAATCTCATTGAATTTGTAGATTCCGGAAGATACAGAACAGGCTTAAACTTCTAAACTTTATCTCACCCCTGGTATTTTTGTTCCCTCATAGATTGAACACTGGGAACTCGCATCCAACGCCCATTGAGTATTTAGAAAAAAAATACTCAATGGGGGATTATGTCACAAAGATTAGCCCATTAATATCAGCCCACTTTTTGCCTGTCCTTATAAACTCACGAATTAAATCTCTCCATGAAAATAACCTGTTTTCTGTGTAAAATTATACAAAGTCTAATCCGAAACATAATGGCTCTAAAGAAAGCGACGATAGAGGAAATCCCTAAGGATAATCTGTAGCATTATCAGCTATAAGTGGTAGAAATTCATCCAGGTTCTTTGAAGAAAAAATGTTCAGATTATTGAAATTATTTAGAAAGAGATTATATTCTAACATAATAACCGGTTCATCTCTTTCCCATCATACCAACATTATTTTCTTTCATATTCATTCGTCATGTAGTATTTATATTAAACGACCTGACCATGATGTACAAGCTGCAAAACGAGATGATAATTTACAGTTGATAAAAATCGTAATTCATCATAGAGTTTGTAGCCTGTACAAGCACGGTAGGTCGTTTTATATTATACCAAAGATTAATGAAATAATTAACTTAATTTGGCTAATAACTAATATTTTTGAATTATGTGTACGGAACAGTGTTCCGTATTTTGCCATACATTGTTCCATACAGTATTTTTAGGTTATGTGGTGAAACCGTGCGTATTTACAGTATATACAACATGGGTATATAGTAAAGGAATTTTCTGTAATTTTAACATATTGTGTTTAATCCAATTTTGTTTAAAGATGTGTGATGATACTTCAATAGTTTCTGTTCTTTTGTATGAGATATCAATTCCTCATTCAACATTTAACCACATACGATTAGAAGAACTCCATTATCACAGGTAATGTCATAGTATCATATTTAGAGACATGCGAGGGTTGGGAATTAGACTCGTAATCCCAACGTTGTAGGACTGTGTGGGTTTGAGTCCCACTGCAGCCACTCTTCTTCTCATACTATGTCTATATGGTGTAGGAATTTTTTAAAAACACTCTCACCTCGGTAAATGTGTAGGGGTGAGATTTCTAACTAAATAGACGTTCCCATTACAGAGCACGGGGCAGGAGGGAGAGTTCAGTTGTGGCTGGGTCCACCTCCCTCTTTTTGACAGCAATGCAGCGCCAGCACAAAACAAGTAAGATCTATCTATATTATCATATACCTGTGGTCGAGTTTATCTATGCCACACATTTTGTTGGCTCCATAATTTCACGAGTCGAAGACGAGTGACATAACGGAGCCAACAAAATGAGTGGCATAAATAAGCTCAAACTCGAACAAGTGGCGTCTAGATTTTATCCTACCCCGTTTCCATATTTTTTCAGTATCAGAAAGTAGTGGCATAAACAACACTTTATGTCACTACCTGTGACATAAACAAATCCCATGTTAAGCCTATGGCGTTTTTTATTAGGGGTAGGATAAAAGACATGTCTCCCACCTACTACGACAGACTGTAATGCACTGCGATACGCGCTACGAAATTCAAACATGTTTTAATTTTTTAGATATCCTACAATTCTTTTTTTCATTGTAGCACTTTGGCATGCATCATAGAGCTTGCCAACAAAACCTGATTATTGACACTGAGCTCTACGATTGCGCCACAATTTTGGTTTGTTTGTCACATAGCTCGCTGATGCGTTAATCATAGCATGTCGGGAGCAAAATCGTAGTAGATGGACAACCCCTCTAAGTAGTCTCAGCACAGCAGTTATGGTAGGAAAATTATTTGAACTTGTTATTTCATGTTATTGACAATATGGTCATTGTTTCCTTCAGGACATATGACCTGTTCGTGAATGGAGGAACCCCGTATGAGAAAGGTATAGACGTAGATCCGTCAGTCGGCCGACGAGGTAAAGTATTTAAATTTACATTGTCATAAAAGGGTGGTGTTGGTTACTTAGAAGCACTGCTACAATGTCTTTCTTGTGATGTATGGCAGGGAGATGTTTTACAGTTGTAATAATCGTTTATACCGACCGTTTTGGGACCATCATCTTCTGTAGTGAAATGATCGTAATTTGACGATGATAATGTCCAACAAAGACGGTCCCTGGAATCGTTTCAGTATTCGTACAATTGCTCCCAGATCGTTGATGATCGCTATCAAGGATAATCGCGACTATGAAACAACTCCCAGAATGGCCAGATCTGAATATTTGACAAGCCATGGTGTTTCGCCGCCTTTGAATCTTTTAAAGTTTATATTTAGCCTATTAGATATTTTGTCCGTCGTTCTGTAGAATACATTTATTCCCTGATTTTCAAATGTGTCTTGCGTTTATTCTGTGTGGTATATTAGAATTCATAATGAATAGCAACCCACCAATATCTTTAACACGATACGTGGCAGTTTGTAAGCCTACTTCTATCATGCTTGGTAGTGAATAGTCTTTAAATCTAATGTTTATCTCAAACTTTAATGGCGTTGTTATGGTAAAGGGTCTATAATATGTTGTTGTTCTTTGTTTTATATATCAGTTTTTTACCTGTATTTTGATTTTCATATATTTTGTGTTTGCAAATGTATGAGGTATTGATAATTCATATGACATACATATTTAACAGATAAAAACGGTAAGTGCATGTGCAACATGAATTTGTCCTCGGTGCATCAGAACTAACGCTGTATATTGATGTATGGAATAAATATTACCGATAAACCTTTTCGATATCTCATTTTAAAGATCTCACATAACTAATTCGGCAATTCTTTCACATGCCAAACAAAAAGTAGGTCTCAGTGCTGTAAATTGCTTGATGCGATTTCATAGCAGTGACTTTAATAATGCTAATTCTATGTGCTTTCAAATAGCTCCTAACAAATAGTGCACTTAAATTTGGAATTAACCCCAAATCACGCATTTTGTTGCATCATGCCCACGAAAAAGATATTCATTAATTCACAATTCACCATGAATGCTACTGTTCCCGAGAGTCAGAGTTTAATCTTCTAAATCTTATGAAAGCCATTGGTCCACTCTTGAACCGTCACTGATAGATCACTGGAGAACAGAGTCAATGTCTCACGAATTTACTTACTTTGATGCTGACATATTCTATGGACCATAGAGGGGAACTATGTTCCGGTGAGGCTTGGAAACATTACTGCCAGCGGCCAAGGCCTTGGGCAGTAATCATTCTTAGCCTTACCTCGTAACTTTGATTTTCTCTCTCCGGTTTTCCTATTACTATATACCTTCAAATGTAAAAAAAAAAATTTAGAACACCAGAAAACCAGTGGTGAGACACTAACTCTGCCAAAAAATCTGAATCTAAAAATTTGAAAATTATACCTTCAAATGTAGTTTGATAACGATAAATAGCGTTACATGCTTACCCGCCATCAAATCCGAAATTTTCTCCCTACTGCGCTTTTCATATGGATTTTGTAAGAGATGACCTGATTGGTCTAAATTTCAACCTTGGGGAGTACACGTCAACCTTGTGTAGTAAACGTCAGCGTTGGGTAGTAAACGTAAGATATTCCACCCCCCGTAGTATGGTGTAACCATAAAGTGTATGACCATAGGTATATAGGAATACAGTAAAACCCTGCTTAGGTGGCACCCTCGGTTCCGAGCAAAGTGTTCCTTTAAGCAGGGTGTCTCCTTAACCGCGGTTTTCAGACTGCCAATGGTTAGGCTATGTAGTATATAACACCTATGTGCAGGAGTTACTATGGCATAGAAACACTGATATAATCACACGGACATTCCACCTACCTGATGCCTACAGGAGCCTATCCAGGCCATTGCCTGGTATGTGATTGTCTAGACACCAGTCTACCCACCACACACACACACCATAAAGAAACAATCAAGATACACTGTCCCATCAGAATTGATGAGGTGTCCCTCCAAAGGGACGCTTTAACCGGTGTTAGGAAGCATTCCATACCAAAATAACTGTCCCCTTAATTGGGGTTGAGATAAACTCTTAATCAAGGGGAAAACTTCTGTTCCGAACAAATTGCCCCTTTAAGTAGGGTGTCCCCTTAAGTGGGGTGTCCTGAAATCTCGGTTTTACTGGATATGAATTATAAATTACGTTGACTAACCTGAGACCAGTTGTGAACTTGTAAAAGCTGAATTGCTCAGTGAAAAGGTAATACACAATATTACTATGATTTTGACACGTGGTAGAACTCCGAGAATTAGAACTACAAGGAGAATATGACGATACAGATAAAAATTATGGTAATGTTGTATTTATTACTTACCTGGTGACTAATTGTTAGAAAATATTATTAGAAACTCGACGTAAGCACCGTGCATTGTTTATATAAAGTAGTTCCTAAAGTGCCTGTGAGGTAGCAGAGAAAGCCAGTGCTTTCCCTTCATCCCGATAACTGAATGCTTCTAAATGAAACTAGAGAATGCTTCGCTGTTGTACAAAGATAATTAAGAAATCCAAGGAGGATTGTTGATTGATTCGAGTTGTTCTGCTATCTCTCTTATCCCAGTTGACGAGTGTTCATGCAGTACTGTCTTTTTTCCTTTGTACCGTTAACAGAGAGCGCGGCGCCGTTGGGTTTGAGTGGTTTGTAGACATCAGTCAGTAGACTGGTTACAGCTACCCCTTCAGACTGGAAACATTCCGTTTCGAAAATACAAAAATCCAGTTATTTTTCCATTAAAATATCTAAAGAGGATTTAAAAAAATATTTTTTTTAGGATTTTGATTTGAAATGATTAATCATGATGCCCAAAGTCAACCCTGGTTAAAGGCAATACTATCTTTCCAAAGACTACAAATGAAATTTAACATGCTGCCAGTCAGGATTCTTACTAAATACAACTTATACATTTTTGTATATCATATCATATATTATATGTATATATTATTATATCAACACCTTATAATGCCAAAGAAAATAGAAATATTCGGCTAAATGAAATTAATCCCTTGTATCATCGGACTATAAATGAATGAATTATTCAAAATTACTTAGAAATCAATTTCCGCAGTTTAAATTGCCCAGCTTGGTGATTTACGAGATGGTAGATATCTCACACACTATCTGGAGTAAAAGGGTCAGATAAATACTCTTTTTGTTAGATTATAAGAGTTTCGGTTGTTAATAAAAAGAAGAATCCAGGATGTTTCTATGTCCCATTTTATACGGAATGTAGGAAGAATTTTATCTTTTTGTAAGATATCTTTATTATCAAAATTGTAGTCTGAACAACAACAAAACATACGGAATGTTTCCATGTCTGTGGTTTCACGTGGCGTATGAGTAACAAGGATACCATTTAAAATTATGATAAGTGCCTGCGATAAGGGACATGTGCACCAAGAAACAGTTGAGTTACACGTTTAGGTTATCCACTTAGGTCATTTCAGCAACCGGCATGTTTGTCAGAGTTGTGCATTCTCTTCCATGTTCTCTTATTTCATGTACCAAGTTTACTTATAGGGAGCCAAAGTGGACCCACTGCAACTGCAGGTACCCGTTCACAAAACACCATATCCGGAGATAGACGCTCAGTACTTTGACCATATAGGTTCAAGATTATATGTATCATTCTCCAATCTTTTAAATGCATATTTTCGATACCCTTAACAACGGTCATCGTAGCATCAGGACAGACTTATTCAGAGACGATAGTAGTAAACTACACTTCAATAGTGACAAACGAGTCCAAAAATGAAATTCTAGCTTTGAACCCCCATAGCTTTAGTACTAAGCCTCGTTCTTACTGGCCTCCGGAGATGGTGTTTTGAGCACGGGTATCTATGGTTTTAGCGGGTTCACTTTGGCTCCCTGTATTTATTCTTTACGTTACAGATTTTTTTATTATAAGCTTTGACAGATCCTCGCCAAGATCCTGACACTAACCTTAGTATTCAGTGCACATGTTTCAACCAGGGTTTTACTGTTTGAAATATAAATGGGTTTTAGGTCACCAGCAAGCATTAACTCGTCGCAGATATAGTATAGGTCAAGGGTATGTTTTTTTATACCTAAAACTGTGAGGCGATATATGAGCGGTTGATCTTTTCTCCTATAGGGGTCCTATCCTCATGGGCCCAACTAGGAAAAAGAATTTTATTGATATATGGATCTACGTCGCCATATTTATTAAATACATTATCAGTGGGCTGCATGGCTATGATATTAGCTTTCAAGCTAGCATGTGTAACTTAATCGTATTAGAAATTCAAATGATTATACTCATGTAAAAATATACATATTTTTAATATATACGTTGAGGACGAGGCTAGGTGTGTGTTCTGAAAATAAACTTGATATATGTATATTTCCTAAATACTAGATTGTCGTTTTAACATTGGTTACAAGCAATAAAATCTCAATATATGACAAATAGGTGGTTAATATTTACGGTTTGCATATTGCAGCATCCACCAACTTGTTCCGATCGCTCATGTCAGGAAACCGGCAGCCTCGTCTCTCTGTGCGTATTCAGGCTCCAACCAAAGAACAGAAGGACCTCCTCGAGTAAGTTTATTATCTATTATATACGAAGTCCCCATTTAGAAAGTATGGGGACTCAGTAAACCACGATCCATCATATAAAACCTGTCAGATACCATAAATATGGATTCTAATCTGTGGTATACTGCCTTCAAAACAATGGTAAATGGGAAAATAGTCCATTCGTGCTATAGAGTAAAGAAATAACCCCCATTGTTATATCCTTTGATACGGCAATTACTTGGTTTCATTTATTCGAAAAGATAGATAATAGATACAATAAACGATGGTTTTGTGAACTCGAGGTTGACGTCGCTAACGCTCGTGTATTACTAAACGTCAACCTATCGTGGTTTATTATCTATCTGTTATCCATCGCTTACAAAGTTCCACTCAGTGAACCACGACCCATTATAGAAAACCTGACAGCTGTGGAATACTGATTCAAATCTGTGATATACGGCCTCAAAGCTACTGCAGTGTCTACTTCCCTGCTAACTTGATATTCTGCATAGAATTCACAGAGATGGCACTTTTCCTTGGAAATCCACTATTTCATCTTGAGTATTCATGAAATATGTTCAATTTTTTTTGTTTCTTTTTTTTTTGTTATGCTGCATTGTTCTTTTGACAATGTTCACCTGGAGGTAGCATAGCAACGGTTTGGATCTGACGAGTAATTGTCATTTCAAGGTAGCATCGGTTGGGGTTAGAAGTGGTCTTAGCCACGTTTTCTAAATCATAAAATATGTTCAAAGAAATCATTATTTTTGCTTTCATTATGCCTTGATGGTAATTAGGATATATATTTGATATTCTTGACAAAAGTCCCTATCATAGCCATGCTAGTCTTTCTTTGTGCTGGTATTCATATGGGTGCTTCTTGAATACTGGAGAACTGGACCTGTAAGGAACTCGACCCGTCAGAAGAACTCGACCTGTTTAAAATCTCCCGAATTCAAGTATCATTTATGCAAATGTGGATGAATACTATATTTAGTAGTATGTTATCTTGGCTTCAAATTTGTTCTTCTCTGGGGAACAAAACAAACCCAAAACCCTTCCCCTAATCCTATCCCTAACCATACCCGTAACCCTAATCCTATCCCTAACCCTACCCCTAAACCAAACTGGACTTATCTTCTAAATCTACTAGTTTATTTGTCTAAAAGTGAACTTGCCAGACCTTTCCTTTTATATGAAAATGTCTTATCCATTAGTATTTAAAACAGGTCGACCTCGCGGGTCGAGTTCTTCAAAACGGTCGAGTTCTGACAACTACGGGTCGGGTTCGTTTTGGGTCGAGTTCTCCAGTAACCTTTTTTCCCCCTGTTGGATACATATCTCGTGATTGTGTGGTTGCAGCACTCTACCAGACGTCTGTGTCAGCAGCACGGCCTACATCCAGTACTTATCCTTCTACAGACAAATCCTCACTGATGCAGTCATACGAGACTGCGTCGAACCTCGCTCCACAGGTACGGATTCCCCTGAAAAAAAAAGATAATAACGATAATTGTAGTTTCTTTATTTATACTGCGGGGGCATTGTCTTTAGGGCCTACAGTCTAAAATAATAGCCCTTTTTATATTTTAGTTTGTACAATCATGTTTCTTTGTTCAAGAGAAAGAAAGATTTAGATGTAATACAGTGTTACATTGCTAATAAGATTGTATTATCTCACCCCTGGTATTTTTCTACATGGACTTAACATTGGAAACTCGTATCCAATACCCATTGAGTATTTAGAGAAAATACTCAATTGGGGATTATGTCACAAAGGTTAGCCCATTAGTCAATGTGAGGGGTGGGATACATTGAGAAACCTATTCAAGTTCAGGGTCAGAGCTCTATCCCATCTCGTTTGAATTGCTATGTAATTCATGCGGCTTTGCCTTGTAAATTACTATGCGGTTCAAACGAGTTCTCACCCTAAACTTTCAGAGGTTTCCTTTAGAGTATACAATACAGACTGAGAAAATTTAAGTAATTTTTTTAAACCTCATTTTCAAAATTCAGAGTATGTTATCTTATTGCAAGTCTGTTGTACAGTCCCGTGTATATGTAATAGGAGTCTTCCATACATTTGAGTCTAAATTGACGAGAATGATATCAACATATTATAGGTTTTTTAATTTATCCCTGTTTGGTCCTATGGTAGATCGTTTCTGGCAGACAATGTAGTTTTATAATGGTTTGCTATCTACTATTGAAAGTCAGTAATTATATAGAACGTCCTGACCATGCTGTACAAGTCACAGAACGAGATGGTAATTTACGGTTTGTCTGGAACAAGGTGTTTACGCCAAGTTCCGTACAAACCGTAAATTATCATCGCGTTCTGTGACTTGCACAAGCATAGTTGGACGTTATATATTTGCTATATACCCGAAATTAAAAAAAAATCATTAATTTCATTTGGCTTAACAACCAATATTTTAATAAACGTGTATGGCAAGGTAGTCTGTACTTTCCTGTATGGACCACTGGTCCGTACAGTATTTTAACGTTATATGGCGAAACGGTATGTATTTACAGTATATACAGCATGGGTATATAGTAATCCACTTTACGGGTCATCCATAAAGTATGTTCGCAGAATTTCTGAAATTCTGGACCCCAACCCTTCCCAACCTTGCATGCAATAGAACAAAGAAGGAGCCTATGCAAACTTTTCAAAATCCTCCGTCCCACAGTGCGTATGAACTTTATGGATGGCCACCATAAGCTTGATGAGAGGAAATAATTACATGAAGACTTTATTGTTGTCGTTCAGTAGAATGGCTGACCGTGGTGTTTAAACTATCGTTTACTTCAAAGGACAGTCCTGGGGGGTGTTTTTCAGTCGAGAGGATCTCAACTTGAGATCCACTTAGATCAATCCAAGATCCTGAGACCAACTTTGAGATCAATGGCGGAAAGTGTTTTTCAGACGTTGTCTCAAGTCTACACAGCCGATCTTAGGGGATCTCAACTCCAAGGATCTCAAGGATCTCAAGGATCTCAAGTTCTATAGTGATCTTCCTGTGGTTTAAGTAAATCAGAGCCTCTAAATTGCCTATTGTCGCCCCAAACTGTTATGTCAAGTCCCGTACGATACCTTTTGTGAACCAATGTCAAGTTGAAACCGATATCAAGTTGAGACCGATCTCAAGTTGAGACCGATCATAAGTTGAAACTGACTTTGAGCATTACAATAGATTCAGCACAAACTAGCTGAGTGGTGCAGTGCCTTGTTTTTATGTTGTTTATCAATTGTCTCTCATGGTCATAATAACCACAATAAAACTATGAAATTTGGAATGTACGTTTGCCAGGTTATCGATACACTTTGCTCTAAATATCTTTTAATTTTGATAAGTTTTAGCACCGTATAAAAAAGTTGAGACAAGTATCAACTGGTCTCAGGTTGAGACTGAAGTTGAGATTCTTTCACTTTAGATCCCTGAGATCATCTCAACAGGGCCCTGTTTTTTAGTCACGACATCGCAAGTCTACGATCGGCTGAGATCGGATCAAGATTTTACGCGTGTTTTCAAGACACAAGATGGTGGGCGTGCTATAGACACGGCCGTAAGTTGAATCGAACTATCTTGGCGAGATGCATCGGAAGTTATGACAAGTATAGAACTGTCTTAGGTTCTATAACATATCACTGCGCGTATATAGAGGATTTCTCCACTTCCCGACGGAATTAAGCCATGAAATTTTAACACGAGTAAGAGATACATATAACTGATAATCGTACCAAATATGGAGAAGAACGGCCGGACCGTTATGAAGTTATCGGCGTTTGAATATGAAACATTGAGCTATCGATCGGATTTCGTACACACACTCTCCTAGCAGATCTTCCACGGTATAGCGCGCGGAATCTCTGCTGGGAGAGTGAAGTAAGCGCAGTCGATATGTCAAGGTCACCGCATAATTTAGATCACGTGATAGTAGGGGTACACTGGCCACCAGAGCAGCACTTGGTATGACAAAATTCAAACACGGATTACTTCATAATGGTTCGGCCGTTTTTCTTCATATTTGGTACGATTATAGGTTATATGTATACCTTACTTGTGTTCAAATTTCATTGCTTAATCCCTACGGGAAGTTAAGTTCCGCGTTTGTTACGACATGTCCAGAGTGGTCTTAGACATACGACACTTAGGGTCACATTTTCTGGTCCAGTGGCCACCGAGTGTCGTGACTATAGCACACCTTTTACCTCCCTAAGTGTCGTATCTCCACCAAGTGTCGTATCTGCTCTACGATCGTATCTCTCTAGCACACTTACGGAAGATACGTGTCATAAGTTACGAATGTCGTGACTAAAAAACAGGGCCCTGGAAAACACCCAAAGCACCCCAAACGGTCTTATCTTAGTCTTAACTTGAAATCACCTCAAATGATCTCAACTGAAAAACACTTTCGATCTCAGCGGATCTCAAGTGGACATGATTTCAACTGAAAAACAGGTCCCATTGATGTGTAAAATTTAATGAAATATTTCCCGCTTTCTTTTAGAATTGATCCACAACCCGTTGCTGGCCATATTCCCGTCTCTCGTTGACCAGTCGGACCTGATGGACACCCTCAGAGTGAGTCAGCATGCTGCTTTAATTTACATTGTTAGTTCATGAAGCAGTCACTAGGTTGTCGGGGGAAAAAACCTGTATTCTGGCTCTTTGTTCTTACAAAATTCTGCCGCTTCGCAATGTTTTACCAAGGTTCCTTTGACTCTCTACACCGATCCCAGAGCAGGAAGATATAATGCCAAAACCCAGGACATGATGTTTTTCACATGGAACACTTTATTTACATATGTGAGCAAGGCAAGAAAAGTGACATTTCCCAATTATCACTCACTTCTTTTGCACCTCCATTAGTGAAGAAGAACTACTTTTTCACCTCCTTTAGTGAAGAACACCTACTCGGGGGGCGTCATGGCAGCGCCCATGGATCATAGGCTATATGCCGTATAGGGGGCATAGCTGTTGTTTTATGGAGGCACCCATCCCCCCATCCCCCCATCCCCCCCCCCCCCCCCCCCCCCCGACGCTAAACAAAGCACCAGGGTGGGGTGGGGGGTTTCAGTCGAGACGATCTCAACTTGAGATCCTCTAAGATTGATCCGAGATCCAGAGACCGCATTTGAGATCAATGGCGGAAAGTGTTTTTCAGACGTGGTCTCAAGTCTACACAGCCGATCTTAGGGGATCTCATCTGTAACGGTCTCAAGTTGAGATTTCTAGACCGATCTCAAGTTGAGACTGACTTTACAGCATTACAGTAGGTTCAGCACAAACTAACTGAGTGGTGCAGTGCCTCCATTCTTATGTTACTATGCTACAATTTCTTGGTGGATGATGGTAGAACTAGCCATCACTCTATGCCCTATAGGACATACAGTGATTGTTAGTTCCGCCTTCATCCACCAGGAAATTGTAAGATAGTGCCACTGTAGTCGGGTTACAACCACTATTTTCTGCTGTCATAATAGTAGAATTTTGGGAGGCTTACCTGGTAAGTTGAAGTAAAATTGAGATTTTACCGAGGACAGCACGGAGTGTTGTAGGGGACATGAATCATGAAACTAGGCTAAAACCCTTTTGTGGCAACCCCCAAAACATGTTTTTCAACAACAACAAAAATTGATAACTAGACCCGCCGCAACCTGGTGTTTTGTTTAGAATGGGGGGGGGGGGGCGATGGCTGCTCCCATTACACAATAGCTATGTGCCCTATGCAGTAGGCATAGTGATTCGATACTGAGAAACCAATACATGCTTTTGTTTAATCCTCAAATATATATGAATCTGCAGGGTCACTGGATTATAAATGTGGGAAATATATATTAGAAAAGCTGAATATGGATAACTAGAGAAAATAAACAAAAAATGCATTGTATTTCATGTCTGCATTGTACTACCTGGTACTTTTTTTTTATTTGGGCTTATGTCCTTAATTTTCAAAAAAAATGTGTAGTATTGCCTTCTATCTATAACAAATCATATTCTTTATTTGGGTTTATATCGTTCATTTACAAAAAGTTATATATATTTTCTAAACATGACAAGGCTCTGTAAGCTTACGTGATATATTCTTTGTCTTCCAGACGGCGTGGGCCGAACGACTGAAAAGTGCCAAACGGTCTGAAAAGGTAATATTGTTGTCTCGTTCATCAAACAGTCTATGTTTATGAGCAGTCACAGAGGCACACTGTGTGTTCCTGCACTCCTTGTAACAGTTTGTGATAGTATTATATGGAGACATGGTTAGGGCACCCGAATGGAAACTGTTCAGAGATATTTTGGTCGGAGATATTCACCGAATTTGAAAAACGAAATTGATATTTCCGACCAAAGTATTGAGGAACAGATGGAATTAAGATACACTCACTATGTCTCTATATTATTATATACCTGAAAATTATATTAAAACGCCACTTTTCATAATCTCAACAAGTCACGTTGTATGGAGGATGGTATGATTTATAGTTAGTCGCACTGTGACGAACAGAATCTGTACCGCTGGCTAGTAAGTGTGAGACATTCACATACAGGTATATGATAATTCGCATGTTGCAATATTGGCAGAATTGCATCTGACTGTCACCTTGCTAAAGAAAAATATTGATCAAATGATCTTTTCTATTATCGCTTTAGGAATTGTTAGATGTGCACATAAGGATTTCGCCCTCATTCTTTATGTTTATCTGATTTCTATCAAGTGTATGCGCTTGCTTTCTGCTCTGTCTAGATGAAGGTAAAGCGCATCCTGTAGTTTTAGTTCTGTGTTGTATTCTTCATGCCTTTGCGTTATTATATCAGGTTGACAAGAAATCCGGCCAAGTACGTTCATACTAGCTGCACCCGATGTGGAGTTTTTGTTTCCTTCACACAAATAACCGATTTTTTCACAGTAAACACGGGATATTTACAATTAACTAACATTTTTTCTATTGAGTCTTAATTCAACATATATTATTGGTTTTCAGTTATGGTCTACACAGTATCCAATGTTAACGTTCATATTCTGACATCACCTACATTGTAGAGTAGAGTTTTGCATATTTGAAGATAAATAACTAGGAATCGATGCGATACGACTCTATCACTATACATGTAGTTTGAATCACCGTGCATAGTTGTTAACAGTGAAATTTCTTCACAGGAACGAAACTTTTTTTTAGAATCATGCCTAGACAAAATACTAATTAAAGAAAGTATGTACTCAGCCAGCAAATCCTAAGCTTATATTCCTCAAAATAATTGGCTCTGGTTCTTGGTACTCTATTCAAATTCTTTTTTCAATTTATATAACCTAAAATATATTGTTCTCACCTTGTGCCATTTCCCTGTACAATCAGTGCTAGTGCTACAGAACCTAATTAATTACACAACTTTTGTCCCGGAAGTGGGCAAATCAAAACATAGTCTGTGCGTGTAAAACCGCAATTCATGACCCATCGTTTACAAAGACACAATTGAAAATGTATAGTGACATTGATATCCGCGACCCATTATATAAAACCCGTCAGATACCATAACTGTGGTATACAAATCGGTGGTATACGGCCTCAAAGCCATGGTATACGGGAAAATACTCCCTTTGTGCTATAGCGCAAGAAAATAGTCCCTATTGTTATACCCTTTAATATTGCAATTCCTGTGTTTAATTTATTCAAAGAGATGGATAATAAATAACAAACGATGATTATTTCAACAGGCAGCTCTGTAAACCACTCGAGGGCGATGTTGTTATACAATTGCTAGCGTTTGAGTATTATTACGCATCAACCTCTCGTGATTTACGACCGCCTGTCCACAAAACCATTGTTTATTGTCTATGTAATCAAATATCATAACTGAAAGGATGGTCACTTTAAAGAGGAAACAGACCGAAAGTATTAATAAAAAAAACACGAGTATAGTGGATATTATCCAGATAGAATATACGTATTTGATTTCCCATCTGCGTTGTCCACTCGGGCCCCCCTCCAAGGACGTTGCTGTAGGCCTCTAACCCATGAACGTGTGCACTTACTTACCAGAGGGATGTTCTAACAAGCATGTAGCCGACTGCAGTTGTGGCTAACAGCACCGTGTCGTTCCTAACCTTTCCCTTTATTTATGGAGTGTGTTTATTACCTGACGGGGGTCGTGTGGCTCAGCAGGGACTCCGGTCTCGTCTCCAAGTGTTACTGGGACATTGATTAATGTTTTATTTTTATATATAATATAGCTGTTTTTACTTTTTCTTGTTCAGTGTTTTTGAATAATATTACTGAATTTTTGTCAAAGCTGTACATTCAGATATATGCCACCAGTGTTGGGTGCCGTAAATTACACCAGTAATGGATTCGTTATGGAGTATTATCTAACCTTTGTTGATATTCGAGTATACTAGGAACAAAAAAAAGTTACAGAAATTAATAGATAGAACACGTTCTTATGTTTATGTGTAGGAAGACAGTAGTAAAAGCTAAAATGAAGAGGAAATGAGAGTTTCGAAATTGAATGTTTGAAAAAAAACATAAGAAAAAAAGTAAGAGAAACATTAGTTCCCCTATATCCCTGGTAAAGAATATCTCATAATTATTTTGTTACTTAAGAAAGGATCCTGCCCATCGCCGAGTTAGTGGGAATATTTTCTTCTCATCTTATTTCCCTATATCTAGATGACCAGATTATAGTAATAATCCCACGTGAATATTGACCTTGGTAAACCACTGATGCAATATACTTGTACACAGTAGTAAACCCCGCTATTTTCTTGTGTAGCGAGACGCGGCGGCACTAAAACAACTCTACATACGGGTCTTCATGGACTCGGTGTATCCGCTATGCCATTCGGCGTCCATTACGGCACCCCGATTCGGTGACACCAAAGTGGAACAGGTATTGTTTATTATTATTCATTTAGTCAGTTATTGGTCTCAATTCAACAAACAGTGGTTGATTTTCAATCATGACCGTAACAATCTCCTGTTCTCAATCACTGTTGTGAACAAATCGAGAAAGTTTTTAGTGGGGTTTTTTTTATCACGTCTTTATTGATTCATCTTTTGGATGTAATTGATATGTAAATAATAGTATAGTTGAATATGAGTGATTCAATAATAGGAGACCTGTCAGCTATGCTTATTGCAGGTGCTGGTTTTCTCCAGGCTCCTAAAGTTACATGGAGTACAGCAGGTAGTGAAGTACCGGTATAGAAATACATATGTGGAAGATGAATGATACATACATTTCTTATGCTCATAACCTAGCAACAAAGAATTGATCAGAAAAAAGTGACAATTGATTGTTTCCGACCCGTATTAAGCATAATTTTCTCCTGTTGGTGAGATAAGATATTATAAACTACACCCCTACAATATATTGCTCATGACATTAATAGGGAAATTTAATCAAGAATGGAATTTTGTTAAAACGTTCTTTTCTGAAACATCCAAAAGTAGGACCAGATTCTAGTTTAAAAACCCATGCGTCATCAATTTAGATTCAAATTCAATCATTCATCAAAATTGGGATATTTTGATTTCGCCTGGTAAGCTGGAAAGCTTATAATGTATTCAAATATATTAAACCATATTCTTGTTTTTCAAAACTGATTGATTTGAGTAATTGCATATGTGTTCTACAGTATAATATATATAGAAAATCATGTAAGATAATATCCTATTTGTCCCCTGAAATAACAATGTCAATAAAGAGACAGAATCGATCTGCTGGCCATTGCTTTAATAACTTAAATAAGTTTTGATAAAATCTAAACTGGATAACTTCATTTGAAATCGAATACAGATTCGATGCCTTGTGGTTTAAAGAACGCTACTGAAATAAGGATAACAATCTACTTGAATTAAAGTAACAATCTACTTAAAGAAGGTTAACATAAATTTTTTTGACCAAACAGAGTCACATGACCTGATTTAACATCAGACGAATTCTTGATGAATACGCTATCAAGATAATAAAAGATCCCCTTTTTGTATGTTGGATAAATACTATTACGAAACGTCACGAAATTCCATATGATTGTTTATAGTTGTCTTCTGCTACAGATCTCATTCAGCTCTGCTTTGTGATATATGTAGGAGAAGACAACGAACGGCATATAAACAAATATATGAATTTGATTTTATTTTGGTTATATCCACGTCATCATAATCTTAACATATGAATTTGAGTGACATTAAGATTTTATCCTACCCGTCACATGTTTTAACTCCCTGTCACCTGTGGCATACAAATACTTTATGGCATAATCGTGGCATAGTCACACCACGCTAAGTCTATGGAGATTTATATGAGGGGTCAGATAAAAGGAAGAACGCCTACATTGGAGGGCGATTGTATACGGAACCGTTTTTCACTGAATGAAAAATTTAAAAAAAAAAAGATGTGGACTGGCAGATGAGACTTTTGGTATACAGAATCTGCTGGGGATGGCGTGACACTCCAGTTTCGGAATGTTTATTTTTCTATGTTTTTTTTCTCTTTTTTTCTATATCAGCTTGCCATAGACGTGTTTCTGCCACGTTCTATTAATCTAGTTTCGGAATGGGGAAGGGGAATCACCGTAGTCTCACACTCCCTGTGCCTCGGTAATGTGATCGATGTATTTCTGGCCCTTCCAGGAACGCGCGGCTGAGATTCAGCGTCTCGTCAAGACCGGAAAGGAGAAGAAAACGCCGGGGGCGGCGCTGCTGTCGGCAGACGCTGAGTACACGCCGTTTGACACGTGCGAGATGTCCTTCAACGTCCTGGGCCCGCACTGCGTCAGCCGGCAGTAAGAGAACCACCCCGCCGCCACCGTGCACCCCAACATGCCGCTCCACACAGCAGCAGCAGCAGCAGCCTGCAGGGTCCCGTTTCTTATCTCACCCCAGATATTTTTTCTCCATAGACTCAACATTGGAAACTCGTATCTAACACCCATTAGATATTTAGGAAAAATATCCATTTTGTGAATTACTACGTGATTCAAACTCGATGGGATACGAGCTCAGACCCTAAACTTTCATGGGTTTCCTCTATAATAAGTAACGAGAGTACAATGAACATATTAGCGACACAAATAACGGAAACACCTAACGGAAATTTCGTTAAAGTGCTTCATAATTTGTTTTCGTTGTGGAGGTCTCCTTTCGTTCGTTGTAGACAAATCAACTAAAACCAGGGGCCCATATTTTAGACGGGATAAGCGTTATTAGCGGTTATTGAAGATTAAAGACGGTTTTCAATATAAATACAACGACCGTTGGGCCCGATGGTTCGATAGTTATCGCGAAATGTATGATAATTAGAGTATGGCATCAAGATGGTCGCTATTAACGATTATCCCGTCTAAAAAACGGGTCCCAGATGGTCGCCGCTCAAAATTGTATGAAACGGAAATTGCCGTTAACTAGCCGCAATGGGAATAACGAACGATTATATAGTTTATGAAACGGGTCCCAGATTTGTGATTTGCATACGGGTTCACTCCACTGGTGGGAGCCATATTAATAAGGAACTGCATCGAGATAAATAATTACTGAGAATATGCCACAAGTTTTGGTTGCGGAGTAATTTCACGAGGCAAAACTGAGTGAGCTTATGTCGCAAACCAAAATGAATGGCATATTTGCAGTGGCTATGGATCGAGTGCGGTTCAGATTTTAACTCACCCCTATCACTGACCAATTACCAAACATTTATGACATTATCCCCCATTAAGTATTATTTTCAAAATACTCCATGGGCGTTGAGTACAAGTTCCCAATGTTAAGTGTTTGGGAAAAATACCAGGGGAGAGATAATGATATAAACTCGCCGTAGCCTTTCATCTCTTAAACACATGGAGCTGACTCCTAAAATGAATTTGGAGAGGTCTTTTCTCCGCTGTGATATTTTGTTCTACTTAGACTAAGAATGCAGCTCTTAAGTTCTTTTCACTATAAGTCTGCCAAATCTGTAGGATGTGCATATTATTTATCACCGTCAGCTTCTACTTTGAGGGAGAAGACAATTCTATGTAGCTATATTTGAGATTGATAATTTACTTGTAAATCCCATGAATAATCTAGGAATCAGGGACCCGTTGAATAATCTAGGGTCTTCCATGGAGGCCCTTTTCTGTATGCCAGAGAGACCCGGGGACGATGTGGGTCAACTTTATTCAACACATAGCGAACAGACTTTAATATTATTAAACGATTACCCTTGTACATGGGACAGATAAGGGTCTCCGTGTACGATCCTAGATTATCAAATGGGTTCCAGGTCTAACAAAGGCAGCCTGACATACATCAAGCACTTCACGTGTATTAAGGATTAAACTCAATATATCATTGGTCCGTCACATATCTCAGACTATCTTAGATATCCGACAAATTACTACTGTGGTTAATGAAAGTTTTTTAACTGTATATCAGTACGTGGACAGCTGACAATAAAAATAAGGTATGTGTAAGTGTAATTTACGTGTAGGGCTGAATTATTATTATCACTGCCCTCGAAGTATCTGTATCCGTCCATCGTAGTATTTATATTCATTTTGTAAATATGTAGATTTAAAGTTTGTATACGTGACACTGAATTTTCATACATATATATGTGTAAATTTATATCTATTCTGGGAAACTGAAAATGGCTTATGTGATATCAGAGAAATGGATCAAAATCGGTCTAGATTTGCCTGTCTTAGCTTCTGTATGCTAGTGGCTGGTGTACTTTGTATATAGTTGTACGACAGTTTATATAGTTGTCCAAATGAGATGTTATTAAATTTCTTTATCATATACCCCTTGTTTACTATTTTCTGAATCAGTGATGTTATCCCTTAAATATCATCTAACTTCTACATGCATAAATCTAGTTTCAAAACAACATCAATACTGAACAATTTATCATCTCCTGTTTATTGAAAGTTTAACAGCAACAGCAACAAATCACAATCAAATTAAGTCAGGCAGCACGATATGGTGGTCGATAACAGTTTTTTCCACCTTGTCGGTAGATAGAAATATGGAACAACACACTAATAAAGCCCTCCCTCACCCCGTGTTGGGTCCGTCATGTCACATCCTGTGGTGCTGCACTGAGGGTGCAAACAGTCAACAGCGCAAAATATCAACTAAAGCCTACCTGAAGCCATAGCGTGCCATTCCTACTATAGAAGAAACCTATGAAAGTTTAGCATCAGAGCTTGTAACCTATCGAGATTGAATCTCATAGCAATTCACAAAGCGAAGCCACGTGAATTATGTAGTGATTCAAACAAGATAGGATCAAGCTCTGATGGTAACCTTGAATAGGTTTCTGAATTTATCTCACCCTTCACATTAACTAATGGGCTAACCTTCGTGACATAATCCCCCGTTGAGTATTTTTTCTAAATACTCAACAGGCGTTGGATACAAGTTCCAATATTAAGTCTATGGGGGAAAAACACCAGGGGTGAGATAAAGGGGAAATAACCCCAAGATGTGCTGCTAATGATAATAGATTTTAAATATTTTCGAGACTGAATAACAAAACATAGCTGTGCATTTATTTGGTCTAGCCATTGCAGTCTAGTACGGTATGGAAGCAACAGTTCCAAGAATAGTAAAATACACGCCCAAATCCCACAACCAGTGATTTCAACATACACCTACTAACTGCAACAGATCTGGTACATCTTATTTGACACTTAATTGCGTAGGGGATCAGTTAAATGAATATCTTACAGCAACTCCAGTTTACTGGATCTAGAAAGTATATACAGAACGGCAATGTAAATAACTCCAGTTATAAAGGGATAAGTATTTCATTAACTATCTGATTGAGTAGAATATCTGTAGCAGTTCGATTAGTCTGTCAAGATCGAGGGCATATGATAGTATCTTCTATACAAAGAGCCCATCAGGAATGACCTTAGCATACCTGCATTAATATTTCACTTTTATATATTTCCATCTCGGAAACTTAGTTGGCAACTTGTCAAATGATGATAAAAACAATCTAGAAACATGTCAGTACCTAAAGTTCCTGTTTCTTAGAATTGTTATATATTCACATTTCTTGGTTTGACACTCAGTGAAAAAAGCACGTGCCAGTTTACAAAACACACACAAAAATACTCCCGTGTAAAATAAATAGGAAAGGCGTGAATAACAAAAGGGGCAATTAAAAAGGGGATGTATGGGTAGAAACCCAATGATGGAGAGTATTTAGGAGTTAATCGGAACAAACAATGAATAACGATATACGAGTTGGCACAGATATGACATCCGTACATCACATGCTTAAGAAGACGTCGGTGCCTCAATAAGAATAAGCAATCAGTTATAGCATTTATTACATATAAAACAATCGTTTACTCAACAGCAATATGTACTCTTACTGATTGCTGTATTGTTACTTATAGATCATTGAATTAAGTATCATATTCTTCCTATTCCTAGTCCAACCATGAGAAATAAAACTAATTCTTCCCGACGTTTAGTGGATGATGAATGTGTGTGCGTGTGTGTTAAAATAAGCAACAGATGTCAGTAAATTAAGTGCTCCGACGGTAGACGTACCCCAATTGGTGCTAAGCACACCCCCCCCCCCCCCTACACACACGCACACCCCCTACCTAAAAAAACTAGATAAAAAGTACGTGGCGAATAGCATGTCTCAAAAATAATCTAAAACTAAAACGGCTGACAACTAACCTGTCAAATTATGCATAATGACCACTATTCTATGGTCTCGTTTCCTTATCTCTGCGTAATAAAAATGAATTATTTCTATACAAAAAGGAGAGAAAAATAAGATGAGAGAACAGCCTAGCGACGACCGAGATAAACTCCGATATGAATAACAATTCTGCTTGAAGTGTACGATACTTCCTTTACAACACAAAGTTATATATATGAAAATGATAGCACAAGTTCAGCTTAACCTTCTTACTTATATGTATTGGTAGTGTAATGCAGTAACGTTGGACCTAGAATATACATATAGCTTTGATACACTGCCTGGAAGAAAGGATCCTGATTAATTTGTGATAGTGACTGGAGTCAAGAATCTATTATGCTGAATATATACTTGCGAGGTTTTCAAATAGTAAACTCGAGTGATGACAAATACTAATCTAGGTTCTTATTCTTTAGGTGAATCTCCCTTATTTCTTCTACACTCCTATTGTAGAAATGCTAATGAAGGGATGATATTTCATAAGCACTAGGTTTCTGTTTTAATGTCACAGAAATGAAAAAAAAATACGAATGGCACAGATATGTGTTCATTTAACACTGTGGAGTTGCAAAGGTTATGTGTCTGTCTTCACAAGGAAATACAACCTATTATGTATGTCCATGATAGACTTTGAATGGCACTTCATCATTATAAGTGAACATATTGCGGACTGCTACATCAGTCTGGAGCGGGTAGTATTACCTGTATCTATTTCAGGTCTGAAGATCAGGCTATGAAAGTTTAGAGTCAGAATTCCTATCCCATCGAGTTTGGTAGTCCGTAGTAAATCACAAGGCGAAGCAGCGTGAATTACGCAGCGATTCAAATGAGATAGGATCAAGCTCTGACCCTAAACTTGAATAGCTTTCTGAATTCCTTGCACCCTTTACATTGACTTATGAGCCTTTGTGACATAATCCCCCATGGAGTATTTTTTCTAAATACTCAATGGTCATTGGATACAACTTCCCAATGTTAAGTCTATGGGGGAAAATACCAGGGGTGAGATAAAGGGGAAATAAGCCTCAGGTGTGCTGCTAACCATACTAGATTTCAAATGGCACTTTGAATGGAACTTCCATTATTATTTTGAATGGCACATCATTATTATATGTGAACATATTGCGGACAGCTACATCCGTCTAGGGAGGGTAGCATTACCTATATATCTAGTTAGGGTCTGAACATGGGGCCTGTGAGTTGCTCAGTCTACCGGTGAAGACACACGGAGGCCCTTGAGCAGCTCGAGCACTGCGGAGTACACGGTGAGGGTGACTGCGTTGAGCGGGAAGGCTCGCATGCAGGTCACACCGAGCCCGCGCCAGAAGACGATCAGCCCCTCCTTACGATAACTCTTCACCGCGCAATCAGCCAGGCTGTTATAGCGCGGCTTGGCCAGGTCATCCGCCTGGATCCGGCTCTTCATGACATCAATGGGGATGTTGACCATCCACGACACCACGCCTGCGGTGCCGCCCGCCCACAGCGACGACACGAAGCCCAGCTGGCCGTCGGGCCGGTCGGCGCGCAGCCACTCGCAGAGCAGCTCGTAGGCTGACATGTAGATGGCGAAGCCGGGCACGTCGCGCATCACCGTCGAGCCCAGGCCGTGGAAGTTGCCGCGCAGCCCGTGGTCGTGGTAGATGGAGCGCATGCAGTCCAGGGCGCCCGCGTAGCGCGTCTTGAAGCGCAGCTCCGTCTTGGAGTCTGTGGGAAAGGAGGCAAAAAAAAGAATTTCTGTCAATACCGCGGGTTTCTGCTTCGGGGATTTATAATACACAAGTCAGAGACACACTTCAGGAAACCATATTCCTTCGTATACTCTGTTTTTATTGAGTAGTACACTCGGCTTTTTTTTTTTTCTTTTTTTTTTCTTTTTTGAATAGGTCTTCGTTTTATGTAAACCATATCTAACCACTTTCTTCTCTTATTACATTATATTTTTAGCATGGCTGTGGCAGAGATTTTTTTTTCACCGTCGCCGTCGGCCAGGAGGCTTTCCTCCTGTTTACTCATCATCACACATTTAACGTTTACCGGCACTAAACTACAGCTACGAAGACCGGCGCCCGAGGGCGGTCTCTAATAGATATACCTTCTATTACACTAGTGGTTTGATTGCATTGCTGTGGTTACCTTTTGGATACCTTGACACGAGATTTACTGTCAAAGATCAACGCTCAAGAAGGCCCCTCCGCCCCCTGGTGGAGACGGCGGACACTACGGGTACGACACTCACCAGGACCTGAACCCTCCCTCGGTGAGATCAGGATAAAATCTCCACCCTGCGGCATCTCGCTAGGTTTTCAAGCTAGCAAGCAACCTTTTGAGATTTCACAGTGCGAGTATGGGGACAGTTATAAGGCCTGAAATGGAGAGACGCCGATGAACAACACAAACAAGGGCGAGTCAAACGGACTCTAATGAATATAAATATATGTAAAATGGTGAGTTTATCACTAAAAGGGCATGCACAGCCGACTATCATTGAATTCACTAGATTTTTTTTGTTTGAATTCACTAGAGTGATTCAGCATGTTTGGTGAAGTCTTCACTTCTAATATTCACTAACTTGACAAGACACTCTGTTTAATAACACAGGAATTAAAGGCATATCAGACAATTTGGCTTGGATTTAAAATCCATGTTTTTTCCCTGAAACTTGAATATGATGATCTCTATGTGTTGTAGAACAAATATCTAACTTAAAAGTCAGGGGTCAGCATGCTAGTTTTTGATTTAGAGTTCAAATTCTATGATAATTTTACTTTAGGATATATAGAAAATTTATAAAATTGCTTTTCACATAGTAAAACCTATGTCATTTTTCTCAAGCTTTCGCAGAATATAATAGATGTATAGTACTACACACTTAAGTTTTACAATTCATAGGTCACTGTTCTTGTTTTTGAAAGAATTAAAGAAAACCATATTTTCCACTACATTTCCTATGTAAATCAAGCAAATGTTTAATTGGCCTATTTTACCAATTAGGATTGGATAAATTGAATAAATCGTTAGATTTAGTCAATTGGCATTTAGAATGAATCCCATGGAATGAGTTTTGATTGATAATTTAAAAATCACAAGGTGGCGCCACTGTAAATTGTAGGATATGCCTTTAATCAGTGGGCACAGAGACGTCACTCTTCAATATGTCTGACATTACTGGACCAGAGTACATCTAATATTCAGACACGTATATCCACTTGTATATAAACATTATATACGTGGTATACGTTTATCGATTTGCTACCTTAGAATTTTACAATAGGTACAGGTTCTAGTATATACATTATCGAAATATCTAGACTCGCTTTGGTGGCCTACGAGTGTTTGCTTTTACCGACTGAGATCATAACTGGTCTAGATACTATCAAACCACCATCTTAGTATACCGTATATAATACTTACTCGAAGAAGTATGCATGTTCAATTATACCTTAAATAACCCATATAGTCTGAGCATGAATGTATATACAGGCACAGGATACTGACATTTTCAAAATCCGGTAAAAGGGGGACTGGGAATTCGAGGCTTGTATTCTAAGTGGAATCCAGCATCAATTGAGAGCTGAAATGTCCATTTCTCATGTAAATTGAGTTTCTCCTCAAATTTACATTCATCTCATCAAAGTAATGACAATTGGGACTTCAAAAAACGCCGAAAATCGGGGTAAATCCTATGCCTGTATATATATACCACGCCTATGTACAATGCACCTTAATTCAAAAGCAATTACATAGCATCCTTATATTAAAGGCTGCACTTGGCTGAATTATCATACACATACACGTCATAGAGAGACTAAGCCCCGCGAGCTACTCACTTGTCTGCGCCTGCAGTTTGACCTTGACGAGCTCTATGGAGGTCGCCGGGATCGCCTGTACGCCGCCGCCCACCGCGCCGGAAACCAGGGTGTCCAGGGCAGACGCCCGGCCACCGTGGCGCCGCGTAGCGAGCGTGGTGCGCACATTGTCATAGACGCCAAAGAAAATGCTGTTGAGCATGCCCACCGAGGCTAGCGGGAAACACATGCCTTTGTAGAACCCAAGTAGCTGTGGGCAGACAAAGTTAAGATTTCTTTTTAGATTAGATTCTGGCCAGATGTATACAGAAGATAAGAACAACAAGGAATACTAATTTATCTCATCCCTGGTATTTTTGTCCCATAGGCTTAACATCGGGACTCGTTCTCAATACCCCTTTGAATATTGCAGTCCATTCTCCATGGTCTATGTCCTCTGTATCATCCATTCTTTTAGTGAGTACAGGGGTGAGATAAATACAGAAAGCAATTTGTTTTGGTCAAAGTTGTTGTTCTCCAACTTGTTTGAATGCTATTCACCCGGCTTTGTACGGTTCATATCGCTCCGCATCAAACTCGAGGTGAACGATGACTTTGACCAAAACTTGTTGGTGATAGCCAGATAATGCTATAAGGGTACACCTTACCGGCATAGCACTAGAGAATATGAACCTGTCTAATACTCTAGGATCGTCCATAAGGACCTTCTGTATCTCGTAGAAGGGTTATCGTTTAACAATATTTAATTCTGTTCGCTATGACAGAATAGGCCGTCCATAAGTGTTGAATAAAGTTGACCCACATCGTCCCTGAGTCTCTATGGCATACAGAAAAGGGTCTACATGTAGGATCCTAGATTATTAAGACAGGTCCCAGGGTTGTAAGATCAGCAAAGCCCGTGTATTATTTTTTCCATTTGGACAATTTTGCTATCGACAATACAGGAGTCGTTCTTCCAAGCACCTCCGTTACATGGTGTAAAGTAACAGTTACATAACGAAACATGACTAACTATTCCATAGCGTATAATGATAACACATGTACATAAGCTATAGCAATACCAAGGTTAGTACTATTGTCAGGATGACAATTCCATATACCTTATATCCCCAAACAATTAGGTGATATCTAGTTTCATATTGCTGTAGGCCATACCTCATTCCATTACTACGCATGATCATTAGAGGAGCTAACCAATATAATCTATAATTTTCTTTATAATCTCTTGTTTGTATAATCTTTTTGAGTGTTACTTGGAATTTTTTTTTGCTAGGCTGTTCCATAGCGTGAAACCCACGTAAAATAATGACTTTCTGAAACGTTTAGTTCTTAGCCTTGAGATCGCTTCATTTTCCTTTAAACCAACCCTCGTTTCCTTCCCATCCCTTATAGATTCCTTATAGGTAATTTATCTATTTTGTATACGCTTTTTATGGTTATATGGTAATAGATGTGATCACTCACCCCGTCATGGACTGTGGTCATGTGGATGGCCCTCATCAGGCCGCATCCATTGCTGGAGTAGATATGCTGCCGTACCTACCAGAAATACAACGTAACGCATCACACATTGACATGCTTCACCGGGAAGATAGCAGTGGGCTGGTTGGTGATGTTAACCCTTTCACTACGCTGCATGACACCCGATAAACACCCTGAAATACACTGCTGAAGTACCATTTTCACCCCTTGTAGTACGCTGGCACTTTTCAAAATACCCACAGTGACGTCATTATATCACACCTCCATGGGAATCCAAAATAATAAGGATATTATATATCATCGGACGAGGCTAGATCTCGATCTGTATCATAGGAGCAGCCTTAAAAAAGGATATTATATAATAATGATATTAACTAGTTTTACATAATTCAGAAAAGTATTATCAAATATTCACATTATTTCATTAAAAAATAGCAATTACTTAAATTTCGGAGATAATGCCTCAAGGCATCTTAGCGTACTCTGCCCTGGAAGGGTCAAACATCGTAACAACGGCTTTGAGATTGAGGCTATAAGATGAGGTTGGCAGCCCAGCAGGAGATACAGCGGTAGGGCTGAGACTCGAATCCCAGACCCCACGATCAACAGGTTAGCACGCTACCGACCGAGTTATCTTACCGCCCTGGAATATAGTAGCAGGAATCATGCCAGTAATAATATGATTAGGACGAAGATATTCCCACTAACTCGGTACTGGGCTGGTTCCGGTTACAAGTAATAACAAAGTAGTCAATTGTTTTTAAAGTACCGACAATGTTTTGGGCCGTTTGGCCCTTCATCAGTGTGTGAATATGAAACATACTCTTCAAAGAGGAATTCCTGTATGCTACGTTTACACTATGTTCCCAGCAACCCAGACAGCCCCTTTTCACCTAAACGTACCAAAGTAGTTGCAGATAGCACAGAATACGAGTTTTTTTACTATGATCCTGGTAGCAACGGTTTGAGGACGTTCACGGGCCCCGTTCTGTCCACAGTGCAATGCACAGCGGCCTACGTTCTGTCACGTCCCTCATATTCTGTCCAATGCTTTCGGTCATGTTCAGCCACGTTATGTTGCGTTCATCACGTCGTGATACGATTCTCATGAACATCGTGGCCGATTTTTTTGCAATCGAAAATTCTGCCACTACGGTGATCAGGGTATGTCACGTTTGTCCATCCCATCCCCCCAGTTGTATTACGTCCATCACGTTTTGTCCACGGTGGTCCACGGAACCCTGAAATGTGGCCGCCGGGGTCGCCGGGAACATAGTGTAAACGTAGCATTAAACTAAAAGTATCTTAAGAACCATATCCTGAACTATATCTGATTGTGAATACGCACATTTATTGACACCCTACAGGTTTTTCCTTTAGATGACTCTAAATGCACTCATATATTTCATTTTCGTATATTGCACTAGGTACCAAGTACAGAAAAGACACTGATGTTTGCATCTGAAGATTATCTTTCATGCAATGGCAATAGCCTCAAAAACAACCACCTAAATATAGACGACTGTAGAACTGTGTGCCTCCTGCAACGAACGCTACGCGGAGGGCGAGTTTCTATTTTTAGATACAGTCCGCGGGGAGAACAATTATTTCAAGACGGCGTAACGGAATATACTTTCTTCAGCGTTACCGGTGTTTTGTTCACGTATTTCAGGAATATATGTCAGCAGGAATGCTGTGAAAATACAGTTAGCTCAGTAACATGCAAAAATTGATAATATGACAATTGACACAATAATTGTTATAATCAAAAACCAACAAAATTAAGGATCCAAGGTCACAGAGAAAGTAAGACGACTTTCGTGCGGAGCGAGCGAGTTCTCCTGAACAGAGTTTTTTTTTCTTTTTTAATTTATTTCATTATACGGTTTCTACAAATGTAAGATTTTCCACCACGACATGCGAGGTTAAATTTCAGGTAAGAAGAGTATCCACATTACGTTATACAGTTGTTACAAACTGGATAACTACGAGCAAATATTACGTACATCATCGATGCATGAGCGTGCAATTATAAATGAATAATAATTGAAAGGTTTCGGTTATACACAGTTTTTGGATCATTTTCTGTAAACCACTTAGACCCAGTCAACTTGCCAATTCTACAACTGTCTAATTAGTCTAGGATAAAAACATACCAAGCACCAGTGGGTCTATGCGGTATTTCGGTCTTGTGTGATTGGGCATGGTCAGCTGGCCATGCCTCTAAGACCCTGAGACACTGGCACCCTGCTTCTTTCACAATTCTACAGTGAATAGCAAGCAGATTGTGAAGGGATAGTTTCTTTGCATCACGCTTGAAGCCCGTATGTGGCAACGTATTCCTTTGTTATGTACATAATATATAGTTCGTCTCCAGTCATACATGGAGTACTTACTTTTAACATGTTTTTAAAATCCTTTGAAACCCACAATACATAGGACGGAGGGATCTAGCTGATTCCATAATGCGTTTCCCTATAATACGGTGGTTTATAATATGTATTACTAATTATACGTTCAGTTTTAAAACAATTTCTACTGTAGAGGGTACAGAGTGATTGGTAGTTCCGCCATTGTCAGCTAGGAAATTGTAAGATGGTCGCACTGTACTTGGGGAACAACCACTATTATCTGATGTTATAATGTATAGATAATTGTCAGAGGAGGCTGAGAACCCTCTCTGGCAAACCAAGAAAATTAAATTAGGTAAACTTCATTGATAACTGTCCCGCCATCAGTTTTTTTTGCGTTGGGGACAAAACGGCCGCTTTCAAAACACAATAGCTATGCGCCATATATATATATACGAATAAATAAAGGCGTCTCAGAGAAGACCCGACTACTTTCTGAGTGGCATGGAACAACATTCGTAAAACTTATATTTCTGATGAGGAAAACAAATTTCGTAGGTTTATTCTACCATATTTTTAGCTGGCGATGAAAGAGTGCCCTTCAAATACATTTCTAAGAATTCGAGAAGATATCAAATTATATTTTAGGAAAAGCTAAGGCCTTTTTTTTGTTCTTATCTGGTTATATTAAAAGGTTTCATGTGGTCTATACTGCAGGTATACTATGGGGTCAAAATGATTGTAATCAAATCACTGGTGTGTCTTGCCGTTGATAGGTGCCCCTCATACTTAAAAGGAAAGTGAATTGAATATTTTGGGGATGTTGATATTTTCTTCAGCTGAGCTAAAGACCCTACACAATAAATTCGTTTAATATGATCTGAGAGGGTCTTCACCATCAAAATAACATCACATGTGTTTCTCTTTTTTTGTGGTTTAACGTCCAATGGGAGTTTGAGGGCATATATATATAGTACCCTAGGAGTTGTTTTATAGTCGCGATTATCGTTGATAGCGATTATCAACGACCGGATCGATTGTTCGATTAATACTGAGATAATTTCTGTTAAGCATTCCATAGCCTCGCCCGACCGCAGTTTACCTGATATTATCACTGTCCAATTAATGCGATACAACAGGTTAGGTGAAAGCTGGTCATGGTATAATTACCATACATTTGGTGATAATTATCGAACCCCTGGGCCCAATTTCTCTTTGTTTAGATCGTTTATTATCCATTTCTGTATGGTGCAGTTCTTCCAATGATATAATTGGTGTCATCCGCTTACATCGAAAACAGCAACATGTAATTACACGTCATAGAGGGTTAGTACTGTAAAACCCCGCTTACGAGCGGTTGGCTTATAACCGGGGTTTTTCAAAAATTGATTTTCGAAAAAATAGCGATATGAATCATTTAATGGTAGACATTTGTCAGATAGCATATGATATCCTATATTTCTACAAAAGTTCATTGAAACATTCATATTCTGTGCCGAAAATTCTACAAAAAGTTGGGGGGTGGGGGGTGGCAGGGAATGGGGGTGGGGCAGGACCCCAAAATGGAGGATCGGCTTATAACGGGGTTTTCCTAAAGTTGGAATGCACCCAGAATCGGCTTATCGTATTTTGCTGAAGTTGGGGGTCGGCTTATAAGCAGGGTTTTACTGTAATAAAACTTGTTAGGCATTTAAGCCATGGTATAAGATAGGAGTATGGGATGAGTGAAATTAAGGCACAGTCACCTTCCTAACGTAGAAATCGCCCTCTTACAGCAGGCAGAACCTTCTATTTTCTGTATGGCTGGACCATAGTTTTTTACCCCTGTACATTGGAGACCGCTCATACTTCCTTTGCGGGCGTAGCTCTTGAACCTTATACTATTACCACATCGTGTACCTGACCTCCTCAATTCCAGATTATCCAGATTTTTTTTACATTTTGAACATGCGTTTTTACAATCTTAGTTCCTTAGGGTGTCAAAATGGTCATTGTACTTATCTTGAAAAACGTCTTGAATTTTTGATAATCGCTACTAACGATTATCCCGTCTAAAAAAGGGTCCCAGGAAAACACGACTTTATACTGGCTATTGGATCCTTACGACTAGTCTGTCTCGGTCGGTCCCAATGATTATAATGACTATAAAACACCTCCCAGGAAGATTTTGCTTCAGTTTCTATTTTCATACATGAACAGCCAAGTGTACTCTTTGTTGAATAGATCCGATCAAAAGGTATGAATAATGGAAGGTTAAAAAGGGTTACCTCACTTACGCACACGGACTACACAACTATTGCAACACAAATTTAAAAAGTTGACATTATGTAAGGTTATATATCATTATCTACTTGTCCATGAATATTCATAAAGATGCCGATACAAATACTTTTAATTGACTGATAAATTAACACGAATTCACTTATTACCTTGACGGTGTCGAACGGGTGTCCAAACACAAGTCCCGTGCATCCTAGAAAAACAAAGACACAATTTATGTCTACATGTACTTCTAAAAGGTTCATATATGTGAGGGATTTTTTTATCCTGAAGATGCACCTGCTTCGTTCGTCAGCGGGTATCCCCTTTCGGACTCCTAAATCCCGTTATCTTCCTAGGAAGTCAATGCCTAGTATATATTCAGGTACCGAGCCTCGAGGTTCACACCTGGTGCCGCTATAGCGCCCTCTATAACCCTATCTCTCCGGTGATGCTTAGGGAGCGTTCATTATTTACGGCGGGGAGGGGGGCTATTGGAGAGGGAGGGGGGTTGATATTATATTAGCGTATTTTCCGGGGTGGGGGGATTTCATTTTGAGGTATTCCCGAGGGGGGGGGGGGGGTCGCTTCATTTTCAAAGATTCGCCAAGCAAAACCCACCCACCACCCCTGACATGAATAATGAACGCTCCCTTTCTCGCCCAAAATACCCAGAAACCCTGGAATTCCGATTGTGTTAGTATCTCCCGGCTTTTTTTCCAGTCTCAAGAGTTCAAAATCGAATAATAGAGGAAAGAATGGAGTTTAAAGTTCCAGGCTTTTTAAAAGCATGCGCTTACTAACTATCTATATGGACTCTTTGTTTCAAGAAGCATCTAATTAGAAAGTTGTGAACACAAACAACTTCAACTACTAGGTCCTAGATGGGGCTACATAGGAAGCTCAGGGGTCATAGCTTGCATTCTTTGGAAAATTATAGATAAAGGAATAATGTCAGGAGTATCTTTGTTCGGTATTTTTGAAAGAGGAAGTCTCGTGTACCATACTGGAGGATGGTTTGTTGTCTTTATGATACACACGGGCCGCCAGAGGATGGGCCGCCCAGGGGCCGGCGGTACTACTGCTAGCTGCTGCTGCTGTGCTGCTTAGAGTGGCCTCGCCTAACCCCTGGAGTCTCACATACATATAACCGTCGCCTATTTGTCACTGATGCAGATATAGACAGTCTGCTGGCTCCTCTGACTCTTCTCCACTAGTGAGGCACATGAGTAATTATGTGTGAATAAAGAAAAATCGAGATGTATAGTTTTCTTGGTAGACTGGAGGTATGGATTGTGGATGCACACAACTACAACTGCTACTACCACTATATATGTTCAACTTTGAACCATGTACAGGCTGAGGGTATATATCTACAGGGATGTCAGTTGGGGTCAGAAAAAAAACAAGGAAATATTTCCCATGACAATTCAGGGTTTAAACCTGACATAAATACACCAAAAACACCGGAAATGTATTAGATACAAGTTATGTTATTATCACTAAACATATGCTTCTGAGAAAGGTATATGGGTAGGTAAAGTTGGGAATTAAGGCTTGTTACTGATATGAGTAATATATATCGGTTGTATCTCTATACTCTGTGTTGTTATATATTCATTTTACACAAGGAAAGGGATTTCACATTTCAAAAATGAAAAGACGGATTTCCGCGGAAACAAGGAAAACTGACATCCCTATATCTATAACGTACACACCACAGCGGTCTAATTTTCCGTCTATCTACTACAATATTGTCTTCCGGGTTATATACATGTATGTATGTTTGTGTAAATATTCATATGAAAACAGGTCAACTTCTATAAAACAAACCGTTCATATTATTTCAATGGCTTCATGATAAGGAGTTCACTTTATGCTAACGAAGATACAGTAAATCCAGGCCATAGGTTTAATCCAACAATTAGCCTTCATCAATCTAATGTACACTTGATTCTGCCCGCTATTAACATCTTGTCTCCATACTTATGTTGGTTTATCTAATACCTTTATTTTCGGCTATCTTTATACACAATATTAACTGGTTTCAGATACAAGTGGTCGTATGCTCCCAGGAGTTGGCGCGTAGACATATCCGAGCGCATGCGAGGATATTGTGCAGAGCCAACTCCGAGGAGTATATACAACCGCTTTTATCTGAAACCAGCCTATACTCTATTTATTTCCACCATTTCCTGACAAGTTGGGATCTGATATTCATTAATTTAGGTACGCACTATTTGTTCATACGCACTATAGGTCTTCACTACCCTTTCCTATTCTTCACCGCTGTAGTTTACTTTTAGTACCACAGAAAGAAAAATATCCTACAGTAATAAAATAAATCTGTTACAAACAAAAGCGTCTCACAACACAGAACGTCTTGCCTACACTAATACGCAGAGAGATGGTTAGACAACCTGAAAGGAAATCACCACGTGCAGCGAATCACAGCATAGTCAGCCAATTACTATAACTTTTCTGCAATTAGAAGGGCAGAGGATCTGCATACTAATGACCACTGTGTGTCTGAATAAAGAGCAAAAGCTCAAGACTTGCAAAGGTGCCACTAACGAGTAGAGTCTTTTTGTTAGGCGTTTAAAAAAGGAAAGCCAACAACCACCACTGCCAATGGCACGAGAAGAAAGGTGAGAATGTTTCATCGGGCACCCTAAACACATTTCCCACCGCAAGTTGTGCGGGGGCGCCTTCTGTGGGGGCTGAAAAACCGGCTTGATCCGGCATGATCCGGTCCAGCTCAATGCAACACCCAACAACGAGACGCCTATTACTCGTTTAAAATGCTGCCGATACTTCTCTAGTGAACAACTTCAAGTGGAATTCACAAAGCGAGATTCTTGTACCTCACAGGGTTCAATATCTCCCTGAGATTCTGTTATTTTTTTAGATGTAAATGTCACCTACAATTGCAAGGGAAACAACTTGTCTCGGGGAAATGGTACCCTACAATTCAGACGAGGATATTGTGTTCGAGTAGAGAATCTCAGCAGGATTCGTCTCAGACGAACACTCTGTGAGATACATGTATCCCATCGTGTGAATCCCACTTCAGGGCCTCTGTTAATTTGGTCTTCAATTAATACCTTCGATCACAATTATTGTGGCTGAATGACCTTTCAGAAATCATTTCTTACATATATATCAGAGGGATCCCCTCATAGCTGGACTATCTGTTTGATTTTGTTATTCTTCTGACACATAATTTGAAGACACATTGTATAATCAAGAAGACATGTAAAGACTGAGTTAGACATATGACAGTACTCAATCATATTACTCTTCTCTGTATCTGTTGTCTGCATATAAACATATACGGGATTAATACGATGAATGTATATTATACAACACAGCAACATCAACAGCAATAGTTCATAGATCATTTAAAAGGTAGATACTGGAACCAGAGCTCGATAGCAAATTGACACCATCCCATCTCGACAGCTATGTGGCATTAAAGAATACCGGCAAATTTGTTCAACACTCACAAATCTGTGAAGAATAATGGCTACGTCTGTAGAACTAATTGCGAAATGGTACCTCCTGTGATTAAGGCTAATAACTTCAGATCTAAGCATGGGCTTCGTGATTACCTATAATTACCACGGGTAGAGGCATTGCATATCTGCACCACTAATCGTTGTTTTGTGGAGTTCAGAAGGCCTAGGCTTGATACATGTATTGAAAACACAGATTCAATTAAAGAGTTCAGCAATATATTTTAGACACCAAGGATTAATCAGAAACTAATTAACTTATTACTAGATGTTATGCAAGTCTAGATTCCTACACTTGTGTGTGTGGGTCCTTATTACAAGATTATTGCAACTGTTAAATTCTATTTTATTTTCACGAAACATCAGTTAGTGTGAACACTTTGAAACCACCTATGACGCCCTTTTCAGCAATTTGGCAAAAATGAGGTTACTCATGGAGCTACCCTGTTGTACCCCTTTGCCCCATTTCCCCCTGTCTTTTTCCCGCCAAGTGAGCAACTCCAGTAATCTAGTCTGGGCGCCGGCCGGTCTGAGTAAGCTGAGCTATCTGCAGCCTCCACGAGGGGAGCGCAGAGGACTCACACATTCCTACTACCTTGGCAACCAACACACCTACCTCCGACTAAGCCGGCGACGAAGCCGGACACGTTGTCTGTGTAGATCTCCCCCTCGACTTGGGAGTCGGCCATTGTCTCTGTTGTTTGTGTGCTTCTTGCAGGAGTTAAGTTTAGGGGTTTTCAATCCAGACGGCGTGACTTATACAGTAGTTGCAATTGTGAATGTTTTAAGTATCTGTTCCACAGGTGTTGGGGGGTCACTCTACGTTTGGACCAAAGAGGCTGGCATTCGGTGGAGGCTGGCACGTTGGGTGGTGTGGCGAGGTGACCATACGGCGATGATAGCACGAGCTCCTGTCCTCCGCTCTCATAATGTTTCCATTGTCTTTTAACAAGACAATAAAATGCGCGTATGTTCTTAACGAAGCAATGCTGGCGGTATTATGATCCGGAGAGGATCATACACACGCTTATTGTACTATGGGGAGGAGGAGGCGGTGGTGGCGGTGAATGCGTTTGGGAGTGGAGCTTACCCGGTCGCCGCAGGCTGAACTCTGAAGCTGAGCAGTCGTTCTCTCCCACCTGATGGGCATCAACGTGGTGTGTAAGCCACGCCTCCTTGTATTAGCATAATCTATGGTAAACGTCAGTCCAAACGAACGGCCAGCGGGACTGCACTAAAAAATAGAAACATCAATGGAATCAGTTGTTTACTCGTTCGTCAGCAGGAATGAGCCAATCCTAGTGGAAGCCCAGACTACCAGTACAATCCAAGAACAGAGTAGACACAGACAGGTTCGCTCCAAGTTTCATACTGCCTTTTAATTCTCCACAGTCTTTTTTTATACACACAATCCATTGTTACATTTTCCCGCCAGATTACTAGTCTTAATTACACAGTTTACAATTTTTAACGCCTTTTCTTTAGACAATACCCCCACATACAACACAGACTACCAGTCTCTTTCCATTTACTGCCTTCACATGGCACGTTGATACAATCATTAATTCATCAACCGCTTTTACATTCAATAGAATTACAATCTCCCTTTTTCTATTTTATACTTCATCTTACAGCTATATTCCTGATTTTACTATATACCCATGACATATTTACTGTAAATATGTACCGTTTTGACATATAACGTAAAAATACTGTACGGACCACTGGTCCGTACACTAAAATACGGACCACCTTGCCAAACACCTTTATTAACATATCTGTTGTTAAAAATTAAATTAATGATTTTTAAAAAAAATGTTGGGTATATAGTAAATATATAACGTCCAACCATGCTTGTACAAGTCACAGAACTCTATGATAATTTACGGTTTGTACGGAACTCGGCATAAATGCCTCGTTCCGTACAAACCATAAATTAGCATCTCGTTCTGTGACTTGTACAGCATGGTCAGGACGTTCTATATAAGTAATTCATTCATCTATTCTTTTCACATTAAGTTTATACTCTACATCCTTTTCAGTTTACAGTATATTTCATACATGTACCTACAGCTTCATTCATTACAATCAGTATTACAACTACTATTGCAATCTCTTATACATATAGTTCGCTACACTAGTTTCTTGGCTGCATGCAGATGTACTTCTTTACACACCATAACGGCATAAGATGATACAGATATCATTATCAACTGCTAGTTTGTTAACTAATATAAGTCAAATTCTGTTAAATCACAAAGATATTACGTTAACAGCACTGGTATTGGTACAATCCAATGGTTTTGCTCTTCTGTATGCAACCGTTCAACTTTCAGTTTCTGATTTGTGAAACCGGTTTCTGATGGAATGCACATCGGCCAGCCTATTCTGAAGACTGAGTGAAGCACTGAAGCGAAGAGCTATTGTATTGAACATCGTAGTTTATAATATCACAGACTTGGATGTTACAGGTCCGTGATAGGCTGTTATGAATATGAGCCATGTATATTTGGCTATTAATAGTATAGGCATCCAACAACCTTATGTAAGTACCCGTTACGTAAATTTTGTAAATTATTTTGTAGCTCTAGAATATGGCAAGCACTGTGTCTGTGTCACAGTGTGTGTGTAGTACGGTACATAATGTGGACCATGTCTAGAGTAGATAGATCTAGACAAATTGTACAAATACTTTCTTGCTCACTGTCTCAATCAATCCACTACCCTTCTAGAATTGAAGCAGTCCCGCTTTTGTGAAATCCTTCTCTCTTTCTCTATGTCTTTTTACGCTACAGGAGTAGATTTAGCGACGTTTCAGATCATCCTAGGTCACATGTCCATATTGACGTGACATACTCCGCAGCAAATCCGACAGAGCAGCAGGAAACGTCGTTCGATTGTGACTACGCTGGTTCCGTGGGCAGCCTATAATCGGCCTTTGGTGCACCCAGCGGAATGGTCCTTGACGGATTTGATTTTGAGACCGATAACCTGTCACGTTTCCTCGCCACTGCCTTCAAAATACGTCAAGTGTTGGTTATCACTTTCGATTTCGCTCCCAGCGCCCCGATAAAGCGGGTACCGTATTTTAGTAGTGTAGCAAGGACTTGAAGGAGCCAAAAATGAACCTCGCACATCAATATGACAGACAAATAATATGAGACAGAGCATTGTTAGTTTATGAAGAAGTCACTAGTTGGCTAGCCGTATGGCGGCCCCCTTGAGGGGACAGAACCTATAGGGGACAGAGCCATTGTTAGTTCATGAAGCAGTCACTAGGTGGTCGGGGGACAAAACCTGTATTCTGGCTCTTTGTTCTTACGAAATTCAGCTGCCTTTCAATGTTTTACCAAGGTTCCTTTGAATCTCTACACCGATCCCAGGGCAGGAAGATATAATGCTAAAACCTAGGACCTGATGTTTATCATATGGAACACTTTATTTACAAATGTAAGCAAGGCAAGAAAAGTGACATTTCCCTAATATCACTCACTTCTTTTGCACCTCCATTCGTGAAGAACAGCTAGTTTTCCACCTCCTTTAGTGAAGAATACCTACTCGGGGGGCGTCATGGCGGCGCCCATGGATCATAGGCTATATGCCGTATATACTGTGGAATAGGTATACAACCATCACCCTGAATCACCTGGAAATCGACACATAAACAGACAAAGGATTTGAAAAAAGGAGAACTACTTGTTGACAACTGTTTCGTTATTTGTAAAAAAAAAATTGATAAGTATTGTCTTGTTTTTGGTTATGGTGTCATATACTATATAGAACTGCACCCGTCCAGATTTTTTTTTATGGAAGACCGCCCACAAGCGAATATAATAAGTCATGTTTGTAAAACAAAACTGATAAATCACAAGCTGAGGGGATGAGGTGATATGGGGGATTGTGCAGATGAAGTCCTGTAGATGCTTTTCAGTTTAAAAAAAAAAAAAAATCTTGTTAAACACAAACCAACGACACACCCCACGGGGAAGGGGCGTTTGTACCTCACAGGGAAAGACTTTTTCCGAAACAGAACCTATATTCTGGCTCTTTGTACTTACGAAATTCAACTACCTTTCAATGTTTAATGCTAGGTTTACACCAACACCCAAACAGTCCAGACAGTGAGTTTTTGCGCAAATCGTAAGTTGACATGAAACCTTTATGACATTTTTATGGTATTTCTCCGCTCGGCATAAAATAGGCCATTGACTTAAGGTGCACTCAGTCGAGTTGAGGCAGCCGTAGGTCGATGAGGTCTTGTCGAGGTATGGTCGGCACGCCGCCGTGGCCCCGCAGTGCGTCAACTTACGTTCATCACTGGGGCCAATATTCACAACCACTGACATGGCAGCAGAGGCAGCAGTATTGTCGGCTGCAGAAGTGGTTGTGCAGGTGGTAGAGGTGGTAGTAGGTGTAGGTGTCGTGGAGGTGGCAGCAGCGATTCTCTTCCTCCAGAGTCATGTCCGCTACGGAACGGCCAAGTGGGGCAACAGGAACTGAAACCGATCCCAGATCTATTACTCTTCAGGCGTTAATTTCTCAATACTTCAGCCCCAGATTCTGCAAACCACTTAACATATAGTCCGGTATTATGTCGAAGGAACAAGAAAGTATCTTCCTTCTGTTCCTCACTAAATTTGCAGAAGGCTCCTTCTACCCAGTGGCGACGGCGACGGGCTCAAGCAGGAGTGGCACAGGCATCAGGTGCAGGGTCAGTATCTGCTGCCTGAGGATCGGCAGCAGCATTCTCCAGTGTACAAGGTGAATCATCTGGTGCTGCATCTGGTTATGCAAGTGTGTTAGCAGGCATGTCAGCAGCAGCAGCATTAGTAGCCCCCTGGGTGTGCAAGAACAAGGAGGTATCTTGTAGAAATCCCGAAGTATGTCAAAGTCAAAATGTGTATGGTTCAGCTGCTCAAAGTGGAATGAAGACCTGTCTGCCATCTCGTCTTATATATACCAAACGCAGACCGCAAATAGACGGGAATGAATCTCACCCTGTCTTAACTCGACCTACCAGACCTTAGGTTGACGTGAACATCAAAAGTAAATTGCCTTATGTCGGTGGGCTTCATTACCCCATGACGCGCTCATTGGCTGCGTCAAACTTGACACAGTGTAAGTCATCGGGCTCCTCACCGGACAAGACTCAAGTCAACAGCCTCTGTGAGAAGTCCCCAACTGAAGCCCGGTGACTGACAATCACAGAGCCCGTCGACTTAAGGTGAGTTGAGGTCTGTGGCGGAAGCCCAGTCAACTTGAGGTGAACCCCGGTGGTCATAGACCCCCGGGGGGTTGCTGTGACTGTCATGTCAGATTTTTTTACAGACCAACTTTCTGGTCGGCTGGGGTGGACAGCAATTACCAATCTGTTCACCCTCTTGGTCGCCTTGCCTCCTTGTGGTGCAGACCTGATATGCTTGCAAGCAAGCATTACAAAAGTGACTGGGTTGGGGAATTAGCTCAGTGGTAAAGAGCACTGGACTTTGTTGATTTGAGTCCCACTGCAACCACTTTTCTCCTTCACCCCCAGCAGTGGTAGATTTAATGCTATATCAAAAGCCAATCCTTCTCATACCATGTCAGAAGTTTCTTCGTGAAACAAAGATTTTCGAAAAGCTATAGAAATGAACAAAGGAGAACTTTTAGTGGCCTAAACTGTCCGGCACGGAAGGTTGGCAAAAACTGTCAGACGGCTTGACCTGTAGCCAATTACAGGGAGCAACTTCATACTCGTCAGCTTGCTGATCCGATTAGTATGTTGCAGCGACTGGTTTGCCATTGTCAGTATAACGTAACCGGTGGAGTGTTGTGTCAGTGGTCTGCGGCACAGCCCTTCAGTGAGGCAGCACTAAAAAATGGGCATAGGGTCCCACTGCTACAAGTAGACCAAAGTTGAGTTAATTTTCCTTTCAAGAACAAGATAGGTCAACCAATGAGTCAGTCTCAAAAGGACGTAACTTGCCTTCCGAGACGTAAAACTACACAAACAAACAAACATACGTAGACCTTACGTACATACGTACGTAGTATCGGGTTGGGTGCCCGTGGAAAGACACTGCACTGCTCGGGAATCCCGTGTGACGTCATACACGTATGCCATATATGGATATATCAGGTAGTTGATTCCCTCTGTCGCTCCTCTTGGGAACTAATTTCGCCATGCCCCCTATCGGATGACCATAGAACCATTGACAGCAGTATGGCAAAGGGGCAGTATGGCGGAGGGGCAGTATTGTAGAGGGGCAGTATGGTAGAGGGACAATATAGTGGAGGGGCAGTATGGTGGAGAGAGGCAGTATGGTAGAGGGGCAGTATGGTGCAGGGGCAGTATGGTGGAGAGGCAGTATGGTGCAGGGGCAGTATGGTGGAGGGAGGCAGTCTGGTGGAGGAGCAGTATAGGCCCTATTGAGGTATCCCATAATTCAGTCTGTTTACAAGCTCTGGTGTTTGCTGGTTGCCGACATTGTATGGTGATAGACCCCTGAACCGTAACCCAAAATTATCCAGTTTAACGGTTTTTATAAATATTTGAATTGGAAATCCGATGTCAGAAATCGAAATTTCAGCAATTTCTACATAACAATCCAAAATAATATTCAGGTTCTGTGGAGGGAGGCAGTATGGTGGAGAGGCAGTATGGTGGGTTGGTCAATCGGTAGGTGTTTCAATCAGTCAGTAGATCAATTGGTCAGTGTGTTGATCGCTAGGGGGTTGGTTGCTCAGACGGTGGGTCGATCGGTGGGTGGGTCGATCGGGGGGTGGGACGATCAGTGGGTGAGACGATTGGTCAGTCGGACAATCGGGCAGTCAGACAATTGGTAAATCAATTGGTGGGTCTATGCTTCGTTCGGTTTGTAGGATGATTGATTCATTGGTCGGTGTGATAATCGGTTGGTGGGTCGGTCAATCAGTGGATTGATCAGTCAGTGGGACAATCGGTTGGAGGGAAGATTGGTCAGTGGGACAGTGGGATGATCAGTCCATGGGACGATCGGTCAGTGGGATGATCAGTCAGAGAGACGATCAGTTGGTGGCCGCCCCCCGCCCATCCCCCTCCCAAAAAGTCTGACTTTTCAGCATGCAATGATGGCTAAGCCCTGACTTTTCACCTGGAAAAATGTCAAATTCTGACTTTTTAGGTTCCAATGATGGCTAAGCCCTGACTTTTCACTGTGGAATAATGTGGACTTTTTTCAGACTTTCTGAAGATTTACGGTAAATCCAGTGGAACAGACCAAAGTCAAAGTCTGACTTCATACCTTGTAAGAAAAAAGTCAACAATTTTCCAGTTTAGGAGTACTTTATACATATTGACCAACACCCTACGAGCCCTCCCAACACCCTACGAGGTGTCGCAGATTACGCAGAAAAAATCAAGAGAAAATGACACTTTCGATACGTACGTAAGCGGTTGTGCAACATTTTTTGCGGGAAATCGGCACACAGTACGTATGTATGTATGTATGTACATGACCGGAAAAGCGGCTTGTGCAAAGCAAACTTGAGTATGAACTTACGTAGGATGGCTACGTTAGGTACGTATATTATGCAATACCATTTTCCATGTAAGGCGCACGTACGTACATAACTACACACCCCGAACCTACGTAAACTGGTTGTGCAATGATTTTGACAAAAATTCCACGTACGCAGGTTTTACGTACCTACGTAGGCATTATGCAAGGGGCCCCAGGTCTGTTCTTACAGACAGAAATATGAGACACCCGCCATTAGATCTTAAACCGGAAGTTGTTTATTTTCCCTTCAATCCTGGAGAGTTCCACCACAGATCTGACAGTGACACTTCCCAATTATCACTACCAGTTACTCCTTTTGCACTAGTGCAGAACACCTACTTTTTCACCTCCATTAGTGAAGAAAACCTACTTTTTCACCTCCATTAGTGAATTCACCTCCATTAGTGAAGACACCTACGGGGGGGGGGGGGGGGGGAGGAGGGACGTCATGGCAGCACCCATGGATGAAGCTCAAATCATCCCCTGTTTGAATCAACATCATGAGGGCCATGATTTCTGTAATTTCGTTTGATTAATCGAAACTGATAATGTTCATTTCATTTATCATCAAAGGTTCATATTGTCTTATATTATGGGACGAAGATGTGATCCGTATGGGAACGCGACCACGAGTAGTTCCTGATTGTTTTTCTCTCTCCGAGGTCGGCTTCTGCCGGTTCCTGCCGTCCTATCTCATTGGTCTGTCATTCTGTTTTTCTCCAATCTCATTGGGTTAGCAGAATGCACCCCTTAGTAGGCGCCTTGGTTGCTATGCGACCTTGGGCCCGCAGTGCGGCACGCCTGCCCTCCCTGACTAAGGGGGGTAGGGTGGGTTGGGGTTCAGTGCGCTCTCTCGACCTGTCGCGGTGGGAGCTTGACCTTTGACCCTGTGTGGGTTCTTTCTGGGGCCTGTTTCATAAGCTATTGCTTATGAAATGTCTGTGTGTCCCAGTGGGACAACTATGGCCTCGATAGGGTTGTGTGGAATGACTCGTGGTTTCGATTAATTACTAAAATCTCGTCAGGCGTGTACTGGATCTGTGTCCAAGGTTACTTTGTGAGTAACTCAATTTTTTGGTTTTTGATTGATTAGGTCCCGCTGTGACCTATGGAATCGGGTTTCTCGGAGAAAGAACAAGACAAATCTAAGTCAGGAACTAAAAGTATGGTCGGACTATCTGAGTATCGGTTGGAATCATATTGGAAAAAATTCCTTCGGTAGGAAAATCGGGCCCCCGATTTTTTGCCGATTTCACCGATTTCCCAAGAAAAATTTTTTTGACGTGGCGTTAGGATACTCATTTAGCCGTACCGGTTGTCCATAGTGTTCAATCCCCATGGGGATTGACTTTTGAGTCGGTGTATCCAGTTGAACTCGATTTGGTTCCTTAGGTACCCTGCTCGTTTGCTCTCTGGGTGTCGGTAGATGAAGTCCAATACTTGGAACTCTACATCTTCCTCTCCGCTATGGTCGCATTGGTTGAAGTGGACAGGCACTTCGTTTTGGTTATTGGACTTTGAGATGTTTCGGATGTGCTCGTACATCCGTTCTCTCAGTTTTCGTTTGGTCTGGCCTACATACTGTATGCCACATCTTTTGCAGGTTATGCAATAGATGACATTGGAGCTGTTACATGTGACATTCCATTTTGTCTCATGTTTTCGGCCCGTTGTTTTCGAGGTTATCTTTCCTCCGTTGTTTATTTTTTTGCAGTACTTGCAATTCTTTCTGTTGCAGGCGTTTGTCTGACTATTTTTTCCTTTTTCCGGTTCTGTGTTTTTCTCCGGATGATGGTCTAGTCTCGCCCGCACTAGGTGGTCCTGCAGGTTTTTTGGCCTGCGATATCCCTTGATCAAGGATGTCAGAGTTCAGGGAAATTCCTGAAATCAGGGTTTTTCTAAAACACAGAAATATTGTCCTCACTACTCAATAGAACCTGTGTATGTCAACCCCATATTGTTTCAGCAACCCCATATACCCGATTTCCCTTTAAATATGTGCATTAGTACTTCCATGATTTCAGGGTTTTCCCTGAGAAGCTTCCCATTGATAATGCATGGATGAAAATCCCTGAAATCCCTGAAACCCTTGCGCTGTTACCATACAAACCACTTTGAATGCATAACTAACACCAGGAACCAGCTTCATACTACAATCTCCCATGCACATATTTGGTTTAACCTCAATAGGACATGGACGGTAGGGCTATGCTTGGAGAGCACAGACTGTGGTACCAGTTCAAATCACCAGGGGATACAGTTTTCATCGTTTTTGAATTCCCAGTAAGCATCATAGTCTGGTTTGGGGGGGGGGGGGGGGAGTTTGTCCCAGCAAAGTTACTTCAGGGATTTTCCTCAAGGGCTGCTGACATCCCTGCTTGATCAGTCTACTTCTGTAGATCTGTTTGGTGGTCATTGACCTGCCTAATAGTTCCCAGTTCTTTGTTACTACGTCTCCAAGTCTATTGTTCTCGGGTCTGTAGGTCGAGATCAGGTAAGTATTGGCATTTCTTTCTTCTTCGTTTGACCCCTGGGAGGCATCCTTGCCTCTCAGTAGGTCTGCCCTGGGTGTTTCATCCACCTTTCTCTTGCTTTCCCTGAGGAGTTTTTCAGGGTAGCCCTTGGTGGTGAATTCTGCCATTTTCGTTTGCGCATGTTTTTCGTAGTCTTCTGTCTTCCCGCATATTCTCTTTATTCTGAGTAGCTGCGAGTATGGTAGACTACGTTTTGTGGCGGGGGGGTGCGCGGAGTCATACCTGAGGTAGGTATTGGCGTCCGTCGGCTTGTTGTAGAGGTCCGTGTACAGTGACTCTCCGTTTTTCCTCACCCGAGTGTCTAGGAAAACTGCTTCCTTTTCTGAGTACTCGTTTGTGAACTTTATCGAATGGTGTGCCTCATTGAGGTGTTCTACCCAGTTCCGTAGTTCGGCCTCACCGTGTTCCCACACATAGAATATGTCGTCTATGTATCTCCACCATACACTGAAATACTGAAAAAAAAATTCTTGGGAAATCGGTGAAATCGGCAAAAAATCGGGGGCCCGATTTTCCTACCGAAGGAATTTTTTCCAAAATCATATTGTCTTATATGCTTAAGTTAAGACACAGAGTATTGACGACATGTTTTTGCTGTCAGTGTATTATAGTCACGACATTTTAGGGGGTCGGCCGACTATCGTAGCCCTACGACACGTAGGGCGGTGTGAGGTGTGCTATAGTGACGACAATCGTAAGGTCACGTGGGTAAATTTGTCTCCCAAACTGTCGTAGCCCTAAGACATCTATGGACATGTCGTACCGAACGCGGAAATTCACTTTTTAACACGAGTAGGGTATACATATAACCTATAATCGTACCAAATATTAAGAAAATCGGATGCTCCGTCCCGAAGATATCGGCATTTGAATTTTGTCATAGCATATACTGGTCTGGTGGCCAGTGTAGACCTTGACATCCACTGCACTTACTTCACTCTCCCAGCAGAGATTCCGTGCTCTGTACCACAAAAGATCTGCTAGGAGAATGCTTGTGCAATATCCGATCGATAGCCCGATGTTTCAAATTCAAACACCGATATTTTCGGAACCGTAAGGCCGTTTTTCTTCATATTTGGTACGTTTATAGGTCATATGTACCCCTTACTCGTGTTAAAATTTCATTGCTTAATTCGGCCGACATTTTTCGCGGCGATCGTCCGTGCCGCACTACGATCGTGTCTATAAAACACCGGCCATCTTTTGTTATCCAAAAAGGTCGTAGATCGGCTGTGCAATCGTAGGCCTGCGACACTCACAAATGTCGTGACTAAATAACAGGGCCCAGCATGATAAGCGACTGAAAACCGTACAACTGCCTGTTCTGAAAGAGGGAGAGCAGGTGTATCTACGAGATTGTGATATCTACGGAGAAATTAAAGAACGTACTGAATCACAACCGAGGTCGTACATCATCAAAACAGATCAGGGTACAACAAAAAGGAGAAACAGGAAGAGTTTGATAACGACAGGACAAAACCTACTTACATCAGTTGAAGCTGCTAGGCCAGTAGTGGAATGCGTACTGCCAGTGCCTAGAACTCCTGATGTTCGCCATGTTCCTTCAACACCCATCCCTGACCGTACCCCACCAAAACCGACGGTCTGTCTGAAAACCCCAAAACCCGCCACATGTATGAAGTCCGCTTATCAACCTACATCTTCTACCACTTGATCAGGTTGTGTTAGTAAGCCTAAGGTAGATCCTGATGTATTGTATCATAAGTGAAATAGTGTGCCATTAGCGAACAGACAATTGATACTATATCCTAAAGAGCATGAGTGCAGTCACTATTATATTGTCAAGACCAAAGACCAAGACTAAAGATCAATACCAAAGAGACTTAATCATAAGAACTTATATATGCTCATATAATCTTGAAGGGGGATGTTGTATTATGGTATTTAGCATTGTGACACCTAAAGGTCACTTCCAGTTCACAACATAACTAACATGATGTTTCTCTAAGGAATAAACCCAGCTATGTTTCTACTAAATCGTCCATGCAATAGTCTGTGTTACTCCATATCAAGAAATATAACATCTTCCAAGCTTGATACTATATAATAGTCAAAACATCGGCTCTGTTATAAATGTTCCTAAACATCACCTTGACTGTTTCAGTAGTTGTATCATCTCCAATAAATTATGAAATATTATAACACCTTGAAAAAGACTATGTAATAGTTGAGATGTTGGTCTTGATGATAAATGCCATCACTTAGTTACCTCATGTGGTTGCACTCTTTCCTCACTCTTCACATAATTCATTATAAAGTATATTATTGCCCTGGGTCAATATTGTCCATAGTAGATATAGCAGTCTCATCCAAGCTAATTGTGCAGAGCAGACCTGACAACACGATGGCTGGCACTGGTTGACTCTGTCTTCAATTCCTGGTGACTTTCATGAATATTTTTACCTTTTCAATCCTAAATCTAAGAAGACTGACCATGCATTCAAGACACCAAGGGATTTTGAAATAGCTTGGGTCCAACAAGATTAACTAGGTTGATTCTAACAATGCAACTTGCACAAACACTGTCTGCTGAAAGTCAGCATTCCAAAAGCCAAGAGTTACAAAAACTCCTTTGTTAAGTAATTATTGTTATTTATTACCCACATAATACAAAGTCTCCATAGGAAATATATATATATAGAGCAACTGGAATTTACTCCCTGACAGGAGATTGTTGCATGTCCCACATAATGGATTCATGAAAGGTACACATTGCATACAAAATGTTCCAAAGAACTTTCCTACCCACGCAGAAAGAAAACTTCAGTTTACATATGTTTAATTTTTCTGAAAATATGTCTTCTCCGGCATAAATAAGGTCTTATTTTGCATCATACATACACCTGCTTATGTACACATTAATGATAGTCCGATGCTAGGCCAATTGTACACGCAAGTTCATGCCATTGTCTGATTATTCCAAATGCTGTTGTTTTTTTTATTTCATTTGCCATCAGTCATCTAAGTCCCTGGTATATGGAAAATCCAATGTTATATTACTAATTTTTTCATAAGTCATTTCTGAAACCTGATTGGGTATTGTTCAATTAATTTGTGGCGGCAGTTGTACAGTGTGTACAGGGGACTGTGGGTAAATCATTTTTTTATCTACAGTAGAACCCCTAGGTAATGGACACCCCGCATAAGCGGCCATCCTGCATTAATGGACACATTTGCTTGGAACGGTTCCCTATAATAGATCTTTATCTTAACTCTTTGTAAGTGGACACCCTGCATAAGAGGTAACTTTGGCCCGGTATGAGAAGTGTCCATTTATATGGGGTTCTTCTGTAGATATATACAGTAGAACCCCGCCTAACGGACACCCCGCGTAAGCGGACACCCCGCGTTAACGGACACCTTTGCTCGGAACGGTTCCCTCTATTAGATGTTTATTTTAACCTCGCGTAAGCGGACACCCCGCGTAAGCGGACACTTTGGTCCGGAACGAAGGGTGTCCGCTTACGCGGGGTTCTACTGTATCAATATGCCAAATGCAACGAACATGTATGCGATATGTATACGCTCGCATATACATATCTCACATTTATATATTTATGCCAGGTGACAAATACAGCCGATTTGTGCATGTATATAAAGAAACTATGTTGTATATATGCTTGATGCATGGGTGCCAAATATGGAGTTATTCAAATGGAAAATATAAGCCTATATGGGCAATTATATGGTGGTGAAAAGACTTATGAACTGCACTTTCCATGCTGTGTAAGAACCTGCCCACCCATTAGTGTCCACAGGACACTTGCTTATTGTAATCATTGTGTCCATCATGAACATTGTATATCTAGTATCAGAGGTAGCAGGAGGCAGAAAAGCCTGGCTCAGCAGAATGGCCTATGCCAACTTGGATCCTGTATTGTACTCTCTTACCCTAATACATTTGATAAAAATAGAACTTGCAGGGAATTCACCCACCTCTTCAACCATGAGTTACCTAATTATCGCATATTAGCTGAATAAAACCCCTCTTAACCAAGATAATGTTGGAATGGGGGGAAACAGGTCATGGATATAATGTGTTGCACCAAATTTTCATGCACTATAATTGCGACAACATAATTCCTTTCTTGTAATTAACTTTATTCGGCATGGATTTAACGCACTGCACCCAATGACTTTGTAATAAACTTCATGTGTAGCGATGGTGGTAACATTATGAAGATATGAGTGTTGCACATGATAACATTTAATCCCTTAACAACCTTTCTTCAATTAGATGTATCCCAAGATGTGGATTAGTTTATCATGTTGTTATGTTGATGTTGGATGTGTAGGAATGGCAGGTGTTGAGTGGTGGTTTATTCCTTCTACACTAGAGGGTATGACATGCCAGTCCCTGTTGTGTGGTGATCCATGAGCCTGTGCACAGAAGTGCCACAGATTTGCACATATTAGGTTATTGTATATAAGGCTGGGTCCACGACAGGAAGACAGGTCACTTGCTGTGTTCCTTCAATTCCAAGCAATTCCTTCCATGAGGAAGGAATTGCTTGGGATCTCTGGTGTGATCTTCTCTTATTTCTTTCAAATTGATTATTGTCAACAGTCATTTTACAAAAACATCTTTGTGACCTTCAAGAATTTCAGCATTTAGCATGTTGACAATACATACAGTGATACTATCAGCCATAGGCTGATTTTCATAGGCATCCAGTTTGGTACCAACGTACCCTAGATGTCGTGAGCATATCATTTTATATAAAAATGAATCAATTTAAGGGTTATGTTTGACACATTTTTCTTTATTCTGTACCCTCTTGGTGGTCTATTTCCGTTAACTGTATCCAACTCCCCTGTAGGACTACCTAGCATATGGTGCTAGGCGATGTAGATCCGGAATTGAGCGTCAGCTCATCCATGCTAGATTCATTATATTGTAGGAACAGTAAATGATACCTCGTTTTATTAGTTTCTCTCCTCTGTTTTTCTGTGATTAGGGGTTACCAGATTACCTGGCTTGTTTTGAAAATGACAGTGTGAGACGAAGCAGTGATCAGGGCCCTGTTTTTTAGTCACGACATTTGTGAGTGTCGCAGGCCTACGATCCCACAGCCGATCTACGACCTTTTTGGACGACAAAAGATGGCCAGCGTCCTATAGACGGTGTCGTAGTGAGCCACGGACGATCGCCGCTATAAGTTTCTCAAGTATAGAACTGTCTTAGGTTCTATAAAACCTCACTGTGCGTATATAGAGGATTTCCCGTGCTTCCCATACAAATTAAGGAATGGAACTTTTACAGGAGTAAGGGATACATATGACCTATAATCGTTTCAAATATGAAGAAGAACGGCCGCATCGTTCTGAAGTGATCGGCGTTTGAATTTGAAACATCGGGCTATCGATCGGATATCCTACACGCACTCTCCTAGCAGATATTTCGCGGTATAGCGCGCCGAATCTCTGCTGGGAGAGTGAAGTAAGCGCAGTCTATGTCAAGGTCTACACTGGCCACCAGAGCAGTATATGCTATGACAAAATTCAAACGCCGATAACTTCAGAACGATGAGGCCGATTTTCATCATATTTGGTACGGGGAGCTGGTGTAGTGCCACCTGGGTGACTGTCACCCAGGGAAGTGCCATCCAAGGGACGGCCACAAAGGGACTTAAATGGAAGTGCCACCCAGTAGACAGCCATCTAAAAAAGTGCAGACTGAAGAAGTGCCACCCTGGGGAAGTGCCTCCCAGGACATTGCCACCTGGGGGACTGCTGCCAATTAAGAGCCATCCTGTGGACTGCCACCCAGGGGACTGGCAACCTTCCACTGGTTCTTCCCTCATTCTTAGACACATGAGTAAAGCACTCACAACCAAATGACCTCAGGCTGCTGACATCTGGCTTCTCTCTGTATAATGCCTGAAATGGTATCCTACCAGACACTGCTGACAACTGACTTGGATTGCAAAGATAAGCTGCTGTTGACAGTGCTTCAGCCCAATACCATTGTGGCATGCTACCAATTATTGACCATACCATCTTGACTAATTTCCTATACATCCTCTCAGCTACACCATTCTGTTCTGGCATATATTTACCTCTGTTGTCTGTCCTCAGTGTCTTCATATCTTTCCCAAGTAACTTTCCCAAGTAACTTGTCTGCCATTGCCTTCTACTCAACAAATTTCTTAATCATCATCAGAATATACACCCACATGTTTTGTCATCTATGAATGTGAAGAAGTACTGTGCACCATTCAGTGAGTTTGCACTGACTTTACTGCAGATGTCACTGTGCACTGGTCTGCTGGGGTGGACAGAAATTACCAATCTGTTCACCCTCTTGGTCGCCTCGCCTCCTTGTGGTGCAGACCGGATATGCTTGCATGCAAGCATAGCTTGCATGCAAGCATAACTAAAGCGACCGGGGTGGGTGGGGAGATAGCTCAGTGGTAAAGAGCACAGGACTTTGTTGATTCGGGTCCCACTGCAGCCACTTTTCTCCTTCACCCCAAGCAGTGGTAGATTTACTGCTATATCAAAGGCCAATCCTTCTCATACCATGTCTATGTGGTGTGGGAAGTAAAAGAACTCTCACCTCGGTAAATGTGTAGGGATGGGATTTCTCCTACATTCATCTCATAGATTCGATCAAAAACAAAGTAAGTCTAATTGAACAAATTGGACGTTAAACTACCAAGACAAACAAACAAACAAACTGTGCACTAGACCTATAGCTCCCTTTTCCACCACTTTGGTTAAACCTCGCCCATTGACTCTTGTGACCAGTGACCGCAAACCCACTGCTTGCAGAAGCTTAACAGTTTTGATGTATTGTAAGAATGTCCTTCTTCAGAGACTCTTCACTAAGATACTGTTGATACCATGATACCTCCATAGACTACCTCTCGCTGGTGTGACATGTATTTCTGGTGTTGACTCACATTCCAAGAAGTAGAGTGACCCTGCACATCCCCAGGTTGCTGTGACTTTACATTCCACTATTTCGATCGAACTTACTGGGCCTTGCTCGCCTTCTGCATTCTACGTCCTTAGGTCTTCAAACTTTCTCACTGGATTTTCCACATTTCAGGTGCGGTCAGTTCACCTTAAATTTTCCGACCTCATCAGACTTGAAGCACCTCTTCTCGAACTTGTACATAGGAGAACACAAGATTATAACAATCGGAAAATCACCTAGAATCATCCCTATGTTTCTTTGAGTACATAGATTTTATGAGGTTGATAAACATAAAATCTGTTGTTTATTAATAGAAAAAGAGATCCAGATACTTAGCCTGGAAGCCTGGGCCCTGTTTTTCAGTCACGACAATCGTTATGAACGACATGTTTTTGCTGTGAGTGTGCTATAGTCGCGACATTTTAGAGGGTCGGACAATGATCGCCGCTCTACGACACGTAGGGCGGTGTTTGGTGTCCTATAGTCACGACACATGGAAGGTCACGTGGGTAAATTTGTCTCACAAACTGTCTTAGACCTAAGACATCTATGGATATGTCGTACAGAATGCGCAAGTTCACTTCCCGTAGGAATTAAGCGATGAAATTTTAACACGAGTAAGGTATATATATAACCTATAATCGTACCAAATATTATGAAAATCGCCGACACCGTTTCGAAGTTATGGCCGTTTGAATTTTGTCATAGCAATCGTCTGCTCTGGTGGCCAGTGTCGAGCACTTCCCGCCGGCCTCCGGGGGGAGACAAAAAGAATAGCCGAAACCCCGCCGCAATACGGAGGGAGTGAAAAAGAACAGCGACCAACAATAACGCACGGAGCGAATGAACAATTGAAACACCAATAACTTCAAAACGCTACGGCCGATCTATTTCATATTTGGAATGCTTATAGGTTATATGTACCCCTTACTCGTGTTAAAATTTCATTGCTTAATTCCGTCGGGAAGTGGAAGAATTCTCTATATACGCACAGTGATGTGTTATAGAACCTAAGACAGTTCTATACTTGTCGTAGCGGCCGACATTTTTTGCGGCGATCGTCCGTGCCGCACTACGATCGTGTCTAAAGAACACCGGCCATCTTTTGTCGTCCAAAAAGGTCGTAGATCGGCTGTGCGATCGTAGGCCTGCGACACTCACAAATGTCGTGACTAAAAAACAGGGCCCTGGCCTATATAGACCTGGTGCAAGGAAAATTTCATGAGGATAAATGAAAACAAAATTCATATTGTGTATTCTTGTTCTACTGCTCTTTTGACCTCACAGACAGAAAACATACTTGATAGTAACATTTATATAAATGAGAAAATGTTACCTCGTTGTGAATCGTTTAAATACCTTGCAGTCCCTCTGGACTGTGCAATAACGTGGAAGCAAGCCACAAGAGATACCATAAGAAAGGTTAATTGGAGATTATTCCAGCGGTCAAAAAATAGAAGAGATAATACTGAAGACGTTAGTGTAGATATATACAAAACCTGTATTTGACCACTGTGGTTATCTCATTAATGGTGTGTCAAAATATCTGTTAAAAAATTACAAAAAAACACAAAATAGATCCTTAAGAATATGTACCAAGAAAAATATTCGAGATCTCCACAAATGATGTAATGTGGATCACTTGGGGGCGAGAAGCATCTACGCAAAAATTGTTTATGTGAGACGATTTGCCAAAGGTAAAATGAAGGATATAATTCCAAAAACGAGGAGACATGATAAACGCCTGGTTACGTTAAAAAGACCTACCTACTAGCCTTTTTGCAAAAAATCCCCGTTATAAAGGGATAACATACTGGAACAACCTCCCACTAGATTTCCAAGACTCGACCTCGATTTATTCATTCAAAAAGCATGCTAAAAATTAAAGTCGAATTATTTATGATGATTCTATTGTTTAAATCCAATTACCAATGGTTTTTCTAAAGGGTGCCTCCCATTTCATCACATCATTCTCATGCAATCAGCAATACTGTAATATACTTATACATAACACCGCACATGACCATAGCGGATTGAGATCTTCCTTGACCAGAACTGTCCAATAAAAGAAATGCAAAATACTGCTGCTTCCAACCACGGATCCTAGACAGACCCAGTGGAACGAAAAAATTACCAAAACGAAAAAATTACCAAAACAAATACTGCTGCTAGGGACCCATGGGTCTCAAATGAATGCTACTCGGACATTAATGAGAGAAGGCAACTAATAGTTAATTACAAACGGACAAACAATAGGGATTTCCTGTCCAGAGCTAAGGCGTTAAATTGTAAGATAAGGTCAGAACTTAGAGAGGCTAAGGACGCATTCACTTTAGAGGAGATAGAGGCCACCAAGCATAAACCCCACGAGTTTTGGCGTCGGATAGACTCGCTACTAAATGGCAAGCGAAACGTCACCGGATGCTCACTAATTGATGAACAAAGCGGAGAAGTTGTTGAGTCTGGTGCAACTACATCAATGAGTATTTCGCAAATATAGGGGCTAGACTATTTGAGAATACAGATAGGGATTAATACGAAGTTAAAGTTGAGGAGTTATCTAGACAAAATAATGCGACTAGACAGAAAGATTACCAGCTCGATAAGATAAAAGTGAGAAAACTAATCAATGATATCAAATGTTCCAAGACTTCTGGGCTGGACTTCATCTCAGGACGAGTGATGAGGGACGCCATGATTATTCTGTTAGATGAGTTTATTCACTTATTCGAAACATCTCTCAACAGTGGGGTAGTCCAGGCGTCTTGGAAAGTAGGACTTGTGGTCCCTATCCCAAAGAGTGGAGACACCAGACAAATTTCCAACTGGAGGGCCATAACATTGCTCTGTTCTCCTTCGAAAATACTTGACAAAATAGTTCACGCGATAATTGAAGAAGAGTTAGATGACAATGGTACCTTAGTGGACACGCAATACGGGTTCAGGTGCAACAAAGGCACAACCGATGCAATTTTTGAGTTCACTAAGAACTTTTTCGAAAGCAGGAATGATGGTAAAGTAGTGGCTATCTGTTACGTTGACCTAATGAAGGCGTTCAACGCTGTGCCTCACTAGTTATTGCTAGCTAAATTAAGTGACATTATCTCAGTGCCTGACAACATAAACTGGTGGGTAAAAAGCTATCTGGACGGGAGAATGCAGCGAGTTATGGTGAATGGTAAAACCTCCTCGAAGCTAGAGGTGACTTTTGGAGTGCCCCAGGGCTCATTCCTGGGGCCTCTTTTGGTTATAATATTCGTAAACGATATGTGTAAACAAGTGGAATCTAGCAAAACCATCCAATATGCCGATTATCTTGTGATTTATTCTGCGGACATAGATGGTCACATAGCGAAGTCTAACATACAATTATCACTTACAGAAGTAGAAAGATGGTGTTGTATGAACGGCATGACGATCAATGCCAATAAAACAAAAACCAGTTGGTGCGCGTCTAAAAGAAGCCTACACTACCTACCGCGACTGGAATTAGACTGCGGCGGCACCAATCTTAAAGAGCAGACTAGCTACAAGTACTTGGGGGTAACAATAGACACTGAGCTTAATTGTCAAAAGCAAATAAATGAGATAGTCAAAAACAGTAGTTCGCGGATCTTTAAATTGTCAAAAATTAGAAATGGACTGTCAAAATACGTAGCCATGAAAATTTACACTGTCATAATACGCCCTGTACTGGAGTACTGTAGCTTTGTCCTAGATTGTGCGAACCTGGCGAGTTGCGAGAGGGTGCAAAAAGTGCAAAACAGAGCACTGCGAATTGTGTCAGGTACATATAATAGAAGACAGTCGACTGTTGAACTGCATCAGGAACTAGGTGTAGATTTGTTAGCAACTCGAAGGGACATGCAGCTACTAAGCCAGATGTATAAATTGTCCAAAATCAGCGCGTCTGACCCGCTCGTCGAACAAAGTCAAATTCAAGAAAGGGCCTATTAGAACTCAGTTATCTTACAAATCGCCCATGAACAGAGGCATGCGCCTATTGGACGAGTTGTCTGCACTCACCCAACGATCTGAGAACCTTAAACACTTTAAGAGACCTGTAAAGCAGTCATTGTCCCTTTACGACTGGAAGCCCTTATCTAATGGTACCTAGCTTGAGCGTGTGTCTTTGTCACCATCGTCTCCATGTTACTTTCTTCTACTACTGAGGAATTAACGCTTTCTTTATCAACCTTTTTGTGTATACAAATTCGAGTGACTACTGTATCTCACCATCATCACCATCTTCACCACAGCTGTCGATGTATATAATATGTAATCTGTTCTCGAGAATTGTCTCGCGAGACAGTGGAAGATCTGCCGTTGGCAGAACTGTTCTTTTGATCAATAATAAAATAATAATAAAAAAAAAAAAGGGCATAAAAAAACCTGCCAATCGCAGACTGCCTCGTATACATACTTTTGTCTTTTCTTGCAAATAACAAAGAAGATAAAAAGTACCTGCTTGTAAGCCCTCACACTGCATATGAATGGGGCCTAACGTTAAGGGACATTCAATTAAGCCTTGTGATGATTTCACACCATTTCAGCAGAGACTTGGGCTAATCTATTGGGCTAATTTCAATTAGTCAGATGTGAATTTTTATCTGTGTAGAAGTTCTGAAATTTCGCCCCTACCCCACCTCCATTCCTAATCGTGGACGCAATAGAACAAAGAAGGGGCATACGCAAAATTTCCTAAATTTGTGACCCCTATCCCCCTCAGTGCATACGTAATTTATGGACGGCCCCCGGCCAACAAAATATAGAATCAACAACACGCCCCGTTATTTCACCTCAGCTTTTTCTCAATGTTCTACATTATCATGATCATTATCATCATCTTATTTTTTAAGTTGAAAATGCTGTTACATGTGCATACAGTTAGGTTCTATTCATAACTCATTTACATGTTATTCATAAAAACACTATAAAAGACAAGTATAGTATATGTCAATGAAAGGTCTTAGACCAGGGACCCGTTTTTAGACGGGATAATCGTTAATAGCGACCGTTTTGAAGCCTTAATCTATTATCATACATTTGACGATAATTATCGAACCCTTGGGCCAATGGTTGTTGTATTTATCTTGAAAACCGTCTTGAATGTTTAATCATCGCTATTAACGATAATCTCGTCAAAAACGGGTCACTGTTGTATCTGCTATTTTTGGTGTATGGAAGACCTCATTTCCTTTAATTCATTATTAATAGAAAAACATCTGAAATATAGGTATTTATACCTAGAAAACATGGAAATGAGCTGTTCATGCACATTTATGCATCAAAACATCATATGTTATACAATATCAGCCTGCAGACCGAGTGCGCGACTCGGGTAAGTAAGAGAGTGGCTTGGAGCAGGGTGCGAACAGTTGGGGGCAACTCCTACCCTGGGTAGATTCGGCTCCGAGCGGGGCTACACGCTCCCCCACCTAGACGTACACAAAACACACACTCAGATTTCTACGCTGTCGCTCTGTATAACTCCGCTGAGCTGCTCAAAGAAGCACGTGGGCTGCCGTGGCGGCGGCTGATGCTGATGTCATGGGATTAGTTGAAGTCATGCATTGCTCACCAATGATAACTGGTGCCTGAGAACGTGGCGTATGGGTTCATAACGTTAAGTGTGTGATCTAATGTTGCGTGGACTAGTATTTAGCGTACTCTATGTGCGCTATGAGTGTGAGCTCCGGGTGAGACCGGCATCCGAGCCAAATATGTCCCCCGTCTTGGCTGGCCTGCAGATCGGGTTAACCCTGAGTCTACTTCCTGATACTAGGGGGCGTGCTGGATGTCTCGGTGCGAGTTGCAAGGGAGCGTACATTAATTATGGCCGAGGGGGGGGGGGGGCGCAGTTTTTAGAACACCGATCGGTCAATACAAAAAGTCCCCCCACCCAATGGGAATACTGAAAGAAAAGTTGCCCCCTTGGAATACCCCCACCCACCCACCCACCCACCCACCCACCCACCCACCCACCCACCCACAAAACTTGTCCTCCCTCATTGAGAACCAAAAGAAGTTTCCCCCTTGGAATAACCCCAAAAGCTCCCCCGCCCCTAAAAACTGTGCCCTCCTGCCCATAATTATTGAACGCTCCCTAAGAAAGAGCGGAGCGGAACCACATGTGTGTTATAGGCGTATGTTGAGATGAGGCGTATTTTCAAGCTGTGCACACATTTTGCACACACGTATGTATACACATACACCGTACATACATAATGTTTCCCGAGCGAAAACTGATTTCCATCGCAAGGTGCCCCATCAGTGGAGCCTTCGCAATAACAGCAGTATGCATTAAGATTCATCACTAAAGGGCAGTCAGCAGAAAAATACAGACATCGCACCTATACAAACTCCAGTTTGACCTAACCCCACTCCCAACCCTCTACTGAGACAACTTAGGTTAGACAGACTGAATATGCCACTCAGGATGCCACGAGGTGCTATCTTAGAACCAACTCGTAGTGTTTATCATCTGTGTAAACGTCTAGTCAGTAGGAAAAATGAGGGCAGTTGGAATACATACATGTAAAGGGACGATATAGTATTACACTTGCAGAATCAAATGCACATGGCATCTTCCCAATCACCAAATAAATAACGATGGTATGGTAATGCCGATGTTCATGGATACAAGTGATTTTGTGTTGTTTTCTTTTAGTATTCATGATTGAATTTATCTGAAAATTAGATATGCCTGCATTCTTTTTCTCAAATGTAGTTCTTGAGGAAAATCTCTTGGTAAAGAAATATATCCAACCTCAATGAATAATCAAATATATCTATAATTAAGTATATCTATAATTATAAACAGAGTTTCTCGACACAATACTTTACACTCTCTTGGTGTCCTATGAAATATTGAACGATATGCTATCATATCAGAGTTCAAGATCAATTTATCCAGATTTTATCCATCATGTTTGAAAATAAAATTTCCTTTGAGGACAACATTCACTTGTTTGCATCGGTTCTTCCATGGACAATTACAATTAGTCGTAGGTGAGTATTCAACTTGTCATACGTATGCAGTGTGTTTCTTCCGGAAATATACAGAAACTGGCTTCTGTCTTTGTATCCTCCGTCAAAAATATGCGATACAATTATTGATCAGATACATACCGATGCCAAAGGCAGAGGGATTCATTTTGACGTACTAAGCCAGTCAGCTCGCTTTCGTATCATTATGTACCTAAAAAATTAGCTAGTCACATGATGGCATACCCCGTACGTCACAGTATGACGTATGGCCATAAATACGTCATGGGTAGCAGCGGGCAGTATGTGTGGGTCATACGGCCATACGCATATAATAATATACATTTGTAAATCAATATTTTCTTCAGTATTGTAGACCTAAGCTTTTTGCAGTTTCCTTATTCTTGGCTTCCGGTATATCCCCCTCACCCCACCACTATATATCCTGAAGTACTTTCCTATCTTACCCCTGGGAAAAGACAACATCAATAACCTTCCCGTCACAGTAAATCTTCTGTTGTGGGTGTGTACCTGAACAACCAATGAGAGAGCGACCGGCGATGGGTGCGGATGGCAAGCTGAGTGCGCCTGCGCTAGACTTGCTGAAGTCTTTGATTATAGACATTATTAACCTTTTCCTTACCAATTACGCCTCAAGGCGCTCATGTGGCTAATACAAATGGTGTCCTAGTGTATAATTTTCCATTATTTGTTAAATGTCATGTATCTCAGCAGATTCATGATGAATCTTTATAAATCTTTTAGAGATGGTGTAAAACGCCGTTATGGTGATGATTGATAAATAGTGTGGTAGTAATCGCCATGGAAACATTGACAGACAACTTTAAATATGGTGGAAAAGAATTAATTTCTTTCAACAATTATAACATAGGCATGGACTACCGAGGTGGCCCAGTGTCAGGCATGCTGCATATAAAGACGTGCACCTGCGACAAGAAATAAAACGACTTTGCAGCATGTGGACTTTCTCTACGTCTGACAGGCCCTGGGTCCCATTAGTGATATAATATACATGTAGACCCTTTTCTGTTTGCCATAGAGACCAAGGGACGATGTGGGCCAACTTGATTCAATACTTATGGACGGCGAGTACCGTTTTAGCGAACAGACTTACAAATAATTAAACATAACTTTTGTACGAGGTACAGAAAAGGGTCTTTATGTACGATCCTAGATTATTAAACCCGTCCCTATATATATATATATATATATATATATATATATATATATATATATATATATATATATATATATATATATATATATATTCACGCCCTCACCTGAGAGGGACAGGGCTGGTTAAACTGGCTGCTGTATCCCAGCGAGGCAGGATGAAGTAGGTGGAGGGGTAGTCATAGGATGCAGGGACTGGAGCCAGTCTACGCCTGCACCTGCCAAGACCTTGACCTGAACTGAGCAGGACGTGTGTGTGAAGCTCGAGGTGACGTATATTCATTATTACTGGCAATGCTCCAATGTGCAAGAGGTGTGAGGTTACCTTAGACAAGACGGGCCTAGATTTATCTCTGAGGTCAAGAATAACAATAACCACAGATAGGATCCCGCCGTGATGCTGGATTATCTAATACAGCAGGGTAAATCCTGCAGGGTTGGACAACAGTCTAGATTGTTGTCTAATCCTGTAGTACGGGAAAACAATTAGCACTCGCAGCTAATAAGCGAGAGCAATTGACCGCAGAACACTCCTTCAGATATATGTGTGAATTGCGAACAAAAGCACGGATTTCTACTGCAGAATTATGGACTACATATATACTGGAAAATTATGGACTTTGCATATTTAATGATGATATTTACATGAATACTGGAGAACTTGACCTGAAACGAATTCGACCCGTAATAAACTCGACCCATTAGAAGAACTCCACCTTTAACGAACTTGACCCTTCTTAAATATTCCCAACTCAAGTATCTTGCTGATAAATTGTCGATAGATATTATACTTAATGGTAAATATGTTATCTTGGCTTCAAATTTGGTCTTCTCTAGTGAATAAAGCAAACAGAGAACCCTTCCCCTAACTCTAACCCTAACACTTACCCTTTTCCTAACCCTAACCCTAACACTTACCTGGACTTATTTTCCAAATCTGCTGATTTATTTGTTTTATAGTTAGCTATATAGACCTTTCCTTTTAGATGAAATTGTCTTATGCATTAGTATATAATGTTATGATCCAAAATATTGGTATGTGAAACATACAGATTCTATCCCTTGGCCTAACTGATCAAGCTGGTTCTATGTAATCAGCCACTGGAGGCGACCCCCTTGGTTACAATCGAAAGGGTCACCCCCACACGGCCAGCATGTAATCTTCATTTCAATGTATTCTAGTCAGTCAGTTCAGTCAGTGCAGCGCACTGCAATACCACCAGCAACAAAGCAATAACAGGACGAAGCCTTAGATTCACGAAAACCAACAATTAGGCTGATGACACCGTTTATTGGTTTCTTTATATTTTCTATCAACCCAACGATTTTTGTAACACTGATGGACCAATAAAAGATTCTAAAAAAAAAAAAAAAATTTAGCTTACTATTCACAACTGATAGTAACACTGGTGGAGAACTCCTAAGACTTTTGGTATCATGTTCCACAAGCGTGCAAAACACTGCTAAAATACCATCTTTTAGCAACACCCATGCCGGACACACCAGACCTTCGATGGTCAAACAGAAAAGCTTGACCAAACATGTTGTCGGAACCACCACAAGCAACACAACAAACATAACAGCCTTCGGCCACCCACAATGACATCCCCCAGCCGTCCGAGGAAACAAGCACCATCGAGTTGCTTTATCCTGAGTTGACCACTCTCCTCAAGACCAGAGCACCAATCACCTTTGACGACACACAGCCAGAGGTCACGGTCGATCAGCCTGAGGGAAACAACAAACCTGACATGGCTGAAATGGACAGCCTCCGTTCCAAGATGGTGGAATAGAAAAAAATTATTGAAGGACTGTCCATGGAGAATGCCAAGCTGATGGCGCACCTCCAGACCGCCAAGTTCGTTAGTCAAGCAGTTCCATCAGCATCGGCCCTTAGCATAAACATTCTAGCCGCAAACACCATGTACAAAGCACCAGAGCCGTTCTCCGGCCCGTCCGCATACAGGTCGGTGCAGTCTGTTACGAATTCAAGTTCTTTTACAAGTATAAAAACAAAACAGACAAACAATGATGATGGTTGAGGAATTTTAATTATTTAAATGTACATTGTAAATATATGTATTGATTATGTATAGTCTGGCCCTCAGGTCTGAGTTACTGGACAGGAGAGGACTCCTATCAGCAAAGTAGAACTGTAAAATAAAAGAGGTATAGGTCAGTGAAATCGTAAAAACAAACATTTACTCTATCATAGAAAATTATTAAATGTATCTCAGGATTATATCAAAGGAAGATGACAAAGGCTATCTGAATAACATTCCGACACTCCTCACATATGCATAAGAAAATCTGGCAGAGTGTATACCTATCACAGGCAGGTGAAATGTCTGGTACTGGGAGGTTCTTGTAGAGGTCGCCTGGTCTTACACCGTCTACAGGGAGAGAGGATCTTTCCAGAAGTCAGGTTCTGGCTGGTCTTTTATACCCCTGTAGTGAGTGGTCAGTGCCAGTCTGTCTGCAACATAATTGCTTCAAAGCAATCAACATGTTGTCAGGTGATCTAACCCAATCAAGGTGCAAGGTGAAGCTCACTCAGTCCAGTGGACAAGTCAGTCTCCAAAAATGGTTGTCACAACACTCTCCAAGCATAGTAACTATTACACAGCACACACAAATACCTTCAAATCTTTAGTACAGTGAAGGTAAAGGAATATTAGACAGCCACCATTAATCTATTCAATATATCACTGAGAATAAAGCTGCACTAAAATGTTTATCTTAATGAATATATTTTATATAAAAAAACAATTTTGGGGTTTGTAAAATAGTCATTTGTGCGCGACTTTAGATTTCATGCAGATCACGCATACATGCACAGCTCACTGTCAGACTAGGCGTGTGCAATGTATGGTTACTTGCACGGGAAGGTTGTACATTGGTATGCTACACATATCATAGGGACAAATCTTATCATCACTCCTGACACTGTGTTTCGCCTCTTCTGCGACTACTTTGCAGAGGACGACATCGAAACCACACAGGAGTTGTACAGGGAGAGACGCCAGTAGGACGACGAGCCAATCGCCAAATATAGCGACGACATTGCTCTGGTCCTCACAACTTCCACCCTGTGCGAGATGGCCAAGCTTGACATAATTATCAATGGACTGTCCCCATCCCTGCTGGCATTGTGCGCCTACATAAGCCCAAAACTTTGCGCCAGCTCACTGAGATGGCATGCATCCAGCAGGAAATACTGAGGTGCAAGATGGCTGAAATTTGGCCGAGCTGAAACAGTTCATGTTGAACTACATTGGACAGCCGTTGAACCAGTGAAAGCGGTCGGCCAGAAGAGACTGATTGGACCAACGCAGTCAACCAAAACATCATAGCCCTCATGATTCCAGGGGCAGGGACTCTGTCAGGCAGCGTTATGTGCCACACAGTCATGAACAATCGCACGACTGTGACAACCAGTGCCATCATTCCCACAGGGAGTCCTCAAGGGACAGAATACTCCCGTCCAGAGATTGCCATTACGACTGACGATTTGTCTCCCGCAACAGAGATGATTGGTGTTCCAGGCCCCGGTCACACAACTTCAGTCAGTTACACTACAGCCTCAGCAGCAGCCGCAACAACCAGCGTGATCGATGACCAACCACACCCAGTATGACCTGGCACAACGATAAATAGGACCACGGTGGTCACTCCAAAAGCCCTGGGAGTGCCCCCACAATGTACCTAATGACTATCAACCGACCACTGACAATGCAGAACATGACCAGCAATAACGACGACAAGGACTCCAATAGCCTAAATCAAAAAGCCAAAGACACTGAAAGTGTGCACTGGCAACCAGCCTCCATCAACGCTGATGACTTAGGCACCAACCTCACCCTTTACGACTCACACTCAAATGCCTACCCCTCACTCTCTCTAATAACAAGAGGAAAAGGTAAGTCTAAATGTTAACGATATACCTGATTAATGGTTGCATCAACATCAACTTTTCCCCTCTAACTGTACCAGTTGTTCTTGTTCACACAGGAGCAACAGTCCTTCATCTAAAAAAAACTGCTTTACAGATTAAAACAAACAGGTTAAGTAAAAGCAACACAAAAGATACATGATGGAGTTATTCTGGCAGACAATGAAGTCTATCATATTTGGCAAGCAGCTTTAATCAGCTTCAAAATTCAAAATCACACATACACCTTCCATTTCAGAGTTATACCCCAGCTAAGCAGACCACTAATCCTGGGGATAGTCTTCCTATGTTTGGCTGAAGCCACCACTAACTACTCCAAAAACTCCACTCCCAAACAACATCCTATCAGATCACTATCTCCTCTAACCCTACCCTCTCTCTTGGAAACAATTTGCTCGGCCAAAATCAATGCAGCTCAAAACTTGAGCCACACCATTGGCACAACCGAGAGCTACCAGAGCGCTAACTAAACACACATTAGTAATGCCTGGACCATACAATCGCATCCCTGTGATTCTCCTGAACCGCTTCAACAAACATGTCACACTACCTAGAGGCTCAATGCTGGGTCTCTACTCTATAGCAAACTTTTTGTTTCAAGTGAAAATTCTCGGACTCGGCCGGAGCCGTTCTGCCGTCTGGTCCCTCTATGGGTTAGCAAGAAACACATAGCGGTGTACAGGTGGATAACATCTCGGTAGTTAGGCATACAGATGGAAATCAGTCACTCATGAGATCTAGTGGGGAAACAAAGCAGAGGGGATTCCGTTCAAAATATAATGAGATGAGATGATAAAGACACGTCAGTATAAGCAAGGTTATCATACAACTTACGATCAATTAATAAACCAAGGTAATTAAAGCTGGAAACCTGCTCGATTTTCGAGTTATTTATGGAGAGATCTACAGAAGGAGGTTTGTCACGCGTAGAGTAGCTCATCCACACCGTCTTTTTTTCATTTAGAGTGAGCACATTATTTTTGCACCAGGTCTCTATGTGGGGTATGACTGTTACCAAATCCTCATGAGACTTGGTAGAAATAAGAGCATCATCAGCGTATAAGGTTACATGACAATTCAAATCAGAGATACAGTTAGTGAGGTCGTTTATGCCCTGAGGCATTACCAGCAGAGGGTAAATATTACGATATTTACGAACATTTACAACATCATTGATTTATCCAGAAATAATGGATAAATTTGCACAGATTATACTAACAATATAATATATCATATCTATATGTAAAACAAATGATACGATTAGGGATGATATATCATATCACGTGATCAAATTATCAAATATGGATTTGGACAATGGGGCTCTGCGACAGACTCCCGCCTTTAAAGGGTTATGCAGGCACTAGATCTGTGTCTTAACAACATCCTTACATGATTTCAAATGGATAGTCACAATGAACCAAAGCCGAGAAAGCCTTAATTCTTCCAAAATAGCTTTCAGTGGTCTGTAACACTATTAATCAATTCCCTTGTAGGCATATCTAAAATTAAGCCACACTGTAAAAGATTTGAGTAAAATATACGGGATACTACCGAAAACATGGACGGTATATTACCATTATCTTATATGTACAGTTTCGCACAGTATATTTGGTATCAGAAAACGGTATTGGACCGTAAATGTATTCAGTTCTGTAAATCATCCAATCTATGGTCAGTCTACAGTTGAAACAGTAAATAGGGATAAACTAGATACGCTTAGAATAATTCTAGCATCATCAAAAAATCTCAGATGTGAAGAAAATCCAGAACTCACAACTCCTATAATATAGTCTGCACTGACCAATAAGAGTTGAAAAAATAGGTGTTGAAATAACATCGATCACAATGATTGCAATGATCAACGATAATGATAAGACAATCATTGGTAAGTAATTGAATCAATTGCAGATTAATTTACGCGCGAAGGGAATTTGTTATCCGCCGGCCTTGACCCTCGTGAGGTCAGCATCTCGAGACGTCACCGCTCCTCGCCCTCTTTGAAGGCAGACTATGAATATTCAAGACGTGGTTTTTGCTGAGCTCCCAGTGAAGCATCTAAAAAGTAAAAAGAAAGTCTTGAAATGCAGAGAGCAGCCACCAAGACTCCCACGGTAACGAGGGGAGTCAAGCCTAAAGACCTGGAAGGCAGAGTAGCAGCTTTGGACGAGAAATTTGACACCTTTGGGGACAAATTCATAGAGATGGAAGCCTTGCTGCGCGCCATAGGGGAGAAAGGCCAAGATAAAGCCGGGCCTAAAGAAATCGAAGTCTCTCCGGATAAAACCTCACTTACATCCAAGAGACCCCGAGGACGGCCGGCAAGGGCGGATATTCGTTTTGCACCCTACAAAACGGTCTCTCCAGCTACTCAGAGTGTAGTTTTGTTTATGTCATAGTAGGGCATACACATAACCTATAATCGTACCAAATATGAAGAAAATCGGTCACGCCGTCCCCAAGATATCCGTGTTTGAATTTTGGCATTTCAAATACTGCTCTGGTGGCCAGTGTCCCACCGGCCTTCGGGGGGAGACAAAAAGAAGAGCCGAAACCCGGCCGCACTACGGAGGAAGTGAAAAAGAACAGCGACCAACGCAAACGCACGGAGGGAGTATTAAAATTCAAACCCCGGTATCTTCGGAATGATACGGCCGTTTGTCTTCATATTTGGTACGATTATAGGTTATATGTATACCTAACTCGTGATAAAGTGTAATTGCTTAATTCCTATGGGAAGGGGTCAAATTCCACATTATCCCGGCCCGTCGACGAATACATTCGAATGTCAAATGCGTGTGCATAGCGAGACCTGTGCCAACAGTGAGAGTTGGTCTCACCTCAACAGTGAGACCACTGATGAAACGCGAATTTGGGCTTGACACTGTTAGTATCACTGTTGGTGTCACTGTTGCAGTCCTACCTCTCGCTTTGACCCCCCTACTAGTGAAACGGCCCAGGGCCCTGTTTTTTAGTCACGATATTCGTAACTTACGACACGTATCTGCCGTCAGTGTGCTAGAGAGCTACGATCATAGAGTGGGTACGACACTTAGTGAAGATACGACACTTAGGGAGCTAAAAGGTGTGCTATAGTCACGACAGTCGGTGGCCAATGGAGCGGAAACGGGGGCTATAAGTGTCATATCTCTAAGACCACTCTGGACATGTCGTACCAAATGCGGAACTTCACTTCCCGTCGGAATTAAGCGATGAAATTTGAACACGAGTAAGGTATACATATAACCTAAAATCGTACCAAATATGAAGAAAATCGCCCGCACCGTTATGAAGATTTTGGCGTTTGAATTTTGTCATGGCAAACGCTGCTCTGGTGGCCAGTGTAGCTCTACCCTCACTCTGCGCTTACTTCAATCTCCCAGCAGAGATTATGCGCGCTATACAGCAAAAGACCTGTTAGGAGAGTGTGTGTACGATATCTGATCGATAGCTCAATGTTTCATATTCAAACCCCAATAAGTTCAGAACGACACGGCCGTTCTTCTTCATATTTGGTACGATAATAGGTTATATGTATCCTTTACTCGTGTTAAAATTTCATTGCTTAATTCGTAGGGGAAGCACAGAAAATACACAGTGACGTATTATAGAACCTAAGACAGTTCTATACTTGTCTTAACTTCCGATACATCTTGCCAAGATAGTTCGATTCAACTTACGACCGTGTCTATAGCACACCCGCCATCTTGTGTCTTGAAAACATGCGTAAAATCTTGATCCGATCTCAGCCGATCGTAGACTTGCGATGTCGTGACTAAAAAACAGGGCCCTGGTTTCCAAAGGTTGCTCTAGCGGTGCAGTGTGACACTCGATAGTAACAGTATCTTCAAATAGGTGGTGAGGTGACACAGTACTCAGGTAATAGGTCCGTACACAAGAAGGTGGGAAGTTTTGTAACAACAAACACTGTTTATTTTAATTTTCTTGTTCAATATACAAATGTCCTAAGAACTCCAGAATTAGAAATCCATATACAGTAAAACCCCTCTTCCGGGACACCCCGCTTAAGGGGACACACTGCTTAAGGGGACAATTTGCTCGGAACGGAAATTTTTCCCTCTATTAATAGTTTATTTCAACCCCGCTTAAGGGGTCACCCCGCTTAAGGGGTCACCCCGCTTAAGGGGCCACCCCGCTTTAGGGGACAGATATTTCTACCCAAGAAGAACACTCCTAAAATGATTTATTAAATATAAATATATATTTCTCTTTGCTGCTATGTCTCCTATTCCGAAATTAACCGCAAAACAAAATGGCCGCCACTAACGGTCAAAGCCAGGCTATAGATAGCACTCGAGAGCCTGTACTGATTATTAAACGCACCCCCTTGTGAGTTAATCTATGATCCTCGTCCCGCTAGGTTCAAAGCAGAGATACAGGTGCCACATCTCTAGCGGCTCTGGGCGGTCCACAGTGAGTGGATATTAGTATGAGCGACTTTCGCACCCGTTGAAGGTAAGAGGTTAGAGGTCCGCTTACAGGTTAGCTGTGGGCGACACAGGGCAGGCTGGCGGCTTTGAAGGTGTGGTATTCAGTGAGCCGTCGCGGCTCTGGGCGGCTCATAGTCAGTCGCTTATGTGGCCGCTGATTTCTCTAAGCCTAGACACTCCCTTCAACGAGGTGGACCTCCTGGACCTCCTGCAGAGGGCCAGGAGACACTACATGAGCAGGAGCGATACTAAGGTCGGGGGGGGGGGGGGGGGGGGGGGGGCTGTGATGCATTGCATCAGTACTGTTAACAGGAATAGAGGTTCTCGTCCACCGAAAGTTCAGTCCACCCTCAATGCCTTCCTGGGACTGAAACTGTATATACATTGTACTGTACATTTACATGTATTATCTATTTATATTCATTTATATTGTATAATTTATATTTATTTGCTTATTTATATATTATTGATAAACCTTTTAACCTAATAACCATCGTTTCCTTCATTTGTGTATGTATTCTCTATTGTATAACGATTGGCAGACTGAAAACCCCGCTTATGGGGACACCCCGCTTAAGGGGACAGTTGGCCCGGAACGGAGGGTGTCCCCTTAAGAGGGGTTTTACTGTATCAAATTTTGAGTACATACATTATGGATGGACCCTTAAGGGCTAGATCCACCAAGCGAAATTAGGGCCGGCCGATGACCGTGCGGGTTGAATATGGACGTCGGCTGCTCCTGCCTCTGGTCGGCCCTAGCCGGTTGAAATAATCGCCTTGGTGGATTAGCAAATCATGTCCACTCGGCTAGGGCCGGCCGTATTCGCCTCTCGTCGGTCGTAATCGCCTCTCCCATTTCCCTGTCGTCCCTAGCCGGCCGGGCATTGTCCGGACATCGTCCGGTCGTCGCCTCACCTAAATGTCACTGTTCTGCTGATCCACCAAATATTAAAATCTGTAGCCATGTGGAGTCGGCTGGAAACTCCCTAGCCGACCCTAGCTGACACAAAGCTGATTCATTAGGGCTTTTTAAAAGCTTTGCCGGGCCCCGCAACGAGGGATCGCCGCCAACACTGCGCGGCCGACACGGTGATACCCGAAGCCGCGAACGGACATCGAGACTTTTGATATTTTCGGCGGAATTCTAGCACCAAAGCGTGCCATACACATTCATACATCAATCCTTATCTTTATTTACCTTCCTTGTTCGATTTAACGTGTATTTCCGTGGTTATTTGATGTTTTCTGACCGTTCCCGTACAAATTCCGGCACGCCGACACATGGGTTCAGAGCGTCGAAGTGTATCGCCGCACGCGGCGCCGCCTATCGGGAAACTCGATTACTACGTAAAATGCGCGCGCTACCTATCGGATCAATGGAGAACTCGGCTGGCCCGTCCCCGCGAGTGCCATGTGGACGTTGGCCGGCGGGAAATAACTATTTTTGGTGGACCAGCACGGAGAATTTAGAGAATTCCGGACGGCCGGCCGTCTCTGAGCGTCGATTTTGGTGGATCTAGCCCTTTACAGTCACATTGTCCTTAGGGTTCCGATTGCCTCTTTGCTTGCGGTTAGCTGTGTTGTTTATTTTCACCTTATTTCTTTATTGCATATACAGATATAACATATAATTGTGGATTCTAATGTAACATGGTTAGGAATCAGTTTTTCAAACATGATATTGTTAAGAAGATTGAACCCATAAGGCCATCCCAGTCCATCAAAAACTGGCAGCACATCTTGTCATTGTATCTTACAGTTACAGACCTCGAAAGATTTTCCAATATATTTTGAGGTATTTGCTGTATTCTAAGATACTTTCTTCCTTTGTAAACAAAGGGACATCACAAAGGATTTCTCGATGAAATTCTTTTCAGTAATAATCGCTGATACTATAAAAAAAAACATTCCTCCCAATAACAGAAAGCTATCTAGTAAACACAAGTCTTTAGAGCTTTCTCCGTAGTTAATACCACCCATTTGACAGAAAGAAATGTACTTTCAGTTTTCAAACTGCGTGTTGAGGCCATCCATAAAGTATGTACGGAAAATTTCCGAACATTTTGACACAATCTATTGTACGCAATAGAACAAAGAAGCAACATACGTAGATTTTCAAAATATTTTGACCACACCCCAACCCGCCCTCAGTGTGTAAGTACTTTATGGATGGCCCATATCGCCTCTATATATATATATGACTTTGTCACCAATGCGTAGATGAGCGGCACTCCTACCACTGTAGTTTCAGTTTCTGAACTGATGACCAACAGACCGTCCTGAAATAAGTACAGCAGTCCCCTCCATGTGCAAAACGCTAAAACAAAGCGAAAGGATAATATTACCACTTTCCACGAATCAACACTCCCTTTCTCGAAAAACAACATTGTGGAGTGAAATAACATCCGATATTGTACCTCACCAAATCTACTAATCGTAATTGCATTATACATACAGAGAAGAATGGTCTTGGTGATATAGAAGAAAATGCTAGTTTGTGAAAAGTCAAGGAATATTTTGGGCTCCATCATTAGCCTACCTACATATGAAATGTAGGCCGCTTTTCTCATGGTGAGACCTTAAAGGATCAGTACACACAGGTCCTTTGCATCATGCTCCCTGGTCATGTGCCACAAAATGGTAGACAAAACGGGTTCTATGTATCCCAATAAAGTAGGTCACCCCAATATAAGGTGGAAATTAAAATAAGGTAAAAATGATTTTTTTTTTTCCTCCAAACCACTTCTGACCCTAAACCCCAAGAATAATCCTCCAAACTGAGAGGACGATATTCACGTAATCAGCCATTATAGCCTGACGAGAATGTACGCATTTGAAACTGCTGGTATGGTTCAGACAGTTAACATTAACCTGAACAAACCATTGACACACTTCCACACAAAACACTACAGGGGGCGCTACCACAGACTCTCTCTAATTAATGACATAAACTCACACCAGAGGACACCACTGTCACACAGTTTACACTGGTCCCCCTCCACAGGCATCCAAACAGGGCTAAGCCAGACATTCAGATTGGTTTAGAACGTTTCCCGCCTCTCTTTGTCTCAATTTACACGAATCAGTGACCTAATTAGACAGCATGTGACTAGCATTGACCAGTGGACACCTTCCTTTGAAGTTGACCGGAATAAATTAACTCACACGCCGCCCGCCGGCCGAGAGAACGCCGTCACATACCAGCAGTCGCTCGCCGATTACACGTCTATTTCACATAAGGTGGAAATTATATTGCAAATAGATTTACCAGCCAATACCATTTGACTTGGTCTTGGCTGATTCCAAGAACATAATTATGAACCATTTTGACTTCTTTTTGTCTCTAAATGTGCTGAATGAACCATTCACTCATAAACCTGTGGCCTCCACCCCCTCCTCCACATTATTAGATTTAGTAAAAAAAAAAAAAAAAAAAAGATGAATGATCATATAAATCTTTAGTGAATTTATTCGTTCTGCTAGGGTCTATATTGAGATCCTTGGGTAGGAAAAAAATTTAGGTGCAGAAATGAAACGCTACGCCTCGTAAATACGATTTAGATCATATAAATCTTTCATCTAAATAATGACATATCGTATGAAGCACTGTTTTAGTATGCCTTTTCCACCCCCCCCCCCCCCACTTTCAACAAAGACATGAATATCTCATTAGATATAGAATCTACCGAGAAAATTTCACTTCCCAGCAACTACTCATTTTTATTCTCTTTCCAATAAGACATATTTGATTTTGATTGAACCAGTTGTAGGGATTGGAATATGTCTATAAAGGAATTCATAAAAATCGACCTCCCCTAACATTATTTAATTATCCATTGCGATATACTAAATATCAAAAGTGTAAGATATCATATTGCCATAAAACCTTATCCAAAATAGAAATGATGTTCTTATAAAAAGCAAAAATGTGGTCAGTTCACCTAGTCTCCTTGCCATAAATGCATTTGGATTTTGACAACCTCTAGCGGCAGTTTATAATACCCGGGGTTCATGTATCATGTAAAATTAATTCTTCTACAAGCCTTATTGTATACATGTCGTTATATCTGTGGGTTTTTTTCCACTGCAGTCCTGAGCTATCACGGGTTCTGCTTATGTTAGACATAAGGATTTATATATGGAAGATCGTCATAATATTTGATGCATTTATGTTGTCAATAAACTTTTCTTTACCCCAAAACAATTGACAACCTTTATCCCGCGTGGTTGAATCTTACCCTCTAAGGATGGCGCCTATGGTAGATCAACACGCTTGCGACGGCTACTTGTGTCTGTGTATACTTCTAGGGGACACATGCACTGTCTTCTGAACTCGAAGGTTCATCACGAGATACAATCCGTCATACTTGATATTTCTATATATAATATCTATAAATCAAAAATATCACGTTAGACCTACATTCTATGTAAACTTCAAATTTATTGATACATCATTTTCTTTTTAAAAACAATTTAATAGATATAACGCAAATTGTGCCTTGAGGCATCATCCGCCCTGGGCCGGTTGATGTCTTAAGGCATCATTCGCCCTTCAAGAGTTAAAGTATTGTCGAGTTGAATAGTTCACATTACCGTAGATACGTTCGTGGACCTAGGTATATCTCCTCGTAGTTTACGACGTAATCGCTCGGATATTACTACACGTCAACTTCTCTGAGATTACGGAAAAAAAAATGTATACAAAACCAGTCATTATTGTTTATCTATCTCACCCCTTCCACTGTTAAGCCGTATGCCCATCTACTGATTTAGGGTTGAGCGGTTAGTTCCCAAATCGTATAGGAGTCGGTCACTTTGTCACAGGCAAATTACGTAACTCCTCGCTCGACCCACACACTGATAAAATCGGTGTATGGTCCACTAGTCACTCGGGGAGGGCAAAAACCAAAGAAACCGAGTGTTCAGTAATTGCTGGGTAGCCTTGCCTGGCTGTCTTACATCTACCGACTCCGTTAGGATGGTTCGGCTGAAACAAATTACCCTCCGTTTGTCGCCGACAAACGTACATAAATGTTCCGAAATCGGTAGATGGGCATTGGGCTTTAGGGACGTTTAAATTTCTTGTCATGTCTGCTCTCTGAAATCCTGGCCGCTGATTGGTTTATTGCCTATGACGTCATCTCGTATTCACTATGCCACGACCATGGCGTAGTATTTTCACTTTACCTGGATGATCGTTGAGTATATTTTTAAATGTTAGTCCTATGGCTCAACTTTTACCAGGTGTGAGATAAATACATCCTCTGCAGCTTTCCAGCTACCTGAACTTTGTCCATCATTGTGCATTTTACTTCCCCATAAAAACGTCATTGTAACACACCTAAGATAAAACTAATGAATCAATTCGTTCTTTTTCAAGATCAAACAATGCAAACGATGGGGCCTTGGCTGTTAATATTTATACTGCAGCCCAGTAATATCTGGAGACATGGTTGGTGTGCCTGAATGGAATATGTTTAGAGATATTTTGATCGGAAATATTCACCGAGTTCGAAAGACGAGGTGAATATATATCCGATCAAAATATCGAGGAACAGATGGAATTCAGGCACACTCATTATGTCTCCTTATTATTATATACCTAGAAATAAATAAAAATGCCATTTTACTCACCTTTTCGAGAATAAAATTGGTCACGTGGTACTGAGGGACGTATGAATGTTCTTTTGTCACTCAGTGACGAACGAAATCTGTTCTCCTGGTCAGTAAAATTGAGGAATTCGCTCACAGGTACGTAATAATATCCGATATCGATACCAAATATAAAAAATTGTAAATTCAACAGAAATCATGAATACTTTGGGCACCTATTATTTTATTTTCTGTATATGAATCAGTTGTATTCAATAGCCATACTTGGCATTCAAATGTGTCTTCCCGTCACCAGTCTGGCCTGCGGAAAAGAAAATGACAGAAATATTAATCACGAAAGAATCCTACGATTTAAAAAAAAAAAATTTACCTATTTTACTAGTTGCATGATTCTACTTATTTTTTTAGCATCGGCTTGCCATAGACGTGTTATTGTCATGTTTTCTTAATACTTATTCGTTTTCTGGGTCTCTAAGAGAAATCCTTGAAACGTCAAAGATAACAGTTAATAACAGCTCTATGAGATAATCTCTTTTTATTTTTGAAGGCACTTTTAAGTTAGTATAGGTTGAGAAAAGAAGTGTTTTCGCCACATTTTCTAAACAATGATATAAAAAAGGGAACATTGTAGAACATTGATATATCTCGACTGTTTTCTTTAATGATAACTTTCAATGGCTTAAGTCATAGCAACTGCACCCTTTCTGAGAAGGCCAAAAGAGAAAAAGAAAGATGAGGAGGTTGTAGTTACCTTGTGGCGGCACCCACACAGCATAGTCAGGGTCGTCGTCGGCATAATCCTTTGACAATACAACTGTTTTTGGTTTCTTCGGTTTGACCTTGTAATACACAAAAGAAGTAAGAGTTAGACATTTAAAGGTATATCGGAGAATTTGCCTTGAAAGATTGAAATCCATGTAGAGTCTGCTATGTCTATCAGTCGGAAAATGTTTTGGCTATCCATGCACAAATGGAAAACAAATCTGTTTTGGAATGTATTTTCCCATAATCGATGGTTTTGGGTTCTAAGGGCTTAGAAACAGCGATTATTGGTTTACTCTAGCCCCAAACGGGACTTTCTAAGTGATGGATAATTAAAAGACATCACCAAAACATCATCGATATACATGTATAGCATTGATAAACACTGTGGTGATTTATTTACTGGAGCGCAATCATGTCACAAAATTTCATTATGTTTTCTGTATGACACCATAATCCAATGATATCACGACTGTTGTTACCATTATGCCATTATGACGTCCTTATGACGTAAAATTTCCCGCCCTCCCGAAGCCATTTTGTCAACAGACATATTCTCGTATACCATCGCTATTTATAAGTTATACCTAAAGCCTCTTTACTATGCAGCCGAAAACAATATTTTACCAAATGTAGATGTTGAAGTTAATACAATTCTTGGAAAATTGATGAGAGCTCGGTCAATACTAAAGTAGATACTAACCAGTTTTTATCAAAGTTATCGTTCTCCAAGAGCGTTATGAACGAGGTAAAGGCGAGTGAATATCATGTAACGTTCAAACCAGTTGGAGAACAACGACTTCGACTTACCTTCTTGGTTTCTGCGGTCCTTTTTCTTGATGGAATTTCAGTAGTCGTCTCCTGTGAAGTGTTTCTCGTATCACCCTCTGTCGTTTGAGAATCTATTATTAATATATCAAAAGTGTGAAGAAAAGGTTATCTTTTTAGCCATTTTTCTTAGAGACCTTATATAGTATATTTCACTATCTATCAAATTATTGATGGTGCCTTTTACATTACTAGTTTGTGGAATGTCTCATAATATTTTGCAGGTATAACAATGGATCCCAGGGTACACTTGGTTACATTATTTTAACCTACAATTAATTAGAACGATAGTATTGCTTGATACAGCGAAATAATCATGAACATTAATTACATATTACTTATCTAAATTTGTAGTAAAAAAAGACGGGCGATTGGTTGTGCGAGTCTCAGTATGACACCTTAACTCAGCAGCATTTCTTTGTAGGAAGATTTTTTTCGCATGACTTTGGGAGACCCATGGTACAAATGGAAACTGTAAAAAGGTTGGTGTATATATATACCCAGTATCGTTCATAATCTTGCTTTGCACAGAATAAAACAGGGATACTAGTTTTCCACTTTTCATTGGAAATTCACTTTTTTCATTTTGAGGAAAAAGATTTCCAGTTTATACAATCCTGTTATTTGAGTTTCATTCAACTGTCAAAACTACAACGGATGTCTAAACCCTGTTTCGCCATTAACAAATTTTCCACTTTTCTTTCTGCCCCCATATCGCATCCCAATGAAAAGTACGCTATAGTGAAATTTACCATGTTCAAATTGCTTTTGGGTACTGTATGTTTCAGGCTTCTTTGTGGATTCATCAGAAATAGCTGAGTTTGAAGATAACCGCTCGTCCGACAACCTCGTCATCTGCTCAGCGGTTGTCGTCTGCTTCTCTGTCTCTGGATCGTTGACGCCGTCTGTATCTAATACAGGTTTACCTTGCTCCATCTTCTTTGATTCCCTTGTGTCTTCCAACTTTATCGTCTGCTCCGATTCTGTCGTCGTCTCTGGTTGTTTAGTCGTCGGTAGTGTAGTCTGTGTTGTTTCTGTTTTGTCGCCTGCAGCATCTTTTTTGACTGGCGGCTCCTGCGTTCTTTCACTCACAGGCTGGGAAGTTGAAATACGGCCCGTAGATATCGACCGACCCTTCATAAAGACACAAGTAATGTTAAGCAGATGCTGTTACCGGTACTGGAATATTCAGATATGATTTTTAATTTGATGGGTGTTATAAAATTGAATAAAAACCTACAAATATTATTAAACACAGGATTAAGAACAAAAGTGCTTGTATATTTTTGGTGCTTTCAAATAGAAACATATGTCATTATATCTGAATAGGAATAATAAAGAGCTGCATCGAGATCCACAGCCACTGAGAATATGCCATGACTTTTGGTTGCGGAGTAATCTTACGAGGCAAAACCGAGTGAAATTATGTAACAAACCGAAATGAATGGTACAGCATCAGTGGCTATGGATCGAGTGCTGTTCAGATTTTGTCTCACCCCCAATACTGACTAATTAGCTAAAATGTGTGACATCATCTCCATTGAGTATTTTTTACAATACTCCACGGGCGTTGAGAACGAGTTTCCAGTGTTACGTCTACGGAAAAAATACCAGGGTGAGATAAGGTATGGGACTCTACAGTGCAGATTCAAGCCTAAAGTGGATACTATCAATGACCATCCGTGCAACATATATGGCGTCCCAAATAGCTATAGTAATACATTGTATATATTCATCCCTTAAGTAATGAGTCAACAAATATAAAAATGACAATTCCCGTATATAGACAACGCAGAGGTAATGTAAAGCACATTTACAGTTTACCCTTTTAGGTAGTATGAGTTCAATCTCAGGTGTGGCACTCCCATCGTTAACTAATATGAAGGCATCAGTTGTGTTTCTAAACGCGAGGCCATGTTGCCAACACAAGCTACCGCATAAAAATATATCCCAAAGTAACTTGTGAAAACCAAGGTCTAGTGGGAATCCGAGGTACTCAAAAGTGTTGGACGTTGAAGCGTTACCAGAGGCCTCTTTGAATAGACCTTTTTCCACAGGCAGGTGTGGCACCTTATCTGCATGGTTACGCAATATTTTCAACCAAAAAAACTTTGGCAACGTATTCTTTAGCATTTAATGACTGAGCGTATGAACGTAGTACATTTACAGTTTCAATAATTTGGAAAACTGGCGCCCTCTGCTAGAGTATAGAGACACTGATAGGATGTGCTGCCGTTTAGTGGTAAAAGGACGAACTAATGCAGTCTTACCTACATCCTTATAAGGAATGAAAGTATCTATAAGCATAAAAACTTATTTGTAATCTAATCAGGATTCAGATACTCACACCTCCACCAATTTTTCTCGTCAATCCTCCAATCCGACCTCGCATCTGTCCAAATTTGGTTATCGAGGAACTACAATATAACAACACGATTATTAAAGATAATCAAATTTCCTCCACGCAGGTACCAAAAGTAAAACATGATATACGATAAGATTATCTCTAATAAATTGTTTAATTACTAGCCTTTAGTTTCATTCTTATACCCTTTCGTTAAACTTAGGTATTGGGTGTAAAAATACCTAAACTATACGTAAGTGGATATGTCGAGTATTAAGGTGAGCCGTGTTACCCACAAGTTTTAAGTGAGGAGTCCTAGCTTTTCCGTTCTTCAATGTATAGATTGGGTGATTATTGCTGTGTTAATATCCAGAGTCCTTGATTGCGTTTTTGCTGCTAGACTCTGACTGAGAACACATAGCGCTTATGTAGTAGGTATTGTAAATACCAAAAAGAAACCTAAGTATTTAGTAAATATAACCGATGCCAACTGTACGTCTTCTATTTAGACAAGTGGCTTCAAGGGAAAAAAAACTATTCTATATTGCAGAGATACATAATCAAGGGGCCCAACAGCTTCAGAACTCTGATATCTCTAATCATATGTGATCACGTTAAATTGCTGCTGTTGCCATATGGGGTTTCTGTAGGCATTTTAGATGGTGTGACTCTCGATATAGGCAAAGACTTAAGTAGTCTTAGAAGCGGCAGCAACAGTGAATACTTGTCTTCTTTTTCTATTGATTCAATTCACTTCTACAGTAGTCTTCCATTATATATACCCACTCAATATTCGCTGGACATAAAGAATTGCGCATAATTTTGATAAATCATGTTAAAAGTTGGGCAAAATGTTTGACTTCTGGAATATGAGTGAAGATTCAATAAAATTCCATATGGAAGCAAAATCCCAACCCAGTTTAATCAAATAGAGATTTCTTTTCCAATGATCATTTAGCCTTATCAAAATAGAAAAGTGGCAAAATACTATATACAGGGTTCGTACATAGACAGTCCAATAAAATTCCAGGCTTTTTCCAGGCTTTTCCAGGCTCAAATATTTCTTTTCCATGCACATAACAATGTTAATCAATACCATCTTGCTAGTGAAACAAATATGAAGATAAATAATCAAAACAGCTCTATCATTAGATAAAAGGATTTTTGGAAGTATCTAATCCAAGTCACTGAAATTTCATATGCAGCCAGGTACCGTAGTTAAGGAAAGCCAATATGTCCAGAATTTCATAGACTAAACAAAGATGTTTTTATGCAAAACTAAATTTTCCAGGCTCTTCCAAGTTTCTCCAGGCTCTCTGTGAGAATTCCAGGCTTTTCCAGGCCTGGAAAACCCAAAAGCATAATTCCAGGCTTTTCCAGGTTTTCCAGGCTCTGTACGAACCCTGTATATATCAACGCACTGTCATGGTAGGCAGAAAATGGAGAAGAAAGGCTTGGTTGGAAATGATGCGATATTTTTATATTGTAATTTCAGAGAATGTTTTTTCCTTTGGTTATTATTTACAAACAAATCCTTAGTTAAACTAATTAGATATAGAGCAATCAAGTAAAAAAAAAGTATAAGGTGCTTTAGGGAGACATTATTCAAATTTGGATCCCACCTTAGTCTCTACAGGGTTCGTACAAAGAAAGCCCAATACAATTCCAGGACTTTTCCAGGCTTTTCCAAGCTCTAATATATTTTTTCCAGGCACATCTGCTCACTGTTTTTAAAAACCATGTCTGATTCATAACCAAATTTGGTTCAAATTTTCTTCAGCTTCCTTACTACCTGTAAAATTTCAGTGGTTTGGAATAGATATCTTCAAAATTATTTTGTGGCCACTTTAAATATGAAGACATATAATCAAACCCATGCTATATTAATTGCAATTTGCTATACATGGTAAAATAAAGGCTTTTTGGAACCATTTAATCCTAGTCACTGAAATTTCATAGGCAGTCAGGTACCATAGTTAAGGAGAGCTAAGGCCACTAAAAAAAAAAAGAAGTTTCTCATCACCAAGCCATGAAAAATATGATGAGGGCGCTTTTTTTTTTTTTTTTGCTGGAGCAAAGATGGCTTAAAAGTGTCATAAAATGGGCTTTGGACATACAGTAAAACCCTACGTAAGCAGTCACCTTCCGTTCCGGGGTGTCTGCATATGCAGGGTTTTTAGATTCATACTGTTTATACATTGAAAGCATCTCTGGCATGAGGAGCTTTAATTTGATTCTAAATACACATACTTTTCCCAATTTCTATCAAGGTTCATCTTATTTTTACCTCAAAAAAAAAAAAAAATCTTCTAAAATCGTTTTTGCAGATGCGTGCGGTGATGAGAAACAAGTTTGTTTTTTTGAGTGGCCTAATAATGACCAGAATTTGTTTTTATGCAAAACTGAATTTTCCAGGCTCTCCCAGGTTTTTCCAGGCTCTCGGTGAGAATTCCAGGCTTTTCCAGGCCTGGAAAACCCAAAAGCATAATTCCAGGCTTTTCCAGCTTTTCCAGGCTCTGTGCGAACCCTGTCTCTAATATGACTTCCTGGTCTATAGTTGGTGAGTGTGTGACATTACCTGGCGGTTTTGGGTAGCAGTGCTGGCCGGGCGATCTGCACGAGTTTCTCCAGACGACCTTTCTCCTTCTTCAGGTCAAACATCCTGCGCTTCAATGACATACGGGTCTTTGTGTCAATGGCGCCTTTTTTAATGGATGACATGTATGCGTCTAGCGCGTCCAGGTCGGATGTATTCGGTACCGCAGAATCTGTAATGAATGGGAATGTCATGTTTAGTGAGGTAGTCACAAAGAATGATTTGACCATGCTGTACAAGCTACGAAACCAGATGGTAATTTACGGTTCATACAGAATGAGGCGTAAATGCCGAGTTCCTTACAAACCGTAAATTATTATTGAGTTTTGTGGCTTGTACAATCATGGTAAGGTCTAATAGGAAATATTGGATGTTAAACTACCCAAACAATAAAAAAAAAAAACAAGCATGGTAGGTAGTTCTATATTTACTATACCCAAAATTAATAAAGATAATCAACTTAATTTGGCCTAATAACTAATGTTCTAGTAAACGTATACGGAACAGGGTCCCATATTTTGCTAGCCATGGGCTACCTTAGATGAGTGTTATATGATATTATCAGAGTGTGCTGTATTTTTCAATACGTTCTAAACGTGGACACTTATCCATTTTGAATGAATTACAAAGAATTAGAATGAATTACAAAGAACCACTCTTTGACCCCCAAGCCCCCTCACTGCGTAGTACTTTATGGATGTCCCTATATATCTTGGCATTATCAAAACATTTCAAAAACAAATAATACAGTATGTAATACCTTTCTTTGCATCTTCTAGCTGTTTCTCTATGCTCCGCATCTCTGAATCAACTTCTTCTAGTTTAGCCGTCTATATGAAGAAATAACGATTCTAATGAATGCATAATATGGTAGGTTATACATGTCGCTGTAAAAGAAATATATATACAATTCATGTCAGCCTAAGACTTTTTTTATATTCATCAATCATGAAATACGGTTAAAAAAACTTTGAAAAAAAGATAAATAAATATTTTTTAAAGATTACTTTAATGTTCACGATGTTGTTATAGAAACTAATCACAAGCATGCATATAGTTACATTCAAACATTGATCTTTCAAAAGCGAATCAATGGAAATAATTTAGTGTAAATCACAGCATCTGGGAGTATCCTAAGAGCAAAAACTCACCAAAGATTCATAGGTTTCTGCTGTCTCAGATAGTTTTCCTGCTCGTTTCATCCTCAACTCCCGCTTTTTCTGAATTTCGCCAGTTCTGTCTAAGAACTCATCTTCATCTGAACTGTAATAATCATTTTCCTCCCAGCTTCTCGTTTTAGCCTTTTTTGCTTCTGAGAATAGAAACCAGAATATGATTTTGTAGTAAATATGACAGGGTATTGGAGACTCCTTCGAGTTGGGAACTCCTTCGAGGAAATCAGGGCGCCGATTTCCGTAAATCGGGCCCCGATTTCTTCGTGACGCGCAGCCAAAAGGTGCATTCTGAAGGCCCAATGAACACAGACCTTACAGAATTAATGTGTGAGAATACAAATGAACTCGCGCCAAATCCGAGCAGGGAATCACTCGTGGTCGCAACACTAAGCTGTCAACACCATCGCTACGTCTTACATAAATATGACAAGATGTTTATCATTTTTATTATTTTACGGGATTCTTCCTGAATATTCAATGTATTATATTTAGAAAAGGCCGTGCTCCACTGGTCGGGCGATATGGCATGAAGTCGGAGCCATGTAGCGGCCGCACAGTTATAGCTCATTTATAGGGCACATAGTGATTGCTAGTTCCGACAACATCCACCAGGAAATTGTTAGATAGAGCCACTGTAGACGGGTGACAAGCACTATCATCTGTTGTTTTAAGCTATAGATACTCCTAAGACGAGGCTTAAAGTCCTCAGTGGCAAGCCGAGAAAAATATTTTTGATAAAATCCATTGATAACTGGACCTGGTGTTTTGTTTAGCGTCGGGGCCATACGGCCGCTTCTATAACAATAGCTATGTGCCCTATAGAGACCGAAGCGGTGGAGCAGGTACATGTACATTGGTGGCAGCCACACATTGATAAACTGGTGAGTTTGTAACTATCAACAGTACAATGGACAAAACCGAATGGGTTAGCTTTCGCCGTTTATCACCTGGTGGCAGTGATCGAACCAGTGGCTTTTTACACTATCAGCATTTATTTTTGGCACACTCCCGACAGAGTCAAATATTGCCGGCCCAGTGGAGTACACCCTTAACTCTTTTGCTCAAAACGAATTTATTAAGCTCAAGGTATATAGAGAAAGCATTTATAACCATATTTTGATACATACAACCCATTCCAAATTTATGCACTGCCATATATACATCGATTGAAGAATAGATACTCACGCACTGTTAATTTTCAATGCTTGAAATATTTTAGTGGACAGTACCACCTTCAAGAAGGTTGGCCATATGTAAATAGATATAGAATTCTGAAACCATTAAAAGATGAATAGCATGCTTGATTTACTATGATTCGTACCATGGTCCTTTTTACGAAGCAGTCCATATCGATCCAGTATCCTACAGGCTTCTAAAGCACACGCAACGACTGCGTCCTTCCGTTTACCCGCCACAACAGCTTCAGCGTAGACAGGCTGTCCTGTTGGGGAATCCACTGGAACTCTAGATTATGAAGATAAAGGATTAGCAAAAGCAGAGGGGCATTAGTGAGAAATTCCATCGAGAACCATTAGAAACTATGGAGAATGCTCTCCCTATATAAAGATGGAAATATTCTTGATTTTCGTTATATTTTTTGTGATATTCATTATTGATATTCTATATAAAAGATGTCCTTGATTCATGATATTTTTCTTCGAAATTTCATTATTGAGAAAAATAGGCAAAATCTGATTATCGATCTCCAATATCTGAAATGAGGGAAAGGAACTCAGTACAGTGCAAAATGTGAAATAACAAATGTAAGGAAAGAGAAAATGATGAAGCCACACTTACTCAACAACACACTTATGTTTTCCGTGCCCAGCTTCCTCAAACTGGTATTCCGGAAGGTCATAACCTGGAGAAGGAAAAAGTAAACTATCAACAGAACAAAAAATGGTCTCGAGTCATGGTCTTCATGAACCCTTAAAGGCATGTCAGACAATTTACCTTGAAAATCAAAAACCTTTTCCTGGAAATTGAATATGATGATCTGCAAGTGTTATATAACACATTGCTAATTAAGAAAATGGGGTCACCATGCTAGTTTTTGATCTAGAGATTGATAACATTATAATAGGATATACAGAACTTCTAAAAAGCTTTTCGCATTAAAACCCATGTCATTTTCTTCAAACGCTCACAAAATATAGCAAATGTATAGTAGTACACATTGAAGGAATTGGAGAAAACTTAATTTTTCAGTAGATTTTCTATATAAATCAGTCAAATGTAAAATGGCTTAAATTACCTATTGGGTTAAGTCAAATTCGATACTATTTTTTATTTTACTAGTTTTGTATTAGAATACGTGACGTCATAGGAACTTGCAAATCCTATGCTTCTTGTTACAACCAACTGCAACAAAAAATATGTATTCCATAAAAAAAACACTTTGGCCCTGCTTCTCTACCTTCTCTCTCAAAGAACCCTTTGAGAGTTTTCTTTGGGTCATCAAGGTAGAGTTCTTCATTTTGTGGCAGCATTTCTGCAAATGGATTCCCGGCCTCGGGATCGACAGCATCGTCCGCTAAAATAAAGCAACATTTATAAAATTTGGTGTTGCTCAAGAAATAAATAAAATAAAGAGTGCGGCGTAAAAGATTTTAGGAATTTAAACTATCATATTTGGACTCAGGTCCATAGGTCAATTGCTATCTAAATACCACGATAGGAAATTGCATTAAATGTGTAACTAAGAATTATAGCTGACTGAATTATCAAATTATATTTATAAGGTAGATAGATACGGCAAGTGCACAATTATCGAATATTAGATGAGATAAATTTAAAAACCCCACTAATATACAGAGTTATATATTTTACATACACATTCCCCATGAGCAGCCTGTGTCTTTCTTTTCCTCTGGTTCCTTGTCACTTAATTTTTCTGATAACTCTTCTTCCATTTTCTTTCGTTCTTTCTGCTCCTTCATCTCTGTCACGGTCAAGTCTGATTCCTCTTCTTGGTCTTCAGTCGGCCCCTGCAAAGTGAAAATATATTCCCTCAATTTCACCATAGTGTATTAACTAGATAGTTTTACCTGTATTATCATAAACTAAAAAGTTTGATTAAAATGGCGTTAACTTAGATTAAGCATGTAAGTTAGGACATGTGCATTGTCATATTTACATTTTCCGGTGAATAAAAACAATTAATTGATAAACGAAGTCTTATTTCAGCAATATAAAAACTAATATTCAGTACTTCAACTTTGACCGCTTACATTAAAAATTTCCGAAAGAATTATTCATAGTATCGCCAAATTGTTTTAAAATGCTGTTAAACAGTCGCATTATCAGGGTGATAAGACCCAGTTTCGAATTCATAATGCTGTTTCATCTTAGTTTAGATGCAAAGTATCTTTTGAATATGGGAGCATATGATAAAGTTCTATGTCTTTGTTCATCTATACTGTTTTTATATTATATGCAATAAACGTGGAAAGACAATCTGACGTGATTCAAACTGACTCGATTCAAACAAAAAATATATCATGTAGAGAAAATCAAACAGAACTGTGGTTTTATGGAAGAGTGTTTACCTTACATACCTATATTGCTACACAATTAATTGAGATATAAAGTTATTACCTGCAAAATATGAAGTCTTGAACTTCCAGCGAATTTTAAAACAAAACCAACCCGTAGTCTGTAGTATACCCTGGTTTTTACTTGCAGCTTATTTATCGATGTACCGTGAGTGCTATCTAGGTCATAGAGATACCAGCCTATTTCATGCTGATCATTTGGGACGGCACAGTACTGCAGTACAGCATGGTATCTTGATAATGATGGGTGTTCTAATTGGATGTCACAACTGGGCAGTCGACCAAAAACATGGAAAGATTTACTGTTTAATTGAACAGTATCAATGATTGTGCCGTTTTTTACCACTTCCAGGGAATATTCCCCCGTGGTAGGCCCTCCCCACTTAGGTTCTAAATAGGGGATGGCTTTTTGTGACTGTTTCAATTGCTCTGCTGGAGAAAGGACGGCTGTTTTCTGTTTTGTGTGCGGCTTTTCAGAAGTGTCTTCATCATTTTCTGTTGCTTTGGTTTGTTCTTCATCTTTAACTTCTATTTTTATTTCCTTCTCTGGGTCGGCTGTATCTTTCTTCACTGCCAGATCAGGATTTTGCTGTGTAGGTCCTGGTTTGGTCTTTAAACTGCTGCTTGGCCTTTTAAATGGTCCAAGCATAGGCCGCTTGAAACTAATTTCAGCCGGGACTGTACTAACTTTGTCGTCTTGTTGACGTTCTTCACTGGTTGATTCCACATTCTCGGTAGGCGATAATGAGGGATTTTCTTCAGTCTTGGACGTATCTATATCTAAATCTGCATTTGATTCAGATTTTCCTACTGTTGCAGTATCGGAAATTACCTCTTCCATCCTTGAACTTGATGCTCTGATATAATAGGAAATATTAGAGGACTGTCATCCGTATTTGAAGTTGTGCCAAACCGCTAAAAAGCGCCTCGGGTTTCGCTGGTACCACAAGTATCTAATAACTGATGCTCACAGGGAACAAGCTAGACTCACACTGAAAGCCTCGTTCTGGAAACGGAAGTCAGGTTCAAACTTGTTCCTGGGCGTCGAATACCATATGAGAGGTACCAGCAGAAGGATCACAACAAGTCTTGCTCATTCTATGCAAACTTTAGTTAAAACTGTCGGGACCACTACCAATATTGCATCGGATGATTGTAAGATTTGATGAAGATATGACCGTGATGCTATGAAAGACAGATCCAATATCCAGTGTTCTTTCCTGTGGCTCGATCATCATCTATGAAGTGGCAACCGTCACTAACTTGTTTCACTGAGACTGACACTGAGTGACAGTGACTGAGGGCAGTGAGGCTAAACAAACTGAAAAATGCTTCTTCCGACTGCCCTTCTGTTTTTCTTGTCCCTCAGGAATATATACGTCACTGCAGTAGTTGGAAAGTAAGCATTTTTTCGATGAAATGGCCTATATCTATAGAGATAAGGGGGATTGCTTTTAGGAACATTTCAAATATGGTAACTCCTAAATCTCTAGATTATTCACCAAATTCTCTTATTCCACTTATAATCGTCGAAACCGCAGACAAATATAAATGATAAAACTACTCCTCTCCCTTGATATATATTGAATACAAATATGTGGTCATGTGTGATTTTTATCAGTCAACAGCAAATGGTCATACCCGGTATAATACGTGAATAACGACGTTTTAAACGGCGTAAGAGTACCGATATGTTAGACTGTAGAAACCCGACTGTAGTACGTCCTGTTTTCTCCAGGGCCAGGGCACTCACGCTCTCAAACTACCGTACCGCAAAGCTGGGAACGAATATGCAGGTCACCACCACCCGCCCCACAATCACCTAGTCACGAGCTCCCGTCGGTGTGACACCTACTCCTATCAAACACCTCCACCAACGTGTTGTAGAATGTCTTCTTCATGCTTGGGACAGTAACCACAGATCTGGTCCTGTTCATCATCTCTGACTTCTTGAACATCTTGGGTAGGCATTGGTGACTCAACTATCTTTGTCACCACCATCTGTGAAAACTATCATGTAAAACTCAAGTGGGCTTTCAGCCGCACCGGGCCGCATGGCTCCCTGAGGGGCTGCACAGGTTTTCATACAGGACATTTACACGTCTCCTTGCCACCCGCGAGTGGGTGCCGGCAGCCAAGCGTTGACGGGGGAGCTTATGACTTAGTGATAGTGGGGAGGGTGATAGTGACTCGTAACCCTGGGTGTATTATTATCCTTGTATACCATTGCCTATAATGTCTAATGTTTAATCCCTATATATGTGCTACTGTTAACATGACACACCTACTGTAACCTGCTGCCATATGTGAACAATTCTAACAACTACTCATGTATGACCTCTATGTGGTATTTCTAGGAACAGGGCATTGTGACATACTTCTCTCTCTGTCCATAGCCTTGGTACCAGGAAGACATGGGAATAAATGCTGCCATATTTAATGATATTAATCCCCCATCTTCCTGCCTTAGTTCCCATATTTCACACAATCACACATGACAGTGGGGACTTTTCTGGAGACAAACTAAGAGTGTGCTTGTTCTCCCAAAATAATGCAAAACCACTTCTCTGATATGGTATATATGGCTCCTCTATATCTATCTGTTCGATATTTTCCTACTAGTAATAATTCCATAATGATATATTGTTGTTGCAGATGTAATTATAATCTGGTGCTGTTATGGAGTCGTGAAACTGGTCATGCACCATTTGCAGCCACCCCAGTAATCGAAGATATAAATTTGGATGGCTATCCAGAAGTCATCGCTGCACCGTTTGCTGATCAGGTCCGTTTTTAACCAGTGTCTGATTTGTTATATCATTTCTCATTGTAGCCAATTTTTATAGGAATTTTGTAATATGGAAATACTATAGGTATCTGGACCCTGCGCTTCATAGCCAGCGCGTTTCAGTTTTCAGCTGGTGACCAACGGACACTATGCTTTTTTTTCAAATTTATGTCAGAACTCTGTCAAGAATCGATATAGAAACTTCAAATAAAGGTCAGCAGGTAGTTAAAGATGCGCAGAAAACAGTTGGTAAGTTTATATTTTGATTCATGATAGGCAGCATATGAATATCTCCTGCTGTTTGTTACACAGTCCGCCGTGAGTGCGAGAACATTGCCTCCCGAAACTAAGCATAATTTTCAATTTACGAAGCATAGTGTCCAAAGCGTGTTGGCTACCATGCATAGCGTTCAGTATTCATATTATACACGATGTAATAATAAATATTCTTCGAACAAAAAACGTGGTAAAAGCTCAACTCCGGGGCCTCTTTCGAAAACGGCGCCATGTCAGTGTCAACTTATACATGCATAGCCGAATCACTCAGTAAAACCTAACCCTAAACCTAACCCTACCCTAAAATAGGGTTAGGTTTAGGGTTAGCCTTCATCCTAACCCTAAAATAGGAACGCCGAAAGATCGTAGGCTACCCGGTGCGTCCCTATGCTATAAGCTAGAGGCCCCGGATCTGCGCTTTTACCAAAAACGTCATACAAAAACAATCGAATTACAGAAAAATTCATGTCGACACTACAAATGTTTAAGAGAAATATTTAGTTCTTACATTTGGCCACAACATCAAATAGATTAGATGTTAAATATAACAATAACTCACAATTAGACAAGTCTGTGCATCTGTTAAAGGACTGGATATTGTAGGGACCCTAACTTTAATATGAATTAAAGGGCTGTCCATGAATGATCTCATGCTGTTTTTGACAATTCTGTACCCCAACCCCTCCTCTTATCATGCTTTGTCATACAACCCTTACCATTATTGGTCATGGAGACTGGACTCACCCCCCCCCCCCCGTCCCCGCTCCTGCATGACGTCATTTATGGACGGCCCCTAAGGTACATTATCTGTTATAGGTGACTGTGGCACAAGGTCACAATGGACACATTTTAGCTGATTCCAAGTGGCCTCAACAGCTGGTTGACAGTACCGTACATGCCAGTCCCCTTGTCGTAAGTACATATGCATTGGAATATTGTTGCATAAGCTTCTACTTCTTATATCACCCCTGTATTTTTCTCCATAGGCTTAGCATTAGGAATTCATACTCCACGGCCGTGGAGGTATTGTACCCAATACTCAATGGCTAATTGGGTGATTTATCTCATAAATTAATTATATCATAGAGGGTGAGATAAGATCAGAAACCCACTCGATGAAAATAACTTGGTCCACACTCCACCTTGTTTGACTGCTATGTTCTTCACTCAGCTTCGCTCGGTGAATTAATCCATGGTCAAACTCGGCGGAGTATAGGCTAAGTTATTTTCATCTCGTGAGTTTCCTTCTGATGATTTCGTATTCTGTTGAATATCATATCGTATGGAATGACCTATACTCCTGTTGTTCAGTTCACTCAGGATGAAATATTTCAAATGACGATCGTGTGTGACAAAAGGATCGGATTAAAATCAGCAATACTTTACTCTAGTCTATGCCCGGTTCCAAGATCTCAAGTCATCCATCAGAAACATAACCAAATGAAGGCAACCTAACAATATGAGGGCATAATATCAACTGTAACCAAGTCTTTCCTCTCAGAGAACTTTTATTCGTGATCTCATCATTCTGCTTTGGGTTTCAGTTCGATGCCGACAATGATGGCAAACCTGATATCATCGTCGCGTCCTCCGATGCTCATCTGTATTTCTTTCACAACACAGGAGAAATCATGAACCGGACAATTAAGGTACTACATGTCTCAAACTTCATCCCCATATCTCATCAAACCTGGAGGCTATAGACATGTACCTACCAATATTATGATCAGCTTCGTCCCTATGTACCCTCAGGGTCCCTGGGACGTTAAACCACACACAAACAAACAATTATGATCTGCTTGACTGCCTATGTATCCACCTAGATTCCCTTGATCTACCATACCTTAATATATACATGTATTCCCAAATATTGATTATTTTATGTTAATTATTTGAATTGGTTCAGTAGACTCTAGATATGTAATTGTAAAGTTAGGGGCAATTATGAGGTATGGTCTGGTCTGTGGGATATAAAAAAAAGGTCAATTATGTTCACTAGGAGAAAATGGTATGTTCATCATTGATGAATGAGTGTGCAATTATAAATAGATATCAATTAAAAGGTTTTGGACATATTCAGTCTATGGATCATTTTCTGTAACCCACTTTCACCCAGTCAACTTGCCCTTTCTGCAACTGCCTGAGTCTAGGATCCAAACATATCAAGTACCAGTAGGTCAATATGGTATTTCGGTCTCAAGTGATCGGTCATGGTCAGCTGGGCACGCTTCTAAGACACTTAAGACACTGGCCCTCTGCTCCTTTCACAATACCACAGTCAATAGCACGCAGATAGTGAAGGGATAGTTTTTTGCAGCAAGCTGGAAGTCCATGTGAGCATTCTAACATTTAGGCAACATATATAGCGCGTGCAAGCGCACTCTAGTAATTCATTGTTTTTTACAATGCATATCTACAAACAGTGTAAATACAGAGGGCGTAACTGATTGTTATATGTTATAGGTTATCGCTGAATCCTTGGCCCGTCTGTATTACTCCACACCCCTCACCACAAATGCGTTGCATAACGCCTTGCTTGTTTTTGCTTATTCAGCTGCCAGGGCTCCAGGTAAATAGGAACTGGTCGCTGGAACAACTCAACGTGGATAAGGAAAGCATACATTCATATATCCTCGATAGACCGCCAGTCAATAACAAGGTTAGTACATTAAGAAAGTGCTTCAAATATACATGTACCGTAAAACTCTGCTTAAATACGCCAACCCCGGTTATAAGCCAACCCCCCACTTCAGCAAAATGCTATAAGCCGATTCTGGGGGCGTTTCAACTTTAGGAAAATCCCAATTATAAGCCGACCCCCCACTTTGGGGTCCTAGCCCCAAATCCCCCCTCCCATCCCCCCCCCCCCCTCCTCGCAACTTTTTGTAGAATTTTTGGTGTAGAATACAATGAACTTTAGTACCAATATAGGATATAACATGCTATCTGACAAATCACTACCATCAAATGATTCACATTTGTACACTTCTGTCTTTTTTGGTACTTCACTATAGATTTGTACTAATTTGGGGGGTTTGAAAAATAAATTTTTGAAATACCCCGTTTGTAAGCCGCCGCCCCCCCCCCCCCCCCGACTTTGGAAAAATCTATAAGCCGATTAAAAAAAATCCTTTTAGAAAATCGGCTTATAATTTCATAGATTAGATGTTTTTAGAATTATGTATGTTATTATCATCATAGAACTAGTGAGTAAATGCATTTATTTACAAGGGACCATCCATAAAGTACGTGCAGAGAATTTCTGAAATTTTGGACCCTCCTGCCCCTCTCCCAATCTTGTACGCAATAGAACAAAGAGGGAGCATACGCAAAATATCTGAAATTTTGGACCCCCAACCCCCCACCCCCCCTTAGTGCGTACGTACTTTATGGATGGCCCCCAACAACAAATATCGTGGTCGTCTTTTTCTAACAGGCTGAACCGGGCTACGTCATTGTTGACGCTCACATATTAGGAAATGCTGTGATAGCTGACATGAATGCAGACAATGTCATCGAGGAAATGGTCATCCCCGTCAGCTACTACTTCGACGACGAGTACTACAGGTACGTGAGTGAGGGGAACCGTGCAGGAGAGTAATCTCATAGTCAACTTGTGATAATAGCCATGGATTTTTTATACTTTCCTTAACCAAATTACAATGTTTCAGAATCAAGCTTTCTACATAAAGCGGGGAAGATGGCTTAAATAAATTACATTCGATGTTATTTAGTAATATGTTTCAAGATAAAATGTATGGAAAAATATCGTTTTCCTGAGCTTAAGTAAAATCATTCAATAATTTTTTTTTATATCATTGGGTTTGTTTTGTTCAAGATAAGACGTTGAAAGATGAACAGGGACTGGTTTTTGAGACGCGATAATCGTTAATAGCGATTATTAAAGATATCATGAATTTTCAAGATAAAGACGACGACCATTGGCCCCAATGGTTTGATAATTATCGCCAAATGTATGATAGTTACAAAACGGTTGCTATTAACGGACATCACCTCCATAAAACGGGTTCTTGGTTATTCATTATGCTTCTGTTTTCTTTTTCCATGCTGTCTCTAGTTCACGTTACTTGCGTGTTGTATGCTGATAATTTCTATTATGTAGCAATGAGGAAATGCGTGACGCTCGAAGCATTGCCGCTGAAGATTTACGTCACTATCTGGTCGGAGGTTTGGTTTTCCTGAATTTAACAAGCGGCAAAGTCATGTTAACGACACATCTAGAGTTAACAAACGTGAGTGTTCTCTTTTAACTAAAAACTATCCTTCTGGGTAATATCTATCAAAGACAGAATGATTTCATTTAATAGACCATTAAAATAGAAATTTGTTTTACAGAAGAGAAAGGTTATTTCATGTCATTTTACAAAAGAAACATGATTATTTATGACAATATCAGTGCGTTTTACTCATGCACTATTTATCCATACGCACTGTTTTTCCGTATGCGCCACCCGTATGCGGCGAGTATGTCTTTTATACTCCCTATGTGTTTTCTATGGCCACTTTATATCAGGTGGATAATAACCATCCCCACTAGGATGAGAATTCACTTGAGTCATTTTCCACCTTTATCCACCTCTTTTAGCGAGTCTTGGACCGCGTCACAGGAATTCTGTGTCCATGTTACCCTAGGACACTCATCAGTGTCTCTAGGCTCGCAAGAACCTTAATTCTCCTTCATACTTCTACCAAGGTAAGTAATCAGATAATTGCCTATTACCCACTAGGTGGACGCGGAGTACCCCGGCTACGTCATGTTCGCGCCGACCGTCGTCGATCTGGACGGGGCTCATGGCCCACTGGAGACTGTCGTGGGCACGTCAGCGGGACAGATCCACGTCATCGAGGGTGATGGCTCGAATCGCAAAGGGTGGCCGCTGGCACAAGAACCCCTCAATGGACAGGTAGGTTATCCCTACCTTTTAGTTTAAAAAAAAAACAAGTATATAAGTGTAAGCAACTGCATTTGATGCTGCTTTGGAAGTGTCTCTACATTATATTCTGTATACATATAAGTCTACCAGAGTTCTGACATATATCTTGTTCAGAGAAAAGTTTCGACCCGAGAATTATAGTAGATATGCCTTCGAAAATGGTCTGAATCATGAAAAACATAACGGATATGTGGTGATACAGAATTCTTATTTTCCAAAGTAGAAACTTCGAATAGCATTACATGAACAGGTTGAAACATAGCTGTATACGAGAGCGGTCTTTTTAACTCGTGCTCAATTAGATATGTTATAGCAAATACATTAGAAACGGACACCTCGCATAAGCGGACCCCTGCATTAACGGACAACTTTGGTCGAAACAGTTACATATTTCAGACGTTTATTTCAACCCCGTGTAAGCGTTCGCCCCGCGTAAGCAGACACTTTGCCCCAGAATGGATGGTGTCTGCCTAGCAGGGTTCTAATGTACGTGGGTGCTAATGGCCACAGTCCCAACTTACAAAGAAAAGTAACTTTGGGACATTAATTTTCCTTTTTTTTATCATTGCCTGAAGAAGTCGGATAAATCAGACGAAAAATCGCAACAATCCCCATTCACCGCCCCCTACCTCGATGTAAATTTATCCCCTAATAAATCAACTTAAATAAAATAATAAAAAAATATAAAAATAAAAATCAGCTTGTCTGGTTTTCTGTGGGATTGTCTATCTACTGATGTTTTTTTTATATCGCATTACTTTTGCCTAGATTCTGGTGGCGGATGTGGACCTGGACGGTAACATGGAGATCATTGCTGTGGACACCAGCTCCAAGGTGATGTGTTACCATGGTAACGGGGACCTGCTGTGGGAGACGGTGGTGTCAGGCACGGGTACGAGTGCCCCGCGTGTCGCTGACATCGACCAGGACGGCAAGCTCGATATAGTCCTGGGCACCAACGACGGGTAGGTTATTCTATTAACAAAAATGATGTTCCTAGTCACCACATTCTCTCTGATATTCAGTGACATCAAGGAAGAATATCACACAAAAGATAGAACATCAAGTCACGCTAAGCCATGACACTGAACATACATGTTTTTTTTTAATTATTATTATTATTTTTAACATCAACTTGTTGACAGTTGCTGCAATGTCCTGGATCCTGGGATACAGTGGAGTTGTTGTAGTTTTGGTTGTTGTCACACACCTGTGATGTCACAACCATGAGCATGCCATGGTTGCCACACAAGAAGGCCAATTGCAAGTCAAATATATATATATTTTTTTTTAAAGAAGATAAAAGATGTATCCTCGCCATCTGCTGCTAGATGTAGGTGCTAGATCTCTACTATAACTTTGTCTCACCATTCTAGGCAGGTGTGGATACTGGAGGGTGCGGACGGCAAGGTGAAGAAGCAGTGGCCGTTCCGGGTGGGTCGCGGGTTAACAGCCACGCCTCTCATCACACAGCTCACCCCCACATCCGTCATAGACGTGGTAAGTATTCACAGTGCGTTTATCAATCTCAGTGTGCTTTATGTTTTATTATCATCTTTTGTTTATCAAATTATTTTTCTTGTTTAAAACAAAGAGAATGAATTGGGCCTCATTCACATTAGTGAGTAGAGGTTCAAACCACTGCTGTAATAGAAAACCACAAACCATGGTGAATTATATCGTTGGATCTAACTAAAAGCCTATTCCTACTCCAATCAATTTGATGGTTTTGCTGTTTTCACTTAAAAAAACCCAGAAATTTATGAAAAGAAAAAATGAAAAATAGATAAAAGCATAATACTACATAGATCAACTTGATGGTTTTGCTATTTTCACTTAAAAAAACCCCAAGATATATAAAAAATAAAAAAATAGATTAAAGCCTATTACTCTTTAGATCAACCTGGTAGCTTTGCTATTTTCACCTAAAAACACACAAAAATATAGATTACAAATAAATGAATAAAAGCCTATTCTTACTTAGATCAACTAGATGGTTTTGTTATTTTCTCTTAAAAAGAAAAAAAATATATATATATGAAAATTAAAAATAAAATCGTTATTTTCAGGTGATCCTGGCGGAGGACGCGCACCTGCACATCGTGTCTGGTGACGGGAAGAAGTGCCGGCACGCCGTCAGTCTGGGCGAGACGTCGCTCGTCAGCGTGCTCACCTCCGACCTGGTGCCGTCCGCGCCCGGCCTCGAGCTGCTGGTGGCGACACGCGACGGGACGCTCATGTGTCTGGGACGCCGCGCCCCGGAGCCCGCGACGCGCGACACTGTCGTCATGAACGCTCAGCCCGCAGAGACGCGCAGCGCCAACGACTTCGTCTACTCCGCCTCCAAGGTAAGTCAGAAACGACTCAGATCAGGACTTAGTGTTCTAAGAAAGATTACTGTCTAGATTTAAGATGAAGAAGTTCAAGTAGAAAATAGAAAATGTGTATTCTCGGGAGCGGAACATTTAGTTTCTTTCACAACCGCTAGGGGCAAAGGGTATTGCCAGTTTCGATCACCCTAGCTTTCTGTTATTATCGCTCGACCAGCGTTACGAAAATCGATGTTTGAACTCTCTCTACATGATAAATATGTGTAATTAAAGGTAGTTTGATGTGTTCCTAACAAGATATATCAAAAACCTTTGCAGGATAGAAGTATGAATGCTTAAATTTAAAGATTTATTTACTTTTGAGCAAGTTTTTATTTTGACAGTTGTAGCAGCCTGTCATTGCAATTTCGGCAGATTGCTGGAAATAAGACCAAATATAACGATCTTTGCAAAACGAATTGATAGAAAAAAAACCACCAAACATCTTCCCCAGCTCTTCAGCCATATGACATTTTTTGTTTAATGTCTCTATGTTGTATATTTACTGAGATATCACCAGAGATAAACAGTGGATTTAACATTGGTTTCAATGGGGTGAAAAGTTGTTTAACGCTCCGTGCTATGAGAGTGCACTGCACCGCTTTCGGGAAAATAAACTGCAGAGCGAGAAAATCGAGCAACGCATTGTACCTTTGTGACGTCAGCACCGCTCCCGAGAATACCAGGATTTTGTTAGAGGACTGTTGTATAATACCCTGACACCTGAAGACTGTCAAATGACGCACTGCCACCTGAACCATGTAACAACTAAGCGGTAACTATTGAGGATATAACAAGAAACTGTTGTATCTGCTACCGTTTATACCCTCAGAAAATGGGGTACAAAATATCCAAGCTGACACCTCCAGTCTAGATAAAAACCCTAAAAAAGATAGATACAAAATTCAAACCTCACTTACCGATGTCTCCAATTCTTTATAATGGGTGGAGACGTAGCTTCCGATCTTCATGACTTTCTCAAGCCGATCAGTTTGAGACGAATAGATTTGTCATCTTTTATAACGATTGAAACATGTAGATTAGGTTGTTCAGAATTTCAAAATCAGACAGCATACATGGCCATTCTCTGACCATACAGACTGGTGTGAAAACTTATTACTGCTCAAATAAAAAATGCTTCTGCTTAGAACTCCTGCTAATTGTTAAAAATGTAACGCCCCTCGTTATTTCACCCCTGGTATTTTTGTCCCGTAGGCTGAACATTGGTTACTTATTTTCCAGTATTATCCAAATGGTTTGAACGTTATGCAATATTCACTCGGCTTCGCTTGTTCATATCGCTCTGCATCAAACTCATGGGGAACAAAGACTTTGACCAAAACTTGCTGGTTTCTTCTTTATTATTTTATACCATGAAAGCCGAGTGAAGTGAATATCCCGACATAGATTATAATAAAGGTGCCTATATTAGCCCACGAGAGCAAAGATGCAGTTTCAGCTGTTGAGTAGTTTAACGGATTTGTTACTTTTCTTTGATTTTTACACAGATTGGAATAGTGTTGCAGAACATCGAACGTGGTGTCCTTCCAGTCACAGGGACATCTCTCGATCTTTACTTTGTTATCGTTGACAAATTTGTCATACGTGGTGGACCTGCCAGGACGTACAAAGTCAGCGTAAGTCTTCCATCGTTCCATATTAGAATCCAAGATAATCACATTCTCTGCTATTCAAGAGTCAGTCTTGTACATGAAGTAAACAAATAAATTCAATTAATTATGACAAGAAAAGACTATGATTAAGGATCTATTCCATTGCGCCGATTTCACTCCCGATGTGGTCCGGATGTACTCCAGTTTCAGCCCTGGCACAAATCGGCGCAATGGAATCAGGCCTTTACTTATTTCTAATCAAGATAATTCTGTATAGCTCTTTACTCCTAGTCAATCACAGAGTGCATTGGCTTGTAAAAAGCAATAGCCCTTTAGCAATTTTCCTAAAATCAATACCTCTACTTTTGGATTATGCTAACAGGCTCTCATGGATGAAGTGATCAAATATTGAAGATAAAATAAAACAAAACCAACAAGCAAATATTGAATGCGAAGAATACTGTTCGAGTGGATGCAATCTCATAGTCTTGTTTGTTTGTGATGCTATATAGATAAATAAATAAATAAATAAATAAATAAATAAAATATATATAATATCTAAAAAAAAAAGAAAGAAGATGCTATATACAGGGATCTTACGAAGAGATTTGTGATTTTCACACCAGAGGGCAATACTGTTGACCTGCTGAAACCTTGCGCCTCTTGGAACGAACCTCCCTGTACTAATACTTCATAGAAAATAATGTAAAATCTGATAACTTCGCATCTACTCAAGATATCAGTAAATAGTAATATAAGGGAAGTGTGGCCTGTATGTCTGAAGGAATTATATAGTGTGAAGGTTGAGATTGCGAATATATTTGGTTTGTAATGTAGAGTGTTTGACTTGGTAATATATATTCATACACGACACCTTGCCTGACATAAACTCTGTAATTGTTTGGTTTCTTTTGTTGATGTTTTTTTTTCTTATCTCTAAATAATCAAACAACAGTTAGATTACTATCAAAATGTTGAGTAAAGAAGCTCAGACCAGATAAAAATGCATAGGCCTGATGCCCTAACACAACCCTCGAAGTAGAATATGATGCCTGATGAGCCGATCTCGGCGAAGCCTTGAAAGTATCCCCTTAAGACTGACAATTTCATTCTTTATTACCATCATTCATTGTACAAACACGCCATGCTTTACTAAGAGAGCCTCTACAGATCACTATAGAGACGCCAGGGATACAGATGTGGACATCAGTGATGTCACAGCTGACAGTGCACTATGGTTAAAGTGGTTAGGGGCAGTTCTAATAACTCTCATTCAAGGTAGCATCGCTGAGGGAGAAGGACATTGTCTCGTCATATCTTCAATAAATAGTAATTATCTAAAGTGAACCATCTGACTCTTCCTCACCAGGTGTACCTGATGAACAGACGCCTGGTGACATCTACGTACGAGCAGCCCGGCTCTTACTACCTGACCATCTCGTGCCCGTCCACTCCGGTCCACGCCGTGGTGAGCGTGGTGATGACCACGCGTCACGGTGTGGTGTATCGCGACTCAGCCACTCTCCATTTCAACACGCACTTCTTAAAAGACCTCCAGTGGCTGCTTGTCTGCCCTTTCCTTGCTATGTCTGCTGTGGTATTACTTCTGCATGGATACCCAGCTGTGGACCTACTCCCCATCACATATAGGTCGAAGACGAGCTGATCTTACCTTGACACTTGTAGGAAAATACATCATTTTCTAACTTCACCATTTTCCTATGGAAATCTACTTATTTATGATTATGTGTCACATTTTGTATGTTTATATAGAATGGTCAATATAAATTCACCCCGATTTGATTTGATGATATCACGTATAGAAAAAATGCTCAGAAGGATGTTATCTGATCTCTTTCCTTCATGTTTTGAAATATGTTCCCTTAAGCGACCAGCCCTCTAATGCGGCCATCAACCTAAGCAGGAAAGTTGGTCACATTAGCGGGAGTCTATTGTATATTATTATTACCCACCTAATATGGGGTCTCCATACTAAACTTACGGAGCCTTTTAAGATCGCTACTGAGTAAAATATGGAAAGTCGCTCTTCTGCCACCTCACGGGAAAATTAGGAACGATTTTATATAAAAAATGCTAAGCGCTTAAACGCTTATTCCACCAACTAGATGCTGGCCAAGCCCGATGCCTGTACACCAACTACACAGCGTTTGCCAGAATATCTGGCCTCTAGGAGGTATCAGCCTGTTTGATGGAATTGCATGCCAGTTCCAGCCGGCGCCAGCTCTTGGTTGGCAGGTGAAATTGGCATCTATTGGGGTTTGTTGAGTCTAGTTTCTATTAAGTTACAAGATTCTTTTCCTATGAATAGTTGAAATGTGAATGATAGATACAACCTTACTATGAATTTGAAATGTGTGGCTGTATTCTCCTTGTCACTTGGAGTTTTACTATGCGTCAACCACGCAAAGAATAAGGCCACTCAGATCAAAATCATGGCAATATTGGTGTATATATATATTTATTATCCATTTTGTACAAAGTCCCCATTAAGAATGTATGGGGACTCAGTAAACCATGACCCATTATATAAAACCTGTCAGATACCATAACTGTGGTATACGAATTCAAATCCATGGCATACAAGAAAATAGTCCCTTTATGCTATAGAGCAGAAAAAGAGTCTGTATTGTTATAACCTTTGATATTACAATTACTTGGTTTAATTTAATTTATAAGAAAGGATGGATGATAAATGCAACACAAGATGGGTTTGTGAACAGGCAGCTCTGTAAACCACTCGAGGTTGATGGCGTAATAAACTCACTTGCGCTCGTGTATTACTACGCCCCAACGAGTGGGTTACGGTTCATGTATGTCCGGTGTTCAAAACGCTATTTCGGACATCCCATCACGCATCAGTTCATGGAATATGTGAACGATTGGGTTAAAAATCATTAAACTTAGCAAACCTCTATCCAATAAAGTATTTTAATGGAGACACAAACAACGTGATAACTGATAACACCACACTCTCAATACTTAAAGAACCGATGGCTTAGAGAATGTGGTAGAGGTGTTGGTGAAATAATTTTAATTATATTTATTACATCCAAGATTGAGCATGTTGCGTCTTCGTAACCAGGCGTTTCAAGTCTTCCCAAGACGTGGTATGGTAATAATTTATTCTGTGCGATATGGTATTAAGATATAAGAATGTATGGTTCATATTTAACAGAGGTACTTCGCTTGATGAAAGTACTATTGGAGTATCATCATAATCATATAAAATTTACTTGCAGCAAATCATGGATAAAGTTGTACAGTACACATCTAGCGTAGATCTGAGATATTTGAACGTGAGAGTGATGGGTGAGTCGGTCTATGATAGGCTGCATAGAAATGCATTCAGTATGTATTTGTGTGATTTGGTTTTTATTTATTCAATGGTTAGACTATGAACGATCTTGTAATACAGGGGCCTATTGAATAATCTAGGATCGTACATGAAGACCCTTTTCTGTAACTCGTACAAGGATTATCGTTTGATAATATTTAAGGCTGTTGGCTAAGACAGTATTACTCTTCCATAAGTGCTGAATAAAATTGACCCACATCGTCACTGGGTTTCTATGGCATACGGAAAAGGGTCTACATGTAGGATCCTGGATTATCAAATAGACCCCTGGTCTTGTGGACCATACCGGTAAACATTCCATGCAGTTATCTTCAATTATCATGTAAAGTTTTCTGAGTATGTTGTTCCGCTATTCAGTCAGACACAATGTCAGGCTGTGCCAAATTTTGAGTATGTTACTCGATGAATGTAACCTAGTCCTGTATAAAGTGTATACATAGGTAATGTAAACCTTCATTTGGTGTAAATTATGGCACATTGGTCCTGCACCCACAGGTACAGAAACATTTGGTTTTTTTAGCATAAGCACTTGTATGTAAATCGCAGAGGATAATATAGTCATCGCCAGAAATATTGTATATGGTCAGTCAATAGCACCATGTATCCTACCCCTCATATTAATCTCCACATACTTAGAAGGGTATAAGTGTATGCCACAATTACGTCGTGGAATATTTATATGCGACGGGTGACATGTGAAGTTAAAAACACATGACAGGGTAGGTTAAAATCTAAACGTCTCTCAATTTCAAATAATTGTTGGTATGGCATTTGTTTGTCTTCCGCTATAGATATCTCTCAGCTCCGCTTCGTGAAATCATTCCACCAAGACAACTCATGCCATACAAACAATTATATGAAATTTTATGCACACTCTCCTGAGGATTTTGATACTTTCATTCTTAAACTTTTACTGGTATGTAAGATATTCATCAGTCACCAACTAGAGGCAATATTAGAGACTATATCTGAAATTAAAATCTAAAATCTAAACTTCCAACAACGGAAGAGTATATGTGATTTACTTATGAGATTGAAAAACGGGTATTAAAATTTTGTTAATTATCAGGAATCGCCTACATTGGAAGTAATATAAAGACAAAGTAATCAAACTGCAACTTCATAAGTTTTTATTAATAAAGTCTCCATACATTGTTCAATCCAATGAGTGTCAGTGTATTGATTATTCAATCAAAGAATATAAGTAAGGAAGACCGCTCTCGTATATAGCTTTGTTTAAAGCTGTTTATGAAACGCCATTCCAAGTTTCTACTTTGGAAAATAAGAATTTGGTATCACCACATGTCAGTTAAGTTTTTCATGATTCAGACCATTTTCGAAGGCATATCTACTAAATTTCTACGGTCGAAACCTTTCATTGAACAAGATGTAAACTTGTATTTTTTTATATTTTGCAAGTGCAACTTTCCTATACAAGTCAGTTCCTGAGTATAAACAAATAGGTAATTCCTGAAGCTAATTGATATCAAATAGACAGACCGAAGAAGTACCCTATAGAATTATCAATATTGTGATAATATACCTGATCTAGATGCTGACCTTTGAAATATGTATGGACTATATGGTCCTTCAGAGATACAGATCATATGCCAAACTTGGCTCATATCTAAGATATTGAGCAAGGCCTAGCATCCAGGGTGATATTAGAAATTATATTTGTAATAACATGGTTGATAAGTGATGGCAGTAAGGTTTGACTACCATCTGAAAATGGTAGTGGGCTATAAAGCCAATTCCTTCATATAATAGGCCATGATAAACATTTTTCTCAATAACAATTCTAGTTAACTATTTCAGCTCTCGCGTTGGTTTAACTTTTAGCCAAAGTAGAGTACTGAACATTCCAGACAAAAAAACCAATGATTCAATTGGTTAGTAATGAAAGATTCTTTTTATGCACCTGTGCAGCAGAGATTTCACTTTGCATGGTACCACAACTCAATACCGTTAGTGCAAAATGAATATTCATTAATATACAGAATGTTGAAAGCTTTCAATTTACAACGGGAAATGCAAATTATCACACCTATGCATAGGCAATAATTATAACATTAAATATAATAATAGATCACAAAACATGACTAAAGTTGAGGTGCCACGGAAAATATAAAAAAAACATGGCTCTTTTTAACGAACCGCGGTACCATTATAATTGTTTTTAGAATCATTTATGGTCCATGCGACTAGTGGCCGCTCTCCAGAACGAGGCTACAGACGACATGAAGCCCCCCGCGACGCTCATCCCATCCTGTGCGCCTGCGTGGGCGTCCAGCTGTGACGTCAGATAGCTGTCGGCGGAACGCGGCGTCATCTCGAAGTCGAGCGGGGAGACGGGAACCCGCTCCCACTCCTGATCCGTCTGGTCCACCTCGTCCTCCGAACTCGTCAACTCCAGTTCGCTGGCCTCCGACTGGTGGCTCTCATCCAGCGACAGCATTAACTCCGGTGTCACCTCGAAGGGTCCAACGCTGTGAGGAGCGAGAGGAATGTCCAAATATCACGTTAAAACATATATGTGAAAGAATTGAGAAACTCCTAAATTTGGATAATAGACAAGAAAGACTAATAAACGATATTCCAGTCCCATGTGGACTATATTAAAATGAATATACTACGACAAAATAGAATCTAGCTAGCTCTGGCTTTCGAACACACTGAGTAGCAACAGGAATGTCCAAAGATCACGTTGGAATAAATATGCTATGACCAAATAGAATCTATATAATAGATATTAATTTAATACAAATAACTACCCCATCATTATTTTTCACAGGAACCAGCCCATCGGAGAGTTCGTGGGAATATTTTCCTCATCTCCCAGAATATATGTAGCTCTAGCTTTTGAAGCTATCAAGTGTTTTATATTCTATATTAGGCCATTAAAATCATAGCTAAAGATAGGCGTGGTGAAAGGGTGAACCATGTAAGATTAACAAGTAAATAAAATTCCAAATAATACTTTTTATCAAGATAGAGGACAAGAAAAATTACATCTCCCAAGATTAACAATTAATGTTTCATTCTTTTATTGTTTGGAACTCGAGATAAGTAACTCTTAATGATGAAGCTATATATTGTTTGTTTGATAATAAATTGCTTATACATTTAATGATAACCAATTTTGCCAGAAATGTAACTTATATAATGATTTCATAAATGCTCCACATTCGTTTAAGCATAGCATATAGGATATATTACTTACGTCACATAATATATTAACAATCAGTTTCATCTACTCTAGGATATGTGAGTGGACATACTTTATGATGAATTCTGAGTAAAATTCCCGGGATAGTTATTTTGTGGGTTTTTTTTCTATTTACAAAATTAGCACAGAGAACTACAGGTAATGTCTATTGATAGAAATACAACAAAAAAACGAGAGTAAAAAGATTTTCAAAGGATGTGTAAAAATGTTATAGGTTTCGTTAGTAGCACTCTAAGCAAGCTGTCATATTGGTGCCTTGCCATTGTAGTGGAAAAAAGATGAAAAACAATTCAAATGGAGTCAAATATAACAGAATGTGGAATGAAGCACCATTAAAAAAAAAGAGAAGAAGAAAAGATGTAAATGTGATTGACTACGATGTGGCGTACTGACCGGCCGAGACTGTGCGCCTCGAGCAGCACGAGCAGGTTGTGGATGGTGTGTCTCGGGTGGAGCAGCTCGGGGCTCACGTTCTGAGTGAAGCACAGGTGGAGCACGTTGTGGTTGAGACGAGACACGGCGCGCTCAAACTGCAGCTCCGTCTTCTCCTGCCCGCAGAACTCACTGCAGCCAAACAGTTACCCATGTATTGTCAGACCATTTTTAAAATCCTTTTTTTTTTTTTTTTTTTTAATGTCTTAACCCTTAAAGGACGGGTACCTGCGGCCGGGCTACCCCCTTAAGGACGGGTGCAAGTGTCACTGTATACCGCTAGGACACGGGCACTTATCTTAGCCTGGTATAAACGTCCATTGGCTTAGCATTACGAACTCGTTCTCAACAGGCTTCTGAGAACGGTCACTCGTTCTCCACGGGTGATAAAGAGATGAATATTTCCAGGCTAAGATAAATTCAGAAACATATTCATGCTTGGTCTGAGTTCCTGTTCACCATCTCATTTGGAGTGCTCCAGAATATTCACTCGGCTATCGCCTCGTTCATATTACTGCGCACTCCAAACTCGATGGCGAACGAGGACACAGACCAAACACTCATCAGTTTCTTTCTTAATAGCCATCAAAACCCATATCTTGAGTGTTTAATCTGGAAATAGTTTTCACGTGGAATTTACACCCTCGGAGAGATTGAGAAAACATGGAAAACACATCGTTATTTTCCATGGAATGGGGTTGGGCGTGTGGGGGTGGTTTGAATCACTACTCATTGATGTGAATGAGGCCCAATTTATTCTCTTTGTTTCACACAAGAGAAAATAATTTGATAAACTGAAAATAAAATTTAATATTTCCATGGAAAAGTGAACAGCTGCCATCTGTGAATATTGTGGATTTTTGAAATCTTAGAAATTACATTTTAATTAGTTGGGGGTAATGAGAAAATAAGGAAATATTGTTAATGTGGAATTTTCTGACTCAGAAAGACTGAGAAAACATGGAAAACACATTATTATTGGTTATGGAATGGGGCTGGGGTGTGTCTCACTGTTTATTGGTGTCAATGATGGCCAATCTAATCTCTTTGTTTTACACAAGAAAAAATAGTTTGATAAACTGAAAATGAAAACAATGATTTCCTTGGAAAAGTAAACAACTGCCGTCTCTGATTATTGTGGATTTTTGAAATCTAATAAATTATGATTCTAATTTCGTAGGCAAAGTTCCGTAGGATTCGATTTTGTATTAATTTTCCCTCCGATTTTCTAAAAGTACATTTACAGCTTTATTCGATGTTTTTACTTTACATGGTTTGAAGGTTTACCTGTAGCACATTTTCTTGGGCAGGTTGACGTCGAGAAAGTGGGCGAGTAACTTGACGAGTTGGGAGGTGTAGGAGAGTGCGGCACTCAGTGTGTAGGCCGGGTTCCGCTGTCCGGGCTCAGTCTCGTTACTCGGTACTCCATACTTGTTCTCAGATACTGCAACCAAACAACACCATTATACTGCATTGTCATCATTTGTTCACAGGGATGTCAGTTGGGGTCAGGGAAAAAAGTGGAAACATTTTTCAGGTGGATTTTTCTGCCTCAGAGAGACCTGGAAATCTTGTATGATATGTCCTTGTCGGCCATGGAATGGGGCTGAGGATCTGTGGGGAGGTTCAAACAACTGTTTTATTGGCGTAAATGAGGCTAAATCCATCTTATCTTTGTTTGACGCAAGGAAAAGCAATTACATATATTGAATTGAAAGTGGATTTCGCCGGATAAATGGAAAGTTGACATCTCCGTTACATACAGGTGTATCAGCAGTCTTTAGAGACAATCTCTGAAGTCATTTGCAACAACACCCATACACCCCCCCCCCCCCCCCCTCCCAATCAGTTAGGTTTACCTTAAATTTGCTTGTGACGCAACACTGGCCAATATACCTTTACATTCATTACTTTTGAGATGACTTCCTGACCGTACTGATAGCTATTTCCTTTAGTTGATTTGGTGATGTAGCATTCTTATTTCCAGGGATGTCAGTTGGAGACAGACAAAAGACCAGGAAATATTGTTCATGTGGAATTTACAGCTTCAGAAAGACTGAGAAAACATGGGAAACAGATAAGTGTTGCCCTGAAATGGTGCTGGGGGTCTGTGGGGAGGTTCAACTGTTTTATTACCGTGAATCCGTCTCAATTTATACTTTCTTTGTTATATACAAGAAATAATTGGTGTTAGAGATACAAACCAATATAAAAGAAGAAATGATTCTTATGCCCAAGTCAGACTGGCGTAAAATAAAACGGCGTTTTCCTGTGTACGCACTTCTACGCATTTTGAAATTTACGTTGTAAAACGCCGCAAAACGCGGAGATACGTAGACGAAAGTCGGAATGTGCCGAAAAATGCCACAATACGTACAGAAGCGTAAATAAGCGTTGATTAACGTTGAGAAGCATACTAAAACGTTAAAGCAAAGCAAACAGATATGTTCCAAATCCGTAGCTAATATGTGGTCCCCACCAATTCAAATACGTAGAAGAAACGCCAAAATTTACACCAGTGTGACTGGGGCATTATAAACTGGAAATGAAAAACAAGGATTTCCTCGGAAAAAATTAAATTGTTTGTGGTTTAACGTCCCAGGGAACACAGATGTTATATAGGGACCAGGGACCCGTTTTTAGACGGGATAATCGTTAATGACGACCGTTTTAAGGCCCATGTCTAATTATCATACATTTGGCGATAATTATCGAATCAATGGTTTTTGTATTTATCTTGATAACCGTTTTGAATATTAAATAATCGCTATTAACGATTATCTCGGTCTAAAAACGGGTACCAGGAAAAAAAAAGAAAAAACTGCCGTCTCTGTATTCATCGCTGGTTGCAGCACTTACGCCATAGACTTGCTCAAGTCTTTGATTATGAACATTCATTGAATGTGTTACAAGCTTCCCCTAGGGCGAGGGGAGTGGAGGGGTAGGGGTAAGGCTGACGGTAGGCTGGCAGGGAGAGGTGGGTAGGATACAGGGACTGAGACCAGTCTACTTACACCATATGGAGTAGGCCGTGTAGTCCCCGTTTCCCGGCAGCGTGGGCTCCACGATACTGTACTGATGTTCGCCGCCGTTGTCGGTGTAGACCCAGCGACCACGGATGTAGGCCGTACGACGCGCCTCAGCCAGCGCACTTACCGTGCTCAACACCATGCTGTCAGAGTCACTGTTAAAACGAGATCTTACCTTTATTAAACAGTAACACCCCAGGTAAACGGACACCCTCAGTTCCGGGCCAAAGTGTCCACGTATGTGGGGTGACCGCTTACGTAGGGTGTTCAAGTTTCCTCCGGGCCAATATGCAAGTGTTATATACCGATATGTAGGGGAGACAGAGGGGATGGTAGTTCTGATATCCATTTTCCAAAATCTCACTGAGATCCGCAGTTATTAAACTTAGAATTAGAAGATGCATTTTCTATGAATATACTCACAGAAAATCATAAAAAAATCACAGATTAATCTATTTTTGGTAGGGTATCCGTCAAGGGTGTCCGCTTACACGTAGGTTTTAGGCTTATATATGTAGACGGTGTCTGCTCTATCTAATTCCCAAATTCCATAATTTTCTGTTGCGTAATATACATGTGAGACATGTCATATTTTAATTTGGAATGAGTCTTGGACCAACAGTGATCATAACTGGCCAATAGTGATCGGGTCTATGTAACGCTTTGCTGGCATGATCGCTATATTGTTCGCCCAAATGGTCATTCTTTTTCGATCACAACAAACAAAAACGTCGCTGTCTGAAAAACACTCCCCTGATTAGCCGAATAGGAAGATAGTGATACAATATAAGGTTACCTCTTTGGTTGTATCTCTGAGATGGGGAAGATGTAGTGGAGCAGGTCGTTGATGTGCTGGCGCCGGACCGTGTAGAGTTTGGTGTGGGCCTCTTGTAGCCCCACATCAGAGCGGCTGAGCTGCTCACGGCCCTGCTGTAAGTAACGCTTAATCCGCAGCAGTTTCTCCGACCGCCGCCAGGTCTGCGTGCGCCGGGTCTCGTTGCTCTTCTTTAAGGCTTCCACTGTGGTGTGGTCTGTGAGGGGAAGAGGGGAGGCTTAGAAACAGTGGGCATGGAAATGAAAACAAAAATCAAATAAGATCTTTAGAAACAGTTGGCAGCTTGTGAGTATACATCCTCCATGTGTTTAGTATTCGGTTCTCATGTTTTCTTTTTTCTTTTTGTGATTTGAAATGTTTTTGCTTCATATTCTTAGTTTCATTTTTGTTGTTGAAAAAATCATCTTGCTCTTCTCCACTGTGGTGTGGTCTGTGAGGGGAATAGGGGAGGCTTAAATACAGTTGGCATGGAAATGAAAACAAAAATGAAATAAAATCTTTAGAAACAGCTGGCAGCTTGTGAGTATACATCCTCCATGTGTTTAGTATTCGGTTCTCATGTTTTCTTTTTTCTTTTTGTGATTTGAAGTGTTGTTGCCTCATATTCTTTGTTTTTTTGTTTTTTTTTAATCATCTTGCTCTTCTCCACTGTGGTGTGGTCTGTGAGGGGAATAGGGGAGGCTTAAATACAGTTGGCAGCTTGTTAGTGTCTCACCCCTGGTATTTTCCACCATAGACTTAACATTGGGAACTAGCATTCAACGCCCATGAGATATTTAGGAAAAATATCTAATCGGGGATTATGTCACAGATTTTAGCCCATTAGTCAATGTGAAGGGTGAGATAAATTCAGAAACACATTCAAATTTTTGGTCAGAGCTCGATCCCATCTCGTTTGAATCACTACGTAACTCATGCAGCTTCGCCTTATGAATAACTATGTGATTCTCAATGGGATACGAGCTGTGACAGTAAACTTTCATAGTTTTCCTCTATAGGTCTGTGTGCACCGGGTCTTGTTGCTCTTCTTTGAGGCCCCCACTGTGATGTGGTCTGTGTGGGGAATAAGGGAGGCTTAGAAACAGTGGGCATGGAAATAAAAACTAAAATAAAATAACATTTTTAGAAGCAGTTGGCAGGTTCTGGGTATCCCCAATGTGTTTAGAATTCGGTTCTCAGGTTTACTTTTCTTTTGAATTTTCTTTTTGTGATCAAAATTGTTGTTGTCTACGTCCCGACGCGAGAGGCTAAGGGACATATTTTATGGGACAAAGGGTTGAGAACGGAATTGCTATGGGTTCTCTCACTACAGTTTCTTATTATTATACACCTGAAGAACACAAACAAATGTCATAGTTGCAAAGAACACGACAGGCACGGTACGCCCAAACATTCACTATGTCTAGGTGAGGCTGAACATTATTTATATTACACCCCTAGCAGCGAGCAGTATTTCGTAGACGTTCAACCCTAGGTATAATAAATGCCATATTCCAAAGTTGATAGCGTTAGTTATCAACATATCAAAGACAAGAGAGTTCAACAATTAACATCAAAACGTCCAACACGACCGTAAAAATCAATTTAACAGAGTAGATAACTGGTGATACACTTACAAGATCGTTCTGTTCACCAATGGATGGAATATAGACTCACAGTAGCTTTATAGTTACAAGACACCGGATGACGATACATAATAAGTTCACTGCTTTGGACGAGGCTATGTTGTTTCTCATAGGCAAACAAACTTTTTTAAAATCAAAATTTCATCACGAATAACTGCCAGATCAGAAAACAATATTTAGTTCTTGACCTAATATAAAAAGCCATCGATCTGAAATATTTACCTTTTATCACATTTTCCTTGGCGCAGCTAATAGCCTTTTTGAGTAGCTGTATCCTTTCCTGTCGGAATTGAATGTCGCACTTCTGAAATTGAAATTCAATGTCAGTATATTCAACAAAATCTAATGGCAACGTCCTTCTCCCTGAGCGATGCTACCTTGAATGACAGTTTTTTAGAACTGCCCCTGACCACCATATCCAGGGATAAAAATCAGGACAGCGTTAGCATATAAATGAATGATTACATTATTTTGGAACAGATAAGGTAAGAATTGTTATATGTTCTGACGCTGCAAGTGTTTTTGATGTATATGAAATGTCAGATTTGTCATTTGGCGGAAAACTTACATCCCTGCATAACCATAGTGCACTGTCAGTTGTAACATCAGTTGTGTCAACAACTGTATACCAGGAGTCTCTATAGGCTCTACTCAGTGTAAAACTGTATTTTGTGGGAAGGTGATTACAATTAAAGATGCATTGTCAATCACTGTGGCATAATTGTTAAGGTTCCGCAGGAAACAGCACATAAGGCATAGTATTAAGCTATGTGGGTGTCAAGGTGATCAGACCTAACTTGAATCGGGTAAGTGTGAACTTGAAAACTCAACAGTTTACAGAAGTATATCAACTCATTTTCTCAGTTAGTAAGCATTTTACACCACATAATTCAAATATTAGTGTAATGCTTAGGTCACACATTCCCATAACTAGGTACTGATCACATGAACAACCCCCGTTAAAGTGAGATTTGTTGATCTCCCGTTTACATAAAACTATTGACATATCTAACATTTCAGGCTAAGCTACAAGGCACATGTTATGAATATTCTATTTATCTCACCCCTGGTATTTTTGTCCCATAGGCTTAACATTGGGAACTCGTTCTCCATGCCTCTACAAGTATTGCAGTCCGTTCTTCATGATCTATACCCTGTGTTGTCCATTCTTTTAGCGTGTACAGGCGTGAGATAAACATAGAAAGCAACTAGTTTTGTTCAAAGAAGTCATTCTCCAACTCGTTTGAATGTTACTTGATATTCACATGGCTGTCGCCTCGTTTTTACCACTCTGCATCAGACTAGTGGAGAACAATGATTTTGACCAAAACTTGTCGGTTTCTTCTTTATTTTGGCGAATAAAAAAACAGCATTCACAACTGAAGTAGAAAGTGCAAAGATGAAGAGGCGCTACAATGCAAGATGTATATGAGTTATTTTCATCTGTATTGCGATCATAATCACGGCAGCTGCTGTGAAACCACTACCACGCCTGAGCTGTGAGTGGTTAGTAAATGTAAATATCTACTGTCATCCATAAAGGTTTGATTCTATTTTACCTTTGTCTCTGCATCTCTGCTTTTTGTCATCGCCCTTTCAAACCTGGAAGGAAGTAAAATACGTCTTAAAACTTCATAAGGATTGTTTACTATCTAGTTTTTAGGGAGATAACGAATTATTATATTGAGAAATGTCATCTCACTGTCCTATCTTTAGTTTTTATCCAAAAATTTAGTGTTCTCGGATATTCTTTTAAATTATGTACATATCACCTTCAATTATATATCCTCACCTTTCAAGCAATTTTAATCGCTCCTTCTTCAAAGACTGCCATCGCTTCAATTTGTCTGCATATCTGAAGAAATAATATAAAAACATAAATATTTCCCTAATAGATGAAATTTAACTACACATGTATATCAATACAACTGCTTAATAAACAGCGACAACAGTACTAAGATATCTATTGCTGATACGGCCACCCCTGAAATACGAACATTTTGGGTCAATCCCTGATTTCCCCCTCTTTTTTATGTTTACAAGCGTGGTTGCTCGTCACTTGGTTTTGGCATACCATGCTCTTGCCGTTGTAGCTCCCCCGCCCCCACCTCCAGAAACACAGTCGTAGTCAGTCTACCATGTACTGGGAAGGCGTGTGTGCATCATTCACCTACTATGATACAAGTAATATGATTGCTCCTTGATATGGACTTACATGTTACCCCGGAACTGAACTTAAAGATTCTACCTTTGGACTATTGTAATCACGGACTTGAAACTTTCCCTTAAAGGTGTGTTCCACCAGATTAACTGTACGGCATCACAGTGTCACAACAAAGCCACCATGCTAACAGCTGTCAGGCGGATATATATATATATATATATATATATATATATATACATGTATATCTAGAAAAGGGTGCGGTGGAGCATGACACACGCACAACGGCGTCGGTCCCACACAGTAGCCCTAGTTGAACAGGAGGTTATAAATGCCCTTGGACTTGAATGAATCACCTATCACCTCAAACCCATCGGCCAGCCACATAATTCCTGCTGGCTAAACCTAATAAATCAGTCTTTGTTGACTGGAAGAAATCCTGCCAGGCTGACGAGAATGGGTAGATCAGGAGGGATGCTGGGTACAAAAATCTAGCTGGTGGAACAGCGTGGAACGGCTTTTTCAGCAGGCTGATAGCCTGATGCCCCAGCAAACACTCAGCAACCTTGAGGCAATGCTCCAACAACTACCAACGGACACTGATTTCACCCGGCAACCAAGAGGCGGCGTCGGCTGGAATCAATGGCAAGCTGTTCCACCAAGCAGTTCCTCATGAGATGTAAGCCAGATCTGCTGGCAACCGCTATACAACGTTTTCGTTTGGATGGTGGAAAACTCACTTTAATCATAGAAACTGACATAGATCTGTAGGCCTACCTATATGTTAACAACAAATCTCAAAATGATGTAGATTTCATTTGTCATATCATATACTGGTAGTTAAATACCAATGTTTAGAAGCGTTCTGTCACCCTAGCCAAAGTGACTTTCATGGTAATCATTAACCCCCTCTTCTGACCAACAAGGTATCTGGATGCTTCACTTCGTAGCCAGCACGCTTTGGCTTTCAGCAGCTGCTGACCAAATTGACTAACCTTTTATAGAAACTTCAAATAAAGATCAGTAGATACCGGATAACTAAAGTTGTGTGGAAGACAGTTGGTAAGCTTATATTTTGATTCACGATAGGCAACATATGATTATTTGCCATTGTTACATGGTTTGCCGCAAGTGTGAGAATGTCGCCTCCTGAAAACGAAGTATAACCTCCAATTTATGAAGTGTATAGCATCCAAAGTGTGCTGGTGTAGAATTTACCATCACATACTGGAAGTAAATAATTGAGGATTTGTTGAGTTTTTTCTCCTTTTTTTTTAGAAACGCCAGTGCTTGGTATTTTACAAGATTGTACGACAATAGTAATAGTATCACATCTGTCCATATCTATCACTCCTTAAGTTTTGATTTACAATATTACATTCATCTGTTATTGTTAAAATCATTACACATTTAGGTGTTGCATTTGATCATATTCCTTTGTAAATTAAACAATAATTGTCAGCATATGTCTCAGAGATATTCCTTGTTTATCAATCAAATAGAGAACTGAGGTAATACGATTCAAGTATATGAATAGTTGATTAATAATAATACTTCTATTAAACCAGGGCTTTATTTTACTGTTTGTAAAATTACACTGTTATACTAACTTACAGTGAAATACATACCTTTCCTCGTGTGTTTTCATGGAATGTGTAAACTCCCCATTTACAACACAGTCCTTGCAGTAAAATAATCTCCTAGTTCCACCACATAGTTGACAATGTTCTACAGCTACACTTATGACAGTTCCATGACTATCATCTAAGGAACCACTGAGTTTGAAATCAGTGGGAGCAAGTGAGCTGTTACCACTGCAATTGTTTGCAGCCATTTCGGATTTCCACAGGGATCGAGTTGCTGTCACTTGTCAGACAGAGTCACGGCAAGCCAATAACACTTAACTCTTGCATCACGATCTAAACATAGAATTTGTAGCCAAATGATAATGGCTTATTGCAATTACCATATCCTGTTGTTACTGGGTGTGTGGTTCTAACTTTGCAACCATCGAACCTCTTCAGAGCACAAAGGAGTTTGTTGATTTGTCATTCACAGCTGTTCGATTGTTTACAAACACCCGACACTGCAATCGTCGGACATCCTTTGCAAGTTTCCCGCAGCAGACCGTTCAACTTCCTTGCTATCACTGTAAACTGCTCGTGTTCACTTAGATGTACACTCCTTCATCTCTTCATGCAAGAATCTGTTTCTAGTCAAAATAATATTAGCCCAGTATCTCTCACTGAAGTGTAGGCACGAGTAATTTCCAAATAATCCACTGTCAACTCCCTTGATGAAGTTTGTGTCGACTTACACAATTCACCGATTGCAACGCCATCTTGAGGCATCAACGAGCACTCGCTGTGCAGTTCCCAATTTTGTCACTAGAGGGCAGGAGACTACGTTTGTTCCAGGGTCGTCCGCTAGAGGGCACGGCGGGCACTACTGTGGTTCCCACGTTTACCGCTAGGGAGCAGGGCGGAGCCGACAGTGGGAATTTGACAAAATGGGCTGACCACTAACCGATCCCAAAGACCCTGTTCACAAGGTGTAGCCCTAGTTGTTAATAGATTAAAGAAGAACCCAACAAGTTTGGTCAAATAGGTTCTCCACGAGTTTACAAGTACTTTGATGCACAGCGATATGAACGAGGCGACAGCCGAGTGAATATCGCACAGTGTTCAAACGACTTTTGTGACAAAAACGAGTTGCTTTCTGTAGGCTATTTACCATACCCCTGTACATAATTTAAGAATGGACGACACACAGGCTATAGGCCATGGAGAACGGACTGCAATAGGCCTACTCTTAGGGGCATGGAGAGCAAGTTCCCAATGTTAAGGCTATGGAACAAAAATACCAGGGGTGAGATAATAAGGCATTCTGCCTCCACCCCCAGAACATACTGCCTTTGGATATCCTCGTCCCTGTAGACACTGCTACCCACTGTTTATGCCACTACTTATTGATACTGAGAAAATATGGAAATGGGGTAGGATAAAATCTAGACGCCACTTGTTTGAGTTTGAGCTTATTTATGCAACGCATCTTGTTGGCTCCGTAATGTCACTCGTCTTCGACTCGTGAAATTATGGAGCCAACAAAATGCGTGGCATAAATAAACTCAGTCACAAACTCGTGACGTCTCTTCATAGTATGGTGAAGAAACCCAACAAATCGTCCGAAACACAAGGTAAAAATGGCGATTTTACGGTATTTGATAATATGAAAACATACACTGTATCTGTATGTGATAAATACTTAGTAAAATTGATGATTTGGGCCACTAAAGAAAATTGTTACTGATCACCGCGTGCATCAACAAAAACGTTTTTATATGACTTTTTTAATAAGATGAACCTTGATATAAATTACGAAAAGTAGGCTATGTGTATTTGGTATTAGATTAAAACTCCTGATGTCAGGGATGCATTCAACGTGGTATCATATGTATCTAGGTGTTTCCCAAACCGTGTTATTCATATATCTCTTCTTACTGCCTACACAATCAATAGTTCTGTGCTGTAAACTATTATCAACCTATTGTATTTGTCACAACACCTTTTCATATCACACACAGTAATTTTACCACGTATTCATCACGTACAGCCACAGTTACCCTGTTACCGTATATTCCTATAGATGTGGGGGGAAATTGACACCCCCACCCACCCCTGTTGCACACAATACACTTTTCATTTACACCCCTTCCCCATTGCGTATGTACATTTCCCCCCTAAAAACAGTCAATATAATATATGGTATTTCCAGATAAGCAGGGTGGTGGGTAGCAGTATCGACTACAGTAACAAGCATGTCCTGGGCAGTCGGGAAGGGGGGGGGGGGGGGGGGGAGATTGCCTTAAGGCATTCACTAAATTTCCACATGCACCTACCCTAAAGAATCTCATCATTGCTAGAATGTTTTTTTCTTATTTGTTTCCACACATACTTGTCATATCTCATATGAAATAATTGGCTTTTCCTGTATTTACGAAAAAATGTATTTATTGAAAAAAATGTTGAATTTGTCATGAATGCCTTAAGGCATCCTCGCCTTCTGATACATAATGCCTTAAAGCTCCATTCCGCTAGCAGCCTTGCAACTAGATACTTCTATTCTCCGATTAGACCAACGAATATAGAGAAAGTCTATACTCGTTGATTAGACTAGCGATACCTACCTTGTGACTACTAGGCATCCCTAATTACTTGCGACTAGTTTGGTTGTTGGTGTTGGTAGACTTGCGTGTGTGTTGGGGTTGGGAGGTGTTCAGGTTAAAGGAAGATGGGCAGTAGGATGGTTGGTCAGTAAAGTGCAGGGCACGCTGCTTTTAAAGAAACTGTCCATAATCTATGATTATTTTTCCATTATATATATTACTTAATGTAATTCAGCCATTTTGAAACAAGTGGTACATGAAGAGCATTGTTAGATAAAACATTCTTTGATCCCAACAACATACCCGTATGCACACGCAGTAACTGAGCTACAAATTGCAGTCCTTTACCCCTAACTATGAACTGTACCCTTTAAGCCAAGCCTTCTTTGTCAAATATTGTTTAGATAAAACCGTAACATATACAACCGCTTGACAAAACTGCTAATCAGTGAACAATTTTGACGTCCCCGGGTATGGTGAAGCTGAACGGCTGGAGGCCTAAAGCCTATCTCTGTAAATCTTAGCATCTGGGCTAGCTGTCATTAACGGTAACATGAGAGGGTGTATATTTGATAGTCTTATCCATAGGGGGTGTGTGGTCATGGACCGCATGCCGAGCAAGCCGTGTGATGACCGCCTGCTGGTAATAAGCCCCCTCAGATGCCCCAACGATCTGGCTCATCATGCTATATTAACATTGTATATAATTATGAAGATGCGATTAAATGGTGTTACGCGCTGACCACCAGTGACTAGGACCACCTGGATGCATGGAAGGAAACGGATGTAACCGGTGACCATGCTACTTAGCCAGTATAACCCGCCCTGCCTCAATGGAGATGAATAGGTGAATATCTTACCTATATGCTACTATATGAATAAATCAGTGCACCTCTTCACTTTGTTTCAGCCTAGGTTCACAAGAAGCAGAAAACATTCATGTAGGTCTACATGTATCTAGGCCTATATACATAGGGCTCATCCATAAAGTACTTATCTATACGCACCAAGAGTGTTGGGGTCAATATTTTTGAAGATCGTGCGTATACGCCTCTTCTTTGTTCTTAGAAGGAAACTCACGTGATATATTTACTGAGTGAATTACTCTGCGGTCAAACGAGGTGGAGTGCAGACCAAATTATTTTCATCAATTGGGTTTCTGATTTTTATCTCACCCCGTATAACATCATTTATTAACTCACCAGATTAGCCATTGAGTATTGGGTCCACTATACCTTCACGGCCGTGGAGTATGAGTTGCTAACGTTAAGCCTATGGAGGAAAATACCGAGGTGAGATAATATTGCGTACAAGATTGAGGGGGGAGGGGGTTGTCAAAATCCTTGGGGTGTTTGCGTATATACTTTATGAATGGCCCCATATATGTATGCATGTATGGGTGTATACACTAATAATATGAAGTAAAATGGCAATGACCGGTTAGCCCCATACTCAAAATCAAAAACAAATAAACTGATGTAACCGCGATGATTCAGTGTATGTTTCATTGTATTTAACACGCAGTCTTATTTTTATATATAAGTATGAACATTTATTCCGGGTATAGCGGAGTATATTATGGGACCGTATCTATACATGAGTCACTGTATAACTCAGGTCCTTTTATACACACTGGGCCTATATGTAGCTCCTTTCATGGAGTTTATAATGTGAGACACACAACTGTGGGTCATTTCCCACGGTCACATATTACATATATTTTTACAAATATGTAATTTTTCTGTTCACAAGGTGTAAAAAGAACCCTACCCCATAAATGCATAGCCTAGTGAGCCAACTTGCATATGCTTCTAGGTCATATGAAATCCTATGAAGTGGAAATTCATGATTCGGTGGACAAAGTTTGATAGTCCTATCAATAATTGGTATATACATGTACAATTGTACTTCCATGCACCCCATATAAGGCTCTTTCATTGCTATTTAAGATTCATCAATTTCAAAAGCGCCTTTGGGGTTTTCTCCCCTGGGTCCCCTTGAGGTCTCGAAGGTTTCAGTCCCTCAACTGACAAAATCTCATTCAATGTCACTGCCAGAACTTAGCAGCCTGGAGCCTTTTCTTGTGTAGGGCGCGCTCGGGTGAACACGTGTGCCCTTCACTTGATGCCCTGACTGGATGTAGTCGTTTGGCTCAGCTATTTTAGGCGCAACGGGTCAGCGGGATGGTCATCACATGACAACAGGGAATTTTAAGTTCTAGCAAACATTTATATGGCTAGAGATCTTCACATTCCCGATATGGAAGATGGTAGCGTGGTCAAAAGGCGTGAAGCTGAACGATCCTACCTACAAATACAGACAGTTGATTTATTATCAAGCGTATACAAAGTCCCCATTGGAAATGTATGGGGACTCAGTAAACTACGACCCATTGTATAAAACTTGTCAGATACGATAACTGTATACGAAATAAAATCCGTGGTATACGGCATTCACAACCATGGTATCCGGGAAAATATAGCTCCATTGTGCTACAGAGCAAAGAAATAGCCCCAGTTGATTTACCGTTTAATTAATAGCAATTACTGATTTTCATTTATATATATATTTAAAAAAAAGGATAATAATTTTTTTTTTAAACTATGGTTTTGTACACAGGCGGCTCTGTAAACCACTAGAGGTTGATGTTCTTATACACTGGTTAGCGCTTGTGTATTATTATGCATCAACCACTCATGTCCAAACTTTGATTATTGATGATGGGAGGCTGTAAAACACAAAGGGAAGTGCATTGTCATACACGCGTGATAGTTAGTGTAGTACGTCGTCATCCTCGAGTGGTTTACAGAGCCGACCATCCAAAAACCATCGAGTGTTGTGTTTCCTACACATGGTCATTAATTGTAATTTCTATTTCAAGAAATTCGAAAATGGGTTTAGAAAAGCCGTAAACCATGGGTTTGGTTTACAGCCACTAATACACGATGTCAGAACATTTTAAAAGTTGGTGGGGGGGGGGGGGGGGGGGCAAACTGAAATATTGCTGACTTTTTTCTTGTTATGAAGTCTGACTTTGACATTAGCCTGTTCTACTGGATTTATGTGAATCTGCAAAAAGTCAATGAAAAGTCAGGTCTTTGCACGCTAAAAAGTCAGACTTCAACATTTGTTTATGGTCAAAAGTCAGAGCTTTGCCATTATTGCACGCTAAATAGTCAGACTCTACCATTTCCCCCGGTGAAAAGTTAGGTCTTAGCCATCATTGCACGCTAATAAGTTAGACATTGACAATTCTCCACAGTGAAAAGTTAGGCCTTACCCATCATATCGCACGCTAAAAAGTCATACTTTGACAATTTTCCACAGTGAAAAGTCCAGGTTTAGCCATCATTGCATGCTAAAAAGTCAGACATTGACAATTTTTCATGGTGAAAAGTCAGGGCTCACCCATCATTGCATGCCAAAATGTTACACATTGACATTTTTCTACTGTGAAAAGTCAGGTCTTAGCTATTGTTGCATGCTAAAAAGTTAGACTTGGACATTTTTCGATGCTGAAAAGTCAAGCCAGTTTTTACACTTGGTTGAGTAAAATACAAAGCTGCTGACTTTTTTTGGTCTGGCAAAAAAGTGGGGGGGGGGGAACCCTCAAGCATTTTCAATAGTAGTGGACTATAGGGACTTCGTAACCCATGGGTAAAAAAAGACCTATCTTATCACTACTAAGATGTATACCTTCCGACTCCCCACCGCTTGGACAAACAGTGCCCTCAACTCCGATCATACCCCCCCCCCCCCCCCCCCCCCCTCTCCTTTATTTTGTCCCCAGGCCTTTTCCTGTCATATTAGTTATTACACTGCGTCGCTCCGGTTTATCGCTCCACAAAACCTGGGGATGCTCGAGCGATGCAGTGTGCTGCCATATCACAACAGCGCCAGATGCTGCACGTGACGCATCGGAAGACTGTCCAATCAGCGACAGGCAAATCTGGGTCATCACCAAATTCAAACTAAGCTGGGAAATGTGGACGGCGTGCGGGTAGGGTGTGGAGGTTAGATTAGGTTTTTACTTTTCAGGAAAAAATGGGGGAGCAGGGAAATATGAGATATGTTCAGGAGATAGAGGATCTTAACAGTATACGGACACTAGCTATCGCAGATTTGAAGAAATATGGAATCAAACCACCAAAGACGAAGAAGTCCAAGAACCGAGATGAAAATACGGTAAGCAATCGGTCCGAAAACTTTAAACTGGCTTTTAAATTTTCTCTATCTGTTTATTTATAAATATCCCCTCAACAATGCAATCCAGCTTTACAGAGTTAACAAGTATTCCTGCTATTGTGAGGATTGTGGAGTTACTTCAAGGTACATCGATGTGATTGAGAGTGTGTATGGTATTATAGATCTTAGGGAATCACCAAAACATGGTCGGGTTTATAGCGGCGTAGACCCCGACAAACACGGGGCAGGTGCCCGGACGAACCCACCCGGACCGTCGTGGGCAGAGACCGGCGGCTGGTCGAGGTTCGCACAGTCCAGATTACGGTTTCCTGATTACAGTCACTTACTTGGCCTGTTACCGGGCAGTACAGCGTTGGACTATCGCAAATATACCTCAATTTACTAAGATCTACAGTTGATATAACAATTAACCTTTGCATTATTTTCGTAAGCCCTATATTGCATTATTGGGATATTTAAAAGTGATCACTGTGCAGGAACAATGTGCAGCAACACGGACCATGCCATCGTGTTGACGGTTCGTGTTGATTTGCCTTGAATTTGAAAACAAAAATAGAAGACAAGTCGAGGCGACGTCTGCCCCCTGAATTTGGATGTACACATTTAGGGGCATACAAGCCTTTAGTTCTCCGCGACCTATAAATATACAACCGTTTCTGCTACAGCTACTGTAAGTGTAATGACTAATGTCAGTAATGATGTGTCCTGGGGTTACAATAGCATGGATTAATTTAATATCGGATTAATATAGCCACTGTAACCATCCCTGTCCTCAGTAGGGATGAAGGTGGTGGTGGGGGGGGGGGGGGGGTAAATATCTTACCTAGGAATTATAATGACAATGCCTTGTTCACAATTTGCAATCCTGCTTGGCTTGCTGGTTTCATAGAATAACATGATACCTGCTAATGTTAGTATTAATCCTTCTTTTCCCGTTATTTTTGACTTTCAATTGTATGACAGCCTCAATTTACTCAGTGGTGGTATCAAATATTTCAATTAGTACTATGCTTCGAGTATTATTTAATTTCATTCCTGTTGTATGGAAGTTAGGGTTGGGTTTTTGTGTATTTTCTCAATAGATTATTACACTTATATAAAAGACAAAAAAAAACTACCTACCCTTTCTACCATACTACAGGAATGAAATAAAATAAAGTTGGACTGCCACCTCTCGAAAATCTAACAGAATCTAGAGAAAAGAGCCTCATTTAGGGTCTTCTAGCTTTCGCCAGATAGAGTTGTCAAACTTCATAACTATATCCCCTATACTTCTGTTGTATATGGCAACAAAATGTCTAATTTGTACTTTATTTTCACAAATGATTCACAAACAGTATATTCATTTTTTGTAGGATTCAACGAATCAGAGTGTGTTCAGTAATCAGCTTGATTATGTGCCGTCACTCATAATTGACGGATGTGGGCCCGTGCCAAGGTAAGTTTGGGTTCACATTATTAAAGGGCTGATTCCACCAGCACGAATCTTTTTGTCTGGCAAGGTCGGGCTGTGTCTTGTGGCACCCTGCTCCATCTTGATGAATAGGGATAAATATTGTAAGATCTGGTCATGCACTTACCCCCACTCGTGTAGCCCATATTATTGCTCAAAGGAGGCTACTCCACTATAGCGATTCAGCCAGATATTTGCACATGTTCCATCCCAACCTAGCGAGTCAACACATTGGCCATGATAAGCATTTATACCGCACGTCCTGGTGGAAACACCCCTTTAGTTAACAATTTATGTATAGAGGACAATTGTAGAAGTTTAAATCAAATGCTCGAGAAATGACAAACTTTTCACCTCTAATCTGCCCCTTTATTATTTGAATTTTAGTTCTATCTTCCTCGCTGCCCACTGGCTGTTTGTCTACAATCTTTTTAAGATTTGACTAAGCTTCATTTTAGGTTCATATAAGAATTTCCATAGCACTCCGTTGGTTACCTTCGGTGAGTCTATGGGAGATTCATTCTAATTCTAGATGAGTAAAGTTAATGGGTTGTCCAGGTAAATCAATCGTAATAGGTCAATTTACATTTGCTTGATTTACACCGGAAATATACTGAAAAATATTATTTTCTTCAAATCCTTCAAAAAAACGGTGACTAAATATGAATTTTAAGACTTAAATGTGTGGTAGTACAAATTTATATTTCGTAAAAAAAATTGAGAAAAATGACGTGGGTTTTACTATGTGAAAAGTAACTTCTATTATAATATATCATTAATCTGACCCCCCGGTTTTTAAGTTAAATATATGACATTCAGTAGTCATTATATTCAATTTTCAGTAAAATTATATGAGTTTTGAATTTTAAGTCAAATTGTTCGATATGCCTTTAATGGGCTCTCATTTATTTCTGCAGATTTTTAGTGGAGGCAACAGAATTTCTTGAAAACCAAATACACACGGAAGGACTTTTCCGAAAGTCTGGATCAGTATCAAGACAAAAAGAATTGAAGGTAAGAGGTTGGAATAACTGACTTCTCATCTCCCGAGAGTCAAATGTTTTGGATCGGCTAGAAGGACTCAATGTAAGCAAAATTTGAATAATAATTTTGGTTATTCGCTCCAATGGCCTATTATCAAAATATGGATTTTTTAGGTGAACCTCAAATAACTGGTCTAGAGGACTACATATTGTACCAGAACAAAAATATAATGATATAAACAATTTAGTGACAAACTCAATGCTATAAAAAGCAATATGTGAAAGATAGAAACAGGAGACAATATACAGTGCCATTCTTTTGGCTAATATGTTCAGGGCAATGCTTCAAAGAGCCCAAGACTTGCTGCGTTACTCAAATCAGAGTGATCGTAGTAACTTTCAGGTATGAAATTTTCCCTAAGTACAACAAAGAAAGGCAGGAAATCCCACGTGAAAAATATTTTCTCTTTTTCATCAAAACCCCATCAGACATCCCTGAGCAAATGTATCCATCTTTACAAGGATGGCAGCTTTCCACCTTTCCGTGAAATGCTTTCATTATCAGAACATTATTTCTTTTCCTTGCGTAAAACAAAGACAATAATAATTGATCCTCATTCACACCAATAAAATAGTGGCTTGAACCTCTCGACAGACCCTCAGCCCCACGCTTTGACTGATGCTAATCTATTTTCTTAGTATCCCGAAGCAGTAAATTCCACACACAAAATATTTCCTCTTTTGTTTTATGACCCCGACTGACATCTCTGAATATTTCATCTTTATATGTGCAGGATAAAGTAGAGCTAGGCGAGCGACTACAAGATGCTCATCCGTACGACGTGGCCAGTCTCATCAAGCAGTTTTTTCGGGAGTTACCAGACGCTTTGCTGACGTCGCGACTCCATGATACTTTCCTGAAGTGTCACCAGCTGGAGAAGGAGGAGGACCGTCGGATGGCCGTCTTCCTCACGTGCCTCATGTTGCCATGGCACCATCTGAGCACGCTGCGGTTCTTCAGTCAGTTCCTGGCGCGTGTGGCGATGCACGCGGATCAGAATAAGATGGATGTCAGTAACCTAGCCCTGTGTCTCGCGCCTAACCTGCTACATATGAACCTGAAAGCAGAGAAGATGAGGGACTCCGAAAGTAAACTTCTACAGGTAAAAAATGTCCCTGTAATGAATATTTTAATAAAACAGAGGTGTCAGTTTTCCATTATACATGGAAATACACTTTTCATTTTCAGTATTCATCATTCTTTTTCCTTGTTTAAAACGAATATAATATTAACTGAGCCTCATTCACAGAAATAAAGAGTGGTTTGAACCTCCCCACAGAACCTCAGCCCCGTGCCATGGCCAACACTAAAATGCTATCCATATTTTTTTTGTCTCTCTCAAGCAGCAAATTCCACACAACAAATATTTCCATTTGTTTCCCTTACCAAAAATGGCATCCCTGATAATAAATAACAGTATTATATAGGTGATTGAGAGTTGAACACAAAAAGAACCACTTATCCACCGAATGGTTTTGGTTAGGCTTTAATGGTCATGAGTTATTACAGCACAAATAGAACCTATGTTTCGACACTATTGTGTCTTCATCAGGGTTGATATAGGGATAGCAGTTTTCCACTTGTCTATGGAAATCGTTGTTTTCATTTTTTTGTTTATTTTATGGCATTACCGTGGCATACAGTCACACCATGTTAAGTCGATGGATATTAATATGAGGGGTAGGATAATAGGCGCTATACACAGGTGATATAGCCAGAGGTATATAATAAATATAATATTATCCACCTAATACTAAGTGTCCATAGAAAACACATTGGGATTGGGTATCCACATACGTGAAGCATACAGATATGTTGTATTCTTCGGGTTCTGATAAAGCGGGCATTCTGAAAAATGGTGCATACTGAAAAATAGCATGAACTAATATCGGTACGCAACTTGTCAGGAAAAAGGTGGATAATAAATACAATACAGACTGGTTTCAGATAAAAGCGGCCGTATGCTCCTCGGAGTTGACTCTGTGCAATATCCTCATATGCGCTCGGATCTTACTACGCATCAACTCCTTGGAGCACACAACCACTTGTATATGAAACCAGTCAATATTATGTATTATTCTCCCTTCGCTAGTTATCGTATAAATACTAGGTTGTGTACTGGCATCTGGGGTTCTTATATTTCATCACTCGACAGCTAGACAGTGGGGCGGATTTGGAGTAGTAGGCACTCAGTAAACCACTTGACATAATATTATGTAATCATCAAACACTTGACCAGTGTCCAAACAACCAGCTTACTCAGTACATAGACTAGCGGAAATACCTTGTATATGGGGATTTCCTTTACCTGCCTGTATCCAGGGGCCTCTTGGAGGCTATCTATACTAATTCTCCTAGGATGCTAATGGAAATGTCAATAACCCGTCTTAGAGACACCTTACTCATACATCCTAGGTACACACCCAATATATAAAACCTGTTATGTATATTTTCCCAAAATAGTAAAACCTGTGCGTACTTTCCTTACATCTCGAGAGAATATCCCCTCTGTTTTAATCATCCACTTAATACATACTGTCCATAGAAAATACTTAACTCTGGCAAACATCTCTGACATTCCATAGAAAATCTATGTAAACTTCTGGGATGAGAATTAAAGCAGAAAACTGCGCTCTATTTTTCCCGACCGGTGCGGTTGGTGTAAATAAATCAGATGGTAAATTTTTCGGTTTGGGATATTCTCTCCATTGGAATTCATTAAATAAATACCTCAATTGGTTTCCGGTCCCCCCCCCCCCCCCCCCCCCCCGGCTGTTACCCTTAGCTTCTATCTCAAATGTTTTGAGGTTGTCTTTTTTCAAAATGTAATTCCAACCCCGGATATTGAGACATTTTCAAAACTGAAAACTCACAAAATTCAGACGTAAGGGGGATAGGGGATCCTGAAAACTGGCATTCGTGTGAAAGAAATTCAGACGTAAGAGGGATAGGGGATCCTGAAAACTGGCATTCGTGTGAAAGTATAATGCTATGACATTAAGGTAATCTTTTTGGTTCTCTGAATTATATGTCAGATATAAACAACATTTTATAAATGTTAATTGACCGGGCAGAAGACATTGAGATATTTACATGTCTATGACCTTCATTCTTATACATATATATTATGTCTGGCAGTTACATACATTTGGCACAGCTGCTGATTAAAAACCCAGAAGACATTGATATGGAGATGTCAGTTTTCCTTTTTTCCGTAGAAATCCACTATTTTATATCCAGTATATGTAATTGCTTCTCCTTGTGTCAAACAAAGATAATATTGATTAAGCCTCATTTAAACGAATTAAAATGGTGGTTTGAACCTCCCAATAGATCCTTACCCCTATGCCATAGCCGACAAGGACACATTATCCAAGATTTCTTGGTCTTTTTGAGGTAGAGAAATCCATGTGAAAAATATTCACCTTTTCCCGACCCCAACTGACGTTCCTGTTGATATAATGGCATGCTTGTCGGTGTATTTAAACATACATATTGTACTCGGCAGGTACAAACCAGCATCGTACGCCTGCTGATCGAGCACGCAGACGACATTGGTATGATGAACAACACGCTATTCGACCAGGCTGTCCTCATGGGGTCTCTCTGCTGCTTCCCATCTGACGATGAACTCGAAAAGAGTTGTGAGGAACTTGACGATAGTCAGCCTGTAAAGGGGAAGAAAAAGAAGAAGAAAAAGAGGAGTGGATCTTTTCAAGGTGCGTATTGTAATTTTGTAATATAAACTTTAAAATCACCAAGATGTATGTACAGTGTAAATAGTTAAAAGTTAAATGATTACTACCCGAAAATGGATTTATCTTCTTCTTTTTAAAATTTTTTATTTAGTCTGGTTATACTCAACAAAGTATTTCTTGCTGGTTTCCATGTAACGTCAGATGATTCTATTACAGTAGTAGTTGTTCCAATATCATGTAAGTGGTACATCAAAATATATTTACAAACTATACGCAAGATCATGTACTATCCTGCCTTAGAAATCACATGGTAGCAATTTAATTTAATTTTGTAATTAGAGTGCATATCTTAGTATCCATTCCCGATCTTTAAAGTTCGCATAATTAAGGGCTACTTCTAATCGAGGAAATTTTCATCTATTTATTGAATAATTCTTTGATCTTTGATGTCACTCGACTTTCAGGTTCTGTTGTCCATACATGTAGATGTAAGTAAGAGTTACTTCGGTCACATAAAAAAAATTGACTTTTGATCTTACTACAGGTCTCGTCAGTAACCTGTCGAGCAGTTTTTCGAAGTGGCGCAAGGACAATAAGGGGCACAACAGTTCTTCGGTAAGCGACAAGTCATCAATGATCTCCATCATGTCTTCGGACATCCCGGACGCATCCTGCATGTCAGAGATGTCAGCCGAATGTCATGTGACCTTGCCCAGTGACTATCAGACTCCGAAGGTCATGAGGAAACGAAAGGCTTCTGCCGAGATGCTGCCTTTCTCTGCGACCAAGAAGTAAGTATATATTAGGTCATTTCGATTGATAAATTTATTTTCCCGTAAGTAGGCCTTTAGACTTCCTTCAATGTTATCTGAATAACATAACTTGAATGTTTCTCAGAATAAAAATTTTGATGAAGCATTCCTCTTTTTGTGTGTGTCAGGTATGTATATTACTGTTTTTCAATAAAAGTACATTACCCAGAGGAAAAAAGAGTAAACCCATCATGTCATAGAAGGCCACTTTTAAAGAAATCCTGAAATGTAGTGTTTTGGGTTTTTTTCAATCAAGACTCGATTAAATCATTGGCCAAATGCCAGTAAAGAACACTTTTGCATTAGCTAAAGACAGAAAACCACATTCTAGAAAATAAGATTTAGCGGAAGCAAATGTTGAAATTGGATTCACTGACGAACATGATTAGTTTTCTCTACGATATGTACGAGTGTTCTTGTTCCTCTCACCTCAAAGTGTACAGCATTGGACCCAGCTGTTGCCGGCTGGTAAGGTAGCACGTTCTGCAGAATGGTCACTTGTTAGATCACAGACAGTTTAAGACCAGAATGCGCAGTTGTTCATCGACCGCTCTCCATCGTCATCGCTAACCTGCACTGATGACACACAGCTTGTTCAGAGATGATTGCTTAACTAATGATTCCAATGCCACTTCCATATAAATCCTTGGGGGCCATTCATAAAGTACCTACAAACTGAGGGGGTAGGGTGGGGGTGCAAATTTTTTTTGGAGAGTTTCCTCCTTGTTCTGTTGCGTACAAGACCCCGTGCTATATGTAAACCCAACCCTTGGGCATTTTTTTACATGTGTCTAATTGCACTGGAGCCTGTGGGAGATAAGGGTCGTTTCCCCTAAAAGTACCTCCAGTATAGATAAAAGACCTTAACCAAAATATAATATTGGGAGGGGTGGGTCCAAAATTTCAATAATTCCGCGTGGGTGCTTAATGGATGGCCCCCTAGGACCGCTTTGCTGAATAAGGCATGACAATTCGAAGTGTGCCTTACCAAATATCATCAAAGAATTAAGTGATCCCAGAGTAAGCATAGCTTATAGACAAAACACAGATCTTTCATATCTGAGGAGCAGTGATGGATCAAAGCATGCGTCCATGTTACATTCTTCGCATGGGAGAAAGAATAATTACCCTGTTAGATTCGAATGATAAAATTGCCAACTATTACTTGCTTATTATTCCCTGTGATAAGATCGCGGACAATAGGTTCTCAAAGGAAATGCCATTTATATCAATTTGAAAAAAAAAGAAGTAATTTTTGCTCCTGTATTTTGCAAATTACATTGTATTACATTACCTCATTACCAATCTTCAAATTTCCTGAGCTCATTTCCCTAGAATACGTACATGTAAATGCTTTCAGAATTCCCGAGTCTGAATAAATACGAACACTATCATATCTTAGTCTAAATATAGCTACTGATTTACCTATCCCTAGTGGAATAGTATATATGTATTTCAAGGACAGCTCGAAAAAAAAGCTTGGACCATGGCCAATCCTATTTTTCTTTGTATATGAGAAAATGAAATTAAATGTTGTTTTAGAAGAAAGACGAGGGAATCGTCTGCTTCTTTTGCTGATGCTTCCCTGAATGGCAGTTTAAAAAAAAAATTCATGTTGTTTTCTTTATTTCAGGAAAGCTATTCTTCAGCATATGCCCCAGATGTCGACACTCGGTACACCCTACACTCCAGCGACCAGAACGCGATGTGGTGAGTAGCGCTTCTACCATTTACCAGTAATTAGAAGGAAACTCATGAGATAAAAATAACTTGGTCCGTACTCCACTGAGTTTGACTGCTACATAATTCACGATGCGAACCTGAGTGAATTATGTAGCGGTCAAATGAGGTGGATTTCTGATTTTATCCCACCCTGTATACATGATCAGGAACGTTATTAATCAATAAAATAACTCCCCCAGTTGGTCATTGAGTAATGGGTACATTACCTTAACGGCTGTATTCTGATAACAAAAACCTGGAACAGTAATTTTTTCCCCTTTGGCCTCGTATACTAAACTGGAATAGTAATTCATTAAGTCTTTTTTAACAGAGATGGCATTTTTCCATGGAAATCCTTGTTTTCGTTTTCATTCTGGGACCATCCATAAAGTATGTCCTCAGAATTTCTTAAATTTTCGACCCATCCCCACCCCCTCCCAACCTTGTAAACAGAAGTACAAAAGAAGGGCATATGCAAAATTTCAGCCCAAATTCTTTTGCCAGCCCCGTTCAGTGCGTACATGCTTTACGGAATGGATGGCCCCTATATGACAATGTTTTTTCTTGTGTCAAACAAAGATGATGCATATATATAGAGCCTCATTCACACCAATGAACCTCCCCATACACCTACAGCCCTATTCCGTTGCCAAAATTAATGTGTTTCCATGTTTTCTTAGTCTCTTGAGGCAGCCAATGCCACATAAAACTATTTCCACTTTTTATCCTGACCCTAGCTGACATCCCTGAATTGAGGGGGCTAGTAATGTAAAAAAAAATAATGCTTTACAATATATATCAACAAACACAAAAAGAATATGAAACCTCCGTTCGTTGAGCCCAAATATGGAGCTCGGAAATGAAATTCCGGAATGGTTGTCATGATAATTACCTTAACGTTCTATCATTGCCATGGAAAAGTTAGAAACAAAATTCCGTATTATATGTATTCCAGCAACGGAGTTTGCGATGGGTTCCCCAAGCATCAAATTTGTTGATGGTGCGTCACAACTGGTATTTACAGCTACGCCGGGAGAGGGGCCCCCAGGCGCTACACCCAGGCGTAAAATAGACCGCATTCTGTCGCCGTCTTCCGCCATGAAGGTCAAAAGGTAAACAAATTATTTCTTGTAAAAAAACATGTGTCAGTTTTCCATTTTCCCGTGGAAATCCACTTTTTTTTATATTCAGTTCATGTAATTTTTTTCCTTGTGTCAAAGAAAAATAATATTGTTCTAGTCTCACTTATGATAAAACAGTGGGTTGAACCTCCCCAAAGACCCCCGGCCCCATGCCATGGCCGACAATGACATATTATCATGCATTATAATTTTCCCGGTCTCTCTGCGGCAGAAAAATCCACATGAATATGTTTCCACTCTTTTTCCTGCCCCCAACTGACATCCCTGCAGAAGTAGTATCTATTTAGATTCAAATGATATCTGTGGACGTAATATATAGGGCACAGAGTGATTGCTAGTTCCGCCATCATCCACCAGGAAATTGGAAGATGGAGCCACTGTAGTCGAGGAACCACCACTATTACCTCTTGTTACAATCCCTTGATAACTGAATAACTGTGTTGTTATGCAAAGTAAGCTCTTGTAGTGTTTTGATATTTGATGGACTTCTATGGATTCAGATTCTCTGCCACAGGCAAGTAAGTGGATCCTGGAAGTGGATCTGGCAAAGTCGTGTATCACTGTACTCTGCTTCGCCTCGAGCAGTAATACACAACTTTGCCATCGTGCGATAAACAACAACACGACTAACTCGAGTTCGGTTTAGAAGATATCCTACCCCATCTAAATTACTTCAGCAAGTTAAGGGATAACATAAAACTCACCGATAATCACTGATAATCATTGGTCGCTTTTCAAATAACGTCATTTGACAACTGTATCCCACTAGAGCGATAAATTTCATTTTCCTGCACTGTAGACCAAATACAGTCCACTAATGTTAAGCCTATGGAGTTTTTTATTAGGGGTAGGATAAAGCCTCATCCACAATACAATAAAACCCCGCTTGTGGGACACCCTCCGTTCCGAAGTGTCTCCTTAAGGGGGAACCCTTAAGTGGGGTTCCCCCTTAAGCGGGGTTAGAATAAACTAAATACAATTTTCTGTTCTGAACAAATCGTCCCCTGAAGTTGGGTGTCCCCTAGGGTAAGCGAGGTGTCTCAGAAGCAGGGTTTTACTGTATTGAAATCAGTTTTACAAATGGAAGAAAGGTGACTATAAATTCATATTTTTATTTGGACTTCAGGCATACAACTGCTAAGGGAGGTTGTTTCTCCCCCAAAACTCCCAAAAGTGGAAAACGGCGCAGCGTGAAAGGCTTCTTCCGGAGGCTCAGTGGCAGTAAAGAGGTATGTAACATTGACCACTTCCACCTATGATTAACGCTAGTCGGTGTTATATGCCAGACCGGATACAATAGATATTGTCAATTGTTGAATACATTAGCACTATGTTAATGATGTAGTCAGAGATGTCAGTTTTCCATGTTTCCTTGGAAAACCATTTTTTGATATTCAGTATATGTAATATCTTTGCCTTCTGTCAAACAAATATAATATTGATTTAGCCGCATTTATGCCAATAAAACAGCAGTTTGAACCTCCCCAAAGACCCTTGGCCCATGCCTTAGAAACGTTTGGTTATTCTCGAAGAAAAATGGATGAAAATTGTTTTGTTAACTCTGTTAGTGACAGATTACTTTACAGTAACGGTCAAACAGACTAATGAATATAAGAATGAAATAAATGTCAATGTCTTTGAAGAAATATATTTGAATGAGTTGACTACATTCGATAGAATATTTGTTAGAAGAACAATGTGACTACACTGGTTAAAAGTAAGATCTTTTTTTTTAAAAAAACCTTTTGTTTTTTCAGAGTCCCGGGGGTCTTGATTCATCAGACATTATTGGCAAAAGATTGGCGAACACCAGTAGTTGCAGCGTGACGAGTAAGAAAAAGGGCGGTTTCTTCCGGCGCCACAAGAAGACGCCAAGTTCACCGGCACGCCTTGTGACCCACCTCCTGCCCCGGTCAGCCAGCCTCAACACCTCCAAGGATGACAGCATCTCCATGGCCAGTACTGCATCCCTCAGCAGTCAGGGCAGTCAAGGCAGTCAGGAGAGCATCACCAGCCTTGAGTTGATGGGAAAGCTTGGTGGAGATGTGCAGATGCGCGAGTTCCCCAATCACCAGAGGAGGTACTCGGCTGAAGGCGGCAGTCCCATGACGGCAGCCCTACGCCGGGGCCGACCGAACACTGTCACAGTCGGGCTGCGTGAACCAGTCCAACGGCGCTCTCTGGAGCCTGGTAATACTCCAGCAGGACCAGTGCGACATAGCAGCCAGAGGGAGATTGCTATGTCCCCAAGTAGTCCTCCTGATTGCCTCAACTGCAGCCCTGTGGCATTCGACACCAGCCCCATCCCACACAAGGGAGACCTGCAGATGCTCGACTGTAGTCCAATTGGCATGGCGCCCACAGGGGAGGAGATGGAAAAGGTGGACATGGATACCAGTTCATTGCTCGAGGCCAACGATACTCACCAGATGTCGGTTATGTTACAGGAGGATGCTGCACCAGCTCCGAATGACGTCAACATGACACATCTGGAGTCTGACCATGAACGCGCCTTCATTGAAGAATCTGTCTGTGGCGAACCATCCGAAGAGCCAAAACACACTCCAACAGAAACAAAAAACGATATAGAGTGTGATGTATTCAAGAAGCCGCCACCCTATGTTAAACCCAAAGAGGTGCCATCTGCTTTATGTGAGAGTCAGGTCATGGATACCTCTGCGAACAGTGATGCTTCCGACACTAGTGTTATCACAGTCATCTATAATGGCCAACCTGTTCGGTCTAGTCGACCACTGCCGACACACCTACAAGGAGAAAGTGCAAAGGACCAGAAGCCAATCAGTGAGGAGACAGGCACAGGGGCCAAGACATCAACCCCAGAGCCTATGAGTACTTGTGTTGAATCAGAACCAAAGGAGAGAGAAACAAGGGAGAAGGAGGAGGCTGGGAATAGTCAAGATGAACAAGCACCTAATACACGAGAGAGTGTAGTGAACCTTCAGAAGGAGCAAGTTGGTAGGGTTGCGTCGACTGTGTCACAGTTTTCTGCACCAGCAGACGCAGACTGCTCAGATGTCACAACGCGGCATGCCACGGCTCTCCGGTTCCCAAACTCTGTCACCAGGACGCGTGGAACATCCCCTGTTCGCATCCCAACCATCTTCGCTAAGGCTGATAAGGAAGCTGCCATGTATCGCGAGATAACACGCAATGTGATGAGAGGTTCCACGAAGACCGGGGTCAAGGGCAAAGCCAACCTGCCCATCAGCACCAACCTGCTGAGGTCGACCAGCGTTGAGAATGCACGCAGACAGCTCAACAGTAGTAGCAACAACTTCACGTCGCCGGAAACCTCAGTGCCTGAAGGATCAGATGCGAAGAGTCTCGAATCAATGGCGGGGCACACCCCTGTCAGGCATCCATCAAATTCAGAGTTCCGTGCGGTGGAAATTAACGATTCACTACTGAATACGATAGAAGATGTGTGCACACCAAAGAGTGAGAAGGTGGCAAAGGAGCTGCGTACACCACTCACAGACAGTACGAACATTGATGCGGGTTCAGAAGTCTTGCCTCGTATTAAACAACCTATGCTGGTCACTGATGTTGGTAATAGGCTCATCACTAAGAGTATGCAGTACAGAATAAACAATGCTGGGAGTAGTGGGTCGGCGACGCCAGTAAGGCGAGGTCGGCCTCCCATTAAATCTGTCAAGCGCTTACAAGGATCTCCTCACTCACCCCTATCACCAGCCAAATCTCCTAAGCGATACCGCGCACCCAAACAACCAAGTCCTATGGCTGGTCACATTCGAGACTGGGACATCTAACTGGTGTATATCAGGCTTGAACGTTAAGTTTTTTTTAATCATGTACAGAAAGAACTGCTGATGTGAAACATTACCCATAACTTTCCACACAGAATTAAGATTTCAGCGTATTTAAATTTTATTAATCAGAATGTCTGTGCTGGTTAAGAAAAATAATATCAACAAATTTCTAAAAAGTGCCTTGTGATGATGTTTGAATCCAGCTGCTACTGACTTGTTTGACATCATCTTGTGTGATGGATCTATGACGTATCTATAAGGAGAATCATGTATTAGATTATCAGGTCTCACTACGTCCTTTCTGTGGAAGGAATATACAACCTTACTCACTAATGTATATATGTAGCTCTCACTTCGGAAGTGAATAACTTCTGGAAACCATAGACTTTATTTTGTAGAAATTCCCCACCGCCTATATTGTTATTTTAAATTTGGGTGTTTATTTTTTGTTTGTATTTCCACATGTCATAGAGAAATAATGTGTATACATGTTAACTGCTAGATATATTTTCCCACTTATACTATGATGCATTATAAACTGACCACTTGTAATTCAACGCCAGGAAATCATATTTTGTAAGGACAAAAATTGACTAGCTAGAGTAACGTTATCCTCAGCTTATTATTCATTCAGCTGTATTAACTTAATTACTTTGATATACTAAACGTAATTATCAGCATAATTCCCTCCACTTTGTGAAGCACATGAACGAGTTGAGATGTGCAATTTACCAACAAGGAACGGTTGGCATGAAAAAGCTTCCTGTGAGAAATGCTCTTTTTAGCAATAATAATGATTATAATATATATACTGATGACGGGAGCTTACGGGGAGACAACAGATGTGATTGATACTAAACACAATTAAATGCCAGTCACTTTTTTAAAAATTGATGATACTGGATAAAATCATGGATTAAATTTGGTTTTAATACTTGAGAAAACACCAGAGAGGTCTATAATAAGTCATGAACTATGGTAGGGTTATGCCCGTTGAGAAATTGTTATTTCCAATTTTGCGATGTCATCAATTTCTCCAAATTGAATATGTATATATATGTACTGAAAACAGAAACAAACATGGTGAACATTCGCTCTTTTGGTGAACGCAGATCCTGTCATAAAAGGTATTGGTTCATCCAACATTTCTTCAGTGATTGGATCACCCCAGGTGCTTTTCTGTTGCTATTGGTGCGTCTTTATTACAAAAACAATCTTGAATATCTTACTCTTGCACACACTTTCAAACACGCCTACAAAAAAACTCTACATGCATCCAAACATATGAATATTTTAACAAATAAAATATTAGTTGCTGCTCATATACTGTGTTTGAATTTTGTTATGTTGATTTATTTAGCCATGAAAGAAATATGAGATCCCATTCCTTAGATTCCCAATCTGACATCATCAGACTTAACTCACTGTTGGCATGTCTTGCTCAAGATCTAATTTCAAGGTTATATTTTGAAAAGATAGTCCAATACTCGGAAACTATATATTCCACTTTATTAGCAGGTGGACAGTTGGTCTTAAAATTATGGCTACAGCCTACTGTAATACACTAGGCCACCTGACCACATTTTAGCCTTTTATAGCTGACAATGTACGGATAGGAATATGATTTCTGTTTTTGGAGAGATGGTTCTATGGTCGTACAATGCCTTACAGTCTTGGCCTGCATTTTAATAAAATAGTAAATTCAGTGTGTGTGTGTGTAGGGGGGGGGGGGGGGGCTTTTGTAGTCACAGGTCCATTTTTAAGAACTCCTTTATGGATATATTTCTACTAGGAAAGTGCTAGGAAGTGGAATTTTCTGTGTTGATTTGACACTAAGGAGATATTTAAGTATTTGTTAAAAGTGGGGGGGGGGGGGGGGGGGGTTGTGGCAAACTAAAACAATATTTCTTCAATATTGATATACATTCAGCATTAGTGTAACATCTCCATAAGTGACACTGACAGTTGCTTACAACTTATAAACTATCATAATTTAGGTGAAACTTATAATTGGCATGATATTCGTGTATTTTTGTCTAATTTCAATTTCATATTCCCCCAGAGGACTCTGTGGTTCCTATCACTCTTCAAGCATATTGGCACATGCCTAATACCTATATCCTTATAAGAACACTAAATATAAGCTCAACCTCACTTGGAACATGGAGCCTGTAGTATGACCAACTAACACCAGATGGAGCCATAACTCAGTACAGATAGGTATATGATTTCTCTTTTTTTGGACAGGTTTTATGGCAATGCAATATTCTATAGTTTTATTATTTAATATTTTGACATGGGTTAAAGAAAAACAAAGGAATGATTCAATTTGTGTGTGTGTGTGTGTGTGTGTGTGTGTGTGTGTGTGTGTGTGTGTGTGTGTGTGTGGAAGGACTTTTTAAGTCACAGGTCCATTTTTAAGAATCCCTTGGCAGGGTCTGGTCTCTCCCTAGACTTGCTGAAGTCTTTGATTATGGGTATACCTTACACCAGGGGGGTAAGGGTTTATATTATGTTACAGGGATGCCAGTTTTCAGGGAATTTCAAGATTTCAGGAATTCTCCTCACCTCTACATAAATCCACAATTTGAACTGAACTGTGATGTATAGGCAGCCGCTTGTGGGGACCCGGCGGATGCCAGAGGGGACCCGGTGGCCGCTAGCGGTGCCTGGCTGGCCGAGTGAATATCACATAACATGTGGGCCCAAGGGCCTTGCAGAGTCAGGGAGAGTCCCTGAAGTCACACTGCCTGTCTGAGTAAACCACTATAGGGTATCAGGGACTCCCTGAACCCCCATCATTCTCCTTCTAATGTGTGAAAGGTTAGGTCCGGCACTAGACCCAGGGAAAATTATAGCCGTCATTACTTTTCAAATGGTTGTGGGTTCATTTTTACATGAATAATTAAAAAAGAAATCCACAAGTTTTGGTCGAAGTTGCCGTTCTGCAAAAGCCTGATGGGAAGTGATATGAACGAGGTGAGGCCGAGTGAATATCACGCAACATTCAAACGAGTTGGTGAAAGATTTCGTTGACCAAAACGAGTTCCTATCTGTATTTATCTCACCCCTATCTACACTAAAGGAACGAAAAAAACACTGAATATGACCTCACAGACCATGGAGAACGGACTGCAATACTCGTAGTCGCATGGAGAACGAGTTCCCAATGTTAAGCTTATGGGACAAAAATACCAGGTGTGATATCAAAAATGAGTCCGCATGTACCATCCAAGATATTGAGCACTTTGTCAGGAATCTTTGCTCAGATTCCTAATATGGACAAGAAAATTACTCAAAAAAGGATTATTTCGTATCAACAACAGATGATTATTATTTTGTAATAATGTTTATTTTCCTCTTTCGATGAATCATCACCCTTTCTAGTGTAGCATGGAATGACACCAGAGTATCAAAATGAATTTAACAGCTATATACAAGTATATACTAAGTGACATCGCCCGGTCAATATTAACTTACATGACACTGGTTGAATCTATCATTTATGTGAAAGGTCAGATCTTAAAAGATATGTAGCACTACATATAATTTACTGTCAAATACAATTAGCCGCGATCATGTTCACTAATACTCATCAGTGGCATACACCTCTATTGGGTTCTTTTTTTTGCTGAATACAGTATTCAGATATTGTAATTTTATTTCCTTGTTTGATTTTGTTTTTGAAATATTCGTTTGCATTAAAATTCTGGCTTGATCTGGATCATGTACAGAGAATTTATACATTATAAGGCCATGCACACATACTGTAAAATACAAATGCAGACTGAAAACCACATATGGGCTATATTGCGTGTATTCCCAATTCCGGAAAATGAATGTTTACCCTACAGTTCTTAAAGCATTTCGCATCAATGGATAAAGACCTGTTTGTGAGAAGTTCTGCAAAACCCTGTCCACTAGCAAAGGGAATGAGTTCCTAGTCAGCCCGATATAGACCAACACGTATATAATTAATCTACAGTTAATCCTGTTTCACAATATTTTTCATGACAAAACACTTTTTTTTAAACCAAATTCTTATTTCAACAGGAATGTTCATAGAGATAGTTCAGCTATTTGGGTGACGTAAACTTGATTCTTATCATATATGTCTTAGCCATCCTGCAGCAAATAAAAGTCTGTAATCAAACTTATTCTTACCATAAGTGCAATAATGTAGTTTACTAGTTGTGTTTTGATACGTCAAATTAAATGCCACAGCTAGAACATAAATCCACGTTTCTGTGTCTCGGGTGTTTACAAGCTTTGATTTTAACAGCGTGTATCGAGCTTTCAGTAATGGTTGAGTATATACACTTACACCCTTTACAAACACAATCAAACCACTGAAACATCCGAGAACTAACAAGTATTTGTTATTTGATCATTCACATTATAAGTTTATAACCGTTAACACGGTGTGTATTCTTACCCGCTAAACTCCAACCACAGCTCCAGCCTGCCGATATAGATCCCAAGCCACAGAGAATAGGGTACATAGCTTTTGTGTTATGGAGGCGGCCATTTTGACCCGGACGCCAAACAAAACCCCAGGTGATTGGTCCAATGGATTTGCTTATGAATGTTTTTTTGGCTTGTCATGGAGGGGCTTTAGCCTCATCTCATGATTATCTATAGATTATACCAGCAGAAAATAGTGGTTGTCCCGAGAATACAGTGGTGCTATCTTACAATTTCCCAGTGGAAGATGGCAGAACTAGCAATCACTCTCTGCCCTATATCCCAGTACATCAATAATTCAGAACTGCATATACTTCCATTTAAATCTTATACAAACAGAGATGCAAGTGAGGTCTAGAGAAAAAAAAGGTAGTTTTGTATTTTAAAAAAAACCCACAAACCCCCCCCCCCCTCCCCCCCAAAAAAAACCCCACAAAAAAACGGAAATATCCGGAAATTAGACGTCACTGTATAAATAAACTGTGTATTATGGATATCTTCTATAAAAATGGATATCTACTTAAAACTAACATCCCAGGTAAATGTTACTGCAGTGGCTTGGATGGTCGGCAGGGGCGCTGTGGGGAGTAAGGCAGGTGCCACTAATAGCACTTTATAAGGAGACAGCTGATTAATTAACGACCACGGGACCGGAGTGTAGGAATCCCTGTGCGGCCAAGAGATTAACATGCTTATTCACTTCCACAACATCTGTTCAGCTGCTCTCCCAAGTGCTCCTCAAAGTGACAGGTCCCACATTTTTCTTCGCACAAACCACTCAATTTCGGGAAAGCCCGGTCCAAGGCTCCCGTGGTTACTCCTGTGATAAGTGCTGGTTCCAATAACACACAAGATATATCAAGATATGTCACGATTTGGTTGTCTTGCCAAGTCTTGCTAGGTTTCGCATTTTTGCCGTGATGCATCGGTTTGGTTAAGCACTTTCGCCATGCTCTTGCCGCTATAGATTGCGGGATGTCAAGATGGTGGAGCACCAAAAAAGAGATAAATCATCAGGAAAAAATACACAAACCATCGCGTGCAACATATCGCGACAAAGGAGGTAAGACATATTGTGATACAGTAAGATATAACACAGCAAATCCATTATGTTGGTGGAACCAGCACTTTAGGAGCCATCTATAAAGTATGTACGCATTGAGGAGGGGGCTGTATTTCAAAGATTTTGCACATGCTCCTCCTTTGTTCTATTGCCTACAAAATTGGGAGGCGGAGGGTGTTTTAAAAATTTCGTAAATTCTACGTACATACTTTATGGATGACCCCTTAACTTTTTTAGGGAAACCCGAGGCCGTGACCTTGCCAAAATACGGCAGTTTGTGAGTGACGTCAGTCGGTGATGAGGTCACAGGCCGACGTAGTGTACGGGTGTAGGCTTTACGTCGTCATAATCTACTCCAACGACGAAAGCATGAGGAGTTGCTTCAGCACCTTGGTTTGACTTGTTTCTCTTATCTCACCGGCTAAAAACATCTCGTCCACCACACTGTACACCTTCAAAAGTGGAGAGAAAAAAAAGATATACACTTGAAAATTCTCTTATTTATTTCAATATAGAATATAGAAATTATTTCCATCTTGAATTTTTCAAGAGTTTGTGACCTGGTAAAGTGAGTGTTCCATTAAGATGATTGAGGCATTGAAAAGACGGATGTGTCTGATAGAATACTGAAGAATATGACCCGTAACGAACTCGACCTGTAAAAAACTCGACCTGTAACGAACTCGACCCGTTTTAGTAAACTCGACCCGTTTTAAATCTTCCCAACTCAAGTATCTCATTACAACTGTGGACAAATACTAAATTTAGAAGAAAGTATGTTATCTTGTTAATATCAGAAGATTGAACATTGAAGATGCATCTCACCTTGTAAAAGTTAAAGACCAGATCCAATTCACAGACGTTATGGAAGTATTCGTTCAGCACCTCTACAAAATTGTGTATGGCTTCTAGGCAAGCCAAGTTGTTATCGCTGACATCTACACATATGCAGAAGTACAGGCCAGCATATCGTCGGTACACAATCTTGAAATTTCGAAACTGAAAAGATAATATAAAAGATGTGATATTTCTATAAAAACAGTCTTCATTTACAGCATAATGGAACCGAACAAAAAATCTGAATAAGTAATGCTAGGAAATTCCTTAGATATTCAATATATTAAACACAAATACACTTATACAACTCTCTTCTTGCATTTGTGACAACACAAGAGGAAATCAACTTAAGCTGAGGAAATTATTTCCTTTAACGTAATTATGGTACCACATAAACAAAACCGTAGATCATCAGAATAATAGGTAATTATCCGATTACTTACCTTTGGTAGAAGTATGAAGGAGAATTAAGGTTCTTGCGAGCCTAGGGACACTTTTGAGTGCCCTAGGTGACCAGGGAGATAGCAACGCGTAGTAATCCAGTCGTAAGAGTGCGTATACCAGGAATAATTAACATAATGGGGAAAAAATTTATTTTCTAGCTAGGGATTTTTTTTTTTTTTTTTTTTTTATAAATGTGGCTGAATGGGGTTGGTTGGTGGGTCCCTGGTCACCTAGGGCACTCAAAAGTGTCCCTAGGCTCGCAAGAACCTTAATTCTCCTTCATACTTCTACCAAAGGTAAGTAATCGGATAATTACCTATTCTTACTCGCACTAGGGACTACTTTCTTCGTAGCCCTAGTCGACCTGGGAGATATTTAAAGCCACTCAATGAATTTTTTCCCCTTTTTTTTTTTTTTTTTATTTTTTTTTTATATATATTTGACATAAGGCGGTTTTTTGTTATGCTTTTATTAAGTAAAATGCATCATCCTTTGTCAACAAGGTACATAAAAGGCACCAATACCTTGTTTTACATAATGGTATGTTTACGATAGAGGTAATAACCCTTCTTTCTTTTGTTGAAGGTTATTACTTACATAGTTATCAAGGATAATACATGAGATCATTTATCCTTATATGATAGCTGCTTGAATGGTTATCATCATTATCACATATTGACGATTGAGTATTCTTGTACAATGTCAATTCTTTATAATATCAAAATTGACATATATGGCATATGAATGGTAAAAAAGATGTATTTTTACCAATTCAAAAAATATAAAAAATATCCAAGTGTTTTGTTATTCTCTATATTGAGACATTCACTTGTATCTATCATGTCGATTGAGAAAATTTTTTTCTCTAGGTTAAATAGAAATGGCTCAGCTAAGGGCTGTGCCTATCACAATCATTGTATCACCATTACCCCCTTATTGTCCATTTGGGACATATAAGGGTTGAATATAATATCACCATTACCTCTTTTATAACCATTTGGGTGTATAAAAAGGGACGACTCATAGGTATTCATGATTCACGTAGTGGAGTCTCTTAGAACTATGCTATTGTTAGAAAAAATCACTGCATATTTTCTAAAATCGCATTTCCTACTGTTGTTTTCTTTTTTGGTTCTATAGGCTTCTTATAGTGCCTTGCCATTGTCTTTTCGTTTTTCCAAGAACCGTAAGTTAATAGCACGTTAGTGTCTATTCCCAGACTTGCTGCTGCTGATGTTCCTGCCCCTCTAGTAGAGTGTGCAGTATATTTTGTTGTATTTATACCTGCTGATTTCAATACTTTTAAGACATATCTGGAAATTGTATCCCGATGTACTGGTCTGTGTGGTTTTCTATAGGAAATGATTAATGTCTGATCATTCCTAATATCTTCTGTTCTCTTTATATATGCTTTCAGTGTGCTTACCACGCATAGTCTTTTGTTTTCTTCAAAAGGATCTAAAGTTATTGTTTGGAGAGGTTGACCTGTCCTCGCGGTTTTCATTAATTTTGTTAATGTAAATCGCGCCTGATTTTTGTCTGTGAAATTTAATTTGTCTAGAGACAGTGCTAATACTGCCTGTCCTCTCTGTCCCGAAATCAAGAGGAATAGGACCACTAATTTCTGGGTGAGTTGTTCCAAGGATAAGTGTTTTGTTTTTCCCAAATTTGACAAAAATTTGAAAACGATTCCCACGTCCCAAAATTCAGAATACTTGGGTTGTGGGGGATTTCTGAGGTATGCAGTTCGTACTGCTCTGCATACCCAGAAATCCTTGCCTATTGTATCTCCATTTTCTAATCTTGGAAGCAAGATTGATAATGCACATCTAGCAGCGTTCACTGAGCCATAGGCATAGTGTTCGTCTGACAACGATTTTAAGAATTTACAAACTTGGAAATTTGTTGGATTTAATTGACTGATATTTTGGGAAATACAAAACGTACGCCACTTCACAATGTATGTGTTGTACGTTCTCTTAGTGGTTTCCTGCTAAGATTCCATAAGGAATTTGGCAGTATCCCTATCACAACCCTCCTTTTGAACCAACTTTTGTTCTAAAGTAGCGAAATAAGTAGGCCTATTCCTTGTGGGAAATTTTCTACCTGTGATTTCGGGAGAGAGAGGTTCTTTTTCTTTCTCCCAATCGTCTTTCTGTAAATCGCCTGGTTGATTAACGGGGCGTACCAAACCGCTGACGGCCAGTTTGGGGTGACGATGACGAATCTCTCTGGTCTGTCTCGTCTGGCTTTCCGAAGTACCCGTAATACAAGGCTGGAAGGTGGAAAAGCATAAGCATTTAAGCCTTTCCAGGAAAATGAAAATGCATCGACATATGTACATTGCGGATCTGGCTTCCATGAAGCGTATATGTCACATTTTTTGTTCATGAATGAAGCAAAAAGATCGATTTCTGGTTGGCCAAACTGTTTTACGATTTTCTGGAAAATTGTATCAGACAAGACCCATTCTAAGTTATCTTTAAAGACTCTAGATGCTTCATCGGCCAGGCAGTTCAACTTTCCTGGTAGGTAGGAGATTGTTACCCAATTTCCGAACGATTCCGCCCATGTCCATATTTTCTCTGCGATTTTATCGCATTGGGGTGATCTTACTCCTCCCATTTTTGACACATAGCACAGTGCTGTTGTGTTATCTGTTTGGACATGAATTGATGTATTTCCTTGTTTAAAGAAACTCGTTAAACCGAGGAAAATCGCCTCAAGTTCTAAAACGTTTATGTGATTTTCTTCATTTACGTCCCATCGGCCTCCTATTGAGATGCCGTTATGGTGAGCGCCCCACCCTTCTAGGCTGGCGTCCGTGGAAATCGAGAAATCGCAGTCGTCTGTGCGAATTTTTCTATCAGAGTTCATGATATGTGATAACCACCATTGGATATCTGATATGCCATTTTGTGATACTGTCATTATCGCATCAAAATTCCCTTTGTTTAATGCCAGTGCATTATTCTTATCGGTTTCTAACCTCTTTACGTGGGCGAGACCGTAGTCTATCCCCGGGGAGTATGCGATCATTAACCCAATTACTCCTGCTACTTGTCGGATTGTAGGCGATTTTGCGATTAACAAATCGTTGGCCATGTTTTGGAATTTGGATCTTTTTTCTTCATTCAATGTTAAGTTCATTTCAGCGGAGTTGAAATTGAAACCAAGAAAGTACAATTGTTTTGATGGTACCACCACTGATTTTTGGGGGTGGATAACGAACCCAAGTGTATCAAGTGTTATCGCTAAGCGTTTTACCGCTTCAAGACATTTATCAAACGATTCTGCCATGACGAAAGAGTCGTCAATATAACCAAAGCACTGTATCCCGTCTTTTCTTAGATTTGCAAACACTGGTGTAAGGAGTTTCGTAAATATTCGAGGGGCGCAAGCCAGTCCATTTGGTAAAACCGTAAATTGATAAAGCTGGTTGTTCCAAAAGAATCTTAGATATTTTCTATCGGATTTTGTGATCGAAATCGAATAATACGCATCCTTTAGATCGATTGATGCCATAAAATGATCCTCTTGCATCATTTCTACGGCTGTATTCAAAGACGCCATTTTGAAATGTTGATATTGAATGAACTTATTAAGTTCTGTAAGATCAAGTATTATTCTGATGTTATCATTCGGTTTTGGGCGAGTGAAAATGTTTGAGATCCATTGATCTTCTGAAAACGCAGCTTTTTCAATAACATTTTTGTTTAACATTTTTTCAATCTCACAATCAACTTTCGATTTTTCTTCACATGAAAAACGGTAAGGTTTTGGGATCTTATGTTGTTTTGGGTTAGATATAAACGGAATTTTTATACCTTTAATTGAATAAAAAATCCAATTATCATTTGTATGTGATTTCCACGTTTTTGAGTAAAAACGCGTTTGACCAGCTATGAACTCATTTGGCGTATTTCTTATTCCCCAGCTAGAAAGGGTGTCACAAACCTCTATTTCTTTTTCTGTTGACTTTGTTGTTGTTGGTTTTGTTGTTGGTGTTGGTTTTGTCTGTTTTGACGATAACCGTACCCATTTCCGTGCTGTTGTGGGCCATTGTAATTCCACGCACGGTTGTTCTGGAAGTTCCCGTTGTTGTTCTGGTTCTGGAACCTGGGGTTGAATTGTTGATTTCTGCGAAACCCCATGTTATTCTGTTTTCTCGGAGATTTGTGTTGTACTTTTTTCTGTGCTTCGGTTTTTTCCGGTTTGGAAAAAATGCGTTTCATCATTTTTCCGTCTTTATCCGCTTCCTTTACAGATGCGTGGACGGTTTCTCCAAAAAGTGACTTGGTATCTATTTTGGAGTTAATCACTGTGTCCGCTGTGTCCTTTGCCAGCTTTCCCCGGAAAGCTTCTCTTCTGCGCCGGACAATGGCTGTGTTTGCGTAAAACAACAGCCTCACTGCATCCACACTTGATGCCGACGCTTGGTTTAGCTCGGGGTCGTCTTCCCCACGTGTGAACGCAAGTTCAATGAAAGGTGTGAGACAGGTCATTGCCGCCATCATGGCCTGTGTGGCGAATACCAGTTGTTGGTCTCCCTTTTTGATACTTGTATCAACATCCTTACTTGTCTTTAATGTCTCCTCCATTATAGGCACAGTCATGTTATTAATGTTTTCCGGAGGGGAATGTTTTTCGATCAATTCTTTTCCGGCACGCATGTTCGATGTAGTATTCAGAAAAGAGTCGAACATTTTGGCCAGGGTCGGATGTATAGGGGTTGAACCTGGCTTTTTGTTGTCTTCTGCTATGGCGGTAATGGCGGCCGAAGTTATCAGTCCTGGTTTCGCATCGGAAAACAAGGGCACCTCTTTTTCTGCTGCTTCGGGTTTTTCCGGAGGAATAACCTCAGAGTTTGCCGGTAATCCGATAGAACCTTTCTCCGAAGCGAGAAAAAGGTCTAAATCATCACAGTGCGGGTTAATCGTGTAATCCGGTTCAGTGTCCAATGGGAAATTCCACACCGTATATGAGGACTCATCCCTTTGTCCGCCATCTTGATTCACTTGCGTGTTTTGGTACGCAAAAGACTGAATATCCGGAACTTTTTGTTTTCCGGGGTATGCACTTGCGGAGGGAACCGTTGCAGATGGCATCTTTCTTTTCCTCAACCGTCTCCTTCTCAGGTATTCCAACTCTTCCTCATCTGGTGGTGAGTCTGAGTCCGAAATCTGAGGCACAAACTGAGTGTCTTTGTTTTGGTTGGCGGCCATCTTGGAATTATCCGTTTTGGGGGTATCCGTTTTGGCTTGTTGTGCACATGGGATTTGCGTATCTTCTATTGGCAGAATCCTCTCATAAATCTTGGATTGTTGATCCAGAGTTTTTGCAGTAGACATAGTGTTTGTTTCAGAACCGTAGTCCACACTAGTCAATAATCCACGTACCAATCTGGTGTAGTTTGGTGGAGTGCACGCCTCCGTAACGGCCTAGGCCTGGAGGTTCAAGTTGGCTCTGTATTAAGTAAAGAAAAAACTGAATTAATTCATATTCAATTCACTAAGCAAGGCCCCGCGAGGCAATAGTGATTGTACAGAGAATGCCAACTTGATTAAATAGTTTGAAAAAATAGTTAAAAGTAGAGAAAAACTATATTTACCTGGCACCGCTTCTTAACACGTCCGTTCACTCCGGGTATGCGCGCGGGACTGAATTACTACGCGTTGCTATCTCCCAGGTCGACTAGGGCTACGAAGAAAGTAGTCCCTAGTGCGAGTAAGAACTACATTCTGTGCTACTCTACAGCCAGGTAATTATGATTAACCTCATTAAACCCTATATTTTGATACACGCTAACATTTCTTTGTGCAGGAAAGTTTAAGGCACGTCTCTTAATTCTTGATATTCACTATCAAAGCTCAGACAGTCACATCATCTTTATTTGATACATCCAAATGGTTTAGTTCCTTACCTCGTAACTTTCATATGATTTTACCAGTGCCCAGATTATCTCTATTACTTTTCGGTATCATTTGCTTATCAATAAACATGACCTTGTTCAGGACTCCCCATGTCACGGTACCAACACGCCCCCCCACCCAATATCCAACCCGGCCCCACGCTATGCTTTCCGTAGGGAGCCAAAATGAACCCGTCAAAAGAGCATTTCTGGAGGCCAGTAGGAACGAGACCTTGTACTAAAGCTATTGGGGTTTGAGGCTAGAATTTCGTTTTGGGACTTGCCTGCTACTATTGAAGTGTAGTTTACTACTATTGTCTCTGAATAAGTCTGTCTACGATGACAATGTTATGTGCATCATATACACATATATAATAGCTTGTACAGTTTAGTTTGACTAATGAAAATGTGTACCTCTACAAAGTTGGTGTGTTTTGCATCTCTGATCGTAACAACGGCATGCACCTCCTCGATCAGTTTTTGTTTCTCATCGTCATCGAAGTGCATATACCATTTTGCCAAGCGGGTTTTCCCGGCACGGTTCTGAATGAGAATGAACCTGATCTGTAAAGAGAAATACAATATGATTTAGATACAATACGAGCAGACGTCATAGGCTAGGGAGCATTGTTCAATTTGAATACATAAACATTCAGGTTTTATAATTGAGATCCACACTTATCATATTGTACACCTCACCCAAATCACTTCTATGCAATTGGTTGAAGATAAATAAAAGAGAAACCAACAGGTTTTGGTCAAAGTGTCGTTCTCCACAGGCTTGACATGGAACGAGGCAAAGCTGAGTGAATATCGCGTAGCCTTCAAATGAGTTGGAGAACGATGACTTTTACCAAAACGGGACCATTTCTATATTTATATCACCCCGTACACACTTTAAGAATAGACAACACACTGGATATATGATGTTTTAGATCATGGAGAATGAACTGTATTACTTGTAGTGGTATGGAGAACGAGTTACCAATGTTAAGCCTATGGAACACAAATACAAGGGGTGAGGTAATGCAAAGTATCATATGCCCAACCGTTTAATGTAAATTGTGTTATATCATTCTCCACCTTGCTTCATTTATTCTTGGAGAAATCTCAGCCCACAGTTGATGGAAGGATCATTCCATCTCGTTGGGAATTATAATATGAACATTGAGTATGCGGTGTGACGCCAAGTTCAAGGGGCTGTTTCTTATAGAAAAGCCGCTGCCAGGTTTGTTTGTTTTGGTATTTCAACTTCCAATTCGTTCAATTAGACTTACTTTGGTTTGCTTTACTAACATTTGCATATCCTGTTGGAATAACGAGGTATATTCTTCTCGGTTATAGATAATCGAAGATCTTACAATACATTCCCTGAGGAAGTTAGGAATTTTTCTCTTGCCAGTATTATGGAAGACACTGTGCATTCCTGTTGCATTCTTTGGGGATTTCTTCCTGCTCTTCTTTGGGGCCTGAGACTGTAGCATGAGATGTTTTACACTCAGCAGAGTGTTGAATGTCTGGCACACAAGAGCTAATTCACCTCTTAGGAGGTACCTATGTGATCAGTTTCACCTGCTAAATTCTTGTCAGATTGTCTTACCTAAGGGTCAGGCGAGTTGCCACTACAATCTCTTATGATTATAGTTTGTTATCTCTGGTGCAGTTCCAGAGTTTCAGCTAAGTCTTTTGAATGTGCTCCTTGGCGATTGGTTTCAGGTCTTTATCTCACCCCTAGTATTTTTTCTCAATAGACTTAAAATTGGGAACTCGTATCTAACGCCCATGAGATATTTAGGAAAAATATCCAATGGGGGATTATGTCACAAAGGTTAGCCCATTAGTCAATGTGTGGATTGAGATAAATTCAGAAACCCATTCAAGTTTAGGGTCACAGCTCGATCCCATCTCGTTCGAATCGCTACATAATTCAGGCGGCTTCGCCTTGTGAATTACTACGCGATTCAAACTCGATGGGATACGAGCTCTGACCCTAGGCTAAACTTCCAAAGGTTTCCCCTATAATAACTGGAACTGTGTGGGCTGCTGTATTTGGCTGCTTGTTCTGCAGCTTCATTTCTCTCAATTCAGATATGACTCGGTTATCAACACATGGCCACCTCTTTGCCATATTCTCTCTTCAGTTCTGAATATTATGACTGTTTGATGTCCCTGATGACAGCATCCTATCGGTGCCGGGTAATCCTTGGTGTCGAGTTCTACTAGATTAGAAGGACCGGGACTCGGATCTTGTCTGTCCCAAGTTCTCCTCTCAACAACTACAGTATCCCTGTTACCGTATGTAACTATACATGATGAAGATTCTAGATCTAGATCTATGAACCTGACAATCATAAAAGATTGTTGGCACCTAATTCCAGCAGCAAAACAATGTTCAATAACCAATACCCGGATGCTGCACATATTGGCTTGCTCTACCATATACGAGAACATTACATTGTTGAGATCCAAATACATTAACATAGAATAGGGAAAACAACATATGTAATTCCTCTACTGTTATTTGCCTAGTGTAATGCCTATGGATATTACAAGGAAACCACTCCACTGTAAATTTGCAGTTGAACGGTGATTACGGTAGGTGCTGTGAGTGTGAGTGACTGAGTGTTGCGGCAAAACCAAGTCATCAACCCGCTCAAGCAAGGCGGTTCGTACTCAGAAATTAGAAATATGTTTACGTCCTCCCTTTTTTACTTCAAATATCGGAAATCCCGCGAAACAGATTCTACTGAGATGGTTCTGAGACACTTTACCATTTTCACAGATATTCCTCGCCGTCCCCGCCGTCGAAGGAAACCTCCCACTTAACTTGCGCATGCGTCAACCGAAGGCACTTCCGGGAGAAATAAACATGAACCACATCGATGAAATCCGAACACGTGTTCGCCTTCACGAATATGAAGTCACAAATGTAAGTGAAGTTTTATATAGCCTATATAATGAATACATTTATGGGTGCTGGATGCATGTATAACTTCATGGAAATGATTAGTTATATAGGTGTTTGGCAGCACTGCTTATAATCCTGAGCGATAATAGGGAGAATAGCATATGTCAGACCACGCAGACTAAACCTGAGAGGCCCACCTCTTCCCAAACTGTAAAGTAAAAGTATTTCATTGCCAGTCCTGGTTTAAAAATGTGAACTTGCTGTTTTTCTATCCAACATAAACTCGACAGCCTTTTTTACATTTCATTTCAACTAAGGGACTGTTCATTATCTACGGCAGGGGGGGGGGGTGAGCTATTGGAGGGGGGGGGGGGGTTATATGAGGTTATTGCCAGGGGGGGGGGCATTTTATTAAGAGGTATTTGCCTGGTGGGGGCATTTCACTTAGCGGTATTTGCCTGGGGTGGGTGGGGGGCGTTTCATTGCGCGGTATTTGCTTGGGTGGGGCGTTTCAATGATTTACGTTTTTGTGATTCACCAACATAAGAGGTTCTAGAACTGTGTATTTTGGATAATCTATACAATTTAGAGGCCAATAGTGTCTGATCTCTTCTAGCAGAATTAAGAAATTTACATATATATAAGCATGGTGATTGTGGCAGAGAAGATAATAAGTGAGGTACTGTGACACCTGGCAGTGCCATGTCTGTGGAGTGGGAGCTCATCATACTAAGATGTCTTGTAATCTACCATGCAAAATGGTCTAGTATTTGCAATCTTTTAAAGACTTCAAATATATGAAAAACAAGCCAGGACTATTTTCTGCACAAGAAAACTGCAATGATTTTAGAGTTTGTAGGTTGTGCATGAATATGCTAAGACTATCAAAGGCAATACTGCTGTTAGGAGATTGCTCCATGACCTTATCCGGTTCAGCTCCACTGTATTAGTATCTATACTCATTTCAATGGTCAATGTCAGGTGATCGCCATGCAATGTAGCTTAGCACATACAAGTTGTCCTTTTGGTGCCTCCACTGTCTCAATAGAACACCCCCTTAAGATAGGTCTCAGAGCAGCAGGTACATAAGCTCTCGTGCCAGCATGTCCTGACAGGCTAAGGGTTAACTTCCTAGATGGTAGATATCTAATCCTATAACTATAATATGCCAGTTTGCAGTCATTGCTCTTAAACCATCATTAACAGTCCACATTTCTCAAGGGCCGGATAGCTGCATATTAGAGGATTTGATTATAGATGTTTAAAATTTGCATGCCAGAATTCACCTGGCTTTATTTACTTAACAATACATTATATGTGTACAAATTCATGTATATATGAGAAAGAATCAATTTAAGTGTATTTGACTGAGGGGGGGGGGGGGGTATTTTGAGGTATTTCCGAGGGGGGGGCGGTTTATTTTAGGGTATTTCCAAGGGGGGGGGGGGCATTTTATTTTGAGGTATTTCCGAGGGGGTGGGGTATTTCATTTGGAGGTATTTCCGAGGGGGGGGGGCAATTTATTTTCGAGGATTCACAGAGCAAAACCCACCCCCCCCCCCTGCCATAAATATGGAATTCTCCCTAAAGGTATTAAATATTAACTGGCCGCTCGGCACCTAGTAGTAGTACTACTACTAGTAGTATGTATTGACATGTTATTCACAATAAAAAGTTATGTATTAACCAAACATATGCAACATGATAAACCATCAATAGTTAAGAATACGAGGCACATACACTTCTCAAGAAAAAAAAGGGTTTATTAAACTAGAAAATTACAGAAATAAGATGTACATGTAGTTAGAGATTAACATATATGTTAATTCACATAGTTTTACAACGAGGAAGGCCAACAAAAGCTACACAATAAATTTACTTAGGTAGGAGGACAAATCAAGATACTCTGCATATACAGTGAGCATGGCGGCGATGGACACAAAGCCATTACTCAATTTACTGGTGGAATAGCAGTATGTTGAACCAGCCTTTTAACAGTCGACTGCCCGAAGATGGACAGTGAACAAAAGAGAAACTTGCCCTCTCCCCTCAGATTCTGTGGTGCCTGGTCGACCTTGTGGCGATAGTGGGGAGTAAAGCCCATAAGACAGCGACATTTTCCACAGATTCTCACCAATCTGATCACCGATTATAATCGGGAACAAGAATGTTGCTGTCTTATACCCTTTGCCGATCACACATCTCCACTTTATGACCTTGTACAGCAGCCTGATTGAGAACAAAGAGAGCCGCCGTGATCCGAGCCGTATGAGCCATGGGCCGCTGGTGTGGATTCATAGAAAATAATTCAAAGTTTGATAACTTTGGATCTAATTAAGATATTCGGAAACAGTTTTCATATTAATTATCACCTCCGTCTCCCCTACAAATCGGTATAAGGCACTTGTAAATCGGACTAGGGGATAGGTAGCATCAATGTTCAAATGGCATTCTCAGAATCCGGAACAGTCGGTGAAGTGCATACAGCGACACGATTATAGTCGGGCAGAGTCGGTCATTACCCCCACGCTAGTAATGCCCGACCCGATTAAAATCGGGTCTGTGAAGTGCGTACAGCGACCCGATTCTGACCGACCCGATGGGTTCGTCGGGCAAAGGTGTGATCGGGCACAATGGTCGGGTCGCTGTCTTATAGGCTTTACTTGATTGTGAAAAAGCCGCAGCTCCATCAAAGAGTTGTTGGCTGCGCAGCCCCCAGACAGCTGTTGGGTTGAAGGATTTGATAACCTGGTGGTACCCGCCCTTAAAGCTTTCATATATTTTATGTCAGTGGGAGGTGAGATATTCGAGGTGGGAGGGTTCATAGCCACATTCTGCCCAGGACGTTTGAACCTGAGAATATTTTGTGTTCTACTTATAAATAGAGATGCACATATTTATCAGGTAAATGATATACATTCATTTCTGTTATTTGTTATTTCAAACCAGACCTGGGATTAGTTTCTTCAGTTGAGAGCTCCTCATGTGTTGCTGGGTTTTGCTTTGTCAACAAGACCCATGTGCTCCTTCACATTATGAAGTGGTTTAAAGCTGAAAAAGAAACAGCTGAATTGTCTGTGAAGCTCCTCCTCATAATATATGAGTTGTTTGAGTTTCATGACTTTTGACAGTTGCCTTGTTTTGAATCTGAATTGTTAGCTGATCCCCCACGATGGGTCTCGTGGGAGAGTGGGAAAGGCCAGCTACTACCTAAACTAAAATGTCTTGTTCAATCCATTCATAATTAATCATACAAACAAGATACAATAATCTTCTAAATTTGGAATAATAGACAATGCAAGGATTCTTATTTTCGTTAACTTGTTTTCCTAGGTTAACAGTACAGATTATCCAGGCACCTATGCAGGGTATGACGATGCGTGGAATCAAGCAAAATTTGAAGAGGTGTGTATCTTAATTATTTTTTATGTTCGACCATAGCCGACGGCATTCTCTATACGTACATTTACACATTCTTATAAATGCATTTCTCGATCTTTGTAGTGCTTGTGTAGCTATAGGCATCTTGTAAGCCAATACTTGGCAAAGGTTTTGTCATTTGTAATTTCGTCTAATGAAACTATAGTATGTCACATGAAATAACGTTATTTTTCTTCAACTAGAATTTCAGGGTTGAAGTCACTTCTTTGACGGATGAAGCCATCGAGTTTGATATGATGGGAATAGACGCAGCAATAGCAAATGCATTTCGAAGAATCTTGTTAGCAGAGGTTAGTAAACAGTAAACAAAATCATTATCATGACAACATAATGGTGGTAATTTGTTAGTTGTTAGATCAGTAATTGGCTAAATCATCTAAGTGAATTCCATGCGGCTTGTCGCCATGAACCAATAATAATCCCATCTTATTTCTATTGGAATAGAGAGTAGACATCATAGGAGATTGTTTTCATCATTAAATATCAATATAATGTTTTGCATAACCTCTGAAAAGATTGTAAAGATATATGCCTTTAGACATCATTTGCATTACCAATGGGAGTAAATCAATGCATCAATTTAAAAAAGACTTATTTCTCACCACCACGCACATCATCAAAAACGTTTTTAGAAGATGAACCTTGATAGAATTTAGGAAAGGTTTGTGTATTTGGTATCAAAGTAAAGCTCCTGATGTCAGGGATGCATCCAACATGGTATTATTATTTTTTTAAAGGTTTTTATTTATACTGGAGTAAAACAGCTTGGCAATGTAATGCCTATCCTCCAATGGCTCCAGTCGAAAATGCCCTAGTAATGCCTATGTCCAGATTATGGACTTACATGGCTTCTAACAGGTTTTCATCAGATTTATCAATAAAAAGTTTAAGTTTTTAACAATGAGTGAAAATATATGCATACAATGGTAACAACCAGTTTGATAAGTTAATGAACAATATGATTTCCCTTTCATTTTACAATCTAACACCACGCTTACAGATGAAAAACATGAATTCTGTAATCCATTCTCCTGTACAAGGATAATCAATAATCGTATTTACAATTTTGGGAAGAAACATGATTCCATAATCTAAGTTTTATTTAACCTAAGGGATCACTGGGTAACCAGGCTAATCAAGTGGATGTGTTACAACTTGTATGAGATGTATACACACCACCAAAAGAACACTCTGATTTAGCGACAACTCTTTGATCATAATTAAATAGTTCCGTAAGTCATAGATATTCCCAAAACCGTGGTATTCAAATTTCTCTTTACACTGCCTTGTCCTGTTACTTGTCACAGCACTTGTAACACCTTTTCCCATTAAACACAGAAAAATGTTTTTTGACGTGGCTAGGTTTTGGTCCAAGTGGGTGTAAGTCAGACTTAAACTAATGCTTGAGCGGGTCCATCACGTTCAGGCCTACCGGGGCATTAGTGTGAAGGCGCTGGATCCAGTTGAATTCCAGCAGGTCTCGTAGGTATTTGGCCTTTGCTGTATCGGGTGCAGCATAGACGAAGTCAACTATATGTATAGTTAAGTCTTCGAGGCCCATGTGGTGGATGGAGTTGAAGTGTCGGGCCACTTCGCTCTCTCGCACATTGTTTTTGGTGATGTTGCTGAAATGTGCTACGAAGCGCGATTTCAGTTCCTGTTTTGTCTGCCCAACATATTGTATGCCGCAGCGTTTGCATGTGATGCAGTACACAAGGTTGGAGCTGCAACAGCTCACATTGTATCTGCTCATGTAAACCCGTCCAGAGGCCGAACAACGGATTCGACCATCGGTGTTGAGCTTTGGGCAATATCTGCAACTGTTCGGTCGGAGACAGCAGTTGTTGACCGGGATCGTCAAAGGTATAGATTCCAGTTTCAGTTTTGCCCTGACTAGGAGGTTGCGCAGGTTTTTAGGTCGCCTATACGCTCCTATCGGTTTTTGTTGGTGTATCATACGTGTGGCGCATGATTTTCCTAGGAGTCCCCAGTTGGCATTGACCACTCGGAGTAGGCCATTGAAGCCGGGGTTGTAGGTCGTTACTACAATATTTTTCTGGGGTTCGTCTGCTGTGTGTTTGTTCGGTTTCAGCAGACTTTCACGTGGTTTGTTGAGGGAAAAATGAGTGAGATATTAGGAGTTTTGGGTGAGAGTGCAAGATAGGATCTCAATGAGTATGTCTGAAGCCCATTATTTGACACTTCAAAAGCCATCTTTGATCCAGCAAAAAAAAACATTTTTAAAAGAAAAAAAGCGACCTTATAATATTTTTCATTTCTTAGTGATGAGAAACAAGTTTTTTTGAGTGTCCTGAGGAAAGGGTTAAGAGATGTATTTAACAAATGCAACCAGGATGACAGCTGCACTGCCTCTCAGTACTTTTCCCAGGAGAGTGGGAGGGAAGCAGGGAGGTGGTTAAGGGCACTGGGCTCATAATCTCAAGGTTGCGGGACATTGCGGGTTTCAGTCCCTCAATAGCCACTTTTCCCCTTCAGTCCCAGCAGTGGTAGACTTACTACTATATCAAAGGCCAGTCCTTCTCATATACCATGTCTGTGGTGTGCAAAATAAAAGAACTCTCACTTCGGTAAATGTGTAGGGATGAGATTTTTACCTACATTCATCACATAGATTTGATCACTACCCTGGAAAGGATACTTAATGGTTGACTTGATGTTAAATCAAAGAAACAAACAAACATCCCAAAAGAATAAATCTTCTCAATTGATCTGTGGGGCTCCAACTAACCCCTAAATTAGGCATCATACAGTAATTATTGGATTTTGTCACGAGAAAGCTGTAAAAGGTGCACACATCTCCATTTTCATAATTGAGAAAAAAATGAAAAATTTCAGAACAACCCCCAAAACTTGACAAGTGAACTCAAACACCAGAATCACGGTTTCATGTTATCCATACGGACTTCTATATTTGACAACTCCGCCTTTGTGAATGAAGTATATGGCAGAACATTTTTCAATGGTATCATTTATAACTCCTTCAAGGCATAAGTCTAATCAGTTTATTTAGATATATTAGAGTACATAGGTGTCCTCTTTGCCTCCAGGTACCGACGATGGCGATCGAAAAAGTCTTCATATTCAACAACACGTCGCTAATACAGGACGAAGTTCTAGCTCACAGACTGGGTCTCATCCCCATCTTAGCCGACCCGCGCCTGTTCGAGTACAGGACGCAAGGTACGTGGTCATTCAGTTTCTGATAAGAATTAGTTTTAAAACGTTGACCACTAGGTAGCTTGTGTCACAGTCCAAAGCGGTTACACATAATGGGATGAGAAGCCAGAATTACTAGTCGAATTTGGCCTCGAAGCCAATATCATGAATGTGTATACCGCAATAGAAATACACAATATTGACTGGTTTCATATACAAGCAGTTGTATGGTCCGAGGAGTTGATACGTAGTAATATCCGAGCGCATCCGAGAGGCAACTCCGAGGAGTATACAAACGCTTTTATCTGAAACCAGTCTGTTGTATTTTATCATCCACCTTTTCCCTACAAGTTGGGTACTGATATTAATTAATTTAGGTACGCACTATTTCTTTATACGCACTATTTTTCCGTATGTGCCGTCTTTTGCAACCCAGAGCATACAATGTATCTGTATGTGCTGGGTATGTAGATACACGCTGCCCATGTGTTTTCTATGGACACTATGTCTCAGGTGGATAATAATAAATATTACCATTTAGAAAAATCGACTATTATTCACTATGATGGTATTTCAAACGTTACACGTAAAGAACCATTTTTTGAATACTTGTACATTATGTAGGACACGTAAAGGATCTGTCCTGGAGGCCATCCATAAAGTAAGTATGCACTGAGGGGGTGGCGCGGTCCAAAATTTTGGAAATTTAGAGTATTCCCCTTCTTTGTACTATTTACAAGATTGAGAGTCGGAATGGGGGTTCGAAATTTCACAAAGTCTGTGTGCGTATTTTATGGATAGCCCCCTACAGCCGCCATCATGCGGTTTGTGACTATATTTGCCATTTGCTGTCATCACGAATTAATCCATTTAACTCCTTCGCTTTGCAGAAGATGCAGATGGATCTGAGGAAGACACACTTGAGTTTGAATTGAAGGTTCGTTGTAGAAAGAATCCAAAGGCAGCTAAAGATGAGACAGATCCGAACGAGCTTTACATCGACCACAGAGGTGAGTAACTAATTATTTTTCCTATAGTGAGCAAACTTATGGTCGCGTTTAGGAGACTGTATATGTGGTGTTGGAAGTAAAAGATCTCTCACCTCGGTAATTGTGTAGGAGTGAGATTTCTGCCTGAATTCATCTAATAGATTCGATCACCACCTTTGCGGTGTAAAACCAGCAAGAAAAGCTGAACTACGAGTTATTCCCTATATACCCTCAGGGTCCCCTGAGTCGTTAGATAAACAAACAAACCAGCCAAAAATTCCTGCAGACATTCTGTATCATAACTCCAACTGTTTCACAGGATGAACATGTGGGTTTATTGATATTTACACCATGGCGTACATGCTCATTAAGGCTTTATCTACTAATGTTTTCATATACATATGCCCGTATTGGGCATCGGCGTAGAAGGCGTAAATGTCATGTTTGAAGTGTATCTATGCGGGCAAAATGGCCATATTGGGTGTCCAGTGTAGATAGCACACCTATGTGATGTCTACATTGGCGTAGACATGGCAACAATGTGATAGAGAAAAAAAGGTTTCTCAACAGTCCCCCTTACACACATTGTCAGATAGCAGACTCCTTAAACAAGCACCCATCCTGGCCGCCCATCCTTCCGTTCGCCTGCCTGCTGTCCCTGTCCACCACCATCATAAAACGTGTGCAATGATCGCGTCGCTTCAGTGGGGCTGGGCCTTTAGGCTGAACCATACATGATTTGTTATTTGTTATTAATCAAATGATTCCCAATTTAGTTATGTGTCATTGATGTCACTCTCACTGGTTTCTATTGATTTAAACATATTTTTCTGAATTTGTAATTTCAGTGCTGTCCAGTCACCTTAAATGGATTCCAAACGGAAATCAAAAAGACCTAGTAAGTGACATATTCATAAAGCTGTGTATTTATTATGTGACATGCTTTTTTAGTCTTATTTGATGCAGTGCGTTCAAGTGAATAAACATCTACACATTGCAGTGGGAGACAGACTCACTACAGATTTATAAGCCTCGTTGTTCCAAACAAACATCTACACATTGTATATTTTCTCAGATCGTTTTTCCCTTCAGTAGTTAAAAACAAAAATGTTGAATACACACTAACTCCCAATCAATAGAAGTCATCAAACATATAAACAGTTTGGTCCACAAATTCCCAATAAAGAGATGTTAACAAACATATAAACAGTTCCAGCTTCTGTATTCGTCTGAGTGCCTACTTTTCGGATGTCAGTCGTTCATCAGGGCTTTAATACAGTCAAGTGAAAGATTTACAGAATACGTCAGTTTTTTTGATACTTGATGGATACTTCAATGTACACTTCAATGAAAGTATAATGAGTCATAAGAATTAGTGTCAATCAATAATAGGGTTCAGCGAAGTTTCAACGAAACTGAGACTATTATTGTAGTGTGAGTAGAGCTAGTACCTTAATATACCAAGTTTATGTGCATCAATACATGCATACCATAACGTTGGATGCACATATGTTAGAACATGAGCAGGTTTTAACATAGCAAGGCTCACATTAAAAAGATTCAGTATTTAGAATCCATAGCACTGTTATTGGTGTTCACCGATTACTATATTACACTTCCATCTCACCCCTGGTATTTTCCCCCCATAGACTTAACATTGGCAACTCGAATCCAACGCCGGTGAGATATTTAGGTAAAATATCCAATGAGGGATTATGTCACAAATTTTATCCTATTAGTCAATGTGAAGGGTGAGATCTCGTTTGAATCACTACGTAATACACGCGGCTTCACCTTGTGAATTACTACATGATTCAACTCGATGGGATACGAGCTCAGACCCTAAATATTCATAACTTTCCTCTATAATATAGTATTTGAGGACAAATAGTCAGGTCCCGAAATCATCTAGATTTCACGTCCACAAGGGACACAATTCCAGTCTCATCCGTGGACAAAGTAGGCGGAATTTGAGGATCAACTTGTAACTGAGGATTTTCGTCTCTTTCAGCACCAGGAAGGAAGTATACGACCTGTCCATGACGATATTCTCATAGCCAAGTTAAGGCCAGGACAGGTGCGTTTTATTTTACCTTTTTCAGCGGGATATTCCCATCATTACGTTGTCTCTTGGTCAAAGATAAGAGGGGAGAGGAGTGGGGTTGTGTTCAGTGAATAAGGTCTTTAAAGGCATATCGGACAATTAGGCTTGAAAATGAAAAACCGATGTCATTCTCCTGAAAATTTAATATGATAATCTCTAAGTGTTACAGAACACATATCTAACCTAAAAATCGGCGGTCACCAAGAGAGATTTTGATTTAGAGATCAATATTGGGATAATTCCATAAAAGAATATATAGAAATTCTAAAAAGTTGATTTTTGCATATTAGAATTTTCCTGTAACTTTCACAGAATATAGTACATGTAGCTAAAGTGGCCAAACCGTTAATTTACTTAGAATTTAGAATTAAAATGAATCACTAAAAAACAGTTTTACTGATAATTGACAATATCTAAAGTCACCAAGTGGCGCCACCGTGAATTGCATGATATGCATTTCAGGCACGGTTTTCTGGCAAGTCGTTGCCTAGTGTCAGTATTTGACCATGGGAAATATATTTTCAACTGATATAGATCGATACTTGAATGATTGCCTACAATATCAAGATATTGCCTTTATAAAATAATCATATTATTGATTTTTCAAAAATATTTAGTGATCAACTTCAGTGGAATGTCGCTAGTTTCACATCATACGGGTTCCTACAATGTCTTCATTACTACATTTAACTTTTATTATAGGAAATAGATGTTCGAGTGCACTGTTTAAAGGGGATAGGAAAGGATCATGCAAAATTCTCTCCAGTCGGTATGTATTCATATGATATCAATAAGCAATCTATAATATATAATGACTTTGGTATCGACATTGTTCACTCTTAGTAAATGTGACCACAAGGAATTCTCTGTTAAAAGTTTAAATCACAATATACATATTAGTATTCTTATTGGTAATACTTATTCATATAATCAAATGTAGTTTTCTGCAATTTTGCTTATGTTTTGCAAGAAATACCTTTTCCGACTAAAAAAGATACCAACTTGCCAACCAACTACTTGCTTTTTTGTCCTGTTACACGTGAAATGAAATATTCAGAGGTGGCAGTTTTCCTCCTTTCCAAGGAAATCCTTGTTTTCATTTTCAGTTTATAAAATTATTTTGTTCTCGTGTAAAACAAAGAGAGAATATACTTGACATCATTCACACCAATAAAACAGTGATTCAAACTACCACACACACCCCGGCCCCATTCCATGGCCAATAACTATGTCTTTTCCATGTTTTCCCAGTCTCTCTGATGCAGTAAATTCCACATGAAAAATATTTCCTTTTTTTCATGACCCCAACTGACATCCCTGTTCTTTGTGATGTGCTCACGAGTATGTTCTGCCTCTGTCAGCCACAGCCTCCTACCGCCTGCTCCCCGAGATAACGCTTAATAAGCCGGTACATGATGACCTCGCCGAGAAGCTGCAGTCGTGTTTCGCACCAGGAGTGATTAATATCGAGATGGTGAAAGGTCAGTCTCTTTATAAAACTCACTCTCCGGTAGAATTATTTCCTCCGGTGATATGTGTATTCTATATACATGGACCGGTTTCAGATACAAGCGATCGTATGCTCCGAGGAGTTGACGAAGATGGAGATCATCATATTCAAGTTTCCGGAAAGTGATATGGATTTTAATTTTCAAGCCAGATTGTTTGATATGCCTTTAACCCTTTCACGCCGGGTGATGCCCCAAGGATGGCCAGGTGATATTCGTTTTTAAAGATAAAATTTAGGGCCCACTCATCGGGACGTTAGGGCCCATCTATGATATCAAACATCGACATATATCATTGAAATACATGCATACATGTTAAATCATTACTTATATCTCATGAAATTTGCGAAAACGGTGTCTATTACGTTTTTAGCGCTAGCAAGCTAACAAACATTGACCAATTCTGCAAAATCAGGTGGGCCCTAACGTCTATTTATGCTATTTCTCACTCCCGGCGCCATAGGTGTGAATGCGGAGTCGCGGTGCCACCGAGGCGCGACTGAAGCTTTCACCACCTGGTCTCTGCTGGGCCTTAACGTCCCGACTTTTGGGTGGTGAGCCCTAACGTCCTGCAATCAAAATGAAGCTGACGTGTGTGGTTTGTGTTTTCAGGTGTTAAGACGGCGGTGGTGGGCAACACGCGCCTCGACACGTGTAGCCGGGAAGTCCTGCGTCACGAGGACCTCAAAGACCTCGTGAAGCTCGCCCGAGTCCGCGACCACTTCATCTGTAAGTACCCACCTCCTACTGAGAAAAGTGGGCTATAGACCGCAGTAATCTTGATATCATTATATGAATTTCCCTGCGGTCACGTGACATTTTGGTGCCGAACATCCGAAACAACATGAAGCACCGTATTCACATGGTGCCGTAGCGAGTCTGGTGCTTTCTAATAGTGAATGTTTTCAGTAATAAACTAGCAAATTCTCTAAAATATGAGAATTAATTTAAGTCGTTTCAGGACTAAGCTGTGACTGGAAGATTGCAATGGTTGCTGGCATCGCTCAAGCCAGGCCCCTATTTTGTTTCATAACATTCGTGCCAACTTGTAATCCTGTATGAAGTATTTTCAGGGTCAAATGGGATTCGCCTATTTCGGGAGTCGCATTCATGGGAAACAATTGTATCCCTTGTAGGCCTGTCTAGTTCTTTGAATGTCTTAAAGGGTGGCAACACTTAGGTACTCAATCAGGAGAAAGATATCATATTGATACATCATATTTGATGTCATAGAACAGTTAAAAATTCTACAGGAGTAAAAAAAAAAGTGATGTTTGGGATCGCCAATACCCGCACTTAGTAAGGGATATATCCCAATATTTGGCACCAGAGGGTAGGGGAAGTGAATATCGTGTAGCATTCAACGAGTTGGAGAACAACGACTTTGACCAAAACGAGTTGTATATTTATCTCACCCCTGTACACACAAAAGGGATGTATGAGTTACAGGATATAGACCTCGGAGAATGGACTGTAATACTCGTAGGAGCATGGAGAACGAATTCCCAATGTTAAGTCTATGGGACAAAAATACCAGGGTTGAGATAAAGGAGTAAATGGTATAATGACATTTAAATGTCATTATGTGCTAGCCTCTTCAACCTCTGGTTATTTCTGCCTATCAATACCTGAGCATTGAAGTTGTAACTGTTCTATTATCTCACCCCTGGTACAATTTTAGCCATAAGACTAACATTAGACTAAAAACAACTCAACGATCACCCAGGTAAAGTGACAATACTACACCATCGCCATGGCGAAGTGATGCGAGGTGTGATTGACCAATCAGTGGCCAGGATTTCAGGGAACATAGAAGATATCAATATGGAGATTTAAACATTGCTAACTGGAGTTGTGAAGTAATATGTATTATTAGCAGGTGGATGGTTGGTCTTTAGGTTATGGCTATAGCCTACTGTAGTACACATGCTTGTAGAGTTAACTTGTTCTGCTCCTCCATCTTTATACACTATCCTAGTATTCCCTACTTATTCGGATATTGTGATGCTATTCTGATGTCAATGAAAGGGATGAGGTAAATCCAGAAGAGCACTCGAATCGTAAAATAAACGACTCCACTCGTTTAAATGAGCCGTAATCAGTATGACAATAGGCCTTTTTCCACAGGCTGGTGTCGCACCTTATCTAGGTGGTTACGCAATGCCTGCAGCCAAACAGGCCCCTGGCAACGTATTCTTTAGCATTGTATCACTCAGTATATGAGCGTAATACGTTTAGAACACCAATGTATATCATTTTCAGGAAAATAACAATGATTTCATCGTATTCTATGGTATTTCAGCTCCAATTTGATGTATCATACATGCATATCACCTCAATGATACTTTAGATATAGCTTAGATAACACAGGGACACTGAAACGAGATACACAGTAATACATTGACAGACCTAGCTATAACATGGTTTTCTTTTTCCATGTTCAAACCAAGATAATCATCAACTGTAAAGTTTAGACAGCCCAGACTCGTTAATACAATACCCTTGTTTGTTCCAGCAATTTAATCTGTCAAAAAATAACACTCCTGCAATCACACCCACCGTTCACACTTAAGGTGTGATTGCTATATGTCTCTATATGAATACCGCCGTACTCGCGGTGTTTGTCCGAGTGGCCGCGCATCTAGAGAGTGGGCCATTAGGCGGCGCTGAACGGCAACACCTGTATTGCAGCGCATCCAAACTCGTGGACTATTGTCTATTTGTAGCACCTCTATATTTTCCTCCATAGGTTTAATGTTAGGAACTCATACTCCACGGCCGTTTACCCAATTCTCAATGGCTAACTGAGTGATTTTTACTGTTTCTGATCATGTATACGGGGTGAGATAAAATCAGAAACACACTCAATAGAAATTACTTGGACTGCTACGTAATTCACTCAGCTTTGGTTCTTGAATTACTTCGCAGTCAAACTCCGTAGAGTATGGACCAAATTATTTTCACCTCGTGAGTTTCCATCTATTTATCCGATTCTCGATCCAGTTCTATATAAATATGTAATAGTCATTGAATATCTATTTTTGGTTCCTTTCCAGTCTCGGTAGAATCGACGGGTGTGTTAAAGCCTGAGGTACTGGTCTCTGAGGCCATTAAAGTGCTCATGGCAAAGTGCCACCATTTCCTACAGATCATGGAAGAAGCTACGGAGCAGACGTGAGACGCCACCTAGTGGGCTATCGCCGAATTACTCATCAACATCACCCGTGTTTCTTCATTGTCGTCTGATATCAAGATTGTTACATTAAACATTTATGGCTAACGTCATCTTTATAAGTATCAGTTAAGTAGAAGTTGATATAGTAGGATGGGCCGAGTTATGTAGTACATTAGTTTTTTGTTTCCCAGTTGTGTTGAATAAACACAAACAACACTGTGGTATTACATTTAATGTTCCTATCATAATTCGAAGTAAATACGTCGAATGTAAATATTTCCCGACACTATTTCTCCTTTCATAGTAGCTTTTGCCATAGACAAGCAAACCATAGGCTGAGGAGGAATAAATATTATACACAATGTGGATGTATTGTTTCGTTGTTTTTTCTTCAAGGGAGGTCCCTAATGATTAATTAGCCGTTTGCTAATGCTTGAGTAATCAGAGATGGCGGTGTAACTCTTTCCCAGTGAAATCCTTGTTTTCGTTTTCATTCTTTTTTTCTTGTGTAAAACAAAGTATAAATTGGGCCTCATTCACACAAATAAACTGGTTCAAACCTTCCCACACACTTTCAGCCCTATTCTATGGCCAATAACTATGTATGATGATTTCAGGAGACCAGGGCATTGGTGTCATGTTCAAAAATATCATCCATGTGTGTGATGAGTGATGACATGGTGTGAGAGAACCCCATCTGTTGTAGATAACAAGAGCTCCTTATCAGTATTCGCCAATGATATTCCGGCCTGCTTGTAATAAGATACCGAGAAGTTGATACAAAGACAGTACACCTCAAAATACTCCTAATCAGAAAGTTCTTGAGTATATTTCAATACATAAATGTTGAATTTGAAATAGTTTAGCATGAACCTGAGGATCTGAGTTTTGGCCTGTATTTGAAAAAAAGGGTATCCTTCCGATTCGTGGTTGCCGTTTATGATGCGGGTTAGAAGTCCGGAGCGAAAACTCCAGGAGTCGCATACGGGAGCCCGATTAAAGCGAATAAGGTTTTGATTTTATCCTACCCCTGTGAACGATATTTTTATGTGAGGATAATAACAAAAATCACGATAAAAACTTTCTGAAGTCCTCCATATAGCTCTCCTTGCTGCTCTGGAGGTGCTTGGAACTATTTTCAGCTGCTGATCTCTGATTGGTCCATTTTTTGTACGCTCCTAGGAGCGATTTTTTATCCGTATGCGACATAGGGGCGCATACGGAAAGTCAATGTTAAGCCTATGGGATTTTATATTAGGGGTAGGATAAAATATCATTCACTTCTGTAGAGTTCATATGATACAAGTCCTCTTGGTCATAGCAGTATTTATAGCATGATGATAAAGAAGAGTGACAAAGAACTTTACACATGGTGTGAGTAGCTTCACAGTCATGCTTCATCTACTCTCGACTCACTCACAAGCTTTTACCTTCGGTTAAAAAATTATAGGTTTGATGTTTAACCCAACTGTTTGTATCTCATTGTGGCAGGTTTATGAGTTCTATACTCATTGTACTTTTACTTAAATAAAACATTTTTTTAATTACCGTATGTAATCAATTACCGCCAACTCCTGTGTCACTCTTCTTTATCATGTAATGAGGTCGATACTATATATAATATATGACGTCAAGGAAGCTGGTGGAGATAGCAGTCTCAGATAAAGGAGGCTAAACGAGTCTGACTCGGTTACTATCCTCCACAGTTTCACGCCTCACGCCTAACCATGGAGTCCCCCTTACCTCTGATCCTCCTTATGGTAAGTGTGCACAGTTCATACTGCTGTTACCCTGTTAATAGGTTTGGTGGCAGGCTTCTAAAAGGCCCATTTCTCTGCTCAACTCACCGTCTATGATCTGTAGAAATATTTGACCGAATGACAAAATTTCCAATGCTATATATACAAAGATAATAATCGATGGTTTTTATGGACGGGCGGCCGTGAAGCACGAAAGGTTGGTGCGTAGTTACATGACTGACAGCGAGTTTATTGCGACGTCAACCTCAAGTAGTTTACAAAGCCGCCTGTCTACAAAACCATCGTTTATTGTATTTATTATCCACATTTTCCAATAAATCAACCCGAGGAACTATCATATCTAGAGGCACTATATTGTTGCTTTGTAGCACAAAGGGATTACTTTCCCAAACACAATGGCTTTGAGGCTGTATACCATGGTTATGGTATATGACAGGTTTTATATACTGGATTGTGGTTTACTGAGTCCACATATATTCTCAATGGCGACTTTGTATACGATGGATAATAAAAGCTAGTATAGTTCCAGTACATCACTGGAGTAGATCTTAAGGCATATGCTACAATTCATAAAACGTAAGTAACTTTCTTAAAGTCTTCAGCATATTTAATAGATATATAAAACTATAAGTCACTGGCCCAGTTTTTGAAGTTGTAGGATTAAAAAGAAAATCTCAGTTCGGTCAAGGGAATGCAAAAACAAAAGAAATAGTTAACTGGTCAGAAAGTTACGATAGAATTTTACATAAAGAACAAAAGCAAATCTATAGCCAACGGAATTTCGTAGGTAATATTCCATATGAAATGAAATGGTTAGAGAGACTTATTCAAAGATACAAGTGACTTAAAGTGTACAAGAAACTTCCATACCTTATCAACAAATAATGTATATTCACACCCGACCTATCTTTAGAAGATAATGAACGGATAGATAGAGCCTATCACACATTGTCAGGGGCGTACCCAGGATTTTGTTTCGGGGGGGGCACACCTCTGAAGATTGACAAGGGTCCAGCTAAGAAGACCCTCCTGTGGGGTCCGGGGCAAAGCCCTGGACGCACTTAGATTTTATAGATTAAACTGTATTCAGGATTCTGTTTCAGGGGGAATGTGACCAGGGATCCAGCTCCTCCTGGGGGTCCAGGGGGCAAAGCCACCAGAGGAACTTGAATTTCATGGATTATACAACCTTTACCCAGGATTTTTTTCCTAGGGACAGGGGTTACATATCTTAGGCTATCTAGAATTATTACCAGAGGCCTGGCTGCAAACCCCATCTCCTGATCGGGTACAGGCAAATCCCTCTGAAACATTTGGATTTCATAGATCACACAAGCTGTCCCCAGGTTTTTGTCTCAGGGAGGGGGAGATACATACCTGAGACCAGGGAGCTGTTTCAAAACCATAGACTTCACTCTACTTTTGAAACAGCTCCCAGGTACCAAGGGTCCATCATTAAAGTCCTTATGGGGGGTCAAGGGGGTGAAACCCCCTGGCTATACTTGGATTTTACACTTATAAAAGCTATACCTAGGGTTATGTCTTGGGGAGATTTATACACCTGAGACTACCTGGGGAGATTGTCAGGGATCAGTCGCAAATTCCATCTGGTAGTCCAGGGGGCAAACCCCAGAAACACTTGGATTTTATACAGGGACAGGGGTTACATATCTTAGGCTATCTAGAATTATTACCAGGAGCCTGGTTGCAAACCCCCCTCTGGGTGTCCAGGGGGCAAAGCCCCTGAAAACATTTGGATTCTATAGATTATAAAAGCCATCCCCAGGATTTTCTTTGAAGAGGGGCACACACATCTTAGGTTATCTGTGAATATTGTCAGGGTCTAGCAGAAAAGCCCTTTCTGGGGGTCCAGGGGGCAAAGCCCTTGAAAGAACTTGGATTATATGCAATCTGTTTTCAGCCTTTTGTTTCGGGGATGGGGGTTACCTTCTTAGAGTATCTGGATATATTGCCAGGGTTCTAGCAGCAAACCCCTCCTGGGAGTCCAGGGGGTAAATCCCATAGAAGTTCTAAAGCTCTCCCCAAGATTTTGTTTCAAGGCGGGGGTTACATATGATCAGCCATCTGGGAATATTGTCAGAGGACTACCTGCATGGCCCCCACATGGTGGTCCAGGATCACATGGCAATATCGCCAGAGGTTTAGGAAAGCCCCTGATAGGGTCCAGGCGAATCCCTCTGAAACTTTTGGATTTCATAGATTACACAAGCTGTCCCCAGATCTTTGTCTCATGGAGGGGGAGATACATATCTGAGACCAGGTACCAAGGGTCCATCATTAAAGTCTTCATAGGGGTCAAGGAGGTGAAACCCCCTGGCTATACTTGGATTTTACACTTATAAAAGCTATACCTAGGGTTATGTCTTGGGGAAATTTATACACCTGAGACTACCTGGGGAGATTGTCAGGGGTCAGTCGCAAATTCCATCTGGTAGTTCAGGGGGCAAACCCGAGAAACACTTAGATTTAATACATTATACAAGTTGTTTCAAGGGTTTTGGTTCAGGGAGGGGTTACATGCCTGAGATTACCTGGGAATATCAGTGGGGGTCCAGTGGCAAAGTCCCCCCTGGGAGTTCTTGGGACAAATCCCTTAGGAGGACTTGGCTTTTATACATTATACAATTTGTATCCATGATTTTTTTCAGTGAATGGGGTGGTCACACACCTAAGATTACTTGGAAATATTAGAAGGGCTCCATGAGGTAAATCACCCCTAATAGGTTGGCATTTAGATAATTTTTAGGTGGCATACTTGCCTTGTTGAATGACACTGAAACAAAGGCATATGTATAGGCATGTTCTTATTTGGGGCAGGAGGGGGGGCACAATTTCTACTATCTTAACCACATTCCAGTCAAGCAGCATTCACCAGGGGCATACCCAGGATTTTGTTTCAGGGAGGGGGGCACACCTTGGACTACCTTGGATGATTGGCTTGGGCTCCAGGGGCAAAGCCCCCAGCAGCATTTAGAATGTGTTGATTATACAAGCTGTATCTAGGATTTTGTTGAGGGAGGGGGTCATATGCCTGTCACTATCCAGGGGTCAAGAAGCAATGCCTCAGTTGAGAGGGGGGTCCAGGTACCAAAGCTCCTGGAAGAATTTGGATCTTAGAATTGTTATGGGGAGAGGGAGCCATACACCTGGGATTACATAGGTAGCTTGCCAGGGGTCCAGCAGCAAAGCTTCTGCTAGAGATCCAGGAGGCAAAGCCTCAAGATTCACTTGGGTTTTAGATTTTATACAAGCTGTATCCAGGAATTTGATTGAGGGAGGGGGATCGTTATACACTTGAGACTACCTGGAATGTTGCCACAAGAGTAATAGCATAGCCCCTCTGGGAGGTCCAGGGGGCAAAACTCATGGAAGCACTTTGGTTTCAGATATTATTTATACAGTCTATATCCATGACTTTGTTTCAGGAAAGGGTTACACACCTGAGACTACCTGGGGGGATTGTGAGAAGTTTAGGGGCAAATTGCCTCCTTTGGGATCCAGGGGCCAAAACCCCTGAAGTGTTTGGCAGGGGCTCCAGCAACAAAGTTCCTCCTGGGAGTTAAGGGGGTGAAGTCCCTGAAGCAGTTGGATTTCTGGGTTGTCAGGGGTCCTGTGGCATAACCCCTCCTTTGGGTGCACTGATGAAGCCCCAGGATTTTTTAGCTAGGGGGGGGGGGGGGGGCACCTGAGATTATTTGGGAATATATTGAGTGGTCAAAAAGCAAAGCCAATCCCAGGGGTCCAGGGGTCAGAACCCCTGGAAGCACTTGGATTTCATAATTCAGAAATTACGATGGGTCAGGGGCAAAGTTCTTCTTTAGGAATCCAGGTGGGGAGTGGGTGAAGCCCCTGGGTACACTTGTATGTCAAAAGATTATACAAGCTATATCCAGAACTTAATTCCAAGGGGGGGGGGGGCACACAACTGAGGCTATTTCTGAACACTGAAAGGGGTCCAAAACGAAAGCCTATCCTCAGGGTCAAGGGGTGCGAACCCCCTTGAAACACTTGCATTTTACCGTGCCTAGGATTTTGTTTTTGGGAAGGGGTTTTACAGACCCTGACTGCATTGGAAGATTGCCAGGTGTCTGGTGGAAAAATCCATCTAGGGGTCCAGGGGGCAAAGCCTGCAGAAGGACCTGGCTTCTATATTTTATACAAGATGCCTCTTGGATTTTGTTTCATGGACCAGGATGGTTACCGATTGAAGGCTATTTAGGAAAATTGTAGGGGTCCTTAAAGTGCCTCTTTGGGAGTCCAGGGGCCCCCTGAAGAGCTCTCTCTCTCTCTTTTGGGGACATATTTGCTTTGTTGAATGACATACATATGGTAACAAGGGCATGTAGGGGTTTATTTTTAGAGGGTGGGGGGCACACCTTGGACTACCTTACATGCATCCTTCAAGTGTGTACCCCCCAACCCGGAGGGTCCAAAAAAATTGAATTAAAAAAGGATAATGTACCCCCAATCCCAGCCCTAGATAGATTTCAATATCTTATGTATATGTAAATAGCCCATTCTTGTATAATGCTATAACTTTTTAACTATGATAGATAGAAACAAAATTCAAAAAACAGTGTGTATAGAATTTCCAGTTGGAACAGACCATCATTGGAAAAATTTCGGGGGGGGGCACGTGCCCCCTGTGCCCCCCCCCCCCTGGGTACGCCCCTGATTGTCTAAGTGTTGGGAACACCTTTTATTCACCTAGCCGTTTATATAGTTAACCCTTTCCTTACTGGACCTGGTCGCAGGTGCACGTTTTTGAATGCAGCATGCCTGACACTGCACCAGCTCTGTAGTGCAGGCTTATGTTCCAATTGTTGATGAATTGGATTATTTTTCAACATATTTAAAGTTGCCTGTCAAAGTTTTCATGGTGATATTAATGAAATTAACTATAAACTATAACTATGAGGGCGTTTTACATAATCTCTGAACAAATCATAAAGATCAATGTTGAATCAGCTGAAATAAATGACATTTTAACGAAAATGGAAAATGATGCCTTGAGGCATAATTTGCACTATCCACGGGAGTACATTGAGGCATCATTGGTAAGGAAAGGGTTAAACATTGAAGCTTCAGGTATTTTTTCACTCTATTTGTTTTTGTATTTTGTTTCAGTTTGCTGTTATCGCTCATGCTCGTGTGGTTCCAAACCAAGGTATACTATAGACCAGGAAGGCATAAGGGACTGTGGTGGGATCCGGATTCAAATAGTCTTTCCCTAAAAATATCTTATAGATTGACTTGCGCTGCATATCCAATTAGTTTAAGTAAGCATTTGCTGGTATATGATAATGAAAAGAAAAACATTCATTGAAATTAAGATATGAAAATATTGCATCCTTTCTAACTAAGCCTTTTTGTCAATTTTTCGTACCATGACACTGCTTTCGCACATGGCAAATATCACAAAAAGGAGCGTTTTACTACTTTTGACTTCCAGTATGAGAGCAACAAAAATGAAGGCATCAGAATGATTGCGAGGAAATTCTCTACTTACCTAAACTGAGTTTAGATTTCGCTTCCACGTGGACTTTTATAGACTCTTCACTCACATTCCAGAAGTCAAACATTTAACATGTCTTATGAGAAAAATACTCCTCCATTTCTCTACATCTCATCATACCTAATATCCTTTGTGAGCAATATCCACCCTTTCTCACTTTTATTCTTTGTATCACGAATCCCTTGTTTGTCTGGCTGTATATAAAAACATATTTAACTCATACACTGCATTATCAGATGTCTATTCCTTTGAAACTTGTTGGTCGTTATTCTGATCTATACATTTCCCCTTCTTAAATCATTCCAATTGTTATCATGATAATGCTCACATACATTAGATTTCCACAGAACCAATATCATTTAACCTTTGCAAATGAACATATATTGTTAATATCTTCATTCTACAGAGAGCAATCTGTCAATTCTTTCACAATGATATTCTATTGTTTGCTTCTTCATCCAATTCTTTATCAAACCCGCATCCCCACGAGCTATAATCCTATTATTCATTATATCTTGAGATATACAGTGTACCTGTACGAATGTTTTAAAATACTGGGAAATACTGATATCAATCTATTTGCATGCATACTAAGCATTAGAACTTCTAAAGTCGATGTCCGTTAATTATTTAGAATAAAAGTAACATAAAGACAAATAACAGAATACAAACATACACCTAATATTGCTTGAATACTTTCCTTCCGCCGCACGCCACCTCCCACACCCCAACGGGAAAGCGGAGACAAACCGTAAAGCGAGGAAAGTTTTTTTACCACTACTTCTTTGGTTGCTATCCACATTTCAGATGCATATGCGGTGGTAAGAGATGATCGTCACAGATGGTCCATGAAAACTATACCGTATCTGATAGAGGACAACACCTTCAGTGAGTAATATACCCACGTATATATCAACCCTGGTATTTTTGCCCCATAGGCTTAACGTTGAAATAACTCGTTCTCCATACCCCTATGAGTATTACAGTCTGTTCTCCATGGTCTGTGACGTAATATATCCAGTGTGTGGTATGTTCTTTTAAGTGTGTAAAAGAGTGAGATGAATACAGAAAGCAACTTCTTTTGATCAAAGTCGTCATTCTCCAAATTGTTTGAAGGCTACGCAATATTCATCCGGCTTGGCCTTGTTCATATCACTCCACATCGAACTCGTGGAGAAAGATGACTTTGACCAAATCTGGTTGGTTTCTTCATTAGGACCATTTATAATGACCAATACAGAAACTTCATAATTGCACACAATTATAAAACGAAATTTCTAAAATTAAGAAAAGTCCCCAGACTATTGAGTAAAAACGTTACTGAGGAATCACGTTGAAATTGTCAATATACCTGTGAAAGTATCAGTTAATTCACTGAGCCACCATTAAGAGATTTTCAAGTCGGTATGCGTATTGCACCACAGGTCCAGACGAACGAAACATCATCGACCTGGCCATGCAGGAGTGGGAACGCTTCACCTGTATCACCTTCCGGCGACGCACGACCGAACGGAACTATATTCGCTACATTCGCGGGACTGGGTAAGAGTCAGCAAACATCCACACAAGGAATATATAACACAAAACATGCTCTGTCGCACTCTGGTTATCATAACCCAAATAAGAGCGGGCATTTGTTTTCATTAAAAATATAAAAAGTTTTTAGCATAACAGGGGCGTCAGAACATTTTGAAAGTGAAGGCGGGGGGGGGGGGGGGGGGAGGGGGCGAACTGGACAATTGCTGACCTTTCTCTTGGTATTAAGTTAGACTTTGACTTTGACCTGTTCCACTGGAATAACTGTGAATCTGCGAAGTCTGTGAAAGTCAGGGCTTAGCCATCATTTCATGCTAAAAAGTCAGACTTTGACATGTTTCCACAGTGAAAAAGCAAGGCTTAGCCATCATTGCATGCTGAAAAGTCAGACTTTAACATTTCTCATGGTGAAAAGTCAGGGCTTATATATATTTATAGACAATAATCGATGGTTTTGTCTATAGGCGGTTGTAAACCACGAGTGTTTGATGCAAACGAGCGTCAGCGACTGTATTTTGACGTCAACCTCGAGTGGTTTACAGAGCCGCCTGCATACAAAACCATCGTTTGCTGTATTTTTTTATCCATTTTCTGCAATAAATTAACCCCAGGAATAGCCAAATTAAAGGTTATATCAATAAGTACTATTTTTTGCTCTATAGCACAAAGGGACTACTTTCCCATATACAATAACTTTGAGGTCGTATACCACGGATTTGAATCGGTATATCATGGTTAAGGTAACTGACTGTTGTTAAACGTTGGGTATTTGTTTACTGAGCCCCCATACATTCTCAATGGGTACTTTGTATACCGAGGATAATAAAGTATATATATGTATACTCTCTTGTAACAAACTCCTTGTTTTCCTCCTTGTAGATGTCGCGCAGACCTCGGGATGTCCGGCGGTATGCAGGATGTAGTCATCGGCACTGGTTGCCTCAAGGTGTGTAATGATTAACGACTTCATTATCTTGATAGTGTAAGACGACAGTTTCAAGAGTATACATTTTATTACCCACCCAATACGCGACTGAGGCTTTCACAGCCCCGGTGTAAGGTGGGCCCTAACGTCCCTACTTTCAGGTGGTGGGCCCTAACGTCCTGCAACCGCTTCAGTACCTACCCGCATTTGTCTTTAGGCCTATGGGTATTTATACCAGGCTAAGATAATACATTTTTCTCTCCATACTCCTCACACAGAAACTGGAGCTCACACGATTACTGGGGAATGTTCTGGGTCTGGTGAACGAACACCAGCGCCCGGACCGTGATAACTATGTGATGATCGAGCTGGACAACGTCATCTCTGGATTTGAGGAGCAGTTCACCAAGCTGGACTCCTCGGTCGTCGACACGCTGGGTCTTCCCTATGACTACCGCAGCCTGCTGCATTTCTCTAAAACAGTTGAGTGACGTTTTTGTAATGCTGTTTTGATTTGTTCAATAGGCACCATGCATGTATACGTGTTTACTATATACCCATGCCCTATTTACTGTAAATACGTACCGTTTTAACATATAACGTAAAAATACTGTACGGACCACTGGTATAATATTTATATGCCACAGGTGACATACCGGTATATGCAGTTAAAAACATGTGACGGGGTAGGATAAAATCTAAACGTCATTTGTTTACATGGCGTTCGTTGTCTTCTGCTACAGATATCACTCAGCTCCGCTTCGTGATATCATTCCGCGAAAACAACTCATGCCATAAAAACAATTGTATGAAATTTTGTGACGTTTCTTGATATTAAATGTGTCATGATAAGCGAGTCTTCCACAGGGCCGGCGTTATGAGTGCCACATATATAAAGCCATTTTCCACTGGCCGACGAAAACAGCACCGATTTATTAAGTTCTCCTAAAAGTCGGTCGGTGGTGGTCAATGACTGCACGTCAGTATCTAAATATCGGTGAGGGTGAAGCGTATGCCTTTTTTCTGCCACATTTAACAGGGCCATACTGACAGAACTGTCCTCTAAACACAATCCGTCAAACCCCAACAAACCTTAATTATCTAAATAATGAATCTGACTACAATGACCATCACGGTGGTGGCCTTATTGCATAATCTCAGCACAATCAATCAGGAAAAATTTCTCTGTATGTCTGTTTCTATCATCGATTTGATGCGGTAGTTCCCGACAGATTGGCAGTGAATAGTCGGCCAGTGGAAAATGGCCATAGCTTTAGTGTAAGCCTGGTTGGCGCTGGCGGCCACCAGTCGATATTTACCGGCCAGTAACCACAGAACCTAATTTATTAGATTTTGATGGTTAATTGCTGCTCCATGACCAGTTCATGGCCGTATGGCCGCCACTGCTGTGTGTAGGGCCGATGTATTCCACCGTTTGGCGCACTTTTGGCACACTTTTAATGCTATCAGGCGGCCCGGTGGAACACACTCTTTAAGCGTGTGCTTCTCCAGACCGACGATATGACATGAAAACGGTGCTGCGTGCTCGTCAAACGGCGCCAAACATCGGTTATAACTCAAGTATACAGTGGCGCACCCGGGAGGGGGGGGGGGGGGGGGTCACAGGGGTTTCAAGAGTCAAACCACGGACTTGGATGACCTGGATTGGCAACACAGGCATCCTGGCTTATCTCTCTATGACTCGCTATTGTTCTCAAGTTCCCGTTTTTGCCACCAGGGCGGCACCACAGTAGCAGCAGGTAGATTTAACCACAAGAAATCATAGAACTTAAATTCCAACTGTTCTGAGTAGGTTTTTAATTAGGGAACACAGCTAAATACATAAGCAGGGCCTGGTTAACAGGGAACATTTTTGAAACTCTGACTTTTTGAAACCCCCCAAAATCAGTCATTTCTCTGTGGCGCCCCCATCTAAAGTCACCCAAACTCTGCCAATTGTTTGGACTCTCCCAGAAGGGCTAGGAATATAATTTCAACTGTTCTGAGTAGCTTTCACATTGGGGAAGACAGCTAAATACATAAGCAGGGCCTGGTTAACAGGGACCATTTTTGAAACTCTGACTTTTCACAGGTGAACCCCCCAAAATCAGTCATTTCTCTGTGGCGCCCCCATCTAAAGTCACCCAAACTCTGCCAATTGTTTGGACTCTCCCAGAAGGGCTAGGAATATAATTTCAACTGTTCTGAGTAGCTTTCACATTGGGGAAGACAGCTAAATACATAAGCGGGGCCTGGTTAACAGGGAACATTTTTGAAACTCTGACTTTTCACAGGTGAACCCCCCAAAATCAGTCATTTCTCTGTGGCGCCCCCATCTAAAGTCACCCAAACTCTGCCAATTGTTTGGACTCTCCCAGAAGGGCTAGGAATATAATCCCAACTGTTCTGAGTAGCTTTGACATTGGGGAAGACAGCTAAATACATAAGCGGGGCCTGGTTAACAGGGAACATTTTTGAAACTCTGACTTTTCACAGGTGAACCCCCCAAAATCAGTCATTTCTCTGTGGCGCCCCCATCTAAAGTCACCCAAACTCTGCCAATTGTTTGGACTCTCCCAGAAGGGCTAGGAATATAATTTCAACTGTTCTGAGTAGCTTTCACATTGAGGAAGACAGCTAAATACATAAGCAGGGCCTGGTTAACAGGGAACATTTTTGAAACTCTGACTTTTCACAGGTGAACCCCCCAAAATCAGTCATTTCTCTGTGGCGCCCCCATCTAAAGTCACCCAAACTCTGCCAATTGTTTGGACTCTCCCAGAAGGGCTAGGAATATAATCTCAACTGTTCTGAGTAGCTTCCACATTGGGGAAGACAGCTAAATACATAAGCAGGGCCTGGTTAACAGGGACCATTTTTGAAACTCTGACTTTTCACAGGTGAACCCCCCAAAATCAGTCATTTCTCTGTGGCGCCCCCATCTAAAGTCACCCAAACTCTGCCAATTGTTTGGACTCTCCCAGAATGGCTAGGAATATAATCTCAACTGTTCTGAGTAGCTTCCACATTGGGGAAGACAGCTAAATACATAAACAGGGCCTGGTTAACAGGGAACATTTTTGAAACTCTGACTTTTCACAGGTGAACCCCTCAAAATCAGTCATTTCTCTGTGGCACCCCCATCTAAAGTCACCCAAACTCTGCCAATTGTTTGGACTCTCCCAGAAGGGCTAGGAATATAATCCCAACTGTTTTGAGTAGCTTTCACATTGGGGAAGACAGCTAAATACATAAGCGGGGCCTGGTTAACAGGGAACATTTTTGAAACTCTGACTTTTCACAGGTGAACCCCCCAAAATCAGTCATTTCTCTGTGGCGCCCCCATCTAAAGTCACCCAAACTCTGCCAATTGTTTGGACTCTCCCAGAAGGGCTAGGAATATAATCCCAACTGTTCTGAGTAGCTTTCACATTGGGGAAGACAGCTAAATACATAAGCAGGGCCTGGTTAACAGGGAACATTTTTGAAACTCTGACTTTTCACAGGTGAACCCCCCAAAATCAGTCATTTCTCTGTGGCGCCCCCATCTAAAGTCACCCAAACTCTGCCAATTGTTTGGACTCTCCCAGAAGGGCTAGGAATATAATCCCAACTGTTCTGAGTAGCTTTCACATTGGGGAAGACAGCTAAATACATAAGCAGGGCCTGGTTAACAGGGAACATTTTTGAAACTCTGACTTTTCACAGGTGAACCCCTCAAAATCAGTCATTTCTCTGTGGCACCCCCATCTAAAGTCACCCAAACTCTGCCAATTGTTTGGACTCTCCCAGAAGGGCTAGGAATATAATCCCAACTGTTTTGAGTAGCTTTCACATTGGGGAAGACAGCTAAATACATAAGCGGGGCCTGGTTAACAGGGAACATTTTTGAAACTCTGACTTTTCACAGGTGAACCCCCCAAAATCAGTCATTTCTCTGTGGCGCCCCCATCTAAAGTCACCCAAACTCTGCCATTAGTTTGGAAAAACCCAGGAGGGCTAGGAATGTAATTTCAACTGTTCTGAGTAGGTATCACATTGGGCAAGACAGCTAAATACTTTAGAAAGGCCTGGTTGAGTGGGAATTTTTTAAAACTTTGACTTTTCACTGGTGAACCCCTCAAAATCAGTCATTTCTTGGTGGCGCCGTCATCTAAAGTCACCCAAACTCTGCCATCAGTTTGGAAACTCCCAGAAGGGCTAGGAATATAACGTTAACTGTTCTAAGTAGCTTTTACCTAGGGAAAGACAGCTAAATACTTTTGCAAGGCCTGGTTGAGTGGGAATATTTTTGAAACTTTGACTTTTCACCAGTGAACCCCTCAAAATCAGTCATTTCTCGGTGGCGCCGTCATCTAAAGTCACCCAAACTCTGCCATAAGTTTGGAGAAACCTAGAAGGGATAGGAATATAATTCCAACTGTTCTGAATAGCTTTTATATTGGGGAGGACAGCTTAATACTTTAGAAAGGCCTGATTGAGTGGGAACATTTTTGAAACTTTGACTTTTCACCGGTGAACGCCCCAAAATCAGTCATTTCTCAGTGGCGCCATCATCTAAAGACATCCAAACTAACCCACATCCTACATCCCCACATCTCCACATCCTACATCCTACTTTCCAACATCCATACATCCCCACAACCCTAAATCACTACATCATTACATCCATACATCCCCACATCCTACTTCCCACATCCCCACATCCCTACATTCCACCATCTCCACATCTATACATCCTACACCTCCACATCCATATATCCATACATCCCCACATCCTACTTCCCCACATCCGAACATCTCTACATCATTACATCCATACATCCCCACATCCTACTTCCCAACATCCCACATCCCACATCTCCACATCTATACATCCCCACATCTCCACATCCATACATCCCCACATTATGTGGGATGTATGGATATATGGATGTTGAGATGTAGGATGTAGGGATGTAGGATTTATCTCACCCCTTGTACAAGCTTCGCCATAGAAATAACATTAGGAAAAAATACTCAACGATCACCCCCCTAAAGTGACACTACTACGCCACGGCCGTGGTGTAGTGAATGTGAGGTGGATGCTCAACATCCATATACATGTATGCCACATAATGTGGGGATGTATGGATGTGGAGATGTGGGGATGTATAGATGTGGAGATGTGGGATGTGGGATGTTGGGAAGTAGGATGTGGGGATGTATGGATGTAATGATGTAGGGATGTGGGGAAGTAGGATGTGGGGATGTATGGATATATGGATGTGGAGATGTAGGATGTAGGGATGTGGGGATGTAGGATGTGGGGATGTATGGATGTAGTGATTTAGGGATTTGTTTGTTTGTTTGTTTTGGTAGTTTAACGTCCAATTTGTTCAATTAGACCTACTTTGGGTTTGATCGAATCTATGGGATGAATGTAGATAGAAATCCCACCCCTACACATTTACCGAGGTGAGAGTTCTTTTACTTCCCACTCCACATAGACATGGTATGAGAAGGATTGGCCTTTGATATAGCAGTAAATCTACCACTGCTGGGGGATGAAGGAGAAAAGTGGCTGCAGTGGGACCCCAATTAAAGTCCCGTGCTCTTTACCACTGAGCTAACTCCCCACCAACCCTGGTCGCTTTAGTTATGCTTGCGTGCAAGCATATCCAGTCTGCACCACGAGGAGGCGAGGCGACCAAGAGGGTGAACAGATTGGTAATTTCTGTCCACCCCAGCAGACCTGATTAAGGGATGTGGGGATGTAGGATGTATGGATGTAGGGATGTGGGGATGTAGGATGTATGGATGTAGGGTTGTGGGGATGTAGGTTGAGCCTGTAAATTGACGTTATTTACAAAAAGTTGGGAAATAATTAAAAAATCAATAAAAAATACCTACAATTATTTTATATTTTCTGTGCCTTAATGGACACTATGGACTGATTTATTGATTTTTTAATCATTTTCCAACTTTTTGTAAATAACGTCAATTTACAGGTTCAACCCACAGGCTGCAGGGAGTAAGAAATGGGTTTTTGAATTCAGCATGATTTTCTGCTTTAGAAACAACCATCAGACCTTTTGTACTCATTCACGACAAAATCACCCCCTCATCTCCTAGACTATATGTGTCAAGAATGCTAGTTCATAAATTTACCACTAGGGAACCAAAAGTTGTGCTTTATTGACACTAGGGGCGCCACTAGAAGTCTGGTAGTTCCAATAAAGGCCACTAGAAGATGTTGAATGCAGCCGAGTCGGACATATCACAGAACAAACACAGAGATAAGCTAGGTTTCCTATCCATAGAGTATAGGTCCGTGGTCAAACCATTCCTCTACCAGAAAATAATGTCAAAGTGCGACTTTTTACCTTGCAACGATGGCTAAGCCTCGACTTTTCGGCATTGAAAAATGTCAAAGTCTGACTTCTTAGCATGTATCAATGGCTAAGCCTTGACTTTTCCAGTGGAACAGACCAATGTCAAAGTCTGACTTTTAGCACTGTGAGAAAAATTTCCAGGTTGCCCCCCCCCCCTCCCACACACACACACACACATTTTCAAAGCGTTCTGACGCCCCTGTATTAGCATATTTGGCTCATGCCCGGCCGAGTCAAATATCACCAGACCGGTGGAGCACGGCCTTATAATGCAACAATCCATCATTGTTCTTCAGAAATACAGCAAGAATGGGAAGTCGACCATCAGGACACGTGACCAGAGGTACCAGGACGTCATTGGTCAAGCAGTCACAGCCAGCTACTATGACGTCATGGCAGTACTAGGGATGTACGGCTGCACAGGTGGGCAAACGACAGAGCATAGCATTAGAATGTGCAAAGGAAGTAAAGACACTAGTGAACTCTTTTTTTATATATATTCAGGCAGTTCGCTACATGTGTCGCGGTCTGCCACCTCCTAACTACACAGATTATGGTTTTGGTCTGTTTCTTTTGATACATCATTTGTTTCTAATCACTGTGTAAGAATATATATGTATATATAACATAACATACCATACTAAATACACTGTATTTCATTCAACATAGATAATGTACAATCACAATACTATACATTAAGATACAATTAGCAATTAACAGTTTGGGAGAATGATATTACATATAAGGATTCTGTTCATTATTTGGCAGTGAGTGAGGATTATCAGTCTATCTATTGTGTCAAGCCCTCTTACAGATTTCTTAATTGGCATTGTGTCTTTTTTATAAAGGGTAGCTTTATGCAAGAAAGTAGAAGTAGTGGGTCATATGTAACAGGTTAAAACATAATGTGTTTGATTAATGGGATTATTAACGAAATTACAATATCTGATCATATCGTTGTCTATATCAATATGAATTGAAACAAGCCATATAATTTCCTGATAGACAGTTAAATGATACTTCTCCTTGAGAGTCCTAATTAAAGCATAACTGGCATGATAGAGCAGACCATCGTAATTCTACGGTAGTCTCTAGATATATATGCACAATATTAACTGGTTACAGATACAAGCGGCCATAATCCCCGAGGTCCAGACGCTTAGTAATATCCGAGCGCATGCGAGGATATTACATAAGTTATGGTTCAAGGAGATTACGGCCGCTTTTTATCTGAAACCTCTTACCATCCTCTAACATTTCCAAAGATTTTAAACTCGATTGTTCGGTGTAGCCTTACGAGAAAGATATAGTTCCACTATCTTTCATATTTGTAGTTTCTATGAACTATGTTTTTATCTAATTATCATTGTCAGAATCATTATTCTTTTCACCCCCCCCCCCCCCCCTGTAAACTCCTACTTTTATGAGCAAGAGATTTTGGTCCTCCAGAATCTCCTACTTACAAATGACGCATACCTAATGCATTTTCTATAGAGACTCCGTAATCGGTTGTTAATAAAGATATGGCTTTCCACTTATAAGCAGAGTTTACAACGATGGGAGTCCATATGTCAAACAAACAGGACAATAATGATAAAACATGAAATTACCCTCATAGATAAGCTGAGCTTGATGATTGGTTGGTTTGATTTAATGTCCCATTAACCATTACAGGTTCTTTCCAGACTTTCTCAAGGTTCTTTTACGCTACAAAGGTGGTGATGGAATCTATGAGATCAATTCAGGTAGGTAGAAATCTCACCCTACACATTTACTGAGGTGAGAGTTCTTTTACTTCCCACACCACTCAGACATGGTATGAGAAGGGTTGACTAAATCTACCACTGCTGGGGATGAAGGAGAAGAGGTTGATGGTAAGAAATATCTGAATCTGTTTTGTATGCTCCTCATCTGTTGTAACTTCTTATTTCAAGAATTTGGTGCCTTTTATTCTCAGATGAATGTCGAGACACTACCTGCCCGCCAGGTGGCAGGTTAGACAGGTTCTGCGACTGTGTCTGTCCCACTGAAGATCCAAGCTCTCCGCTGGGCGACTGTGATGGCTACACCACGCCTAGCGCTGGTCGAACCACCACTCCAAGCACCACTCCAAGCACCACACCAAGCACAACCCCAAGCAGCACCCCAAGCACACCAAGGACGACCACAACGAAAATATCAACGACCACTGGTTGGGATGGTAAGTGTTATTGATAGAAAACCTGTTTACTGAGCCCAAAGGGATGGCCGTTCGAGGTTTTTTGATGTCATGATTATGCCCCAACACTTCAGGCATAGGGACATATTTATGGCATCAAAAGGCAGACAATGGCAACCCTACAAGCTCAGTCCCTATGTTTTCTTATTATCACATACTTAAATATCAAAAGTAACGACATTTTGTATACTTATTATATGTACCTATTGACCCGAGGCATTCACCATGGGCAAAGTGTGCCCGAATATTCATGATGGGCTCAGTGCGCCCGAACATTATTTATACTGCACCGCTAGTAGCGGGTAGTGCTACTGTACATAGACTTTTCTGGCCATGAGTATGTAATACTATCTTAGCCTGCTATAAACGTCTATAGGCTTGGCATTAGGAACTTGTATTCAACAGGCTTGCGAGTACGATAACTCATACTCAAAAGGCGATAAACAGATATATATTTCCAGGCTGAGATCAAATCAGAAACCTATTCGTATTTGGTCTAAGTCATCTTGTTTGCCATCTTGTTTTGCGTGCTTCGCAATATTCACTTGGCTATCGCCTCGTTCATATTTCTATATGGCCGAACATGTGACTAATTGTAGCGCGTCGTAGTCCGTCGCAGTAGATGGAAGTAGGGTCTTGCCCTTCAATTAAAGAAATGATGCTTTTGTGATAGCCATTATATCCTCACCGATCAGTTTTGCCTGTATCAGAGGGCTGTCTAGTCCGTATTCATCGGAACCAATCACAGAACAGCTTACACTAGTCTGTATATGAACCGTCCGGCTTCAGATAGTCGTGGGCGACCCAAACAGTACGTTCCCGTATTCGCTAATACTAGCGACTTCGTCGAGTCGGAGTCCGAAAAATAAAACGCCGTTAGCAGGGTTCGTACTCGCCAACATGGGCCAAATACTTAGACTGTTGTTGGGAGGGGGGAATCAGCCAAGTTTTAAAAGGGCTTATCAAAATAGTTAGTGCGGGGTCCGAACCCCCGACACTCGCATTCCCAGCCGAACACTCTGCTGACTACTCCACAGAGCCAGTTGTTCTAGTAAGGCCAAATACTTAGACGGCTGGTGGGTGGGGGTAATCGGCCGAGTATTGAAGCTGGTTACTTACCACTTGTACCAGCGAAATGTGATCTCATTGTTTTCTCACGAGAAAGGTGGATTAGAAAACTACAGTTCTAAATCATGCTTTCAGTATGGCATGAAATAAATCCTAAGGATAGAATTACATCTGTGTAGAGAAACACGAAAAATAGTAGCAGGATTCAGTTAAGTACTACACGAGAATCTCACTCTCGTGGCTCTTCAGTCTCCATGCCTAGGTCGGGTTTACTTTGTCTCTATGTGCGGGAGCATCTTCAAGCGGATGTATCAGAATTTACACGTTTTATAATAGGTAGGTAACTAGAGTATAGGGTAGGACTCGTCTGACTAGCTTCAGAGCACAGACCTCTGTCCAGAGTTATGGTATGTGAAGGTCTAATTGCTTATCACCGCTGGGTGAAAGGAATAACGTGGTTCATTGTTGTATTTATAGTTGCAGCTTGACAAGAGCTGATTGGTTCCGACGAATACGCACTAGACAGTGGTGTCAGATTTGCGTTTAATTGTTTCTATCCCTCATTGGTAGGTCGCGGCACAGGACCGAGGTGTATCCGCACGTGCTCTGGACAGAAGGACGGCGACTATCAGTCCTGTAAACGTTGTAACGGGTACATCTCCTGTGTGGCCGAGAGGATCGTGTACGAGCGGGACTGCGCACCCAAGATGAAGTGGGACGACATCAAGAAGCGCTGTGACTGGTTCAGCAGTACATGCAGTAAGTCCTTCAGGACACAAGTTGCCGTTCTGTAGGCCCCTATGTGTTAAAGGCATATCGGACATTTCACGGTGGCGCCACCTCGTGATTTTCAAATACTGTCAGTCAAAACTTTTTTTTTGTGATTCATTCTAATTCTGAATAAGTAAATTTAACTTCATTCAGTTTATCCAATCTAAATAGGTAAAATAGGCCAATTTACATTTACTTGGTTAATATAGGAGATGTACTGAAAAAATATGGTTTTCTTCAATTCACTCAAAAACAAGGGCGGTGACCTATGAATTTTAAAACTTAAATATTCTATGCATGTGCTATATTCTGTGAAAGTTTGAGGAGAATGATATCGATTTTACTATGCACTTTTTAGAATTTCTATATATTCTTTTATAGAATTTCCACAATATTGAACTCTAGATAAAAATCTAGCATGGTGACCCTCGATTTTCAAGTTAGATATGTGTTCTATTACACTTCGAGATCATCATATTAGATTTTCAGGAAAATGACATGGGTTTTAATTTTCAAGGCAAATTGTCCGTTAAGCCTTTAACTAAACCTTTCAAAACCCATTCAACTTGCATCATATTGAAATTAGAATCTGAAAGAAATTGCTGTTATGGGATCTGACAAAATGCCAAAAGATGTTATTTGATAATCATTAGAAGTGGGTTCTCTAGAGGAGAAACTACTAGATACCTTTGTAAGCACAAATTACCTATCTTTTACTGAAGGATATAACACAAGTTAGCCTAATTCGATTGCTTTCTTTGTTCACGATAGTGTATTGAGCTGAAAGTTAATATCATCTTATTTTCAGCTGAGGTGAAGCCATAGACATCTTCGTTGTCCGACTGATATAATCATCTACAAGTGAAATTGGCACTGGGGAAAATAAAAAAAATAACTACAGAGCTATTTGCCTGTCTTTGTTTTTCGGGAAGCATAAAGCGCCAAATCCACTGAGGCGACGGAATTTTCATGCGAATCCGTGTGCGATCCATGTGACTATGCGACCATGCGAATCCCATGCGAAATTATTTAATACTTTTGATATTTTTGCAAGGCCACCACATGGCCATGCGAATTTGCATGAGCCATGTGAGCACCAAGCGAATTCCATGCAACTGATCCACTGAAGCGATTTTTCATGCAAATTTCCTTCGACTGAGCGATCTCTGTGGGAACGTCTGCGAACGTCGGCGACCGCTAATTTGCATGAAAAATCGCCTCGGTGGATTTGGCGCTTTATGAGAGTTCTATGCAAACTCAGTCGCCTTAATGGATTTGGCACTTTAAGATCCACTAAGGCGACCAAGCGAATGCGTCTGCAATCCATGCGTCTGTGCGAATCCCATGCGATGATATTCAATATATTGAATATTGTCGCAAGGCTTTTGCATGTCTATGCGAACGTCTGCGAACGTCTGCGAACCCAAATTCGCATGGAAAATCGCCTTAGTGGATCTGGCGCTTAAGAAAGAGTCACTCATGGGGATAGGGACTCTATGTATAAGCCCCATAGGCCCCATACCCAGTCATGCAATATGTGTAAGAACCATGGTTGCTTAAAGATTCAAGGATTATGTGACTGCCTCCCTCATTAATGACGCGTGTACGAACTGATTTGGCATACTTGGATTTTTATTGATATTACCAAACCGTGAAACTGAAAGTAAACATGAAAATTGTTTCACACTAGTAGGGTTTACAATGAAATTACACACATTGTAATACAAGATTTAAACTATCAGACTATAAATGTGATAAACATGACTTAAATGCGATGTAAGTATGTTTCAATATCTAATTATAACTGAACTAAGAAATGACAAGAAAAGTTTGTCAATACTATGTGACCAGATTTTACAGCAAACATGTGACAGTAAAATAGCACCAAAAAACTAACTCAAGTATTTGTTTGATTTTCTAACTGGAGAGCATAAACTGACATGATTTATGTGCAATCTATATGTTGACAATATACCATTTTATATGAAAAGGTAGTGTATGGTACATACCATTCCAGATTGAGTGTATGTTGACAATGCACATGTTGTTTGATGCTTAAATTTGAGTTACAACAGTGCTTCACTTCTCTGTTCTTTGCACATGGTTTGAAGTTGTAGTTCTGCAGTAACTGACAGTTCAGCAGTAAATATCTTATAAAAAATAAATGATGTTACTATATCAACACCAACAAATATTCATGCAAATACAAGCACATAAAATGTATCTAATACACATTATGTTACTAAGTTTGTTATATTGCCATAAAGAGAAACAAGTGTCAGTAGCAGTAAAAATGGTCAGTGACCTTGACCTTGACCTTGGGCAGTCATGAAATGTAAACAACACACTCAGCTGACAGTCAGCTTGACAAGTCAGTCTTAGGGGCTGTTACACTCCCACCTGAATTCCCGTTTAAAATTTTTTAAATTACAGCCTTTAAAAATTTGGGAATTTATAATAAACCACAGGCCCTTGTTTAATGTGTCATGAGATATAACCTCGTAGCTGCACTTACATAAGTATACAAGTCCTTGTGAATACTTGTTTATCTACTTGACTAATGTCTAACAGATCTATAGATATGACTAGTGCTTTTACAGATCTTGGCATGGCAAGTTGACTTATGAAAGAATTGTAAGTCCATTTGGGCCTTATTGTCTAGATTTCTCTAGTAGGGTGACTAGTTTGTGGATTGGGCGTTCTAAGAAGACCTTAGCCTTCTTTCCGTCCTTGGGTTCTGTTGTGAACACCTCAACTTTTCTCACTAGTCCATCTTCGCTCGCTAAAGCCTTGGTGATTCTGGCTAATTTCCACTGACATCTTACCAGGTTTTCATCCTTAAGTAATACAATGTCTCCCACCTCCATGTTTCTTCTAGGAGTATGCCACTTTGGCCTTAGGTTAAGGTTGATGAGGTACTCCTTGCGCCAACGACTCCAGAATTGATTGCTTAGATATTGGACCCGCCTCCAATGTTTCCTGGCGTAGACATCTTCCTTAACAAATTTTCCTGGAGGCTGGATTAGAGTCTTAGGCTTCATTGTTAAGAGGTGATTCGGTGTCAGTGGTTGTAGGCTGTCTGGATCTGTAGTAGTCAGGGGTCTGCTGTTTACTGTGGCCATGGACTCATAGAAGAATGTTCGCAGTGAAGAGCTGTCCAGACGGCTCGATTCATTGAGAAGAGATTTGAGAATACTTCTTACTGTTTTGATTTGCCTTTCCCATGAACCACCCATATGGCTTGCTGCAGGGGGGTTAAATTTGAACTCGCATTCAATATCCGCAAGGAAAATTTGTAGTTTTGGGTGCATTTCTTTCAAGGCTGCTGACAGCTCATTGCAGGCTCCTACAAAGTTTGTACCTTGATCCGATCTCATAACCTTGACTGGCCCTCTTCGAGCTATGAAGCATCTGAATGCGTTGATGAAAGAATCCGATGTCATGTCATCAAGCATTTCTATGTGTATCGCTCTGGAAGCAAGGCAAGTGAATAGGACCCCATATTTCTTCAGCTCTTTACGTCCTTCCTTTATTATGAATGGACCAAAGCAGTCCATACCACAATGGTAGAATGGTGGGCTTTCCTGTGCTCTTTCTTTAGGTAGATCAGCCATCTCTTGTAGCTCGGTCGTTCTCCTCATTTTTCGGCATTTCACACAGTTGTAGATCTGAGAAGACACCATTTTGTTGCAGTTTAATATCCAAAATCCATTCATTCTTATCTGATTCATAGTCATGTTTCGTCCTTGATGATGGGTCCTTTCATGGTAGTGTCGGATCAATAAAGTTGCAACGTGATGCTTCTTTGGTATTATCACTGGATGTTTTGCTTCTTCGTTCAGATTTGAGTTTGTTAGGCGGCCTCCTATTCTTATCAAACCATCGGGTCCAAGAATTGGAGAGAGGGCCTTGAGGTCTGTGCTTCCTCTTTTACCACCAGAGTCTATGAATTCCTTGAAACTTTCTTCTTGTAGCTGCAATAGGATGAACTTGGTGGCTTCCTTACGCTCTTCTACGGTACTGAGAGCTGCATCTTTGATTCCCTTGGCACTCCTTTTGAGCCGCGCAATGACTCTGACAGCCTGCGACCAGGATGAAAATACATTCAGGTAAGATGGAATCGACCTTGTTGAGCTTTCAACCTTTGTGGTTAATACGTTTTTAACTTCAGGATCGCCTGTCATGAGCTCTGTCTTGACTTGAGGCTGTGGCGTGAAATTACTGCTCCATAGGAACTGTGGGCCAGTCAGCCAGTTTGATTGGGTTAGTTCCTCAATCCCCAACCCTCTGGAAGCGTGGTCAGCTGGATTCTCCTTGGTAGGCACATAGTGCCATTGTGTTGGCTCGGAATGTTGTCTTATCTGCTGGACTCTATTTGCAACAAAGACATGGAATCTCCTAGCATCGTTGTTGATGTATCCTAACACCACCTTTGAGTCGGTCCAGAAGAAGGTTTCCATTTGATTGCATTCCACTTCTTGTTTTACAAAGGTTGCTACTTTGACTGAGAGGGCAGCTGCAGCTAGTTCTAATCTGGGGATTGTGGATATTTTTGAAGGTGCTACCCTTGACTTTGCCATGACCAATGAAACATTGACATTATCTTCTATGTCTATTGTCCTGAGATATGAGCAGGAGCCATATCCATCATTGCTTGCATCAGAAAAGCTGTGGAGTTCTACTGTCTTTATTTGCTTCTGGTTTGGGGCTTCATAGCATCTGGGTATTTTGACCCTTTCAATGTTATTCAAATCGTTCTTCCATGAATCCCATCGAGGCACAAGATCATGCGGTATTTCATCGTCCCATGACAGCTTCCTTCTGCACATTTCTTGTAGAATCCCCTTTCCTATTAAGCTGAAGGGTGCGACAAACCCTAAGGGATCGAAGAGAGAAGCCACAGTAGATAGAATGCTTCTTCTGGAGTTACCTTGTCCTTGTAGTGAGGAAGAGAAACTGAAATTGTCCTCTGCTACTGACCACTTTACTCCTAGGGCTCTGCCCGCTGGGGATTCGTTGAAGTTTTTGTCCATATTGCCTTCTGCCTTTTCACTTTCAGGCAAATCTTGGAGGATTTCTGGGTGGTTACTTATGAACTTGTGGAGGTGCAAACCTCCCTTGACGCAAATTTCCTTGGAGTCAGAGATCAGTTTTTTGGCTTCTGCTATAGTGTTAACGCTGGCGAGTCCATCGTCGACATAGAAGTTTCTCGAGATGAACCTTGAAGCCTCTTCTTGGGTTGCATTGGCTTGCTCCTTGGCAACAGTTTTCAAACCGTAGTTGGCACATCCTGGGGATGATGTCGCACCGAACAGATGCACGGTCATTCTGTATTCCGTTGGATGTTGCAGGGAATTTTGTGGATCCTCCCACCATAAGAAGCGAAGATAGTTCCTATCTTTTTCAGGTACTTTGAACTGGTGAAACATCTTTTCGATGTCGCACATGATCGCGTATTTGTGCTTCCTGAATCTCATGAGCACTCCCACCAGTGTGTTTGTTAAGTCTGGGCCGCTGAGGAGATTTTCATTCAATGATATCCCCCGGAACTTTGCAGAGCAATCGAATACAACTCTGATTTTTTCCTTCTTAGGGTGGTACACCCCATGATGAGGGATGTACCATGTCTCAGATGTATCACATGTGGGTGGGGCTAGCTCAGCATCGCCTCGTTTTATGATTTCATCCATGAAGTTGACATAGTCTCTCTTGCATTTTTCGTCTTTTGACAGTTTTCTTTTAAGATGTTCTAAACGAGCTTGAGCTGCCTTCATGTTGTTGGGAAATTCAGGTTTAGATTTCTTGAATGGCAGTGGCATGAGATAATGGCCATCGTCCTGTTGTCTCTTTTCTGTACTTAACTTATTCAGAAATTCCAAGTCCTCTTGAGATGTTTCTTGACAGGTTTCAATGCTCTTGAAATCAGATTCCAGTATTGCTAGGATGGACTGGGAAGATGGCACCTCTGCTGTTGCTATTCTATGTGAAAGGCCAATTACTTCTTCCTGCTCCAAGCATGGATTTGTTGTGCCTACTATCGACCAGCCAAGACTTGTCCTTTGAGCAAAAGGTTCTCCAAACCCACCAGCAATGACCTCTCTTGGAAGCAGTGCTTCAGGACAGTTGTAGCCTATCAGAAGTCCGACATCACAACTTTGAATGTGTGGGATCTTAGGGGCTATGCTCGTTAGATGATCCCAGCGTAGGGCAGTCTCTCTTGTGGGGATTTGAGATCGATCTATCGGGATGAACTCCTTAGTGTAGACAGGTGGTAATGGAATAGTTACATTTGACTGCAGACCTCTTACTCGAAGATCCTTGATTCTCCTGCTAGGAGTAACCGTGTTTTGAGAAGTAAGTGTATTGATCTTGAGGTTTACAGATTCTCCACAAACGTTGAGTAGTTTGGCTGTGTCTTCCACCATAAATGTTGTATCGCTTTGTGAGTCCAGGAGCGCATACACGAGAATTTCTTGAGAAGGATTTGATTTCGTTGCCAGCCATACTGGTACAGTCATTGATGTAGAATGCATTCGTTGTATGCGGTGTGACGTGGCCTTTATTTCTTTCACTTCTTCGGGGTTATGCTGTCTGGAAGGTCCATTTTCATTTTCCTCTACTTGGGATTCCAAACGATTAGCTTGCACATTTACCGTAATCTGATGGAGCAAGGTGTGATGCTTCCGACGACAAGTCTTACACCTGCTAGTACTTCTGCACTCCTTTGCTGAATGTCCGCCCTTTAAACAGTTGAAACAGAGTCTCTTACTATTGGCTAATTGTGCTCTTTGGTCAACAGACTTGTTCTTAAACTTATCGCATCCCCATATCAGGTGTTCCATGCTATCACACATTTTGCATGGCTGTGTGACCCTTGCTCCTGGAGCCCTTCCCTCCTTAGATGTGTCGCTTCTAACAGATGATGTTTCGGACTTGGTTTCTGAAGCTTGAGGCTTCGCGGATGTGGTGAAAGAAGTACCTTGTGAACGTTGGGGTCTTTCCTTTCTGGCTTTGGTGGCCTGGCTTGGTTCTGTAGCTTCAGTTAAGCCAATCGGATGGTTGGCGACTTCGGCCTCCTTTTGTACGAAACTCACAAACTGAGCAAAGGTTGGGAAGTCTCTGCTGTGTATGTTAGTTACATAGCGTGTCCATCTGTTTGAGCACCAATCGGGAAGCTTTGCCTTCAAACGTTTATTTTCCCGGTAGTCGTTTAGGTAGCTAAGCTCTTGTATATGGGACATAGCATCTAAACAGGTCTGGAGAAAGTCTGCATATGTTTGTAAGGCATTGTGATCCTTAGAGTTGATCTTCGGCCAGTTTTCTAGGCGTCGTCCCAAGTCTTCTTGTACGACAAGTGGGCGCCCATATCTTTTCTCCAGTGTTTCCCAAGCTTGACTGTATGCTTTCTCGGAGGAACCGTAAAAACAGCCAGCTATGGCTGAGCGAGCTGGTCCTTCAACATACTGCTTAAGGTAATGTAGTTTTCTCTTAGGCTCAATGTGCCTGTCTTCTATCATATCATTGAAGGCAGTTTTAAAATCCACAAACTCTAGTGGATCTCCTTTGAAGATAGGGGGCGTGGGTACAGGTAGATGTGCTGTCTTGATGGTTGTTGTTATGGCCTGCATTAACAAGGATTCAGTTGGTTGTAGACCTGAGGAGTTGTCTGTTGTGACAGAGTTTGGCTTGAGTTCGTTTGTTTCCTCTTCTACTTCCATTACCTGAGGCTTGAATACTTTAGCTGTTGGTTGGAGATTGGACTGTATCAAATTCAAACTTCCTGTTTGTACATCTGTCCCATCCACTTCTCCACTTAGAACCTTCACCCTTGCTCTTAGTGCGTCTATCTCATTACGTTTTTCCAGTTCTTCAAGTCGGCGGCGTTGCTCATTGATTGCTCGCTGATTGGTGAGTTCGGTTTCCTTAGCCGCTAATTCTGCCATGGTCTTTACCCTTTCTTCCTTGACGTCAGTACCTGGCCTACTCCATTTTGACACCCTTGAAATAGTAGATCCGTAGAAGGATTTGGCTCGCTCCTCTCGTAAGGGCTGACGTAACAGGATCTTCTTTCCTTCCACGCTGATATCATCTCTGATGAGTAATTCTTGGAGCACATCAAAGATATTTGATGCAGCGTCCATTTTTGCCCTTACTTCTTGAGGAGGGGTTCCAGCACCTCTGATGTCATTGTATGCAGCATCTAGCCTTTGATAGCCCTTTTCTAGCTCAGATTGATGAGATAAAATTGCTGCTTCATCAATTTCTCCTTTTGCGGCGGCATATGATGATTTTATCACTTGCTTCAACTCATTGTATCTTCTTTCAAAAGTTTTCTTTCTCTTTTCCATTTCCACTTGGAGATGCTTTGTCATTTTTCCTGTGTTGGTTTTATCTCTTTGAGACCTGCGAACATGGTCGGTTCCAAGTTGCTGTAGTTCCTCTTGAAGCTGGGTGATCTTAGCTTCATTTGCAGCAATTTGGCTTCTTGTATCTGGGTTGCCTTCTTCGGTTATTTCTTCTGCCAGGTGTTGATTTTCCCTTTCTAAGAACTGGAGTTCTGCTTGTATGTCTACTGACTTTGACTTGTCTGCCATATTGTTCAATTTGGCAGATCTAACTTACTTGACCTTATTTGCTTGCTCACTTGCCAATGCCAGTTCTAAGTTGTGTTACCAAGTGAGATTGTTTGGAGTAAGTAATTAGATCAAAGGTTTGAGGTTTGAATTATTACTCTGGATTGGTATACCTTGCAAGTGAAATAATGTTACACGGCAGAAAACATGCAGACATGAAGTTATAAGTATAACACCTTGAAATTATAATTAACTCATGCTCTGAGAGCTAACACTACCATCTTAGAGTACACGAAAGATATTTGCCCAAATGCTTAAAACATTGGCACACCATTTACTACCTTGTGTAATTAAATGATATAACCGGAGTTGTAATGAGACTCATACAGTTTGATTGAATCTTACATATAAAACCACATATGATATTGACCAGACTGCAAGCATGTACATGGGAAAAGACTTGTTTGAATCATGAGACTGGTAATATACTCTTCGGTAGATTGGTTTTAATGTATTTACTTGAGTACCTTATCTTACTGTATGTTCGTTTCAAACGTGAATATGTTGAATACAACAATCACATGAAGGAATGTTCGCTTATCTCGCTTATGATCGCTCCCACCGTGCTGCTTGCTTGGAGTGTGATCTGATGTTGACGAGGACGGGTCCTCTTACATAAGGATGCACGTTGCGGTGGAGGAGCTAATGGTTGAGATGGCGAGTCTTGCTTGCTTCGCGTTTTACTTGGGCATCTTGGTGTTGATCAGGATCACTCCGGACCCTTGGATGGTTCGTGTTTCACTGTGACTGCCTCCCTCATTAATGACGCGTGTACGAACTGATTTGGCATACTTGGATTTTTATTGATATTACCAAACCGTGAAACTGAAAGTAAACATGAAAATTGTTTCACACTAGTAGGGTTTACAATGAAATTACACACATTGTAATACAAGATTTAAACTATCAGACTATAAATGTGATAAACATGACTTAAATGCGATGTAAGTATGTTTCAATATCTAATTATAACTGAACTAAGAAATGACAAGAAAAGTTTGTCAATACTATGTGACCAGATTTTACAGCAAACATGTGACAGTAAAATAGCACCAAAAAACTAACTCAAGTATTTGTTTGATTTTCTGCTCGTACATCAAAATACATCAATACAATAATACTCCTGATAACATAAACACCTTACCACGATTGCCCTTTGAGGAGAACAGTAATTGGAGTACTTAGGTTGGATTTACATGTCTGCACTCTGGTTGGCTACATGTGGCATCCTAAACAAATAATATCAATGGATATAGATCTCAAACCACCTTATGATATATTCTTAAACAGGGTAAGTATTTGAGTAAATAACATTGACAGTTACATGGGTTACAGAAATAAGAATCTTATCTGAATCTAATCCACACTTGAACTTGGCAACTCTAATACTAGTGAGGAGTGACAGTAAGTGACAGTGGTACTGGAGAGCATAAACTGACATGATTTATGTGCAATCTATATGTTGACAATATACCATTTTATATGAAAAGGTAGTGTATGGTACATACCATTCCAGATTGAGTGTATGTTGACAATGCACATGTTGTTTGATGCTTAAATTTGAGTTACAACAGTGCTTCACTTCTCTGTTCTTTGCACATGGTTTGAAGTTGTAGTTCTGCAGTAACTGACAGTTCAGCAGTAAATATCTTATAAAAAATAAATGATGTTACTATATCAACACCAACAAATATTCATGCAAATACAAGCACATAAAATGTATCTAATACACATTATGTTACTAAGTTTGTTATATTGCCATAAAGAGAAACAAGTGTCAGTAGCAGTAAAAATGGTCAGTGACCTTGACCTTGACCTTGGGCAGTCATGAAATGTAAACAACACACTCAGCTGACAGTCAGCTTGACAAGTCAGTCTTAGGGGCTGTTACAGATTATATTTGACTTATAAAAATGGTACATGGAGTTTTGCTTTTGCGGTTGTATGATAAAGATATATTTCACATAAGTGTATATGCAGGTGATAGTACTTTTCTATCTTCCATGTGGCATATAGGTTTTATAGATAATATTTGCAAATCTTTTAATTTTCGCTTATATTCTCGCGATATTTTACAGAGACATATTCTATACCATTCTCATCAAATTTATTTCTGATACATGCAATACTTCGCACTTGACATTCTGTGAGAATATGCTTCACATCTTGTACTCTTTTTACACTTTTCACACATAGGCGATACTGGTTTTTTACCTTTATAACTAACCCGACGTTAACACTAGACGATTGTAAGCGAAGATTCTTGAATTTTGCACCACTTGACGATTTTCAGCTGTCAATGGCTAGAAACCGGCTCATATAAAAATTATTAACGCTTAAGGAAATTCTTGGATTGGTGACTATTGCGGCCCGATTAAGATCAAAGTGAGAGAGTATCAATCTCCCATCAGATATCCTGATCAGTGGCCAGGAGATCTGTAAGGAGAGTGTTGGAAATACTGGCGCTATACAGCGCCAGAAATCTAACACCATTACCGATTGTACAAGTCCCTGTATCCCAGTGAGAAGGGTAGCCATAGGATGCAGGGACTGGAGCCAGTCTAGCTCAAGCCCTCAAGACAGCGACATCTACCACCGATTCTTACCGATCCGATCGACGATGATAATCGGGAACAATATTGTCGCCGTCTTATACCCTCATATATTGATATGTCAATTCTTCTCGCTCACACCTCCTCCTTTACAACCTCGTAAAACATTTTACTCAATTTTATACAATGAACCAAAGGGCGGCGGTCTTATTCATTTTGCAAGACCGAAGGATAGCACACATAGGACATGTCCATGCTAATTGTAGCTTCTTTACGTAATTTGGTATAAAGGGAAGAGCTCTCATTTTCAGTTTGAAAATTTCTTAAGTTTTGGAAGTTTTAAGGTTTTCAGATTGAGCAATCCACATACTCTGCCCTCTATAAAGTGGAGTGCTCAGTCCTAACTTTGGTAGGTTAAACCTTACTTTCTGTGCCGATCTCAATACTCGACATTATCAATCTGGACAGGGCCAGGCGGGGTTGGGAGTTGTTTATACAATATCCTAGCGTGGCCGGGAGCCAGGCCCAGCAGGGACTCGCTGATAGGCCTTAATAGACAATAATGCAAAGGTTAATAACTTCTGTTCTATTTCAGTAATCAGAAAAACGTTTTCATACCTATAACAGCCTCTGTCTCTCATACAAATCGGTATATATGATACTTTTATTTAGAAAGCGGGGATACATACCGCTATTTAATCGGCCTCATCAGAATCGGAAACAGTCAGTTAAGTGCATACAGCAACAACCTTGAGGTCGGGGAGTCGGTCATTACTCCCATGCTGTTAATGCCCGACCGGATTATAATCAGATCTGTAAAGTACGCACTGCGACATAAAGTTCACCCATTCAAAGGTGTGATCGGGATGAATGAGCGTGTCACTGTCTCATGGGCTTAAAGGGATTACTGTAGAGCCTAACACCCACACCCTGCCGTCTACTGCTGCCAGACGCAGCCCTGACATCCGTCAACAACCCCCTCTAGCGGTCTCTGCATGCAACTACCCTGCTACGCTGGTTCCCCGGTCATCTGCTAGGGGGCACGGCGGAACTAAGTCTTTTAACCGCAGGGGGTACCCGCCAGCCAACTTCCCCCACCCCAAGCCCTCAAGCCGGTAGGACAAGCCAGGCAACGGAAGACAAAGTAGGTCGATGTTGTTTTAGCTGAGAAGGTACCGAGCACCATGGCCGAGTGTTCGTGGCACCGTGGCCACTTGTTGCTACAGCTTACCATCGTGGTTACCACCTTCGTTCTTCATGTCGCTCGGGCCCGCTCCGGTGAGTAGATGTACAATGTAATTGTAGCCACTCCCACCTGTTGATCAAGGCGCGAGTAGCTCAATTCGGCACCATGTGAGCAGCTTGTTTTCAGATGTCTGGCCCTAGGGTCTAGTTTAATCATCTAGAATCGTATATGTAGACCGTTTGGTAAAGTCCATAGAGACTCAGCAGTGAGGATGTGCATCAACCTTATTCAACACTTATGGACGACCTTATGGACGGCTAATACTGTCTTAGTGAACAGACTTGAATATTATTATACGATAACACTTGTAAGAGGTACAGAAAAGGGTCTTCCTCTAAGATCCTAGATTATTAAACGGGCCCCGAAAAAAACCCACATTTTCTTTACCACAGACTGATATATGGGGTACATGAACACCGACCTTTCCTGACCGGGCGCTAGTGTTAAATGGGTGTACGTGAGAAGTTCAAAATGTCAAATGCTGTGACCTATATTCATCTATGAGTGAGACCCATTCTGTGGTCAGCTTCCAGATGTTTATTATGTACACAGAATTGAATCTCTATTTATAATAATGATATGTTTATTTTCTCAGGCTGTGTTCCTTACAGCTTGGAGCATAGTAATGACAGTAAAATGGTGTATAATATAAAACTAAAATGCAACATGCAAATATATGAAAATACAATACATTTGTAAACGGAGATTCTATTATTTTCTACCTGGTGATTCATTGCCCCACGTTTTTTGTTCTATCATAATTCATAATGGTCTGACGATAAAAAAAACATATATGAAAGCTTGAAATGTACCTTAGCAAAGAAGCTCGTAAATAGGATGGATGATCAAGGATTGCTTATGTACATTACTGCGCTAGATTTTTGGTAAATCATAATATTGCACCTCAGACATCGGCAACTGGTTTTGTCTAGTTGTGTTGTTAAGTGTCAGAGCATCTTAGCAACCCCAGCCTGAGTTGTTGTAAGTGCGCGTGGTCTGTTGTATATCAGTTTACCGCGTCGTGTTCCGTCTCAGCATGTGTTGAAGGCGCCTGTCAGAGTGAACTATAGTGTTTACACCACCCTCTGGCCATTCCGTCTTATTATCCATGGTATACAAAGTACCCCTTGAGAATGTACGGGAGTCTGTGAACAACTATACCCTCATCTCACCCATGGTATTTTTGTTCCATAGGATGTTATAGGCTTAACATTATATCTCATTTTCCATGGCCCTATGAGTATTACGGTCCGTTCTCCATGGTCTATATCCTGTGTGTTGTCCATTCTTTTAGTGTGAGGAGGGGTGGGATAAATATAGAAAGCAACTTGTTTCGGTCAGGGAAGTCGTTCCTCGACTCGTTTAAAGGCTTTGTAATATTCACTCGGCTGTCACCTCGTTCATGCCACTCTGCATCAAACTCGTGGAGACTTTGACCAAAACTTGTTGGTTTCTTCCTTATTACTTAAAAATTGTTTCATACCATAACTTTGGTATACAGATTCAAATACGTGGTATACGGCCTCAAATCCATGGGCACCGGGAAATAGTCCCTTTGAACTATTGAGGACAAACATTATCCATATTAATGTACCCTTAAATATGTCAATTACTGGGTTTAAGCAATTAGAGAAAATGTATAATAAATAGCCATAGCTCTGTAAACCACTCGAGGTTTATGTCGTAATAAACATTGATTATGTGACACTCGCTAGCCCTTGTGATTTACTACGCGCCAACCCCTCGTGGTTTACGACCGCCTACCCACAAAACCACCCATTATTGTCTATGTAAGTACTAAATTACAATGGCAATCATTGAAAGTATTCGGAATGGAATTTGTTGTGATATATATAATGAATTAGGTCTATTGAATAATGAGAAAGACAAACAGTAGAATAGATACAATTTATTCTTATGAGAAAGGGTATTTACTGAACCCGTAGGATGGGCGTTCGAGGTGTTTTACTTAAAAAAATGGCCATTTTGTTCACTACCAAAGTCGCCGTTTGGCAAAATTCCATGCCTGTAGTCCATTCACTACAGCCAGCTGTTGCTCGCCTTGTCGTTCTGGTAGCAGCGCTGTGATTCGCTGAGACACTCAGATCTCGCGTTATCGCATTAAATTTCGCTATAGTGAGCCAAACGTGCCTGACAGTGGGCCCGAACATTATTCATACTGCACCCCTAGCAGCGGGTAGCATTTCATAGACGTTCAGCCAAAGGTATACAGTAACGTATGGTCGATACCTACCAAAACTAGGAGCAAATAGAATGTTCATCATTGATGAATGAGCGTGCAATTTTAAATGAATAACAACTAAAAGGTTTGGGTTATATTCAGTATATGGATCGTTTTTCTGTAACCAGCTGCCCCCCAGTAAACTTGCCATTTCTGTAACTGCCTGAGTCTATCTATAGGATCCAAACATATCAAACACCAGTAGGTCAATGAGGTATTTCGGTCTTGAGTGATTGGTCATGGTCAGCTGGGCATGCCTCTAAGACCCCCAGACACTGGCACCCTGGTCCCTATCCAATAGCACAGCGAATAGCAAGTAGATAGTGGAAGGATGGGGTTTTTCAGCATGCTGAATGTGTATATGGCCACTATAACTTTTATAGGCAATGTATATATCACGTGCGAGCACGCTCTAAAAGCAAAAATTCTCTAAGAATATTTTCTGTTAGGAAAGGACCGTTCCAGAATTCCTAATGGGAGGATTCGTATTTTTCGTAAGGATGGAACTTCGCATGTATAGGGGGTTCGCATGTTCGCATGTATAAGGGGCGTACTGATTAAGTTCTTGAAGATAGGGTAGGGCATTCGCAAACTCCCATAAACCGCCTCCCTCCTTTATTACCCACCTAATACAAAGTGTCCATAGAAATACTTAGGGAGTGTGTATGGACATACCCGGCGCATACGGATGTGTTATATGCTCCAGGAGCGCATACAGAAAAATAGTGCATACGGAAAAAATAGTGCATAACTAAAACGAAATCATATCGGCATGCCACCTGTCCAGAAAAGGTGGATAATAGATACAATAGAGATTGGTTTCAGATAACTTTGCATGCTCCTCTGAGTTGACTCTATACAATATCCTCTCATATGCTCGGATATTACTGTGCGTCAACTTCTCAGAGTTTCTTTTTATTGTTGTCATCAATTCGCCTACAGGGGCAGTCTTCTTTCGCAACAACTGATTATTACATATCACAGTTGTACAAATGATGATGATTTTATAATATATACCTTTCTTCAGTCCTTGGCACACTAAATATAGTCTGCAGTTAATAAACAGGGACCCGTTTCAATAGCGTGTAGGACGTCCTATAATGTGTCCTGGGACACAATAGTGGCAGGTAGCGTTTCAGCGTTTTCGTGTCAACACATTTCGCGACCCAGACATTGAGACAGACCCCTACAGTGGTTGTACCATTTCAAAACAATGTGTCCGGTCACTTTTTCTGCCTAAGTAGCGTCCTTAATAGTGAGAGGGTAGACCCTCTCACTTCTGTCGTCACTGTGTGTCACAGAATGCGTAACTTCACTTTCCGTTGGAATTAAGCGATGAAATTTTAACACCGTTCTGAAGTTATCGGCGTTTGAATTTCGTCATAGCAAAAGCTGCACTGGTGGCCAGTGTAGCTCTACCGTCACGTGATCTAATTCATGCAGTGACCTCGACATTCACTGGCAAGGGAGGTGGGAGGGTGCAATGGCCACCAGTCATTTGCTATGACGAAATTCAAACGCAGTAGCAGCCGTTTCTAGACCCATTTGGACACACTACGGATGAACCGAACCATAGGATACGCTCCACCCTTCAAATTCCGACTTTGCCCCATGTTATCAGTTTATATAAGATCAGTTTTAATGTGTTTAGGGTAATTCCTTCAGTAGTTCCCTGTAATTTCGTAATTCACTTGTATCTTAGTTTTTTTCCCCGTAGAAACTCACACAGTAAACCACGAGAAATAACGTGATTTAGTGTGTTATGGGAGGGACAGGGGGCAGCATAGGGACACTTGTCCTGTCTTTTTCCGCTATGCTGTCCCAAACTACGGACACGTCCACAACAGTGATTGGACACACCACCCAAATAGTGACATGCGTTTTGAAATGCGACTTTATTTTTTCCGCTATTGCTGCCACTATTTGTGTCACTATTCATGTCACTAACTGGCTTGGGACGTCCTACTATTGAAACGGGTCCCAGCATCATAGTAAACAGTTTTCTAGTGGTCAATCGTACATATCATAATGTTCAGTCTATGGCAGACTACTTCGAGCATGATCGAATAAGGGTGTTTACCTACTATATCTAAAAAACTATGATTCTGGTAGAATCCGCTTGGAGTGTCCCCCGCACATAGAGACAGAGTGAACCGGACCTAGGCATGGAGACTGAAGGGCCATGAGAGTGAGATTCTCGTGTAGTGAAAAACTCGAACCTGTTCTTCTATTTTTATCGGACTATACTCAGACAAACTTCTTCTGCTCTGATTCATTTCGAGCCATGTCGAAATCAAAGTTTAGTATTGTAGTTTTCTTATCTACTTTTCTCGTGAGAAACTAATGAGATCTCAACTTTCGCTGGTAGCCCTTTCAAAACTCCGCTGATTCCCCCACCCCCCACCAGCCTAATGGGGCTATTCCACCAAAAAAAGTGTTTGGCCCCACTAGAGCACGAGACTGTGTGGAGCAGTCAGCCGAGCCCTCGGCTGGGAATGCGCATGTCGGGAGTTCGAATCTCGCTATCGGCAGTCCAACGTTTCGTTTTTCTATATTTTTTCCTCTAACCCTGGCTCGACGAAGTCGCTAGTGAATATTACAAATTATCATTCAATCCGGTTATTTGTGTTACAATCTAATTCTAAATGGGTAGGTTTAACGTTATGTCCAGTTTAGGCCTACCCAATCTTGATAGGTAAAATAGGCAAATTTAAGTTTGCTTGATTTACATGAGAAATGTAGCCTGTAGGCCTACTGACAAATGTTTTTCTTCAATTCTTTGAAAAAAGCCCCAAAAAACCCAATGACCTATGATTTTTAAAACTAAAATGTGTGACACTAGAGTGTATATACATCTATTATATTCCGTGAAAGCTTGAGGAAAATGACATGGGTTTAACTATCTGAGAAACAACTTTTGGCAATTTCTATACATTCTATTGTTAAAACGGTATCATATTGATATTTAAAGTGAACTAAATGATAAAGCTAATAATGGTTAGCCCCAATTTTTAAGTTAGATATTTCTACAAAACTTAAAGATCATCATATTCAATTTTCGGTAAAATCATATAATAACAGGGGTTTTCATTTTTTCAAATTTTATTTGAGCAGCACCCGTTTTTTCATTTCAAGATTAAATTGTCGAATATACTCGACTCAGTGACTGGATTTTACAAATAAAAATATGGAACGCTTCACGAATTTGCGTGTCATCCTTGCGCAGGGGCCATGCTAATCTTCTCTGTATCGTTCCAATTTTAGTATATGTACTGCCGAAGCAAGTACACCTACCAGCCAATGTGCGCTCTTTATATACCAGTATACATGTTGTCCAACCGGAAAACGGGTGTGCAGATGCCATGCCCAGTACGTTACACAGTGTAGCGTGTTACGAACGTTTATTCCAATTTATTTAATTTGAAGATAGACGAATAGAATTAGAAATACCTTGACTACCACATGCCTTGCAATACCTGGTTTAATTATGTTATTGTACACAACGGATTACATTCGTATATATCAGTGCTTGGCTGGTGGAGCTTTCCGCCGAGTCCCCCTAGCGGATGATCGGGGAACCAGTGTACAGCAGTCTCTGGTAAAAATTAATTTGAATATGATGATCTCTAAGAGCTTTAGAACAGCTGTCTAACTTAAAAATTGGTGGTCACCGTGCTAGTAGTAAATGAAACTGATGGCAAGATGAGGAAAGCATAGTACTGCCCATGAGATCCAGCTAGTTCTAACTAGTTCTAACTAGTTCTGCCTTATTATGCAGCTTGTATGTTTAGATGGTCATACACATTGACTCATTTAACTTTACTTTCGCCAGTGCATTCATGTGTTATCTACTCTCAGGACAGGCAATTTACATATGGCACTTTTGTATGCACTTTTTGAGGGTAACTTTTTGATATCCACAGGTATCTTGTTCCATACGGTTTCCTCTCGGTAACGAGATTTTTTATAGAACTCGGTTCTCAGGTGCCTCATCTTAAACATCAATTTGTTGTCTGAACGTAAGATCCTTCCCTCGTCATTCGTTTCACCAGCCTCATTCAGTACAAGATCCCCTGTTTCTACATAATGCTGGATATATGTCTTGCATATATGATAAAACTAATTCATGCCTCCGGTGCCGCAACGTTCTTACACTGGTCATTGTATGGAGTTCCTCGACAGTGTGAACACGGCCGCTTGTATCTGAAATCAGTCGATATCGTGTATTTATTACGGTACCCACCCAATACGGAGTCTCCATACTAATCCTATGGAACCTCGAGATCGCTACTGAGTAGAATACGGACCTCCGAAATCTCCTAGGAGAATACGGCTTTTCCGGCCACCTGACGGGCATTATAGGAACTAATTCATACAAACAAAGCACGGCGCTAGGGTTTAATTGCTAATCATATACACGATTTTTTTCCCCAAATAGTTACTCGAAAGGCGAGTAATAAATACAACATTACCATGATTTCGATCCTTGTAGTTGACTTTACGTAATACTCCGAGCGATAACGAGGAGTTTTACTACACGTCAACTACGTGGAGAATACGGCCACTCAGATCGAAATCATGGTAATATCGTGTATTTATCCTCCGCTTGCCTCGTGATATTCACCAGCAGGTGTTGGATGAACTATAGCAGCATACCCCCCAAATGTTTACACACTGCCCTCTCACTGTGGCCTTTCGTGACTGGAGTTTAGTGTACTTCCGGTACAAATCTGTCAACCAAATATCTCTCCAGCCAGAGATTTGGGTTTGACCCTACCTCAGTTTGAACACAAACATCCATGTTATCATGTTTGAAAATCCCTGAAGTCATTTACGGCAACGACCCCCACCCCCACCCCGCGGACTACTATGAACAAGCTTACTGGGAACTCGAAAATGATGATAACTATGGCCCTTCCAACCAGAATACTGTCTCTTATGCCCTTTTGACGTTTTATTCATTATCTGCATGGGAGAGTGTAATTCAGGGATGCCAGTGAGATTTCAGAAAAGGATAGAAATATAAACTCTCTATTTAACTACATCCCCCCCCCCTTGATATGCGGGTTATTTGACGTTATATATGAACTAGGAGCAAATGGTATGGTCACCATTGATGAATGAGCGTGCAATCATAAATGAATAACAATTAATAGGTTTGGGTTACATTTAGTCTATGTTTTTTTGTGTTTTTTTGTATTTCAAGAAAAATGATTACAAAGGCTGCAGTCTGCAGTCAGCAGGTGTTATATGCCCTTCAGAGGTACAGTTAACATAGTACCGACCACGTGAACAATAGTGGCCTCATTGTGCTATAATATAAATTGCTAGGGTATTTATTTTCTCTAACGCCCTTGCACCCAGCTACTCAGAAAAATGGAAAAGTTTAAAGATGTTTTAACCATGTGTCTTACCCGATTAATCGTTGTAAGAAAAATGTCTTTTAATAGGTGAGAGTTGGTGTTCCCTATACTCATGCTCTATACCTTGTCTCCCACTTTCCTATATGCCGTACCCCATGATTTATGCCCTAACCGCCACCCTTTCTAATTCTATTATACACCTGTACACATTATTCTTAAACTAAAGCAATTATTTCCCAATCCAGAAGTTTGAAGCAATCAGATTAAATGTTCAGTCAATTTTTCCACCATATTGTCACGATTCCCCGAAATCCGACGCACGGTCGCAGTCAAATGTTAGTTATTGTTAGTGGATTTACACCGTTAAACTACTTTAGAGCCTGAACAAATCATTAACAGATGGGACACTATTTGTTTGACATGTGCTGGTTTGTTCTTCCTCGTGGTGGAGAGCACACACTCACCTCGCTACCTCCATCTGGAGGCCATCATGTGGAGATTTAGTCGCTGGGGATTAAACATCGAGCTGGCAGTGATCCAGATGACCAACGGCAGATCAGCTAATTAGGATCATTATGCACAGAGACCCTGTCGGGCCATCTCCACAGACCCTGCTTTGCTTTAGGCCCGGCGTCCACCTACTACGATAAAAATCTAGACCTAGAGATATGGCTTCGATACAAAAAGTCAATATCGGAGACATATCGGGAAGGTGCAAAATCCTAGACATGTGTCTAAACATGCCAATCCACCACACATTGTACATGTATTGGGTTTTTATCGGTGTCTAATCGCAGAAACGTGGTTAACTGCCGCAACATTAGGTGACCTTCCGACGCGATTTTGATTTTTTATCGGGAGCTGCATCGTAGACCATATCGGAGCCATACCATAGCAGGTGGACGCCTAGCCTAAAAGGCATATCCTACCATTAGCTGTGGCACCACCTGTTGATTTTAAAATATTGTCAATTATTAGTCAAAACTGGATCCCTATTATTCATTCTAATGCCAAATGAGTAAATTTAACGATTTTTTAAAGTTTATCCAGTCTTGATAGGTAAAATATAGGCCAATATTCACTGGCTTGATTTACATCGGAAATACACTGAAAAATAAGATTGTCATCAGTTCAGGACTTGAAAAAGGCCACTAAGAAGCCGAAACGTTGTGTATTAGAGGGAAACTATGTTCAGGTGGGAATAAGTCAAAGTTACGAGGTAAGGCTTGGAAAAATTACTGCCCAAGGCATAGCCGCGGGCAGTAATTATTCCAAGCCTAACCGAGTAACTTTGACTTATTTCCACTGGTACGTGGTTTCGCTATTCCTATATATTTTCAATTGTCGGCTAATATCGATAAAAACCTAATGTCTCTGAACGTCAACCTGGGCAGTAAACGTCAACCTGGGCAGTAACTTCAACCTGGGCAGTAAACAAAAGTTATTCCACCCCCAGCAGCGTTAAGTAATCATAGGTTGTTCGCTCATAGGTATAGGAATATATTGTTCGAAATAAAGACAAACGCCTTTATGGGCTGAAACGGGGAAGTCAATGTTTAGTTTATTTGAGTATTGAAATTCACAATTATTTGATACTCTTTAGTAGTCCTTGGAGTTGCCTCTGCGCATATCCTCGCCTATGCTCGGATATTGTTATGTACACGACCGATTGTATATATCTGATACCAGTCAATATAAATATGTATTTATATACAATTGGTATCGTCTTTGTATTATACTTGTCATGTACATAAATGTATGTTGAGGAATATAACATTAACAGTAGGAACTTGTACTCAACAGGCTTGCGAGTACGGTAACTCATACTCGATGTGTGATAAACAGATAAACATTTTCAGGCTGTAATAAAATCAGAAACATATTTATGCTTGGTATGAGTTCCCATTCGCCATCTCGTTTGGAGCACTTCAGAATATTCACGCCTATTGCCCCGTTCATATTATCTCACCCCTGGTACAAGTTTCGCTATAGGAATAACATTAGAAAAATATACTCAACGACTACCCTTTTAAAGTGACAATACTATGCCACGGTCATGGCGGAGTGAATATGAGATGACGTTATACGCTATTAACCAACTGGACTTGCAAAGTCATTTTGATTATTCTGATATGTGATGCTATTTAATATCAGTGAAAGGGATGAGATAAATCCAGAACTGCTTTCGAATCGTAAAATACACAATACTCCTCTCGTTTGGATGGGCCATAATGATCGTCACTCGGCTTCAACTCGATGACGATTGCCGCCCATCCAAACTCATGGAGTATTGTGCATTTATATAAATATGATTTTCGATGCAGTTCTATATAATTACTATATACCCATGCCATATATAGGCCTACTTTAATACGCACTGTTTCGCCATATATTGAACGTAAAAATAGCATACGGTAGTGTTCTGTACGGCAAAATACGGAACACTGTTCCGTACACGTCAACTAAAATATAAGTCATTTGGTCAAATTAAGTTGATTATTATATTAATTCCGCGTGTATAGTAAATATAAAACGATTATTTTTTATTAATTTCGGGTATATAATAAATATATAACGACCCACCATGCTTGTACAATCCACAAAACTCGATGACAATAGCCGAGTTCCGTACGAACAGTAAATTTTCATCTCGTTTTGTAGCTTTACAGCATGGTCATGTCGTTCTATATAATTACTGCACACTCCAAACTCGATAGTGAACGGGGACACAGACCAAACACTCATCCATTTCTTTCTTACTACTTACAGCACAGAGTGCGGACGGGTGCGTCACGACGTGTGCGGGAAGACGTGACGGCGACTTCCCGTCCTGTCACGGCTGTCACGTCTTCGTCATGTGCATCGACGGTCGGCTCTACGACGACGTCGCCTGCCCACCCGGTCTCAAGTTTGACCCCAAGAAAAAGAGATGTTCAAAGATATCCACGTGCAGGACAGGCCACTCCAGTGGAGATCTGCAGGCCCCGTCGACAGGGCCGAGGAACCCGGCCGACCGCAGAGATATGCCGTTAATATTGTTGGGCGTCGACGGAGATGAGTCCAGCATGCCTGCTGGGAACCCGGGGGGAGAGTGTGTGCGGGACTGTCATGACCTCCCAGACGGCAATTATCAGTCGTGCTTAGCGTGCAACATCTACGCCAGTTGTAGACAAGGTCAGTAACAGATGCGACCATCTTGCAAACTTGCACATAATATTCTAAAAAAGTATAGTCAAATGATCTATATCGAATTCGTTCCACCGACTTCGGAGTGTATATAGAAGGTATTTTTTGTCCATAGACTTAACATTGGGAACTCGTACCCAATGCCTATTGAGTATTTAGAAAAAATACTCAATGGGGGATTTTGTCATAAATGTTAGCCTATTAGTCAATGTGAAGGGTGAGATAAATTCAGAAACCTATTCAAGTTTACAGTAAGAGCTCGATATCATCTCGTTTGAATTACTAATCATGCGGCTTCGCCTGTGGATTAATACGCCATTCAAACTTGATGGGATATGAACTCCATCCGTAAACTTTCATAAGTTTCCTCTATAATCAGATGCAACCATCTTGCAGATTTGCACATAATATTCTTAAAAACATATGGTCAAATGCTTTATATCAAATTCGTTCCACCGTCTTTGTGAACGTGTATAACTGTCTATTTTTTTTTTTTTTTTTATTCAGTAGTTATAGATATCATGATACAAAGGTCACATCATATTCGCCGGTAGGGCGTTCTTCCATATAATAGACATAGAACAAAGGTGTATAGTTAGAAAAATTATATAAAGTAATAGTAAATTAATACAATTTGAATTTAAGTTCCAGCTGTAGCTGAAGTGCTAATACTTACATGACACAGACAAAGACAAAGTTCCAGCACTATCTAAAGTACTAGATACTTATTAGACATAGACAGGGACATTATACACACAAACAACATACTTCAAGAACTGGTATATTCAGACAGAAACACCAAAACATTAGATCGAGAAACCACAATACATATTCACTATCATTAATAGGAACAACCTCCCATTTGGATTTCTACATATTTTGGGTAGTCATGTGATCTTGTGATACACTTAATGATATTCATGTAACGCAAATCCAAGTAGTTCCTCTTTAACTCTAGCTTTAAAGGTGCTTCCACACGGAAGATTCTGTGTTTCCACAGAAATCTTATTCCATACTCGTTCTCCTATCAACAACGGTGATTTTCTAAATCTCTCAGTATTAGGTCTCTTAGTTTTTATCCTCTTTTTCTTTGATAATCTTGTGTTTGATTCACGGTTCTCATAAATGTTGTTGCTATTATCGGTCCACCATCTGATTATTGACATTAGATGGGATAAACGGCGGAAAAATAGCGGTCGCATTTTACTTCTTTCATAGATTTCAAATAATTCAACATCTCTAGGATTTTTTTACCCCCAGGGCAATTCTTAAACTGTGGTTAATTGCAACCTGTATCCTTTCCCTATTCCGTTTAGTAGTCAAATATAGAATGAAAGCACAATATTCGGCTAATGGTGTGATCATATGCTTTACTATTTTTAGCATAGCATCCTGTGTTGAAAAATATTTCAATTTTCTTAATTTAAAATTTCTAACATTAATATCCTTAATAATTCTTTCGACATGCAAATTCAGATTAAGGCTTTTATCTAGAATAATTCCGAGATACTTATAATGGTCTACAGATTTAAGAACTTTATCACCTAACATTATTTCCTGAGTATAGTCTGTCTTGGAGAAATGGCCCACCCACATTATTTTTGATTTATTATAATTTATTGCTAATCTATTTTTTGTTATCCAACTTTCAACTGTTTTGAGATCTGTTTTCATCCTTAAACTTGCTTCTTCCTGTGTTTGTCCTACTCCGATTAATATCAAATCGTCAGCATATAGATATCCACTGGTTGATACGAGATTATCCGTGATATTATTAATAAATATTATAAAGAGGAGGGGGCCAAGGACGGATCCCTGGGGAACACCACAGTTCATACTTATTTCCTTAGATATATTATCATTAACTTTGGTTTTTTGCATCCTATAGCCTAAATAAGATTTAATTAATAAAAGTAACTGCTGACCAACTCCCATTTTACTTAACTGTTTATATAAAATTTCGTGGTTTACACAATCAAATGCTTTACGTAGATCCAAGAAACTCAAAATATTTACTAACTTTTTATCTAGATTTGTTAATACCTCATTTATAACGGAGAAAATTGCCTGCGCAGTGCTTCTGTTGGGTAAAAATCCGTATTGATTTACGTTCAATATATCATTTTCTTTCAAGAAATTGTATAACCTGTGATGAATCACCTTCTCAACTATCTTCGCTACTGTCGGCAGAACCGTAATCGGTCTCCAATTCTGAAAAATTCCTAAGTCTCCATCCTTAGGGATGGAAGTAATAATGCCAGTTGCCAAACTTGCGGGGAATTCTTGTTGTTGTAGAATCCTATTTATAAATGCGACAACATTTTTGATTCCCATGAGTAAAAATTTCTTCAATTGTCTATACAGATGGTGTATATAAAATTATCTTACCCCTGGTATTTTTCCCCATAGACTTAACATTGTGAACTCATGGACTAAGAATGTACTCAATGGGGATGATTAGCAAACAGAGGTTGGCTAATTAGTAAGTGAGAGCGGTGAGATAAAATCTTAACCGCATTCAAACCACAGCCACTGAAAATATGCCATTCATTGTGATTTGCCTCTTGAGATTAGTCCGCAACAAAAACTCATGGCATACTTTTAGTAGCTATGGATCTCGATGCAGTTCCTTTCTATTATTTTCTGCTGACTTTACATTCAAATCTTCACTTACATGGCATGCCATGTACATTTAAAAATTCGCCTACTATTCACACCTTATATCTTCATTGTCCAATGCTCGCATACTTGTTAAATCTTCCAGGGACAATCATTGATGGGCGGCTGTGCAGCGCCGGAACCAGTTGGGACGACAAGATCAAAAAGTGCGTGCGCAGCTCGACCACATGTCCAATCAGCACGAAGAACGGTCCCCGCACTGTGCCCGTTGGCGCCTGCGTACTCGAGTGTAAAGGGTTGGCGGACGGCCAGTACCAATCATGTCGGGGTTGTGAATATTTTGTGAATTGTTGGGATGGTTAGTCAACCTTACTACATTAGGAAAATGTGAAGAACAAAAATGATGGTCCTTGTATGAAGAGGTCTTCATGGTCTGTCACCATAAGGAAGCCTACATTAGCCTGTAGTCAGAGTTGTATGGCTATCTCTATCAGCTTTATATGTTGTACCTATAATTATAAGGTCTCGATGTGTATTCGTCTTTGGTACTTTATTCCCTAACAAGTTTTGGACAAAGTCATCGTTCTCCACGAGTTTGAGGTGGAGTGATATGAACGAGGCAACAGCCGAGTGAATATCACGTAACCTTCAAACGAGTTGGAGAACGACTTCTTTGACCAAAACGAGTTGCTTTCTGTATTTATCTCACCCCTGTACACACTAAAACAACGGACAATGTAAAGGATGTAGACCATGGAGAACGGATTGCAATACATGTAAGGGCATAGAGAACGAGTTCCCAATGCTATGTCTATGGGAAGAAATTCCAGGGGTTAGATGAAATACAATATAGATGGCCCCAAGATCTGTACACCAGCAGAATGAAAAAAAACCTTTAAACAACTTAAAACACAACAATTTCCTGATCTCGCTTTTCCTGCAGGTGAGCTGGTGGAGGAGCGTCTGTGTCACCCGACCGGCACCGACCTCCTGTGGGACGACAACGTGAAGCTCTGCCTGCCCAGCTCATCGACCTGCTCGCCGGGAACAAGTGCCCCGAAGGTGACTACAGAGAACGCGCCGTCTCGCCACGTTCCGCTGGGTACCTGCGTGGCGTCGTGTGAGAACATCGCCGACGGCAACTACCAGTCCTGCCATGGCTGTCACGTGTTCGTCACGTGCAAGAACGGTAAAATGTCGTCTGCTGACAAATATCTGATGATTGGATGATAATATATACACAGTGTTGACTGGTTTTGTGTACACGTGGCCGTAATCTCCGAGTAGTTGACACGTAGTAATATTCAAGCGACAGCGATGATATTACGTCGTCAACTACGAGGAGATTAAATGTGGGGAAGTTATATCACAATACGATATATATTTGAACAGTTAGCCATATTCACTGGAGCTTTCACTCAAAACATTCAATTATCAGTTAGTCTGTGCCTTTTTCCCTGACAAAATCGCAAACACCGAAATAATTCATATAATCTATCTTGACAGGAGAAAATATGAACGCACCCGGTATATACCAATACCTCACATTTCCGTTTTGAAGATATAGAAATCTAATATTTTTCATTATGAATATAAAGTTCTACTTTTGTCACAGACCAGTTCTGTCTATATAGGCCTACCTCAGGAAAGGCTTATTTTCAGGAAAATAGGATATTATGGTGAAATGACCCTGATAACATTCCACAATATTTCCGATCATTTCAGAAGTTATATTCGATAACAGAGCCTGTGAACAGAGCACAGTGTGGGACGACCGCATAAAACAGTGTTCGATGACGTCATCAACGTGCGGCACAAGTCACAGCTCCTGTGTGACGTCATGTGAGGGCATCACGGCGGGAAAGTACCAGTCATGTCGGGGCTGTCATCTTTACATCACCTGCGATGCCACCGGGAACCTGCAGACATCTGCATGCGACGATAATCTCGTCTGGGACGATGACTTGAAAGTGTGCGTGCGCACCTCCTCGACGTGTAACTATGGTGAGCGGAAAGAGACGCCGCCTGACGTCACTGGCAGCGTCACTCTCGTCAAGGGCACTGTCGTCGTCACTGACGTCACGAAGGAGCAGCTGATGAGCACGGTGACGTCAGAGCCGCACGTGACAGACGCTGACCGTGCGTTTCCGGTGACGACAGACGCGGTTCCGGTCACACAGACCGACCAGAAGAATGGTTCCATCGTAGCGCCACAGACGTCTTGTATAACCTCGTGCGAGAACCTGCCCGATGGAAACTACCAGTCGTGCTTCGGATGCCACATGTATTCTTTTTGCTCAGGAGGTGAGTTTGATGCTCATTTTGAAATAAATGTTTAAATCGTTGCCTAACATGCCAAAATTATTTTGGTACTAAAAGCCATTTAACCCCGCGTTAAGGGACACACTGGAGGTTCACCAGTGTATTAGGGACAACACTCCAGATTATCTTGATTCCTTGCTTATGGTGTGTATGCGAGGCGGCTAGACTGGCGTCAAGACAATCAGACACCAGTCAACGGCCTGCATAGGCTCCTGTATGCTGTATGCGTCAGGTAGGTGTCTGCGGTTATACAAGTGTCTATGCTAAAGTAAAACCTATATATAGGTATCATATATCGCATAGACCAACCATTGAGAAGAATGAAAACCCTGTGTAAGCAGATACCCTGTGTAAGCAGATACCCTGTGTAAGCAGATACCCTGTGTAAGCAGATACCCCGCGTAAGCGGAAATTTGGCCCGGAACGGAGGATGTTTCCTTACGCGGGGTTCTACTGTACCTCCCATTGCACAACCCCTATTTGTCAGTTAGGTCGGAATAGCTCTGACCGGTAAGGATCCGACACTATTTTCCGGACCATAAAACCCTATGCTGTTGATTCAGGAAGGCTCTATCCAAGGAGCTGTCCAAGAAACCTGGGATGGGATGAGTCGGTCAAGAGGTGCAGGAGCAACTCCACCACGTGCGGCCCTGGATTCGGAGGTTGTGTCAGGGATTGTGGACCCCTCCAGGTAATGCACCTTTCTATTCACACGACAATTTATTATGCTGATCACATACAGAGAATGATATGTAAACCATGTATATATCAGACTTAAGGTTCGAACTTGGCAATTCTATAGGGCAAATAGCTCTTGTGTTATGGAAACAGCCATCTTGCCCCCCCCCCCCCCCTCCTAGCGCTAAACCAAACAATTGGTGGCAAGTCCAATTATCAATGGATTTTATTCAGAATTAAATTTTGCCTTTGCCGTTAAAGGGTTTTACCCTGGCTCTTGACAATCCATAGATTTTGACAGCGGAAAATAGTGGTTGTCCCCCGACTACAGTGGTGCTTTAGGCCTATTACATTGAGCAACCAATGAAAACCAGGCAATGGGCTGATGGCTGCTCCTTTATTGGAAAATGGTGCATGTAACTTAAGATATAACAAACATATGTCAACTGCCAAATGAACCAATAAAGACTTTAAAAAAAAAAAAAAAAAATCCTGGCAGATTATGGCAGAACTGGCAATCACTCTGTGCACTATAATTGCGGACCCCATTTGTGTCAGGAAAACTCTTTTAAATCCCCACTTCATGACAGAACTCAGAAATACCAGGGCTAGATCAATCTTATAGCCCATCGTCTAAGGGAGGGCGTTCACCACCGAACACACCACGGATTTTAGATATGACAAAAATAGACAATAATCGATGGTTTTGTAGACCGGCGGCTGTAAACCACGAGTGTCGACGCGTAGTAATACACGAGCGTCAGCGAGTGTATTACGACAACCTCGAGTGGTTCTCAGAGTCGTTTGTTGTATTTATTATCCATCTTCTCCGATAAACTAAGCCCAGGAAATGTCATATCAAAGGTTATATCAGTAGGGACTTTTTTTCTCAAAAAGATAAAGGGACTATTTTCCCGTAAAGACCAACGCACACTAGGCGACTTTTTTCCTTGCGATATGCTTGAGACTTTTTGGAAAAATATCGCAAGGGGGGTGCAATAAACACAGCAGGGGTCGGAAAAGTCGCCGACAAATTTTGCTCGAGCATCGGTCCCACCAGCAGGAGGTTTACCGAAAATCTCTAGGCCTATCCATGCACACCTTGAGACTTTCCTTGAGACTTTCCTTGAGACTTTTCCTTGCAGAAAGTCTCAACAATGGATAACTGACTTCTGGTATCCAGAAAATGGATGCGAGTTGGGGCATTTTGGTACTTATGGTATTTTTTTAAACCTTTATTTATACCTGTATAATTTAACTCAATATCATGTATGAATAGGACAACACTGAATCATACTAAAAATATTCTTTTTATGGAGAACTATATTTTCCAGGGTCTTCCAGTTTTTTCCAGTCTCTCTGTGAGAATTCCAGGCTTTTCCAGGGCTGGGAGACCCCAGATCATAATTCCAGGACCCAGGACCTGGGCCAACAGCCCGCCCAGCGGGAGGTGGCGTCCAAAAGTCAAAAGTCTCAAGCGAAAAAATATAACATGTTATATTTGAAAGTCTCAAGGAAAGTCTCAAGGGAAAGTCGGCGACAAACCCAAAAACAGCAGGGGGTGAAAGGGGGTGAAAAGGGGGTGCCTAATTGGGTCTGCGATATCGCAAGGAAACCATGGCACACTTAGCGATATTGTAACGTAAAAATGTCTCAAGGGGAGTTTTATGGCGACTTTTCCGCTAAAAACGGGAGAGGTCGCCTAGTGTGCGTTGGTCTTAAACAATAGTTGTGAGGCCTGTATACCACAGATTTGAATCCGTATAGCATGGTTATGGTACCTGACAAGGGGTTTACTGATTCCCCATATATTCTCGCCGGGTTCTTTGTATACCATGTAAAACATGTATAAAGGCTTCTTTTTTTTAATCGAAAACCAACATAACATGTTAGATTAAACATTATTGAATAACACTTGATCATCATACGTTTCTCTTTCTTTATTGTGTTTCTCTTTATCTTCTTTTTGAGGAGCATGTATCTTGTTTTGTATTTTTTGTACCAGCAAACATGTTAGAACGCCCCTTGTCAGGGTGATATGTATTGTCTTTTTCCGGAATAAAAAAATGAATAATAAAAGTGTGAACTTCATATATATCTTCACAGGATGGCGACTACCAGTCTTGCCGAGGCTGCCGCGTACATGTCACATGCTTCAATCGTGCTATCAGAGACAACCGCCCTTGTCCTAAAGGCCTTGTGTGGGACGACCTTGTGAAGTGGTGCGTAAAGACGTCCACGACGTGCCGTGAGCCCACGACCCGGTCGCCGTGCGTCACCTCCTGTCGGGGGCTGGCGGACGGCGACTATCAGTCGTGTAAGGGATGCGGGGTCTACGTCACCTGCAGCAATGGTTGGTGGGTGATTATCACAATTACTACCTTTTTGGAGCGGAATCCTTATTATTGCCATTATCATTATGATTGTTATTATGATTATTATTATGATTATTATGATAATTACACCATTATTATTATCATCATCATTATTATTATCATTTATTATATACCCATGACGTATAAGTATGCACTGTTTCGCCGTATAACATATAAATAGTATTACTATATACCCATGCCGTATATATACTGTATATAAGCACCGTTTCGGCATATGACGTAAAAATACTGTACGGACCAGCGGTCCATACACTAAAATACGGACCACCTTGTCATACACATTTATTAAAATTTTGGTTGTTAAGAAAAATTAAATCGATGATAATTTATGGTTTGTACGGAACTCGGCGTAAACGCCTCGGTCCGTACAAACCATAAATTAGCATCTCGTTCTGTGACTTGTACAGCATGGTCAGGACGTTCTATATAAATACTGCACCGGGTTCCATATAGCAGTGTACTGAACACGTTCAACGCACGTTGCTATGTATACTGAACACGTTGACGCACGTTGCTATGTGAATTAAACACGTTGACGCACGTTGCTATGGGAATTGAACACGTTGAATAGTACACTCTTATACCCGTATAAGAGTGTACTGACGACTTTGCGCTATCGGTGGATTTACGAATTCGTCGTAATTCTTGTATTTACAGTAAGTTCCGGTTAAATTTCAACATTTACGGGTACATGTGTATAATAAGTATAGAACACCCCACCATGCTCGTACATGCTACAAAACTTGATGAACATTAACGGGGAATACGGAACTCGGCGTAAACGCCTCGTTCCGTATTCCCCGTTAATGTTCATCTCGTTTTGTAGCATGTACGAGCATGGTGGGGCGTTCTCTGTAAATACCTGTGGCTGTATGCTCTACTTGTACCACCTGCTCCTACCCATGTTGCTTTATTGCCATTCTAGCGACTTTATCGTGATTTGAGTAAAATGACCACAAAGCTAGAAGTTATTCTCAATTTGTTGATGTTAAGTTTCTCTGTATTATAAATTCATCTTTATGTTACACCCCCTAGCGGGTAAAGAGGAAACCATTGTAAACTCGTGGTTATCATTTCGCATGACACAGGTGTTTGACCTGATCATCGGCAATCAGAACTCTATGGATTGATACCAGCGAAAGTTGGGATCTCATTGGTTTCTTACAAGAAAACTAAATCAGAAAACAACAATACTAAACTTTGATTTCTGCATGGCTCGAAATGAATCATAAGAGAAAACGTATATCTGTGTATAGAAATACAAAAAAGAGTAGCAGCTTACAGCTTAGAACTGCACGAGAATCTCACTCTCGTGGCCCTTCAGTCTCCAGGCCTAGATCTGGTTCACTATGTCTCTATGTGCAGGACCAACTCCAAGCGGATCTTACCGAAATTTACACATTTTATATGAGGTAGGTAACAACGCGTAGGTGGCATATGGGGTGTGTATGTGGCATACGGGGTATGTATGTGGCGCACGGGGTATATGCCTGGTGGCAAAACCCAACAAACCTTTGAAAAGCAAAGGTAAAAACAGGTATACTGAGTCAGTCTGTGATAGATACTTGGTAGAACGCATAGTCATCACTTACAGCCAGAGTAAACCTGTTTCCATATGTTATCTTGGGTCCTCTTGTCTATTAGTTCTGATGTAAGTATATTGCTGTTTATATCACATTCTACAGTCTCATCTGTTTTTGATAACACAACACGCATCATTTTTAAAAATGTCCTCTTAATTTCACGCTATTTCGCTGACAACTGGAGTGCCAGGGAGATAATGTAGATTGTAGGGTAACCACAGTATATTTTTGACCGTAAATTTTAATTGCAATAAACTGTATTTTGAAAGCGGTTTAAACCTGTAAAGGTGTGATATACTGACGTCAGTCTGGATATTGTGAGAAGCGCCAGCGTACTACAGGGATGAAAATGGTACTGCAGCAGCGTATTTCAGGGTGTTTTATTGGTGTTGGGAGCCATCCATAAAGTACGTACGCACTGAGGGGGGCGGGGTCCAAAATGTTTAGAAATTTTGCGTATGCTCCCTTTTTGTTCTATTTCGTACAAGATTGGGAGGGGGTCCGAAATTTCAGAAATTCTGCGTACGAACTCTATGGATGGCCCCTTATGCAACGTAGTGACAGGATTAAAAGATTATATTTTTAAAACAGCAAATCTACTGGATAGAAGGTCTTGCCCGAATGGCCTGAAGTTTGACGGGACGAAGAAGAGATGCGTGAAGCGGTCCTCGACCTGTGGCGCGGGACGCGGGGAGTGTGTGACGTCATGCGGGGATCTCCCGGACGGGAATTACAAGTCGTGCGTCGGCTGCTCCGTCTACGTCACGTGCACTTCCGGCGTCCTCTCCGATAACCAACCGTGCCCCGACAGACTGCAGTGGGACGACGTTCTCAAACGATGCGTCACCAAATCAGCCACCTGTGACGTCGACGATGACGCTGACGTAAACGTGACGTCATCGGGAGACGCCGTGAATGGGGACGCGGACCTGGCGACACTCGGCGGCGAGCAGTGGAACTTCACGTACGAGGGGCATGTGGGGGACGGGAAGTGCGTCAGCTCGTGTGAAGGCAAACTGAATGGCGACTACCAGTCCTGTCTCGGGTGCAACGTCTTCGCCGCCTGCCTTAACGGTAAGTGGCGCCACCTGCTGCGTCTTCAAGAAATCATTTGCGTCGAATCACTTGCTTCTTTTGAGATATTTCAATAAAATCAATTGGAAATTCATATGTAACAATTGCTAATTTCCATTGATGCTTTTTGTATACAATGATCTGATTATGTTTTACAAGCTACAAAACGAGATGATAATTTACAGTTGGAACGGAAGAAGGCATTTACACCAAAACGAGATAATCATTTACGGTTTGTACCGAACGAGGCGTTTATGCAGAGTTCTGTTCAAACCGTAAATCATTATTGAGTTTTGTGGCTTGTACAAGCATGGTAGGTGATTACATATTTCCCATATACCAGAAATTTATAAAATAATTCACTTAATTTGCCTAACAACTAATATTTTAGTCTATGCATACGGAACAGTGTTCCATATTTTGTCAAACAGAAAGTGCTCTGTGCGAATTTCATTACGTTATATGGTGAAATTGTGTTTATTTGCAGTATACGCTGCATGGATATAGAGCAATGAATGATAAAACCATTGAATGAGTTCTCATAAAAGTAGGTCGGTCGTGGTCAACGACTGCATATCGGTATCTAAAATTCAGTGAGGGTGCTGTGTATGCCTTGTTTCTGCTGCATTTGACAGGTCCATACCGACAGAGCTGTCCTCCAAACACAATGACCATCACAGACAATTTCAAACCCCTTTGCTTCTGTCAGTCGTTGACCAAGTCAGTCGGTGGTGGCCTTATTGCATAATCTATGCACAATTAATCAGTGAGCACTACTCTGCATGTTTGTTTCCATTCACCAATCTGACATTGATGGTTCCCGACTGTAGATCGTTGGCGAATAGTCGGCCAGTGGAAAAAGGCTTATATGGAGAATTTGCTGCCTTAGGCTTACGGTCTGTAAGGTTCTAACAGAGCAAGGCTCCTATAGATTTGCCTGTTTCCTCTGCCTGATGGGAAAAAGGAATTTCGTGATTGGATGTTCTAATCTTAGCGCCAACTCAAGCCACTTGTTACTGACAAATCAGTCAGGGCAGCTTAGCACCAACAGAGGCAGGAATTCCTGACTCAAAATGGCAGCACATAAGAGGCTTAGTTTGAGCCTGTGTGCCTTGGCCCTGGCGACAACAGACTGTACTAGAGTCTAGAATTTTCATTGCATTTTGCAGGTATTTTATACAACAAGCGTCCATGCCCTGACGGCCTTGTTTGGGAGGACACCATCAAACACTGCATGTCCACGTCCTCCACGTGCTCCCCGGGACGTGGGGGCTGCGTGTCCTCCTGTGTTAATCTGCCAGACGGCGACTACCAGTCCTGTCTGGGCTGTCACGTCTACGCCTCCTGTCAGGGCGGGCTACTGAAGGACGAGCGGCCGTGCCCGCGCAGGGAGGTCTGGGACGACCAGCGGAAGCGGTGTGAACATACCTCGGTCACGTGTCCCAAGGAGGACGGACGCGCGGTACCGGCCGGCGTCTGCGTCCACTCGTGTGAGGGACGCCCGGACGGCGACTATCAGTCATGTCTGGGCTGCACCGGCTACGTCACCTGCACAAACGGTCAGTGCACTCTGCATGCAGTTATTTTATTGTTTAAAACAAAATAAATTTTGTAAACTGTTAGGTCCCTGTTTGTCTGAGACTGGATGTACTGGTACCTCATGTACGCCCAATCGCATTTTTTTTTTAAGTATCAAACATGGTTGATATTTGGTATCCGTAGTTTGAGACTGGATATACCTATGTACCTAAAAACGCAAGCGCTCCGGTCCCAAGGGCAAGGTGTTCAAGGCAGTTCACACTGTGCGACTGGGAGTACATGCACTTGCGAGTCGGTACCGCCAGTCACAAGGGTACGAAGGGCAAGGAATGTAGCATACAGTGTGAACTGCATCTACTTGCGACTGGAGGTACATGCGGTACTCCCAGTCGGAAGCCAGTACCTACAGTGTGAGCTGACCTTTAGGATACAGAACGATCTTCCTTATCATGGGTCAGTGCAGGAAAACACAACAAAGAGGATGTACTTGTATAATAAAGGTGACAATCTGTATTTGTGTGTATTAGGTTTTACTTACCTTCAGTTTTAGTTTCATATTACCCCTGGTAGTTCTCCTATTGGTCGTAGATTCTCTACAAAATGCCATTATTTTATATTTAGAGGTTATTTCTTCCTAATTCTTGTTTAAACTGGAGGTAACTGTTATGGTACTAGCATTCCCTGTCTTACACAGGTCGTAAATCATTATTGAGCTTTGCACGTATTATAAGATTCCTTAATATAAGTTATATCTATCCATATAATGCGCTTACAATCAGGTGGGTTCATTGTAAGGGGCCATCCATAAATACTGCTATCTTCTGCTACATATATCACTCAGCTCCGCTTCGGGATATCATTTCGCTAAGACACCATATTAACAATTGTATACTATTTCTTGACGTTTCTTGATATTCTCACTTTAACTAAAACCCTACATTTACTCCCTTCACTCCAGGAATCATCCACGATAACCGACCCTGTCCCACGGGTCTCGTGTGGGACGACTCCAAACGCCGCTGCCGTTACACATCCCCCACGTGCAGACCCGGACGCGGCATGTGCACGCGCACGTGCGACTCGCTGCCGGACGGGGACTACCAGTCCTGCCTGGGCTGCCGCGTGTACGCCACGTGCCTGGTGGGCGAGATGCACGACGGCCGGCCGTGTCCGGGCGGCCTGGTGTGGGACGACTCCGTGAAGCGCTGCATGAGGAGCTCACCGACGTGCGGTGGAGCAGCTCGCCAGCAAACCGGCGGCGACCCGGTCATGGAGCTGGCACGTCTCAGCGGCAGCCGCGTGCAGGCTGTGACGTCACAGGGCTGCGTGACGTCATGTGAGGGAGTGGAGGACGGGGATTACCAGTCGTGTCATGATTGTCGCGTGTATGTGACGTGCAGGATGGGAGTGGCCAGTGATGACCGACCCTGCCCGGGCAGGACGGTGTGGGATGACGCGCTCAAACGATGCATGCAGACGTCAAGAACCTGCAGTTCCATCATCGTGTTCGGCGGTGGCGGCGGAGGAGGAGGGGTGGTGAACAGGTGGAGTAATATTAGGAAACGTCCTCATTGTGGACGAAATGGTTCTTTTTTGAGGTCAGTCGTCGATTTCATACTGCCTGATGTCATAGGTGAAAGGCAGTATATAATCGATGACTGAACGAGAACAAGAACCGTTTCGTCCACAGTAAGGTCGTTTGCTTGTGATCATATACATGTACCTTGAATCGATGAAAGAAAGCCATTTTGATTACTTATCAAGTCACAGTCATAGTGGGCACGAACATTGTGCAGTAATTGTAAATTACATATAATTTACTGCCGGGCTGCTTTTCTCAATTCTAATCGAACTTACTTGTGTAACAGGTAACACTGAGGTGGTTAATCGAACATTTATGTTAATTACTTCTCTGGTCACGTGACCAGCTGACGCCTCTACTAGCGTCATTCCTGATATTGCACTCACTGTCGATGCACGGGAATTTTTCATTACTGCTCCGCTCAAACTTTTACTACCGTTTTCGGTTTTTTACCAACACATCTACTACTACCTTTTAACGAGCACAAGATGCCCAGACGGAAGCAGGCTCCTTCTCCGAAAAAACGGAGTCAAACCCGGAAAAAGAACCAGGAGAACCCGGCAAACATGTCAGACCAAGATGGCGACCACGATGGCGGCCCTGGGTCGCCGGCGTCCTCCTCGAGCTCCGGACCATTGGCAAGAAGAAATGCGGCAGAAATTCAAGATGTTGCCGGAAGGGTTGACGCGATCGACGGCAGGCTGGAAAGCATTACATCGATGTTATCGCAGCTTGTCCGGAATTCTAATACCCATGACGCTTCTAACAAGGCGCCAGGGCAGCCCGACCGGCAAGCGGGAAACGACGCACACCGCTCGTCCAGCCGTGACCACGAGCACCGCTCGGGCTTGTATAACCACCCTCACCACCCTGCCCGCCTACCGACGCCAGTACTCCCAGAGAGGATATCGGACCTGGATCTACAGGGGGATGCCGGGGACCGGGTGGCCCAGGCTGTCCGGGCCGCTCTTCAACCGGACATCAAAGGTAACTGCACGATGCCCCACCACTTTATATTTAGGGGCCCTAAGAGAACTAAGACGGGAGTGGACGATTTAACTATCCCGGAGTACGCCTATGGGTTCCTGCAATTAGTGAAGATTGCCCCGGACGAGGAGACCCGGGAGGCCATGGGGGCCCACCTGGAGGCCATCTTGGACGACGCCAGGGATTTCCCGTGGGCCAATGTCCGGTGTTTTTCCGAGGAGGTGTGCGACAGGGTCGCAAACGGAAGAATCACGTGGTTAAACTCTTATGAAATTGACCGACTGCAAACACGGCTGGCTCACGTGCCAGGCGGCCAAGCGACGACAGCCCTAAAAACGAAGGAAGCAGCCAGACCGGGACAAACCGCCATGGACTTACCGCATCACGTGGCTAGGGCCCGCCCCGGGCCGCCATGTCAGCCGTACCAGCGAGACGAATGCCCGGAAGCTACACATCACGTGCAAGGAGGCATACGGAAGCTGCACATATGCGTATCATGTCTACATAACAAGGCGGCAACTTTCCCGCACCCGCAAATCAACTGCCGGTCCGGACAAAAGGCCCCCGCTGCTCCGGGGTTTGGGAAGTAAACAACCGGAATACAAAAAGGTACAGAACCCGTGTATTTTATAACTCTACCAGGTCGGGCGCGCTTTCGCGCGACGCGGACAGTGCACATGTATGTTTCAACCGCCGCCCTGACTTGTGTACACGGTTCTGTTCTCCACGTGCCGGCCAACGCCACGTGCTCTCGACAAACATAAACAGTGCGAGTCACGTGCAGACTGGTCACGTGGTGGGCGAATACCATAACAAAAACAAACCCACACGTGGTCGCACCCCGGCACGCGTTCTCCCTCTGACTGACTATGACAGTGTATCTTTGGGACGTATTGTTGAACCTGAAAATGATTGTGATGTTTCTTCTTCTTTTTCACGTGTCTGTTCTATTGTACCAAATGATTCTGACCATGTTGTTTCTCATGTTCCTGACATTTGTGATCGATCTGTTCCTCATGTTCTCATGACCATGGCCGGTCCAGCTGGCCCCTCCACGCCGTGCCGCCCCACACGGGACGCGCCCTTAGACCGACGGCTGGAGGGAATTGTGCCTAAACTGGACATTGGTATCGGCTCCCTACGGGAGGAATACCCCGACCCTGGAGAGGCGGTCGGTGCACCGATACCCCCGGTCCATGTTTTTTCAAGTGTTTTCACAACAACAGAATGTGTTGAAGGTGCCTATCACACCCCCGCTCTCGCCCCCAACGACCTGGAGGGCACCGTGGAGGCATTGAGTCGTGATACAGAACTTTCACCAATTGCTACAAGTACTCCACGGAGAACCATCACTCACGTCTCAGTCGAAATGAACGACCAGACGGACTCTCGCGTAACCGGACCGGATGCTGGAGGCGCTCGGGCCGTCCCAATCAGCCCTAAGAAGTACATGAAATTGGTGCTTAGGGCCTGGCCGCACCCCTCAGCAGCCGCCGCCCGGAACGCCCCGGATCATATGAGTATTTATCGGGAGGTACGCCGTTCCAGAGTCCCAAATTACATGGGGGCCCGGATACCGATTCCCTCAAACATGAACTGTGACGCCTGGAGTGATGCTTTGACCGGTTATCACGACCGAGGCATAGTTGACCACCTTCGCTTTGGCTTGCCTAGCTCGTATTCAGCCGACAGACCTCCAGTACCCACTTACAAGAACCACGCTTCTGCTATCGCTTTTCCAGCGGCAGTGGATTCGTTCTTAGCGAAAGAAAAACGGCTAGGCGCTATGCTTGGACCCTTCGACTCCCCTCCGTTTTCACCTTGGACTCAGGTGAGTCCTTTGTTGACTCGCCCTAAGCCGGGGGACCCGATGGAGAGACGGGTAATAATGGATCTCAGTTTCCCCAAAGGCGCTAGCGTTAACGACGGGATCGCTAAGAACTATTTCCAAGGACATGAGAGCCAATACACCCTCCCTACCATCGCGGACCTCGCTACCCTCGTGCTACGTGCCGGACGTGGCGCTCTCATCTGGAAAGCTGATCTCCGGAGGGCATACCGCCAGCTCTGGATTGATCCGCTAGACTACCCCCTACTCGGACTCCAACAACACGGGAAATACTACGTGGACATCTGCCCTTCATTTGGCTGTCGTTTTTCCGGGGGAGCTCAGCAGAGAGTTTCTAACGCTTTATGCTGGGTAATGAACCGGAAGTGTGGCGCTCAACTGTTGGCGTATGTAGATGATTTCGTTTCCGTTGACTCAGACTTTTCTACCGCTGTCCGGGAGACGAAAACTCACGCCACCAAGCAGCAATTACAGTCGATCTGCGGCAAACTAAACCACATATCCCAGTGCATTCCTCCGGCGCGACGATACATGTCCCGGCTGTTGGATACACTGCGAAGATCACAGGACGACGTACCGGTCGAGCTGGACATCGAGTGCAAGAAGGACCTGGTCTGGTTTGCTGACTTTGCGAAGAACTCAAACGGAAAAAAGCTGATCATCAAAGACCGGCCCTCGGTCGAGATTGAATGCGATGCTTGCCCGAGGGGCCTCGGCGCTTTTTGCGAGACAGCAAAAACGTATTATAGTATTCCCCTCCCAGAGGCGTATCGAGAGGCGTATCATATCAGCCAGATCGAGGCAATCAACTGCCTCCTCTCGGTCAAGTCGCTGAGACCACCCGGAACGCGAGGCCATATCATCCAAGTCACTACGGATAATTCAGCGGCAATGTACGCTTTGAACTCCGGAAGGACTCGAGACCCCATCTTGGCCGCCTGCGCGCGAGAAATCGCGTTAATCGAAGCCCTACACGATGTGATAATTCGCGTAGTCCATAAGCCGGGGGACCAACTCGTTCTCGCAGACGCCCTCTCCCGCGCGAGTTTCGACCAGGATAAGGCTAAACTCGCCCTGAAATTAGTTAAGGATCAAAATTTGTCCCGTCGAGATCCAGCACCGCTATCATATGTGTTGTCTCCAACATAGTTTTTTCTTTTTATGTGTTCCAGATAACGCAAACCCCCGCCTCATCTCGTCCCTCCGGAATTCGTGGACGGCAGCAGCATCCATCGGCACCGCACAGAACCTACATCGCCAGATGCAGGCATACGTCTCGTTTATGATGGCACACAGTTTCAACCACCTCGACCCGTCCCCGACTCAACTCGCCCTCTTCATCCAGTTTTTGGCGAATAGCTTCAAAAGCCCGGCGTCTGTCCGGAACTATTTTTCCGGGGCGCGGACCTTTTTACGGGCAAGTGGTAGCGCGACCGGAGTCTGCGATTCCATCCTCGTTACTCGCGCTATAAAGGGCGCCCAGCGCTTATCCTCGCACCAGACGTCTCCGGCCGCCCCGGTCCCGCTGGACATCTTCAAAGTCGTGCTAATGGCGCTGGATGCCCCTGGCCCGGTCCAGCTGGCGGCCCGGTCCCTTCTCCTCCTCGGCTACACGACGCTGTTACGTCAGTCAAATCTCCTCACGACAGGGCCTGTCGGGGCCTCTCTTCATACCCTGCGCCGCAGGGACATTTTGGTCTCGGACGAGGGCCTAAACATAACGGTCCGCTCGACAAAGACATCGGCTGGACCGGCGAGCTTTTTCTCAATACCCGTGACGCGCACCAACGGCGCTTTCTGCCCGGTCGGGGCATGGGAGAGATACCGCGACTCCGTCCCGGCGCTTCCCTCCGCCGCGGCCTTTGTCTCTAGGTGCGGCGCCCCTCTACGACCTGACGCCATACTTCCGGTTGTACGATCAGCCCTCCGGGCGACAGGATACCCACAATGGCACTCTTTTACCCTCCATGCTCTCAGGAGGATGGGAGCCCAACAAGCAGCGCTTTCGGGCGTCCCCGAGGACAAAATAATGGCCCACGGGGCCTGGACCTCGGTCGGGGGCTTCCGAGCATATGTACCCAAGCCGGTCCCCCCCCAGACCTCTACTGCACTAGCCTCCTCTTTGGCTCATAATGTATAATCGTTTATCTCTCTTATCGTTTTATCGTTTTATCTGAAATGTGTTTATCTGCTTTTATCATGCAACTTTTTATAAATTCCATGTGCAATAAATAAATTTTTTCTGCAGCCCGGTCTTTGTTAATTGTGCAGTAATTGTAAATTACATATAATTTACTGCCGGGCTGCTTTTCTCAATTCTAATCGAACTTACTTGTGTAACAGGTAACACTGAGGTGGTTAATCGAACATTTATGTTAATTACTTCTCTGGTCACGTGACCAGCTGACGCCTCTACTAGCGTCATTCCTGATATTGCACTCACTGTCGATGTACGGGAATTTTTCATTACCCACCCACCCACACCTTTTTACTACTTTTACCTATCGCCATAGGGCTCATAATGTATAATCGTTTATCTCTCTTATCGTTTTATCGTTTTATCTGAAATGTGTTTATCTGCTTTTATCATGCAACTTTTTATAAATTCCATGTGCAATAAATACATTTTTTCTGCAGCCCGGTCTTTGTTAATTATTGTTACTACACCTCTAGCAACGCCACTATTTGATTGACATTCGCACACTGGTATATAATGATAAGAAAGAAATTGACGAGTGTTTGGTTTGTGTCCTCCTTCGCTATTGAGTTCTGAGTGCGCAGTAATATGAGTGAAGTAATACCCAAGTGAATATTCTGAAGCACTCCAAACGAGATTGCAAATGGTGACTCAAACCAAGAATTTGCAAGCCTGTTGAGTATGAGTTCCTAATGTTAAGCCTATGGACGTTTAAAACTGTATAACATTATAAGTTGATAAAATATACCACCAAATTAGGCATCCATTGTGTATTGGGTACACTATCTTCATGGCCGTGGAGCATATATATCATATATGTTTGTAACATATTATAATGCTATGATCTTGACTGGCTTGTTTTGCTTGATCGTCATATCGATAGGTAGCGGATAAAGGTTTATAAATCTTAGTGTTTTTAAGCTGGAAAATCTTTTTATTTCCCTTTATGCTCTGTTTTAGAATGAGTTTTTTTATGTAATAGTGTTAGTTTCTTCCAAATGGAAGTTGCTCTGTATAGTGGTGACCTTCTATAGGTCACATAGCTATTATGCTTTGGGAGCAGCCATCCAAAACACCAAGTGGCAGGACCATATTATCAATGGATTTTATCAAAAATATTTGTTGGGCTTGGCATGGAGGAATTTCAGCCTTGTCTCAATATTATCTATAGATTATAACAACTGATAACAGTGGTTGCCCTGGACTACAGTGGCGCTGTCTTACAATTTCCTGGCGGATGATGGTGGAATTTGCAATCACTCTGTGTCCCATATCGTTCACTTTCTGGCTTTTCCATAAACTTTTCCAATTTCTTTCTTATCATTATATACCAGTGTGCGAATTTCTCTTTTTTAAGACCTCGTTTTGATGGCCGAGAAGTCTTTTGATTTCCTGTTTAAACTTTGTTTTAGAATCAGTTTTGGATGTAATAGTGTTCAGTTTATTCCAAACAGTACTTGTTCTGTATAGTGGTGATCTTCTACATCTTTCACTCCCTGGCTTTTCCATAAAGTTAAAACATCTAAAATAATTATATTTTCTTTCTGAGATGATCGTGTTATTTTCTCCCTTTTCCAGGCCTCGTTTTGGTCACACTGCTTCTCGCCATCCCGGCCATGGCGGCAGGACGCTCGCCGATCCCGCGCGTTCCGTCGGGCCCGGGAGCAACTGCATTCGTTCCTGCGACGGCCGCGACAACGGCGACTACCAATCATGCCTCGATTGTCGCGTCTACGCCACCTGCTTGTTCGGCACGCTGCACGACAACCGGCCCTGTCCGCGTCACACCCTGTGGGACGACATCAAGAAACGCTGCATGTACGACTCTCCGACCTGCCACCTACCGGGCCACCGTCCGCGACATCCGCGCCGCCAATCTGTCCACCAGACGGCGCGGCGAACGGCCCAGCGGGTTAGTAGCAGCAGACAGAGACAGGTGGCGCTACCGAGACCTCTTAGCTGTGTCTCGTCGTGTGAGAGTCTCACCGATGGGGAGTACCAGTCGTGTCATGACTGCCGGCTGTATGCGTCGTGCAGGGACGGTGTGCTCAACGACTATAGGCCGTGTCCGGTCAACACTTACTGGGACGACCGCCAGAAGCGCTGTCTACGCTCGTCGTCCACGTGCACCGGGTACCGACCGGAAACGCCAAGCCCCCAGCGACGACACTCTCATAACCGCCAAGCTCCACGCCAGGTGGCACCACGTGGCTGTGTGACGTCATGTCGAGGGATCCCGGATGGAGACTACCAGTCATGTCAGGGATGTTCCGGATATGTGTCCTGTATTCGAGGTAAGTTCTGCATGTAAACTAACTCGGAGAGGGAGAGGGAGAGGGAGAGGGAGAGGGAGAGGGAGAGGGAGAGGGAGAGGGAGAGGGAGAGGGAGAGGGAGAGGGAGAGGGAGAGGGAGAGGGAGAGGGAGAGGGAGAGGGAGAGGGAGAGGGAGAGGGAGAGGGAGAGGGAGAGGGAGAGGGAGAGGGAGAGGGAGAGGGAGAGGGAGAGGGAGAGGGAGAGGGAGAGGGAGAGGGAGAGGGAGAGGGAGAGGGAGAGGGAGAGGGAGAGGGAGAGGGAGAGGGAGAGGGAGAGGGAGAGGGAGAGGGAGAGGGAGAGGGAGAGGGAGAGGGAGAGGGAGAGGTCAGGGCGAGGGGAGGGCGAGGGAGGGAGGGAGGGAAGGAAAAAGGGAGACGGAGAGGGAGATATATTCTACCGAAGGAAGCAAGTATTAGAATATTCAGGGAAACGATTTTGTCCAAATTTGATTATGTGGATTCCAGCCATTGGAGTAGGAGCTGCAAAGGACATATCTGTCAATGAGTCACTTTCTGAGTGTAGGCTAAAGCCTATAGCCTATAAGACATTGACATTTGTTCCCGATTCATCCCGAGCATCGCCTAGGTGGTGATTGAGAGTTAAAAGTCGATGTCTTATACCTTTAAGACATTGAGATCATTGAGATCAAAGAGAGCGGGCAGGAGCCGGACCCGGCTGGGCCCCGGGCGGGGTAGGAGGACGATGTAGATATAAGACAAACTTTTATAACTTCTGTTCTGAGATCAAAAAGAGCGGGCGGGCTGCCATAGGCATTGGAGACAGGGAGTGAATCCAGTCTAAGCTTACATGTACATGATGGAATGATATTTACATGTCTGATAATACATAATACTGCCTTCTCTGGCAGCTGATTGTCGACCAACGGCCATAACCCACTCATCCATTTTTTTCTCCACGTCTAGGAAACTTCTTCTCCGGTCGTCATTGCCCACAGGGACTTCTCTGGGACGACACCCGCAAACGCTGTGATTACACTTCCGGTTCCTGCAGCGCTGCGTCCCGGCGAGCACGTCCTCAGCGATGTGTGTCGTCATGTGTGGGAATGGAGGACGGGGATTACCAGTCGTGTACAGGGTGCCACGCCTTCGCCACGTGTAAAGGGGGTGTGCTACAAGACGGACGACCCTGCCCGGGCAAAACTCTGTGGGAAGACAACCTCAAGCGTTGTCTCTGGGTGTCCATTACTTGCAGGGAATAGATGGAATCATATATGAGGGAGTTCCATTCATTATCTCACCAGGGTGTTTTTCGCTATAGGCTTAATATTAGGAACTCATACTCCACGGCCGTGAAAGTAGTGTACCCAATACTCAATGCCTAATTGGATGAGTTATTTCATTGAGTGATAATGTTCCTGATCATGCATATGGGGTAAGATAAAATCAGAAACCCTCTCAATGAAAATAACTTGGTAGGCACTCCACCTCGTTTGACTGCTACATCATTCCCTGAGCTTCAATTCGTGAATTAGTCCATAGTCAAACTCAATTGAGTACGGACCAAGCTATTTTCATCTCATGAATTTCCTTCTAAAGTCTTTACTGAACTGTAGAAATAATTGAGTATTGGAAAATGTTTCTTCATATACATATTGTGACAAAATGAAAATAATCCTTTTGAAATACATTGTCGGTATCAAATGATAGAAAATGAAAGAATAAATTCATATCATTTTCAGCTACTATCATTTACCCTGATGAGAATAAATGGAAAATTAGCCAGAAAACAGAGGGCAGGGTACCTAGGTAAATGGAAAATACCTCCTGTGTTGAGAGATGATAACGTATTTTCCCAGTATATTAATAAATGTAAATGTGAATAATTTCACAACTGTTTATCATCAATGCGGCCATAAGTGTCATATATTTATTGAAGTACAAATCTCCGCATTATTCTAGAATTTGAGGATTATAAATCATTATGAACACTGTCTTGAGCAGCAGTGACCCCACCCGACTACACAGATGACCAATTTTATATCCAGAGGAATTCTACTATGCTGTATATATTCCATGTATATTCATTACAACCATAACATGTCATAAACATGTGAACATTTCTGCATCTCATGTGTACGATACTTGGAATTCACAATCTTAATAAAGGGAATTCTCACTGGCTATATACGTTTATTATTGAATTAGCAATTTGATATCGATGCATTTCTAATTCATCCGTTACAGACAGAAAAGATTTATATAGAACTGCATCGAGAATCGTATAAATAAATACACAATACTTCGCCTCGATGACGATTGCGGCCCAACCAAACGAGTGGAATATTGTGTATTTTACGATTCGAGTGCGGCTCTGGATTTATCTCACACCTTTCTATGATATTAAACAATCACAATTTCAGAATAATTTGAATATACTTAGCAAATTCATATGACGTCATCTGAAATTCAATACGCCACGGCCATGGCGTAGTACTGTCACTCTACGGGGGTGATCGTTGAGAATATATGTCATTCCTATGGCTAAACTTGCACCAGGGGTGAGATATGTCATGACGTACGCATGCAGCAACCTGTCCTGCATAGAAGGCATTATTTCTACATACACCTTTGCCTGACGACTCATCATACATTTTTCTATACGTTTTAGTCGTGATGAAGCCCGTTTCTATTGGCCGACGAAAACGGTTTAGATTTTAAGAGTTCTCCTAATAGCCCATTTCCATTGTACCTCAGCAGCGATAAAGGTCCGTCTGTGGTCCCTGACTGTAGATCGGTGACGGCCAATGGAAACGGGCTTTTAGGAGAACTAAAAAAAGGCCTACACTGTTTTTATCCGTCAATAGAAACGGGCCTTTACATTGTTATTATTACATACCTATGTCGGAACGTCTATGATATACCACCGGCTGCTAGGGGTGCATTATTAATAATGTTCGGCCGCACTGTGCCCGTAGTGAATATTTGGGCGCATTGTGCCGGTGCTGAATGCCTTGAGGTATATAAAATTAGTACATAAAAGCCACACAAAATTAAAACATAAAATGGCACTTTTTCTCGATATTTAGGTATGTAATAATAGGAAAACGTGGTGACTGAGCCCACCATTCTCGGCCTGATGATGTCATAAATACGTCCCACAACCTGCGGTGTCGGGATTTATGTATGGCATCAAAAAACCTCCAACTTTCATCCCTACGTGCTCAGTAACCACGTATTCTCTTATTACCATATACTTCTACTTGATCTTTCATCCCTTCCCGCTATTGTACTTATTTCCTCTCGCTACTCCACCAATTAGCTATTGTCCCTTTTCTTCTTCTAAAATACGTAAAAGTGTTTACAAATCAGTTTGATAACACAATGCAGCATTGAGGAGACTACAAACTGATATCTGTAGGCGACAGATTGCAGCTGAAGCTACTATCTCGATGTATGTGTGTTGATGGCCGTAAACGTGGCGAACTACTACTCCACGCCTCCTTATCAGGGATGATACGAGGACTGGCTCGAAGGCAAACTGGTCACTGATAACGATAATATATAAGGTGTAAACATGTTCAGCTTATTAATTTTAACGAGTATTCTACTAATGGTCATTCTGGAAGAATCTATTGAATTATATAACTGATTTTTTTTCTGCGTAATGTATTCCTCCAACATTATATTTGCTGTTGTTATTATTATCCACGTATGGTCATGAATTGAATGATTTCGCGAAAATTATAAGACACTAACATTGCCTAGTGATTTCCCCCTCTGGGCCGGACTGGGTCGGAGAAATCAGGACAGGGGTTCGAGTCCATAACGTCTCTGAGAAGATCCACATAAGAGTTGTACGACCATTCTTCTCCTAAATTACTTCCATTATGGCCGTACACTACCTTCATCAAGAAGTTAAGCTTCGGAGCTAGCGACAACTCGGTTTCTGGAAGTAGTACTGTGACTTTGAGGAAGACAAAACAGTACAAGTGATCCACTTTCTGTGGACTTGCATTTTACATACAGGTGAGCAAGGGTGTACTTAAGCAACGTACTAATATATAGAACGACCTGACCATGTTGTACAAGCTACAAAATGAGATGATAGTTTACGGTTCGGACGGAACGAGGTGGTTACGCCGAGTTCCGTATGAACCGTAAATTATTATCGAGTTTTGTGGTTTATACATACATGGTAGGTCGTTCTATATTTACTATCTAACCAAAAATATATGAAATAATTATTTTACTTTAGCCTAACGACTAATATTTCAGTCAGAGTGTGCGCAACAGTGTTCCGTGTTCTACTTTACAGAACAGTGTCCAGTATACGGTATTTGAACGTTATATGACGGAACAGTGCATATTTACAGTACATGTACATGTATATATACGGCATGGATATATAATAATAAAAATGACTATGTCCGCTTATAAAACGGGCGCACTGTACTTGTGAGTGTATCTATTAAAACAGCATAATCAAAGCTGAACTATATACTGAGCAGATAGAATGCCAAATTGTGCGGACAAAGTATGCGTCTAGACCTTGATGTGACATGGAAAGCTAGAGTATGTTGGCCTCGTAGAGTTCATCAGGCTAATCTAAATCTCTTATCCTAGTATGAATGTCCATAGGCTATAGCAATAGGAACTTGTACTCCATAGGCTTGCGAGTTCGGAAACTCATACTCGACGGGCGATAAACAGATCAAAACCCGCCGCAGGCCGCCTGTCAAGCTACCTTTTTGGTGGAATAGCCACTCTAGATAAAATCAGAAACATATTAGTGTTTGTGTCCCCGTTCACCATCTCAGTTGGAGCGTTTCGGAATTTTCACTCGGTTAGCGCCTCGTTCATATTACTGCACTCTCCAAACAGGATGGTGAACGGGGACACAGACCAAACATAGATTCCCTAGTTCATAGCCAATGAGAAATATATCCGCGTAAATTAGAGTGTACACATGTAATTTGAAGAAAAAATCCACAATGATTTTAATCTAGATGTTTGTATACAACATCAGCCAAGCCGAATACCTGATGGAGGACGTAGAACCTCAATTAGAACTAAATGAGATCCAGTCTCAAGACGTCCTTGAAATTTTAGGAAAGATGAAAACAAACAAGGCATCTGGTGTCCCACATATGAAATGTAGTTTCCTTAAACTAGCTTTCCACCTCCGATCTGATATACTAGTAGACATTATAAATAGAGTTATATCTACAGGGAATTTTCCAAGTATCTGTTGTAGGGGAATTATAACCCCGATCCCAAAGATACAAAATCCGAGTTGCGCGGTAGACCTGAGACCAATATCCGGACTTTGCTAATATTAGTACTGCAATGCAGAGACCCGCTTATAGCAATGCATCTGCTCCAAGAAGACCTGAATACCTTAATGGCATGGTTTGAAGACCACAAGTTGACGCTAAATCCGAAAAAGAGCAAGATAATGTGGTGCCTACCCAATAATGTTTTCCGAAGGACAGAGCTACCTCAGTGTATGATTGGAAATACACCTTTAATGACTGTGTCGGTTTTTAACTACCTAGGTGTCCTAATTGACCAGGATCTTAGTTTCCGTCCTTTCTTTGAAAAGGTAAAAAACGAGTTCAATGTGAGGCTTTTTAAATTGAGGAAACTGCGTTCCTTTATAGACACTGCTACTGCCATCGCAATTGTAAAGACTATGATCCTCACGAAAATGGAATACTGCGACTTTGTGGCAGTAGTTTTCACCGCTAATCAAAAGAATAAACTACAAGTGCTCCTAAATAATGCCCTAAGGGCTTGTTTTCGAGTGAGAATGACTGATCATGTACCGGTTGATACCCTAATGGAAAGGGCTAATATGGAACGACTAAAGGTTTGAAGAGCTCACCATTTACTAGCGCATATGCACTGGTGGAGTAGTAGACCAGAAAATCTGGTCACTGGTAACGTTTTTCCTGATAGACCGGTGACGAGGAGTCACGAAAAGGTGAAATTTGCTCTTAGACGCCCAAAAACAAACTTCTTTAAAAAATCACCTCTTTACAGGGGAATGCTTCTATGGGATAAACTACCCCTGGAAATACAGAGTATCAGTAATCGGGCATCTTTTAAGGTAGCAGTTAAGCGTATTGACCTGGAGGGTCTGTGTGAGGGTCTGCTTTTGTGAGGATTTTTCTGTCAAAGACTTGAACAATGCCTTTCTCTGCCCCATGCTCTATATGCTGATCTGTTGTTTTCTTTTGTTATGTGAATACCTGGTAATAATTTCAAGAAAAAGTAATAAGAGTTTATAGCCTCCCCCTGTAATTGAGTCTGTGTCTGTAATGTGATGTAATCTGTAAATATCTTGACTTGTACCCGGTAACCAAAGTGTCTGTATAAGTAACCTAAAAACAGCTCTATTATACGAAACAGACCCCTTTAATGGAGGTCATTGTCCTGTAATATGCCGCCCTGTTGAGTAATAAGACGCATGTGTGTCGTTCTTAATGTAACTACATGTAAAACAGTATGGGATGATAACAATGAATGGCAAAACTGTGTATATATGACATCAGCACCCAAGGAGCTAATATACAACCCCTTAGTAGGTTAAAATGACTTGATGAATCCCACAAATACTGAAGAATACCAACACATAGAAATGACTGTGAAGAGATCTTTAAGAATGATAACTATCGTCCACTGTCTGTATTAGTCTACGTCTGTATTTGTTGTGCTCTTTTGAGCTTCTTTTGTCACTTAACTGACGGTTAGGCTGAAAATCATGGACCTAGTGTATGATGCCTTCTGTCAATAAAACCTTTAAAAAAAAAAAAAAAAAGTTCTTCCAGGTATAGGGCACATAGCCATTATGTTATGGAGGCGGCCATCTTGCACCCGACACAAAAAAAACCACAAGGTGGTGAGACCAGTTTTTTTCCAGCTTGTCATATAGGGGTTTCAGCCTCGTATTATCTTAGATAATCTATATAGATTACATAGCACAGCAAAAGATAGTGGTTCTCCCCCGACTATAGTGGCGCTATCTTATCCTTTTCTGGCGGATGATGGCGTAACTAGCAATCACTCTGTGACCTATAGGTAGATGTACACATGTATGTACCGGTATCTGTAACTATCTACTACAGACACCAGGTGGTCGCACATTTGAAGTAAATTCATACACGGAGAAACTGGATGGAGAAGGAAGCGTTATGGCTGCCAAACAACCTTCCACAACAGCACAAGATGCATTACCAGGCGGTATCGTCATTGTAGCTCTAGATGGCAGCCACCACGCGGAGAAATCCCTCAATTGTAAGTATCTTCTTAGTTGATATTGTATAAACTAGGCATAGTTATATTTTCATCAATCATCTCGCCCATGTAACTTTCTCCATAGGCTTAACATTAGGAATTCATAATCCATGACCATTATGGTAGTGTAGCCAATACTAAATGGCTACTTGGATGTTATTTTATTGATTAATGCTGTTCCTGAATATGTATACGGGGTGAGATAAAATCAGAAACCCACTTGATGAAAATCACTGGTCCGCACTCTTTTGGCTACTACGTAATTCACTCAGCTTCACTTCGTGAATTTACTCCGCGGTCAAACTTGGTGGAGTATGGACCAAGTTATTTTCATCTCATGAGTTTCTTTCTAATGATTATATAGAACAACCTAACCATGCTGTACATTCTACAAAACGAAATGGGGAATTGAAATGAACAACTATATTGCAGGGTACATAGAACATATACACAGAGAGGGATACTCCGTCTTACTACTCAATATAGCTACCCCTCCATATGTCAAGAGCGAACGTAAGTACATATACATTTTTTTCGGCATTATCCCAGAATTAATGTAAATAGAAAACTCAATAAAATGCTCCAATGTAGTACTAACCCTTTAGCTAAGCTATGATGCCTGAAGGCATCCCCGGCTGTGGAGCACTGAGGTATTATTTCCAAATTTAGGTAATTGCTATTTTTAATGAGATTATACTGATATAACATCCTAATTATTTTGGATTACTGTGGAGGAAAGATATAATGATGTCACTGTGGATATTCTGAGAAGTACCAGCATACTACAGGGGTGAGGGGGATGGCACTGCAACAGCATATTTCAGGATGTGTATTTGGTGCTATACAGCGTAGTAAATGGGTTAACCCTTTCCCTGCAGCACCCAATTCCCCTGCACTACATTACAATACAGGTATTACCTCCTACATCAGGCACCCTATTTTGGGAATAACAATGTCACATGATATATCATTTTGTTGTATCAAATCAAAGTCCAATATGCCCCATATATCCTTCGTAAATTTTCTTAAAATTCAAATAATTATTTCTTTATTTATAAATTATGCAAGTGTCAATGATGCCTCTATGATGTCTGGAGGCATTATTCTGCCGTAGCCAGGTGAATGCCGAAAGGCATCATACTGCAGTTAAAGGGTTAATCATTTGTGTACATCATCCATTATGACAGGTCTATTCTACATCGTTTTGTTAGGAGGGAGTTATTATACATGTTCCCGTATTCATATGCAAACTCGCATAATATATTACCTTTGATATGCATGAAGTAAAATTTCAATTATCATCCTTTTATACATCAAATGGCCTATTTTCGTGATGAGTTTGACTTAACGAACTAAATCTTTGGCATTAAAATACAAAAGAAATTGTTTAGAAATATCAGATTTACAAAGAATATCATAGAGAATGTCATTGGGATATGTCATTTTGCTATATCCTGCCATAATAGTCGTTGTTGTGTAAAGACAGTCTGCACTAAGTCTGCATTATCTAAATGTTCAATATCGATTTGAAGGCTATCTTCAAACTGAAAAATACCATACGCAAACACCTGGTTTTGGTACAATTATAAATTTGTATGTTTACTCCTAACAATTTAACAAGCAGATAACGGGTTTCAAGCACTTTTATTGGGTCAATGATGGTGTACACATTGTCCAGACTCGGCTGGGCCGTTCTTTCGTCTGGACCCGCGTGTATTGCCTCTAGTAACACGATATGTACAGATAGGCAAAGTCAGGATTGTTCTGAGAGACAGAAAGTAATATCTTCAGTTTTCTCTACATTTTTCTTTTTAGAAGTGCACTAATAGTACGAATGGTGATGATATTATGATATGACAGGTCCTCCATCCTCGGGTTGTGCAATATACTAAAAGATAGTACTCTTGATTAAGGTATTACATATCAGGGATATCATAATCTTACTCATGTTTGGAGTTCATGTCAAATGTCTGTGACTAAGACTATTGAATCCAAACAGAATTCATGATACTCCAGTCAATCCTTCTGTTGATGAATTATCGAAAACTTTTGGCAATGCTGACAAATTTGATTAATTTTCATTATTCATAAAACTGGACAAATATCATTCGCTTTCAACACTGATAGCAATCTGCATACTACTGTCACACTAGGAAAAGATGGATAATGAATACAATATAGACTGCTTTCAGATAAAAGCGGTTGTATGCTCCTCGTAGTTGCCTCTGCGCAATATCCTCGCATACGCTCCGATATTACTACTGATATTTTTTATTGCTTTCCAACAGAGATTATTTACATGTCCAGCGACCTGTGGGCGGACATGATAAAGAAGGAGAGGTTGAAGTTCAAAAACATAGAAGTATATTATGCGAAACTGCTGGAAGACAAAAACGTGAGTGTTTCATTCAATTGATATCCACTTTAAATTGATAAGTTGCGACCGCTTTTCTTTACTATACATTACTGCCAACATATTTATGATTCATTGATATACCGAAGAAATAGCTTCAGAGCGGACGGTCTTGTGTGGTTTCGAGGGGGAAATAGATTGACCGCCACCTCTGTTTCCGCTCTGTTCCATCTTAGCGGTTGGTATAGTTCAGTCCAGGCCTTCTCAACGAATTGGGAGATACTTTATACATATATATATATGTATATACACATATAATTCTTCTGTGAAAATATTAAAAAAATTGAACAAAATTTTGTGTTTGAAAAACAAATGATTGTATTGTTGTTTTGGCCTCTACGAGTGGGTACCCTGAGTACATTTGTAATTCATTAAAGCTGTTATGTTACTCTCATTTCCATATACTACTCGTCCGCAAGTAACACTTGGTTTTTTTAGCGTTCAGCGGTGCAGAGCTTAGTTGGACCCTCACTCTGTTCAGTGTGGCCTCACTCCTATGATATTTCAATGCTTTCACACTTAGAGTGTGAACGATGGGTGTGAGCCCAAGGCTGTTGCTTTCCACAAGATATCACTATTAGGACATATTTTTAGGATAATTGTAATAACGATCAGTGTTGTCTGATCTTGGTAGTTGATAATTGCCTGTGATCTCATAGATCAAGGTAGGCCAGGCTGCCAAGGTAGGCCTATGCTGGCGATGACTGGGTGTTATTGTACACCCACATGCGGTGTTCCTGTATTAAATATTTAACATTTCTGAAGTAGTTCAAATAAGTGATATGCATGTTTGACTCGCCAAGACGGAGCTGGAGCTGGTTTGGTATAGAGATTCCATATGAAGGGGCTCTTCCACCAGCACACAAAATATAGGGAGATTTGCGAAGATTTGGGTGTTTTGCTAAATCTTGCTAGGTTCTGAATAATCCTGTGCAAATTTGCCGCATGCATCAGTCTGATTATAAAATAACACATTTGCAGTATTCTTGTTGCGGTATGCCGTGATATGTTGGCAATAGATCATTAGGTGTCGTGGTTATGGAGCACCAGAATATACACACATCATCAAAAAAAAAACCCGCAAACCATTACGTGCGATGTGTTGCAGCAAAGGAGGTAAGACAAATCACGACACTGTAAGATATAACAAGACATACCAAAATATAACATGGTAAATCTATCGTGTTAGTGGAACTAGCACTTTTTTTAGTTTCTTTATTGTATCGCTCGTTATGGTACAAGCTTTTCAGATACAACACAAACAGCAGCTACCCGGGATACAACATTCCGATACATCTAGATGAGATAGCCTAGGATTGGACAATAACAATGTGATGAGATGTGATGTAGACAAACTTAGAACGATAGGTAATTGTCTTTACTTATGGCAATATGATCTAGTACTTTTAATTTGTATTCATCTGGATCTGAGATTTTAAGCACTTAAACTACATGTGTTTTGATTTGCAGATACCGGGTAGTATCCGGACTGTGTTCTACGATGACCACGCGGAGGGCATCGTGGAGGTGTCCCAGGAGGAGGGCGCGCTGATGATCGTCATGGGGTCACACGGCAAGGGCGTGGAGCAGCGCTCACTGGGCCATGTCACCGAACTGGTCACTCGTAAAGCGCACTGCCCAGTGATGGTCTGGAGGCACGACCACTGTTCACACACGTCCAAACAGTGGGACAAGGTGCTCGTGTACATGTAGTGTATGGACAATATGGGAATGTCGTGTATTATTAGGAAATGTCCTTACTGTGGACGAAATGGTTCCTGTTCGAGGTCAGTCGTCGATTTCATACTGCCTGACCCCATAGGCAATATGAAATCGACGGCTGACAGAGAATGAGAACAGTTTCGTCCACATTAAGGGAATTTGAATAATATTATATACCTCTAATCGATGAAAAAACCTTGTTTTATTTACTTATTAAGTCACAGTCACTGTGGACACGAACATTGTTATTACTGCACCCCTAGCAGCGGGCAGTATTGGATAGACATTCGCACAGAGGTATATAATAACACACATGGCCCTCCTTATCTGAGCATGGGACTTAGATGACCCTAAGCCCGATCGTCATGACAACTTGGACAATTGTAAAGCCACTCTGGCAGCTTTTATTGATGACAAGAGCCGCGAATTGAAATGGTATGGAAAGCTTTATAGTCATTTTATTTCATCGTGACAGTACAGTGTACCAAGAAAAAAACGTAGAAAGTAAGCCGTAGCGATTGCCGTTCGAGGTCTTTTGTCCTGTAATATGTCCTGATGCCAGAGGCAGAGGGACGTATTCAATGTGAAAAAAGACCGCGAATAGAATCGCTACGGGTTAAATTCACTCACTACGTTTTCTTATTATCATACATCTAAAAACACAAAAAAGGTCATCGTATGTACCTGCAGAGTAAACTATGGGTATAGTGCGCCTACATATTCACTACGTCTCAGTGAGCCCGAACATTATTCTTACTACACCTCTAGCAGCGGGTAGTATTTCATAGACGTTCGGCCATAGGTGTATAATAATAATAATAATACATAATTCGGAGCTCATATGTCATGCATAAGATTGATCAAAGGAAAGAAATATCTGTGAGGTGGTGAGAGATGATCAGTGTCACATCCTCGGAAGTGATATTGTACGATAGGATGAAAGGATTAAAACCATTTGAATACAAGCCTGCAGCTAGGTTTTTTTTTCTGGGGAATGAACTCTTAGAAGAAACTTATGGGATGAAAATAACGTGGTCCATACTCCACCGACTTTAACCGCGGAGTGAATTACGAAGCGCAGCTGAGTGAATTATGCAGCGGTCAAATGAGGTGGAGTGCTGACCAAGTTATATTCTTCGAGTGGGTTTCTGATTTCATTTCATCCTAGATACATGATCAGAAACATCAATCAATAAAAAAAACTCACACTATTAGCCATTGAGTATTGGGTACAATACCTTCACGGCCGTGGAGTATGAGTTCTTAACGTTAAGCCTATGGAGAAAAAATACCAGGGTGAGATAAAAATTATGTACATACTGCCATATAAAGTGAATTCTTACAACAACTGAACGGAAATTAGTGAACGGGTGATGTGGGGCTTCCTGCCAATGGGCATGCTGGATTGTTCCTATTCAAGTACATATTATATAACATTAGAGACGCTTCACATACACGTGTGTACTGTAAATATGCATCGTTTCGCCATATAACGTAAAAGATACCATACGGAACCTGTTTCCATACGCATCGACTAAAACATAGCTATCAGGCCAAATTGTGTTAAGAATTTACAACCTCTCATGCTTGTACTAGCTCCTAAACCCGATGGGTTCCCTTGGAAATCAGGTAATGCCTTTTTCCGGTGTATCTGAAAAACTCAAATTATCGAGGTACTTCTAATAAATAAAAAAGAAAGAAAAAGTAAACGCCTCTTTCCATACAAAACATGAATTTACATCTCGTTTTGTAGCTTGTACAGCATGGTCAGGTTGTTCTGTATAATTGTTTAGTGTGATGTGCATTTCTCTTGTTTAGTCCGAGAGGCTCTGTCTGGCGGACCGCTAGACAGTCAGATGTTCCTCGGACTAGTTTTGATCGCCTCTTTACTGATGCGTACTGTTGGTTGACCGAGTTTAAACAGTTTCAGTTGTATTTGTCTACGCAACCCCCATATGACCTCCAATATCGCTGATAACTTACATTTCATGGATAGCCTGGAACAATTGACCCAGATTTCCCTTCTTTATATGTGACATACGTATACCAATGGGATGTTTATCATATAGGGCACAAAGTGATTGCTAGTTCCGGCATCATCACCCAGGAAATTGTAAGAGAGCGACACTAAAGTCAAGGGACAACCACTATTTTCTATTGTCATAATCTATAGATAATCGTGAGGCAAGGCTATAACCCTTGTATGGCAAGCTAAAAATATACTTCTAATAAAATCAATTGGTAATTGGACCCGCCACTTGGTGTTTTGTTCAGCGTTGGGGGAGGGCAAGATGGCCGTCTCCATAACACAATAGCTATGTGCCCTATATATGAAACTGACCAACATTCCATGTCCATCCGGAAGTTCTTGTTACTGTGCATACTAAAAACCGTTTGGTTTGTGAATATTTGGACATACAGATAAACATTTGACCATGATGGCCATGCCTACTGTGAGAAATAGTATGGCAGATTGTTGAGTTATGACATGTGATTAGTGCCATTGATCACCATGGCGGCCAAGAAAACCAGCCATGGCTGATGGCCAGCCAGTTTATTGGCAAACTTATATAATTCACAAAAAGAGAATGTAAGAAACATTAACTGTGGCCAATAAAAGTGTTAAAAAAACAAGTTTGTAATAACTTGGATCAATAATATACTTTGAGAGAGATTCGCTGGACCATCAAATACCCACGGGCAGTTATATAAATACACATGTAATCAAAATAGAACAATCATTAATATTTGACTTTGTTTATTTTTAATAAATATATCCTAATACCTTCTGTTTTTCGGAAGCCAAAGAAACGTGTCTTCAGCGCAACGTTCCCCTTTCACACTCGTCATTCACGCGGGAAATGTTTCGATGTAGCGGGTAGCAGACGACAATCATCCAGATGGAAGTACACTCAGTTCATGATATCATAATGAGTCGGCGTACGTGTCAAACAACGCCTCCATACATATGACGTTATAATGCGTTCACATTCATCAACAATCGATTATCAAGAAACGTCACGAAATTCCATATGATTGTTTATATGGCGTGAGTTGTCTTAGCGGAATTCAGCTGCGCTTCGTGAAATCATTCCGCAAAGACAATGAACACCATGTAAACAGTCATATGATATTGAGTGACGTTTAGATTTTATCCTACCCATCACATCTTTTAACTTCATATGTCACCAGTGGCATATAAATATTGTATGGAATGACCGTGGCATACAGTCACACCATGTTAAGTCTATGGAGATTTACATGAGGGGTAGGATAAACATATATATGATCAATATGGCGTCAATACACGGCGCTATTTACAGGGATATGAAACAGTATGGAAACTTCTGAAGCATCTATAACTGATGCAGCATGCAGTGATATTTATACATTTGAGGCTATGACTGCATACACACGTCTAGTCTTTATGCCTGAGGGGCCAACCATAAAGTATGCACGCAAAAATTCCGAAAATGTTGAACCCAACCCCTTCTCAATTTTGGGCAAGGGGCATACATTTTGACCCTCACCCCAACCTCGGTGCGTACATACTTAATGGAATGGCCCCTGTTCAAATTGATCTTTAAAAAAAAACGATAGTAAAAATCTAACTCAATGATAAACTCCGCCTAAGAACACACAACCTATGTACACACTATGATTAGAGCCAACAGACTAAACGCAGGCAGAATGATATATTTACACCAAAATATGACTATATGGTATGACCTACAAATAACACAAGCAGGCCATTAAATGAACACAGTGTGTTGGTAAACAGTGGACCATGTTACACTGGCAGTAATAAGAACATGACATTGCATTGGGATGATCTGTGATCAACAATAATAGCTAGGATATCGACTGACCTGCAGGAGTATAGGCTAAAAGCACAAGTAAGATAATAAAACCCGGTAAACAATGCTTTAAACAGCCAATTCAACATTGTCATGAAACTGCAATTATGTGCTATAATCACTAGGATATCGGTTTGATACCAAAGGTAAAGATATTTAAGGCCCGTTCTTAGTGTATTGGAGGGAATCAGCAATCACTTTGTTTTGCCCACAGGTAAATCTGCACAGTAGAAAGGCAAACTCCAGGTATGGCTGAAAAGCTTATACCAGATAGAAATCTACCTAGGAAATCACAAATAGAGCATTTGGTAGAGAAATTGCTAAAAAATTGTTCCCAATGATTGTTACCACCATTGGAGATAATATTGACTTATTTATAATGACATAATTTCATTCCAATTTCTCAGAGAGTATAGATAACATTCCCTACTCTTTTCTGGGAGTTTTCTGATGCGAATACGACTGTAACGCCATGTACAAATGCAGATATAAAATTCTAGACTAGGGATTTGAATTTCACCAATACTGCCCGAATTGATTGTTGGGTATTATACAAGGGGAACATTATTCTAGTATTTACAAGCCGCTTTCTTATCGTAAAAATGTACAAACTTGAAATCTTAATTTCAAGGCACCATCATAATCGAGATGTTGTGTATTGCTCTCAAGATCAACGACCAAGGTATCAGCATCCGAGATAAAAAAAAAGAAAAAAAAAGGACCAGATTTATTGTAAAGTTTGTGCCCTTTACACAACCTTTTGATGTTCTCACCATCAATTATTCTCTTCTGGTTTATGAGTGGGCTCAATGCCTTTTTTCCGAGACAAGGCCAAAAAAGAAAAAGACTGACTAGAAACACTAGGTATTTGTTGGGGGGAAATATAGTTGTACTTCATAATAAAAACGTTAACGGTAGACATGGTCTCAATGCAGTCCCTCTCGCCTTTTCAGTCCATCAGTTCCCTCAGTCGCCACCTCCTCGGCGAAAAGTCATCTCTGACGGGATAAAAGTGTTGGGAGGCGGCGATGGGAGGTGAGGAAAGAGCGCAGCAGCAGCAAGCAACATGCATTATCTCACCCCTGGTATTTTTGTCCTATAGGCTAAACATTGGGAACTCGCTATCCATGCCCCTACGAGTATTGCCGTCCGTTCTCCATGGTCTACATCCTGTGTGCCGTCCATTAGTATGTACAGGGGTGAGATAAATACAGAAAACAACTCATTTTGGTCAAAGTCATTGTTCTGCAACTCATTTGGATGCTATGTGATATTCACTCAGCTGTCGCCTAGTTCATACCACTCCGCATCAAACTCGTGGAGAACGACAACTTGAACAGAACTTGTTGGTTTCTTCTTTACTTCTCATATCTGCAAGTCTATATCAGGCTCGGAAAATAACAGCGCATATATTCGCCATTTCTGGATACATATGCTTTCATAATGCTGTTCAGTGTTCAGTACTGTCACCACTTTACTCAGAACAAGTTTTAACATCATGGGACCGACATGTTCAACAACAAACCTGTGGTAATACCTTTTTCTACAAACGGACGTGAAGTGCCAATGTGGAACATGCAGGAACCACCGAACGTGTTTAGAATAGATTCTCTCAACAGTAAAATAAAACTCCCACGAGTCAATGGCATGATATGTAATACTCGATTTTAGCACGTCGACAATAACCACGAATAAAAGGGAAAACTTAAGTTGATCTTCTATCAATATTCAAAGACTGGGAAAAAAAGTCTTAATATTCACACACCTGACACACCACGTCACGGGAAACCGTCTGTGAAACACAGTTACAATCGTTTGTACCTTGTCCTTTCATAATTTGGCAGTTCGACTGAGACTCTCATTATTATTTCATCGGCACTGATAATCACTGGTGGCTCTTTCCGGGGTAAATCTATCTTCTTCATTGTAAATCCTCGTAGTTATGAATGGCAGACAGCCACATCTGTACGGACGGCAGGACTACGAGGGCGACGACTCCTGGTTTACACCCACATCATGTCACTCATGATGACCTCGCCTGGAAGCCTGGCTTATGTCCTCCTCACATATTAGGCCAGGTATGGGACGCCATTTTTCTGATGCATCATGGGATGTAGAACTGAGCTGGTTCCCTGTCAAACACCAAATATGTCTTTTCCGCTGGTTTCTGCGCTGGTTCCCCAGTAAAATAGGGAACCTGGCGAAATTTAGCTAGTTCCCCCAGGTCCACTACTAATGACCAGGGAAACAGCGTAAGTTCAAGGTGGCTTCAAATCGTACCATACCTGTCCTATTATTCAATAGGATAATGATAACCGAACACCGACCAGCTCGCACATGGTTCTCTACCAGATTGTCGGTGCCTGGCCGCAGCTTCAAGCCCTGCTTGATCACCGATAGGGAGTCCCACATACCTCTGACAGGGAGTCCTACAGACCTCTGACAGGGAGTCCCACAGACCTCCGACAGGGAGTCCCACAGACCTCCGACAGGGAGTCCCACAGACCTTCGACAGGGAGTCCCACAGACCTTCGACAGGGAGTCCCACAGACCTCCGACAGGGAGTTCCACAGACCTCCGACAGAGAGTCCCACAGACCTCTGCCAGGGAGTCCCAGACTTCTGACATGGAGTTCCACAGACCTCTGACAGGGAGTCCCACAGACCCCTGACAGGGAATCCAACAGACTTCTGACAGGGAGTTCCACAGACCTCTGACAGGGAGTCCCACAGACTTCTGCTTGAGGATCCGTTTGGGCTCTGCTTTGAGGCGCGGATGGGAGGTGGGAGAGATTCGCCGTGGCTCGGTCCTGGAGTAGGTTGTTGTGTGATATATTCATATAAGACGAGAGTTGTTGAGGAAATGCACGAGGACTTTGTAGACGAAGCTGTATTGACTGACGGTCTGCACCATGTGCATGCGCTGTGCACGTAAATGTCCCAGTACGGTTGGCACGTCCACATTCTGAAAGACAATCACAGGGTTTAATTACAATACCGCCTAACATACACAAAGTAGTATTATTAGAAAACGTAGCTAGTATGCACGTCAATGTCCCAGTGCAGTCGACACAGCCACATTCTGAAAGACAATCACAGGGTTTAATTATAAAACCGTCTAACATACACAAAGTAGTATTATGAGAAAATGTAGTACTGTCGGAACGTCCACCTTCTGAAAGACTCACAGGGTTTTAATTACAACACCATGTAACATACACAAAGTAGTATTACGAGATAACGCAGTTAGTGTGCACCTAATCGTCCCAGTATTGTCGGAACGTTCACGTTCTGGTATAGCTATGGGTTCACTTTTCTTATGATTATACATCCAAAAACATGAAAAAATGCCATTTTATGTCCTTGCAATCTACACTTTATGTACAGTGCGCCCAAACACTACATATTATTGACGTAGTCTCAATGGTAAAAGTGCAAGGGTTTCAGGGATTTCAGGGGTTTTCTACCATATATTCTCTATCGGTAGCTTGACAGTGAAACCCCTGAAAATATTGAAAGTAAAAATGGAGGGAAATAGGGTATGTGGGGTTCCTGAAACAATATGCGGTTGACATACTCAGGTTCTAGTGAGGCTTTTAATAGGGAGCCAATGCAGCCGCAGGTACCCGTTCACTAAACACCATTTCCAGATATTGACGCTCAATACTTTGACTATATAGCTTCGTGATTATATGCATCATTCTCCAATCTTTTAAATCCATATCTTTTATACACTTAATAACTGTCATCAAAGCTTCGAGACAAACTTATTCAGAGATAATAGTAGTAAACTACACTTCAATAGTAGCAAACAAGACCAAAAACGATATTCTAGCTTAGAACCCCATAGCTTTAGCACTAAGTTTGGTTGGTTTGATTTAACCATTACAGGTTCTTACCAAACTTTCTCAAGGTTCTTTTACACCACAAAGGTGGTGATCGAATCTGTGCAATGAATTTAGGTAGATATCTCACCTCTACACATTTACCAAAGTGAGAATTCTTTCACTTTCCACAACACATAGACATGGTATGAGAAGGATTGGTCTTAATCATAGCAGTAAGTCTACCACTGCTGGGAATGAAGAAGAAAGAGTTCCTGCAGTGGAACAGAACCCAAAATATCCTACAATTTTGGGATTACAAGTCCAGTGCAAACTCCCCACCCCTTAAACCTTGTTCATACTGGTCTCCGGAAAAAGTATTTTGAGCACAGGTTTCTATGGTTTTAGCAGGTTCCCTTTGGCTCCCTATAGTAAGGACAATAGTTTTGTGTTTTATGAAAATCCCCGACATCGCTGTAGCTACACATTTATGTATAACTGTGGAGTTCTACTGACCACGTTGTGCTCGAGGCACGTTTTCATGATGTCGGCCAGGATGACGACGCCGGAGCGCCCCACACCGGCGCTGCAGTGAACTAAGATGGGGCTCGTCGTGGATTCGGCCTTCTCCGACATCACGTGACGGTGTACTGACTCGATCTCGTCCATGTAGGCTGTGCGGAGAGAGAGGCAGAGTCATGTGGTATAACGGGGACGTCCAGAACTCGGGTATCACAATCAGAGAACTTAACTACCAAGAAGCGCAACTCTATGGGACTTCCGGTTACCGGACTGGACGGTGGCGCCTCACAGTGGTTGGCCTGTATTAACTGAGATTTAAGGGTGCTTGAGCATATCCGACATTCTGAACATGATAAATATCACCGATGTTGTAATGCTGAATTTAGGGAAATCAATATAATACTTATACCGTTTCAAGATTTTCACATAAATATAGCACATTCTCTACAAGATGTGATAGAAGTAAAGATTATTACTACCCCCCCCCCCCCCCCCCCCAACCACTGTGCGGCACCACAGTCCACGCTGTGTCACGTCATAACATGGGAGTTGAGTTTCCTGTAGTTTAGTTCTTTGTAGAACTATACATGTATTTTATTCTGTGAAAGTTTGAGGGAAATGACATGGGTTTCATTATGTGAAAAGTAACTTATAGAATTTCTATATATTTCATTATTAAACTATCACAATATTGATCTCAAAACCAGCACGATGACCCCTATTTTTTAAGATAGATATCTTGGTGTTTTTTTTTACAACACTAAGATATCATCATGTTCAATTCTCAGGAAAACGACATGGGTTTAAATTTCAAGACAAATTGTCCGGTATACCTTTAACCCTTAAAGGACGGGGACCTGTGGCAATAGTAAGTGGTTGAGGGCAGGTATTACTGCTAATTTATGCTACCAGGGAGCGGGGAGTATCAGGCTACTTATAAGAATTCCATATCTTTAGGGCGTGGTAGAATATGTAATCATTAATCTTATTACATATTTCACCTAAGATTTTTTACCTAGGTATAGTATCTATAATCTGTGAAAAGTTCATGATTATTTATCCAATGTTTCCTATTTTATCCATAAACACGAAATTTTGCAAATTTAAGAAAATGATGCCTTTTGGCATCACCCGCCGTAGCACAGTTCATGCCATATGGCATCACCCGCCGCGATTGGGTTAGTCTCCTTAGTACTGACCTAGGAATCCGTCGGTGTTCTGGGGACAGCCGTGGTCCGGCCAGTCCGTGTACTGCAGCTGCCACACCAGACGTTCCCCGCCAGAGGGCGTGTGGCGCACGTGGAAGCCCCGCGTGACGTAACCGCCCGAGTCGGTACTGAACTTGAGGTACACCTCCCACTGCAACAAGGTCACGTATGTAGATGAAGATGTAGATACAACACAACACCATAAAATATACACCTCCCACTGCAACAAGGTCACGTATGTAGATGAAGATGTAGATACAACACAACACCATAAAATATACACCTCCCACTGCAACAAGGTCACGTCCGTAGATGTAAATGTAGATACAAAACAACACCATAAAATATACACCTCCCACTGCAACAAGGTCAATAGACAATAAACGATGGTTTTGTGGACATTAACCATGGTATAAATAGACAATAAACGATGTTTTTTTACATTATCCATGGTATAAAGAGACAATAAACGATGGTTTTGTGGACATTATCCATGGTATAAATAGACAATAAACGATGGTTTTGGGGACATTATTCTTGGTACAAATAGACCATAAACGAAGGTTCTGATGACAGGCGGCTGTGAACCACGAGCGGTTGACGCGTAGTAATACACGGGCGCGAGGGCTTTGCAGAACCGCCTGTTCAATTAAGCATCGTTTGTTGCATTTATCATCAATCTTTTCGAATAAAAATGTCTTTTTTTAATTTCAAGAGGAGAGACAATACAATCACCCTTCAATGGGTGTTCTTCATTTCGGCGTCTATAAACATATATAGAGACATAGGCACTCTCGCAGCAGATCTTTCACGGCATGGGTTGTTCTATATTTACTATATACCGGAAATTAATAAAATAATCAACTTAATTTGACCTAATAATCTCCGTTGGCCTCGGACCGACCAGTAACAAGAAGTAAACCTAACGTTTTAGTTGACGCGTACGGAAGAGTGTTCCGTATTTGGTCGTACGGAACACTATTCCATGCGGTATATAAACGTTATATGGGGAAACGGAGTGTATTTACAGTATATTCGGCATGGGTATATAGTAAATGACAATCCCGCCAGTGAATAAATACACAAATTTGACTGGTTTCAGATACAAACGACTCCTTGGAGTTGATGCGCAGTAATGCAAGGATATTGCATAGAGTCAACTCCGAGGAGCATACAACCGCTTTTATCTGAAACTAGTCAATATTGTATTTATCATCCACCTTTTCCTGACAAGTGGGGTACTGATATTAGTTCATTTAGGTACGCACTAAATTTTCATACGCACTTTTTTTTCGTATGCGCCGAATTTTGCAACCCGGAGCATACAACATATCCATATTCTCCGGGTATGTAGATAAACGGTGCCCATATGTTTTCTATGGACACTTTGTTTTTGTACGCTGGCTTACCTCGCCGTACTTGACCTTGTGCTTGTGGCCCTGCTTCTCAGGCCAGTACTGGTAACACTTGGGCCGTCCCTGCTCGACGACGGCCGTCAACATGGCGATCACGTCCACGCCCTGCTCCCACACCAGCGCCCAGAAGTCGCGCGCCGTGCCCGCCAGAGGGCCCTGCGCCGCGATGTAGCGCCACGTGTCCGCCTTCACCGTCATCTGCAACCAGTTACAACGTCAGAATGGCAACCTTCCCCTGTCTGTGCTGAGCTACTATATACAGTAGAACCCCGCCTGACGAACACCCCGCGTAGGCGGACACTTTTGCTCGGAACGGAAATTTGTCCCTCTATTAGATGTTTAATCTAACCCGGTGTAAGCGGTCAACCTATGTAAGCGGACAGTTATTTTGGTACGAGAAGACAAAAAAACCAACCTGTAAGCGACACCTCCGACGGACACTCTACCAAAAATAGATTGATTTGCGTGTTTCTTTTGTGTGCAAATATATGTGAGTATATTCATAAAAAATATATTTTGGAATTCAGAATCTAATAACTTCGGATCCACTTAAGGTATTGATAATTGATTTCAGATTTAGCATCGCGATTTAGCATAATTTATATATATATATATAATTATATATATATATGAGTATTGCTCGCTTATCGTACTTCCATCGATACCACCCTGCTCAGTACCTCCAACTGCACCCTCCTCGAGTCTCAGATTTACAGTTAAATAAACTTTATCAAACATACACCAGTTGAGATAATAATATGCATGTAATTAACACGGGGTATGTTTCTAATAACAGTGCGCGTGTACGAGCTGGGAGGCTGAGACGTCAACCCTGTCCGTGCTCGGGAGTTGCTCGTAGCTGCTCACCTTGACGTGCGAGGCGTTGATGTAGCCGGCCGGGTTGTCCTTGGTCGGGGTCAGTTTGACCCGGTTGTGGTCGTACGGGTGAACGTCCTTGAAGCGGTTGCGGTCGCGGTTCTCCGCCGACCCCGCCACGCCGCACTCACACTTGGCCGCCTTCTTGGGGATCTGTTCAAACTCCTGGAACACCTGTCCCTCCTCCAGCTTTGTCTCCAGCGTTTTTCTCTGAAGATAGAAATCAGTCACGTTAGACAAGTATATAGGGCTCAGAGTGATGGCTAGTTCCGCCATCATCCGCCAAGAAATTGTAAGAAATAGAGCCACTGTGGTCGGGGGGGGGGGGGGGGGGAGGGGGCGGGGGGAACCACTGTTATCGGTTGTTATAATCTATAGATGATATTGACACAGGGCTAAAATTCCTCAATGGCAAGCTATTTATAATGAATAATAACTGATAGTAATTGATAAACTGATAATAATTGATATACAATATCTCCCTGGGCCTAGGGCTACGAAGAAAGTAGTCCCTACGGCGAGTAAGAATATACAATTGTATAATAATTGATACAATTCTCCGTATCTATAGGGCACAGAGTGATAGCTAGTTCTTCCATCATACGCCAGGAAATCGTAGTAGAGCGCCCCTAAGTTCCCTAGAAAGATTGTACAAAGCAGGGAGAATGGAATGGAATGAAATGTTTAGATTCGAGGCCTGGACGGTGAAGAGGACATCGTTATATGGGTATAAATGACCTTGACCTACCCGTTCGTCCTTGGGTGCTCGGTTCTCGTAGGGCGTCGGGTCAAGGACGCTGGCCCGAGAGATGGAGAGCCCGTTCATGGCCGCCATCTTTAATGGCCCCATGCTCAACCGTTTGTTGCTCTTGTCCTAGAAATGATTAAAATATCGGAAATTAGAAATGCTATACATGCTGTTTCAATTTAAATGATATACCGATAAAAAGGAAAATGCTGCCTTTATGTTCAATCATGAAATACAAAATCAATTGATATACCCTTTTCATGCATAAGGCATGAGGGTATATTTAGAAGCATATACATTGCCATCGCTTTATTTCTCTCACAGGGCTACCAATAAAGTACGTAGGCAGAATTTAAGAAATTATCGAACCTCCCCCCTCCCGATCTTGTACGCAATAAAACAATACGCAAAATTAAAAAAAAGAAAACTACCCCCCCCCCCCCCCCCAGTACGTACATACTTTATGGATGGCCCCCCACCCTGACAAACATTTATTTAGTGAAACAAATAAGAAACGGCAAACTTCTATAGTTATGATTACTGCAATCTGCATCTCACATGTTAACCTCCCACCCCCTGTCATCAGAATATGTGCACCAAGCCTGCATGCAGCATGGTTCTCTGTGTGCACCGATGTGTAGGGTTGAGAGCGGGAAACGTACTGGAGCTGAACTCAGGAGGTGTTAAATGCTGCATCGCATGGATTCCTATATCTTTAGGCACATGTGAGCATCAGACCTTATCTCACCACTGGTATTTTTGCCCATAAACTTAACACTGGGAACTCATACTCAATGCCCATGAAGTATTTAGAGATTAAAAAAAAAAAAATCTTTATCTATACTGGAGTTTCCTCTAGGGTGAAGTCACCCTGTTTTCAGTGGGCTCCAGTGGCCATTGCAGATTTCAGTACGTTGGTTTTGTTGATAACAGAGAACAGTGACTACTATATATCAGTGGGTTGTTAAATAGGAGATACAGTGGTAAGTGAGAATTATTTTACTTAGGATGGTATGTACAATGAAATATATGGGTTGGTGTAGATTCACATGTTGGAGGTTGGCAGCGTGGGAACAACCATTTGCACTACAAGTTTTCTAATTATCAATGTTTTGTTGGGCTACGAGGCTTCGTTTTGTGTAGGCTTTAAAATTGTTGAAAGTGTTTAGATTCCTCATCTTATTTGTAGTTTTATAGGACACACTCTTTTTGTAGGTTTCAAGATTAAACTGTTTCACTTTTAGAGAGGGTGCATCTCCTTGTCTAGTTGCACGATTTATCACATTTAGATAGCTGATTTCAACGGGGGATTATGTCACAAATGTTAGCCCTTTAGCCAATGTGAAGGGTGAGATAAATTCATAAACCTATTCAAGTTTTTAAAAGGTCTGAGCTGAATCCCATTTTGTTTGAATCACTACGCACAGAGGCCAAGCCACGTGAATTACCTCACTATTCAAACTGGATGGGATACAGGCTCTGACCCTGAATTTTCATAAGTTTCCTCTATAATATCCAGGTGTATATGTACATTTACCAGGTATATGTGTATTTGCCAGCCGCAGTGTAATATGACTCTGTGGGCCTCTGTGGGCATCTGATTCGAGAAGGAAATCACTGAGAGTCATACACTGACTTGGTGATGTCCCACACTGACACTCCTACAAAACCTTGATAAAATTCTCCGTACAAGGGCCTTAAGTATCACACTTCGCATTATATATAGATGGACCCACTCAACCCTAGCAATGTTCCATATCGTTGATTGATGATCACGATTACTAAATATCTGTGTATCCTGTAAGACTAAGTAGATCTGTTCGATAGTGTAAGTAGATCAGTTAAGTAATGGGCGTTGCTTTGATTAAAGCCTTGCACCTACTAACGCCGATTCTGGTCCCGATAGACCTTACGATTGACATTCCGACCGGAATAAAATTTCACCGGCAGGTCAGACAAAACCATGGTAGTGGACCATGTTTCTAAGATTGACTCTACGACAGCTCCATGATTGGATACTGATAGGTTACAATTGGAAACGCCAATCGCCAATCGGATAAGATCCAACGTGTTGGATCTTTTGTAGCCTATCATAGCCTATCGGTAGCTAATCATAGCCATCGAGCATGATTTACCGATTTGATCACGACAGAGCTCTACGACTCAAGGTCTCTTCCAAATACCTCCCGATAGGCTACGATTTTCCCATTTCCATTCGTAGCCTATCGGAAGCTCCATCGTAGACCATCGGCATTGGTGGTAAAAGGCCTTAATGTTGAACATTGTGATTTTAAGTCGCAGTTAAAAGATGGCCTGACTTTCTAACTTTTTTTGGTGTTTTTTTGTGTGTGCATCGGCTGTGTTAAGAAGTGTATGTGCCTCGTATTCCTAATTGACTTTCTAACCTAAGTCGTTCATTTACATTCTCCGCCTGTGTGCTCCATGTACGGAATCAGTCCAGTAATTAGTATGTCTGCCATCATGTCCTGTGGGTCATCACTGTACCAGACTAATGAGGCGATCCAAGGACTCCTCACACATTATCTGTGCATGAGTGTGCTCGCGGTGAACCGTGTATGCTGAAGACAGTCAACAGTAGAGCACTAGAACAGTGGGGAAACTGACTGGGAATGTAATCTGTGAATTCTTATAACTCACAGACAGGGAAATACTTGCCCCGACGCCGTAGCCGGGAGGGTAGTATTCACCAGTCTGTGATTTTTAAAACTTTGTTTAAAAAAAAATTATTTTAGTATTTTTCTTTTGACTTGAGGATCTTTTGACTAGGGTAGCACCCTGTTTTCAGTAGGCTCCAGTGGCCAATTTTTTGTTGCGCTCATAGTAGTTGGATTTTATTTTCCTAAAATGAGTGAGTAATAATTTACAGATTACTTTCTTGGTTTGTTTTTACTATAAAATATGTCAAACCTTATCTGAGTCATAAACTTATATAGTAAACTACCCACAGGGGAAAAGGTTTGAAAGGTCTATACTCTAGGGTCTAGATATCAGAAGTTAGCTTAAAAGCCTCACACTCGTTCGTTCTATGTTCTTGAAATTGTCTCTGAACCTAATTTCAAGTTTATAACTCTTATATTCACATGCCACCATACACCAAGCGAAGCTCGTCAGGCGTGGAAGCACAGGCTATGCGAGGTTTACACTGGGGCCACATCGTCCACGTTTCTGGCCACCGTGGAAAGACCGTGGCGTGCCGAGAGGAACGTCAGGCAACGTAACGGATCGACATTGGCAAACGTAGCTCGACTTTGGGAACGTGGGTTTGTTTGTTTACGTAGATGGGACTCTTAGTAGAACCCAGAGACGATAACATTACCTTGGACTTAGTGCTCCTGAACTGACACACCTGCCGGGAGAAGAACCCGGAGACGAAGCCCCGGAGCGAGGCGTAGGGCCGGGACCGCGCGCGCGCATGCGCGTCCGCCATGACGAAAGCGTGTGCCGCGCGCCCTACCGTTCAGCGTTTGAACCTTCACCACATGACGCAAGCAGCAACGGTCCACATCAGCGTCACTCCCCCAAACTCCCACAGCTGTTAGCGATCAGCGGGCACAAAGGGCGCTCACGTGGAGAGACTGTGTGTATGGGTATTAATATGATCACAACAAGGCTTCGTACGGTGCACGGTGATAATAAGGTAAAATAGTCACACCCTCATCTCCATTGAAGACAGGGCTGGTTACACTGCCTAGGTGCTAATGAATCGCTTATCCCAGTTTTTGGCTGTGGTTATGGGCGTTGTCAGGGTGGTTTGGGCCCACTAGATCAATTGTAGATCGTAGAACTGTCCCATGGCGCTATTATTCCTATGTAAGGAGGTCAAGCTGAAGGTAGTGGTTTGCTGCGAATACAGTCATTGGCTGGTGGGTCTGCTATATTCCTTATATGGAAGTGAAGCGACAGGGACAACTCCATGCACTTGTTGTTGTCCTCCAGGTCCAGGCTCCCACTCTCCTCTGTGTAAGATGTTCACGCCCTCGTCTCCATTGAGGGCTGGTTACACTGGGCGACTCTCCTCCTGTCGTTGAGCTGAAACGTGTGGGTTTCTATTAGCGGAGTCCTGCTGTTACTGACCCACACTGCGCCCGTCCACACCCAGTGTTCCTGCTCCTCCTCCTCTTCATAAATCAGCTATGAGCAGATACGAGCAGCTCCCCAGGAGGGTGTATCATCACCTCTCACTCTGAAACCAGGTGGTAATAAACCACCACGCAGATCACACACAGAGTAACAACACCGCCTCCTCCTATACGTAACTGACTGAATCTCCTCCACCTCCTACTCAGTGGAGACTCTTTCACTCGAGTGTGAGCTTCTCCTGTGTTTACTCTGACCCCGTTCGCGTGTAACGTTCCGCACTGAGAGCTGCTCTGAGTAGATCGGTGCCGCCGGGCCGCCGCGGGCCACATGTAGGTATGTGCGAACACGGTGGCTGTAGGCCCGCTGCTGAGTGTGTGTGAGGGGTGGGACGGGGTGGAGCAGGACGTGTGACGGGCGCCAGTCCCTGTTCAGCTCCGAGCAGCTCATTTATCTACACGGGAGCTGAGAGAAGGCCGGGTGTGGCATGATGGCGCGAGCTACTTTTCAGTTGGGTTCGACTTGCTCAAGACTTTGGGACCAGACGGAAGAACGGCCATGCCCAGTCTGGAATTGTGTACACCGCTATTGACCCAATAAAAGTGTTAGAAGGAAATTATGGACATGATTAAAAAATAACATACATGTGGACTTTCCCTAATATTTGATTCCTATTAGGCGATATTGGAGCATGTGCGGGGATTCAGTCCGTGATTACGAGCATACATTTTCAATAATCTCCCATGGCGCTAAGTGGGAACGCAAAAGTTCTAAATCGTCACCAACTCTTGCTATGTCGCCAACTTGATTCCATCCCAAAAAGGCACTGGTCTCTTGCAATTAAATCTCACGCCGCCAGTCACTGACTATGCCCTCTCATCTACTGTGTGCGACTGGTGTTTTCTGGCGACTCCAAGTGGGAATCAGCCCTCACGCCTGACAGGCCCAGGAATCCCAAAGAGGAGGCATAAGATGCAGGGACTGATGCTAGTCTACAGTAGGGTGTGTGTCAGCGCGAGTAGGAAGAGCTGAATGAGGATAGTAGCTGATACACGGACTGCAGGAGGGGATGAGTTACTCGACCGCTAACTTATAAACGACCTGCTGCAATGAACTGCTCATTAGTAGTTACATAAACCTATCTATTCTCTATCGTATACAAACTCCCCATTGGAAATGAATGGGGGCTCAATAAACCACGACCTATTTTTATAAAACTTGTCAGATAACATAATTGTGGTATATGGGTTCAAATCTGTGGTATACGGCCTTCAAAACCGTGGCGTATGGGAAAATAGTCTCTTTAGACTATAGAGCAGAAAAATAGTCCCTATTGACATAGCCTTTAATATAGCAATTACTGGGTTTGATCTATTCGAAAGGATGGACAATTCTCACAATTTAATTGCATTTGACAAACACGCACTGTCCTGTCTTTGCGGTTCCTTTATTATGTCTATCGTCGTTATATCAACTCAAATGCAAACAAAGTTGAATGGAAAATTCTCTATCAACACTCACTGTAGTGCCTACAAAATAACCACATCTCAATCTAGAGTGACCGTCTTACTTACTTATGGAGTATAATAAAGACACAATGGAAAGCAGAATGAACAGACGTTATCATTTAACTATAACTATATATTTTGTATGCTTCCACTCCAAATCCCATGAATATGATCAAAACATTAGTGATGTAAAGGGTCAATAGAAATGAAACTGCTCCAACTAATAAGAAATCATATAAATAAGAACTGTTGTTATGAATGCGTATATATGTGTGTTACAAACTTCGCACTTTCTACCCGAATAAACACTTTTCTACGTCTCACATAAAGTTATCATTGTGAAGGGTGGGGCGGGTCATGGGCAAGGTTCAACAGAACCAGATGGCGCCATTTTCATGCCCCAGTAATATTCCAATGTGCATAGGACACAGAGTGATTGCCAGTTCTGCTATAATCCCCCAGGGAATTTAGGACAGCGCCAATATAGTCGGGGGAAAACCACTATCATCTGCTGTTATAATCTACCATTTTTTCTGGCTTACTTAAGAGGTGTATCTGCCATGCCTCATTAATCTGCTCTTATAATCTAGGGGTAATCGCAAGAAAATGCTATCATCCCACTATCACATGCCCATAAAAATATTTTAAAATAAAATCCATTGATAACTGGACCTTCCACCTGGAGTTTTGTGTTGCGTCGGGGGCAAGATGACCGCTTCCATAACACAATAGCCATGTGGCCTATATACACAATGTATTTGATTCCGCTTTGCTAGACGAATTTGAATGCTAGACATGACAATAGTTAACTCGTGATCTCTCGGAATAAGGTAATATTACACCGTAGGAATTAACGATCTACGGTAAAAACCTAATTAAAATGAGTCAACAGTTAGTGCAGAATAAAACATGCCTCATTTTGATACACGGCCCAGGCGATCCAGCAGGCATAACAATGACACACCACCAAGCACCGCAAACGTTCACAAACATGCCATACGCTGAACTTGCTATATCATCTTCAGTGGATCTGTTTGGAGCGTCATGAAATCTAAAATACAGTAAAACCCCGCTTAAGGGACCACCCTCCGTTCCGATCAAAGTGTCCCCCTCAAGCGGGGTGTCCCTTGAGCCGGGGTTTTCAGGTGTTTTTTTTTTTCATTAGATTTTTATTTTGGAGGATCTCTACTAGGGTGCAAGGTAGCCCCTATTTTCAGGAGGCTCTAGGGCCAGTAAACCGTTCTTATGTCCGGATATATAAAGTCTGTAGATGGTTGGGCCATATAGTAAGATACCTTTATACAGTTGATACTATGGCATAGAGACACTGTTTTAACCACTCAAACGCCCCACAGACGCCTACCTGGCGCCTACAGGAGCCTCCGCAGGCCGATGCCCAGTGTCTAAGCGGGGTGTCCTGGAAGCAGGGTTTTACTGTACTTTATAACGTCACCAAATCTCAACGTGAGCAATGAGTCAAAGACTCCCAAAAGTTATCACCAGGGTAACACTATCTACCAAAGGTTATTCATACTAGTAGCGCGATAAACAGTGAACTTTACTCTATCCAGGACTGTCTGGTGTCGACCCAAAACAAACTCGACCCATAGTTGTCAGGAGAATTTGACCTGCTTTGGAGAAATCGATTGGAGAACTCGACCCATTTCAGATGCTTATGAATAAGACATTTCCATATAGAAGTAAAGGTCTGCTAGCTAGCATTTAGGCAAATAAACGGATATAGAAAACAAGTCCGGTTATGTTTAGGTGTAGGGGTAAGGTTAATGTCTGGGTTAGGGTTAGGGTAAGGGATAGGCTTAGGGCAAGGGTTTTCTGTTTGTTTTCTTCCCCAGGGAAAACCAAATTTGAAGCCAAGATAACATACCTACTACTAAATATAGTATTTATCCAGAGTTGTAATGAGTTAATTGAGTTGGTAAGATTTAAAACGGGTCAAGTTCGTTACAGGTCGAGTTCGGTTACGGGTCAAGTTTTTTATGGGTTGAGATCGTTATTGGTCGTGTTCTGAATTATTTCGAATGGTTGGGTATGATATCCTTGAAAAGGCCGGGTACCGGTCATATGATGAAATATGTTTCCGAATAAATCAAAGTCATGCTCGCAACGACATAATTCAATCACAGGTACAAATGCGAAGGCCCTTCACAGCATGGGCTAACCAGCCGGTCCTGACATGGGCTCACCAGCCGGCCCTGGACGAAATATAGAATTGTAAAAGGTAGTGTTCCATTCGCTCATAGAGGACGCCCCGTGACAAAGCCCGGAGATATGTGGTGTAAGAAAAAAAGAGCCCGTGTTGATAATAACTCGGTAAATGAATGCAACCCGAGATCCCGGATACAACGTAAATGACGCTTCCATAGGAGAGTTTTAAGTACGTAACCAACATACATATTGAACAGGCTCTGATATTTGTAATAGGTCCATTGCTGGACTGTGGTTAACAGTCCGTAAATTCCCGGAAGACGCGTCTTATACGTTAACAACACCTTATAGGATTCGCCCAAATTCGGGGTGCATCTTCTCAGCGGATTTTTCCCAAGGGCAATTGAGAATTTCGCGGGTTACCATTAGAAGTGACTTCAAATCAAAGGATATACATGTATATGTAATCTTAATGTTTTATTATATTACTGCATAATAATACATATACATTTATTGTCTATATAAAAAAACATAGTCACAAAACAATTTTCATACGTTTCTTCATATACCTCGAGACCACTTTCATTCTTGAAAAAGTGAGTAGTAAAATTATTTCTAGGTATATTATGATAATAATAATAATTGATCGGGTATGTTCACTTCGTCCTTAAAACACGATGAATATTTCTGACCAAAATATTACACTAAAGGGTGGTACGCACTGCTTCCGACACACTCAGACAAGGCTTACAACACACTACGACAAGGAAAATCCCTGTCGGAAGGGCTCTGTCGTAGTGTGTCGGAAGCTCAGTGGACACCCCCTTTACCGTATCTATATATATCATCACTATCATGTAAAATACTAATTATTTTTGATTTTCATTTAGGTGTAGTGTAATGACATCATGCTGGGTATTGTGAAAACCACCAGCGTGCTCGAGTTGGTTACATGATACTACAGCGGTGTATTTCAAGGTTTGCATTTGGTACTATGCAGTGTAGCAAAAGGGTTAATTATATAAGAGGTGAGTCAAAGCACCGTGTGTTATGAGGGCATAACATCGAGGGTGAATCACACATCTCAGGTATCAGCTTCACCTACGATAACCAGACACCCAAACCGCACAGTCAACGCGATATCTGCATGCAAAATACTACTGTATAACTTGTTTATGTCTGATTAAGATTGCTTCAGTTCATCGAATGGGTAAATGATACCAGGATTACCTCAATTCATCATTTGTCATGAAATTAAAAGAACTACATATCTGAATGGATATAAACATGTGTGCCAATAGAACTAACCCCCTCCCTTCAAACCGGCCCATGATCCCATATAACATTTGCCCAGCAGGGCCTTAACAACTTTTACAATTTACAACATAAAGTACAAGCACTTCACGGTGTAATAATATTAAGAAAAAACGTAGTTAGTGAGTCCGAAGCGATTGGCGTTCCGTGTCTTTTATCCCATAAAATACCTCCCGACGTCAGAGACAGAGGGACGTATTTTATGGGACAAATGGCCGAGAACAGAATCACTAAGGGTTCACTACGTTCTCTTATTATTACACACCTAAAACATGAAAAATTAGTACTTTTATGTACTTGCGCGGTACACTACGGGTACAGTGCGTCCGAACATTCACTACGTCTCTCTGAATCAGGACATACTTTATACAGGTACTACACCCTTAGCAGTGGGTAGTATTTCATAAACGTTCGGCCATACACCCTCCAGACGTTACTAAACTCCCTAACATCGCCCCGGGTAAGTAAAGGATCCGCTCCTCACTGGCTGGCCACACTACAGCCGCCTGTCCCCCAATGAACCACCGTTTTCCGATTTCTAACTGGATTAACTGAATATAACTTCGCGTGTACATGTAGGGATATGTGAAATTTCCATTTCTGGCATCGGATTTCCAATTTGAAGATATATACAAAAATGTTTAACCGCAATAATCGTGGGATATGGCCCAATGGTTAAGACTATATAACAAGGATAACCAGCTAACATCGGATCCTGTAAAGAGACTGAAACAATGGGATACCTCAATTTATCTCACCCCTGGTATTTTTTCTCCATAGACTTAACATTTGGAACTCATATCCAACGCCCATGAGATATTTAGGAAGAATATCTGATGGGGGGTTATGTCACAAAGATTAGCCCATTTAAATAGTCAATGTGAAGGGTGAGACAAATTCTGAAACCTATTCAAGTTTAAGGTCAGAGCTGGATTCAATCTCATTTGAATCGCTACGTAAGTCATGCGGCTTCGCCTTGTGAATTACTATGCATATTACTATGCGATGGGATACGGGTTCTGACTGTAAACGTTCATGTGTTTCCTCTATAGCATTTCATAGACTTTCGGCCATAGGTCTATGATATTATGACAAATATGTGAACAAGTTACCGTGTCTGGGGCCAGAATTCCTACTTTGCTGCCACGCCGGCACATGCTGCTGAGGTGGCCGGGAGGGCGGGGCAAGCCCAGCCCGAGGGTCGCCGCTCCGACGCCTATCTCCCTGATACGATGCGGCACACACAAAAAAGACGATTTCCACTAACGTATCGTCAAGAGTCCCAGTCAGTGTCCTGTGTTGGATGTTTGGGGTCCAGTACTAACGCGTCGTGGGGCCTAACCAGCAGATGGTTTTAGGATTATTGTCTTAAGCTCCTTATAGAAGGTACGTCCCACCTGGCTGTCTATTGACTAAGTATGACTCGTGGGGTGTGCAATTCACCGTTGCAACACTCTCCCCACTGATGTTTTGACGTAACCTAGACACGGCGAGTCACTCTCCGACAACAGACGCTGAACAGACGCTGAACTGGGGTGGATCGGTACTCAGTCAAACAACACCTACCCGTCAAGTAGAGCCAAACACATCAACAACTTGTATATTGATTCCAAACAAAAGGAGAACGATGCGAATTAATAATTAACTCACATAATAAAGCACATCGACGGCTAAATGCCACGTGTTCAATGGTAAATAGCGCAGATTCTTCTAACATTTTTTTTTGCTTACTTAGGAGGTGTTATTTCTACGTCTCATCAATCTAGATTCCTCTGGCTGTATAGGCACAAGTTTGTAGGGCTAAGTTAGCTAACTATTGTTGCACAATATGGGGAGTTTTAATAGCGGGGTGTCTGTGGAGACTGGACGGAAGCAGACAGACATCGGGACGTGATATGTCAGAGTCCAGCGTCTCTAATCTCCAAACAGATCCTCCGTCTCCCGCCCTCCGTCCATTCCCACACTGCATCGCTCGAGCATCATGCAGTAAGGTTTTGCGGAACAATAAACCGAAGCGGCGCAGTGTGGTTCATTCTGTCTCGGCGAAGGGATGCTTCAAAACTAAACCTCTGGGGGAGAGCAGAGCTACTCCACACAGAGTTTGTCACGACCCTCCGTGATGGCAGCGTCATCTAGCGGCCGATCGATCACTTCCTAACGATTAACTTGGCGAGCCAGTTTTTTGAAACTACCAAATATCCCTGACAAGAAGAGCCATGGAAATCTTAACAGCAAGACGACGTGTCGTTTTTATAACGTCTCCAAAGAAACAGGCAGACCCGGAAATCTCCATCAGTATCCACATGTATCTAGATTTACAGCCAGTATTGACTGGTTTCAGATACAAGCGGTCGTATTTTTCGAGGAGTTTTGCGAGGCACATGCGAGGCAACTTCGAGGAGCGTACAACCGCTTTTATCTGAAACCTATCTATATGGTATTTATTATCCACCTTTTCCTGACAAGTGAGGTACTAATATTAATACATATAGGTACGCATTATATTTCTGTATGCGCTGGGTTTTGCTACCCGGAGCATATAACATACCCGCGTATGACAATACGACATATATGTATTACCTCATGATCTGATAACTAGAAAACGCCATCATATTGGCAAATCTAGTCCTAAAAAGTACCAAAGTTTAGGTACAAGGTTAAATCTCCGAGACCCTGCTGCCCTAGGGCTACCAAGAAAGTATTCCCTAGGGCGAGTAAAAACCCGTATGCTCCAGGTATGTAGATACATGCTGCCCATGTGTTTTCTATGGTCACTTTAAATATTAGGTGGATAATAAATGGTTTTATACGGAAAAATAGAGCATACGGAAGAATAGTGCATAATTAAAACGAACTGATATCTGTACCAGAATCGGTGGATAATGAATAAAATATCGCCTGTTTAAAATAAAAGTATAAGTATGCTTCGAGAAGTTGATGCGTAGTAATATCTGAGCGCATGCGAGGATATTGCGTAGAGTCAACTGCTCGGAGCATGTATACGTCCGTTTGGATCCGAAACCAGTCAATATGGTGTATGTTTCCATAATCTCGATCATTCAATATATAGTTTAGAAAGCCGCGTCAAATACATTGTCTATTAGTCTTATTAAATGTCTAGAATCAGCACTAGGTCTTCGATAATGGAAGTCAGGTCGCCAGGGCGATAATGTGTTTAGTTTCCATTTAAATTGGAGATGCATTTATTTTTATAACTTCGTTTTTCGAATAAAAAAAATACAGAACAAGGCCTGTAAATCAACCCTTCAATTCTGGAATATATTCAAAATTTAGGTACTGAAGTTTGACTATTTACTACAGAGCGTGTACCATTTTCAGTTTAATTTCATGATGTGAATTCTATACATGTTGTTCTTTATATATCATGAGGCAAAGGACATGATTATAAAAAAATAGAAGACACGTCCAGTAAGCAGGTGTTCTTAGGTCTTCTCAGCGGTACCAGTAACAGCACCACTATTTCTGTACCACAGCACCGTTTCTACTTATTATTGTTGTTTCAAATGCCTATTTGATTTTGAGGTATTGTGTAAACCAGTATGTGAATTAGGCCTACGCAGTAACAATGTGTTCGGAATTCAATAATGATTTCAAGGAGAAACGGCCAGCCCAATAAACCAAAGGGGAATCAATTTTTTTCCGGAATTCAATATGATGTTGGATTATTTACTACGTTCATACATAACAGAAGTGACAGACGGCGATATATCGTTGTTGTCCATTATCATGGGAGGGGACAAGAAAACAACAGACAGCAGCAGCAGCGACAACAACAACAACAACTCGTGATGATTAATTAATCAATACGTTTCCGATTTGGTTCAGTTCACATCATGTGAACGGTGAGATATATTTATGTTATCATTAATAAACGCTGCATCTTGAATAAAATGGAAACCTTTTTTGTGCCCACTTAAATATGTATACATATGTATCAGGAGAACCCCGCCTAACGGCCACCTCGCATAAATGGTCACCCCGCGTTAACGGACAGTTTTGCATTAATCGAGAATCTTATAAATAGACAATACTCGACGAGTTTGGATGCTCCACAATCGTCACAAGGTGAAGTGGAGTAACAATTATGGTTCATCCACATAAGTGGAGTATTGTTTATCTTACGATTCGAGCGCGGTTCTGGATTTATCTCACCCCTTTCATGGACATTACAAGAGCATTGCAATATCAGAATAATTCAAATAACTTCGCAAATTCAGTTAGAAACGTTTAAATCTCCATGTTGATATATTGTCTTTTCTCTGAAATCCTGGTGGCTGATTGGTTAATCACATTCCACATCACTCCGCCACGACCATGGCGTAGTATTGTCACTTTACTAGAGTGATGATCGTTGCGTATAATTTTTTAATGTTATTCCTATGGCTAATCTTGCACCAGGGGTGATATAAAGCTTGGGTGTAGGTCAAAGTGTCGCAATACTGAGTCCGCTATATTATACACCCTTACAGATGGAGACTCCAATGGTCAACAGAATCTACACAGCCACCATTTCGTCACCACAGCATGGGCATGTTGGCAGCATTCCTTATCCACATTCTCTGTCAGTCTGCCAAAATATGAACCGTAGCTCATTTACCCAAGGTCGCAGGGTCCGTCACCGTGGTCACCAGGCCCACTCAGACAGGCAAGGGTCCAGGGTCGAACGGTCAACAGACGCGGGCCAGCGTAATTAGGGTACGTGGGGCATAATTCTACAGTAAAACCCCGCTTACGGGAACACACTCCATTCCGAGCAAAGTGGCCCATTAAGCGAAGTTCTCAGCCTGTCGATGGTATCAAATTTTAAAACTTTTAATATCATTTATACATTTTAAACATTGTAATATCATTTATGTGTATTCTGAAAGATATCTATCGTTTCACCCGGTGTACAGTCACAGGGATATATATTCATACTGAATTCATGATATAGAAACACGGATGTACAGTAAAACCACTACTAAGGGGATACCCTCCGTACCGCTCAAAGTGCACCCTTTAGCGGGGTGATCCCCTAATCAGGGGTTTTAGTCTGTTGATGGTAAGGCTATGTACATGTAGTAAAGTACCTTCATAAAGGTAATATTATGGCATAGAGACACTGCCATAACCAGACAGACACCCCACAGACGCTTACCTGACGCCTACAGCCTGGTGTCTGATTGTCTAGACACCAGTCTACCCGCCTCACTCACACACTACAAACAATCAATCAAGATAATCTGGATATCAAAAGTGTCCCCTTAAGCGGGGTTAAGAAGCATTTTGTATCAAAATAAGTGTCCCCATAATCTGGGTCTCCCCTGAAGCAGGGTGCCCCCTTAATCGAGCTTAAAATAAACTCTTAATTAAGGGAAAACTATTCTGTACTAAGACAATTGGTCCCTTAAACGGGGCGTCCCAGAAGCGGGGTTCTCCTGTACGTCCAATGAAATATTCAAGGGCTACAGATATTCCGTATCACACCTCAACCTATTGGGCGGATAGTTAATGACCCCCCCCCCCCCCCCCCCCCAGTATGTGTTCTTCACAACTGGAGATAAAAAAAATAGGTGTTCTTCACTACTGGAGTTGCAGAAGTAAGTGAGGGAAAATAGGAAAATATCACTATTCTAGCCTTCCTCTGATATGTGTATAAAAGTCTTTCATTTGAGAAAAAATATACCCTGGGTTTAATCTTTAAGGCCTCCTACTTTGAAATGGGTGTAAAGAAACAAGGCAGCAAATGTAAAACTTTGAAAGCCAGATCAATTTCATTCAAAGAGCCAGAATACAGTTTCTGCCCCCCACCCCTGAATAGTACTGCCATAGTGTCGGCCATCTGGTGACTGCTTCATGAACTAACAATGGTTCTGTCCCCTAAAGCTTATCCAATATGCATGCATAACTATTCTACAACTGAAATTACTTGCCTTAAAATTCTCTCCGATATTGGTGCTTTAACTTTGAAAATTATCAAAGAAATAAGAAGAATGTAGACATATATAAGGGATACACATTTCAACTGTACCACATGAAGCCCATTATATGGCTGTTTTCACATCTTCATTTTCCGCAACCCCCGAACCCATATAATATCAATGTAACTCCCAATGGATTTACGAACGTGCCCACAGAGACGAGGCATGATACCAAGGGAATTTAACAAGCTCCAAAAGATTTGCTCCATTTTCACTGGGTATCGTTGGGTACCATTGTTAGGTTGCGGTGGCGTAGCTGATATATCCACGCTTTACAGGTATATGATGTAAATTGTACTATTGTTGCAAGGTAAACGGGAAGTAATTGGTTTCTCATTGACATGCAGTGTTCTTGAAACGTCGCCAGGTTCCAGGAGATGACATAATATGGCTGTGTATCGATCCGATAACGTAGTCACAACACAACTAGCACAGTGGATTATACACGGCAGAGCAGCACCATATATGTGTGATTGTCTATAACCTGCAATTATCTCTCTCTCTCCAATATATTTTTTTTCAATTTTATCGATTTCTGTTACAGTATTGGATGAGGAACCAGATCAATATGTTTTCATGTCACATTTTTAAAATTCTTTTTTTTGTTTATATAATTCAGGGTTGTCAGTTGGGGTCAGAAAAAAAGCCCATTGAACTATTTTTTTTATTGCAATACATGTACAGGGTTTAAGCATTACATACACGTTACAGTAGGGAATAAAGGGAAAGCTCAAGTTCTAACATCGGTCAGTGGGAGGGTTCAGTTGGGGATCATGGGCTGTGGCTGAATTGGGTAATTTAGCAGTTGCAATATAAACATTACACAAGGAATTATCTTTTTCTTTTGAAAATGAAAATATGAATTTTGATGGAAAACTAGCATCCGTTAATGGGCGTGGCCAGCAGCAGATATGAGAATATGTATTCATTACCGTGTCCATAAAACCATGTGTTATATACACAAGGGACGCCCTTAAGATTTCACAACATATCATACGGGTGCATATATAGCGGCAGCACATGATTTAGCTTTCCAAGCACACTATCCCGTGGATCGATCTAATCCCACGTATACAGAAAACCTCTCGGGCACTCTAGATATACCTGGGGATACAGCGTGATGTGTGTAGGCCGCCATTACATTTTTATGGGTTTAATGTGATGTGGAGCCGCTGGAAGCGCTGCTCGGTGCAGACGCCGGGCGGACGCTAGGCGGACGCTGTTTGTGATGGTCGGCGTTCAAACGGTTCCCTGGTAACCGGAGGCGTTTCTACAACAAGCACCACTCACCTGCACGCCCCCCCCCCCCCCCCCCCCACACACACACACATCCGCCTACCAAACTCCATCCTCCTGTTCTCATTGAACCCCTGTCTGTATGAATACTGGAGAACTCGACCCGAAACGAACTCGACCCGTAATAAACTTGACCCGTTAGAACAACTCGACCAGTAACAAACCCAACCTGTTTTAAATCTTTCCAACTAAAGTATCTTTTTAATACAGCTGAGGATAGATACTATACTTTAGTAGTAAGTTTGTTATCTTGGCTTCAAACAAACAGAAAAACCCAACCCTTAACCCTATCCCTAAACCTATCCCTAACCCAAGCCCTATCCCTATCCCTAACCTTATCCAACTTGAGAAAATAACAGTCAAAGTATATGAGACGTGGCAATAAATATTACTGTATAAAGCAAATAACACTTAAAGATCGCTCACACAAAAGTGGAGGTAAAAGATTGGAGATGAGAGGAAAACTATCAGAATTACAAGATCGTGGGCGTTTGGGAGGGGGAGGGGGGGGGGGGGGTGTTGGAAGAGGAAATCCTTACAAAGCACACTGTTCCTATTCCATTGCATGCCACAGGCTTGTTCACCATTACAATTTGTCACGTACACTGTGACCTAATTATGGATTACACACAGACCAGGATGCTGACTAGATTGCAGACAACTCCTCGAAGTCGTCCCGTACTGAATCTGTCAGCTGTTGACTTAGTCAATTGTTTGTTTGTTTGGTTTGAGTTAACGTCCAGTCAACCATTATAGGTTCTTATCAGACTTTCTCAAGGTTTTTTTACACCACGAGGGTGGTGATCGAATCTATGTGATGAATTCAGGCAGAAATCTCACCCCTAAACATTTACCGAGGTGAGAGTCTACAGATCACCATTAAGTTGACCTGGGCTTTCTGGAATCTACTCAGTAGAACACAGCTTTTTCAGCCACCTGACTGGCATTATAAGAACTATTCTATATGAACAATGCATGGCGCTTATGTCGAATTTTTAATAATTCACAAATCTAGTAATTAATCGAAAGGTGAGTAATAAATACATCATAACCATGATTTTGATATGTGTGGCCGTTTTCCCTTTGTGGTTAACACTACGCAATACTCCTCGCTATCCCCCGGAGTTTTACTATGTGTCAACTACACAGAGAATAAAGCTTCTCAGATCAAAATATATCTGGGGATACAGTCAATATTGTGTATGCATTCCATAATCTCGACTTTCAGCCCTGATGTCAAAACAAATTACTTCACTTAACAGTTTAGCATAGCGCATCAAATAGATATTGTCTATTAGCCTTAATAATCGTCTACGAATCGGCACTAGGTACGGAAACCTGTACACAAACCAGTCATTATTGTGTATCATAATGATAAACCCTATGGCCTGATTCTAAACAGCAGCCTTTTTGCCTGCCGAGGGGTAACAGAAAATCTGTATGGAGAGCCACACAGGAGGCCACACGTGGTTCTCCCAGCACAGTCTCTAGTTGAATAATGTCTTGTGTGCGTGCAGCACGGGTTGTCGGGGGTAGGGGGAGGGGGAGGGGGCGGGGCAGCTTACCATGCTAGTCTTGGGTCACTCATAAGCAGTCCTGAAAACCCTACTCAACATTTGGCACGGGTACAAATATTACAGGCTGAGGGCTTCTTCTTATAGAAAGACCAGGAAAGTAAGACTTAGCAAAAGGGTATAGTATCTTTGAACGCAGAGAAAGCGAGTGCCTTTCATTGGGAATGGTGCAATGAATGAATACAGATTTGACCATGAACAATACGTAGGGCCACCGCCAAAGTGCACATTTCACCAATGTCAGAGGTTAGACATTCAGTAGACATAAGATAATGGACATTTCTTAACTACATTGTACATATCTTTTTTCAAACCTTATTTATACAACCATCTGGGATGTCAGGTGGGGTCATGAAAAAATATAGGAAATACTGTGAAATTTCCTACCTCAGAGAGACTGAGAAAACATGGAAAAAATAAACATCATTATTGGACAGGGTATGGGGCTGGGGTGTGTGGGGAAGTTTGATTCACTGTTTATTGGTGTAAATAAGGCCTAATTTATTATTTGTTTTATTTAAACAAGAAAAAAAAAGGAATTTATAAACTGAAAAGGAAAAGAAGGATTTCATGGGATAAGATGAAAACTGCCATCCCTGACAGATGTTCTTATGTTATGATAATGAACTCACTGAACGGATAGAGACGTACACAAACCCCCTATTATTATATACCTGTGGTAGTATATCCTACACATACTGCCCGCTCCTACCCATGGCGTATTTATACCCGTACGCCACACTGTGACGTACGGGGTATGTGATCACGTGACCAGGTAAAATTTCGCCATTTTTAGGTATATAACAATACGAAAACAGGCTGACTGTCTTCGTACGTCAAAATACTTGGTAAAACTGTTGATCACATACATCCCTCTGCCTACGGCATCGGGATGTATGTGATCAACAGTTTCACCGCGTATTTTTGACGTACGAAGACAGTAAGCCAGTTTCCGTAAACTACAGCCTGTCAGAGTCAGGGTGTGGCTATCATGCAGTCCTGTGTTCTTAAAGTATAACTGACTACGTGACTCTGGTATATATGTGAATGTATAGAGGCAGACATCGATTCACAATGCTTTATTATCCATGGTATACAAAGTACCATCGAGAATGTATGGAGACTCAGTAAACCACGACCCAGTGTATAGAAAGTGCCAGATATCATAACCATGGTATACGGATTCAATTCATGATATACGGCCTCAAAGCCATGGTATATGGGGAAAATAGTCCCTTGGTGGTGAAGAGCAAAAATATGGTCCCGATTGATATACCATATAATAAGGCGATTCCTGTGATAGATTTACTCGAGAAGATGGATAATAAATACAACAAACTATGATTTTGTGGACAGGCTACTCTGTAAACCACTTGAGGTTGACGCTTGTGAATTACCACACGTCAACCTCTCGTAGTTTAAGGCCGCCTATCCACAAAACAATTGATCATTGCCTATGTAATGGCATGTTATGCCCGCTGTGCTGTTTACGAAATCTAACAGAAACAAGTCTCCACAGTGAGATGGGCAATATTCCAGTATGATTATTTATGATGAGGTACAGACAATACCAGACCTCTCTCGCCACCCACTGTTGTGGTAACAATACACCGCCATTATTAGATGCACATATGTAGGATACAGCTGACGTTATGCTAATTAGCATTCGTAATGTCGGTGCTGTGGTTTGGGTATACGTGTAATCCTTTGTCTGTTCATAATGTGAGAAGAACATTGAAATGCAGAGTTCGTCATAAAGTTTTGTTCTGGAGTTTGGAATATGATTTACATATCGACTACGCACCCCTCCATCTACTCCTCCCCTCCTTACCGTTATACATTCTTGAACCAGTCACACTTTTTAATTTTTTTTATATATTTATTTATTTCATTTAGCAACCTACTTTATCTTGAATGTCCATTATCAATGACTTGAGCAAGTCAGTGGTTAAGGCACTGGACTTGTAACCCCAAGGTTGTCGGACTTTGTGGGTTCGAGTCCCACTGCAGCCACTCTTCTCCTTTACCCCCAGCAGTGGTAGGTTTATTGCTATATCAAAGGCCAATCGTTCTCATACCATGTCTATATAATGTGGGAAGTAAAAAAGAAAATTCACCTCGGTAAATGTGTAGGGGTGTGATTTCTACTGAAATTCATCTCATAGATTTTATGATCATTAAGCTCAAAGTAAGGCTTGATTGTATATAGCCGATTTTATTGCCGATGTGGTCAAGATCTACTCCAGTTTTGGTGCTGATGTCAACGTAACCTACTCCATTGCTCCAATGACCTCCAGAGACCAGACATAGGGCAGTTTTGTTGGCAGGACCCAAACTGGAGTTCATTTTCATCACATCGAGAATAAAATCGGCAATATGGGGTCAAGCCTTTACTTTCCGATTGGGCACTGATCAGCATAGATCAGGACCAAATAACGAGATATTTTACACACTTAGGCTTAAGTCTAACAGAACATATTGGGCGTTAAACGTAAGTGGAAGTACTGGACGCTCTCTGCCCAAGAGCGACCGGGAAAGGTTGGATAATGTGTCCTAGTCGGCCGTGGTATGGGGCTGTGGGTCTGTGGGGAGATTCAAACCACTGTTTGATTGGAGTAAATGAGGCTAAATCAATATCATCTTTGTTTGACACAAGTTGAAGAAATTACATATACAGAATATGAAAGAGTAAATTTCCACGAAAAACATGGAAAACTGATATCTCTGTACCCAAACAACTCACCTGGGAGGGTGATTTGCTCGGCGAGGCGGGGCCCAACCCGGGGCCCAGGCTGCCCACCGTTGCCGGGCGGCGGCGGCCGAGCCTCCGGGGGCAGCGACTGACTGCCGTCCCTATGGTGGTGGCCGTGCAGCTCCTCCGGGCACCAAGACACTGGAGTGTCGGGCTCCACGTGGGGGGAGAAACTGCCGACGACTCACGGATGATCCTCCTCCGCAGGCGTTATCCGGATCATCCAGGGTCAAGTTCCGCTCGTCCAGCGGCGATAGTGTGAAGAGGGATTAGATCCATCAGCCATGATTAACTCTACTTGGAGTTCTCCAGGTGTGGAGTTATCGCAGTTAGAGGTGTGTGGGATACATACACGGAGGCCTATATATAGGTATAATGTTCACGCCCTCATCTCCTGTTGTGGACAGGGATGATTACACTGGCTAAGGCCAATTCACCTCTTTCACACTCACGCCATCTTGTAATGGCCGTCAAATAGGAGTTATCGCAGTCAGGTGTGTGGTATGAGGAGGCCTATGATAGCAAACACATGGTATCAACTCTGAATGTCTGCCACATGTATGTACCGTATGCCGCTGGCGGGGTGGTTCTGGTCACTGTTCACAGGTGGCGTGCTATTCACCACTCTGCCTTCTCCAGGGCAGCAGTAGCGTGTATCCTCCCTCCCTCCCTCCTAGCGGTTAGCTGGGGTGGTGGTTGGGAAGGGAGGGGGTCCGGGATCAAGGATCAGGCGCTCACATAAGATCCCCCGGCAAGCCCCACCCTCCTCCAGCCTCCCGGCGGCCCGGCTCCCACCTGCCGCCTCCCCGGGCTCCCGGCCCCCGGCTCCAGGCTGGGATCATCCGCCGATGACCGGGGTCAGGTACCCACAGCTCGGCCTCCAGTGTACAACCTCCCCGGCGGTCAGTTGATCCCCACAGTAAACCACACACTGCTGACAGGTGGGTGGGAGCCTACGTCTAGCAAGCCCCCCGTGATCCAACTGGAGGATCGTTAGACCCTGGAGTGGTGCAGGACACAGAGTGACAGACACCTCCTTCTCCTCCTGGAGACAGCAGGGGACGGGTTTGGAGACGACCACACCTACTCCGCCCGGAGGACCGCGCCGCGTACCCACCCCCCGCCACCCGCCAGGCCGCATTCCTCCGTGTGATGACGACTTCTTACTCCACGGTCCCGGCCTCGCCAGCACGGCGGCGGGTAGACTGGCTTCAGCCTCCCCCTCCACCTACTCCACTCCTCCTGGGTGTGTCAGGCGTTAGTTGGGGAGTTCAAATGTTAGAAATTTCGTGATTATATCCATAATCAAAGACTTGAGTAACTCTTTTTTTTTGGCGATTTCATCGATTTTTCTTGATTAAGAAAAAAAAGATTTCGTGATTATATCCCGAAGGTTGTAGGACTTTGTGGGTTTTAGTCCCACTGCAGCCACTTTTTTCCCTTTACCCCCAGCAGTGGTAGATTTACTGCTATATCAAAGGCCAATCATTCCCTCAAGTCATTCTGACCCCAACTGGCAACCCTGTCACAGGGTTGCCAGTTGGGGTCAGAAAAAACATTGAAATCTTTTTCATTACAATACAGGGTTTACGCATTACATACACATTACAGTGAGGAATCAAGGGTAAGCTCAAGTTTTTACATGGGTCAGTAGGGAGGTTCAGTGGGGGATTATGGGCTATGGTTAAATTGGATAATTTAGCAGTTGGTATATGAATATTACACAAATTTCTTTTCTATTCTGAAAATGAAAACATGAATTTCAATGGAAACATTGAAAACTGGCATCCCCATATCCATAATCAATGACTTGAGTAAGTCTAGGCGATAGGCTCTGAGAGATAGAAGGAGGAAGAGGTGGGGAGCAGCTAACCTTGCTCAAGTCCTTGAGTATGAATATTCATTAAATGATTGAACAAAATCAAAATTACGTTTATTACAGTATCTACCCTCGCCTGACTGGCCCATGAATCAATTGTAGGGTGTAGGGGGAGGCGTAAGGCAGGCGGTGGGGTGGCCCTGTGGTAATGGCGGGGAGGGGTAGGATACAGGGACTGTGACCAGTCTAGGGAGCAACCTGCGATATTAAAGGCCAGGATTTTCACTACTGGCCACTGTGTCTGGCCCCACTGTTAATCACTCCTCCCTCCCTCCTAGATGGAGCTAATAGAGGGAGTGGCGCCTGCAGTGTTAGCATCCGGGAGGTGTCTGTGACATCAGTTTGATCCTAGATGTACATAATCATTAATAATAAGATTTGGGCGAGTCCAGCCCCCAGCCATAACGCGGGAGCCGGAACCTCCTGCCCGGGCGCGTTCGTAAACGCGGTTTATCTCACCCCTAATATTTTTGTCCCATAGGCTTAATATTGGGATCTGGTTTCACATGCCCCTACAGGTATTGCAGCCCGTTCTCCATAGTCTATAGCCTGTGTGTCATCCATTCTTCTAGTGTGTACAGGGGTGAGATAAATACAGAAAGCAAATTGTTCTGGTCAAAGAAGTAGTTCTACAACTCGTGGAGAATGACGACTTTGGCCAAAACCTGCTGGTTTCTTCTTTAGTTCCTGTGTCCTGTTTAATAACCTAGGATTGTACATGTAAACCATTTCCTGTATGCCATAGAGACCCAGGAACGATAAGGGCTAACACTTATGGGCGACCTTATAGACGGCTAATACTGTCTCAACGAACAGACTTCAATATTATTAAACGAAAACCCTTGTGCGAGTTACAGAAAAGGGTCTTCATGTACGATCCTAGATTATTAAACGGGCCCCAGGAACCTCCTGCCCGGGCGCGTTCGTAAACGCACACAGGTGCAGCAAACGGCTTCTATTTTTAATGATTACTGTTAGTTTCCTTGAATAAATGCGTTTCAATGAACTGCCTGTGGGGTGTGTGTACCAGGATTGACTTCATGTTTACCAACTTATCAGAGTATCAAAAATGTAAATATCTTGAAAGACTCGGTACTGGGTTATACAATATTTCTATGTAGGCCTACATGTAATTTCCAGGAATGTCAGTTGGGGTCGGGGTAGAAAAGGGGAAATATTTTCATGGGGAAATATTTTCATGTGGAGTTTCATGGGGGGGGGGGGGGGGGGGGTGGGAGGCATTGACCGGGGGTATAAAAAGGAGCGAATTTCACAAGGAAGGCATATCCACATTCAACCTCTATTATCTATATATTTTTTTTGTATATTCATATTCATTTATATTATATAATTTATATTTATTTACTTAATTATGTGTTATTGATAAACATTTTAATCTAATCGTTTCCTTCATTTATGTAGGTATTCTCTATTGAATAACCATTGACAGACTGAAAACCCCGCTTAAGGGGACACCCCGCTTAAGGGGACACTTGGCCCGGAACGGAGGGTGTCCCCTTAAGAGGGGTTTTACTGTATTACTTTTGTTTGACAAAAGGAAAAGCAATCACATACACTGAATATGAAAAAGTGGATTTCCAAGGAAAGATGGGAAACTGACATCTCTGATTCCATTCGGTCAACCAACGCGATAACAAGTATTCTGCCTATCTTCTCCTCTCTATGACCACACTGACTATCAATCTTCACAGGGGCACACAGCCAGGAAATAGCTATGCAATCAATCCTGGCTGGTTGGTCTGCAGACAGAAGATTCATGAACTGTCTCGTCTTCGTGATTGAGTCGCTGTTGCCGACTTGGCCACGTGCCAAAATCATGTCGACCCTCTTTCCGCCAACCGGGGTCAGCGTCTCAGCATCACCAAGTGGCGAGTGGAGATGCCATTCACTGCTAACCACAAAACATGTTCTATATGGGTGTAGGTCATGGTGCTACTATCCACGTAGTATAAATTGTCAATAGAAAAGAGATATAGCATACAGAAATGGTGCATGCTCCAGGTTGCAAAAGCCGGCGCATATGGAAAAATAGTGCATATGAAAAAATAGTGCATACCAAATGCACTAATATCAGTACGCCACTTGTCTGGAAAAAGTGGATAATAAATATGATATAGACTGGTTTCAGGTAAAAGCGGTTGTATGTACTCTTTGGAGTTGCCTAGGCGCAATATCCTCGCATCTGCTCGGATATCACTACGATTTAAATTGGGGTCGGAGCATACGGCCGCTTGTATCTGAAACCAGTCAATATTGTATACGTCTCCCTGTACTCGGGCTGGGTATCATCTTACCCTTGGTATTTTTGTCCCATAGGCTTAACATTGGTAACTCATTCCCTAGGCCCTTACGAGTATTACATGAGAGTGGTAACACACCTGCAATGGATCTCACAGCAAATCCCCCCTAGGGAAATGGTGTTGGCATTTGCCCGAATAACTGGTACTGGTTAAAATGTTTACCTTGTGAGGAGGGGTTTGTTTCAACTCCTTACAGCTTTGAGCTGATACTGCTTCCTTACATTTCAACGTTTGTTTGTTTATTTAGGTAGTTTAACGTCCAATTTGTTCTATTAGACTTAGTTTGGCTTACTTTACTAAATTTTGTATATCCTGTTGGCATAACAAGTTATGCTACCTGGTTGATCCAGGCATCTTACTCGTTTAGATTATATAGATTAAATCCTACATTCCCCGAGGAATCTGTACAGTCTGCATTTTTTTTAGGAATTTCTTCCTGCTCTTCTTTGGGGCCTGACACTGTAGCATGAGATGTTTTACACTCAGCAGAGTGTTGCATGTCTGGCACACAGACGCTACTTCACCTTTTAGGAGGCGCCCATGTGTCAGTTTGGTGTGACCGGTCTACAGACAGGTCAGTTTCACCTGCTCAGCTCTTGACAGGTTGTCTTTCCTTAAGTTCTGGCTAGTGGCCACTACAATTTCTTTTAGTTTGTTATCTCTCGCATGACATTTTAAAGTCGAGTCATTCATGCTGCTTTCCTGCAATGAAGTATTGCTCATTTCTGGCAATACATCAGGGATATAAATGTCCCTATATCTTAAGACATGCCTCCCACCTATACGATGGACTACAACGCACTACGAGAGACCTCCCGACATGCTATGATGTCTGCGACACTCATAGCATCATAGCATGTCACTGACAAATTGTAGAAACTGACTAATTGCCCTTTCTACATGGCTGAGCTCTGTGACAGTGCTATGAGACACTACGAAATTCAAATATGTTTGAATTTCGCAGCGCATCATAGCACGTTGGCATGCATCGTAGAGCTCGGCAACAAATCTTGGCTAATTGACGCGAAGCTCAACGATTGCACCACAACTTTGATTTATGTGTCGCAGGGCTCACCGACGCATTAACTGTAGTGCTCCAGGAGCAAAATCATAGTAGGCAGACACCCTCTCTTACCACTTGCAATGGCAGTCTCATTGTCCAACACGGAGAATTTGCCTAGAGCATGACCTGCTACAAACTCCCACAAGCGATGGGCACTACCAAGTGGTACAGATTAGTTTAATGCTACTTGGTACCAACTATTTATTACCACCTGGTATCGACTTGTTTAATACCACCTGGTACCAACAATTTAATACCACCTGATACCCACTAGTTTAATACCACCTGGTACCGACTTGTTTAATACCACCTGGTACCAACGATTCAATACCACCTGATATCCACTAGTTTAATACCACCTCAGGGATGTCAGTTGGAGACAGGGAAAAAAGTGGATACATTTTCCGTGTAGATGGGGAAAACTTGTCGTCCATGGCATGGGGCCTGAGGGCGGTTCAAACAACTCTTTTCTTGGCGTAAATGAGGCTAAATTAGTATTATCTTTATTTGACATAAGGAAAGCAATTACAGATACTGAATATGAAAATTGGATTTCCACGGTAAAATGGAAAACTGACATCTCTGCCACCTGGTACCGACTAGTTTAATTCCACCTGGTACCGCCAATTTAATCAGTGTTTTCGCCTACAAATGGCTGGCCGCCTACGTGCACGAAGATGATATTATTCTAAAAATAGAGCAGGTTCTGACCATTGCTGAGTAAGCAGATAGGAGAACAAAGAAGGAAACTAAGGAGGCCACCAACACATTGAAGAGCTGCCTTCGGATGTGCTCTTTTGTAACGTGGGTGTTATCAATATTGACACTAGAAGATTCGTCAAGGTATCATCCAGCTACTGGTTATAAATTAAAAAGAAAAAAAATAAAGAAAAGTAAGATTTCCCATATGAATATAGAATCTGGACACGTGACAGGAGTGGATTCTTTGGGGTTTTTTTTCAGCTACCGCAAAAAGAAATTACTAAAACAGCATACGATACCATTGTATCACTCATTGGGAAAGGATTCCTTTCAAGTGCGTGTGTAAATTCGCTATGGTGGAAGGATATACCTGGCATCCATAATACATGATTTACGTTGTTCAACTAAACATGTATATTATCCTAAAATCTTTAACAACCAATATATGCTGGCAATTCAATTGACACATCTTTAATTCTTTGGATATAAATACTGATACTTTTAATACAACCACAGTCACCGATCATACCGCAAGCATAACACAAGATTTCCGTTGTTCTACATCATTACACATGTATATCATCACATGTACACATGGAAGCATCATTTTTATTACCCACATAACACAGAGTGTCCATACTAGACTTATTGAGCAGCCTACGGATCGTTCCTGAGTAGAATAAAGAAATCCGGAATCTACTCAGTAGAATACGGATTTTTTTTGCCACCTCACGGGCAATTTAGGACCAATTTCATAGATAAATGAACGGCGCTTACGTCAAGTTTCTAATTGTTTACACTTTTTTTCCTTCTAATAATTAGTCGAAAGGTGACTAATAAATACATTCCCATGATTTTGAATAGAAGTGATAAACGTGGCATCAATTCTCTCTAACAGTAACACAGACCACCATGATTTTGATCTGCATGGTAGTAGTCTCCTTGTAGATGACACTACGCAATACGCCTCACTATCGCTTGGAGTTTTTCTACGTGTCAACTACGCTGAGCATACGGCCACTCAGATCTAAATCATGGTAATATTATGTACATCTTCAGGTATTTTATGACAAGCAATCCAAATGTTTTTATGTACCGATGTACACCTTTCTCTGGGGACTGGAATTATAAAACCTGACCAACAATCAGGAAGTGTGATCTCAGTTTGAACTCTTTATGGCTACGTATAAACATACCTGTCTTTGTCGGCCCGTTCTGACCGGTGTTTGGCGTTATAACAACACCGGAATTTATCTCACCCCTGGTATTTCTTCCCTTTCATACTCAATGCCCATAGAGTATTTAGAAAAAATACCCAATGGGAGATTATGTCACAAACATTAGCCAATCAGTCAATGTGATGAGTGAGATACATTCATTAACCTATTCAAGTTTATGGTCAGAAGTCGATCCCATCTCGTTTGAATCACTACGTAATTCACGCATTTTCACCTCGTGAATTACTACGCTTTTCAATCTCGATGGAATACGAGCTCTGACACTAAACTTCCATAGGTTTCCTCTATAGGTTTACGTTCACACATACCTGTTTGTGTCTGCCCTTTTTGGCCTGTGGTTGACGTTATAACAGCACCGGGATGTTTTAACATGGAGTACGTCCATCCACCACCACCACCACCATCTAAACAACCACTCCTCAGCCCTCTCCAGCGTGCTCGGCATACGACCGGCCAATTTGCAGTTTCTATCAAACACGACCGTTGCCCGGCAATGCACCACATTATATAGCCTATTTCCATACAGGTATATATATTTACAGCCAACGATTTGTATATATTGGCAGGTTTACAGGTATCTAAGAGGGAGACTCTTTATAATGGTGATGTGTCAGTCTATTTAAGTTAAAACCCTTTCAGGGCATTCCCCAGCGTAGACCGGATAATGCCTCGAGACATTATTTATGAAATTTAGTAATATTTACAATTTCATCAACTTATAAAGAAATAATCGATCAATAAATATGAAACTTTCAGAAAATATACCTATGATGTAGTATTTAATACTGTTTGTTAAAACAAATAATATGTATATGGATGACATGTCTTATCACATGGTCAAACAATCGAATAAATGTATAGGTTCGGACGAAAATCCACCAGTCCCATGGCATTATACCAGTCCCAAGTACCCGCCCCGACTAACAGGACTCTGCCACAGACCCCGCATATAAAGGGTTAATGGGGCTGGAGTAGCTTGCTGAGCCCTGCTTCAAGCAGTCCCATACACTACCAGCCCATGGGGCATGGCTCGGGCATATGGCAGTATTGCAGGAGTGTGCTGTGGCTTATTGTAATAAGCTCGCGCTTATCCTGCAGTCTTATGCAAGCCAAAACCACAGAGAAGTCAAAATATACAAACACACGAGGGACCTTTCGTGGAGGACTGGAGGACTCTACGTATATCTCATATTCATTACTCGACACTCATTTATATATATCATATATATTATGTTCTCATTAGGGACAACAAAATCTAGATGCTGGAGAGGCTAGAAGACAGGGATTTTGTTTCAGAAACCCTAAGCCGTTCTCCAGGGTAAATAAAAGCTTAAAAGAATGGTAATTTTTCTATATACACATTTTTTTGTTAATAAGAAATGAAAAAAAAGTACGACATAGACTCCGGAAAGAGAGGAGCAAGATGTTATGCCGCCAATCTTGGCGTTATTTAGTTTAATAAACAAAAAACAAAGAAATAAAAAACCTCTAGGGCACTGGACATTGGATAAAATATTCAGAAATGATAATCTAATTTGCGGACTTTTAAAATGTGTTTTTCAATAACCGAATATCTCTTATTTTCCAAACTGTATTTTTCGTATAAACATCACATCTAAAGCCAGAACCCTTGATACATTCTGCGATACTTCTAATATATGAAAGACAATTCCTACACATATTAAACGAAATCCACTTTGAAAAAGTACGTTGCACACCATTAGACAAGAAATCCCAGTATGCTCTATATAGATAGGGACCTTCATTTTTTCGATGACCATTATTTCTACATAAGATAACAAAAAGAGTCCGTGTTATTTTCCTTATATTCCTCTTCAAATAATTTACAGGGATGTCAGTTGGAGTAAAAAAACAACATGGAAATATAATTCATATTGTACTTGCTTCCCCAGAGAGGCAGTGAAATACTTTTTTTAAATCACCGTTGGGGATAAGTATTAAAGCAACATCATCATTTACAGAAATACATATTGGTGTTGGCCACGGCATATGGCTGAGGGTCTATGGGGGTGATTCAAACCAGTCGCATTGGCGTGTATGAGGCTCAATCAATATTTGTTTTGTTGAATACAAGGAGAAATTATTTCATAAACTGAAAACGAAAACATGGATTTCCGTGGAAGAAAAGCCTGTCATAACGGAATTTCTAAAGAACGATCTTAAACACCAACAGAGGGTATTTATGTTTCTTCAATCTGTCTTTCGTTGTCGCACATACAAGAAACTACATGTATATGCTACTTGGTCTTATCACATTCACTACTCAGTAATAATATGGATTTTCAAGAAAGAAATTGATCGAGCGCACAGCAAAATGAACGATGCGTTAGCCGAGTGAATATTCCGAAGCGCTCCAGATGAGATATGTTTCTGATTTCATCTTGGAAATACTTACACGTTTATTGCCCATTGAGTATGAGTTACTGTACTTGCAAGCCTGTTGAGTACGAGTTCCAAATCTTAAGCCTACGGATGTTCATACCAGGCCAAGGTATTAAAATATAGCGGAAACCTCTGAACGTTATGGGTCAGAGCCCGTATCCCATCAAGTTTAATTTGCGTTTTAATTCACATGGCGCCATTTGAATGGGTTTCTGAATTCATCTCACCCTTTACATTGACTAAAGCGCTAACATTTGTGAAGTAATCCCCCATTGGATATTATTCCTAAATATCTCATGGGCATTGGATACGAGTTCCTAATGTTATTATAAAGTCTATGGAGAAAAAATACCAGGGGTGAGATAATATGGCAAGATTTAATCTTAGCCTGCAAATATGTTTCTTTGTTTGGGTAGATTAAAGTCCAATTGGATAAATTGGACTTCTGCAAATGTGTATCTGTGTATTGCCCAATGAGTATAAGTTGCCGTAAGCCTGTTGAGTACGAGTACCTAATGTTACGCCTATGGACGCTTATACCAGGCTAAGATAACTATAACATATCAAATCTATGAATTTGTATTAAATCTGTACTCACCTCTTCTGATTCTGAATCCTGCGCGAACATTCTGCTGTCGTGTGAGATAGACGAGTCGAGGGAACTCGTATGACGATGACTAATAAACACCGGTCCTTTCATGGCTCCCCCGCGGTCGACCGCGTCTGTGGTGCCGGACGCGGGGTCGGCGTTCTCCGCGCCGCTCGGCACGGCAGCGTCCGTCTCAGCGTTCCCTGGCGCCACCTGGTGGTGCGGAGGAGCGGCGTAGAACTGCGGGACACCGAGCTGCTCGTTGTAGAGCATGTAGTGCGGGTTGGCGCCCGAGCCCGAGGCAATGATGGCTGATACGTTGGCGTAGTCGCCCGACCCGGCCGTGTTCACGTAGATATTCTCGTTAGCGGTAGAGACGCCTCCGTCGTAGAGTCCTGCTAACTCGTGCGGGTGCCTGCCCGAGAGAAGCTGGTCCATCATAGGAGTCCGTACCACGTCCGTCTCCGCAACACCCGAGGACGCGGTGACCGAGGCCGCTTCTCCCGTGCCCGGCTGCGGTGGCTGGGCGTGGTCCCCGGGCGGTGTCACCCCGCCTCCGCCCCCGCCGCCTCCGCCCCCGCCGATCTGCAGCTTCTGCTGCGACTCGAAGGCGAGGTTCTCCATGCTCTGGTCGAGGCGGGACTGCTCGACGAGCGGGGCGTGGCTGAGGTTTCTCCGGGAGACGAGGTCCGGGCTGCTGCTGACGGGGGCGCGGCGGGTCTGCGAGGCCAGGTCCGGCGTGGAGCTGCTCGGCCTCGGGTAGGGCGGCGGCGGCTTGTACTGCGCCAGGAGCGCCTCGCTCGTCAGGGTCTCCGACGTGCTGAACTGCCCGCTCAGCCCCTGGGACGTCAGCTCGGGCGTACTGTACGTTGGATGGATGATGAGACTGCTAGAGCGGTCCACAGGCCTATACTGGACATGGTGGTGGAGGTCCGCCCCCCCGCCGTACACTGAGTGGCTATAGGCACGCTCCGCCTGGGGGACATACGGAGAATACCCCATCTCCGGCTGGCTGTAGGCCATCATCTCAGGGTTGGCGTACACCTGGGCGTGGCTGATGTTGGCCACGTTGTTCACCTGCTCCAGGTTCTGCTGCGCCAACTGCTCCATGCGGCTCCGCATGAACGTCTCGTAGTCCGGGCTGGGTCTGTAAGAGGGCAGCACTGGCGTGGGCCGGGCGGGCGCTGTGCTGGCGAAACCACTCACCCCTTGTTGCTGTTGTTGTTGTTGCTGCTGCTGTTGTTGTTGTTGATTTTGTTGTTGTGAGTTCTGGTACACTCGTTGAGAAGGGGCAGCAGGATGATACTGTATGTCTGGTTGCTGTTGTTGTTGTTGCTGTTGCTGCTGTTGTTGTTGTTGCTGAGTCACTTGATACACAGTCCCGTTGGGATACTGAATGTCAGATTGTTGGTCTGCATAAGTGTGCGCTTGTGCGTAATATTCTTCTGGTGAGATCACAGTTTGTCCAGTGTCTGTAGGAACATGAATACAAGGACTAATTAAAGTACGTTTATAAAACCCATTATGTGGATCAAGTAAACAGGAAAAGATGGTTTGTACATCAGTTTATTCTTTTTAGATTTTTATTCTGGACGTGGCCTGCCCAGCCTGAACAGGGCCATGTGCCTTGGCACCTGTAACTTGACGTCTAAAGAGACACTTGTTGAAACCGTGTTTTCTTTGTAAACCACACCACTAACATAAAAGTTGCCATAATTTGTTGACATCTAGCTCAACTGCTTAGCAACTTACTGTTCAATGCCACTACCATAGCGATGTTGACACTGTGACATCATATCACCAAATGAGAATTTGATTATGACAGCACAGCCAACTTCACTTGAAATCGGCATTCACATGATAGCATAAGCAGTGAACAGATTGGCCTAGCCTTGTATTGCTATTCTCTATATCAGTTTTTACTGTGCTTACCCAGTAATTGTAATATGAATTTTGTCAGTACTTTTTCTTCTTTCCTCTACAAACGTACACTCTAGATATTCTACAGTCAAGTAAAAAATACTGCTTATATGCCAAGAGTTAATATTCAAACAAATTCGACACAATATTTTTGAACATTTCTTTTACCATATATGGGCCTAGACTTGTAAAGCCAAAATTGGGCAGAATCTTTATGATGAATACCAATTAACTCTCATAATATGAAGAAAATCACATAATGTAATCGCATAGTATTTCATTTGACCAATCATAAATAAGCACAAAGAATATCGTCATAGTAAATATTGTTTGTTTGTGGTTTAAAGTCCTAGGGGACCCGGAGGGTATATAGGACCCATCTTTTCACTTTCGTAGACTTATTTCAGTGAATTCTTTTCAAATATTGTATATACAATCAAAAAGATTTCTCTTTCAAAAACATGATGACATCTTCCTTTGGAATAGTTTCAAAAAATGTGTTCATGTTGTTACTGTTTTTTCAAGTACTTTCTTCTATTTTCTTGTACCTTTTGACAGTTCAGCATGATATGCTGAACAGTTATGGGTAAATTGCACATCAGAGAAAATACGTTATTTCACATTGATTATGAGCAGACGACACAGGGGGGGGGGGGGGGGGGGGGGGGGTGACGTCACTGACCTGAGATTTTGGCGGGAGGCGCGGTGCTTGAGGTGGCCTCAGGCTCGGGGTCAGCTGCCATGGCCAGTGCCACTGTTTGCTGTAGGTCCCTGTGGGAACGATGACATATAAGTAACTTAGCTTCCATACATTAATTTATTTCCGAAATGAACATACATGTATATATATATCCATCTTAAATGTAGTCTTCTTAACATTCTAATTTAGATAACCACCACATTTTTAGTTATCATTCAAGTCAGAGGAAAAAGCTTTCAATACCATATAGATCTCATCGTGAACATGTTCCTTGTTTAGTCCTTATCTTATTTCAAATGAGAGTTTTGTATTTCCATTGCTTTACCTACTTTCCATACACTGGCGGTTTGTTTTCTCCAGACAAGTATCTAAACTGTTAAAGGTTCTGAGATGTGCTCTTCCCCCCACCCCCTTATTCCATTTTCTGTTTTGGTTGAGACACAAAACACAGCACAAAGATTATACATTGGTACAGTAACCTTGTATAGATTAATAATAATCCTACTTCGATCCTGAAGGTCTGGTTAGTGTTTTATCATCCATGGTATACAAAGTACCCACTAAGAATGCATGGGGACTCAGTAAACCACTACCCATTGTTTAAAAACTGCCAGATACCATAACCAATCGTATATGGATTCAAATCCGTCATATACGGCCTCAAAGCCATGGTATACGGGAAAATAGTCCCTTTGTGCTATAGAGCAAAAAATATAGTGATATACCTTTTAATATGACAATTCCTGGGTTTGATTTATTGGAGAAGATGGATAATAAATATAACAAACAATGGTTATGTGGAAGGCGGCTTTGTAAACTACTCTAGTTTTACGTCGTAATACACTCGCTAATGCTCGTGTATTACGACGCATCAACCCCTCGTTGTTTACAGCCGCATGTCAACAAAGCCATCGATTATTGTCTATATAAATTTACCTTTCTCCTCAAATGCCATAGATCCAAGCATAAAAACGACATCCAACAATTTGCGTTATTCTTGCAAAAATATGAGCGATTTTTCAATCCCCACTGCATCAGAGTTTAATTCATTATCATGGCAAATGGTAACTCAAGGATTTTTTTGACCGATATCTCTATTTGAAGTGTAACACCATATTTTTCCCCCTATAATCAGTAGACATTTTAATAAAGCTTAATTTATGGTGATGAATATTGCCTGCTACATACGGTAAAGGCCCAGTGCTCCCCTCCTTTAGTGCCGCGGCCATGTTTGTGTCCGGTCTGTGGAAGGAAAATATCTCAAATATAATTCTTGTACATGAAAAAGTAGATAGACAGTACAATAAAGAAGCAATCAAGTAGACTTTATGGCGGTTATTTTTGAACCGACGTTTCGAGCTTTGCTGCCCTCTAACATGGTTAAAATTTACAGGTATTTATTGAGGTCAAAAGCCCTGCGAGTTGTTTATGACCGAGAATTCATAAAGTACTCTCTGAGTCATTTGTGAGAGAGTTCATCTAGGACGCTGTGAGTCGTTTGTGACCAAGAATCAGTAAGTGGTCCGTGAGTCATTCTCTACATAAGATCTTGTTCAGGTATCTGAGATTATGAAGACGTGGCTAAAACACCTCTCAGAAAAAAAAAAGAAAAAAAATTTGTTCAGGTATCTGTGCTGGTGTCTTTAGTTGTAGTCATTTGGGACTGTGTTGCATGCATTGCATTGATGCAGGTATAATTCAGGGTGTTTCGCCCTGCTGAGAACAAGGGCTATTTTTGACAGAATTTTAAAGTAGGATACTGCATCATCATTTACTATATATATAGGTAAACCCTGGTAGTCGGACATTATATATAATTTTTTTAACATTACAATTATATCACAATGTATATGAAGACATAATAGTAAACAAAATAACGCAATCGTAGGATAAATATGCATTAGACTTATATTACTACTGGGCAACAATACGACTCAATATGCTACTTTGATAAGCCATTCCTTTGCATGTCCATCCATTATGCATTATCAACATCTGGGCAGGAATAATTGAATAAAATATCGACAGGTGGCGCCACCAGTATACGTCACAAATATGCATACTAACTCGAACATGTGTGTATATATATCTGGTTCTGTAAAAAAAGCTCCTATTCATCACCTTGACTATCTCAGTAGTTGTACTATTACTTCCATCATAATCTATATGTATACTTACTCGAACATGTGCTTGTTTTCTTTGTAGAACCGAAGTTGTAACGTACACATTTTGAAGACATATTTCGCCATATCTGGGCTCTCCTGTAAACGGAAATCCGAAGGTTATTTCTCCATACGCCACATAGATAGAAGTTATAATCTCAGCGTTATCTAAATCTGCATACCTTGCTAAGAAAATCCGCTTGAACAACACATAAATTACATTTCAAACCTTACTATTGAGTATATATGTAGAAAGACCTGACCATGCTGTACAAGCTACAAAATGAGATGATAATTTGCGGTTCGTACAGAATGAGGCCTTTACATTGAGTTCTGTACGCACCATAGATTGTCATCGAGTTTAAAGCTTGTCAAGAATGTTGGGTCGTTCTATATTTCGTATATACCCGAAATTGATAAAATAATAAACTTTAATAAGTTGGCCTAACAACTAATGTTTTAGAAACACTGCATATTTACAGAATATATACGGCATGGGTATATAGTAACACACATTATACACGCAGTAGATACCAGGCTATAAACCCTGCGTCTGTTTTCAATAGCTCTATGTGGCCATCCCTAAAGTACATACGCAGAATTTCTGAAATTTTTGACCCCCCCCCCTCCCGATCTTGTACGCAATAGAACAAAGAGGGAGCATACGGAAAATTTCCAAAATTTTGGACCCCCCCCCCTCACCCCTCCCTCAGTGCGTACGTACTTAAATACAAACATGGATCGTGAGGAATTAGTAGGTTAGAGTGAGAGATTTATGGTGCTAGATAAGACACCCAGGCGCTCACCATGACATAGTTGACGGTCTGTTCCGTGAGAGACGTCTCGATGCCGAACACCCGCTTGTTGTGATGCAGGTTGTTGATGTCCGACCACTGGAAGTACTGAGCTGGCTGAGAGTTGTTGATGACGAAGATGCCGACGAAGGAGGACGACCCCAGGAGCAGCTCGTTGCCCGCCTCGTCCTGCGTCAAGCAGAGAACAGTGTCAGATAATGAGATGAAAATGCAGATTCATTTTTCTAATCCTTTTTTTCATTTAAGAAAGGTATAATTATAGAGAACGTCCTGACCATGCCGTACATGCTACAAAACGAGATGAACATTAATGGGGAATACGGAACGAGACGTTTACGCCGAGTTCCGTATTCACCGTTAATGTTTATCAAGTTTTGTAGCATGTACGAGCATGGTGGGGCGTTCTATATTTATTATATACCCGTAAATGTTGAAATTTAACCAGAACTTACTGTAAATACAAGAATTACGACGAATTTGTAAATCCACCGATAGCACAAAGTCGTCAGTACACTCTTATACGGATATAAGAGTGTACTGTTCAATGTGTTCAATTCACATAGCAACGTGCGTCAACGTGTTCAGTATACATAGAAACGTGTGTCAACGTGTTCAGTATACATAGCAACGTGTGTCAACGTGTTCAGTATACATAGCAATGTGCGTTGAACGTGTTCAGTACACTGCTATACAGAACCCGGTGTAGTATAATATTTATACGTTATACGGCGAAACGGTGCGTATTTACGATATATACGTCATGGGTATATAATAAAGGACAATTTGCCTTGAAAATTAAAACACATATCTCTTTCTTGAAAGTCGAATAGGAGCCATCCATAAAGTATGTACGCACTGAGGGAGTGGGGTCAAAAATTTCGGAAATTTCGCATATGTGTAGTTACGCAGTGTATATAATTCCCCATTACTCCTTAAGCATGTAAAACAAATTGTAACTTTTGATTTATGATGATAAATAAGATCTATATTATGATTAATAAACATCAAAATAACCTTCCAGAAATGGCCATTTAGTTGACCTCAAAATCTGTAGGGACTGTTTTTCCGGAATTTTCTGGCATGTTAGAATCTCCGGATAGCGAATTCCGGGAGCCCTATACATTTCCCATGGAGACTATGTAACAGGTGGGTAATAAATATATAGATATTACTCACCTATTATAAAGTCTCTATAGGAAATGCATAGAGCACTTGGAATCAGCTGTAATTCCTACAAAGGTTATCGTATACTAATATTTAAGTCTGTTCACTAAGACATTACGTGTATTAGCCATCCATAAGGTCGTCCATAAGAGTTCAATAAAGTTAACCCACATTGTCCCTGGGTCTCTATGTCATACAGAAAAGGGCCTGAATGTAGGTTCCTAGATTATCAAACGAGCCCGAGTGTCCCAGTTACCTACGATCACATCAGAATTAGTAATTTCGAGATATGCGATACAATAAATCCGTTTTACAGAGAAAAAAAACAAAAAAACCCAAAAAAACGTTTTACAGAGAAGATAACACTTGGCAATTTACTACCCAGTCGTAAAACCCAGTACGGCCCTTAGAAAATATTATATGCAACTGAATTAACAATTTTTTTATTATTACTTGGTTCTCTTTGGTGGGAATTCATCCCTGAAAATAACATCAATCTTACAATATTCCGTGTTTGTATTATACGGAAACTGGCTTCCTGTCTTTGTATGTCAAAAACATTTGGTAAGACCAACAGGACTGTTCTTCTAAAGCAATGTTCAAGAAATGTATGAGAAAAAAACCGCTCTATAAATATAATGATTGTATACCACTAGATCATCTCATCCCATTGACCATAAACTTTGTTCATGTATCACCCCTATGTAAACCACTAGGTCTTTGTACATGTTTCTACCCTGTTTCATTGTCTAATATGTGCGCGACAAAGAATACCTGCCTTTGCAGATTGTCATTGTACTTTTAATCTTGAAAAAAAGAAAAGAAAAAAGAAGATTTTAATCAGGTACATCCAGATGCCAAAGGCAGAGGGATGTATCCGATCAATAATTTTACCAAGTATTTTGACGTACTAAAAGAGTCAGCCCCTTTCCATATAATCATATACCTAAAAATGCCGAAAATTTAGATTGTCAGGTGATGTCATACCCCGTAAGTCACAGTGTGATGTATGGCCATAAATATGCCATGGGTAGCAGCGGGCAGTATGTGTAGGTCATACGGCCATAGATATATAATAATAAATCATAGCAGGAGTCTTATCTTGTGCAGCAGTCGAAATTCGTTATCAGTTAATATTGAACTGAGTGGTTGACCGTGTGGTTCACAAAAATTCTCAACAAGTTCATGCTCTCTTCAACAATCTCTCCCGAAGCACCTTTGGCTATGACAGATAAGAAATGTCTAGATATCACGAACCAAGTAATTGTGTAGTGGAATCCCAAGAACGTGGCCCTTGTCATATTGAGGACATTGATAAAGTTTTTATTATGAGCGTCTTTTTAAAGTGACAGTTATCATTTAGGACAACCGTGAACAGGAAAATAGGATTCTCCGTATGTAGGTAGAGCTAGTCTTAGTCATAACTATAAAATAGAATTCAAGTATTTGCTTTTCCTTTCACCCAGGCCACCCGTTGTTTTAGCGAGATAGTGGACCACTTCACTGCACCTGTTATTGTATATATCGCGCATGCTTTGCTGGGAGGGCAGATTTAGATGTAAGGAAAGACATAATCATAAAAATTTATTTTCCTATAGAGCACATAGTTATTGTATTATTGAAGCGGCTATCTTGGCCCCCAACGCTAAACAAAACACCAGGTCGCAGGTCCAGTTATCAATAGATTTATAAAAAAAAAAAATTTGTTTGTTTGCTATAAAAGGGTTTTAGCCTCATCCTATGATAAATCTCTAGATAATGACAGCAGAAAATAGTGCTTGTCCCCCGAATACCGTGGCGCTATCGAACAAATTCCTGGTCGATGATGGTGGAACCAGCAATCACTCTGTGTTATCGTGTCTTATTGTAGAATTCATGAATGCGTCACAAAAAATATTATCTCTTTCACAATGACTGAGTTTTACATCCGTATCTACTGACTGGCTGATATCACAACGAGATCGAATATGAGATACAGCGGACATGCAGGCAGGTAACAAAGGCGGAATAACGTCCCTCGAAAACCTGGGGCCCGTTTAATAATCTAGGATTGTACATGTAGACCCTTTTCCGTATGCCATAGAGACCGAGGGATGATGTGGGTTAACTTAATACATGTATATTCAAAACTTATGGACAACCTTATGGATGGCTAATACTGTCTTAGCGAACAGACTTAACTATCATTATCCCATAACCCTTGTATGAGTTACAGAAAAGGGTCTTCATATACGATCCTAGGTTATTAAACGGGCCCCTGGGCCCCACGATTCGGACGGGAGGTCATTATCAACTAAGCTATCCCCTATCACTCTGAATCAAAAATGGTGATTCCTATCTATTTTCCAATTACATAACATAATGCTCACTACCTCAAAGTTCCGGTTTCTTTCTACTATTTTAGTTTGTATCTGTATAAAATGAATTCCCCTGGTTTTTTTATTTGTGATGCTGAAGTTTCAAAAGCGTCAGAAGATAATCCTAATTCACAGTAATCCGGAATGTCCCCTCTCTTTACATACAAATTGCATAAAGCTAAACCATCAGGTTGCAAAATGGTTCATTGGATGGGGTGTTGTGGGTTGGGGGTGGGGGTAATGTCTTCAAAATGCATCCCCAGGGCGTCAAGAAATATAGTCTAATGTTTGACCATTGTTAAAATTTGCAATTTTGTAAATGTATCTGAGGTTTGAATGTGTTTTCTATAACCAAAAGACATGTAGCTATTGGGAATGGTGATTCTCTAACAACAATAATAATACACAGACTAAAGGCACGCGGGTCTGATAGGGACTGGCCTTTAGACGCCTCTGTCATCAAAGCCCTTTTTATTGCTACAGCGCTCGTGATCGACTTCCTTTTTCACAGGAGCGATTAGCAAAAAAGTTTTGAAAAGAGGCCCGATGAGCAAAAGAAATAAAACACAATAATTCTTGCTAAGCCAGCAAGGCAGCAGAAAAAATGAAACGGGTAATGTAAGATAAAAAAAGAGAGAGAATTGTTAAGTACTTTTTGATACATGTTTTTCATACCCATATCCTGAATATAAAAGGAGTGATTCTCTTAGACTTGCTCAAGTCCTTGATTATGGACATGATTAAGGTGGAGTGTGGGGGAGGGGTAAGGGAAGCGGTGGCAGCACAGGCGTTGGGGTAGGATACAGGGACTGAGGCCAGTCTACGGGGGGAGGGGGGAGGATAAAGGGACTGAGGCCAGTCTACAGGCGGAGGAGATGGGACACAGGGACTGAGGCCAGATTACAGGCAGAGGGGTAGGGCACAGGGACTGAGGCCAGTCTACAGGGGGATGGGATAGGACACAGGGACTGAGGCCAGTCTACAGGCGGAGGGGGATAGGACACAGGGACTGGGGCCAGCCTACAGGGGGAGGGGGAGGACACAGAGACTGAGACCAGTCTACAGGCGGAGGAGATAGGACACAGGGACTGAGGCCAGCCTACAAGGGGAGGGGGAGGACACAGGGACTGAGGCCAGTCTACAGGGGGAGAGGGAGGACACAGGGATTGAGGCCAGTCTACAGGGGGAGGGGATAGGACACAGGGACTGAGGCCAGTCTACAAAGGGAGGGGTAGGACACAGGGACTGAGGCCAGTCTACAGGGGAGGGGATAGGACACAGGGACTGAGGCCAGTCTACAGGGGAGGGGATAGGACACAGGGACTGAGGCCAGTCTACAAAGGGAGGGGGAGGACACAGGGACTGAGGCCAGTCTACAGGGGGAGGGGTAGGACACAGGGACTGAGGCCAGTCTACAGGGGAGGGGTAGAACACAGGGACTGAGGCCAGTCTATAATTCTTCAAGACTCCTGTTGGAGCGGAGCAGCTCACCTTGGCAGGGTAGTACTCGAGGCCGTAGCCCGAGAGCTGCTGGGCCTCGGTGATGTACTGACGCTCGGCGGCGGCGGCCGTGTGGCCTGACAGCTGGCGGTGTGCTGCGACGACAGCGGCGGTCAGCCGGCCCAGTACCACCTCGTCCGTGGTCATGCTCTGTCCAACAAAAAAACATATATAGTATTTATGTATTTGAGACGTAGCAAAAGACACCTCTGAATGAACCCGATACTACCTTGTTAATCACAACTTCCTGTCAGTTCAAACCAAGTTACCATGGAGTCTCCAGGCACTCTACTGGTCTTGGATCAGATTAAGTGGCGACCACCCATGGAAACGGATCCCAATTCGAGTCCACACTCTCCAAGCCTAGGCATGGTTTGTAGTGGCAAACCAAACATATATCTTGATTTTAGCCTGTAAAAGGTTTCTATTTGTGCTTATTAAAAAAGATAAATATTAACAAAGAATACAGACATTACTAGAACCCCGCCTAACAGACATCCTGCGTTAGCATATACCCTGCATTGCTCGGAAGGGTTCCCTCTATCAGATGTTTATTTTAAACCACGAGAGGTTGACGCGTAGTAATACACGAGCGCTAGCGAGTGTATTACGACGTCAACCTCGAGTGGTTTACAGAGCCGCCTGTCCACAAAATCATCGTTTGTTGCATTTATCATCCATCTTTTCGAATGAATTAAACCCAGTAATTGCCCTATTAACGGGTATAACAATAGGAACTATTTCTTTGCTCTATAGCAAAAGGGACTATTTTTCCTGTATACCATGGTTTTTATCGTAAAACTGGATGAGGTTTAATCTTGGTCACCGTATTCCACGACTGAAGTTTGGCAAAGTGACTTCATGAGGCGAAGCCGAGTGAAGTCCGGTGCCAAAACTTCAGGAGTGGAATGCGGTGGCCAAGATTAAAACGAATCAGGTTTTGATTTTATCCTACCCTATCTCCTCGATTTTGGAATATTACGTGATAACAATGCTGTATGCCACTAGTGGCATATGAAACTCCGTATGCCAGTCAGCGTGGCATACGGAAACACAATGTTAAGTCTATGGGATTTTATATTAGGGGTAGGATAAAAGGCCGTATACCACAGGTTTGAATCCGTATACCACAGTTGTGGTATCTGACAGATTTATACAATGGGTAGTGGTTTACTGAGTCCCCATGCATTTTCAATGGGGGCTTTGTATACGATGGATAATAATATCATGGTTCTTTGTGAAAGAAAAGTGACAAGTCACAAAATGGTATTTATGGTTGCAAATCATATTACTGATTATTATCATCAAGAATTTTTTTTTTTTTTTTTAAAGAATACATTAAAAAGCGCCAGAGCTTCGGAAGTGTGTCGTACAACCACTAAAGATGATTATATAGAACTGGATCGAGAATCATATAAATACTCAATACTCCACGAGTTTAGATGTGCTGCAGTCATCACCGGGACATCCAACCGAGTGGAGTATTGTATATTTTACGATTCGAGTGCGCTTCTGGCTTTTTCTCACTCCTTTCAATGACATTAAATAGCATCACAATATTAGAATGATTAAAATAACTTTGCAAATCTATAAGACGTCATCTCACATTCTCTCTGCCACGTCCGTGGCGTAGTATTGTCAGTTTACGTGGGTGATCATTGAGTATTTTTTTCTAATGTTATTCCTATGGCCAAACTTTTAATGAGGGGAGATAATGTCCATATTGATATACCCTTTAATCTGCCAATTCCTGTGTTACTCTATTGGAGAAGATGGATAATATATACAACACAGGATGGTTTTCTGGAGTGCGCTTCAACCTCTCATGGTTTACGACCGGCTGTCTACAAAACCATTTATTATTGTCTATCTATAACCTTGTATAACCAAGCAAATATATATTCCGACACTTACGTATAACCTCATAAGGCCAACTCGACATATTTCGCAGCAAATTGCCTCATAACCTGTCCTTCCAAGCACTGAGATGCGGCTCGGATTTATCATATATATATATATATATATATATATATATATATATATATATATATATATATATATATATATATATATATATGTGCAAGAAAAATGTATTTTAATCTAATTGGTGGTTTTGTTTAAAGATACATACCACGCATACCCGGCTATTAGGATATATCTAGTTAGCTGATGGTTATATTGCATCTGCTAGTAGGTCTCCATGGTGCGTTATCAGGATAAATATTTAATATGACAGACAGTCAATATACTGTTATCAACCTCTGACAAGTCTAGGAATACTAATTAGGTCTTAGCACGGAAGCGTATATCGTATTTTGAGCCAGTACAGGCCCCAACCTAAATACAAATGTTGGTCACACAGATATGACTCATAGATATACCTAATTCCGACAGTATCTTTTCTTGATAACAGACTAATACCTGTCTGTCTGAATGGGGGGTCTCCATATAAGGCGATGCTACATCCTGTCGGACTACTTTCTTGACCATATATGGCAAGCCGCTACGGATGGGTGATCACCTCCACACGTGATTTATACACCGTACCGTAAACGTGCCCAGAAGGTCACGGTCGAGTGCCCATGTGACGTCAGAGCAGGCGGTGCCTGACTTCTCAGGTATTTGACATCAGCTTTTTTTTTCTTCTTCTTTTTTTTTGCTGCGACCTATCACCTGGGTGCTGACTCTCTACATCACCATTTCACACCTACGCCTGCTATATTAAAGAAGAAACCAACAAGTTTTGGTCAAAGTTGTCATTCTCCACGAGTTTGGACGAAATGACAGCCAAGTGAATATCACATAGAGTTCAAACGAGTTGGACAACGACATCTTTGACCAAAACGAGTTGCTTTCTGTATTTATCTCACCCCTGTACATACTAATGGACGGCACACAGGATTTAGACCATGGAAAACAGACTGCAATACTCGTAGGGCATGGAGAGCGAGTTCCTAATGTTAAGCCTATGGGACAAAAATACCAGGGTGAGATAAAACTAATATCTTAGCCTAACGACACTCCATACCTGAATGTCAAAGGTCGCAGGCTATTTGAGTGAAGTGTGTCCATGACGGACATGACAGGCGAAGGAAGCATTCATTATTCATGCCGGGGGGAGGACAGTTTTTTGCGGCATGAAACGGTAAAAAAAGACGGTTAAAAACGTTCCACCCCCCATGAGAATACCCCCCAAAATGTTGCCCCCCCTTAGTATAACCCAAAAAATTGCCCCCCTGGGATATCCCAAGAAACGTTGCCCGCCCCCCTGAAAACTGTGCCCCCCGTCCCATTGTCATAAATAATGAAAGCTCCCTACTCATAGCCTCTGGAGGCGTGGCATGTCACACTGCGTGCCAGACATACCTGTAGTGTGTGGTTCCTACATGTTCTATTAACAATACACGTGTATTCTAATCCTGTGGTAGGAAGGCTTCCCTCTGCCCTCCCCACACCTCTCCCCTCCCCACACCTCTCTGCACGAGGATGTCATGTTCACCGCCCGGGGTGGACCCAGGGTGACAAGGTACGGCCTTTTATCTTCACAAGGGTTCAACTGGGTTCGTGCCTGCTTTCCCTGGTGCATTTTTACCCCTCACTATTCTCCTCGCACTACGGTAGGACGCGTTCGCAGAATCTGAGTAAGCACCATATTGGAAATGGGGGAAACAAATATTAACTTTTCTGAGAAATACAACCCTGTGGTGTACACTCTGTGTGGAATACAACGCCAGTCCCAAGAGCTGTAGAGGCATGTGAATACATGTATATGTGTGTTTATCTCACCCTGGTATTTTTCCCCATAGGCTTATTGGCTGATTGGCTGAGTAATTTCATTGCTTAATAATTACTCTGCGGTCAAACTTGGTGGAGTATATTTCAAGCTATTGTAATCTCGTGAGTTTCTTTCTAAGTACTAATGAGGAAATCTCTGAAGGTTTAGGGTAACAGTTCGTTTTCCATCAAGTTGGAATGAACTAGTAATTCACAAAGCGAAGCCGCGTGAAATACCTAGTGATTTAAGCGAGATGGAATTGGATAGGTTTCTGAATTTATCTCGCCCTTCACATTGACTAATGGGCTAACCTTTGTGACATTTTTTCGAAATACTCAATGGCCGTTGGATACGAGCTCCCAATGTTAAGGCTATAGGAGAAAAATGCCAGGGGTGAGATAAATGATTAGGTTAACCCTGATTAAGATACATACCCGTGGTAAAAGTACCAGGTCCTTGAAGAATTCTGGAGTGTGTTGGTTGGGATCATGGTCACCAAATTCAGCTGAAATGGTAAGTAAGACAGAAATAAGTTCTGTAGGACACATCTCATCTCATCTCATCTAAAGCTATTCTGGTTGTTATTTGCCATTTCTGACTCGCAAGAGTCCCTATGTACTTCTATAAAACTTGAATCTGTATATACATGTACAATGAATCTGTTGCGGCAAACAAAACCTGCTACGACAGAAGACTGCCAATGTAATTTACTGAAATTTAAAAATAAATAAATAAAAAAGTGGGAAGATTATTTCTAATAAAACACATTCATTGACTTATGTTTTACCATTTCCATATGTATGAACGTGTGCATAAAACATATATATATATATATATATATATATATATATATATATGTATATATATATATATATATATATATATATATATATATATATATATAATCTTCCATAGTACAGATCTCTTTAGAAGACTAGTTCTCAAATATCTATAATAATTAGAAAAAGATCTTGCACATAATTTTAAACTTGATGTAAGCGCCGTGCATTGTTTATATAAAATAGTTCCTAAAGTACCTGTGAGGTGGCAGAAAAAGCCATATTTGGAAAGCCGTATTCTACTCAGTAGCGATCTGTAGGCTGCAGAGGTTTAGTATAGAGACTCGGTATTAGGCGGGTAATAAATCGAGTGAGGAACTTACCTTGGACAGAGTAGCTCGCGAGTCGCACTGCTCTCTCCTCAGAACACGGCAGTTTACCGTCAATCACGTCAGTCTTCAGTTGTAAGTAATACTGATACCTTTGGTGTAGAAATATAAAAGTGAATTATATAAGTCAGCCATTATAATCATTATCATTATTATTATTATTATTATTATTATTATTATTATTATCATTATCATTATTATCATCATCATTATCATCATCATTATTATTATTATCATCATTATTATTATCATTATTATTATCATTATTATCATTATTATTATTATTATTATTATTATTATTATTATTATTATTATTATTATTATTATTATTATTTACGTAAAAGCAAACGTTTGGAGGAGCCATTATATATCGGTAGACAGAGTAAATAGCAAGGTTGTTCTGAATGAATACCAGAGGATCGAATAGGGTTCGATATTGTAAGAATGAAGGAGAGATGGATTTGAAACTATTTTCTTTCCTAGGTAGTGCGGGGAGGAAAGATTATTACCACATGATGGCTTTCTACTGTAAACCTATTAACATCTGTAGAATTAGATTTATAGTATCAATATATCATTGTCTATATCGCGTTGACTAAAACATTGGTGTTTAGTAGCTGCCAAATCAAGTTAACTATTTTATCAATTTCGGGTATCAAGTATATAGAGAACGGCCCACCATGCTTGTACAAAGTCCCAAAATTCTATGATAATTTACGGTTTGTACGGAACTCAGCGTAAATGCCTCGTTCCGTACCAAGCGTACCATCATTATCTCGTATTGTAACTTGTACAGCACGGTCAGGTCGTTATATATAATTACCCCCCCCCCCCCCCCCACCCCCGACTACATCGCTGGGTACCTTTTAGAACTACATGTTGTATATACATTTGGAGTTTAGATTTAAGATACGAGGTGAATAGCATTTCTGGTTCCAACCGGTAAAAAAGAGAAAAAAAGGAGTTTAAGATGGCGGTGGTATCTAAGTTTCTATAACTTTGGTCACCTGTGTTTTATGTTTAATCGCTAGGTCCCTTTCTAATCCCCTCTGTCCCTGTTTTCGTAATCCGGTAAATACCGTAAATCTGAGGTATTCTTAGCTTATTCCCCTCCACAACCTGGTAGAGTACAAACGATCCCGTCTCGGGAGCCGCCCCAGCCCCAATCCCTGCCCCTGTTTTTATAAATCCTAGACCCATCCCGCACCTATACGGTTTTGAACGCCTTATTGCTGCTACCAAAGAAACCCCGCAGTATACAATAAAAGTTCAGGAACATAGAATCCAGACGGAAATATTGCCTTTTTTCGGGGAGTTTAATTTCTTCATTTCTGACAGGGTTGCCAGCTGAGATCAGAAAAAACATTGATTTTTATGTTTGGCAATACAAGGTTTACCCATTACATACACATTACAGTGGGGAACCATGATATACTTAATAAAGGCTACTTGTTGCCGAAACGTAGTTAATATTGTTCTAATAAAAGCCAATCAACATAACCAACTTGGGAAGTTGCTGTGTTGTACTTGTTTAAAACCTTCTAGATTAATCAAGGGAAAGCTCCAGATTTGACATTGGTCAGTGGGGAGGTTCAGTGGGGGACCATGGGCTGTGGTTGAATAGGGTACTTTAGTACTTTGTATATTGATACTACACGAGGAATTATTTTTAATTCTGAAAATGAAAAAATGAATTGCAATGGAAACATTGAAAACTGGCATCCCTGTGCAGTGTCACACAACAGCAAAGGCATTCAGCGAATTTGCCGGTGTGGTTTGCCCTTGCAGCATCTCTTGGTAAAAATATCCATAACAGATACAAAAATTTGATCAATAGACAAACTACTGATCAGTTACTCTACATCTAAAAATTGTACATAATACAGAATATGGTAGTATAGTTGCTTAAAGTTTGAAAAGTGTGCCACATTGCTATCGGGAACTAGACACACGCCAACAAACAAGGACAGTGGGCACCAGGTGGTCAGATAAATGGACCGGCAGCCGAGTAACACCACACCCGCGCATACTGGTCCACTGTGTACCCTTATACATCGCCGATATTAGTCATAACACATCGACCTAGACGCTATAGAATGTATTTTTTCTTTTCAAGAATATATCAGGATTTCCAAATGTCCTTTTACAGACCTATTGATTATGAAGGATGTCAGTTGGGCGCATGAAAAAGAGAGAGGAAATAGTTTTCATGTGGAATTTACTGCCCAAGAGAGACTGGGAAAGCACCGATAACACATCGTTTTGGCCATGGGATGGGGCTAGGGTGTGTAGGGAGGTTTGAATCACTGGTTATTAGTGTGAATGAGACCAAATCTACTTTTTGTTTTACACAAGAAAAAATAATTTTATGAACTGAAAAAAAAAGTGGATTTCCTTGGAGGAGAGGAAAACTGCCATCTCTGGATTATATGAGCCTGACATCCCACCACAGATTCGAAATTGTCAACACGTGGGGGTGGGGTAGGGTGGGGGGTAGGGGTGGTTGATAGAAATATTTGAAGACGAAGATTCCCCGTCCCTTCTCTAGTCGTCTACCTTATAATTCATATGCCCTATAACGTTAAAATTCTACAAGTAAACTATCAAAAAGAACTACGAACTCAGTGACATGAGGCCAATTTTGTTATAGAATGTTTGTCAAAATCTAGACTAGTTCCCTGCTCAATGAATAATGGGACAGGTAACGCACGATCTGAAACGATCTTGAACTTACGCTGGTTTCCCCGTCTTTCGGAGTGAACGGGGGAACCAGCTAAATTTCGCTGGTCCCCCTATCTCGTTGGGGAACCAGCGTAATAGAAACCTTTTCAATTTCACAGGGAACCAGCCCAGTTACATCCTACAAAACATCAGACAAATGGTAGGCGATACCTGGCCTAATATGTGCGGAGGACATAAGCCAGATTTTCAGGCTAGTTAACATACTCCCAGCTGTCACCGTAGGTATGACGTATATATCTGAGTCACATAATCGACAACACTTTCCAAATATATTGTTACGCAAGGTTTTCTTTATGTTTCGATATCATGTTTTGTTATATTATAATGAAATTAGAAATACATTTGAATCATACATGTCCCAAAATCAAATAACAGTATATTTTGGTATGGCACATCAAACAACCCAAGGTTTAACTTTATCAGGCAAAAAGCCATTTCCACTGGCCGAATATTTGCCATTGTTCTGCAGTCAGGAACCACTGTCGGTTTTAGGGTATACTGACGTCAGATCGGTGAATGGAAACAGACATGCAGAGAAGTGTTTACTGATTGATTATGCATAGATTATGCAATAAAGCCACCATTGACTGACTTGGTCAATTACCAACAGAATCAAAGGAGTTTGAAATCGTTTGTGATGGCCATTGTGTTTGGAGGACAGTTATGTCTGTATGAATCTGTCAAATGTAGCAGAAACAAGGCATACACTATACATTCACCAATTTTTCTATACTGATGACCAGCCATTGGCCACCACCAACCAACCTCTAAAGCCATTTTCCACTAGCAGACAAAAAAAACCTGCACTGCTTAACTGAGTTCTATGTATAGTTGGTTGGTGGTGGCCATCAACTTCATGTCTACATCTATAAGTCAGTGAGGGTGCAGCGTATGCCTCGTTTTTCCCAAATTGGAAGGTCCATACTGACAGATAGTCCTCCAAACTCAATGACTATCACCAACGATTTCAAACCCCTTTGATTCTGTCAGAGGGTGAAGAAGTCAGTGGTGGCCTTATTGCAAAATCTATGCACAATTAATCAGTGAGCACTTCTCTGCACGTCTGTTTCCATTCACCGATCTGGCATTGATGGTTCCCGACTGCAGATCGGTGACGAATAGTCAGCCAGTGGAAAATAGCTTTTAAACTCACACTCTCCTGTGGCTCAGTTTCCTGTCTCATCTGCCGCAGCAGATTCCAGATATAGGTCACCAGATCCAAATACTGTTTACCCGATAGTCCTGTTTAACCCTCTACTTGAGTAAGCAGATCAGAAACTCATCCAACTTATCCGAATACACCAGGGATGTATAAATAGATAACGTGCCCAGCATATCATGCAATATCAATATTATACTAGTATAAGCTAGAAAGTTTTTTCCAACTATTTTTTCGTGGGTCAGCAATTGTCTCTGTGATTTCAGAGGGGAGACTATGTACAATGACGTTATGTTTAAAAAGTTAACTACCGGAAATAGGGGATTTTTCCCTATTCATCAAGAGGACTTATCTATAATCTATGAGAAAAAGTAAACTTGCAGTAGAAGGAAGTGACCTATTTCAGTGGTTATTCTAAATGACCATTTAAAACATGGTGCTTTGCTTCAGGTTTCCATAGTCGGGCTATCATTCACGCATGGCTGAGTGCTTTCACGTATGGCTGATTGAGTCGTCCTTATTACAGAACAGGAATATCCCATTTTCTAGTCATATTTTCACCATTAAAAGTCCTCAAATCTCTGAAGTGATAAATCTATCACCTGAAGAAGTGCTATAAAATTGTATGAAACATCGTGTTCACCCCTCCCCCCCCCCCCCCCCCCCCCACGCTGATTTTGTACACCACACCACAAGATTGTCATCTTGGTTGCAATACAACAAATTTGAAGAAAATCCACTGTGTCTGGTTGTTTTTTTCTACCACATCTATTGCTCGATTTGCAACTTCTTCACAATGCCCTATTCTACATCTACCAAAAAAGAGAGATCTATTCTGCAGCTTAACAGACTTTCCCTTCACCAAAGGGCATCAATCTTAGTGAACGTTTTCGGATAGCAGCTGATCTTCCAACCTTCTACTACGGCCATTGACACACTCTCAGGCGGTCGTATGGGGTCTGTCCTACCTCATTGTCAACACGCATTATAAACATCGAGAGCTGTTATAGCGTGTGACCGCAACCTAGAAAACCATAGTCCTCGGCCGGAGATTTTGTTTAATTTTGGCCACTATACATATCTGGGTTAGTATTCGCCTACTCCCGAGGATCAACTAGATAAATCTGGATCTGGAGCGGACAAATAGATGTGCTTGTGAAAGACTCCACGTGGCGAGGTATTGGGTGGAATATGCATGGTTAAAACAACGTTTCCCAGTAGCAGGGGCTAATGTTGCTATGTGGAGATGGGCTTTAACATTGGTAATGTGTTTTTTTAATTGTATGTATCAGTATATTTTTGAGTTATGGGCTGATGTGGAGAGATGTGGGTTTGATACTCGATGTGTTACTAAATCAAAAGGACATTAAGATAATATAAAGATATCACAAGATATGATTATTTATATGGCGTAAGTTGTCTTCACGGAATGATATCACGAAGCAGAGCTGAGTGATATCTGTAGCAGGAGACAACAAACTCTAAGTAAACAATTAAAGTAGAACCCCTGCCTAACGGACACCCTGCATCAACTGACACATTTTCCTACATAAGCTGTTTATTTCAACCGTGTGTAAGCGGGCATATTTGCCAGGAATGGAGGGTGTCCACTTACGTGGGGTTCTACTGTATATAAAATTGAGTGACGTTTAGATTTGATCCTACCCCATCACATGTTTTTAACTCTATATGTCATGCCTGGCATATAAATATTTTATGGTATAACCATGGCACACAGTCACACCATGTTCATTATATGGAGATTTATATGAGGGGTAGGATGAATAGGCAGCAGTCCATGCTTGTTGGTGTCGTTACGGTTAGTGTGACGGATAGACTTATCGAATGCTGGATGATATGGTTGGAAGCTAGCACGCTTTGGACGATACACTTCATAAATTGGGCGATACGCTTCGTTCTCGGGAGGCGACATGGTCGCACTCGCAGTGAACAGCGTAACAAAAATTAGCAAATAATTATGTGATGCCTATCGTAAATAAACCTAAAACTGTTCTCCGCACACCTTTAGCTACCTTCTGATCTTTATTTAAAGTTTCTACGTCAATTCTTGACAGAGTTCTGACACAATTCGAAAAAAAACCGTAGCGTCTGTCGGTCACCCGCTGAAAACCAACCCGTCCCGATACCGCTGTATCGAGTTCAGTAAATAGTGGAGTAGTAAGGAGTCGGGTAGAACACTTACCTGACTGAATCGTCTGACAAGCAAACAGTTCCAGGCACGTAGAACATGACCCCGCAGTAGAGCATGGGCGAGTGGGCATGCTTCTCCAGCTGCCTCCTCAGCGGCTTGTCCAGTTCCACCCATCGGTACTGCAGCTTCTTGTTCATGAAACGCAGCCCGAAAAATGTCGTCTGCAAACGAAAGTATTCCCTATGTGTTACATATATGGAGGCGGTACATATCAATAAATTACAAATTTTTTATTTCTCGTATTCAAAGATACCGTAAAACCTGGCTTATAAGCCGATTTATTAAAAGGGATTTTTAAAAAAATCGGCTTATATATCTTTGCCAAAGTCCTGGGTCGGCTTATAACCGGGGTTTTTCGAAAATTGATTTTTGAAGAAAACAAAACAAAATCAGTACATATCTATAATAAAGTAACAAAAAATACAGAAATATACGAAGGTGAATCATTTAATGGTGGCAATTTGAAATGCCCCCCCCCCCCCCCGAATCGGCTTGTAGCATTTTGCTGAAGTGTGTCTGTGTGTGTCTGTGTGTGTGTGTGTGTGTGGGGGGGGGGGGGGGGTCGGCTTGTAACCGGGGTCGGTTTACTGTATATTCGTTCATTCAAACAAGAAATATAGTTTAACAATGACGCAGAAACAACCTCAACCAAAATATATAAATAGTACATGACAGATATGGGTATATATAGGTATATTCATTTGGTTGTTCTCTTTACATATTAACAAGCTATATGAACTATCTCTGGTCAGTGACCTTTATGATTATTTATCTTCTTCATTAGACAATCCCATTATATAACTTTTGAATGATAGGTTTCTGTCAGTGTAATATAAGCTCATAAATCCCTTATCTTATATAATATATGAACTAGATATGGAAAAATACCGATTTCTATCTGTGTGCATTTTTTATAAGTATATCATTTCACAATTTCACCAGACCCCCTATCTTCCCCAATACCCCTTTCTTAAACATTTGAGGTGTTTCTTCTAATCCGTATAAACGAATAAATACACAGCATTTACTGGCTTCAGATACAACCGCTTTTATCTGAAACCAGTCTATATTGTATTTATTATCATACACATTTTACTGACAACTGGTATACCAATATTAGTTCATTTAGGTATGCACTATTTCTCAGTTGGCACTATTTTTCCGTATGCGCCGTTCATTGCAACCCGAAGCATAAAACATATCCGTATGCTCCGGGTATTTAGAAACACGCTCCCCATGTGTTTTCCTTGGACATTTCGTGTTAGGTGGATAATAAAATAGTGGGCATGCAACAAAAAAAAAGAGCTCCACAATTCATAATATGAGGTATACGTCTAAGAGCACAGATAAGATTAATTGGAGAACTTGACTTCCGGTCTAATCGTAACTGTATCCAATTGGATCTGTTTTTGCAAGTGGCCAAACGAAACTAAAGCTACAAACTGATTAAGTCCTGTCAATTTTTTTTCTGTTAATCTACATGTATTTGAAACACATCACGTTTAGAATACGAGGCAATAACACTTATAATTTAAAAAGATATCATACGCATCACGGGCAGACCCTGACAAAAAGGTTCAATGAAAAATGATCCTCCTCCTTCCCACTGCCTCTGCCAACGGGAAACATTTTGCCGAGATTTGCCAAAGATACCAACAAACCTAGCATTCCATGCCACATGGTCATGTCCAACCCATGGACTTTAGTGATAAAAAATGAACAACTAACTGCCTGTCTTTTTGTAACTTGTTATCATGGTTGGCTCGCTGACTAGTTGTTGGTGATGTATGTCTGCTTGTACTTGTTGAAGAGGTTAAAACATCTTCATGTGATCAAAGTGTGCTTTAGAGATTAAGTGATAGTCAATTTTGTCTCTTAGATAGGAGACAACACGAGGTTTTTACTAGATGCTATAACTCATTTATCACAGCCTTACATTAGGTCAAAAACTCAGGGTTTTTTTCATTTGGAAATCGCAAACATCTAAAGACAATGTTCAGAGGATAACTCAACTGTTACCTGAGTGGTATTGCAGGGTGATATTGAAGCCTATAGATGACCTCACCCTGGTATTTTTCTTCGCAGCTTTAACTGCGCAGCTTTAGGAACTCATACTCCACGGCAGTGAAAATAGTGTACCCGATACTCACTGGCTAATTGGGTGAGTTATTTTAATGATTAATAATGTTCCTGGTCGTGGATATGGGGTGAGATAAAATCAGAAACCTTCTCCATGAAAATAACTCGGTCCACACTCCACCTTGTTTGATCGCTATATAATTCACTCAGCTTAGCTTCGTGAACTACTTTGTGGTCAAACTTGGTGGAGTATGGACCAAGTTATTTCCATCTCATGAATTTCCTTCTAATAACGATGAGTATACATTGACTGATGGGTTGTAAGCAATGATATATTAGACAAAGTTGCATTTCACAAACTTGCGAAGGATTTCCTAATGGATAGAATCTTTTTTAAATATTTTTTTGGGAGGGGGAGGATCAACGTCACGGGTCATGTACTAAACCGTTATTCACCGGGCGGCCAGGGTTTGTTGTTTGAGCGTTAATCCCTACATCTCGAGCTGCCCTGGGAGGCTCATGCACAAGTGTAGCATATCTTGCAGTGGGTATTAGCCCAAATAATTTTTGCACCAGTGGGAGTTGGTGGGGAAGAGGCCCGCGTACAAGTTAACGGTGTTGTTGTTGTTGTTTGGGTAGTTTAATATCCAATGTAACGGTGTTGTGACACCTGTCTGGCCACCACACACAAATACACAACAAGGATTTAAAATAATCCGGAGTGTATTTGATAAGATATCCATCCAAACTGACCCCTTGAGCGGGGTTGAGAAGCATTTCCGTACCAGAAAACTGTCTCCTTAAGCGGTGTTAAAATGAACTATTAATGGAGGGGAAAATTCTACTGTATTAAACAAAATTGCATTCCACAAACTTGCGAAGGATTTCCTAATGGATACAATTTTTTAAAGAAATTGTTGGGAGGGGGAGACCAACGTCACGGACCATGTACTGTGCATAGTGCAGATTAATCATCCCTTCACTGGCTCTATCTGAAAATGGTCTCCTAATGGATAAATTAGATCTAGTGATAATTTCATATAATATCACTTTCTTAGTGTCATCCATGTTTTCTTGGCGATTGCCACCTTGTGAACCTCCATATGACAGGTCTGAATTTACCTCCGTTCGGACCTCAAGTCCAATAGAGAATGTGGATATTCATATATAATCGCATGGCAGCCTCACAACAGTAGTATCGGTCGTCTTAACCATGACAGTCTGTCAGGGCATCTCAGCGTGTGAACCATCTTTTATTAGACTGAATAGTTTACCACTGTAGATCGCATGGAATAAAATTTTGTATAGGGAAAAGTTCTTTAATTTTTTTCTGTTGACACAAGCTTGACAACCCTTTCATGGCCCTAACAACATAACAAACAAGAGCTGCCACCCCATTTGTCGGCCCCACTATGATTTGTCACATTGGGTCACATGGTACAAGATTATAAAGTGCTGATTCCATCAGGAACTGAACTGTTGGCTTCTAAGGTCTGGTTGGATCGCAGCAGTGGAATGAGCTATACTAGGAGCTCCACATCCAGGTCTAGTGATCTTACAAGACTTAATAATGGTAATATGGGGCTGTTCACCGCTGACACTACCGTATAGATGCCAATTTCGAGTGAAGTCGGCTGTGCTGTCATCATAGAATTTTCGCTTGGTGATGTGATGTCACAGTTTTGACAAATCTATGGTAGCAGCATTGTACAGTGAGTTGCTATGATATTGAGCAAGATCTCAACAAATGGGGGCAACTTTGGGTATCTTTGTATCATTTACAAAGAAAATATGGTTTAAACAGGCGTCTCTTCAGAGGTCAAGTTGAGGTGCTGTGGCACACGAACCTGTCAATGTTTGACAGGCCGCCTCCTAAATACTAGTGTATCTTTTCATCAGAATTTAACATTTCTACAAGTTGTGAAACGGAGAAATAAAACAAGTTTGAGCTAACTGTGGGTTTACTACAAGATTTAGTACGATCCAGCAAAATGCAGCCAAGTGCTAAATGACACAGCCCGACCCTGCCATGCAAAGTTTGTGCTGGTGGAATCAGCACTTAAAAATTGTATGATTGCGCCACTGCAGTCGGGGGACAACCACTATTTTCTGCTGCTATAATCTATAGATAATCGTGGGAATCATGAAACCCCTTGATGGCAAACTCAAATTTTTTTTTATAATAAAATCCATTGATAACTTGACCTGCCATCTGGTGTTTTGTTTAGTGTCAGGGGCCATGATGGCTGCCTCCATAACACAATAGCTATGCGCTCTATAGTTACGTTGGAATCTTGGAAAGGGTTTAACCAAAGTCCCCTTTAATTTCATTATAAGAAGGGCTCAGCCGGGAAAAACAAATCCCGATGAGAAAAACACACACCACTTAATGGTCATAACTTCTGAGGTATAATTATACAGAATAAACCCCTAAACAGTGGTCAGTTTGTTAAGTAAGCTTAGTTACTAGTTTTGGTATTTACCTGTGGCCTTCTTCATGGCATGGCAAAAGAAAATCCCTATAACAAATTTTCTTTTCTGCTTGTGCATCCACACTAATGAAATGAATGGTGGCAGACTTATTAGTAGTGAGGATGACTGATCTCATAATCCCTATGACTAACCAATACAATGTTCACCCGGTGTATACAATATAACTTATCAGTGATTTACACAAGAGCTTACTTACATTGGTGAGGTCGATCCGTTGTGCAATGTTGTCCAGGCATTCCTGTCCCAGACTGTCCGAACTAAGAGTACACTCCTTTAGCGTCTTGTCCAAAAGATGGACACAGACAACGTAGGAACTTTTTGTAGAGACATTATAGTGCCTTGCTCGCCGTAGGCGAAATTTGAAAGGCATATTGGACGGTCGCGATATTGTTCTCACAATAGTTTTGATGAGTTTCCAATTAGTGTAATTCCTCCATTAGACGGTGATGAAACCTGAAAGTATACAAGCACACTTTGTTACATGACATAAATGAATGTAGAGCGTGTTATTGTGAACAATTTCCTGAGCAAAGTTAAGTATTTGTAAGCAAGTCCATGGTCCATGTTTCCTGAGATGGAATATCTAAAGTGCTGGTTCCACCAACACACAAGATCTATCAAGGTATGTCACAATTTGCTTGTCTTGCTAAGATTCAAGTAACCATGTGCATTTTTGCCAAGATGTATCAGTTTTGTTAAGCACCTTCGCTGTGCTCTTGCCGTGATAGATTGTGATATGCTGATTATCTTAAGGCCCGTTGACCCGAGGCAGTCACCGCAGGCACAGTGGATCTGAACATTCACTACAGGCACAGTGCACCCAAACATTATCAATACTACACCCCCAGCAGTGGATAGTATTTCATAGAAGTTTGTGGACAATTAGACAATAACAGTCTATGTTTACATTAGGTTAACACAGAACAACCTCTAGACCACCAAGTGTGTTTGATTGGCTTTTATCATTGATTTTGGTTCACATGGAACAGTTAACGTTAATAACCAACGTTTTGGCGATGGGGCCTTCTTCAGGGTATCAACAACAATAACAATAGCCATATGATAAACGTGTCTGGTCATAGGTAGTGTTTAATGATTCTATATACATCATATACATCTCTCTTTAGACCTACTGTGAGCGGATAACCCATATCTATAGATTTTCCCATCTTGGTAACACAACTCAACTCTCTTATCTAGAACCTTGAGCATAAGTTGCCACTGGGATTTAACTGTTTTTTATGGTTCAGAATGAACCAAATCAATAATGTTTAAAGGTTTCTCTCGGGCTTATACTGCATGGTATTGGCGTACATTACTACCTTATCTTTTCTAGATCTTCATTGAGTTTCAAAATATCCTCAAAATAGTATGCTACTCTCAACTACATGTATAATAATTGTGTACCAAATGAGATTTGTTCAGAGATATTTCCAATCAAAAATATCGAGGAACAGAGGGAATTCAGGTACACTCACTGTCTCCTTGTCAGTATATATATCTGGAAAACATTAAAAGAGCCATTTTACAACTAACTTTTTTCTAGAATGACAATGGTTACATGGAACGGAGGTATGTATGAATATTATTTTGTCCCTCAGTGATGAACGGAATCTATACTTCTGGTAAGTAAAAGTGATACATTTGCACATTTGGTATATAGTTATATTTAAAACAAACTCAATTTGGGCGAAGGTGGTACATTTAATATTGCATGATCCAAGTCTAATGCATGTACTGCTGACAGGATCCTAGGTCAAAATATCTACATTGCCTAAGGCAAATAAGCGCTACAACATATCATCCGTTCACATTCCAACACACATTACCATTGGATAGAATAAATGTGCCAAATTGTGATTACAAAAAAAAACTAAACTGATGTGAAAGTATAACAGAATCACACAAAGGTTTCATTTGGACAATATGATTTTGGAATTTTCAAAATATCATTTATAAATTTGTAGAAAACGAGGCGAAAACACTGCTATACCAAACCGATGCTGAAATTCTTTTCTTAAAAAAAAAAGAAGTTTGTAATATTTAATGTATCAACATGCATGTAAGTGTGATCCCAGCCATACTATATGTATAGACCACATAGCTATTATGTTATTAAGGCAGCCATTTTGCCCCCGACACCAAACAAAACACGGGTCAAGTTATTAATGGATTTTATCAAAAAAACTCAGCAATTTTGGAGGCTTTCCATAAAAGGGTTTTTACCATATATCACGATTATCTATATATCACAACAGCAGAAAAGTGGTTGTTCCCCGACTGCAGTGGCGCTATCTTACAATTTCATGATGGATGACGGCAGAACTAGCAATCACTCCGAGTCCTATATATATCAACTTCACTTTAGGCTATACTACTTTTGCAATGGTCATACCGGACTATAAATTATTAGAGTAAAACTAAAGGTATATAGTGACGTGGGAGTACTCTAATCGAGACTACATGGGGGGTCGGACTAGTAGGCTTAGGTAAAATGTCACCGCAGAGGGTCGCGGTGCTCTGACAGTTATTATTTTGACTTTGACAGATTAACATATCTTTGCATGGGGCAGCGATTTGGGTCCCCATCCAGGGTACTTAGGCTTTGCTCATATCACTGTATAACTGACAGCACGGTACATTCAGTAACATTGACATATTACATATTACTCTCGTAGTATCTATGTATAGAGGAGTAGTGGCGATTCAGAAGGTCCAGCAATTATTTTGATTAAATTCACAGACGACAAAACCCCTTTTTCTAAATATCACTACTAGATCCCACAGTGGAAGATCTGCAAATCTGCAGAACTATTCCTTTGTCTAATTCAAAAAAGTAAAAAAAATCTAATTTTTTACCATTACCAAGAAGAATTAGTCCAAGAAAATAAACCTGTCCCTAATAACACTGTGATGGCGATAATTTGCGGGAGGAAAATATATTCTACATCAAATTATGTATAATTTCATCTCAGGATATCCTTTTCATAAAGTATTTAAAGTGTGATTATCTGCGTCTGAAAAAGCGGCACCACACTATCATGCGAAAACAAAGGGTAGACCTACTGTGTAATTGGCTATGAACAGCAGTGTCTTGTATATATCCACCTTTCACGCTTTTTCTAGTGCAAAGTTGATGAACTCGTCTACTATAACGGAAACGAGTAGGCATAATACTTGACATAGCATCCTACTTGTGACGATGATGTGATACAATTTGCATGTTTACAATAAGAGAAAACGTGGTTACTGAACTTGTAGATGGCAGTTCGAGGTCTTTTGCCCCTTAAAATATTTCCTCCGCCTCCGATGTCAGGATGTATTTTATGGGACAAAAGGCAGAGAATGTCATCCCTACTGCCTCAGTCACTATGTTTTCCTATTATTACATACTTAAGCTTCATGAAAAAGTGCCATTTTATACCGTACTTTAATACGATGTCATTACATGCTTGGTGCGCCCGAACATTCACTTCAGGCACAGTGTGCATGAACATTTAGGAGAAACCAACAAGTTTTGGTCAAAGTCATTGTTCTCCATGAGTTTGATGCAGAGCAATATGAAAGAGGCAAAGCTGAGTGAATATCGCATAGCATTCAAACGATTTGGAGAATTTAGACTTCGACCAAACAAGTTTGAATTCTGAATTTATCTAACCTCTGTACACAGTAAAAGAATGGACGGCACAAAGGAGAAACCATGAAGAATTGACTGCAATGCTCATATAGGAGCATAGAGAACGAGTTTCCAATGTTAAGCCTATGGGACAAAAACAGGGGTGAGATAATTCAATATACTACACCCCTACCCGCAGGTAGTATTTCATAGAGGTTCGGCAATAGGTATTTAAAGAAAACATGGTTACTAATCCTGTAGTAATGGCCTTCCGAGGTATTTTGGTTCCATAACATATATATTACAAATTTTACACACATGTACATGATACTATTATGCAGTATAATGTGATATACATGTAATGCAATCACAATACTGTCTATATATATATATATATATATTAACTTAGGCTACCTTCCTCTTCTCTTCATCTTTCTTCCAGACTAATCACTAGACTTAATCTCTTTCAACTAACACCTTTGCTTTTTTTGCTATTTCATACATGTATGAACTTTTTGATCTTATGTGATCGCTGTAAAACTATTGTTACGGTGGGTACATGCCCATTGGAAGAACTGTACTGCACAGAAATGGACAATAAATAAAAAAAATATATATACAGTAAAACCTCGCGTAAGCGGCCACCTTCCGTTCCGGGCTAAAGTGTCCGCTTACGCGGGTGTCCGCTTACGCGGGGTTTTCAAGTTTCTCCCGGACCAATATTGAAGTGTTATATACCGATATGTAGGGGAGACAGAGGGGATGGTAAATCTGAAATCCATTTTGCAATATCTTAATTGGATCTGAAGTTATTCAACTTTGAATTATAAATGTATTTTCTATTAAATATTCTGAGACACGCTTATAAAAACACAGATTAATCAATTTTTGGTAGGTTGTCCGTCGGAAGTGTTTTAGGCCTTTTTGTACCGAAATAACTGTCCACTTACGCGGGGTGGCCGCTTACGCGAGGTGTCCGCTTACGCGAGGTGCCCGCTTACGCGGGGTTAAATTAATACCCATCTAATAGAGGGGAAAATTTCCGTTCCGAGCAAAAGGGTCGGCTTACGCGGGGTGTCCGTTAGGCGGGGTTCTACTGTATATATATGCATTAAAACAGGATGTACGGGAGTATGCATTATTCCTATATACCTATGGCTGTACACTCTATGCTTACACCACGCTCTGGGGGGTGGAGTAACTATCTGATACTACCCAAGGTTGGTATACTACCCAAGGTTGCCGTATACTACCCAAGGTTGACATTTAGACCAATCAGATTGTCTCTTATTAAACCACATTTGAAGGTATATAGGAATAGGGAAACCAAGTACCAGTGAAAGGAAGTCAAAATTACTCGGTAAGGCTTGGAAAAATTACTGCCCGCGGCCAGGGCCTTGGGCAGTAATTTTTCCAAGCCTTACCTCGTAACTTTGACTTCCTTTCACCGGAACATAGTTTCCCTCTAGTACTAATAGTACGGTAGTGGTAGGGGCAATACTGATAAAAGAATAGCATGTCAGTTAGACTATAGAATAGTTAAGTGAAATATCCAACCCTCATTCTTTTCATTCCCGGGGCAGGACTGACTATAGCTATAGCCTACTGACGATACTATAGCAGTGTATCAAGATGTACACCCTTCTACTATTAATAGTATTGGTCCTCTATTATTCTACAAATAGCGTATAGTAGAGGCTGGTTCAGTGCATACATGATACAAAACACTTCTTCCTTCAGCCTAATTCAAGTGAAATGGATGTAAATCTCCGGGTTTCGCAGTACCTGACTATATCTGGGAATTAACTATCTGAAAATTGAATAAGTACAAGCTAGCATGTTGATGTCGGTACACTTTTCGACTCAGCCTCAGTTGATCTGACAGTGACACATAACTTGTTACTGACACAGGTGTTTATAACACCAAGTCAGCCACCACAACACTTGTTGTGTGTGTGTACCTGCAGGTAGATACTTTGCAACTTTCTCAGGTAAAGAGGGAGAAATAAAACTTACCAGCTGTCAAGTAGATACTTTCCAGGCTAAATGAAATATCCGTATATCCACCGCTGTGGACTATGCATCATTTCTAGTATTTATCAGCGGTTAACCTGTCATGCACGTGAATTCTGATGGCTTTGGCTCAACTCACCGACTGAACGTGCGACCGATTTACGCATCATAAACAATGCATACATCCGAGCCAAAAATATAGTTCCGTGCATATGTGTATACAGTGTTATCAACTTTTAGTACCTAGACACATTCCCAAGTCTTTCTAATAGATCGTTATGCCATTATATAGTTTACAATTTCATTTTGTAATAAATAATATCGATACTTTGACTTGAGAATTGCGGTTAGTTTGGCCCTTCTATTAAATAGGTCATGTCACATGCATGAGGAATGTAAGGAATCTTGGCCACAGCGGGACATTTTGAGGTGGATGATATACTCTAACTTCGAGTAGACTGATTAAAAGATCAACATTGAACGTTTTACCTTCAGCAATCAATTTAACAACAATGTATAGGCTTCAAATAGCTTTATACTTTTTCAGGAAGCCCGCAAAATCTTCATGCATCGAAATCTGCCAGATTCGGTGGAGGCGCCACCTAGTGAAAAGAATAAAACATTACAGCTGGTGCCCCACCTAAACTACCACTACACTGGCACAAACAATTGCTTTGAACAAGGGTGACGAGAGGTCTGCAGTGAGAGTATTCTAGCATGCTGGTTGGCCGTGCATCTGCCATTCCCGTATGGAACAATTTATAAATTAAAAAAAAAACACAAAACAAAAACTGTAAACGTCTGCTCTGATGGCCAGTGTACATGCATGGTGTTCTAAACTCCTAGCGAGTATGACTGGTACTACAGTCAAGTTTTCTCGTAGATGTCGCTGTCGCTGATACCCCTGCGATGCCATCTGATGATATAGCAAAGAACTAAGTTATAGAAGAACACAACTAGAGTTCACTATGTTTTGATGGTAAGTTCCTCAATTTCTGACGCTAAACTATCATGTCCTGATGTTTTCAGAACTTGAGTAGAGCTCTGGAGCCACTCAGGACTCATCTGTGGAAGGCATAGTTGTCACACTTCCTGTTTACTTAAAAAGAGAAAGTGAATCAGTGAGCGATAAAATAGGAAGCTCGCTCTTTCAAGCATTCAAGATACAGACTCAGAGTTGTCCCGCCCCCCTCTGTAACATTCAAGCCACCCTTCCTAATTAGAGAACCATCAATAGATCAAGCAATTTCCACCAGTGGCTCAACTAATAGCTAATACATGACATCGGAGACTGAGCGAGAACACCAGCCAATTGCATCGATCTTCTGATGTGGTGACACTGACAGGCACTCAATTGAGGCTGAGAGTGAGATACAACTCAACAATAGTATACATGGCATAGGGATATATGGTGCTGTCAGTCCACACATCATTCTCTAACAAGTTATCCACCATGTATGCATTATACTACTATCAATTAACCTATGTTACCAAGTTATTCAACGCTGGACATAATTGCATGCAGTCAGACTTCGGCACCTGTCCTTGGGCTGTGTAATGTTTGCTCAGACTTTCAAAATTCAGTCTTTGCATTGACTTATGATTTAAATGCCGTTTCCACCAACACAATTGATTTGGCATGTTATATCTTGGTAAATATTGTTTTATCATACATTGTTGCGATATGCCATACATTTTTTGTTGTGAGATGTCATGTGCGAGGATATGTGGACTTTTTCACGATGGTGTGTATATTTTGGTGCTCCACCACTGCAACGCCTCAAGATCTATGCTTGACACATCGTGTCATACTGCAATCTATCGCAAGAATGTGGCGAAGGTGCGTAATCAGACAAATGCATCAAGGCAAATATGCACACGATTATTCAAAACCTAGCAAGATTTATCAAGATAACCAAATCATGACTAATGTCACTATATCTTGTGTGTTGGTGGAACCAGAACTGAAAAGCGACTCACTTGCACAATCACAATCAAATATAGGCTTACTATTCCACTTCAGATGGACACGAGCATGTTTACAACTGCCATTCATCCAATTTATCAATACACTGTTTAATAATAAGCCTAGCATTATATGATTTGATTAATATAATATCTTCTTTGATAGGTGACACTTTAATCACATATGACATGTCTTCACAAACACAGAAGTGGGTGACTGTTTACCGTAATTATGAGGAGACCAGTAGTGCCTTAATAATGTTTTTATTAAATATGAAACATTATTAAAATGAACGAAGTGAATATGAATACAAGACAATTGTTCATTTTACTGATAAAATGTGAACACAATATTTGATAAGAGTAATATAAAAATATGAACGAAGTGAGTCTAGACATAAAACAATTGTTCATATTATAGATAAGATGTGGACATGGTAATTGATAAGATGGTGAGATAATTGATATACAGATAAGTAATAAATTATTAAAGTGAGTGTTTCATCATCAGTCCATGTCACAAGGAGTTATTTGTAGACAGTTTAGTCATTTATGTGCCAAAGAATTTCCGAGTGCATTTCCGTTTTTTGGTGTAATAATAATAATAGGAAAGGCGATTCTGTTCATGGCCCTTTGTCCCTTAAAATATGTTCCTCTACCCCAGGCTCAGAATGTATTTTTTTGACAAAATACCTCAAATGATAATCACTATGGGCTCGTTAACTATGTTTTCTCCTAGTATTCATATTCCCTTTCGTAGAGTGGCTTCCTGTTCTGATGCTGGGTGTGTGCTAGATGTATAACATTGTTACATACATGTATCTATGCTGCAAATACATTCAGGGATGATCACTGATAAAACCACAATATCCATATTGATTTGTTTATTGAAATAGGATGTTATCCTTCTAACATGCATCATCTATTTGTGTCTTTCCTTTCAGTGGTAAAGGAAAAACAACATGTATCGAGCTCTGTACGACTTCCAGGCGTCGGAAGCGACGGCCTTGTCGTTTGAGTCCAATGACCAGTTCACAGTGATGGACACGGGTGACCCGTACTGGTGGCTGGTGCAGAACGGGTTTGGACAGGTGGGGTACGTCCCCTCCAACTACCTGCAGCAAGATGAGGTATGTAGGCCTCACACATTATTTTAGCCTGATATAATTGTCCATAGGTTTAACATTAAGAACTCGTTCTGAACAGGCATGCGAGTACGGTAACCCATACTCAATGGGAGATAAACAGATGACTATATCCAGGCTAAGATAAAATCAGAAACATATTCATGTTTTGTCTGTGTCCCTGCATCTCGTATGAAGCGCTTTAGAATATTCATCGGCTATCGCCTTGTTCATATGTCTGAGCGCTTGATGGTATACGGGGACACAGACAAAACACTCTCAGTTTCTTTCTTAGTCTTCCGGCTATCATAGAACAGAGATGGCAGCTTTGATGGCAGCTTTCCATCTTTTATACTTTTCACTTTCCGCTTTTACATTTTCAGTCTATAGATTTTGCTTTCCTTGTGTAAATATGGGTAATAATAATTGAGTCTCTTTTACGCCAATAGAACAGTAGTTTGAACCTTCCAACAGACCCTCTGACCCACATCGTGGAAGACACTGATGTCTTTTCCATGTTTTCTCGGTCACTCTAAGCCAAAATAGTTCATGCGAAAAATATTTCCACTATTTTTTTTTACTTATATGATATACACTTTCTCCATTTGAGATAGGGGCTCCCATCATTGCGTAATAAATCCTTTTGTGCCGCAACAACCAGGTCAAAGTCCAATGGTTTTTCAAAGTTCACAACATTTAGGTAAAGTTACTGTTATTACCACATATTTTCTGATCTAGGTTGAATTCATTTCGGATTTCGATATATATAGGTCGGCGATTTTATGATTTAGTCTTGTCACAACCTTCAAGATTGATAGCTATGCTATCTTGCTTTTTACAGGGGGCAGATGCAGAGGTCCTGAAGTCGATAGACAGAGCCATTGAAGCGATTCACTTTCAGGCTACCTGTGCTGGTGGAATATACACAACACAGCACAGAAGCAACTTACAGTAAGGCATATTATAACTCATACTTCCTTAAGGTCTGGTTCCACCAACACGATAGATTTGCAGTGGTATGTCTTAGTATATCTTGTTAAATGTTACGGTATCGGGATATGTCTTACATCCGTTGTCGCAAAACGTAGCCATGTGGTGTCAAGTGTATGTTTTGGTGCTCCACCACCGCGACACCTCAAGAAACGTCGCGACAAATAGGCACACGATTATTCAAACCTAGCCCGACTTAGCAAGATAACCAAATCGGGACTAATCTCGCTACATCTTGTGTGTTGGTGGAATCAGCACTTTACACATATTCACTCATATTCTCATACTCCTTTACAATCATACACCCCTACATCCACACACCTGTACCTTCAATCACCCTTATACATGTACATGACCATACCCTCATGTATTCATACCTTCATGCATCCTTACACTCATACACCTATGTCTCCTTACACTCATGCATTCTTACAATCATACACCTAATAGCCAGTTCACACTGTGTGTTTTGAGGTACATTGGTATGCCTAGTCTGAGAATGGGCGTACCTATATACCTCAAAATGCACAGTGTGAACTGCAAGATTCCCGCTGGTCTGAGACTGCATACCTGGCATGCACAGTCTCAGACTTGAGGTACTTGGTACGCCCAGACGCAAGCATTTTTTGAATATCAAACGTTTGATATTTGGGACCACTAGTCTCAGTACCTAAGTACCTCCAGTAGCGAGCTATCCAGTCGCAAGGGGGTTGGTTCACACACATATTTGCACGTACCTTGTGACTGGGCATACCTCCAGTTTCAGACGTGGTATCTCTGGTCTCAGACTAGAGGTACCCGCTCAAAGCCCTAACAGTCGAACAGTGTGAACTGGCCTTAGTGCTGCTTTACAATCTTATGCCCTCAGGGTCCCCTGGGACATTTGGCCTCAAAAACAACAACAATACACTGATATTCCATACACGCATACCTTCTTATACTCAGTCTTGCATTCACTTGACATTTATACAATTTTGCATCCATACACTCATGGATCCTGACATTCATGCACCTTTTCAGCCATACTGTCATAGTTCCTCCTACTCTTACAGTTATGCACCGTTACACTCATATTTGCTTACGCTCATAACCCTATACGGACAAACTAAATCTCCGACATGTTTAGTGCTTTGTTGAAATTTCAAAATTCAAAAACAAGTATTATGTAATATTACATCACTCAGAGATGGCAGTTTTCCTCTTTTCCAAGGAAATCGTTGTTTTCATTCTCAGTTTATAAAATGATTTTTTCTTGTCTGAAACAACGAGAGAATCAATTAGGTCTCATTCACACACGCAAACACAAAAGTGGTTCAAACCACCACAGTCTCGTTCCATGGCCAATAACGATATGTTTTCCATGCTTTACCAGTCTGTCTGACGCAGTCAATAACACGTGAAAAAAATCCTCACTTTTTAATGACCCCAACTGACATCCCTGATCACTTAATCATTAATGATCTAATTAGAGGTTTTTTTCATACATTTTAATTATTTATTATCCATTGAATACAAAGATCCCATTGAAAATGTATGTGAACTCAGTAAACCATTACCAATTATATAAAATCTGTCAGATATCATAACTGTGGTATACGGATTCAAATCTGTGGCATACGGCCTCAAAGCTATGGTATACGGGAAAATAGTCCCTTTGTGCCATAGAGCAAAGAAGTAGTTCCTATTGTTATACTCTTTGATATGGCAATTATTAGGTTAGATTTATTTGAAAAGATGGATAATAAGTGTAGTACACGATGGTTATGTGGTCAGGCGGCTCTGTAAACCACTTGAGGTTGACGTCGTAATATACTCGCTAGTGCTCTTGTATTACTACGCGTCATCCACTCGTGGTTAAGAGCCGTCCGGCCACAAAAAAACATCGTTTATTGTCTATTTATGCCACAGGATTGTAGAAAACCAGGCGTTAGTGTAGACCTCTATCACTCACGACCACCAAAGTTTAAAAAAAAAAGAAAATGCGCAATATTTTTTAAAGAATGATGAACAAACGAAAAAAATCATTTATTTTATTTATTCCACAGGAAATTGCTACAACATCGTCGTCAGACAATAGAGAAGCAGACACGGCGCAGTCAGGCGCGGGGTCGGGAGCCCCGGACGAGCCCCTCCTCCAGTGAGCCGCAGCGGTCCTCCGGGCGGCTCGCGGAGACCGTACACCGCCAGACGTCGGTGGCCGTCGTCGAGCGGCCCGCCTGCGGCAACGACCACAACCAGATCACACGCATAGGTCAGCAGTTCAGAATTTAAACAAAAAATTGAAAAAATATTATTCGGAGATCTCATTTTTCCATGAAAATCCACATTATTATTTTCAGTATATACTTTTCCTCTCTCTTTTTTTTTTGTTTATTCAGAGATGCCACTTTTTTTCCCATTTTTCCATGGAAATCCACATTTTCATTTTCAGTATATGGTTGTTTCTTTGTTGTTGGTTTTTACATTGGTTGTGATGAGAAATGTTTTCTGCCTTCATATTCTGTATATGTAATTGATTTCCCTGGTGTCTAACAAAGATGATACTGATTAAGCCTTATTTACTCCAATAAAATAGTGTCCTTTTTTTTCAAATTTTTATTTAGAATGGAGTTATCAGCTTGGGTATTTTGTACCCTATCTCCCGCTGTTGTCCGGACCTCCCCACGCACCCTCAGTCCCATGCCATGGCTGCCATGGCTGTTTTCCCGGTTTCTCTGGGGGATAAAACATCAACATGGAAAATATTTTCACTTTATTCCCTGTCCCCAACTGACATCCCTCTTTATTACGCACAAATCATTACAGAGATGGTCTTCCTTTGTGGTGTATCAGTACATACAAGATCTCTAGTTGTGTACATTTTGTATGTAGCAAGGTACATTTCACCGCTTCGTGACAATAAAATAGCAGTATTTAGGACATCAAAATCCAAGAACAAGAACATTATAGAAGAGGGTAACATACAGTTATTGTTAGTATTCTATCCCTCCACCAAGAAATCAATCAGGTATGGTATACGATAAGTATGGATATGGTATATTAATGATAATGATGATCACAAAAATGATAATAACAATAGTAATAATGATAATAATAATTTGTCCAAGAACAAATGATTTACACATGTACATGTACCATATTGTGATTTTTTTGTGAGATAATCAGATATTCTATATCATTCTTTAGAATTATAAAAGATTGGGTTGCCCTCAACCTGTCTATCTTTTCTCACACACTTAACTCCTTTAGAATCTGCTTCCGTTCTGGTTTTAATTTTTAAAGACAGAAAAAAGGTTATAATAGGAACGTTGGCTTAGTTGATTTGTTATGTTTTTTCCCAATTTTCAATGTTTTTTTAGTCAAACATACGGATGTCATTTTTATCTCACCCCTGCTATTTTTTCCCCATAGACTTAACATTGGGAACTTGTACTCAATACCCCTGGAGTATTTAGAAGAAAAAAATACTCAATGGGGGATTACTACGCTATTCAAACTCGATGGGATACGAGCCCTGACCGTAAACTTTCGTAGGTTTTCTGTATAGAACCTTAACATGTAAGGTTTGGAGAAGGACGTCTTTCAAGAGGAAGACAGGTATAACGGGTTTCCCCCTTAATTAATTGCCTACTGCAATTTATTACTCACCTAATACGGAGTCTCCATACTAAACCTATGGAGCCCCCAGATCGCTACTGAGTAGAATACCGCGGAGGCTCTAGTACCTCCAGCGCGGATGATGTTCTCTTAATTCACCACTTGCACATAAGCGTGGCGCTGCGATCGGGTCGCGCTGGTTGCATATATCTAGGCCCTGCTTGCAGAGAACCAGCAACATGCTTGCATATGAAAACGAGGCAAGCCCTCACCTGTATCAGCAGCATGGCTTCAGCCCCATAAGCACAGAGTAACTGTAGAAGTGTAAATCGTTGTTATTTCGTGAATAACAGGCCGATTTTTATAAATAGAACATTTTTAGAAAGCTAAGACTCTGGTCTATTTGTTGATATTCATATCATATACCTATGCCATGGCTAGGATTTCCAGTCATAGATTGAACATCCGGATAATTTAGGTAAAAAAACCCACAAACATGTTACTTTCCTGTTTTCTCTGTGATTTAGTGAAAAATCTATCGCGATGACCTATAGAAATAAACATTCTACCTTCTTAGGAATTTCAAGACGATTAAAATGATACCAATATCACCAGGTTGTGAAAGATATTTCCTGAGGTAATAGACTAATAAAGCATCAGTTAATTGTCAGGAAATTTGGAAATTTATCACAATATTTGATAATGTTTTAAGTCTGATACAATAATAAACCTTTTACAGTAGGAGAATTAAAAAGTAAGATATACAGGGGAATATATTGCACTTGTAAAATATAGCAACCTTTGACAACTTTGTATCAAAGCCAGTATCTAAAATGCAATAATATCTGAAAATCTAATTTTTTCTAGTGCTCTTTTTGACTCCTTGTCATCTATGATAATGCTCCATTATCTAAAGAAATATTTATCACAGCCTGGCAATATAGGTACCATATTAATTGTCATGAAATACCTAATAAGATAGGATAGTTATTTCTGTAGGTCATTGCGATAGATTTTTCAATAAATCTCTGTGAAAACAGGAAGTTTACATGTTTGGTATTTTTTACCTAAAACAATTCTAATGTTCAATATATGACAGGAAATGTTAAACATAACATAGTTATATATATATATATATATATATATATATATATATATATATATATATATATATATATATATATATATATATATATATATATACATACCAGCAGGCCCAAGTCTCAGCTTTCTAACAATGTATTGTTTTTCCATTTTTCAATTCAGAAAAACACAACTATATTTATCTATATTCGGGACTGAGTGGAGAGGGCTCGCCTCGTTTTCGATTGACTTACATAGGCGGCCATTACAAGATGGCGCCAGTGTGAAGAGGGTCTATTAGCACACAATTCATCCGGGTTTTATATAGTGGCCTCAAGTATATCAGCGAGGCAGCAGCAGGGCTGTAGACAATTCTCAAGTTTTGTCATCATGTCACTCTGTGCCCTATACATTGAGATAGTAATTGATTTTTTTTCCATTCGAACACAATTCACAATATATTTGTGGTCTTCCATTATGCCCATTATACATTAGTTTAGTTGATTTGTTATGTTTTCCCAATTTTCAATGTTTTTGACGATAATCTGACAAAACCGATTCAGGATCACAGAAATCCAGACGGGCGCCGCCGCCTCCTCCGCCCCGCGGTGGCTCGAGTACCTCCGGCGGCGCCGTGTCGCCGTCCCCGCAGAGCCGCACGTCCTCGGCCGGCAGCCCCAACTCCCCGCCGAAGACTTCCCCGGAGCAAGAAGCCCGCCAGCCGGCAGTGGTCTCCGCGCTCACCGTCGACCAGGGCACGTCGCCGCTCAAGTCGGCGCCGTCCCGGCACGCTACGGCGTCGGCGGCGGCCAGCCCGGCGCACCACGGCGCGCAGCAGGAGGCCCGCGTGCCCGAAGACCTGGCGCTCGACCTGGTGGAGCTGGTGCGGCGTAATACGAACCTGAGTTACGACAAGTCGCGCATCGCCGTTGGCTCGGTGCTGGGCCAGCTCCGGGAGACCATTCCCAGCGTCTCACACCTCATGGATGACCTCCTCAAGAGCCTCATACAGATCAAGGTCAGCCCACTGCTAAATACATCCGCCAGTCTCATTTTGTAGCGAATTAGGTGACCATTTTAGCTTCGTTTGAAATGGTGGGGTGGTTTTTTTTTGTGAATTTTTTCGTTCTGTTTTTGCAGCAAGCTGGAAGTTTATATGACCGCTCTGATCTCTAGGCATCCTAGTAAAATTGATGGTTAATGACCAAACCCATATTTATCAAGAGCTGTACTCTATTCACTAAGGGCCATCCATAAGGTCAATACGCAATTTTATCTCTAGCTTCACTTTACTTCATATATACAGAGATATCAGTTTTTCATTTTTTCGTGGCAATCTACTTTTTCATATTTAGTATATGTAATTGCTTTCCCTTGTTTCAAACAAGGATAATATTGATTTAGCCTCATTTACGCCAATAAAACCATGGATTTTACCTTCCCACACACCCTCAGCCCCACGCCATGGCCATCAAAAACATATTTTCGGTCTCTCTTCGGTAGAAAAATCCACATGAAAATATTTCCATTTTTTTTTCCCCAGACCTCACCTGACATCCCTGTTTTAATATGTGAATGAAGTAAAAGATAATTTTGACTTTGATTGGCGTTGATGTGTATTACAGAGGGAGTCTAGTAACCTTGAGGGCAGTAAGGACGCTGTGCGCCTGGAGGTGATCTTCTCTGAGATGGCGGCCTGCAAGGACGACTCCCAACAACGGAGCTGGGCCCTGCACGAGGACGAGAGTGTCATCACCGAGTACCTCACCGAGCTTGTCTCTATACTGGTCTGTGTGTTTAATCAAAAATGTCATTTTTTTCCATATTTTCTGTGAAAATCCACTTTTCATATTCAGTATATGTACAGTCATTGCTTTCCCTTGCATCAAATAAAGATAATATTGATTTAGCCTCATTTGCGTCAATAAAGCAGTGGTTTGCACCTCCCCACAGACCTTCAGCGCCATGCCATGGCAATCAAGGACATATTATCCTTTTTTTCCAGCATCGGTTTGTGATAGAGGTGTTATGGCCACGTCTTCATAATCTTAGAGCCTATTATCCAAGTTTTCCAGTCTTTGTGAGGCAGAAAACTCCGCATGAAAATTTTTTTAATTTCAAATTCTTCCCACTTTGAGGGACTGGTATGGTGCAACGACTGGTTTGCCGTTGTCAGTATAATGTGACCGGCGGAGTGTTGTGTCATTGGTCTGTGGCACAGCCCTTCAGTGAGGCAGCACTATAAAACAGGCATAGGGTCCCACTGCTACAAGCAGACCAAAGTTTGAGTTAATATACCTTTCAAGAACCAGATAGGTGAACCAATGAAGGACTCAAAAGGACATAACTAGCCTAACGAGACGTAAAACTACACAAACAAACAAACAACATTGATACAAACATAATATTGCTTGCATTTTAATGGTACTCGAGATAAAGATAATTTGGACTTTAGAAATTAGATTATAATAATGATAGTTTGATAATTTCATTCCTGTCATGTTAACTATCTCTGTATCAAATATGGTACAATGGATGGCTGATGTCCAGTGAGAGTTCTTATTTCTCCGTTTGACCTTCAGAATAACGCCAACCCCGAAATCTGCCGCCAGGTGGTAGCACGTGACGGTTACGACGCCGTCGACACGCTGGTCCTCTACTACCAAATGGTAAGCAGTCTTTTTATAGGAACACCAAGGACTGTTAAACCTACCCGGTTTCTAGGGCATTCCTGAACCAGCAAGAAGGCTCACATGGAATTTCAACATCAGCTTCAGCGAAAATACAATGGTAGTTAGTGATTCATAGTGAGATTTGAAGTAAACATATACAACGAGAAATTTTCTCTCTATTTATGAGTAATCAGAACAAAAATCTATTTGTGAGTAATGAGTGGGTATGAATTGGCTCTTTGCCCTCCATCTATCCCATCTTCATCTTACTTACTATTCATGTTGTAACAGACAAGCTTAATGTACTTATTCATGGAAGACCTGTCATTAGACAGATTGAATAATCTTGAAATCGTATCTTGAAACAATAAATAAAAAAAGAATTTCATTCCATTTCTCAAAAAATTGTTATAGGTATTACAAATACAACATATCTTTGATACTATGACTTCTTGATGCCTTTTACCTATGTAAACAACAGTTTCTTAAAAACTGTCATTTTGATTGATGATCTTTTAGGAGACTCGGATCTCGATCCGCCTGCTGCTGCTACAGGTGTTCGGTGCGCTGTGTGGGCTCGACGCTCGTGTCATCTCCGAGCTGCTCAACTCGGTGCTCCCACTCGAGCTGGCCCGCGACATGCAGACGGACCTGCAGGGTTAGTAGCTATTTTTATCCTCTTATTCAAAACCAATCTCAATGATAGTGCAGGATATTGTTATCCAACTAATACAAAGATGTCAGAGTGATTGTGAGGTGACGTTATAATAGAATGGCCAATCAGTGGCCAGGATTTCAGAAAATAGGCACCACATGAACATGGAGATTTATACATTCCTAACTTGATTTGCGAAGTAATGTGGATTATTCTGATATTGTGATGCTATTCTAATGTCTGTGAAAGGGGTGAGATAAATTGAGAACTTCACTCGAATCATAAAATAAACAATACTCAACTCATTGGGATGGGCCGTAATGTCAATTGGCTTTGCCTCTATAAAGATCACGGCACATCCAAACTTGTGGCCTATTGTCTATTTATACCATCCTCGATGCAGTTCTATATAATTCTTCTTTTGTTCATCCTTTTCTAGACATCCAGAAGTTGAGTTATTCAGCGCTCGTGCTCACCATGCTCTTCTCCAGAGCTGAAGCTATACCAATCCAGCACTACGGTGAGTAAGGAGCATTCCCATAGAGATTAGAATTATTTTTCTATAAATTCAACATTTTTAGAATTAAAGAATTAATATCCAAAAATGTGTATAGATTCTTTTTGTGGATATAGAATCATAAAAAGGTTAATTGAGCTTCATTGTCAATCAATCGTTGTTTTACCATTCAGCGCGGCCTAATGGTGCGTAGCTAACCGAAGGTGTTACTCAGTCAAACCACGGACTTATATCTATGGATAGGAAACGCGGGCCATTCCCGTGTTTGTTCAACGATCTGTTGGACTCGGCTACGCTTGAGTGCGTTTCGCGGGTATAGCGCTAATTTCCGTATGATCCGCTAGGATAAATTTGGCGATGGTTCGATTTTAAGCCACCAGGGTTGAAAGTGGCGCTGCTGATGTTTTTTTTGTTTTTTTTTTTCAAATTGAAGAAGCTCTTTCTCTATTTCACTTGTAATACATACATTCATTCTTTCCTGAGTGTATAATCATGACTTACGTTCCTAAGGTGTTTATTTGTAATCCTCTATTTTATTTGAAAAGTCAAAGTTTCAAAAATGTTCCCTGTCAACCAGGCCTTGCTTAAGTATTTAGCTGTCTTCCCCAATCATGGCCAATGTGCAACCTACTCAGAACAGTTCAAATTATATTCCTAGCCCTTCTGGGAGTTTCCAAACAATTGGCAGAGTTTGGGTGACTTAAGATGATGGCGCCACTGAAAAATGACTGATTTTGGAGGGTTCACCGGTGAAAAGTCAAAGTTTCAAAAATGTTCCCTGTCAACCAGGCCTTGCTTAAGTATTTAGCTGTCTTCCCTAATGTGAAACCTACTCAGAACAGTTCAAATTATATTCCTAGCTCTTCTGGGAGTTTCCAAACAATTGGCAGAGTTTGGGTGACTTTAGATGATGGCGCCACTGAGAAATGACTGATTTTGGGGGGTTCACCTGTGAAAAGTCAAAGTTTCAAAAATGTTCCCTGTCAACCAGGCCTTGCTTAAGTATTTAGCTGTCTTCCCAAATGTGAAACCTACTCAGAAAAGTTCAAATTATGTTCCTAGCCCTTCTGGGAGTTTCCAAACAATTGGCAGAGTTTGGTTGACTTTAGATAATGGCGCCACTGAAAAATGACTGATTTTGGGGGGTTCACCGGTGAAAAGTCAAAGTTTCAAAAATGTTCCAATTCAACCAGGCCATGCTCAAGTATTTAGCTGTTTTCCCCAATGTAGAACCTACTCAGAACAGTTCAAATTATATTCCTAGCCCTTCTGGGAGTTTCCAAACAATTGGCAGAGTTTGGGTGACTTAAGATGATGGCGCCACTGAAAAATGACTGATTTTGGGGGGTTCACCGGTGAAAAGTCAAAGTTTCAAAAATGTTCCCTGTCAACCAGGCCTTGCTTAAGTATTTAGCTGTCTTCCCCAATGTGAAACCTACTCAGAACAGTTCAAATTATATTCCTAGCCCTTCTGGGAGTTTCCAAACAATTGGCAGAGTTTGGGTGACTTTAGATGATGGCGCCACTGAGAAATGACTAATTTTGGGGGGTTCACCGGTGAAAATTCAAAGTTTCAAAAATGTTCCCTGTCAACCAGGCCTTGCTTAAGTATTTAGCTGTCTTCCCCAATGTGAAACCTACTCAGAACAGTTCAAATTATATTCCTAGCCCTTCTGGGAGTTTCCAAACAATTGGCAGAGTTTGGGTGACTTTAGATGATGGCGCCACTGAGAAATGACTGATTTTGGGGGGTTCACCTGTGAAAAGTCAAAGTTTCAAAAATGTTCCCTGTCAACCAGGCCTTGCTTAAGTATTTAGCTGTCTTCCCCAATGTGAAACCTACTCAGAACAGTTCAAATTATATTCCTAGCCCTTCTGGGAGTTTCCAAACAATTGGCAGAGTTTGGGTCCCTTTAGATGATGGCGCCACTGAGAAATGACTGATTTTGGGGGGTTTACCTGTGAAAAGTCAAAGTTTCAAAAATGTTCCCTGTCAACCAGGCCTTGCTTAAGTATTTAGCTGTCTTCCCCAATGTGAAACGTACTCAGAACAGTTCAAATTATATTCCTAGCCCTTCTGGGAGTTTCCAAACAATTGGCAGAGTTTGGGTGACTTTAGATGATGGCGCCACTGAGAAATGACTGATTTTGGGGGTTCACCTGTGAAAAGTCAAAGTTTCAAAAATGTTCCCTGTCAACCAGGCCTTGCTTAAGTATTTAGCTGTCTTCCCCAATGTGAAACCTACTCATAACAGTTCAAATTATATTCCTAGCCCTTCTGGGAGTTTCCAAACAATTGGCAGAGTTTGGTTGACTTTAGATGATGGCGCCACTGAAAAATGACTGATTTTGGAGGGTTCACCGGTGAAAAGTCAAAGTTTCAAAAATGTTCCCTGTCAACCAGGCCTTGCTTAAGTATTTAGCTGTCTTCCCCAATGTGAAACCTACTCAGAACAGTTCAAATTATATTCCTAGCCCTTCTGGGAGTTTCCAAACAATTGGCAGAGTTTGGGTGACTTTAGATGATGGCGCCACTGAGAAATGACTGATTTTGGGGGGTTCATCTGTGAAAATTCAAAGTTTCAAAAATGTTCCCTGTCAACCAGGCCTTGCTTAAGTATTTAGCTGTCTTCCCCAATGTGAAACCTACTCAGAACAGTTCAAATTATATTCCTAGCCCTTCTGGGAGTTTCCAAACAATTGGCAGAGTTTGGGTGACTTTAGATGATGGCACCACTGAGAAATGACTGATTTTGGGGGGTTCACCTGTGAAAAGTCAAAGTTTCAAAAATGTTCCCTGTCAACCAGGCCTTGCTTAAGTATTTAGCTGTCTTCCCCAATGTGAAACCTACTCATAACAGTTCAAATTATATTCCTAGCCCTTCTGGGAGTTTCCAAACAATTGGCAGAGTTTGGTTGACTTTAGATGATGGCGCCACTGAAAAATGACTGATTTTGGAGGGTTCACCGGTGAAAAGTCAAAGTTTCAAAAATGTTCCAATTCAACCAGGCCATGCTCAAGTATTTAGCTGTTTTCCCCAATGTAGAACCTACTTAGAACAGTTCAAATTATATTCCTAGCCCTTCTGGGAGTTTCCAAACAATTGGCAGAGTTTGGGTGACTTTAGATGATGGCGCCACTGAGAAATGACTGATTTTGGGGGGTTCACCTGTGAAAAGTCAAAGTTTCAAAAATGTTCCCTGTCAACCAGGCCTTGCTTAAGTATTTAGCTGTCTTCCCTAATGTGAAACCTACTCAGAACAGTTCAAATTATATTTCTAGCCCTTCTGGGAGTTTCCAAACAATTGGCAGAGTTTGGTTGACTTTAGATGATGGCGCCACTGAGAAATGACTGATTTTGGGGGGTTCACCTGTGAAAAGTCAAAGTTTCAAAAATGTTCCCTGTTAACCAGGCCTTGCTTAAGTATTTAGCTGTCTTCCCAAATGTGAAACCTACTCAGAAAAGTTCAAATTATGTTCCTAGCCCTTCTGGGAGTTTCCAAACAATTGGCAGAGTTTGGTTGACTTTAGATGATGGCGCCACTGAAAAATGACTGATTTTGGAGGGTTCACCGGTGAAAAGTCAAAGTTTCAAAAATGTTCCAATTCAACCAGGCCATGCTCAAGTATTTAGCTGTTTTCCCCAATGTAGAACCTACTCAGAACAATTCAAATTATATTCCTAGCCCTTCTGGGAGTTTCAAAACAATTGGCAGAGTTTGGGTGGTTTTGGTCATGGTACCCCTCAGAAATCACCCATTTTCTAAAAGTCACCCTTGAAAACTCCAAAATTTGAAAATATTCCCAATCTAACAGGCCTAATCAAACCATTTAGCTCTGTTCCCAATTAGAAAACTACTCAGAATAGTTGGAATTACAGTTCTATGCCTTCTGATGGTTAAAACTACCTGCTGCTACTGTGGTGCTGCCCTGGTGGCAAAAACGGGAACTTGAGAACAATAGCGAGTCATAGAGAGATAAGCCAGCAGGCCTGAGTTGCCAATCCAGGTCATACAAGTCCGTGGTCAAACACTGGTCAGTTTGGCCTCTCTCCCATGTCATTCAAATATGTTAACACTTAGAGGGTGAACTGCAGGTATGAGTGCAAGGATGTTGTTTTCCACAAGATATGAATGTTGGGACAAAATAGGGTATCATAACAACGAATCTGGGCTGTCTAAACTTGATTATTAATAATTGTCTCGGTTTTCCCATAGAAAAAGAAAGGTCTATCTTAGCCCAGGCTGCCATTGTATTATTTTACAGCCAACTGTGGACTTCCTATCTAAACCGTATCTGCGGTTTAACTCAGGCAATATGCATGTTTTAGCCACCAAATAATAGCTGGTATACTATGCAATCGTTGACCTTACTCTGGATATGATCTAAGGAGGTATTATGAATGATTCAAGCTCACATACCCAATCCTCTAATGATAAAGGATACGTTGCTATATGGATGTTTGCCCAATTCATTCGCCGTATCTATGAAGCCAGTTTCACTTAAGGCCTAGCGGAAAAAGATCTATATATTAAGCATGTGGATCACTAATGAGACTTCGAAATTGCATTTTGTTTGTAATAATTCTGAAACATACAATTGTAAGCGCACTTAGGCGACTCTCAACATGTGATAAGTCTCCACTTCATAACACCCTCATATCCATACATCGTTCTGATATGATCCTAGCTATTATCATACACCTAAGGCCGAATGTTTATCAAATAATACCCACTGCTAGGGGTGTAGTATAAATAATGTTCAGGCTCACTGAGACTTAGTGAATCTTCGGGCGCACTGTACCCATAATGTACTTTGAAAGTACTTAAAATGACTTTTTATCCCCTGTATTTAGATGTATGATAATAAGAAAACGTAGTGAGTGAACCCGTAGCAATTCAGTTATGTGTCTTTTTCCCCATGAAATTCGTCACGACGCCACAGATGGAGTGACATATCTTATAAGACAAAAGATATCGAACGACAATCGCTACGGGCTCACTAACTACGTTTTCTCATTTTACTAAAGCGTAAAACAACTGATCATATAAAAGTTTTCTCATGTAGACTTGTACCTCTCGTTTGGAACTCCCTCGAAAAAATCCGGTCTCTGATTTCACCGAAAAAAAATCTAGACTTGTAACTCGTGTAAGCTTTGAGTCCACTCACTTGATTCTCTGTTGTCCACCGTCCTCCCCGGAGCAGCTCACCTGAGCAAGTCCTTCATCCACTTCTTACTGGAGAGCATCGAGCACCCGCCTGAAGGGGACGACCAGGACCAGCTGCCTGACCTCTTCGTCAACCTGACTCTCGCCTTCAATCTGCACTTTGAGCTGCCGGAGGAGAACCTCGTGATGAATGTTCTCGCCAAGTCCGGCACGGCTAAGACCTTCACCGAAAAGCTCATGCTGCTAGTCAATCGGGGAGGTGAGCATATATATATATATTATATATATATATATCAAATTAGTGGCCCATATATATATATATATTTTTTTTTTTAAATATTTATATCTTTTTCAATTTACCGTCTAGAGCGAGTCACGAAAAACTTTTTTTTTTATAATTTTTTGTATTTAGGAAAAAGTGTCTCAGACACTCGAATTCAATGACCAAACCACCATTTAAAATCACAGCAATTTTCTACCACCCTATACTTACCAACAACCCAATTAGAGAGTGCTTTTGACAAGAAAAAAAACGCCTCGTTCCGTATAAACCATAAATTGTCATCTGGTTTTGTAGCTTGTACAGCATGGTCAGGATGTTCTATATAAGTCCTGTCAGTATCGCGACGAATTAATATGGAAGATCGATGACTACGTTCATTGAATATCTCATTAGGGGCCATGCATAAAGTATGAATGCATCTGCCATTATTTCGAGTCTGAAATTATGGACCCCAGTCTTGTATGCAGTAGAACAAAGAAGGAGATATGCAAAATTTCCAAAATTAGTGGCCCACCACCCCCACTCCCCTCTCCTTCAGTGCGTACGTACTTTATGGATGGCCACTAGGTGTTTTTATCTAAGTACAGTGTTCCATTTTGAATTATTCTTTGGCAGAGTATTCCAAGTTGTGAGACGTCAGCCTCGAGTAGTTTATTTGATTTGCTCTAAAGTATCAAGAGATTATTTTCCCGTTTACCATTGTTTTGAAGGCCGTACACCATGGATTTGAGTCTGTATACCACAGTTATAGTATCTGATAGATTTTACATAACGGGTGTTTTTTTTTTGGTTTTTTTTATAGTGGACTTTTCATAAAGAAGACCGGAAATGTTGATTGCTTTTAAATATATTATCCTGCCCAGGAAAGCTTCTGCCAGGAGAGAGAGAGTTGAATTAACTAAATTAAGGCAATGCCTTTTCTTCAGTGGATCCAGTAAAGATGTTTGAGCATGAGCCCCAGCCACCGGACTCTGTGCTGAAGTTCCTGGGTGACCTGTTCTCACACCGAAGTACGTCCGGACTGCTCTACACCAACGACGCCCGCGTCCTCATCGACATCGTGCTGCGCCTCCTCACCGACCTCTCCACGGGAGACAAGGTAATTTTTTTTCTCTTTTTTAAATTTCGGACGGCTTGCTAGCTATTGTTGCAGTCATCCACCTTCCGCTGTTACACTATCACTGACATCGATATCTTACGTGCAGGTAAATTGAGTTCTATTCTTTATCCCTAGATAGCATGCACATACAAACATACAACACAACAAATAATGGTAATACACAAACATAACAAATGTTGAGACTAGGTATGTAGATAACGTAGATGATGACAAATATGATATAACGCATATATAGAACAGGATATCACATTTAACACAGGGTTATTATGCATGAATAAGCATACAGTTCTGCCTTGATAGTTTCGATAATACTGCATTATCATGGATACATTGAACCTTGTTTTGTTGCGTTTATTGCGTTCTGCTCCTACTGAACTACGTGGATTTTTATAGCTGTTTTGAACTCCCTCTTTGTACCTGTTTTTTTAATATTGTCGGGAAGGGCATTCCACTGTATTTTCCCTCTATACGAAGGTGATTTTTTTTAATAGTTCTGATTTCGGGCGTGGTATGAGAAAATATACTTTTGGTGGGCGAATTGATGTCCGTTCGTGGTGTATTTTCTATGGAAATATGTCCTGATGTCACAGGCAGAGGGACATATTTCCAGGAGAAAAGACCGAGAATGGTATCAATTCCCCCACAGTTAATATGTTTCTTTATCATTATATCATCAAAAAACGCCACTTTGATGCCTTACATGCTAGCGGTCATTCACTACGGCCCTAGGACCTCTCCACAGGAGACAAGGTAATGATGGCTACAGCAACAAGTGTAGAGAAAGAGAGGTATAGCTCATTGTGGCGAGACATCTGAGGGTTTCTCTCAGCCTTATGAGCAATTAGTACCCCACCACCCCCACCGCTACAGAGAAAACACTTTTCTGTTTGTACATGTACTTTTTTTACACTGGTAGATGAGCCAGAGTGATTAAGATTTTCAATTCTTATAGCCCAACTTCTCGATTGTCCTATTTATACATGTATTCAGAGATACCTATTCAGATACAAACGTACTCCACTGTTTATATGGCTCTTTTTAAAAAATAAGGCTCAGACCATATGATGCACACCTCATTGTGCATCTACTTTCTTTGGTATAAACGGTTTATCGATATAACAGTCACCATCTGGGGTGTTTTTCGGGAAGAACATTATTAAATGATGCTCCTTTCATATAGATTTTTATCATCCACGCTTGCATCTGAAACCAGTCAATAATGTGTATGAACTGTCACACCTTTTATAGTTATGTACCATGTGACCCTTGCTGACCAATCACAGCAATGTCCGTCTCAGGATAACAGCACAGTGTTTGTTTCGTGGGTAGGGTTTAGAATCTCTGTTAGCAACGGTATCAACAATTTATGTGTCCCTACTTATTAGATGATCCCAGTTGGGTGTGTGTGGTATCAGTGTGAAATGGTTTCATCTGTGAGAACCCTCAGGCTGCAATAACCAGTTAAAGCTGTCAGACAGAACTTTCTGGGCGTCACAATCTTTTTGCAATTTTTAAGGGGATATTGAGTTACACAATCACCGAATTCGGCTATATGCCCGTTCTTCCACTCGGGCCCTAGACCCCTCATTCTAGTGGCGGGTGTTAGCCGAATGGGCAGTGAGTACCATTTTTGTGTAAACCAGACCGGGGTTTGAACCCACGACCTCCCATGCTCAAGGCGAGCACCCATACCACTTGGCCACTGAGCTTGGGGAAATAGAACTGGTGATTGTTACTACTGTGGTTGTCAAGTGACAAACTGGAAGCAGTATGTGTCAGTATATGGAAATAAAGGTGATCCCAATGATTGAGTTTATTTACATAGTGTGTATATAAACAACTGTTTTGTGGGGTTTGGTTAAAATCTGGGTTTTGAAGTGTATATAAACAACTGTTTTGTGGGTTTGGTTTTGAACTTTATCAAACATTATTAAAACATTGTACCGGGGCTTCCAAATGGAGAGAAAAAAATCTAACCTGTTCCAATGTTTACTTTCAGTTACGGACGGAGTACCTGTCGCTGGCTCAGCTAATAATCAAGAATTCCGACTACGCTGAACACCAGCACCGCAGAGCGGAGCTCCATGCGTGCTTCAACAGAATCGGGGCGGAAGAGGATATAGAGAGTCAGATGGATAGATTGATAGTGTTCGAAATATGGAAAGACTTCCCTCAATTATTCCCGCGGCCCAAAACCTAAACATCTGTCATCACTAAGTCATTCTCATTGTATTTGCATCCACTGTATAGGGAGCCAAAGTGAACCTGCTAAAACCGTAGATACCCATGCTCAAAACAACATTTCCAAAGGCCAGTAAGAACAAGGCTTAGTGCTAAAGTTATGGGGGCTCGACACTAGAATTTCGATTTTGGTCGCATTTGTTACTATTGAAGTATAGTTTACAACTATCTTCTCTGAATAAGTCTGTCTTGAAGCTATGATGAGAGTTGTTAAGTGTATCAAAACTATGGATTTAAAAGATTGGAGAATGACACATATAATCTCAAATCAATATAGTCAAAGTACTGAGCGTCTATCTTTGGAAATGGTGCTTTGTGAATGGGTATCTGCGGTTTCAGCGGGTCCACTTTGGCTCCCTATAACGATGTAAGGATATTACCTAGTGTGATTTATTTCATATTAATCACATGTATACATATATAAAAAATGTGGTCTTGCTTATAATGCTCACGGTTTTAAAAGTAGAGGATTAGAAGAATATTTTTTCTTTTAAAGGGAAACAATTCTTATGTGAGTGTGAAAGATAATTTTAAAATGTAAACAATCCCATTGTACATAAAACTATACATGGAAAATTATAGATGTCGACGTTGGGTTGCCATGTTTAATTCTTCGAGTTGGAAGTTGGAAGAAACCTATCACAGTGTAACTAATTTCACTGTCAAGCTTGCCTAGGACGATATAACGGCCGTTAAAAGTTATTCATTCTGGTGGAATAGGGTGTAAGTCGTTTTTCATCATGTCCATTCCCATACATTTCCCATACATTACATGAGACTAAAAACAAGACTTTCTGGCTCAATAGTTTTCAAGCATGGAAGTGCAATGTAAATCTTTTCTTTTTTTTTGAAGTGCAATGTAGGTTATCAAACAAGTGTTGATTAGTCATGTTTGTTTAGAGTAATATCTAGCATCCATTATGTCACTGGAAGAAGATACTACATGATATGATATAATTTACCTACGCCACTTGTATCATATGTATAGACTTGAATGAAAAAGATGTCTACATTCCTATAAGCTGACAAAAGCCATAGGCCACATACAACTGAAAAAATGCTATTAAACTTGAACTAAGAATAGCGAAATCCCCGAAATGCTAGGGTTTCACATTTCACTGCAATTACGTTGTGATGATATAGTCGGTTCATATATTTAGCTTGAAACACTTAGTTACGTACCAATTGTGTATAACTTATTTACATCGTACAGTCAAGTATGCAGAATACATCAAGCTCTTTGTCACGTTTAAGTATAAGTTCAAAGTGGTTCATATGAAACTGAATTTCAGGGGCATTTACGAAGCATCAGATCAAGGAACTAGTCAATAGAAGTGATGTAACAATTTAGTTATTTAGCATGTCATTAGGTTTTAAGTAGAGGATTAAAAATCCGACATCGATTTGATAATTGTGCGTGGAATCTGTTTCTGGATATTTTGTCTTTTGTCATATGGTATAAATATTTAACATATGCTAAACTTATATTGCATTACCAGTTAAGTCTTAGATAACAATGGATTATTCGCACTTTGGTAGAAACCTCAGTACTTACCTGTGTACAGGTATACTTTGCCGCCATGACTCCCTCGTACCTACATAGACATATGTTTGATGTTCGAAGATGAGTAAACGGGATGCCAGTTTTCAATGTTTCCATCAAAATTCATGTTTTTGTTGGAAGAATTTAGTTCTTCTAGTGACAACATTAAAATGCCTACTGCTAAATAACCCAATTCGGCCACTGCCCATGATCCCCAACTGAATCTGCCCACTGGCCCATATAAAAACTTGAGCATTCCCTTGATCCCCCACTATAATGTGTATTCAATGCATAAACGCTATATTACAATGAAACATATGTCAATGTTTTCTTCTGACTCCAACTGGCATCCCTGGTCTATTGATGTTTGAAAATGGTTCTTAGATGAATTGCCTGAGCAGTCAGTCAGTCATTATATTTATAATCAGTGGGATTCTTTGGACCATTAAGACACACATTTATTTTACACCACACGGATATATATTGTTGGAATTCCAATTTGTATAAATATGTATGCAACAAACCTTGGCTTTTAAATACAATTTGATTATAAATGTCCTTTTTATATAATTTTCTACGACACGTCATACTACTAAAACTAAATGATATTCGGAAATGCAGTCTGGTGGATATTACAATACTGTAGAAAACGTTTCCTTAAAGCATCACGATGCAAAAATAATAAATAATCCACACATACTTTGCTATAACGTATGTTGACTTTGAGTCTTTCATTGAGTTTTTATATTTCAGTCCGGCTCCAAATTGTTTATCACTTTGGCCAGAATACCTGCCATGGCAGAGGTCAATGATGTACTACTTTTTGTGCAATAATAAAAAGATCCCCTGGAGTCGATGATATGGTATTCAAACATAACATTTCAAGAAAGGAAACAACTCCTATCCTGTTCTATAGATTTTATTTACATAGTTTGAAATGAATGACGGCAACAAATTAACTTGAAACAATGTCCGAAACATACATTCTTAATGTCCTTAAGCAAGTGTTCTCTCTCACATATTCAGATGGAATGTACACAGATTTGTTTGATCAGAAACAGGAATTATTGGTCATATAGGGCACACAGCTATTATGTTAATGAGGTGGTCATCTTGCCCCTCAGGATTATCTATAGATTATTACAGCAGAAAATACAGATTACAGTGGTGCTATATTACAATTTCCTGTTGGATGATGGCGGAACTAGCAATCACTAATGTGCCCAATAGTTTATATGGTATTTCTAGATTTTATCCATTAAATAAGCTCTTCGTTCAATAATCTTAGCTGACCCAATTTCACTTCCCACATAAACTGACTCACACACCTTATATACACTTACACGCATTACCATTTAACCATCATTCTTTTATTCATTATATTTTTTTCTATACAAACGGGGACTCAAAATCACGAAAATTTGAATCCTTTTCTGCTCAGATCCGTCTTCGCCTCCGTAATTTGCTGAAATAAATCGAGATAGAGATACTTAGCAAGGCTAATTTGTTGATGCAGGATAAAGGTGGTGTGGACAAGTCTCGAGATGGAGAACCTGTCTTATTTTCAACTTCTTCCTACACTAATCCTGATATGTAATATGCAGAGGTTTTAATTTTCCATTTTTCTGTGGAAATCCACTTTTCATATAGAGTAAATGCAATTTTTTTCCCTTGTGTCATACTAAGATAATATTAATTTAGCACTATTTACGCCAATAAAACTGGTTTGAACCTCCCCACAGACCGTCAGCCACATGCTATGACCGATATGGAGATATTATCTAAGTTTTCCCGATCTCTCTGAGGCAGAAATAGCCACATGAAAATATTTCCACCTTTTTTTCTGACCCTAACTGACATCCCTATGTAGTTTACTAGCGGGGTGTCCGTTAGGAAGGGTTCTACTGTACTAATCTAGTGGTAACGCCGAGGGTGCACGATTTTTAGTTGTTAGTTGGAACAATGAATTCAGGGACGCAAATCGGGACGGGAAAAATATCGGAAATCAAAACCCTTCAAAATTAAAGAAATATGCATTTGAATGATTGGAGAATGATGTATACAATCTCAAACCTATATTGTCAAAGTACCGAGTGTCTATCTCTGGAAAGTGTTTTGTGAACAGGTATCTGCAGTTGCAACGAATTCACATTGGCTCCTTATTTTGATGTTAAGTCGTCATAATTGTTGATAATTTTGTTTAGGTATTTCAACATCTAGTATGTTCTATTAGGCTTAATTGTTTACAAATTTATGATATGAGGTTAATAACCATGTAAACGTATACACATAAAAGAAATAGATATTTAATACGCCTTTGATAGGTTAAGAACATCTACCTGTTTGAGCTCATCCGATGCCTCCGAACAGTCATTAAAATTGGCCACCCGGTGTCCGACAACGCCAAGCGAGTAACACTTAAAATAGAATTCAATTATTAAATTCAAGAGTTATCGCGAATGTCTTACTAAGGCATTTGCCAGTTCTAAAACATTTATTCAGATCATTGGCCAGATTTTTTAAAAAAGATTATAATTCTGATATATTGCTTTGTCTTCCAACAAATTTGAAATAGAACAATGAACATATTCACTATTGGCACGAAATGGGTAGTATCCTTTCCCAGTGGTGCACGAAACGAATATAAAGAAGTTCTAATACATCGAGCAGCTTTAGTTTAAATTACCCTATGAAGTTTCATCAATCAACACGAAAAGTAATTTTTATTCCATGGGACTCGATTCGCTATTTTGTTTGATAGCCCAACACCAAAAAATGTCACCTTGGCTACAAAACGTTTTCAAATAATCTCTGATTCTGTTTTTGTGTGTTATATTTCACTCAATTTATCTAATTCAAATGTTCAGCTACTTACAGCAAATGCAATCAGGACATATATTGGGCTCTGCAACAGAAAATTGTATGATTGGTCATTAACTTAATAATTATACAACGATCATGAATATGTATAATACTGAAGTTAGCTAGTAATGTCTTGAATTAGACATATGTAACAGTCAAAATGTGGTTACATATGAATAATTTACCATAGATATACAAGTGTTTAAACGAAACATAGGTAATGTGATTACAGGATTAGTGTTTTTATATAACTTTATTTTTACGTAAAACAAAATCTTCTGATTATCAAATAAGCTTAATGACGAGAGGATAAAGTTAATATTGATATGACGTGGCTAACAAGTTCTGTAACAAGCAGATGCTTGAAAAGATCAGATACATACTGCAAAAATAACTTCTTTGGCTGCAGATGACATGTGGATTGGAACACTCTCAGTTACAAACGCCAACCACACGGACATGAAGACCGTCACGAATAAGAGTACCCTCATCAACTTCGTAAACGTCATCTTTTCGGCAGTAGCTTAAACTAAAAAAAACAACAAAAAACATTCAAGTCAGCTGATTGCGAGAGTTCCACAATTATATGAATTATACACCCAATGATGTGTGCTGAATCAAAGGGAAATTTTATGGATCATGTTTGGATTTAAAGTTAGCTAGCAACAATTCAGGCTCGTATCATCAACTCTGTAACCAAAAAAGTAGTGCACAAATTAATTATTAAGACACATCATATACACTGACCCAGGGGTAACCCTAGAATTCCAGCCTATTTTGCAGAGTTTATATATATCTACCATGAGATATTCAGGTTCTTTTGTTTTCCAGGTAGTGTGGGAATTCTAAAGCAGGCCTGCCACTGCCCTTTTCATGGAATATAGGGCTCCATATAGGGCAGGGAAAGTAAAAATATAGGGCTAACATAGGGCAAATATGGGGCTGATGCTGAAAATATAGTTCTAATTTATAGTTCTTTTAGACTAGAGTATTGTAACAATCAGGGGCATACCCAGGGGCCAGGAGGGGGGCGGCACAGGGGGCATGTGTCCCCTTAAGCGGGGTTATAATAAACTTCTGTTCTGAGCAAAGGGTCCCTTTAAGCAGGGTGACCCCTTAAGCGAGGCGTCCCAGAGACAGGGTTTTGTGTGACCACCCCATTCCCTGAAAAAAATCCTGGACACAGATTGCAAAAAAAAACTGGATACAGATGTGTCCTTCTAAGGGGTTTGCCTCAAGAACCCTACGGAGGGGCTTTGCCACTGGACCCTTGCTGAACTTCCTAGGTTGTCTTAGGTATGTACTCCCCCCCCCCCCCCCTCCGTGAAACAAAATCCTGGGAACAGCTTGTATAATGTATGAAATTCAATTGCTTCCAGTGTTTTGCCCTTTGGACTCCCAAATGTGTTTTGCCACTGGACCCCTAATAATCTTCCCAGGTAGTCTCAGGTGTGTAAATTTCTTTCCCCAAAACACAATCTTGGGTTCACCTCTTATAAGTCAGGGATTTCAGTTGGGGTCTTGAAAAAGAATAGAGAATATCATTTTCATGAGGAATTTACTGCTTCAGAGAAAATATGGAAAATACATCATTATTGGCCCTGGAATAGGACTGGGGTTATGGGGAGGTTTGCACCACTGTTTATAGGTGTGAATGAGGCCAAATTCCTTTCCCTCTTTCTTTTACACACAAAAAATGAATTTCTTCCCCCCCCCCCCCCCCCCGTTCTGTTGTTCCCCGTTCTGTTGTCAACGTCACCTTGGTAGGGAGTGGTCAGACTATAAATAACGCGAGCAGACGACTGCTCCGTCACTTAGATGCGGTAGCTCGAACAGTGTACACCCATAGCCACTTTTTCAGAAAAAATGAATTTCATGAACTGAAATTGAATACAAGGATTTCCTTGGAAAATAGGAAAAGTGCCATCTCTGATAAGTATAAAATCCAAATTTATGATCCCAGGGGCTTTGCCTCCTTGACCCTCATGAGGGCTCTACTGCTGGACTCCTGGTAATATTCTCAGATAACATAAGGGGTGTAACTTCACTCCTGGAAATAAATCCCTGGATACAGCTTGTGTAATCTTTATTTTATGTCCAAGTGCTCCCAGGGATTACCAAGTGCCCTTAGAAGGAGCTATACCACTAGACCCCTGGCAATCTTTCCAGGTAGTGTCAGGTACATATCTCCCCCTCCCTGAAACAATTACCCAGGGGACAGCTTGCATAATCTATGAAATCCAAATGTTTCTGGGGGCTTTGCCATCAGGGGCTTTGCCATCTGGACCTCAGCAGGGGCTTTCCTGCTAAACACCTGCCAATATTCTCAGGTAAGCTTAGGTATGCATCCCCCTTACCTGAAACGAAATCCTGGGTACAGCTTAACAAATCAAAGTGATCGTGGGGGTTATGCCTCCTGAACCCCCTGGAGGGGCTTTGCTGCTAGACCTTTGGCAATATTGCCAGATATCTTAAGATATGTAACCCCCTTCCTGAAAAAATATTCTGGAAACAGCTTGTAAAATGTTTATAATCCAGGTTCTTCTAGGACTTTCACCCCCTGGACCCCCTGGATGGGCTTTGCTGCTAGAACCCTAGCAATTTTTCCAGGTAGCCTAAGGTGTGTAACCCCCATCCCTGAAACAAAATCCTGGACACAGATTGTACATTATCTAAGTTCTTCTTGCCCCCTGGACTCCTACGCTTTGCTGCTAGACCCTTGGCAATATTCCCAAGCTTTATCCCCTTAAGCGGGGTGTCACCCTTAACCGGGGTTAAAATAAATTCTTTAATAGAGTGAACAATTTCCGCTCCAAGCAAATTGTGCCCTGAAAGTGCTGATTCCACCAACATACATGATGTAGTCCTGATTTGGTTGTCTTGATAAATCGGGCTACGTTTGAATTCTCCGATCCGGCCAGGAAGTAGGTGGCGCTACGAACCCCCTGGGCGGCCATTTTGGAGAATCCCCTACATAATGCTAAGCCTATGGGACCTTTCAAACGTCCATTTATCATACTATTTAATGTGTGAGGATGTTCTAAGTACTCCTGAAGAATTCTCTTGGTCAAAATTAGGTTTCCCTGCAATTCCAGATCAAATGAGTATGTGTTAGCCCTGGTTTTGACTATAAATGCGATGTCAACAAATCGTCGAAACAACCGTTTTTCTTCGAGCAGGCACATTTAAATTATGTCTGAATAATGTAAATAATCCTATTTAAACTATTTCATTACAAAATTCACAGGAGAAGGTCGATTAGTATAGTTTTAAACTCTGACAGCTCTTTGTATTCACCAGCAAAGATGGCGGATCGATCCGTTGTCAGGTGAATTTGTATAATTTGGAGGGTATTTTTAACCGGAAGTGTCCAGCCAGATCGGAGAATAATCGAGTGACTAATTATCGCGCTGTTTCTTGAGGTGTCCCGGTGGTGGAGCACCAAAACATACACCCGGCACCGCACGGCTACGTTTTGTGACTTAGTCATAGGATATATTACAAATCCTGACACCGTAATATGTAACAAGATGCACCAAGACATATCACAACAAATGCATCCTGTTGGTGGAATCAGCCCTTAAGCAGGGTGTTCCCTTAAGCGGGGAGCCCTTAACTTAAGCGGGGTGCTCTTAAGCGGGGGTTTCCCGGAAGAATACGAGTAATATCGGCCCGCCCTCGGAGGTCGGCCCGAGGTATTCACGGCCCTAGGTAATATCGGCCCGCCGAAGTAGTAATATCGGCCCGCCCGCCCGTCGGTACCTCCCTGCCGCGTACCCGGGCTTTCACACGCGACATTCACCCTATCCCCCCGCCCGTCACTCACCGGCCCCCGATGCGAGACCGGGGGCGGCCGGACCCCCGGGCGGGAGAGGCATGGGAGTGCTGGCAGACTGGGCGGGCCGTGGGCGGTCACGCTTAATTATGAACGTAATTATAAACTCCGAATAAAGATGAGAACGTAGCTAAATAAACAGTACAACGCTATCAGAAACTAGACTAGAAGAAAGTTTATCAGTAAGTTTATATTTAGATTCATGACAGGGAATATAGGGTTATTTTCCGTTTTCTGGTACGGATTTTGCCTCGAATGCCAGTCGAACCCCCATTATTATCGCTCATCTCTTGCACGTCTGTACCCAAAAACAAATGTACAAAATACTTTTTAATTCCAGGAAATTCCCAGAATATATATGTATCATCTTAGTTAAACGCAAATATTTCCCAAAAAGTTTTTATAAATCTTTGCAAAAATATCGGGCCGTGGTTACGGAGGGGCGGGCCGTGATTACTCGCAGGCCGGGCCGATAATACCGGGCCGACTTTACTCCGGGCCGTTTCTACCTGCTACCTCCCGGAATAGGGGTATTACTGTATTTATAAAATGTCCATCTCATAATATAAAATTTACTGTATTGCCGATATCTATTACTGTATAATACCAGAGAAGAGGTCAGAGGTATCTGATAATTACACTTAACTCGCTACGTGTCTTGTGACCGGCCGATAATACAAGCTTATGCCATTGGTGATCATGAATTCGTCTGAAATACTAAGAGGGCCTAGGTAACCTTGAACCTGCTGAAGTATAAACGTGCCTCGCATAAGAGTGAGAACGGGGATATGAATGAAGATGCCAACAACAAGCATTATTTATGAAAATGATGCAACTTACTTTCCTTGCACAAAACAGTACTTGTGGCCAGTGTTCACAGGACTAGCAAAGCTTGGTACCTATCTATTTTACCATTGCATCACATACCAACCGACCTAAAACCAGCTTCAGATTCTTAAAAAATCCGCTAGACGGCGCACAAGTATTAACACCGCCGTCTGGTGCAAGCTACCAGCACTACAGGCGGCTTTCATGCCGAGCCGTAGATTTTAGAAATTTGGTTTAATTTAGAACAGGTAGTATGAGTTAAATTCACATGACCATAATGTACTTAAATCATTGTTGAATCTCATACAAGACCAATTATTATGAATATGTAAGATGTGTGAAAAACATTCTTGTTTGCATGTTTTCACGACGGGCCCAGTCAGGCTTTCACAAACACGCGTCACTCTTCTAGCAGAGGTTGTACTTCAAATATAAAGAATAGCTATTCGAGGAATCTGATTGGAGAGTGAGATTTTGTAGGCAGGGCACATTCGCCACGTTGCTGTGGGTTTGGTGAGGTTGGCTTCTTTCTACCCGTGTTCTATTCCAACGATTGCTGTGGGTGTGTCGACTGCACGCCCTCTTTATTCTGAGGATTACTAGACAGAACCTTTCCGTGTAAAGATGGAAACGCTATGGTCGAAGTCGATTCGTATCGCCCTTGTGGTGGGAGCTTACTGGTAAGTAGAACTAGAAATAGCTTTGCCCACTTTACGCATTCTGCCACTGATTGACAGTGCTCTTTGCATTGAAACTAGATCTAGACATTCTTGTAAAGAACAAGTTTACACTACATCTGTATGTATGTCCACAAGCAATGATCTAAAACAATTATGATGTTACCACTAGAGTTGCTTATCATAGTCAGGAATACAGTTCATTTATATGAAAAGAAGATGGATGTCTTTATTGTCAACTAAAAATAACCACGGGAACGGTCACTCAATTCAGTTCGAAATCTTCATTGGAAACTCAATAGCAAGATGAGTAGGAAATGTGAGATATGTTAGGTAGGAATTTTGCCTCTTCCTTTTGATATCAAGCTGTTTAGCTCAATCTTAAACAGCGTTTAAATATGGATGTGTAGCATTAATTTATAATGGCTATTTTCCGTGTTTTGATTTGAGTCATTGAGATTGAAAAACCAAACTCTCAAAGGATTGACCGGGCCCGGGGACTTGTCCATGCTTGTTGATTTAGCATGTTCATATTCGACAGTAGGTTATGTCTTTAGGACTAGCTTCAATTTAGCCTACTTTCGTGTAATGATACACTATATTGCATAGGTTTTAATCCAACAAATCTGATTTTCTGCATTATAACCCCCTACAAGTACAATCCAGAGCGCCTAGCGGTCGACTTGTTACCAATACTAATAGTGCGGCAATACCACTCAGACTGGCTTCATGGCCCAATGCATTTACACCTAGTTGTGAATGGGGGTGTGAGCGAAATGTTATTGTTTTCCACAAGTTAGGTCTGTTCTGACAAACTAGAGCATTTTACAGAAATGGCAGTTTTCCTCTTTTCCAATTAAATCCTTGTTTCCATAGTTATACGTAGTACAACGCTGTGTCCGCTATCACTCCCCACATAAGCCTATGTCTGTGCCAGTTTATCTCTACTCCCTGACTGCATTTCTGTAACCTATAAAATTGGAGCTTGAATACAACAATATGATGCGATCACTGCCATTTCTCTGGAGATAATCTAAACAGATTTTATAGAAGTAAAACATACATTCAATCATCTAGTGCTAACGAATATGTTGCTATTTGTTTGTTTGGCTACATGCATCGCATAACCAATCAGATAAGGTGCTACTCTAGGCTGTGGAAAAAGGTCTATTTCAAAAATATTTGTATTGATTCCAGACTAATGAAAATTGGTGTTTAACTATTATAGTATACCGGTACCGGTATGTGCATTATCATGGTACAAAGTTCATTCACCTCAAGTAAACAGGTGTTTACAAGAAATAGTCCAAGTTAACCTACTTTGTCAAAAACGGGTCCCTAGGGGGTTTCATATAGAAACCTCCAGACTTAAGGTTTCATATATAAACCTCTAGATTAAAGTCTGTCTCCAGACTGGGCTTGGACCACCCCTGGGAAGGCTCCTTCATTCTAGCCATATCTCTGTTCGGGGACTTTCTTCTCTTCAGGTGGCAGTGGCTTGCAACCCTTAGTTGAAATTTAGTGCTCTGAAGTGGTAATCCAAAGAAATATTCATTGAATTTTAGATGTCTATTAAGAATTGTTTACTCTCAAGTGAAAAAGATTTCTGATGAAACTTTCATTTACAGTCATTCGCTATATATCAGGCTGACACTCACAATGCTAATTAGGTCGTAAAAACGGATTAACCCGTTCACGCCGGGTGATGCCCCCAGGCATTATTTCCCAAGATTTATGAAATTCATAATACTAATAAGATAGGAAGTAATATCAATAAAGATAAAATTTATACAGAATGGAGGTATGACATCATATTCAAGATTTCTAGGCGAATAATGAAACCTTCTTTTAAGGATCACATGTCATACCACGTGATAGAACAATAAAATCATTAAAAAAAAAAACAGCCTATAAGACCCAGCTTCTGGCGGTAGTCAACAGGGATGCCAGGTGGGGTAAAAAACAGAGTGAGTGGAAATATTTGGAAACAATTTTCATGTAGAATTTGCTGCCACAGGAAGACCAAACAGATTTGGAGCTTAGGGTACATGGGGAGATTCAAATAGTTAATTACCCGGGGTACTTACCAAGTGTTGTAGGGGAATTGATGTTCCTTTCACTATGACTCTAATGATGAGCATAAACGAGGCTGGAATAGTTTTTCTTCTTCTTTGTTTTACACAAGGAAAAATGACATATATATTGGAAATTAAAAAAAGTAGATTTCCTTGAAAAAGTATAAAACTGGTATATCTGATTTACTAATACTACCACCCGTCCCTACGGGCGTTACTTTGCCTTAGGCGCCCGTCTCAAAAGGGTTAAATGCACAGTAGACCCCCGTGATAGGGTCACCTTGCTCAGAACGGTTCCCTCTATTAGATCTCACCGCGTGCAAGGTAACACCATGCGTAAGCAGACAATATCCTCAGAACGAAGATTGTTCCCTTCAGCAGGGTTTTACTGTATATATCACTGTCCACCTAGCCATGGCATTTTAAATATTCATCTGCAGTCTATGTGTGTGGAGCCTACACTACAAAGTTTGACATACTTATGCCAGACGGAAGAACGGCCCAGCTGAGTCTGGAATAAGTGTACAAGATTATTGGAGCCAGTAAAAGAAATATAAAAAAGATATATTAGATGTTGCTTTTAGGACTTGCACAAGTGTAGCTAGTTTGGCCGCTAGGAGGTCGTAGTGCCCTAGGCTCGTAAGAACATCGATTCCCGTTCAGTTCTAGGTAAATACCTTGGGTAATTATGAATTCAGATACGTACAGTGTTTGAATAAATAGTGAATCTTAATACAATTTCAGCTGATTTCCCCACGAGCTGCAGATTTACATGACATTTTGCTTGCAGGTTGGTCTCCATCTCTATGGTCTTCCTCAACAAATACTTGCTGAGTAGTAAAGATCTAAAGGTAATGCACTGGATTTTTATTTTCAAGTCCATTAAATTCTGGTTTCGAGCGACTTTATTTTAGCAAACGCTTACAATCAAATGAAATACTTTTTTTTATGAAAACAGATAAGTCACAACTAGAACCACGGACCTGTAAATAGGTCCGTGCTAGAACTGAAGAATAAAGTACTTAAATCTTCAGGGTTTTTTTTGCGATTGAGATTAGAAGTGTAATTCGCCTCGTTGTTTAAATCTACTTAAATCTTCAGAGATGGCCGATCTTGAGACCTCTAAAAATCAAAATTACGTTCCATCTTCACTCTAAGATCTAAACGACCTGGCTAGACTAATGAATATGAAAATCATAAATTGCCTGTACCTCAAAGTATTCTCACCTATGTCATTCTCTCTTTGTGGTTGCAGTTGGATGCGCCCATGTTCGTGACATGGTTCCAGTGTGTTGTTACTGTAGCATTATGTGGGTTTTTCTCCTTATTGGCGAAACTCTTTCCCCAATATGTTTCCTTCCCGGAATTTAAAGTGGACCTTCAAATATGCAAACAGGTGAGTGAGACTTGTGTATTGAATATTCCGTTAGCTGTCTTTTTCTAGTCAGAAAGATTATGCCCGTATATTAGAATTAAATGTGCCTTTAGATTAAAGCAATTTTTACTGGTAAACTATGATGTACAGGGTATGACATCATTTGACTACCTAAAATTTCGTCATTTTTAGGTGTATGACTAGCGACTTCGTCGAGTCCGAGTCCGAACAAATTTAAAAATAATGAAATGACTGACTACCCAAAGCGGGACTCGACCTCCCGTCATCCGCATTCCCACACGGACACTCTGACGACTGCTCCATAGAGTCGGTTGTAAAGGGAATTCCAAATACTTAGTCTGGTGGTGGTCACTGGGTGGTGGTGGGTGGGGGAGGGGAATCAGCGGAATTTTGAAAAGGGTACCAGCGAAAGTTGAGATCTCATTGGTTTCTCATGAGAAAAGTAGATTAGAAAACTACAATACGAAACTTTGATTTCGGCATGGCTTGAAATGAATCATAAGAGAAAAAGTTTGTATAGGAGTATAGGAATACAAAAAAAGAGTAGCAGTTCACAGTTTAGTACTGCACGAGAATCTCACTCTCGTGGCTCTTCAATCTCCACGCCTAGGTCTGGTTCACTATGTCTCTATGTGCGGGAGCCACTTCAAGCGGATTCGACGGAATTCTACCATTTTAAATATAGTAGGTAATAATACGAATACGGGCTGACTGTCTTAGTACATCAAAATACTTGGTTGAATTACTCTGCGGCCAAACGAGGTGGAGCACAGACCAAGTTATTTTTATAAAGTCGGTTTCTGATTTTATCTCACCCCGTATAATATCATTAATTAATAATATAAATCACCCAATTAGCCATTGAATATTGGCTACACTACCTTCACGGCCATGGAGTACCAGTTTCTAACGTTAAGAGTATGGAAAATACCTGGGTGAGATAACATAAACAAACCTCCCAGGCATCTAGGAATCAATATCTGTAGTATATTACCATGTCACCATTTATCTATTATTCAAACAGGTTCTACCACTGTCGATCGTCTTCGTTGCTATGATCTCATTTAACAACCTCTGCTTGAAGTATGTCGGCGTGGCATTCTATTACTTGGGTCGGTCTTTGACAACAGTCTTCAATGTGGTATGTATCAAAACATTATTGAACACTAAAATTTGCCCACCTCTGGCTGCCCTACATCTGATTTAATGGCGTATCGGACAATCTACCTTGAAAAGTTAAACCCATGTCAATTTACTAGAAATTGAATATGATGATCTCCAAGTGCTATAGAACACATTGTTAGTTTTAAAAAAATGGGGGTCACCATGCTAGTTCTTAATTGAGATTGATTCAGTATTATGATAATATTATAATAGAATATATAAGAATTCTATAAAGTTGTTTTTTACATAGTGAAACCAATTTTCTTCAGATTTGCACTGAATATTGTAATGTGAAGTACTACACATTTAAGTTTAAAATATCATAGGTCACCATCCTTGTTTTTGAAAGAAATGAAGAAACCCATATTTTTCAGTAAACTTCCTAAATGAATTTAGCAAATATGAATAGGCCTATTTTCTAATTAGGTTATGACAAACTGGATAAAACTTGATATTTTAGTAAGTTATTTTTCGTTACAATAGGTCACAAAGAAACATTTAAAAAAATAAAATTGTCAATGTATAAGAGTCAATAGGTAGCGCCACTAGCAATTGAAAGATATGCCTTTAATTCAACATATAAACAACTTGGTTTCAAAATGGAAACAACCTGGTTTCAATATAACTGAAACTATACACAATCTAAACAGAGATGTCAGTTTTCCATTTTTCCGTGGAAATCCACTTTTTCAATAGAGATAATAGTGATTTAGCCTCAATTACTCTAATAAAACCATGGTTTGAACCTCCCCACAGACCTTCAGCCCCATGCCATGGTCGTAAAGGACATATTATCCAAGTTTTCCCGATTTCACTAAGGCAGAAAAATCCACACGGAAATATTTCCATTTTTCTCCCTTACTCCTGACATCCCTGATCTAAAAATACATGTTTAGGGCCAAAAATGATGCAAGAGTAAAGCTATCATGGGAAAACGACACAGTGGCTTGATCCACATGTGAACGGTTTTAGTTTGACGTAGTGTTTTTACTAGTCGCATGGCCTCAAGTAAACTTATCCAGGGATCCCAGTTTTCAGTTCCCACCCCACATTGAAATTCATGTTTTAATTTTTAGAATAAAGAATTATTTTGTTCTTGTGTAATATCGACATACCACCTGCAAAATAGCCCAATTCAGCCACAGCCCATGATCAGCCCACTGAACTTCCCTATGGATCCATGTAAAATCTTGATCTTTCCCTTGATCCCCCATTGTAATGCAATGGAAAATGTTTCAATGGTTTTTTTCCTGACTCCAACTGCATCCCTGCTTATCATAAAATACAGACTTAGAATGACTCCGGTCTAGGTTTCTGAGCGCTTAAAAGTCATAGTTTTCCTAGTACTAGAGTGTGGATGAGACATGATTTCAGCAATGTATTTTGAGGGTTTTAATCAATGTCTTTGTTCTTCTCAACAGATCTTTACCTACTTTATTCTTCAACAAAAGACGTCTCTGAAAGCTATGGCTTGTTGTGCAATTATCATCGCTGGATTTTTCCTAGGTGTTGACCAAGAAGAAGCTTCAGGTATTGTAAAGTTCATCTTAAAAATGAGTGGGATTTTTTTTTAATGCTTAAACGCAACAGGGAGAGTAGTGCAGGTAAATTTCCTAACGAGGAGCCACATGGAAATGGGCTTTATACAGATTGGAATATGTAAGTGCAGATAGGAATATAATTTCTGTTTTGGACAGAAGGTTTTATGGCCGTACAATATCTTGCAGCTTTAGTATTTAGTATTTTGATATGGATTTAACAAAAAAGATATGTCAGTTTGGAGGGGACTTTTTCAGTCACATGTACATTTTTAAGAACTCCTTTATGGACATATTTCTACCAATGAAAATATTTTCACAATATGATATGCCTCATTTGGAAGGGAATAAAAAACATGAAGTGCTAGGAAGTAAAACTTTCGAAGTAGATTCTATATTTGCAGAGATATTCAAGTATTTGTTAAACGTCGGGGTGGGGGGGGGGGGGGGGGGTGAAATGGGCATACTGAAACAGAGGTCTACTGAATTTTGATTTAAATTGAGCATTGGTGTAACATTTACCATATCCATAACTGGCACTGACAGTTGCCACTCCCTCAAAAGTGTCTTTATTTTGAAGAAATGTATATTCGATGTATTATTCATGGATTTTTGCCAAATGATATCTCATAATGTGAGGGGGGAGGCAGCAAGTGTATGAGTGTATGGTTTATACATCATATTTACATACAAAAATAAATCAGAATAGTTCATAATTATGTTCTAGGAATCAGTCAAGACCCAGTCAAATGATCTTGGTTTGTAAAATTATTTGCAATGTCATTTACCACCATATATTGGCTTGACCTACTTTGAAAAAATATTTCGTATGTAGGAAGAACATTGCTGATTGCCAATTGAAATCGCCTACAGGTTGCTAAATATACTGTGGAATCTATAAAGCTAGTGTGTATGATTGTATTATGTACTACAATTATGTACACAGAAAGACAACTGGTCTCTCCCCTCCCCCATTCCCCCTTCCACCCCAACCAACTGAGCTGTGTGCACTGATCCATGAACTACTGAGTTCTGAAAGGGATAGCTTTAAATATCCAATCAATGCAGCCTCAGGGAACTTGGCACATGTCAATTATTCTACAGCTCCTAGAAGAAATCCTCGATATCAATAAAATGAAATTCATTGATCGAAGTCTTAATTGAAAATATCTGAAAGGAATTGCCCATGTAATCTTTACTTTATACCAGCTAATAGATGTCAAGTATACCTGTCCTATGGACAGATGACTTTGTAACGCTCCACCTCATCATCCATTGAGTATATTTTTACAGAACTCCATGGGTGTTGAGTACAAGTTCCCAATTCTAAGTCTAACAGGAAAAATACCAGGGGCGAGAGAAATAGATTACGACCATGTATTGATGACGATTATAAACCATTATCTCATTGTTCATGTAAAACGTTAGTATCAAATACCTAGGTGGAAATGTTTCAATGACTGACGAAATTAAATCTCATTGCAGTCTGTTATCCATGGTCTATATCCGGTGCATCATCCATTCATTCAATGTATACAGGGGTGAGATGAATACAGAAAACAACCTGTTTTGGATAAAATCGTCGTTCTCCAACTCGTTTGATGGCGACATGATATTCACTCCACATCAAACTTGTGGAAAGCAACAACTTTGACGTCACTGTATGTTGTTCAGTGAAACCTTGCCACCCACCTCTCACCTCCCAACTCCCACCTCCTCATTCTAATGGCGGGTGTTAAGCTGACTGAGCAGTAGGTACCAGTTTTGTGGAAGTCTCTGGTATGACCCGACTGGGAGTTGAACCCAGACCTCCCATGCTCGAGGCGAACACCCCTACCATTTAGCCACCGAGCTTGGGGAAATTGATTTGGTGATTGTTACTGCTGCAGTTGTCAAGTGACAAACTGAAAGCAGTATGTGTCAGTTTCAGTAAAATAAAGGTGATCCCAATTATTGAGTTTATTTACATAGTGTATATATAAACAACTGTTTTGTGGGGTTTGGATAAAATCTGGGTTTTGAAGTGTATATAAACAACTATTTTGTGGGGTTTGGTTTTGAACTCTATCAAACATTATTAAAACACTGGAGATGTTCTTTCTATTGTATAAACAACATATTTATCTATCTTCCAGGTTCCCTCTCCATTCTGGGCGTGATTTTCGGTGTGCTGGCCAGTGCTTCCGTCGCTCTATACTCCATCTTCACCAAGAAGGTGCTCCCAGTCGTGGACCAGAACGTGTGGCGACTGGCGCTCTACAACAACGTCAACGCCTGCCTGCTCTTCGTCCCGCTCATGCTGGCATTTAACGAGATCCCACACGTTATTAACTTCCCCAAACTGCTCAACCCCACCTTCTGGCTGGTCATGACCATGAGCGGCGTCTTCGGCTTCGCTATCGGTTACGTCACGGGGCTGCAGATCCAAGTGACGTCACCACTGACGCACAACATTTCCGGCACGGCCAAGGCGTGCGCGCAGACGGTGATGGCCACCACGTACTACCATGACGTGAAGACAGCCATGTGGTGGCTGAGTAACATGGTCGTGCTACTGGGCTCCTGCGCCTATACTCAGGTGAAGCGTATGGAGATGAAGCAACAGCACGACGCGCAGAAAGCACAGGAGCTCGAAGCTGCAGCGACCGCAGAGAAGAACAGCAGTAACAGTGAGGTGGAGGTCCTGGTCACTAAAGCATGACGTGCCCTGTGCGGCGCAGCGACTAAGACAAGGTCAAACATGATCAAACAGATCTAGAAAAATCAGTGGGAGTTAGGCAGAGAGGGGCATCTTCTCCGCTACCATTTATATAAAGGGCGGGTTCCACCAACACGATGGATTTGCCGTGGTATATCTTGTTTTATCCTACCCTGCATATAAACCTCCATAGAATTAACATGGAGTGACTGTATGTCACGGTTATGGCATAAAATATTTGTATGCCACGGGTGACATATATGAAGTTAAAAACATGTAACAGGGTAGGATAAAATCTATATGCCATTCTATATGCCATTCGTTGTCTTCCACTACAGATATCACTCAGCTCCGCTTCGCGATATCATGCCGCGAAGACAACTCATGCCATATAAACAATCATATGAAATTTCGTGATGTTTCATGATAATATCTTACACTGTCGCAGTGACATCTTTGTCGCGATAAGTAGAGTGTGATGTTGTGTGTATGTTTTGGTGCTCCACTGTGACAACTCAAGACACATCGCGGCAAATATGCATGCGACTATTCAAAACCTAGTAAGATTTAGCAAGACAACCAAATTGTGACTACTCTCACTATATCTCGTATGTTGGTGGAATCAGCACTTTAGGAGGAGGGTGCATCCTCTCCGCTACCATTATGAGGGCATTAGGGTCAAGTGTAGATAGGGTTAGCGTAGAGGCTACGGGAACGGTCCCGCGGGTTAGCTTCTTTCTGTACAATTTCTTTCTGTATAAAGTTGTAGTACTAAAGAACTGCATCGAGATCCATAGCCGCTGACAATATGCCATGAGTTTTAGTAGCAGGGTAATCTCATGAGGCAAAGCCAAGTGAGATTATGTAGCAATCCGAAATGAATGGCATATCATCAGTGGCTATGGATCGAGTGCGGTTCAGCTTTTATCTCACCCCTAACACTGACTAATTGGTTAAGATTTGTGACATCATCCCCTATGGAGTATTAGACTACAATACTCCATGGGCGTTGAGTACAAGCTTCTAATATTAGGAAAAGATACCAGGGGTGAGATAAAAAGTCTGATGTGAGTGGTTTATTTCGGAATGGATCTAATTCGTGAATTCATGAGGGATGTACTTTGTAAGAGTGAATAACTGGGCGTAGCTAATCTATTATTTTTACTGACAGTCATGACTTGATTCGCTGTTCCCAGAACGGCTGTTCTCAGTACCTGCATTTGATTCTTGGATCCCTAGCAACTCTGACCGATCTTGAAAAAGCATGTTTCCTCTTGTCTGCCGCGCCGCACGGTGCATCAAACTGGTGATAATTGTTCTGTGGTTAACAAGTTACACGATCATTTCCTGTGATACATGGATTGCGATTACTGCTGTGTGTAAAGTGTACGGTCACAAAGGACAGCGCGAGATACGCTCCTTTGGGCACGTGCCACATCCCATGCTCAATGTACCAAAAGAAGTACGACGGAGCCATCTGTGATATTGATCTTTTGAAATCCTATGCATATCTTTCTTTCAAATTGTATAGATAAATGTATTGACAATTTATGGGATTATATGGTCATGGACGAGATGTTACTGTGATCGGTTAGAACTTTTCTTCTGATTGAACAGTTGGCTTTATAGAGGAATGTTTACAGTCAGCGCTCGTATCCCCTCGAGTTATGATGGCATAGTAATTTACGAGGCGAAGCTGCGAAAATTCCGTAGCAATTCAAATGAGATGGGATCAAGCTCTGAAAGAAAACTGGAATAGGTTTCTGAATTTATCTCACCCCTCACATTGACTAATTGGCTAACATTGAGTATTTTTTCTAAATAATCTAAGGGTATTGAGTACGAGTTCCCAATATTAAGTCTATGGAGAAAAAATACCAGGTATGAGATAAAGCCTCGTATGGTCATCATTCAGTAATCGGTTAGAACTGATAAGAAAAAAAGATTATTTTTACGTTTTCAGACGAAGTTTTTAGCACCTGTGTATGTTGAGCTTATTTAATGTTCAGACTGATAATTCCCATTAGGATGAGACATTCCAACAAAAGTTAAAACTTTGTGTGATGAAATTGCTTCATAATATTATCAATGCTTACATTATTTCATTTGTACCATGACAATATACCTGTAACCTAGGATGTTATCAATGTAACATGTTAAAGGAAGTATGATTTTTCAAGGTGTGGCTTCAAGTCCTAAGCATATGACGATTAATACAACTTTCTAAATTTTCGAACTCTGGCTTGAAATAATCACTGCATAGGACCATTTAAGGGCTGGTTCCACCAGCACAGAGATTTGCTGTATTATATCTTGGTATGTCTTGTTATAATCTAGAGTATCGCGATATGTCGTACCTCCTTTGCCGCGATATGTCGCACGCGACGATGTGTGTATATTTTGGTGCTTTTACACCAGGATGCCTCACAATCTATTGCCCGACATATCGCAGCATACCGCGATCTATTGCAGTAAGAATGCGAAGGTGCTTATTCAAAACCTAAAAATAGTTAGCAAGTCAACCAAATCGTGACAAACCGCGCTCTATCTTGTGTGCTGGTGGTAGAGCCCCTTTAGAGATTAAGCCAATGAATTACTGGAGTGTCCGGTGAGAATACTGTACTGGGATTTGTTGTTCAGGCAACTGACAGTTGCAAATTCATACTGTCAAGAGTCACGGTCATTTCTGCCTTTAAAACGGGTTTATGATATAATATTGAAAAAAATGGTCATGTTTCATAGTTTGCTGGATTGTGCATAATGATAGGGAATTATTGGTAATACTATTCATGGCTATTTTGTAAAACGTGTATATTATTAGCACAGATTTATGCGTCAGAAAGGATTGGTTGTCTTTATATAGATGTATGGACATTGCGTTCACACAGTGAGTGTCTTGCATATCGTTTTAGCTTTAGTCCATCATGAAAAAACAAATGCTGTATATTTTCCGTTTATATTCTCCCTAATTAACAAAATGGTGGACAGATCATGTACATCACTGCTACACCACTACGATATATAACCTGAGGGAATGTACAAACGTGTTAGATTTGGGGTACTCTCAACTGTGAAGTAACATATGCTTTAAACTTTTTTTTCAAAATATGAAGTTAACAAATAGTGATGTCTTCACTCGAGGTCTTTAGGTTTTCTGCCATGTTGAATCTCCAGTTTAGCTCAAGAATTATCTTAGAATTGATCGCAACTATCTGGTTCCCAACTGATGATTAAATGATTAGTGTATTAAATTTTGTATGCAAACGAATCTCTAGACATATATATACAATTTATATTTATATATGTACAAACGGTGTGCTTGGTTTCTGAGAAAAGAGAACCCTGTTTGATTTTTTTTCTTCTAAATTTGTTTGAATTGGGAGGTAACCCTCTTGTGTTTCATTCAGTTGTTGTCTGGTGTGCTTTCTAGCATTCTCTAGTGGAGTTGTCTCGGGCCATAGTGCCAGCCTTGTTCTTTGTTATATGTGTTCTCCTACTTCCTGGAGGGTTTCCAGTGGGATATTGAATTTAATATGTTATAGAATGGGATTGACACAATTTTGTATGATTGCACTCGGCAGTTTTAGCTTCGATGTGTGTTTGATGTATATTGATTTATTGTGAATATTGCTATGGGATTAGATAAAACCATGTTTCAGACATCTTCCACATCGTCATTCACTTTCGCTCACTTCAGTTTGTATTCGGATGAAATCCCTTTTCCATCAAATTCTGATAATATATTTACATATTAGAGTTTCCTTATGTGTGATGTCTGTTCTTAGATACCACCCTCATATTGACAAACGAGATTACAATCTAAGATTTGTTATTCTAGTACTCGTGTTAGCGCTTACCATCAAAAACAAACAGTTAACTTAAATTTATCTGTGGCAGCTAGCATGTTATTTTAGGTTTTCCATACACATGTATAAGAAAGCAATTGAAAACATTAAAATTAGGAATATTAGAAATAAGATATAATAAGAAATAGCGTCTGAATATAAAGTAGCGTCAACAGGATCGTCTTCTAGGATGTTGGGATATCTGCATGAGGATATTTAGATGAATGTGAAAAGTTGAGAGAAGAGTTCTTTTTTACTCATGATATATTCTTTTATTGAAGCACAACGAAATGGGTTTTCTGGAGCTCCGCAATTATGGGATCACATTGTCAGTTTCGCCACAAAAGTGAAAGAAAACCAATAAATCTATTGTAAACTTAAGTTTTTAGGTTGTTAAACAATGTTTCTAGGTTGTAAAAATCATATCAATGAATTCATGTGAATTAAATTTGCAATTTTAGATTTGCACTTAAACTAAAAAAAAGTCATTTTAGATGGAGTTTCGTTTATTAGTTTTTGTCATTGGAGTGGCTTGTGATAAAAAAAACCCTACAGAATGTCATGTGATCATCTGAAGTAATAAGTCGATAAATTGCCGCTTTTACATCCTGTTTGTATAGGGCACAGAGTGACTGCTAGTTCTCCGCCAGGAAATTGGACAACCACTATTTTCTGCTGTTATAATCCATAGATTATGAAATGAGGTCAAAACCCTTTTATGGCAAACCATAAATCCATTGAAAACTAGACATGCCACCTGGTGTTTTGTTTACCATCGGGGGGTGGGAGAGGGGAGGGCAAAATGACCACCTCCAAACACAATAGCTGTGTGCTCTATATTGAGAAGCAGTCTGGAACTCTACCTATATGGTAATTAATTTAAATTACAACACATGCTAACTATTAGATTTTAGGGACAACGCTCTTCATTTTTTTTAAGCGTAAAGGTGAACGGACGTGATTTAGAGACTCATTCGCAGTTTAATTGACCAACTCAATCTTTGTATAATTGACTTGAATTTTAAGAAAATTCAAATTGACAAGGGTTGTAGGGACGTAGATCTAGCTCTTCAACAGACCAGATGGATAGGTTTGAATACATTTATGTCGGTGCATATGACAAATACTGCCGTGAAAACATTGTCACCAAGTACGCCTAGATTCTCCAATAGGTTGTGCCATAGACGGTTGACATATACCAGCCTCAGTCCTGTTAACTTTAAGAGTGTGCTCTACGATATAGAGCAATGCAAATAGATTAATTTTCGAAAAACAAGGTTACAAAACATTTCCACAGCCTACACCTAGAATATGATCCTTGGATATTTTTGTCTGGATTGTTCTTTTTTGGGGGTGAACTTATCAGTCTTTGACCATTGGACCTATGGTATCAATGGATCCTCCCCTCAAATTTCTCCTCAAACACGAGTGCATGCATGTTGACATATTTTAATGCGATACGATAGTCGCACATATTTTATAGGCCCATCAACGCTCCCATCGGCAGTATTCTATTACTCCAAACTTCAATGGATCTTCCGCACTCAATCGCCAGAAAAAGGGGAGTATGCCCCAATGATGCAACTGAATATACCTTAGGTGAGAGGCCTCACAGGGCTGACCGTGAATTCAACATCATCGAGCGTCTGCCAAACATGTTAAATAGTATACAAACCTACCATCAGGGATGCATATTTTCCTAAAAATAACAGAATTCCGACATTTCATATACACCGGCAACACTAAAATATATTCAGATATGTAAAGATTCATAGCCATTGTTTCCCCAAATAATGTTGTAAATGATCATTTTTGTAAGCTTTATAAATTTCGTTCCCGACTTTCATCCCTGCACCATGGTGGGAAAGATCAGAGGGCATCACTTTGAGGGCAACGTTCAGTGGCCATCGCTCTTTCAATTGCCATGAAACCCTGGTTATTATTATCCATCGCATACAAAGCCCCCATTGAAAATGTATGGGGACTCAGTAAATCACGACCAATTACATAAAAGCTGTTGGATACCATAACTGTAGTATACGGATTCAAACCTGTGGTATACGGGAAAAAAGGTCTCTTTGTGCTACAGAGCAAAGAAATAGTTCCTATTGTTATATCCTTTAATATGGCAATTACTAGGTTTAACTTATTCTAAAAGATGGTTAATAAACGCAACAAACGACGGTTTTGTCGACAGGCAGCTCTGTAAACCACTCGAGTTGACTTCGCTATCGCTCGTGTATTAATATGCGTCCACCCCTCGTGGTTTACGGCCTCCTGTCCACAAAACCATCGATTACTGTCTATTCATTTTAGAGCATGTAGCCTGCTCCACTGCACTGTAAGTAAGAAACTCACGACATTAAAATAACTCTTTTTACCGCTACATAATTCACTCAGCTTCGCTTCATGAATTACTCCGTGGTCAAACTTGGTGAAGTAAGGACCAGGTCATTTCATCTCGTGAGTTTCTGATTTTATCTCACCCAGTATGTAACATAGTATAATATCATTAAGTAATAGCACCCAATTAGCCATTGAGTATTGGGTAAAATACATTTGCGGCTGTTCAGTATGAATTTCTAAGGTTAGGCCCATGGTGAAAAATACTGGGCCGAGATAATTATCTTTATTATCCACCTAATACAAAGTTTCTATAGAAAACACATAGGGAGTGTTTATTGGCATACCCGTAGCAAACGGATATGCTGTATGCTTCGTGTGATGCATACGGGAAAATAGTGCATTTTTATAACTAATACAAACTGATATCGACATGCCAGGAAAGGTGGATAATAAATACTATCTAGACGGGTTTCAAATAAAAGTGGTTGTGTGCTTCTCGGAGTTGATTTTAGGCAATAGCCTCGCATTCGCTCGGATACTACTATGCGGCAACTCCATGGAGCATACGGTCGCTTGTATCTGAAATACTGTGTACATTCATATATCCACCTTACAGCAGTCACACCATGATTTAACATGGCGAAGGTGCATTGACCATGCGGCGCTCTTTTGTACAGCGTGGTGGAACAGATCCTTAAATCAAGGTGCATTTTTGTATTCATCAGAATGCAGTACCTTTGCCAGACAAGGTGTTTTTACATAAATTATTGTGGATTTGACAGGGGTGTTAATTAACCTTAATGATAAAGGGAGTGTTCCATTGATCTGATAAAAATGTAACATGCGGATGCGTTGGGACGTACTTTATGTAAAAATAACCTCGAACGGCCATCCCTATGGGTTTAGTAACCACGTTTTCTCTTATTACAGCCGAAGCCTATTCGCAGCTTGCTTTGTTATCACACCTGAAATCTGACAGCTCAGTGGAGGCTATCAAGTGTACTAAACATGGGTTGAAGTAGACCCATTCTACCCGAGGACAGGTTTTTTTCTACCCTGTCTGGTAGATAATCTGGAGAACCCTTCCAGTAGCCTAGCTGATGCTAGCAGTATCCATAATGAAGCTGTGTGCATGCAGAGGTGTTTGAAGTATAAATATAATATTCATAGGGAACTGTAATGTTCATCGGATCAGCTCAGTGCTGCCCCTAATGCCCCAGTGCTAACATTTTAAAGTATACTGTATCCCATGTGAGTGCTGCCACCTAGTAGTAGAAATTAAAACAACCACGCATTACACTTGCACCCAGAGCCATACAAAGTTAGATTTGCAACCGACCCCTGTCTCTGACTTAGGGATTGGTCTGGTCCGATTGCTTTCTGGCCAAAGAGCTCGAGACAAATATCTCAAAGCAGGGTAGAGTTTAGGGACATAGTGGAATATGAACTTTGAATACTTACTACAAAGCATTATTAACTTAACTTCTTGATAACAAAGTCTAACTTCATGGTCTCTTTATCTAGCAACGCGCGCACGGCCGTCACTCAGTGCGACAAACAACAAATCTCTCATTTATTGTTCTTCAAATGGTTCCCAACAAGCGGCCGTTTATCACATTTACTATCAAAATACACCTACTGAAAGCTGAGATTCAGGGCTTTCCTGTAAATATATATATAAGAATATCAAATTGGTTCACGGTCCACAAAAAACCAGACAAGCTGATTTGGGTATTCAAACTTTATTGTGGGATTCATTTAACATCGAGATGGGGAGGGGGAATTTCATTAATGATTTGCAACGTTTCGTCCCTGAAACACTATTTCAGCCCATCAAAGGACATATTGGGCTTCATTTTAGTACTAGCACGAAATTTCTATGACCGAAAGAACTTGATCAAGCACCAATTTGAATTTAAAAAAAGCTCTTCACACAAAACCGAATGAATCAAACGATTTCCTGCCTATGCGATTACAAACAGCATACATAGAGGATTAATTTGATGTATGATATGCAATAGTTTGATAGATGTAAAAGGTCAGCATCTTGAAATAACTACGCTGGAAAACTGAGTTTATCAATTCTCTGATCCATCTGAAGATAAATTATGCAAATTAGCTGTCAAAATTCCTATTTACAAGTCAAAGATATGTTTTGTCTTGTATGAAATGATCTAGATTAGAGAGAAGTATTATTTGAGTGTTTTTTTTGCAGAATCTATGCATCATTATTACAGATTTCCCCATTAATAAGCAAATTAACTATGACATCATCAATATACATGAAAATAAATATCTCCATTGGATTCAGCATGTGAAAATACCCCTTAATGCTAAATATCATTTCCCTATTATCAATATCTAGAGAGTTATTGTAATAAATCTGTTCATGTAATCCTAATTTGACTAGATTTTCCTCCATAATTCTTGAACTACTTGACCGATTTTAAAAATTCAAGTATCTTTGTAATCCTCTCTTTCCAGGCTATCTTTAGCATATATTAGTCTAATTATAGATATGAAATTCAATTTTTCATTCGCGAAGCTACTTTATCAAAATACACAAACAAGAAAATAATAATGTGGATAAGAGGCTTTGAGAGTTCTACAATATCCAACCACGACAATAGCCTGTTGAGAAAGAGACTACCATGACAAAAGATCTGCTAAAAGAACGATTCACTCTCCCAGCAGAGATTATTACTCTAGTAGTAAGAAGATCAGCTAGGCGAGTGCATCTCAAGGTTGTTCAGATTGGATTCCACCAGAGCTGCATGGAGTTGTCCCATTACACTAAGTCCATATAAGGAATAGAGTAGACCGATTAGCCAATGACTGCATTCACAGCAAACCCCGACCTTGACCCTGACCTCCTTACATGATATTTTCTAGCGCCTTGGGACGGCTCTACAGTCGAGAGTTGGCCTACAATCTAATGGGCCACAACCACCCTCAGAGCTAACATAGTGTAGCTCTGGTAGCCAGTGTACACAAAGTTAGCTCTGGTCGGGTTAAAGGCATATCCTACAATCCACAGTGGCGCCACCTAGTGATTTCTAAATAATGTCAAATACTAGTCAAAACTGTCTTCTTGGGATTCATTCTAATTCTAGATGAGTAAATTTAACGTTTTGTCCAGTTTTTCCGATTCCAATAGGTAAAATAGGCCAAAATATATGGTTTTCTTCAATTCTTTCAAAAACAAGGAAGGTTACCTATGATTTTTAAAACCTAAATAAGAAGTACTATATATGTACTATATCCTGTGAAAGTTTGAGGAAAATGACATGGGTTTTACTATGTGAAAAAATACTTTGTAGAATTTTTATATATTCTAATATAGAATTATTACAATATTGATGTATAAATAAAAAAAATAGCATGGTGTCACCCGGATTTTATGTTAGATATGTGTTCCACAACACTTGGAGATCATCATATCAAATTTTCAGGAAATTGACATGGGTTTTAATTTTCAAGACAAATTGTCTGATATGCCTCTAAATAAGGGACAGCCTTGACCCAGTAGCGGGACCTGTTTGTTACTACTCTGGCCAACGGAGCAAACTGACGTGCTGGAATTAGAACTGAACAACCTTCCATATTATCATTTTCTATATTTTTTTGTATTTTGATAAAAAAAAGACCATGAAGTTAGACTTTGGTTTATATTCCACGATGTCCCAAAAGTGTACACTGCTTCAAGATATTGTATTCTAACGTAGTGCCGTCAGAATAGGGGGGGGGGGGGGAGGGGGGGAGGGGGGCATCTGACGCCACCTTTTTACCAGCCCCCAAAAAAGTCAGCACCTTCAAATTTATTTCAATCATGTGTAAATACTGTCTTGATTTTTAGCATTTAACTATGGCTCAGCCTTGACATTTCACTGTGGAAAAGTGTCAAAGTCTGACTTTTTAGTGTATATAAATGGCTAGGCCTTGACTTTCCAACACAGACAAATGTCTGAGTATGACATTTTAGCATGCAATGATGGCTAAGCCCTGACTTCTCACTGTGGAAAAATGTCAAAGTCTGACTCATTAGCATGCAATGATGGCTAAGCCCTGACTTTTCACCTTGGAAAAATGTCAAAGTCTGACTTTCTAGCATACAAAGATGGCTAAGCTCTGATTTTTCACTGTGAAAAAATGTCAAAATTTGACATTTTAGCAGGCAATGATGGCTAAGCCCTGCCTTTTTTCACATGGAAAAATGTCAAAGTCTGACTCTTTGGTATTATGGCTACGCTCCGACTTTTCATGATGGAAAAATGTCAAAATCTGACTCTTTAGCATGCAATGATGGCTAAACCCTGACTTTTCACTGTGGAAAGTGTCAAAGTCTGACCTTTTACCATGCAATGATGGCTAAGCCCTGACTTTTCACCTTGGAAAAATGTCAAAGTCTGACTTTCTAGCATACAAGCTCTGACTTTTCACTGTGAAAAAAATGTCAAAGTTTGACATCTGCCTTTTTTCGCATGGAAAAATGTCAAAGTCTGACTCTTTAGAATTATGGCTAAGCTCCGACTTTTCATGGAAAAATGTCAAACCTGACTTTTTAGCATGCAATGATGGCTAAGCTCTGACTTTTCCCTGTGAAAAAGTGTTAAAGTCTTACTTTTTTGCATGCAATGATGGCTTAGTCCTGACTTAATACCAAGAAAAAAGTCAGCAATTTTTCAGTTTGCCCCCCCCCCCCCCCCACTTTCAAAATGTTCTGACGCCCCTGTATCGAGCTGGCTGGCCAGGAAGCGATTAGACCAGACCAACCCCTAAGTCAGAGACAGCGGTTGGCTGCCAATCTAGTTTGTTACTCGCTGTGTGTTATATCATAATCTCGAAGCCAATTTTCGATTTTTTATTTCCTTTTGTGTATATTTCTTAAATACAATGAGCATAAAGCTAGGTTTTATTATCAATTTATTTAGCTATGAATATTTCTCACCAAGTATTTCTGCTTTTAGAGTCTACATAAAACAAAACTACCTGGATCGAGGCACAGCCTGAGTGATCCAGTGTGGGATTTAACCCGACCAACCGCTATTTAAAGCACATTTATTCTCAAGTTGTCATGACATCAATATCATAAAGGGGATTAGACACCACTTTCATAGGACATTTCTAAAACATATCTAGGATTGACTTCATCCTATTATATCAAATGCAGCCTTGTACAGTCAGATTCTGATGAGTATTCCTGTAAAATAGTTTGCACTAATAACATTAGAGTTGAAAAACTTAAATGTTGAAATATCATTGATAATAATTATTAATGATACTGATAAGCCAATAGGCCGATACAGAATATATGATGGTAGCCAATACAAAATATTCATTTTTATATTCATAATATCCTAGGGGCCATTCATAAAATGCCATGTGCAATGAAGGGGGGGGGGGGGGGATTGGAGGGTCAAGGATTTAGAAAATTCTGCATATGCTCTTTCTTTGATCAATTGCATAAAAGTTTGGGAGGAGGGGTTGGAGGTTTGAAATTTCAGAGATTCTGTATACATACTCTATAGGTGGCCCTCTACATATAACAATTTCTGGTATATGTATAACAAAGGGCTGTGCATATAATATATTTCATACAGCTTTGCTCCTCTGTATTTACAGGTCTGAACCGTTTTCAAAATACAGTTTATTACAGTGAAAATTCATGGTCTGAAACATATTACAGGTTCAAACCGTTAGGAAAATACAGTCTAGTACAGTTATAATTTACGGTCAAAAATATATTACGGTCACCCGTACAATTGACGGTATTTCCCTGGCACCCCAGTTGCCTGGGAAATACCGTAAAATTCACGGGAAATCTTTTAGTGTAGAAGAAACGCCAAATTTGACGCCAGTGTGACTGGGGCATTAACGTTTTAGTGCGCTTCTCAACGTTCATCAACGCTTCTTTACGCTTTTGTACGTAGTCTGGCGTTTTTCGGCGCATTCCGACTCTCATTTACGCATCTCCGCGTTTTCCCGCGCATCGCCGCGCATTTGTAAATTTCAAAGTGCGTAGAAGAACGTAGACGTGCGTACACGGAAAAACGCCGTTTTTTACGGCAGTGTGACTGGGGCATTAGCTCTGATCCACAGCCACCTTGACTACCACTCTCCCAGCAGATATTTCTACTACTCAAGGATTATATGTGTTTGATGTGGATCAACGTACAATGTATGAACTTGGTATAACGAGGTTTGAGTATCATGATCTACAAATGTGAATGTAATCTTTCCCAGGTAGGAAGATCTACCCCTCTCTCATTATCTAATACTTGCCAGGGGATCAAATTGAAACCAGCTACTGTGTACTATTGTTTAGCTCACGGATGTGCCCGTTTTTAGTATCACATAAGGCTACTAAAAAAACTAGTTTCTCATCACCATTATTATGATTCTCAATCACAGCCAGAGATAACATGTCAAGAGAGTCAAGAAGCTACCAAAAAAAGAAAAGAAAAATAAAGGTAATAGGACACAAACACTTGTACCATCAGGTGCGCTATGCATGCCGAAGTTCACGCAGGCGCGGTAGATAAGACTGAGAGGATTTTTTTTTCTATTCACACAAAATTTCAAGACGGACAAAGTTCGCCTCTTGTGGGAGATCCTCCACTTTTAGCCGCACAGGACAGAATCTTATATGTACATAACAAGACATTGACTTCACAGTGCAAGGACAAGACTGATACTTTCACAAATACAGTATCTAGATCAGATATCTGGATCTAGGCCAGGCCTGGAGATTCCAGTTTTGAGATGGCGGAGACAACAAAGAGGAAAGTGATGATTGCCATCGATGGTAGTCCCCAGGCAGAGGCTGCTTTTGATTGTAAGTATACATTTCTCAGGGACTGCATTGACATTGCAGTGTCAAGGAACTGAAAATTCAAAAGAAGATATGGGTACATCTAACGGACACCCCGCGTAAGCGAACACCCAGCGTTAAGGGACACCTTAGCTCGGAACCGATCGCTCTATTAGATGTATATTTTAACCTCGCGTAAGCGGCCACCCCGCGTAAGCGGGCACGTTTGCCCGGAACGGAGAGTGTCCACTTACGCGGGGTTCTACTGTATTTCATTTTCTATATGTAAGAACCATATATTTGGTATGTTGCTAAATATAATAATTAAGTCATTCGGCTATTGAATCAATTATTATTGAGTCAGTAACACACATAGGATATGCATCCACCATATGAAGCAAGATACATATTCAACAATACAATGTTAACCATTAACAGGCGGGAATCTGTGGCAGAGCCCTGTTGGTCAGGACGGGTACTAGGATGGATGTAACGCCAGGGGGCGGGCCGGTTTTTGTCCAAATCCATATTTGATTATTTCATCATATATGATATGACATGTCATCCCTAATCTTATTATTTGTTTTACCTGTAAGTGGTAAATATTATATTGTAAGTATAATCTGAGCAAGTTTCATGTTTTGTATCCATTATTTCTTGATAAATCAATGATATTGCAAATATTCGTAAATATCATGAGTGATGCCTCAATGCACCATTTGCCCTACACTGGGGAATACCTTGAGGCATCATTCGCCCTGAATTGGTTAAGGAACTCAAAATTCAAGATTCAAGAAAAGATTCAAGATATAGGTATTTCATTTTCTATATGTATGAACCATATATTTGGTATGTTGCTAGATACAATAATTAAGTCAATCAGCTATTGAATCAATAGCACCCATAAGATAGACATTCATCATATAACGTTAATTACATATTCAACGTTATATTGCCTATCACATTCATTAATTTTGTGGTTCGTCCTTATAGAGGGATGAAGGTCAAAATATGTTGGTCATGGTTCGCATATTTAACTCACAATCACATTCTTTAAATATTTCAGAGTAGCGAATGTTTAGCTGTATGTGTGCATAAATTATTACTGAAGCAACATATCTTATTATTGACTCTTAAATGCTGATTCCACTAGCACAATATCTTTTCGTCTTGCAAGGTCAGGATGTGTCTTTTAGCACCATGGTGCATCTTGATGAATCAGGATAAATCTTGTAAGATGATTTTATACTTGAAAAAAGACTTAATAGAGTTGCCAGAAGTGAATAGAGTAGCTTTAACAAAGCTACGTACTGGTAACAACAGACTGCAAAAAAAAATACGGGCAAGATATATCAAGACTGTTAAAGCTACAGAAAAGAAGCTACTGCTATATCATATGTGTGAATTGGTGTAATTCGTGAAGGATACCACCTATTGTTTGAGTGTAGAAATGTGAAAATAGTACAATACCGCAAAAAAAATCTAAGAGATCACAGCAAGAGCCCAAATATGTATACATACACTTATAACATGGCTACAATCAACCGACTGCAAAATATTGCATGGTGTAATCGGGCGCGATCGGGATATATCGCACGTCCCAGTGGAATCAACCCTTTAGGCCCAACGTCCAACGAGCTCCAGATCGCCTACAATAGACCTTACGATGTTCCTAAAACCGCTAATGATACACACTGATGTTCCTACTCTAGACGTATGTCTAAGATAAAGAGGTGTTATGTGGCTCGTAGTAGGTAGACGCCGGGCCTTATTCTACGTTTTTACTGTTGCGAATTCACGGGAAATATCGAGGATAGTCATTGTATTGACCTCTGCTCATCACATGTTTTCTTAATCTAATCTATATATGTTTTGTCTTTATCCAATGTACATTGGACTCTAATCAAGTTCTTTTATCTTATTTACTGACCTTATATTCGCCCTTTTGGCCTATTTTTGAGCTCCTTGTTTTCTTATAACCCTCACAAGCCTGTTATCACAAAAAATTTGTATGAGAGTTTAATCTGTATTTGCACTTATTATTGTATAACTATTTTGGTAACAATCTCGCCCAACAACGAAAATTGCTATAGTAGTCAATCTCAGCTCTTAGATAAAATCATCCCTATTAAACTGTGTCTTCTCCATGAATATATTTGATTACAAAGTATAGGGCCCATAGCTATAGAGTTATGGAAGCGGCCATCTCTCCCCCCCCCCCCCCGATGCTAAACAAAAAACAGATGGCTGGTCCAGTTATCAATAGATTTTATCAAAAATATTTGCTGGGGGTTGGTCATAAAAGGGTTTTGGCCTCGTCTAACGATTATCTAAAGATTATGACAGCAGAAAATAGTGGTTTCCCCCTGACTACAGTGGCCGTATATTAGGCTACAATTTCCTGGTGGATGATGGTGGAACTAGCAATCACTTTGTGGTCTATACATGAAACAATTTGTAGCTACACTTGTGTCATCAATCCTATTTTAATTTCAGTTCCTGGTATGAAAATTTCAATTGTTGCTATTTAAGCTTACCGCCATCCTTCATTTTTTATTAATTGATTGATTTACTTATGGACTTGTGTTGTGACTTTTCAATCTTGCTAGGGTATTTTATGTACCTCCACAAACCGGAAACAACAGTCATCCTTGCGCATGTGCCAGAAAGTCCCACAGTTACCTCATCCGGTAAGCTGCACTATAAACCCATTGGTTATGTTCTGCAAGTTGTAGAACCATTTGGGATAATTCCCCATGGTATCTGGTGTGCATGCAATAAATTATTGCTCGTATATCAGTTGTTATCCTACCTCTAATATAAATCTCCATGGACTCAACATAGTGTAACTGTATGTCACGGTTATGCCATACAATATTTAAATGCCACGGGTGATATATGCAATTAAAAACATGTTACTGGGTAGGATCAAATATAAACGTCACTCAAATTAATATAATTGTTTACATGGCGTTTGTTGTCGTCTGCCACAGCTCTACTTTGTGATATCATTCTGCGAAGACGCCATATAAATAATTATGTGGAATTTCATGACGTTTCTTAATAGTATTTCTGATTGCCAGAATATATGCTCATCTCGTAAAAATTTGATTTTTTGTGTGCAATATTACACCTCGTGTGTCACAGATATAATTTGTGTAAAAATAGGGAGGATTTCTTTTTCTGCATGAAATACACTCACTACATAATATTGATCCCATGGGTCATAATTCTTGTAGGCACCTAAAGATGCATACTTTTTTAAACTGTGTTTGTCGCGACATAAACAGATATACTGAATAACTGGCATGCAAGCAGTGTACATGGTTTCCATGTTGTTTCCTTTCCGAAACCCAGTTTTAGTATGTTAGATTACCAGGGATATGATAATGCTTATACTTTTATTGTGTGAGTGTATGGAATGTAGTAGTTCCCTATAAAGAATTTACAGGAAGACACAATTTATTTTTTCAAATAATACATGCCAAAAACAAATATAGAAATTCAAGATTTTATATAGTATGAGGGAAACGCAACGCATTTTCATTTAAAAAATTGTAAATGACGCAGATGGAATCCACCTCAATGCAGAAGAACTGCGGAAGATGTCCGACCAAGAAAAGGCAGAAACGAAGAGCCTGCAGGACAAGTACCTCTCAAAGCTTGCAGACAAAAACGTAAATCATTGTCATCGTTATGCCATAATTATCATTAGCCCACCCCAGTATGTTTCCCCATAGGCTTAACGTTAGGAACTCATACTCAAAGGCACGATCATATAAGAGGCATATCAGACAATTTCCAGTGGTGCCACCGGGTAATTTTTTATCATTGTCAATTACCAGTCAAAACCGATTCTTTGAAATTCATGTTAATGCCAAATGTGTAAATTTAAAGTTTTGTCCAGTTTATCCAATTGTAATAGGTAAAACAGTATAATTTACATTCGCTTGATTTACATCGGAAATGTACTGAAAATTTGGTTTTCTTCAATTCTTTCCAAAATAAGGACGGTGACTTATGAATTTTAAGATTTATATGTGTAGTATACTACGGTTCTATTATATTCTGTGAAGATTTGGAGAAAATTACATGGGTTTTACTATGACAAAATCACCTTTTTAGAATCTTTATATATTCTATTGTAATATAATCATAATATTGATCTCTACATAAAAAATCTAGCAAAGTGAACCCCAATATGTAAGTTAGATATGTATACCAGAACACTTGGAGATCATCATATTCAAATTTCAAGAAAATGACATGGATTTTGATTTTCAGGCCAAATTGTCCGATATGCCCGTGACAGTAATATGATACCTCTGTATGTTTTTAGATGGGGAGTCTCTGCAAAACCCTATACGGCAAGCCCGGGGAGGCTCTGGTGCAGGCCGCCCGGGAGTTGAAGGCGTCTATGGTGGTTATGGGAACACGCGGGCAGGGCAGACTCCGGCGCACGTTACTCGGGTCTGTGTCAGACTACGTCGTGCACCACGCCAACTGCCCGGTTGTCGTCTGCCGCCACTAACCCCGTTAAAACCCCGCCCTCCCCCAGACAATGGAACACGGCTCCCTTCATAAACACAGCTTACAGAAAATAGACTGCTTTAATAACAGATGTGAAGAAATACACAATATTACCATGATTTCCATCTGAGTGGCCGTATTCCTTGCATAGTTTACACGTATAGTTTTTTCTAAATTTTTTTTTTACATTTTTATTGGGTTCGATTCGTTGGTACAAGACCCCGATCTGCCATCGCTACCCTGTGACAGTGTTTCTTCAATAACTTTAGATCAACATGTTACCGCTTTGTCACTTGTATGTATATTGAAAGTATAACTAGGCAACAGGTAAACAGATGACAATTAGATTAACTATAAGTGGTCAAAAATGACAACAATTATACAACATTTATGATGCGGGTGAGAAATGATGAAGTATAGTAAAACTCTGAGCGATAGTAAGGAGTATTGCGGAATGTCAATTTCGAGGAGAATACGGCCACATAGATAAAAAAATCATGGTAATGTTGTATTTATTAATCACCTTTCGACTAACTGTCCCCAAAAATGTAAATGATTCGAAATTCGACGTAAACGCCGTGCATTCTTTTATATAGAATAGTTCCTATAATGCCCGTCACGTGGCAGAATAATAAGGAACTGTACCGAAATCCAGTTACTGACAATATGCCATGAGTTTTTTAAAACTTTTTTTTGTAAGCAGTTTATTGAAACAATCTACATAGTACATATCATCGTTAAGTTCAAAGTTACATGGTGGTTGAAACCCGTGTTGTCCGTGAGCCGTGTTTACAATATATCTTTAAGTTTGATTCCTTATCACACTGCTTTCTTTTTTGCTGTTTTCACTCGTCTTATGAGAATTGAGTAAGTAATAAACATGTACAAACAGTAACATCCCTTGACTTTTAGTACAATTCCAGAGTCTGAATTGAACTCGTATAAGTTCAGCTGAAAACATGAGAAGTATAATATTGGTTGAAAATGTGACAAGGATGGGAATGAGATGTTGTGACATTGGACAGACAAGGTGAACGAATAAGTGAGACAATTAAAATCTGAATTGAGACACATAATAGTTTCGTTTTATACCGAACATTCTTATTGCTACAGTTGAAGAAGTCCCTATCTCTGCTCCACCCATGACCATCATTGAATGTTCCTGCTCTTCCGAGGTTAAAATGATATATTATATCCTTGCGTAGATCTACTGCAGATGAGGGTTATAGCAAAGGTATGGTTGTTCCCGTAGAACTACTGGGAACGATGGTAGAGATGGCTTGTTCCTGTAGAACCACTCGGAACAGGCCCTATCATAAATGAACTACAATCGAACGAAATTACTCCATGCATAGACCGACTGCAACAGGTTCTGTACAAGTAACGTTTTGGAGATGAAAGAACCAATGGCAATTACGGAGATAGTATCCAAGGTAGAATTATCAGGCACCACATTATCGAGAAAGTACCCCAGAATCATGTCCCATATCTTAGATTTTCTTTCCTGGTTTTCCAAGTAGCACATATATTTTTCTCTTTGCAGTCCTGATCTAAATTCAAATTTTCGAACCCAAATGGACTCGATCATCAAATCCGAGCTCTTGGAAGATAAAGTATATATAGTCGATCAGGTTCCGGCTTGTATTCACGCTATCGGTGCTATTACAAAGAGCACCGGGCTATTACGCCCTATCACTGACTGCAAACGACCTATTGGTCGCAGTATTAACAATTTTATGTTTTGGTATAGTCGATATCAAAGACGCGTATCGATCAATCCCGGTTTTGCCGGCCCATCGGAAATTCCAAGGTTCCGTTGGGAATTGGAAGGAAAACAATTGTTCTTGGAATCAAATTCTTTGGTTTTTGGGTTGAAATGCGCCCCTTTCATTTTTTCTAGCATTACAGATTTTATTATTTGTTGTATGTACAAACTTGGTTATGAACTTGTCTTTGGTTACCTGGACGACTTTATCGTAGTGGGTGAAAATGTTGAATCATGTACAGAATCATTGAATGCCCTAATCAAATTATTAAGATCATTAGGGTTCGGGATTTCATGGAAAAAACTAATCACACCTAGTCAAAAAGTTGTTTTTCTTGGTGTTGAACTTGATAGTGTATCTATGACTTTGTCCATCCCTCCTACAAAATTGTCAAAACTAAACAAAATCGTTTTAGAATATCTTTCAAAAGAAAGGATTTCTTATAAAGAGATTCAAGTCTTATGTGGAGTTCTAGCACACTGTAGTGTCGTCGTCAGAGGCGGCCGCACCTTCTCGCGCAGATTGATTAATTACGGTCGCACTGTACAAAACAATAAAGGTTATTTCAAATTCCCCCAATGGGTCCGAGACGACCTATTATGGTGGAAAAACCTTTGTCAAACCTTTAATGGTATTTCCGCAATTTTCGTTACGGAAGAAATCCAAATTGCGACTGATTCATCAATGTCGGGTTTCGGTGCCAATTTTAACAGTGACTGGTTAGCTGGAACCTGGGAGACGGGTAAGATTCCTAAGGAATCGTCTGATTGCCACCATTTTATGGAAGGCCCTTCGGAATTCGAAGAATCATATGATATCAACGTACGTGAATTATGGCCAGTGGTATGTTCAGCATATAGATGGGGCCATTTATGGTCAGGCCATAAAATCAGGGTCTTTAGTGACAATACACAAGTAGTCACAGCCATCAACACCGGCAGGAGTAGATCCGCAGCCACGATGGCATGGATAAGAGAGCTCTTTTGGCTTTCTTTTGTTTTTAATTTTCAAATTGTTTCTTCACATATATCTACTGATGAAAACACAATTCCGGATTATTTATCCAGACTTTTTTGCCCTAAAAGAAAAGGGACACTTCCATTAGCACTTAAAAGTGCCTTTTGTTGCTTTCAGTGGATGTTCTAACCCAAAAACGTACCATGTATCGAGACACCTGGTTGGCCTCCAACACAGCACGCACTAGAAAGTGCCAATGGAAACATTACTATAAGTTCTGTTCAGAATATGAATTTCTTCCTTTACCAGCGACAGAAGATACGCTATCTTTATATATCACATATATGGCGGACAATTTCAAATATGTATCAATTGTAAATTATTTATCCGCTATTAAGCTTCTCCATGAGATTTACGGTTATCAATACCCCGATACTCACTTATTGAAACGAGTTTTGTCGGGGGTCAAACGATCCCTAGGGGATATTCGTATTCAGGCTCGGCCATTATCTATTGAAGATATGATGATTATTTTTTCTTCTATAGATTGTACTATTAATGAAGACTTGGCCTTTTGGGTTGCCTGTATTCTTGGATTTTGTGGATTATTACGTAAATCAAATTTGGTCGACGAAGAAATTGCTTTAAAATTAAATGACAATGTAATTTTTGATGATCACTTATTGGTAGATATTCGTAGATCAAAAACGATTCAATTTTCCGAGAGAATTTTTTCTATTCCCTTTTTCAAGGTGGATAACTCTCCATTTTGTGTTTTTTATTTTCTTTCTCTTTTGATTGCTAAGATACCATATCCATCATTGGACTACCAATTAGTTTCTTATACAAAACAAGGTTTTGTTGTAAAAGGTACTTATAATTGGTTCAATCAAAAATTGAAAAATTTGTGTTAAAAAAATGGTTTTCCACACACTACAACCCATTCCCTCAGAAGAGGGGGGGCTACGGCCCTGTTCAATGCCGGTTTTTCTCTGAATGACATCAAAAACGCTGGAGATTGGAAAAGCTTTTGTGTTTTATTTTACTTAGAAAAAACATTGGAAAGTCGGAAAAATCTAGATAAAAGGGTTTCTTCTCTTCTTTTTTCTCTTTGACTACGTTTTGGGTGTTTGGCGCATGTTTATTTGTGACCAAATAAATGTTATTATGTACACGCCCAAACGCAGTCTTACTTAATTTTATATATTTATGTTATTATTAATTAACATAATCATATATATATATCTCCATCCACTGAACCGTCGAGACAACTAGTTTATTGTAAAATATACACAGACGGGGTATATCTTACTATAAAATAGAGATGGCGCCACTGACGGCCCTATCCTACTAGCGCCACCAAGTGCCACCAGAGTCAGGTATGAGGAGCGCGAACCTACAAGCGTCACTCACCTGCCGAAATTTTTTCTTTTGGAAAGGCGCATGTTTATTTGTGACCAAATAAATGTTATTATGTACACGCCCAAACGCAGTCTTACTTATTATTATATATATTATATTATCATATCTTATGTTATTATTAATTAACATAATCATGTATATATATCTCCATCCACTGAATCGTTGAGACAACTAGTTTATATATATATATACATACATACATATATATATATATAAAACCTCGCGTACAAACTTATAAAGTTGAAAATACATGAACTGGTATCGTTTTCGTGAGCTCCCTACAATAACTGTATCGTACCTCTGTCTAGGTTTATGCTTAAAGCGTTCATGAGCCAGTTGGTCAGCTGATTCCAAAATATCTTACAAACTGAACATTCAATAAAGAAGTGTTCCACTGTATTCTTAACCACACAAAAAGTACACAGATAAAACTTGAACCGCACTCGATCCATAACCACTGATATTATGCTAGTCATTTTGGTTTGCTATATAATTTCACTCGGCTTTGCCTCGTGAAATAACTCCGCAACCCAAACTCATGGCATATTTTACTACTTATATCAGAGGAAAATGACTAGCATAATATCAGTGATTATGGATCGAGTGCGGTTCATGTTTTATCTCACCTCTATCACTGACTAATTGGCTAAAATGTATGACATCATCCCCCATTCAGTATTTTTCTAAATACTCCATGGACGTTGAGTACGAGTTTCCAATGTTAAGTCTGTGGAAAGAAAATACCAGGGGTGAGATAAAGAAAAAACCTATTCTACTGGATAGAATACGGCTTTCCGTATTCTACTCTTTAGCAATCTGAAGGCTCCATAGGTTTAGCATCGAGTCTTCTTATTAGGTGGCTAATAAATTGGTAAAATCTACTACAAGCACTCTTATATAAAGCTTATTATAGTCCTTTTTATGACTAAAATACGAGCACGCTATATAAGTCTTCATCATAGTCCATTTTATCATTAAATTGGTTTTTTCAACCTCTTGTACATTTAGGAGAGCAATATGAAGTATGGCATTCCCCTCCAGAAATCAGGTGCAATGACTACATTTCCATTTCCCTCAACTCATGTCAGAGTGTAGAGTTGTTAGTAATATCAAATTATAGTATTGAGATCCTACTGGTTAATCGCTGTAACGATGTCCTTTTAAGATACAGGCGACATGGTTAAGCCGCTAGGTGGCGTCACTTCCTCTTACGGCCTACGGTGCTTCTTGTAGCCTGCAGATGGCAGTGTTGTGCCTTTTACTCAGGATTCGACGATACCCTCTCACTCTCCCGCTCTCTCTCTCTCTCTCTCTCTCTCTCTCTCTCTCTCTCTCTCTCCCTCCCTCTCCCCCTCTCTCTTCCTCTCCCTTTCCCTATTTCTCTCCCTCCCCTCTCCCTCTCTCTTCCTCTCCCTTTCCCTATTCCTCTCCCTCCCTCTCCTCTCCTCTTACTCCCCTCCCTCTTTCCCTATTCCTCTCCCTCCCTCTCCTCTCCTCTTACTCCCCTCCCTCTTTCCCTCCTCCCCTCCCCTCCCTCTCTCTATCTCTCTCCCCTCCCCTCTCTCCCCCTCCTCCTTTCTATCCCCTCCCCTCCCCTCCCTGTCTTTCCCCCCTCTGTCCCTCTCTGACCCTCCCCTCCTCTCTATCTCCTTCCTTCTCTTTATCCCGTCCCTCTCTCTCCCCTCCCCCTCTCTCTCCCTCACCCCTCCCCCTCTCTCCCATTCTCTCTCCCTCTCCCTCTCTCTCCCTCTCTGTCTCCCAATCGCTCCCCCTCTCTCCCTTTCTCTCTTCCTCTCTCTCCCTCTCCCCCTCTCTCCCTCTCTCCCATCCATAAAACAAATTCACGTAACATATACCCAGACCCAATTTACTCACTTGATCATGTTTTTTCATTACTTAGTTCATCTCCTGTAACCTGTTACCAAAGTACAATGGTCTCTTTACTTTTAATTATACTCTACCTGGACTTATGGTGAACTTATGGCTTCTTTTAAAACTTTTCACTAGGTACCAGCTCCATCATTCTATGATTAGTAATACATGAGAGTTTCTCAAAACTTCCAAGAATCAATGATGATACAAGGCTTGATACAAGTATCCACTGGCGGGCACATTCCGTTTCACCTCTGAAGCCTTGCACATGTGTTGAAAGAAAGTCTTGGGAAATGACAAAGCATCTGACACGATATTCCAGTTTAATGTGAGATTCACTTTGGGTCTACATTAGACTTGGCTCCAGCCACGAGAAACAGTGATAGTTACAACTCATTTAAATTTACCCAGAAAAAGATTGGCCTTACAACAAAACCTGAAAGTCATTTAAAGACTCCTGACTTGTAGTTTCCTCCTACGAAATGTTGACCAAAGTAACTGAACTTAAAGTTTTACTTTATAGCGAAACAGAAGAAATTTGTCAGTTCACACTCTTGTTCATGCCAACCTTATAAGATAGTATTATGTAATGGCGATAGGTTCGAGATTTAAGTTGAGGCAGACAAACCGCATAGCTTTGTTAGTATATAAGACATAACAATTTGTGTATCAATCTATGATGGATGATCTAGTAATCATATAACGCATGTTATGAGAAACCAATGGTCAAAGAACCACTGTAAAAGTGGACTGAATGTTCTGATTGACAAAAACAAAGGTGAAGGAAATGTACCATTATATGAGCTGAGAGGTACACTTAAAACGGCCATTGTATCTCCCAGGATGAAAATAATGATTAGAAAAGGGAACCAAAGCTCAATAAAAACAGAAAGCATCCCATGAATGCTCCATATAACAGCTGTACCAAATTCCTCATACGGAACCACGCGTGGCTGAGTCTACGGTCTGATACCTGAAATATATAAAATCCTGAAATTCAAATGCTGTTGTCCTTGCGTGTCACAATGCAGTGTCAACAATATAGCCTGAGAAAATATCCAATCTTCATATACTACTTACATTCCCGAGTAACACTTGTATGGTACATCCATGTCCGGCGTTTACACTAGAGGAGTCTGGCCGGCTCTTCTGGCATTTCGGACCTCCTGACGCCTTTCAGCAGTAAAATGATAAAACATCGTCTTATATAGACGGACCCTTAGCACTGCCGAGGTACAAAGGAAATGGGCTATTAGGAGAACTCATAAAATCTAAACCGTTTTCGTCGGCCGTGGAAAATTGTCAAAGTCTGACTTTTTAGCATGCAATGACGGCTAAGCCTTGACTTTTAACTGTGGAAAAATGTCAATGTTTGACTTTTTAGTGTGCAACGATGGTTGAGCCCTGACTTTTCACCATGGAAAAATGTTAAAGTCTGAATTTTTAGCATGCTATGATGGCTAAGCCCTAATTTTCACCATGGAAAAGTGTCAAAGTCTGACCTTTTATAGTGTAATGAAGGCTAAGACCTGACGTTTCACAGACTTTTCACAGATTTACTCCAGTGGAACAGGCCAATGTCAAAGCCTGACTTCATACTAAGAAAAAAGCAGATTTTCAGTTCGACCCCCCACTTTCAAAATCTTTTGGTAGGAAACGACCGTATATACCTATTAGATACGTAATTTTACGTCTTGTGTTTACTGGGGAGATGGCAATCGGGGACAGTGACCAAACATGAATGTGATTCTGATCTCAGCTTAGCCTGGAATGTTTATCTGTTTATCTATGGACCCTTATACCAGGCTAAGACAAAACACTGTATTGCCCACGTAATACGGAGTCTCCATACTAAACCTATGGAGCCTAGAGATCCCTATAGAGTTGAGTACGGAAAGCCGGATTCGAAATAGGAACTGCTTTATATAAGCAATGCACAGAGTTTCTAACCATTTACACGATTTTTTGTTCTCGAAAAATTAGTCGAAAGGTGAGCAACAAATACAACATTACCATGATTCTTATCTTACCAATGCAAATGAAGTGGGCACCAGCAACGGTTCAAGGTCACTCACACGTTGCTTTCGCTTTGTGTTACTTGTCCTATTGTTAATTGGGGCAGGGAACCAGTCTATTGGATATACCAGAGCCCAGAACTCAGTTTGCGCTCACCCTTTAGCATTCCCCAGCTCTCGCGAGAACTCTCGTTCTAAATCACATCACAGCCACCGTGAGTCTTGTTTTAGATTTGCATACGCTCAAGCCCCCTCCTAGTTATACCTCTATCGTCACTCAGATTTTACTTCCTCATTCCATTCATGATCTTACCTAGCCATAACAGTACAATGCCAATGGATACAAATCACACCGTATCCTAAACACCCCGATCCCTTCTCTCCGTATTACCCCCTCGCCTGTAACCGCACACAAGGTCATCGTCTCCGGTTTCCTGCCATTTTAGTGTCGGCATCAGTGGAGAGAGGGCGCCACTGGGATCCCCTGAGTGCCTCCATTATCGCCCGTGCACGTCTCGCGTCTGACAGGCGAGCATCTGTCGGGCATGCGCATTAATCCGGGCGCTGACAGCCGCCCAGACGCCGCGTCCCTGCCGCGTCCCGGAGGACCATTACTTGTCAATTTGATCAAGTTCCCTTCAATTAGACAAATCGCGTAATTGACCCGCGTGCCTCTAAATGCATTCAATTTGCACATTGTGCTCCCGTCACAAGCATGCCGGAAAAGTCCCGGGCGCTGTACGATGACCACCTTGGCCACACACACACTGTATCTTTTATTGTAGGCTTTGATTGTCAGAGACGATGTGGGGAGGGATCCAGTGGTAGCGGTGGTTAGGAGAGGGGGTGTAATATTTGACTCGTGAGTGTCGTCAGAGCGAGCTGTGTGGTCCAGGGGGTCGTTTAATAATCTAGGATCGTACATGAACGCCCTTTATTGTACGCCAAGGAGACCCAGGGGTGGTATGAATCAATTAGATTCAACACTTATGGATGATCTTATGGACGGCTCAAACTGTCTTAGCCAACAGACTCAAATACTATTAAACGACAACCATTGTATGAGGTACAGAAAAATGTCTTCGTGTATGACCTAGATTATCTAACGGGCCCGATGACCCTACGGGCTAGTGGGTCGTTTATTAATCTAGGATCGTACATGAAGACCCTTATCTCTATGCCAAGGAGACCCAGGGATGATATGGGTAAACTTTATTCAACACTTATGGATGACCTTATGGACGGCTCAGACTGTCATAGCGAACAGACTTGAATATTATTAAACGATTACCCTTGTACTAGGTATAGAAAAGGGTCTTCACCTATGATTCTAGATTATTAAACGGGCCCCAGGACCCGACAGGCGTCCCCACTCTCCTAGCAGAGATCCTCTACTCTTCTTGCGCCGCGAAAGAACTATTGGGAGAGTCCCTCACGGCCGCTTCCGGTGGTTGGTGATTCAGGTGATTCCCATCAGATAGTTCACAACGCTTACGACCACAGGAAGTAAAGCGCAGGATCTATGCTAGGAGAGTGATTCAGGTGAGCACGTGTCTAAGCACGGATAGAAAACACATTCTTTCATCACAGAAACCACTGATACCCACGTGTTATGATTAACGTCCTAACCACTACTGCTAGGATCACTTTTCACACTACGCAGCCACAGCAGCAACATGTGTTGTTCACTGTAACCTAGGGATATAGGCCGAACCGTGGAATTTGTGAAGTCAAGTTAGAAATATGTCTCAATTCTGGTTCTGTGGAAATCTGGCCTAAAAAATTAATATGGATGATTGAGGTAATCCCAGTTGAATTCATGATGTCCGCGTCTCCTATGTGCAAGGATAAAAGCAAGTAACCGGATACTCTCATCCAGTGACCTAGTCAATGCATCCCAGCTGACCCGATGCAACGCTTAAAGGCATATAGGACAATTTGCCTTGGAATCTAAAACCCATTTCATCTTTCTGAAAGTTGGATATAATGATATCAAGGTGTTGTAGAACAGATATCTAACTGGAAAGGTGGGGGTCACCATGTTAGTTTTTGATCTAGACATTGATATAGTGTATGAAATGATTTGTAAACCTTAAATTCTATAAAGTAAGACTCATGTCATTTTCCTCAAACTTTCATAGGATATAGCTAATGTGGAGTACTATAGTTTTAAGGTTTACAAATTATAGGTCACCGTACTTGTTTTCGAAAGAATTCAAGAAAAACATATTTTCCTTTTCTGTTTCAATCAAATGTAAATTGGCTTGATTTACCTATTATATTAGGTCAAACTCAATAATATCTTATACTTCACTCTTTTAGTATTAGAATAAGTTAAAAGAACTGGTTTGGACTGATAATTACCGGTATTTGAAAATCACCAGGTGGTGCCACGGTGTGTCGTAGGATATGCCTTTAATGCCCAGTCTCGCCCTCCTCTCACCAGAGACCGCCACTGTGCAGCCTAGAACCGGAAGCGGTTATGATCTGGCGCGTCTGAGACTTGGGGCTGAAATTACGTGTCAATAATTACTCACGGGAGCGATGGACGGAGGAGAGAGGAGACAGAGAGGTGGGGGTCGGGTGGGGGTTGGCGCCGTCGGTGGTTTGTCGCTACTTTGTCAAATTAATCAGCTTGTACCAAGGCGCTGGCATTAACCCCTGCCGAATATTAGCAGATTGCCGCAACACAAAGGCTCTGTGGGATATAAAGAAATAGTACATGGAACCTGATTTTATTTCACCCCTGGTATTTCCGCCTCCATAGATTTAACATTGGTAACTCGTACGCAATGCCCATGGAGTATTTAGAAAAAAAATTCAGTAGGGGTTACGTACTAAATGTATGCCAATTAGTCAACTTGGGGCGTGACATAAATTGAGAAACTTATTAAGGTTTAGGGTCAGAATTCGATCCCATCTTGTTTAAATCGCTACGTAGCCTAATTCACGTGGCTTCCCCTTGTGAATTACTACGCTATCAAAACCCGATGGGGTATGAGATCTGGCCGTAAACTTTAATAGGTGTCCTCTTACTGTCTATAATATCAGGGAAAGGTTTTGGACATCTTGAAAATAGCAGATATGTTAACAACAAGTATTTGACAGATGTTTCGCAGAAGGAAATTATTTCACTAGAATATTTAATCGATTACCATAAGAATGGTGAGAATTAATTAGGCCTACACATTTTTTTCTATCATTGTTGTTAATCTGCTTGATAGTATAAGACTATAATAATAATGTCTACAGGTCTGCCGGTCATTTGACTCAGCCATAGCAAATAAAGTCATTTGATGTAAGTTCATTAATCCTATGTTACTGCCAATTTCATCCAGTCAGTTGAATTGAATAGAAGTCCATTTCTAATTTGAAAAAGCTGTTGAGTTGGCCTATATACTACTCAATAACTACTGATAAAAGGGTAAGTATAACTGTTAAGTAAATTCCCAAACTACTTTCGAAATGATGATGATACATTGACTGGGAAATTCCAGATTATTTGGACGGGTCAGGAAATGTTGTTTTCCGCCCTCTGCCACTGCCCTGTTTGCTCCCACCCCTTTAAACAACGCCGTGCTTCTCAATGGCGCAGTAAATGGATGTAAGTTGATTTTCGTGATTAAGGGTGATTTGGCATTCAGTCGGGTTGCGATTTAATTAGGGCGCCTGATGTGCCGCCAGGGGGAGCGGCAGACGGCAGGCGCCGGCGGCGGCCTCTAGTGGCCACTGGGGTGACCACTCGCCTCAAATCTCGTCTGCTCATCTGAGCGTCTCCTGTGGAATTCCCATTGAAATCAGGACGACCACGAGGTGGCGCCACTCGACACTGCCTGTCGTCTGCCACCAAAACTCCTCCTTTCGTGCTGTTTCAAGTCTCACTTTAGGAGATACAACAAGGGTGGCCTCTGGAAAAAACATGTATGTATGAATTATGACAAGTCAGTTAGGAAAAGCTTAGATTAGATAAATTCTTAAATTTCAAACATAACATTTTATTAAGGAGAGCAGAAGAAAATGACCACAAAACGTATAGGTTGAAAGGAACGGGTGTGTCTTTCTGTGCAGTTGTTCAAACGTGTTCTCCAGTTGTATGAAATCTTATGAGTAGACAATTCTTGCTTAAAAATATCAACAAAAAACTCCTAATCAGTTAAGAATAGCGTAGCTTATACATTATTAGAATTCAAACATTTGGGTTTTTTTGGGTTTTTTTTTAAGGGAGCAGAAGAAAAGAACGATACAAAAATATAGGTTCAAAGGGACGAGCATGTCTTTCTGTGCTGTTGGAACTTGTATTACAGTTATGAGAAATCTTATGAGTAAACACTTCTTGCTTCATCCCCCCCCCCAAAAAAAACCCAAAAAACGAGAAAAAAAACCCCTTCTCTTTTGATTTGCCATAATTCCCAAAATATCTGCCAGAATCTACATCAATTGAATCCCGCGTATTTCCCATGAATGACATCAGAATTATGACTCGGGTCCCACACAGTTTCTCTGATGTGATTTTCGTTAGTGAATTCCGGGTACATACAGCAGGCGCTAGGTATGATTAATGTTATTCCGGCAGGGGTCGGGAGCCCCGCGGGCGGGCGCCGTCTGGACTCTGGCCGGTCACACGTGGCCGCCAGCCCCGTCGTCGCCACAGGCAGCCCCACACTGCGCCGCTCCGCCTTATTGTCCCTCAAACCCTGAGATTCCCGTTGGTTGCTCTAGCGGGGCAGTGTGCGACAGCCCCTCCTCCCCCGCCCCTCACCCACCCATCTCCAACGCCCAACCCCATCAACACCGTCCCATGTCGTGTTTTCTATCAAAACAATGTGCAGAGTGATGCCCTTTTCACACGGAAAAAAGATGTGTCAAATCACCATGGACTTGTCACAAAAAAGAGAATACCATTGTGGCGGTTGGGGCGGTTCTTTGTGCATGTAAACGAAAATAACTCTCCCCAGATTAAATTCTCACTGGCGTATCGTGAGATCAGCTGGCTGCTTTTCATGCAGGAAAGGATTTATGATTAAATGTAGTGGGAATTAAGGATATTACTATACTTGATCATGGATATTTTGATGTCCATGTTCTTTTCAATTTTTTTTATTAGGTACAAACAGTTCTAACACAACGTTAGATCTTCCACTGAGGGTATGATGAGATGCGTGGAGAGAAGTACATGTACAGGGTTCACAATCCATAACTTTATTGATATTGAAATATTATAAATAATGAAGATGATGATGATGATGATAATAACAATAAAACAACATAAACAACAACAACAACAACAATAATAATAATAATAATAATAATAATAATAATAATAATAATAATAATAATAATAACAAACCACAAGAGGCCGAAGCTTAGTAATACACCAGGTTAGCGACTCTATTACGACATCAACCTCGTGTGGTCTACAGAGCCACCTGTCCACATAACTATCGTTTGTTGTATTTATTATCTTCCCGAGTAAATTAAACCCAGGAATTGCCATATTAAAGTATATTTCCATATACTCAAGGAAGCCACCCTTGTTGTATCTCCTAAAGTGAAACTTGAAGGTTGTATTTATTATCTTCCCGAGTAAATTAAACCCAGGAATTGCCATATTAAAGTATATTTCCATAGGGACTATTTTAATGCTCTATAGCACAAAGGGACTACCTTCCCGTATACAATGGCTTTGAGGCCGTATACCACGGATTCATACCATGATATGGTATCTGACAGTTTTCAAATAATGGGTAGTGGTTTACTGAGTCCAATGATTGGATTGAAGATGTAGACATGTATTTGGATCTGCATCAAAACAGAAAATACAAATAAAAAACGAACTAGACCTCACAGATGGAGCCACAATGACATTTATTAATGAAAAGGTAACTTATCATAGGAAGAAAAGAAGATTAGGAATTTAGGACAAAGAATAAACAAAAGGATAATTGGACAATGTGGTGTGTTTTAATATAAAGAAGAAATCGAATGGAAATTTCAAAAAAGAAAATAAAGATGCAAAAAACAACAACGCGGAAACTGTGAGAGTGAAACTGTAAAAAGAAATCTTACATGACACTGGTGATATGATAACAGATGAACACGTTCCAAAAGCGATGAATGAATATTTCTGCCCAATCGTTAGAGATAAGGCTGATGCATATGATGAGAGTACAAAAGTAGACACATCATGGTAAATATATAAAATATGGACCATTTTCAACTAGAAACAACGAAGTTAATTAAGATGGATGAATCCACATGTATAAACCACATCAATGGAATGCAGATAGAAAAACCAGGGACCAGTTTGATAATCTAGGATCGTACATGAAGATCCTTTCTGTACCTCGTACAAGGGTTATTGTTTAATAATATTTAAGTCTGTATCTTTGTGTCTCCAGTATCCATCAATGTATACAATATGTATTGATGTATATGTATCAATAAATATACAATATTGACTGATTTCAGATACAATCTGTTCTATGCCCCGAAGAGGTGACGCACATTGATACCGGAGCGTATGCGAGGATATTGCATAGAGTCAACTTCGAGAAGCATACGACCACTATTATCTGAAACTAGTCTATATTGTATTTATTATCCACCTTTACTGGACAAGTGGCAAGTCGATATTAGTTTATTTTAGTTATGCACTATTTTTCCGTATGCGCCCCGCCCTCCCCGAGCATACATCATATCTGTATGCGCCGGGTATGTCCTACACACTCCCTGTGTATTTTCTATGAAAACGTTTTATTAGGTGGATGACACATCTCCTTACTTGGTCCAGTGTCTGCTAGGAAACCGATCGGGCCCTTTCAATGCCTTTGCCTTCATCATGCCTTTTTAATTTCTTACCGCCCTTTTCCCAGTCCCGTTATTTACGTTTATTCTAACTTAAAAGGAAAAGGGAATCATTTTTTCGAATCCATATTTTGTCTTTTTGGGTCTTCTCAGTTTTCTTTCTCTACGCCTTTTTTTACCATCCTTTCATCAATTTTTGTTGAACCGGCCATTGCCAGTAAAAACGTCTGGTGCCACAATGATGCCCTACGTATCAAAGACTATGTCTTTCTATATTAGATTTTTTTTTTTTTTGGGGGGGGGGTATCTTTTTAGTTTCTTTGTGTTAACCATATGTGTCAGATTGTGTAATAAGGTGTGGGTAGTGGTAGAGATGGGGAGAAACCAACCAAATCAAGACTTCATCCTACCTTCGAGAGCCCACTTCACTTCTGCAGCTTACTGATTGCCTCCATACATTTCTAGGGATACTTTAGTGAAATCATCTCACATTTATCACATTTACACTTATCGCCGCACTTTTCGTTTTAATTAAGTAGAACTCGTGATAAACAATATGCCAACTTTCAGTCACCAAACACTCTGAGGTGATTGACTTTACGGAAACATCAGTCACTCGGGCTTTAGACGTGTTTCGATCTTTTTAGGTCCCCCGGTGGTGGTCGATGTGTTTTGGCGGACCATATTTGCTTAGTGCTCTGTCGAGGCCGACATACCCCCATCAACCTATTAGCTTTCTCGTCAATCGTTGCTGCTGGACTGTTTATCGTTCCCGCGCTGGTACCCGGCCTTCCCGCTCAAAACAAACGCAGCCGTGAAGGACGCGCCTCCGGCCGTGTCAATGCGTTTGTGTTGGAATTTTGTCGTCTGCCTTCGATTGTCAGACGTCCTCAAATAATACACGGGCGGGGCAGGACCGCACGAACGGACTGCATTACAGCGGATTGGATAAATAGGAATGTTTCGACGCCTTTATCAAATATACATAATCGTCAGCCGTCGATGCAATGGAATGAAATTGAATGAGTGGCAGTTTGGACAAAGCAAGGGACGCAATGGTCGCGGGAGCAGTGGCCGCACAGAAAGCCTCATTCAGAGACCGGTCATATGGGTAATGCCGAGGTAAAAGGATTCTTTGTGGTACCGTGTCTGTGGCGTCCGACCCCGTCATTCTTTATTTCTGTTCTCTATTCTTTTTTGTATGTTTTTCCTCCTGGACTCCCACACCTTAACACATCACTCTGTGACCGACCAGTCAATGTCAACGTCAAGGTCACACAGATAAACCACCATCAGGCTTCTCTCTCTGATGTTAATCTTACAAAGTGGTCAGATAGCATACGATGATTTAAACTGGGTTGATAAATTTCTATCCCTGCATTAATGATGACAGAGAAACTCGTTAGTATGTTTTTTATAAGCAATTCCCTTATTTTAAAGGACTACTCTTTTTTTCAATTCCAGTCACTTCCGTGGTTCTCTGTTACGTTGTCTTCCTTTTCTTTACCTTATATTTATTTCATTTGTTTGTGGTTTCTAGGTAGCTGTATTCTTTTATATTTCTAAAAGATTTTTATATTTTTCATTTTTTTATATTTTAAAAAGTAGTAGACCTTGCTGTCTCTAACGCCGAACTGATTCCTACTCTTACACAAGTTTCGACCCTTTGTCTTTTTTCATCATTGTCTTCCCCTCTTAATAAGAGGTCTTTCTTCTCGAGTTCATCTGTTATTTCGACATTCAACATATTTCCCACACAGGATTCAAAGTCCATGCACGAACACGCCAATATTATCTTGGTAATCTTTCTAAAACTATTAGAAATAGATTGCACACTGGCTACCCTACATCTTAATTTTTTGATACTTTATTTAAATCCTGAATTACATTCGGCGTTTTGATTATGCATTCAGACTACAATTTACATTTGTTTATGACAAAACAAAGTCTTGTAGCTGAAATATAAGGTTTCCTCTATAAATCTTAGTCCTTACTCTCCTCAGAGAGAATAATTGAAGTCCTTCTCAAGTTAGATGGTCCAGTCTTGCTTTATGCTCATCGATTTATAGGGCACAGAGTGATTGCTATTTCTGCCATAATCTGCCAGGGAATTTTGTAAGTTAGCACCACTGTAATTGGGGGACAACCATTATTATCTGTTTGTAATTTCTTCGTTCCGATGGACCTGTCGAGGATCCGTGGTTGGAAAAAATTTTGGTAGGAGAAAGGCTCATACTTCCAGATACGCCACGTTTTCCCACATTTAATCCCTTAAGACAAGCAACAACAAAGTCACATGACTGTCACGTGCCGTGTCAGCCAATCAGGAGCGCCGCACAGGGTATGCAGATGAGGCCGCGGCACGTCCGCGGCCCGCTTCCCCCTTCTCTCTATTCAGTGGTCGCATGTGGTAGGAGAAAGGCTCACACTTCCAGATATGCCACGTTTTCCCACAGACAACCATTATTATCTGCTGTCATAATCTATAGATATTCACGAAACGAGACAAGTAGTTCCCGCTTTCCAGGAAATGCCCTGTCGTCTTGATTCACATGGAGAGAGGTTTTTTTTAAAAATATTGTATAAATGAATTACGACCGAGAGAGGTTGAAGGAGTAGTCTATTGTCTGTGGATTACTGAGTAATTCGCCTGACAAGTGAGTGTTATGACCAGTTCACACTGTGCTTTTATAGGTACATAGGTACACCCAGTCTCAGACTGGAGGTACCTCAGGTATACCCAGTCACAAGCATTGGGGGGGGGGGGGGGGGGGAGGGGAGTAAGCGAGATACGTGCAAGTAACTCAGTGCACACAGTGAACTGTATTTCAGTGTTTTAACTTGTTTTTACCAGTTGAAGTGAGAGAGAGAGTGATAGGGAGCCAAAGTGAACCCGCTCCAACCACAGATAGCCGGTCACAAAATACTATTTCCGGGTATCGGCGCTCAGTACTTAGCCTATGTAGGTTCGAGATTATATGTCTCATTCTCCAATCTATTAGATCCATATTTTTCATAAACTTAACAACTGTCATCGTAGGTTCGAGACAGAGTTATTCAGAGACGATAGTAGTAAACAACACTTCGAAAGTAACAAACAAGACCCAAAACAAAAGTCTAGCCTCAAAGCCCCATAGCTTTAGCACTAAGCCTCGTTCTTACTGGCCACCGGAAACGGTCTTTTGTAGGTGGGTATCTGTGGTTTCAGCGGGTTCACTTTGGCTCCCTATAGTAACGTGGCATCTGGAATTTGGATGGTTCCTCCAGACGCCAAGAGGGAGCAGGCAGGTAGTACGACCTGGGTGGAGTGATGGCAGTGGTTGGCTACTGGTTTCGGATTGCATCATTGGAGGTGGGCTATATAGACTGAGGAACCAGCTAAATTTTGAAACTCAACGGATTCGTGTGCATTAAAACGTGCGCGAATCATGAAAAAAATACTTCAATTTTGGCATTAAATGGACAGAATACCTCTGGAAGTAGTAAACAGAACTTGTGATATAATATTTTGACCTAAATATCAATTGAAAACGAACTTTGATCACATTGACAGGTGCTTGAGCGATAATGTGGGCCGCAGGCACTTGACAATTCATTATCATAGTGCATATTGCTCAGGGATCGATTGGCAGTGTGTCTAACACATTCAAAAGCAATGGCAGGGTTATTGAACTCTATTTCCCTATCATATTTGTTACAATAGATCTAGTTATGCATTTTCCATTATATATACGGTTTCTAATCTTGTACCACAATCGCCATGTTGTTTGTTTTGGATCTGGTGCCTTCCACCCCACTCACTTGACAAGGCAGTGCATACAGTCCAGTTATTGACTGTCAGTATTATGGTGTGAATACTCAACAACAATGGGAATACTATGATGCATCATCTTCCAATTAGATATACGATTTTGAATAATCACATATATTGATAGTGTGATCATGGTTCTGTCTTGCCTTCGAATCAGTCAGACACACCATATTGTTTGTTTTCCTTATGTAGCCCGCGCATGCGTTCTCAGAGTTAACACGATCTGAATGAACTCCATCGCGCTGTCCCTGCAGTCTAATAGACCTTTTTCCACTGGCCGGTGTCGCACCTTATCTGCTTAGTTACGCCACGGCTGAAGCCAAACATTCACCTGGCAACGTATTCTTTAGCATTGAATCACAGAGTGTATGAGCGTAATACATTGATAATACCCGTGTACATTACTTCCGGAGAAATAACATAGATTGCATCGTATTCTATGGTATTGCAGCTCCACTTGATGTGTCATACATGGATATCACCTCAATGATCTCTTTCCCAGCTAAACCCCATATAATTATCAACTATAAAGTTCAGACATCCCAGACTTGTTGATACAATACCGTAGTTTGTTCTAGGAATTTAATCTGCCAAAAAAGAACACTCCTCCAATCACACCCACCGCTCACACTTTAGGTGTGATTGCTATATGTTTCTATATGAATGCTGTTGGACTCGGCCATGTTGATTCGTTAGGCAGCGCTGAACGGCAACACCTGTATTCCGCCGAGCCCCTTAGAGGATGACCCGGGAACCAGCGTAATCTGGAATGAGAGTCTGGTGTCATCTGGGGAAGTGGTTGGAGAGTGTAACCCTCTCTCGCACGCATTATGGCCAACAAGTTGGCCCCAGTATACAATGGTTTTGAAGCCGTATACCATGAATTTGAATCCTTTATACCACAGTTAATGTTGTTGATTCATCTAGCGACGTATGAAAAGAGGTTGGACAGCTGTATTCATGATTACTTTCGTATGTCAGATGTTAATATCAAACTTATTTAGCTGTTTGTACACTTTTAAACATTAAGATTTGAAAAACTGCAGTGAAAACATTGTGAACTATATTCTTGTCCTGATGCGGAAGGATTGACCACCGCAGTGACAATGGCAGTGACGCGGCTATACATAGACAATAATCGATGGTTTTGTGGACAGGTGGCTGTAAACCATGAGTGGTTGATGCGTAGTAATACACAAGCAATGATTTCTAAACACAGACAATCGTCAAGCTTGATTAATTCATAGAGCCGCCTGTCCACATAACCATCGTTTGTTGTATTTATTATCCATCTTTTTGAATAAATTAAACCCACTAATTGCCATATCAAGGGGTATAACAATAGGGACTCTTTCTCTTGCTCTTCAGCAAAAAGTGGCTATTTTCCCCATATACCATGGTTTTGAGGCCGTGTACCACAGATATGAATTCGTATACCACAATTATGGTATCTGACAGGTTTTATATAATGGGTCGTGGTTTACTGAGTCCCCATACATTTTCAATTGTCATTGTATACGATGGATAATAAAGCCCAGTACGAAGCGTGAGTGATGTTTGGAATCACACATAATAGTAGAGCGATTGATTGTAGGTGGACAGTACAACCAAGCGGTAGTCAAGTTGGCTTTATGGTATTTTTATTGAACTCACGTTTCGGGCTACAGTTTATCAAAGTTAACTATTTATTGATATTCACGTGGTTAAGTAGGTTGTGAGTTGTTTGAGACTGAGAGGTATCTGAGGTAGTCTGTGAGTCATTCTTTACATCGGTTGATTTTGAGTAATTCTAAACTGGAAATCGGTCAACATTGAAAGATAATTAGGACTTTGAACAAGTATAGTGAACTGCTGAAGATTATATCATTAGAGCAAACTTGTGAACAGTAATGAATACAGAGGGCGCTTTCATAGACTCATGCGCACCCTATCGGACGTTTATAAGACCACGCTCGGTCACGTGACCTCCAGTCTTCACTTCGAACCTTATCTCAAGAAGACGTTTAAATTTTGCTCCGGTGTTTCACGGTGGAATTACACTTTAGATCTGTCAGGAAAACGCATCAACCATGCCGCCGAAGAAGTCAGCCACTGCGGGAAAAACGAGAGTCCAGAAAAGCGCGGTTCCTACAACTACGAGGCAGACTAAAGCCGATAAAAGAATCGACGCGTTACAAGGACAAGTCGAGGAAATGAAAAACGCCATCATGGGTTTCATTAATACCCAGAGTGCAAAAGCCGCCAAAAACGTTTCCGAGACCCCCCAAGTGCAGGAGCAAATTACCATCAACGCACAAGCGCAACCGCCACAGGGAAACACAGTAAGTGAGACGATTCCCATACAGAAGACAGTTACAGCTCACAGTTTTCAAAATGGCGCCGTTCCCGGGACCCAGATCCAGGTCCCACTAAGCGCGGGAACTCAACAGGACTTCGTGACGTCATACCTCGCGCGGCAGCCGAGTGCCTGGGAGACTAAGAGTGCTGCAACCCCGCGTTACCTGGACACAACCCTCAACAACGAGATCCAACGCATTCTCCAACACCCCAGCCACGTTTTGCGTCCTATTAACGGTAACGCTATCAGCCGTTTCAGTACGTATTCAAAGGTTTAAAGAAGGAAAAAACGTCTTTGGGATCTCTGAACATCCAGGAATATGTTTGGGGGATACTGCGGATGATAGACGACACCGACACAGATATGGCCATTAAGCCGCATCTACTTCAGCATCTCCGTGAGGTAGTCGAAGATTCCCTCGACTACGATTTCTCCTCAGTGAGGCGCTGGAGTGAGGAGACGTTTGCGAGGATACAAGAGGGACGTTTCCCTGACGGCTGGGCCAGCGATAACCAAATACAACACCTCAGGACCGCGATATCAAGGTCTGAGAATTCCCGTCTACAAAAGCAGGATGTTGAGTCCACCAAACGTCAGAAATCGAAGCAAGTCCTCACCAACCCCCCTTGCGCGGATTATAATATTTGCGAATATTGCCACTCCATTCTAGGACTTCACCATCCCCACGTGATCCAGGAGTGTCGCATTAAGCAGCGAAACCAATCCACCACAGCTCAGCCTACACCTGCCAAGGCCACGCCCTTTAGGCCTGTGGCAGGCCGAGGGTCTGCCGCAACCCCCTTCAACTCAGCCTGAGTACCCCCCTGAGGGGGGCGATCCACACTGTCTGAGTGACCACGGGACGGACGACCCAATTATTGGTCACGTGTGTCGCCCTAAGCGGGTCCAACCAACGTCGGAGTCGCCGGTTGGGAGGCCCCCCCCCTCTTTTGAATGCCAGGTTAAATTCCCGGTTTTTGCCCACCTCTACTCACGCATTGTGGAGGAGGGGACATATAATTTTTGTGGTGCTAAGTGTGATGTTGTTTCCGCGTTAAACGTTCGAGAGTGGGAAAAACGTCTCCAAGGTTATCACGACTACGAAGTCTGCGCTTTTCTCAGGTACGGGTGGCCAGTTAGTTACGACGCCGACACCTGGCCTCTGCCCACCTATACCAACCACCACAGCGCCCGCGCTTTAAAAGACGCCCTCGACGTTTTCACAGACACGGAATTATTGCACGCAGCAATTCTGGGGCCTTTGTCAGACCCTCCCTTCGGGGACCATACCCAAGTTTCTCCTCTTATGACGAGAGAAAAGAAGAACTCCAACGATAGACGGGTGATAATCGACCTCTCTTTTCCCCCGGGACACTCCGTCAACGACGGGATTGCGGAAGGGATGTATCTCGGCGGTTCTGCAAAATACACCCTCCCCAGGATCCGGGACCTGCTGAATCATATCGAAATCATAGGAAAGGGGGCGTGGCTCTGGGCCGCGGATCTGAGCCGAGCCTATCGCCAGCTAAGGCTCGATCCCGCCGATACCTCCCTCATGTGTTTCAAGGTGGGCGATAATTTTTACATCGACCTTTGCCCAGCCTTTGGCTGCAGAACTTCTTCTGTGGCGTGTCAACGCGTGGCCAATGCGGTCATATACATCCTACGAGGACAAGACATCATGGCATTGGCCTACCTAGACGACTACGCCGGGGTGGAGCCTAATAAAGAAAAGGCCGACCGGGCCTACGCGACCTTTCTGGCCTTGGCTCGCGACTTGGGCCTCCAACTCGCTCGTGAAAAGTGTTCCCCGCCTACGACAAGCCTCACGTGGCTAGGCTTCCACGTGGATTCGGTCGCCATGATCGTCTCAATTCCCCCGGAGAAATTACACGAGGTAATTGAGATCTGCCGCGCTTGGCGGGACAAGACCCATGCTACTCTCCGCCAGCTCCAGTCGTTGGCGGGACGGGTCGTACATATCGCCGCCTGCGTTAGGCACGCGAGGCGCTTTACAACACGCATCTTCGCAGCTTTACGGGCAGCTCGTTTCTGTGACGTCATACAAATAAGCCCCGCCCTGATGGGAGATGTCAACTGGTTCACCCACTACGCGGAGCGGGCCAATGGCAAACATCTGATTCAGCGGCCGCAAGCGCACGTTTTCATGACGCTACTTGTAGCAAAGGATGCCGCCCACGCACGAGTCGGCGCCAAGGCAGTCACGTGGTCTTGGTCTGACCTAGAGGTCAACGTGGCGCCTTCCAGTCTGCGGACGGGCGCCCTAGCTATTATCATAGCGGCCACGTTACTTTGGGACAGTCCGGTGAAGCGCTCGGTTATACTTATAACCACCGACAGCCCGGGAGCTCGGGCGGTTATTTCCCCTCACAGGATCAAGGATGTTTTTGTGGGCGCTTGCGCCCGCAAGTTGTGGTTGCTTGCGGCTTTACTGGACTCCGAGGTGGTCCTGGCCGAGGGCCTGGCGCCGCGAGACGTTTTTCCCACTCTCCGCGTCGACCGCCCCCCCCTGATCGCCATGTTAAGTGATTTCACCTGATTACAGGTACAGACCCGCTTCTACACGCCCAGATGGCTTCATCTTTCATCGCAGCAGCGGCCAATTCGACGATAAAGAACAAGTCGTCGCAAGCGACGTTTTTTCTCCAGTGGGCCGGCCGACATGGAGTCGATCCTCGACGACCCTCGATACTCCAGGCTTCCTTGTACATACAAGCCCTCGCCAACAAGCTGTCTTCCCCGGGTGCGGTGAAGAACTACGTATCGGGGGCGAAGTCTTGGATATCGGACCATGGGGGCGATATTTCTCCGTTTGTATCGCCCCAGGCTTCTGCAGTTCTCCGGGGGTCTGCTATACTCTCAGGACATGTTACCAACAGAGCCCCCCCATCACGTTGGATATTCTTCATAGGATCTGTGACCTGGCCGACGGGCTTACCGTAGGCTTACTCTTCAAGACGGCAGCAGTCTTCGCGTTTTATTCCCTCCTTAGGGCTTCAAACTTGTTCGCTTCTCCCTCCTCCAGGGCTTCTCACGTTATCACCAGGGGTGACGTTATCGCCCAACAAGGCACACTACACGTACGGATTATATCGTCAAAAACGATAGCCCCTTCTTCACCTCAGGTTATCATGGTACCCGCGGCCTCGGACCCTCGTTATTCACCTGCGGAATTATGGGAGTCTTATAGAGCGGCCGCCCCTGCGGCCCCGCTGGACCCCATTTTTCTGGTCAGACCAGGAGTACCTCTCACTTCAGATGCATTCACACGTATCCTGCGTATCCTCCTCCACCGAGCCCGTATCCTGCACCCAGCAGCCTACACTCCACACTCCTTCAGGAGGGGCGGCGCCCAACATGCATCCGCATCAGGTATGACGGCATCTGACATCTGCAAACTCGGAACGTGGTCTTCAGAGCAGACCTTGGCCACATACTTACAGAACTGACTTTATCAACGTTCCGGTTGGTACTTGTTTTTTGATAAACTCAACAATTATCCAATGTCATTTTGATACATTGTATCAATTTCTTACACTACGTGTGTATCTGTATAACAATTGTCAAATCTGCAATTTTCAAATTTCATGTTACCAATTTAATACTCTCGTAATACCTCGTCAATTGTATTACACATCGGTATTACTATACTCAATTGTTATACTACGTATAAATTGTCCAAAGTATAATAAATACCATATACTATAATGCGCTCTCTAGTTAATCATTAGAGCGAACTTGTGAACAGTAATGAATACAGAGGGCGCTTTCATAGACTCATGCGCACCCTATCGGACGTTTATAAGACCACGCTCGGTCACGTGACCTCCAGTCTTCACTTCGAACTTTATCTCAAGAAGACGTTTAAATTTTCCACCCACCCACCCTACATAAACTGTTTTATGGGTGAAAAAGGGTTTTTCACTTGTACTTGTTTTTTGATAAACTCAACAATTATCCAATGTCATTTTGATACATTGTATCAATTTCTTACACTACGTGTGTATCTGTATAACAATTGTCAAATCTGCAATTTTCAAATTTCATGTTACCAATTTAATACTCTCGTAATACCTCGTCAATTGTATTACACATCGGTATTACTATACTCAATTGTTATACTACGTATAAATTGTCCAAAGTATAATAAATACCTTATACTATAATGCGCTCTCTAGTTAATCATTAAATATAGCTTCGCTATAACCACAATGTTTATCAGATCCTTTCTATATAATAGAGTCATAAACAATTTCCCCCTATTTCTATGTGCCCTGGACCTTATAGTATGCCGTATCTTTTCTGGTTCCAAAGTTTTCTACGGTAGACATTTCAGTAAGAATGTAAGAGAGCTGGGGTTACTTCACACAACTATATCACATACAGTAAGAAACTAAATCCTCTTTGTGTTAAGTTGGTACTGATTAATGATTTACCCTAATGGCTCAGAGATTACTGCCATTCCTAATATCATGGTGCTCTTTGTGAAGCTTCCTTGTGTGCCCCAAAACACTGATTTTGTGTTATCTCATGTTACGTAAGATGATTTTTGAATGGCCATATATAGAGACAAAAATCAATATTTCATACTCCCTTATCGTAGTCCCTTATCCTCAACCTAAGTAGATTACATTCCTATTTTCAGAGGATACATGTTTTGTTGGTCTTTCAGATAAAACCCCGCGCGCGGGTTTAAATGGGATGATCCTCATTGAATAGGACTTCACGCTTCATCGCGCGGTTAATCAACAAGCTATTTTCCCGCGCTTTTCTACCGTGGCCCCTGACTCGCCAAATGTCGTCTGTTTTTCCCACTCTCCAAGCAGATCTTTCGCGGCGCTAGCGCTAATCTCTGCCTCAACCCAGTTACGTAGGCCTAATCCCTATAGGACTATGCCTGATTTGATGTAATAAATAACAGAAATTTCATGAACCATATAAATATGTGCATCTCTATTTACGAGTGAACCACAAAATAATCCCCAGAGCGTGAGAATTTAGGACATTTCAAAAACTGTCGTATGGGCCAGATTCTGGCCCAAACAAGCAGGTTGCGGCAGATATATAGCGGCCACAGGAAATAGAGCACAAGTTCTGCTAGGAGAGTAGCTTTTTCCATTTCGCTGGTTCCCGGGTGATCGTGGGATTCGCGCAGGTGGCCGCCGACTTCCCGAGGCCAGCGCGTTTATCGGCCGATCACAAGATAACAAGTCGGTATTCTTCCGGGCTCAGATCGTGACGGCATGCGTCAATACGGCCACGTGACCATGGATGACGTCATGGTGAAACACATGCAGAAGCCACGTGTCTAGTGCATGAGTTCGTGGCGAGCCACTCATAAGAATGGCGCCTCACCGTCCCCCAAATGTTTATGCGTCATTTTGGGTAAATTGTGACTGAGCCCGATGGATGGGTGGGGGGCAAAAGTAAAGTTTTTCTAACTTAAAGGCATATCCTACAATACACAGTGGCGCCACCTGGTGATGTTCAAACACTGACAATCATCAATTAAAACCAGTTTCATTGACCTTTTCTGATACAAAATGAGTGATTTATAACATATTATTGTGTAAATTAGGCCAATTTACGTCTGACTGATTTATATAGGAATATAGTTTTCCTCAAACCCTTCAAAAACAAGAACGGTGACCTATGATTTTAGAAACATGATTAAGTAGTAATACATGTACACATTTACTTCATTCTGTGGAAGGTTCCAGAGAATGACATGGGTTTATTTATATTAATGTGAAAACCAACGTTTTAGAATTTCTATAATTTCCATTGTAATATAATTGTAATATTGATCTCGAAATCAAAAACTAGAGCAGTGACCCCCGACTTTTAAGTTAGATACGTGTTCCACAATACTTTGAGGTAATTATATTCAATTCCCAGAAAACTGACATGGGTTTTAATTTTCAAGGTAAATTGTCCGATATACCTTTGATTTTATGTAGCACACGTTCAAGTTTGATTATGGAGACTGATACTGAAGTGAGTTTTAATATCATAGATTAATATGTCAAATTGTATATTGTATCTTCAAGAAAGCAACATAGGTTTGGATTTGAGTCTGAAAAGGTAAACAAATTCATCTTAGACTGCTCTGTATAATCAACAAACATCTTATAGTGCCTGATTTAATCAACAACAGGTATTGACAAATATCCCAGATTACTCTATTTAATTAGCAACTTGTAGTAGATGCAATTTGTAATTATATATGTAATCATAGTCTGAGATAATAATCTAAAAATCAGAACAAGTACGTTGGATAGTATACATATAGCAAGGTGGAATAGTCACATGTAATTTTGACGTTCGCAACGGATTCTCAAAACAAATAAACAAACTTGGCTCATTTAAAAAAATGTTAGACTGTCAAGTGAATCTACCCTGCATGCCAGCCTTTCTCCTCGTTTTGTCTGCATTATAAGGCAACTATTCTACGTGGACATAATGATTACTCTAGTATTCCACCCATTTCCGTTCCCCTATTGACAATTCAGATAAATGTGTAGCCTTGGTTGAAACCGTGGACTACTCTTTCAATATAATGACAACAGATATTTGTTGTAGTCTTTCTAGTTTCCGGTTCGTTATACTCTGATTAATGGCATTACAAAATCGACTTGTCTTTTTCTATTGTTCACATCCCTCCCCATATGATGTATATAGTTAGCATGGTTTGGCTCGTATCGCTTTAACCATTGAGCAGACGACTTTGCAGGCACCATTTCAACATTATCATCCACGTCCGAATAGAGTTCCGGGTTCATTCATCTTCGTGTATGCTTTAGAAAGTGGAATGATTTGAACGTGTATAGTAACGCCGACAATGATGCTCCTGAATCATTCAAAGCGTCGCCGTATTATAAAGTTTAAACATGCATTCAAGTATGAACTTCCTGACATGCGCATATACGGTGGTTTCACTGTAGCTTCCGGCATCCAGGAGAGTGTGTACATTGAGAAAGGCAAATAACTGTTTTAGAAGGAAACTCACGAGATGAAAATAACTTGGTCCATACTCCACTGAGTTTGACAGCGGAGTAGTTCACGAAGCGAAGCTGAGTGAATTACGCAGTGGTCAAATGATTTATTTCCATCGAGTGGGTTTCTGATTTTATCTCACCCCCGTATTACATCATTGATTAATCGAATAACTCAACAAATTAGCCATTGAGTATTGGGAACACTACCTTCACTGCTGTGGAGTATGAGTTCCTAACGCTAAGCCTATGGAGAAAAATACCTACAATACATACAGTACAATCCTACAATACTACAATACATACAGCATGCACGATGAAAATAATAACATTTAGTGTAAATAACCTTTCCCCGAGACAAAGTATGGCTTTCACGGGGCTATGAGTAAGACTCCACGACCCTAATTATAGATGGCGCCATTTCTACCCTGCCTCCGCCCTGACAGGCAGGGTGGCGCCATCATTAGCCCTGGCGGCAGGCGGGGGGCTTGAGGGCGGGGCGGGGATGATCCGGGGGCGGTCACGGGGAGCGGGGAGTCCCGGTAATCCCCACCCGGAGGTGCCGCACGCGCCGCCCGCCCGCCGTCCTCCTGACGTCCGCCGGAAGGACGCCCCTCAGGTTTCCCCAAAATGTCGTCTGCTCATCGTCAAGGTGGGATCAGGGCGTCAGGAAGGGCATCCTGGCTGCATCCCCCACGCAGTACAGACGTAAAGGTCCTCACCAATCGTGAATTTTCGTGTCAGCAACATATCAAGAAATTACCCAGCCTAACTTAATCGTGAACATAAATGAATTCTAAATTAAGTCTCACATAGCTCAATATGCCAGTCTTATTTTATCAATCAACATCAATTCCAATTTCTATGCCTTTGTTCCATCTGTACTTTGCTATTCTAATATCAATCAGGATATATATAGATCTGAACTTGTAATTGGTTCACCGAAATAGACCAATTAAGAGCCTCGACAACGTTTGTGTCACGTTCCTGTATACTGACTCAAGGTCAGTCTATAGGACATTATATTATGCTATCTACATATATCCATATCATCATCTTCATTATATGTTTATCAGTTACTTGAATCTGTAATATCGAGGCCACGCGACTGCAATTGCCGTAATTGAAAACCAACCTTGTTGTGGAATTACGATTAATAAAACTAAATAAAAGAGGCGTGAATAGCTTAACCCTAGGAACTCATATTACATGGGCATGAAAGTAGTGTTCCCAATACTCAATGGCTAATCTGGTGGGTTATTTAATTAATTAATTATTATTTTCATCTCGTAAGTTTCCTTTTAATAACCTAATCTCTAAGTCAAGTTGATAATATTTTCTAATTCATAGTTATTGAAATTGTATACACAATAACTAACTACATGTATTAACCACCTTATTCTGAGTCTCCATACTAAACCTATGGAGCCTACAGATCGCTACTGAGTAGTATACAGAAAACAGGAAAATAAGAAATTCTTTATTTCCTCACCTCGGTATTTTTCTCCACAGGCTTAGCGTTAGGAACTCATACTTCACGGCCATGAAGGTAGTGTTCCCCATACCCACTGACTAATTGGGTGATTTACTTTAGTAATTAATGCTATTATACGGGGTGAGATAAAATCAGAAACCCACTCAATGAAAATAACTTGGTCCGTACTCCACCGAGTTTGACCGTAGAGTAATTCAGAAAGTGAAGTAAGTTTCCTTATAATACCGGTATGCATATATTATCCATCTATTATCCTACCCCTAATATAAAATCCCATAGCCTTAACATTGAGTTTCCGTATGCCACGCTGACTGGCATATGGAGTTTTATATGCCACTAGTGGCATACAGAATTGTTATCACATAATATTCCAAAATCGAGGAAATGGGGTAGGATAAAATCCAAACCTGATTCGTTTTAATCTTGGCCACCGCATCCCACTCCTGGAGCTTTGGCTCCGGACTTCACTCGGCTTCGCCTCATGAAGTCACTATGCCACTACTCCAGTCGTGGCATACAGTGGCCAAGATTAAAACTCATCCAGTTTTACGATAATATGGAGTCTCCATACAAAACTTATGGAACCTATAGATCGCTACTTAGTGGAATACGAAAAGCCGTACTGCTTTTTCTGTCACCTCACGGGCAATTTAGGAATTATACTATATAAACAATGAACGGCGCTTACGTCGAGTTTCTAATCATTTATACGATTTTTTCCTAATGATTAGTTGATAAGTGAATAAATACACCATTACTATGACTTTGATATGTGTGGCCGTATTCTCCTTGTAGTTAACATTACGCAATACATGTACTTAACGCTATCACTCGGAATTTTACTACGCGTCAACTGCGCACCCAGATAAAAAATCATGGTAATATTGTGTCTGTTTTGCATGAAAATCTCCACATTGATTTGAGTTACTATTCATACTAAAATATGCTTCCCGTTCTCAATCAACATCTCCGAAATACTTGTATTAAGAACCCGTAAAGCCTATAAGACACCGACCAGAGGGCTGTGCTCGATTCTACCTTTCCCTGACGGATCCGTTGGGTCTGTGACAATCTGCATCAATCGGGTCGATGTATGCACTTCACCGACCCGATTTTATTGCTTTTCCCGACGCGTCGGGCATTACTACCATGTCAGATATGACCGACTCTCCCCGACCTTAAGATTTCGGTGTACGCACTTTCACCGAGTGTTTCCGATTCTGAGTTGGCCATTTGAATAGCGATGTTACCTATCCCCTAGTCCAATTTAGACGTTCTTTATACCGAATTGTAGGGGAGACAGAGGCGATTATAAACCTGAAAATCGTTTCCCGATATCTTAATTGGATCCGAAGTCATCAAACTTTGAATTAATTTCTATGATTCCACACCAGCGGCCCGTGGTTCACCCCGGCTCGGCTCCCGGCAGCTCTCTTTGATCTTATCCCGGGTAATTTACGAGGTTATGAAAGAGGGAAGTGTGATCAGGGACAGTCATCATGTCGGTGTCTTAGGCCCGGCGTCCACCTACTACGATATGGCTCCGATATGCCCTACGATGCACCTCCCGATAAAAAATCAAAATCGCGTCGGAAGGTTACCTAATATCGGGGCAGTTGACCACGTTTCTGCGATTAGACACCGATAAAACCCCCATACAATGCGTGGTGGATTGGCTTGTCTAGACATATGTCTACGATTTTGCACCTTCCCGATAAGGCACCGATTTTGACATTTTGTATCGATGCCATATCGGGAGGTCTACGATTCTATCGTAGTAGGTGGACGCCGGGCCTTATAGGTATAAGACACCAAATTTTTATTCCCGACTCTCACTGAGCCGATGGTCGGGATGAATCGGGAACAAATTTCATCTCAGTGGAAGACCTGCTATATGCAGAACTGTTATGCAAATAAACAAAAAACAAAAAAAACAAAAAATGTCGGTGTCTTATAGGCTTTACGCATATGTTTCTAGTACCAATTACACCACGCTATAAGGTATCATAGTGCTAACCCGGATAATTGAGTGTTGGAATCAATTTAGATGGTGAGGCTTCATTTATTTCCCGGGCTTTCAACTTCACTAAGAGGGGCTTAGCCGTGGCTTCCACATGAATAACCCACTGGCCGACCTCGGCCACTCCTAATTAGTCATTCACAACTTGCATCCCTCTCCACTTGGCCGTCATTAACCGTCCGATACACATATTATCGCTCATGACGCTGACTAACGAGTTGTTTGATCGCAGGGAGAGACAAGTGAGACGCAGGAAGGGTGACGCACAGGATTGTGGGGGCGTCGCTGAAATAAATAGCCGCGTTGAAGCTGGTCTATGAGTGATGCAGTTCTAATTGAAAAGAGAAACTGTGTGGACTACAGTGATTTTGTTTCGAGAAAAGATTACCCCTACTTTTATTTATTTTGTTTTTATTAGGGTTTGATTCGCAAGCGAACGCTCAGCGAAGTACAATCTTACCCTCTAACAGTCACTTCTCTAAATGGAAAATAGGAAATACCTGTATAAATAGCAAAGTATGTGCATGTTGGTAGGCCTCGAATCTAAGTTATTAATACAAAGATACATAGTTACAGTGTGACTAAATGGAATCTGTTCAGAGATATTTTGGTCAGAAATACTCACATGAGTATTTCTAAGGAACAGATGGAATTCATTCACACTCACTGTGTCACTTTATTATCATATACCTAGAAACCATTAAGAATGGCATTTTACAGCTCACTAAATATTAAAATGACAGTGATCACGTGGTACGGAGGGACGTATGAGTATCGTTTCGTCACTCGGAGATGAACGGAATTTGTCCTCCTGGTCAGTAAAAGTAAGACATTGGCCGAGGTAGATAGTAATACAGAGAAACTGCATTCCTGTGAAGTAATTTTCCGGTTTCCGAACACGTTTCGCCGGAGGTTTAAACCGAGTTCGCAGAACATATGTATTCCGCATATAACATGTAAAAGATATGAAAATGAACGGCTGATATGATGAAAGATCATACTAATAGTTTAAACAAAAGACATACATTCAATGAAGAGAATGAAAATCTCTTTGGAGCAGAGCTAGTGTTAGAAGTGATCATTTTTAGCTGATGGCGTCTCACTAGGTGGCGCCTGTGCGGCGTCTGTCTGCGCGCGACGCCTCACGTCTGGCGCTGATAGATGGCGCTGCGTCCTAATCACGTGACCCGCGGGCCCGGGTCGGGCGACAATTGGCCATTAGGGACATTTGCGGATATTTAGAGGTATTTCGTTCGCTGTTACGGAGCGGCAGATCTGGGCCAGATCGTAAACTGGCATCGTCAGCCTGACAGGGATCGTCAAATAGGAAGCGCCACTGTCTCAATCAGCGCCCCCTACTTCCGGTCCTAAGGAGCCGAGGGGGCCCCGGCGCATGGGGGATAGCTGGGCTTCAGGTTCAGCCTTTTAGGGCTTTCCTAGTCTTAAGGAAATAGGTCGCATGCAGTTTGCCTAGGATTTACCTTAACGACTAGGCTTCGGTTAGTTGCAGATCATTATCATTCTCCGTATAATGTTGACTTTGTGGTTTGCAAAGGTGATGCTTAGAACTAATTTCCAGGAGGAATTAGACGAATTTATTTACCTTAAGCTAGTTGAAGATGATACTAATTTTCGGTGTTTTATTTACATTGAAGATTTGAAACAATAATTACCTGTACAAACATGATTATATAGGGCACATAGTTATTGTTTTATGGACGTGGCCATCTCGCCCCCAGACGCAAAACGAAACACCAGGTGGAGGATTCAGATGTCAATGGATGTAATAAAAAAAATTCTTTATTGGTTTGCCATAAAAGGGTTTAGCTCTGTCACATGATTATCTATAGATTATGACAGCAGGAAATAGTGGTTGTAGCCGACTACAGTGGTCCTATATTACAATTTCCCGGCAGGTGATGGCGGAACTAGCAATCACTCTGTTCCCTATATTCAACTTTGTATAACTAGGTTATTGGAGACTTAGTGTATCGTTCAAGATTATACTTGTTAATGATGTTATGCGAGACCGATATGTTATTGGACATGCCAATTCGCGTCCAATGTGAAAAACAATTCTGAAAGAAAAATATTGATTGTTTAGAAGACCACTTAAGGTATAAATTAAATGAAGGTAGCTTCCTAATTTGACCAGCTCATTTGAAGTGTATCCCATCAGCATTTCCATATACATTGTAATGCTCTTCCGTTTCTGAATCCAATGTACTTTGACCTGTGTATTCTACGCATTTCAATATACTACTCATTTTTATTACTCACCTAATACGGAGTCTCCATACTAAACCTGTGGAGCCTAGCTCGTTACTGAGAAGAATATAAAAAGCCGTATTCTACTTAGTTGCACTACACATGCACTTTAGGAACTATTTCATATTGAAAAAAATGCAGGGTGCTTTCGTCGAGTCTCTTACCATTGTTTTCTAATGATTAGTCGAAAGGTGATTAATAAATACATTACCATGCTTTTGATCTGTGTGGCCGCATTCTTCTTGTAGTTGACAAAACACAATAGTCCTCGCGATCGCTCGGAGATTCACTATGTGTCAACTACACGGAGAATACGGCCGCTCAGATCAAAATCATGGTAACATTGTGTATGGATGTGACTGTGGCAGAGAATACACTCCACGTACCTGGAGATCTCCCCCATTTTCATATACTACTCACTATTTCTTAGAGATACATTGACCTGCATTCTTATACAGACTTCTACAGGGGACAAATTTTTATTATCCAACTTATACACAGTGTCCATAGAAAACACACAGGAAGTATGTATGGAGATATCCGGCGAATACGGATGTTGCATGCTCCAGGGGTGTATACGGAAAAATAGTGCCAACGGAAAAATAGTGTCAAACTGATATTGACATGCGACTTGTCTAGTAAAGGTGGATAATAAATACAATATACAGTAAAACCCCATGCTGGGAATATGATAGTTATAATAATAACAATGATAATAATAATGATGGTAATAATAATAATAATAATAATAATGATAATAATAATAATAACAATAATATAATGATAACAATAATAATGATAATAATAAACTGCAAAGAAGGAACAATTGTGAAGCAACGATAGATACAGTGGATATATAATGATGATGAAGAAGAAAATAACTATGTCATAGTAACCTTTACCTAAAGTAGCGGAGATACATCAAATAGATACAATCAGTCGGACGCAATATGCATAAAGATTGTTGGAAGAGATATTTCCTTCCAGACGAGGAAGTGGTCGACTATTTCATAGAAGAAGGGGGGGGGGGGGCATTGTGTACCGGACTCTCGAGTGAGGGAAAGTATCCCGTCGTCTCCAGTGTGAGTCTGACAGAAAAAAAGGTGTTTGGCGCTCTCAGGAGAGGTGATCAAAGTCCACCCTGCAGGTGTCATTTCCTGCGGCCGCGCGGCCAGACAACACCAATATCCTCGTGCGGGTGGCTGCCCCTATTATCGCCCACTGCGTTATCGTTGCTTGAGAAATTAATGGAATCTGGGCCGGTATTTGGACGTCTCTCCATTCTTCAGGAGATGCAAACATTAATACCATAAAGCCAGCTTTTGTCGGCGTACTGCCTTCCCTTCCACGGCAAACGCGCGCTTTGCGATCACCCCCCCCCCCCCCTCCTCGACGAGCCGTCACCGGAAGTGCCAAACCCGACGGGCGGCGCACGCATGCCCTTCAGACCGGGACGCTGCGTTCCCTCCTCCCGGAGTACCGCACCCCGACCCCCCGCCCACCACCCGAACCCCACCACCCCGGCGCCGTAGGGATTAAAAGGCACGTGCGCCAAATTAATTGGCTTTTAAGTTTCAGAGGAATCCATCGGCAAGACAGCGACGTGGTGTTATTACCGGGGACAAAGCGAGGGTCTCTGGGACGCCGCGACACAAATGACGCCGGCGCCGAGCGTTCGCCCGCGACGCGCCTTTTGGGGCGCCCGGGCGCGGGCCACGGCGGCGCCGGGGACGGCGGGCAGAGAGGGGAGGGGGTCGGGGAACGAGGGGTTGGCGGACAATGGAGCATGGAGGCCGGTAGGGCGGACAAAGGGGCAGAGCGGGATCAATTAGGGACGAGGGTGGGAGGAGACGAGGTGGTGCGGAGAAGGGTTGTGGCCACATGCTGTTGTCCCAGTGGAGCATATCCCCCATGCGCCCCCCTCAACTCTCTTCTCAACACCCCCTCCTCCACTCTCCTAGCAGAGATCCGGCGCTCTACTTTCTACGGCCGCTTGTATCTCTGCACAGACTTGCCTGTTCGGGACAAAATCTGTCCCATCCACCAGTTTTTCAAATATCCTAAATGGTTAGCGCTTTGGTGAGTATTTTGTGTTCTTATGTGATAAAAATTACTTCTTCCCGTGTCTGTCGACTAGAATATGAAGTTGAAAATTATTTTCTTTTTTTTCTTTTGTTTCCTTCTTGTAAGTAGAGATGCACATATTTATACGGTAAATAATAGACACTTATAACTGTTATTTGTTATGTGCAATCAGACATATTCTTAGTGGGTTACTTTCTTCAGTGGGAAGCACCTTATGTGTTGCAGGGTTTTGTTTGTCAATATTACACAAGTGCTTACTTGAAGGTGCAGTCTAATCAAATGTGGATTCACATGCCATTACTAATCTGAGTCTAGGGCACATAGCCATTGTGTTATACAGGCGGCCATCTTGCCCCCGTGATGCTAAACAAAACAGCTGGTGGCGGGGGATTTTATTGAAAATTGATTTTATTGAAAATATTCTTTTGGTTTGCCATAAAAGGGTTTTCTCCTCGTCTCAGGTTATCTATAGATTCTTACAGCGGAGAGTAGTGGTTGTCCCCCAACTACAGTGGCGCAGAGATTAATAAGCGCTGGCACCACGTAAGATCTGCTGGGAGAGTACTCTTCCTCTTCAAGCCGTGCCGCCCGGAGGGACGCCTCAGAGACGCCGTGGTGGGAGGGGGACGCAGTCACGCAGGTGGGAGACGCGCGCAGATAGAGATCGTCGCGTCCCCTATGGAGCAAAACCGGAAGTGCAGTTATTTGATTTCACCCCGGAGTCTCGCGTGAAGTCTCGTGCGTGTGCTGACGTCAGATAAATCGCGAGCATGGCCAGCAACGAATCCAGGTGTTCAAACAAGACTTGGGGCGTGCTAACAGCGTGGCCCATTTGTGATTCCCATTCATAGCTAAGCACACACACACACACAGACACAAAATATCCGTCGTATCTGGTCCGCCTCAATCTGTAATGGGAGTAATAATTCCTTATATGATAAGTCTGAAGATGGCCTTCTCAATGGATACTCAATGGATACTCAAGGAAACTATTTTAAGTATGAGACAGCCGCCGCACTCCAACCGTACCTACACCAACACGTCACCCAGCCATAACGATACGTAACAGGTCTTCAGGCAGTTATTTACATTTGTCTACGTGTCTTCACCAGGGGCCCGTTTAATAATCTAGGATCGTACATGAAGACCCTTTTCTGTACCTCGTACAAGGTTGATAATGTTTAAGTCTGTTTGCTAAGACATAGGGTCGTCAATAAGTGTTGAATAAAGTTGACCCACATCTCCCTGGGCGATCCTAGCTTGGTAGGTGGTCGTTTTGATCCAACCCGCTCTGTCTCCATCATTGCTCAGGCCATCGACACTGGACTGGACAATGTATCCTGTCATTGGTCCCTGCCCCCACTTCTTCTTCCTGTACGTCCATCTCTGTCCCTATCTCTCGGTCTCAATTTCTCTATCTGTCTTCCTCTCTCTTTATCTGTTGCCCTGTCTGTCTCTGTCTATCCCTCTTTCTGTCTCTGTCTATCCCTCTTTCTGTCTCTGTATCTGTCTCTCCCTCTGTCTGTCTCCCCCCTTCTGTCTCTGTTTCTATCTCTGTTTTTAATTTTTTCGTTCCTCTGGCTTCCCTTGGGATGCCGTGGTTGGAAAAAGAATATTCTTGGTCGCAAAGCGGTGGGAGTCAGAAGTGTGTGTACTGCTACGCCCCGTCTAAACCCTGTTTCTATCTCTCCCTATTTCTGTCTCTTCCACTTTCTGTCTCCGTTTCTGTTTCTCCCTCTCTCTGCCTCTGTCTCTCCCACTTTCTGTCTTTGGTTCTGTCTCTTCCTCTTTCTGTCTCTCCCTCTTTCTGTCTTTGTTTCTGTCCCTCCCGCTATCTGTCCTCTTCTATCTGTTGCTCTGTGTACCTCTGCCTGCACCCCCTCCTCCCCCTCTGTGGTTATAGCTCCTTCCCTTCGCCTCTCTACCTCTCTCTGCCTCTATCCCGGTCCGCATTAGTTCTGTAGTTTCAAACTATATTGCAACATCAAACCTTGAATCCCAGACACCTTCCCTCAACCATTGGTACCAATCACCACCTTTCTTCTCGGTCCCGATCTAAGGCAATTGCGTTTGTGCTTGCTCTCTCGGCACTCGGCTCCCCTCCCACACCTGTAGCCCTTAACTGGTCCGACCTTGTCGTGACCCTCAACCTTCATGGATACCCTCCACGCCCCCGGCCCTGATTACCCATTCTCAACTTCGACGGTCCGGGACTCGTTACTCCTATAAATGTGGGAAAAGCGGTTTTCCTTTAAAAACATCAGATCATATCGAGTAGTATTGCTATTTTCATATTGTATCGCTACCTTTTACAACACCACATTTTCAGTGAAAGGACACCATAGTGTGTATGTTGAAAGGTTCATTGGATTTTTAATTGGATATAGATGGCCACATAGTTGCGATCTGCAATAAATCTGGGGCACTGATTTCGACCGCGGATCGCTATTCTGCAACGAGCCCCCGGGGCCGGATGTATACTGCCCCCCGTACCCGTGTCTCTAACACCCCGGCCCGGGCCCCGTGGTGTAGCGGCTCTCGGCCTCCCGGTGTCGCCGGCTCACAACACAGCAATGCCCGGCTAATATGCACCAGACGAGGGCGGAGTGATTGGACGCGGTCGGAGCTGGAAGTCACAGCGGGTGCTCGCAATAACCATGTCGGAGCGGGTTGTAACAGGCCCCCATTGACACCCCCATCAACCTGCCTCCCCACACACACCCCACCCGACCTGCTCAGTGAACTGCTCGGTGAACTGCTCCCTGAGCTGCTCCTCCATACTTGATGAGGTGCGAGCGAAGCCGCCGCCGCCACAGTCCCAGCTATCAGTTAACACGTGGAGCTTTTAAATCACTCACACCGAGGGAGAGCCTATGTAGCTCCCTCCCTAGACTTGCTAAAGTCTTTAGTCCTTAACCCTTTAAGGACGGCCGCCTATGGCAGAACTACACACATGGGGACGGCAACTAGTGACTATGTACAGTTCTAGGGGACGGGGGCATTTTTCTCTGAACTCAAAATTCGAAGGTTTGTCACATGATAAAATTTGTTATCCTTAATATTTCTATTTCCATTATTTAGAATTCTAAAATATGAAGTTATACCTACATTCTGTGCAAATATCAAGTTAATTGATAAAATATTTCCTTTTCAAAAGCAAAAATACGTAATTTCATAAATACCCAGCAAATGATGCCTTAAGGCATCATCCGCCCCCGGCCGGGTGATGCCTTAAGGCATCATCCGCCCCCAGCCGGGTGATGCTTTAAGGCATCATCCGCCCTTAAAGGGTTAAATTATTAAACAAAATTCATACCTGTATAGTCAACTGTACTGTCTTGATATGAAGAATGTGAAATCACTGCTGATCCACTAGGACAGCAGAAATGAGACAAAACCTTGAGGGTCCGTCTACCTCATGCTGTGGAACTATAGTTTTTGAAAACTAATAGCCCTGTAATAAACCGATAGTCACCTTCTTGGTGACGATAGTTCACCTGCAATACCTCCGATAACTGACAACATGCTGTAGAGTAGGGGATCTTTGACCGCACCCTTCTATGGCCTCAAAAACTGGACCCTAAGTCGTATGGTGAATGTTTAGTATCGTTCGTATACTACTTGTGTCTTCGAGATTATTGTCTTTGGACAAATTGGTTGAAAATTATGTACATGTGTTTCCTGTTATATGTGAACCTAATGTCAGTAAAATATTCTCCACAAAAAAACAATCCTTCCCCTGACTGGTCCAGGAATCAAAGACTTGTCCAATAAGAATGAAAACTCCTGTAAAGTGTAACCCTATCAACTCCTTGTAACCCTACTCCTTCTCCTACCCACCCTGTATCGAGGATCTTTATTGTCAACTCATAGCATCCTGATTACAATAATGCACAATAAAAGAGTCTGTGTATCTTGGTAGTTGGATGGGTACAGGGATTGAAGCCAGTCTACCGCCTCACCATCACCCACACACTCCCTGTCATTCCCACACACACACACACTTCCACACACATCATAAACCCATCACACCTCATCCCCCTCACCGCTGGCCGTCATATCCCCATGAAGCTGGCTGGCCGCCGGAATGTACCCTCATTGGTTAATGGCTACATCGCCGGATTTACGGCCCCTGACATGCGGAGATTATTTTTGGCACTATTTTCGATGATCCTTTGTCATGGATCGAGAATGTAGGAGAGCGAGGAAAAAAACACGAACATAAGACATTCTCTCTATCCTCAGTTATAAAGAGTCATTTCCTATGCTCTGGCACGAAGAACTTCCCCATATTCTGGTATGTGACCTCAGACATTATCATTTAACATTTTATAAATCCCCGGTCTTTCCTATTCTTAAATATAATCTTCGAAAGGTCACTCCTCAGGGAAATCAAGGTGAGCTGATTGTGTGTCTTTTAAAGTGACAGTACAGTATAGGGCACAGAGTGATTGCTAGTTCTGCCATCATCCACCAGAAAATTGTGATATTGCGCCACTATAGTCAGGGGACAACCACTACTTTCCGCTGTCAGAATCTATAGATAACCGTGAGACGAGGTAAAATCCCTTTTATGGCAAACCAAAAGAATATTTTCAATAAAATCCATTGAAAACTGGACCCGCCACCTGGTGATTTGTTTAGCATCAGGGGAGCAAGATGGCCGTCTCTATAACACAATGGCTATGTGCCGTAGACTCTCTCATCTGACCGACTCCAGAAATAACCAGAAATACTTCATATCCTCCTTCCAAAAAGTGCCCACGTCGAAGAGCTACTCCCATTTGCTTATCGTGGTGTGTGCTTCTCATTTAGCAAGTGGATGTGAATTTCTCTACAGAAGCGACTCAGCATAGTGATACACCATCTACTGGATGAGAGCATTCTGATGAGTAAGACCCACCACTGGGATCTGGTTCTGCAATCCCCACTCTCCCAGATAACATCACAGCCACATATTCTACCGGCACCCTCTACTTACTCTTCAAGGGCATTACACTGACACATTTTCGATACAAAGTCTACGTGCTACGTACTCTAACAAATAACACCACACCACTGCAGGAGGAGGTTGCACGAAAGTAGTCCCCACACTCCCACAAATAACACCACACAGTGACACATATTATTATATACCTATGCGCGAAATGTCTCATCTTAACTTTTATTGTATTGTTTTGTATTTTTCTGGAACCTGTTACATGGTCAATGTGAAATCATTATGGAAGATCGCTATGTATGTGTGAATAATGTTTGTCGTAAAAATTTGTTTCTTGAATAGAATTTTTTTTTTTTTAAACTGACCAGGAGTTCAGGTTCCGTTCATCTCTGAGTGACGAAATCATATTCATCGTCCCTTCGTACCACATAACGTGTTTTGAAATTCTAATTATTACCAGGTATATACTAATATGGATACATATAGTGTGTCTAATTTACAGGTGTTCCATGTTGTGTTTGGTCGGAAATATTCACCTCGTTCTTTGAACTCGGTAAATATTTCCGACCGAAAAAAAAACCAGATTTCATTCAGACACACTGACCATGTCTCCATATCCTTATGCAAAAGCCGGCGCATAAGGAAAATTTGTGCCTATGCAAATATAGTGTGTACCTAAATGAACTAATATCAGTACACCGTTTGTCAGGATACTGCTGTCAGATAAAAGCAAGTGTACGCTCCTCGGACTTGATCCTGAGCAATATCCTCGCTTACGCTGGAATATTACTACGCATCAACTCCTCGGAGCATACGGCCGCTTGTCTCTGAAACCATTCAATATTGTGTTTGTATTCCATACCTCCGTCATGCCAATCCTCCCCAGTCTCCCTCTCCTAATTAATAAACACCAAACCATGTTTCCCTGATACTCACAAACACCTGTTGTGTCACGGCGAGCATTCCCCACACCACCCACTGATGTGTCAGCTTTCACTGCGAGTAATTAACGACAGGAAAAGTTCACCTAACGCTGTTGACATAACAACAATGGTGAGAAGAAAACACGGAGAGAAATATTACGAGTAGCGGGCTTGTATCCACCTCGGACCTGCCGTTGTATGCCCGGCGCCGTCCCCGCTCGTCCGGCCCTCGTTTTACCTGTGCCGGTGTCACCTGGTTGCCAGGACAACCGCACCTGATATCTATAGCCTGCGTAATAATCACCCATTAGCCGGGTGTGCGGCTCCCCTAAATCAGCGACCCGCTCACCGACCTGCTCAAGGCTTGATGGCACCATCAACCCATTGCTCGCTACACCTTCAAAAGGCCGCATTCCCACGCTGGGTACCTCTCTGAGAATGGGGGTCCGTTTAATAATCTAGGATCCTACATGTAGTAAGAGAAAATGTGGTTACTGAGCCCGTACGGGTGGCCATTCGAGGTCATTTGATGTAAAAATACGTCCCGACGCCACAGACAGAGGGACATATTTTTGGATCAAATGGCCGAGAATAGATACCCATATGGGCTAAGTCACTACGTTTTCTTATTACTATATACCTCTTAGTCGTTTAAAACCCATTTTGATAAATGCACAATAAAACCAATGCCATGTTCTATGGCCACTGTCAAGGTGGGCGCGAACTTTATTCATACCACCCCCCTAGTAGCAAGTAGTATTTCATAGACATTCGGTCACAGGTACATAGTAATGGACCCTTTTCTTTATCTCACCCCTGGTACAAGTTTAGCCATAGGAATAACATTTAAAAAAAACCCTCAACGATCAGCCAGGTAAAGTGAAAATACTATGCCATGGTGGTGACGTAGGAATACGAGACTGCTTATACTGTCTTGGTGAACAGCCTTAAATATTATAAAAGATAACACTTGTGTGAATTACAGAATAAGGTCTTCATGTATGATCCGAGATTATTTAACAGGCCCCGGGAGCTGCTCCTTGGCTCGGCGTGAGCAGGTTGGTCTGTGGATGGCAAATTTCCATATTAATAACCTTGAAAGGATGTGCACCTAGAAACTTTAAGAACCTTATGTAAGACATCTATACTAAATCATTAAAGGTGCATGTACATTAATGACACAATTTATGTTTTGTGTATTATAGGGCACACAGCTATTGTGTTATGGAGGTTATGCCCCCAGACACTAAACAAAACACAAGGTGGCAGCTCCAGTTATCAATGTATTTGAATAAAACAATTTTTTGGTCTGCCATAAAAAGGTTTTAGCCTCTTCTCACGTTTATCTATAGAATATGGCAGCAGAAAATAGTGGTTGTCCAGCGACTACAGTGGCATTATATCTTACAATTTCCTGGTGGCCCTGCGTCTACCTCCTAGGATATGGCTCCGATATATGGGTTACGATACACCTCCCGATAAAAAATCAAAAATCGCGTGTGAATTGGCATGTCTAGACATATGTCTACGATTTTGCACCTTCCCAATATGTCTCCGATATAAATTTACTTTTTGTATCGGTGCCATATCGGTAGGTGGACGCCAGTTCTAAAAAGCGCCTTGCCATGAGAACTTTGTACCAAAGGAGAACTGTTTGAGATTAGGGGAAAGGTGTGAAGTACACCCATCTGCGGTACATTAGTCTCTACCTGTGAATACCGCTTAAGGCCCGGCGTCCACCTACTTCGATATGCCTCCGATATGGTCTACGATGTACCTCCCGATGAAAAATCAAAATCGCGTCGGAAGGTCACCTAATATCGGGGCAATTGACCACGTTTCTGCGATTAGACACCGTACAATGCGTGATGTATTGGCATGTCTACACATAGGTCTACGATTTTGCACCTTCCCGATATGTCTCCGATATTTGCTTTTTGCATCGGGGCCATATCGGTAGGTCTAAATTTCTATTGTAGTAGGTGGACACCGGGCCTAACACCAAAATTGCAGTGACGTGCATTCTGGCACGTCCTACCACATTTTACACATCCTGAAATAAATTTCTCTGTACTATTATGATAGTGAATTAAGGGGTGAATCCACCAGGCCGATTTCTCACCCGATCAATTGTTCCTGGGACCTTAAGAGGAAGCTCACGTATTGTAATTCATTTAATTCTGAAAATAATAGTTTAATAAATGACCATTTTCAAAGATTTGAGAAATTCTAGGGCATCCGATAATAATCGGCGATTGTCTGGCTACGGAATCGGCTACCGTCGGTCCAGTGGAACACCCCCTTTATGAAGTTGTCCTTGCCCTACTACGAGATTCTCTCACATCAGCGTGTAGCTACTACGATATGGCTCCGATATGGTCTACGATGGACCTCCTGATACAAAATCAAAATCGCGTAGGAAGGTCACCTAATATCGGGGGCAGTTGAAGAAAAAATTCAGATTGAAAAGGACACGGCCATGGTGAGGTTGTTCTATAAACGAATCTGTTATTATCCTAAATAATAATGAAAAAAGGATTACAGTTGGGTGCGGTATCTGATATGTCAGCTTGGTGGGGCTGCACTCCTGTGTGCCTCTGTATCATTTCCTACACCGTGACATATTCTCCGACAAGATCTGACACTGCCACTCTCCTAGTATTAATCCTGCGCCTTACTTCCTGCCCTGCTTGTATCTCTGCAACAACCTGCCTTTTTTTTTGGGGGGGGGGGGAATTTATCCCATCGGCCAGCTTTTCAACTATCCTAAATTCTGAGCAATTTGTGGATATTTTGTGTTTTACTTGTAAAAAGAGATGCACATGTTTATATGGTAAATAATATACGCTCATTTCTCTTTTTTGTGATGTCAATTCAGGGACAGACTGAGATTACTTCATCAGTGGAAAGCACCTCAAAGGGTTTGTTTGTCAACATGACACTTTTGCTCATTCGAAGGGGCAGTCTAATCAAATGTGAGTCATCAAATGTGGATTCACATTATACAGTGGTACAAAGCTGAAAAAGATTTAACAATTCCAATACAGAACAACCCCACCTAACGCACACCCCGCATAAGCGAACACTCCACATTAACAGACACCTTTGCTTGGAATGGCTCCCTCTATTAGATGTTTACTTTAACCCCGTGTGAGTGGACACCCTGCTTAAGCAAGCATTTTGGCCCGGAACGGAAGTGTCCGCTTACGCGGGTTTCTACTTTATTTTCCAACTCTTGATATATGATTTGTTTGAGTTTCGTAACTTTTGACAATTGCACTTTTTAAATCCGAAATGTAGTTTCTCTATGTGACGCCAGTGGGTTGAGGCAGAGATAAGTAAGCGCAAGCACCACGCATTATCTGCTGGGAGAGTGTGACATTACCTCAGACACAGTAATGAATCGGATATTTCCAACGGCTTCTACCATAGGAATGATTGCAGCTTTTGCCGTCTACTATCTTTATAATGATGTGTTCATGTACCCTCTGTGACTGTTGCCTATTGTACTATTCAGGTTGTGTTTGGTTGGGGGACCAATGAGAGATAATGCTTTTAGAGCACTCTTCCATAGATTGGTCGCAATAGGCCTTTTTCCATAGGACGATGTCGCACGTTATCTCCGTGCAAGCATGCAGCCAAACATACCTCTGGCAACGTATACTTTAGCATTGGATCACTGAATGTATGAAAGTAATACATTCATAATATCCACGGACATCATTGCCATAGAAATAAAAGTGATTGCATTCTATTCTATGGTATTCCGGTTCCAATTTGGTATATCATACATGCATACCAACTCAATAATACTTTAGATATAGCTTAGATAATACAGGTATACCCAAATTGTATACACAATAATAAATTGGCAGGCCTCGCTATAATATGCTTATCTTTCTCCAAGTTAAAACCAAGATATTTATCAACTATAAAGTTTAGACAGCTCAGACTCATTGATACAATACCCTAGTTTGTTCCAGCAATTGAATCTGTCAAAAAACAACACTCCTGCAATCACACTCACCTTTCACACTTTAGGTGTTATTGCTAAATGTCTCTATATGAATACCGCCGGACTCGCGGTGTTTGTCCGAGCGGCCGCGTAACGATAAAGTGGGCCGTTAGGCGTCGCTGAACGGCAACACCTGTATCAGCTGCTATCCACATCTACCTACATTGGTCGTACTCAGCTACCATCCAAATCTACCTACTCTTCTATAGATACCTGAAGGGTTTGTCATATGTCAACCATTTTGACACATCTTTAATGCCCTCTTCATGTGTATCTTTGTTTACAATGCTTGCTATTGTTTAATAGTATATTTCTTATAATATCATAAAAGTAGGAAAAGGGAAAACGATAATTATATAGAATGTCCTGACCATGCTGTACAAGCTTCAAAACGAGTTGATAATTTATGGCTCGTACGGAACTTGGCGTTTTTGCCGTGTTCCGTACAAATTGTAAAGTGTCACTATTTATGGATTCTGATATAAGTAACTCAAACTGACCGAGAGCTATTTTCCATATACTATTTATATAGTTATAGCTAGATCCTTTTCTGTATGCCATAGAGACTCTAGGTGGCAACCCACAGGTGCAATGTAGGCGTTTACATAAGACAACTAAATACGTGGCGACTGTAGATCGTCAAGCCAATAGTCCTCAGATGGTGGCAATGTCCACTGCAAAAGTCATTGACTTCAGAATGTACCCGAGCGTTTACACTGACGACAATAATTTTTTACAGAATCACCGCCCCTGTAGACGACTAATTGTCTACTATCATGATGTGTGGATAGCATAGTCTATCAAATCTGTCTCCTGCCAAAGCATTGCTACAGAATTTTTGCTTCTCTCTAGGGCACTAGTACATTGCCTCTCCAATCTGGCAGATCTCATCCAGTCTCTCTCCAGTCTCAGTTCTCTGCCAAGTCTCTACCAACCCTCTGCAATAGCCCCTTTTTGTTTTATTTCACCCTTCTTTGTTTCTTACCATCGTCCAATCGCCCCACACCACGTCAGTTCGACTAGGTCAGAAAAGGGATTGTGTCAGAGCCTTATTGGCTGTCTCCACGTGCGGCATGCCTGCTAAAGTCACATAATTATCTGAGCAGAGCACGTCCTCCCAGTTGACATATCCATTTTCTAGTGTCTGTTTATATCCCGTGATTGATACCTATCTGGTGATATCCTGTGTATCTACTAGGAAACACTACATACACCATATTGATTCTAAACTTTTCTGAGGCACCATTAATCTACATCGATCACACACAAATACAATTCTGAAACATTATGAATCTAACTTGACAACACACAAATACAATTCTGAAACATTACGAAGCTAGCTTAATAACTCACAAGTAGAGAGATGCTTACAGATTATATAATTATGTTTTACACATTTCCTTACATTCATCTTCAGTCATTGGGCCCTGGCCAGATGAAACCTAAATGAAATCCTTGTAGTCCAACTACAATATTTCACAACTGTAACTTGTCTTGTAAGAAGTTTTGACGCATATGATAAGCCCCGTACTAAAACAAGGTAGGTCATTCACTCCTAGGGGCCATCCATAAAGTATGTACGCAGAAATTCCGAAATTTTTGACCCCCCACCCCCCTTCCCGATTTTGTACGCAATAGAACAAAGAAGGAGCATACGCAAAAATTCCGAATTTTTTTACCCCCCCCCCCCCCACCCCCCTCAGTGCGTACGTACTTTATGGATGGCCCCCTGTCAACGTTTAAAGGGGTATCGGAGGTTCTATCTTTGTACATCCTACTAAGATGTGTTTTTTGTTCAAAGCATACAGAAATAGACTGTGTTATCAGGAAACTGAAACAAAGTCTATTATCAAAACTCTGAAACAATAACCTGTTTAGATTACTTGAATGTCATTCTACAGTGGGATTCACAAGTATAGACTAATGTACCTGAGACAGGTGTGTTTCACACCTTTCCCCTAGTCTCAGACAATTCTCCTTCGGCACAAAATTCCCATGGCAAGGTGCTTTTACCAGTCTCAAGAAAAAATGTTTTCCCACCAAAATGCCACTGAAAATCCCTACAATTCAGACGAGAGATTTTGTTCCAGTACAGAATCCTAGCAGGATTTGTCTCAGACAAAGACCCTGTGAGGTACAGGAATCCAACTTTAGGGGTACTTGTCGCCAACAATTGCAGGGAAAAAAACGTGTCTCTGGGGAATGGAACCCTACATTATAGACGAAGAGATTGTGTTCCAGTACAGAATCTCAGCAGGTTTGTTCCAGACAAACACCCTTTGAGGTACATGAATCTCATCTTTTGAATCCCGCTTTAGGGAAATCAAATCCTACAATTCATATGAGGAGATCCTATTGCAGTAGAGAATCTCAGCAGGATTTGTCTCAGATAAACACCCTGTGAGGTACATGGATCCCACCGTGTGAATTCCACTTAAGAAAAGCATTTCTCTTCCTCGGTTCTTTCCAAAAAAGGCCTTTTATACATCGTCGTTCAAGCATTGTTGTTCTAGCACCCTTTTATTAGGTCAATCGAATTACATGTCTACCCTAAATATCGATGAATAATTTAATCATGGTATGCATGGTAGAGTTTCCGATAATACGGATTTCCTTAATAAATTAACCGCAGCTTACTCAATGCTATAAGGGAACCAAAGTGAACCTGCTAAAGCCGTAGATACCCGTGCTCAAAACACCATTTCCGGAGGCCAGTAAGAATGAGCTATAGGGGTTTGGGGCTAGAATTTCGTTTTTGATCTTGTTTGCTACTATTGAAGTGTAGCTTACTACAATCGTCTCTGAATAAATCTGTCTCCAAGCTATGATGTCAGTTGTTAAGTGTATACAAAATATGCATTCAAATGATCAGAGAATGACACATATAATCTCAAACCTATAGAGTCAAAATATTGAGCAACTCTCTCCGGAAATAGTGTTTTGTGAACAGGTATCTGTGCTTTCAGCAGGCTCACTTTGGCTGCCTATACACACGAGAATTGCGCTATTACTTTCTATGTGCATGCTCTGATATGGGACTAAATCCCCCTTCCACACACTGACTGAGCTATGAAGCTAGTTCCTACACAGTATATTTATCAGCAGGATGTTTACTCTGATAAAAATAGAGTTCAGTGCCAAGTAGCTTTCATGTCTTCAGATAAAGCGCGCCAGAATGAATCTGCTAAAATAGTGGATACCCATGCTCAAAACACTATTTCCGGAGGCCAGTAAGAATGAGGCTTAGTGCTAAAGCTATGGAGTTTGGAGCTAGAATTTCGTCTTGGTCTTGTTTGCTACTATTGAAGTGTAGTTTACTACAATCGTCTCTGAATAAATCTGTCTCCAAGTTATAATGTCAGTTGTTAAGAGTATAAAAAATATGCATTCAAATGATCAGAGAATGACACATATAATCTCGAACCTATATATAATAGAGTCAAAATATTGAGCGTCTCTCTCCGGAAATAGTGTTTTGTGAACAGGTATCTGTGGATTCAGCAGGTCCACTTTGGCTGCCTATACACACGAGAATTGCGCTATTATTTTCTATGTGCATGCTATGGTATGGGACTAAATCTCCCTTCCACACACAGACTGAGCTATGTAGCTAGTTGCTACACAGTATATCAATCGGCAGGATGTTTACTCTGATAAAAATAGAGTTCAGTGCCAAGTAGCTTTCATGTCTTCAGATAAAGCGAGCCAGAGTGAACCTGCTAAAACAGTGGATACCCGTGCTCAAAACAGTATTTCCAGAGGCCAGTAAGAATGAGGCTTAGTGCTAAAGCTATTTCGTTTTGGTCTTGTTTGCTACTATTGAAGTCTAGTTTACTACAATCATCTCTGAATAAATCCGTCTCCAAGCTATGATGTCAGTTTTCAATTATATGTGTATACAAAATATGCAATCAAATGATCGGAGAATGACACATATAATCTCGAACCTATATATAATAGAGTCAAATATTGAGCGTCTCTCTCCAGAAATAGTGTTTTGTGAACAGGTATCTGTGGATTCAGCAGGTCCACTTTGGCTGCCTATACACATGAGAATTGCGCTATTACTTTCTATGTGCATGCTATGGTATGGGACTAAATCTCCCTTCCACACACTGACTGAGCTATGTAGCTAGTTGCTACACAGTATATTTATCGGCAGGATGTTTACTCTGATAAAAATATAGTTCAGTGCTGAGTAGCCTCCCCGGCTTCAGCGTGCGGGAAATCACATCACATCAGACGGTCGTCGAATCAGTTTGATCTTATTCACCGAGATACTGCCGGTTTTTGTAGTGTTTGCAATTTAATCCATCCCCTTCATTAATAATCTCAATCCAGTTCCTCTCCACTCGGGGCTGGAGGGGTGGAGGGGGAGGGGGAGGGATGGGGATGGGGAGTGGGTTGGAGCTTGAGCAATTCAATGAGCAAGGAGCGACTGTGAGGGGATCAACAGTGACACGTGAGTCAATGTCATTGTGAGCCCGAGATCAGAAGACCTAAGCCGGCCTGCCCTAAGGAACAGACGGCCGGCTTTAATTTGCTAAATGGACATGTTCATTACGACGGCCACCCTGTAATCTCCACAGGCGCCACCACGCGCCGCCACCGGTGCTTGTGCTGTGTGGAGGCGTGTAAAGGGTGGTGGCCTGCCCTGTGAAGGTGTGTGGGCTGTTGGGGGCCATGTGGGGGTGTGTCAGCGAGAAGACTAGGATTTTTGAATGTGTGTGGCGCCATCATAATGGATTATTAAGAAACATCCCGAAAATTCGTACGGTTGTTTATATATGGCGTGAGTTATCTTCACGGAATGGTATCATGAAGCGGAGCTGAGTGATATCTGTAGCGGAAGACAACAAATGCCTTATAAAGAATCATATGAGATATTGTCAGTCAAATCTAGTTCTTTGGGAATCGTTCTAATTCTAAATGAGGAAATCTAATGTTTTGTACAGTTTATCCAATCGTGATAGGTAAAATAAGCCAATTTACATTTGTTTGATTTACATGAAAAATATAGTTTTCTCCGATTCTTTCAAAAATAAGAACGGTGACCTATGAATTCTAAAACTTAAATGTGTAGTACTAAACAACTAGTCTATTGTCCGATATGCCTTCAGTGAACAGATATTTTAAACTCTTTATATAAATCTATATCGTGCCCACTTTGCTTCCTCGGGGATATATTTTGTCTTACAGTATAGGATGTAGCCGCAAGTATGACAAGTCACGCATTTGCAAAATGGAATAGTTCTGATAATTCTGTGCACTGTATATATAACTGAGCTCTACTTCATGCATGGTAATTGCGACGTTTACTAATGATGCGTAGTTATATTCCATACTGTGTATAATACTGAACCATTTATTACATCAGAACCTGATTACTCCTTCCTGGACATGAGAAGGACACAAAGGGATTTCTACCTGAAGGCGCTACAGAGTGATTGGAGCAGGTGAGAGGTCTCCGGTTCAATGGTATGCTGTGGATGCATGTTCTGATTGTATATCTGCTTCTTGGAGAAACTCATTAGTTTTGCGTGCCAGAACGCTGAGTATTATTGTATACATATACCGGGAAATACTGTTAATACCAACCTCTGCCAAGTGTTAGCTCACACGTACCAGCATACTGTGCCGGTATGGCGACATACCACCATACTTTGAATACGAATGGTTGCACTTTACATGGAAATATGTAAATAAAAACGAAAGAGATAATATATGACCTATAAATTAATACAGAAAATTTGAAAATGACATTATGATAATAAATAACGCAAAGAAAATAATTTCAAAAACGTTTCTATTTATTAAATAAAATGAAAATACGGTTGTGAACACAGTGCCGAGTGACATATACGGATGGGCGTAGTTCATAGCAGAACGTTTAAAGCACACTCTAAATGTTACTTCGACGTCGACACGTTTCGGTATATATTTAATTATTTATTGATATTTAGAGGTATATAATACAAGTGAAACCTGCTTACCTTATTGGGACGACCCCTCGTTCCTTGTTTGTTTCGCTAGAAATAGTCTACTCGCTATGGAATCTCGTGGAATTTTCTTTTGCCGAAACAAACGCGGTGTGAGAGGCCGTCCCATTTATGTAAACAAGTTTCACTGCAGTATTATATGCCTATGCCAGGATATTACACAAATACCAACTTCTGCTACGGTAAGGCCTGGCGTCCACCTACTACGATATGGCACCGATATGGTCTACGATGCACCTCCCGATAAAAAATCAAAATCGTGTCGGAAGGTCACCTAATATCGGGGCAGTTGATCACGTTTCTACGATTAGGCACCGAAAAAAAACCCATTAAGATACATGGTGGATTGGCTTGTCTAGACATATGTCTACGATTTTGCGCCTTCCCGATATGGCACCGATTTTGACATTTTGCATCGGCGCCATATGGGGAGGTCTACGATTCTATCGTAGTAGGTGGACGCCGGGCTTTGTGGTATTAGTTACACTCCACCATAGTGTGGTGGTATGTAAAAACGTACCAACATAATTTGAGTATGTGTTGTGATTGGCTGGAAAAATGTCACTGACCAATCAGATTGGAGAGTGTTCACAGCTCCACTTCCAGAAAGATGTCGACATAACTACCAGCACATTTTGAAGCCAGCCAGGACGTCATAACAGTTTACCAAGAATTTTACCAATTATTTACATATGAAGGTATATGATAAAAGTGAAATTTATGAGAACTCGTGGAATAGTCTTATCGAAAGAAACGCTATACACGAGTAAGTATGAATGAGGTAAATGCATTTTACTATATTAGGTATGCAATTACCTGTTTTGATACTCTCATTACATCTTGTTATTGTAGTATAAAAACCCTTGTTGTAGATGTTATAGAAAGAAATACCTTAGTTATCAACATTATTTGTACATAGAATTTTGCATGCACTCGCTTTAACAGTTTGAACTTTTAAACAGCCTTCCTCATTCTTTGGGTCAGGATAATAAGGCTGGTTTCTCGCAATGAGAAAATAGAAATATGATATTTTCAATTCCACCGTTATCATTTCTATGGGGTCCATTTGTTTGTTAGAACATGGGACTTTTTTCTCGGAAGCTCTGTGATATTTATCAGTTTGTTATAGAGTATGATAGGCTGAAGTAGATGTAAATTATATTATCGACATATCGATAAGATACCAACACGCATTCTTGGAAGCTTGTTATACCTCATAAACAGGAAGTTATCCCCGGATCCATAAACTTATCATTTAACACTCAATCAAATCAGACATACTTATGGGTATTGCACTTGGCATTGCTACTGCCTTTAACCTTCATGATATTGTGCTCTTTGACTGCAAGTATTATACGTAAACTGGCTTACTTTCTTCGTAAGACAAAACTACCACTGAAGACGTTGAACTGTTATATGATACTATTATGCAAACCATTCCACATGTATTCACCCTGTTAAAACTGCTGACACCTTTACTATTTTTGTAAGGCTCTGACCATGGTACCATAAGCCTACTCCTATCGTAGTGGCATATCATCACATGCCAAGAAGACATGATTAAGTGAAATAATTGTCAACACAATGTATACAAATATACAAATGGAGAGTAAGGTTAGAATTTTTTGCATGATAGTATCATATAACAGTTCAACGTCTTCAGGGGCAGTTTTGTCCTTGGTATTAGTCAAAAAGAAATAGAGGACTACTCAATGGCACATACGTGTCATTAAAATAGATCAAGGCTTTAACAGAAAGTTTCATTGGGTTTTCACTCGGATATGTTATGAATGAAATGACGTCTGGTGAAATTCCTGTTTTTTTTCTGATGATCAATTACGTTAATCTCTTCACCGATTAAATGCGCCTTAATGGCCAAACCCCCAATTTGTCGGGTGGCAGAGGGAGGTGTTTCTGTGATTTGCCACCTTCCGAGACAAAGGCCTGGATCAGTGGAATCCCACGTGTTCACCCAACACTTAACGCTCGCCGACCTCACCCTCCCGACGCCGCCTGTGTCACGGCCCCTGATTGGTTCGTATCACGCTATCCGCCATTAAAACAACACGGCTAAGGGGCTCGGGAGGGGAGTCCGTCGTCGCAGTCCCGGCCTCTCACGGCACCAGACAAAAGCCAGCCCGGCGTCGGGACAGATGTTTTGACGGCCTACCTTTTGTCGGTATCTCCTCCGGACACCCGATACCGCTGTTCCCCAGACTGATGTGATTACAACAAAAGGGCGCGCGCCGGGTACATTCCCCTTCCGCGATTGTCGTCTGCTACCTGCGTTCTTCGTTCGCTGGATGCCGGCGTGTGGTGGACCTGGCTTTTTGAAGTCGGCTGGGGACCAGCGTCTCTCACAGACGCTGATCGGACGCTGTTACTGAACAAAGGCGTCTCAAGTTACGCTGCGTCCAACTAATAAAGCAAATGCTTTAAAAGGCTGGCTTGCTGACTCTTGAATTTGATCACTTGAAAGCACGTCCTCTATTCTTGTCGATTTTCCATTCTGAATACCATCCTGCCCTACTTGTCAGACGTGGACAGGTTTTAGAAATGAAATTCATCGCGTAAAAATTATTGATGATACAAATTTAACCAGATAAAAAGGACGATCACTTTCTGGGTGGATACACCCTCAATGTGTGTAGTTTCTTCTCTGTGTATATTTTGTTTTCCTGTATCACTAGGATAATTTGATTATGATAAGAAAAATCAACATTAAATGAAAGAGATAAATGATGAATCATGCAAACAAAAAGTAGTTTTACATTTATTGATACATGTATGTGGTTTATCATAATCTATAGCAGTAATAGATCATAAGAAAAATCAATGTACATTGTATTGTGAAGCATTGGATAGACCGCTTGTTTTCATATAAGCAGTAAAAATATAAGAGAATATGAAAAATGAAAAGAGTGTGCGCTCAAAACTTTATTCAGCATAACAAAAATACAATGGTATATTCTCTTCATGTACATTTTTCCATGACATACAACAATTTGGGTTAGACAAGTGGGTTAAAATTATCATAATGTGGAACTATTATGTCGTAATGAAAATAAGCAGCAAATTGTATATTAAAAAAGTAAACACACTAAGCACCTAAAAGTGCATAGTACTCTTTTACACTGTTATGTGGATTGTATATAAACGTTGGGAAGCTATTTAACATGGCGTGCACTATGTTACTGATGGACTTTAATGCTTTGATTAGATTCAATAGACACACTTATAGTTATATATTATAGTTGATCTTTCTCTGTATAACTCATTGTAATCATTGTAAGATAGCATCTTATCAAACGCAAATATAAATTTCTTTTTAAAAAGGAGGTAATTCTCAATAAACAGTAATATATGAGAATTTGAAAATGAAAAGAGTGTGGGCTCATTTTATGTTAAATTGTTATACTGTGCAACTTCTGTGAAGGAGGTAATTCTCAATAAACAGGCATATTTCTAGGGAGTACCCGCACAGGCCTTTAACGGTCAACCAGATGTGCATGCTCTCAGTACCAGCCGGCGACCTACGATCTATGAGGGCGACATGCCACAACAGGCAGGTGGATTGGGTAGTTCCGCTATGTCCACATTTACAGGCTTTTCAAATTTTTGAATTTCCCTGAGTGCATCCGCATAGCTGTGCAGCAGGCGACGCAGCTGGCCAGTGGACCGGAACGACGGCAGTTAGAGCAAGGAATATCTCCAGGAACTGTAACGGTCGCACCCCCCCCCCCCTCCCTCCCCGCCCCCACCTCCCCACTATCACCAATCACCCCCGCATCCCCTCACCCCACATCTCAGCTGGCAGATGCTGGTTTGACCCACAATACACCCTACCCTCTCAAGGCTTAAGTAGGTCAGCTGCCGTAGCTCATGCGGAACGGGCTTCTGGTTTCAGACGAGGTCACGCACCACGGCACCACGTGTCTTTGTCCCTTTAAACGACCGCGCCCTCGACGTACACTTCCCAAACGGCCACAGCCACGTGCACAAAGGAAAACGCAAATACCCAGCCTCTAAACTGACGAAACTGGGAGTTGTCCCTTAATAGTGGTTAGATTCAGCTTCTTAGTACTGAGAGACACTATAGTTAAAAGTTGTATCTAAAAGATCAACAGATGGTGCTATATTGCTGGGCCTGGGTTGTCGTGAGTAGTTGGGAAGTTGGGACATTGACACTGGCTCTACACCAGGGGCCCGTTTAATAATCTAGGCTCGTACATGATGACCATTATATGTAGCTCATACAAGGGATATCATTTAATAATATCTAAGTCTGTTCGCCAAGACGGTATTAGCCGTCCATAACGTCGTTCATAAGTGTTGAATAAAGTTGATCCACATCGTCCCTGGGCGCGTTGAATAATCTAGGCTCATACATAAAGACCGTATCCTGTACCTTGTAGAAGGTTTATCGTTTAATGATATCTAAGTCTGTTCGCTAAGACAGTCTTAGCTGTCCATAACGTCGTCCATAAGTGTTGAATAAGATGACCCACTTCGTCCCTGGCTCTACTTTACCATCCTAGATTATGCAACAGGCCTGGGGTCTGTATGGGATACAGAAAAGGGTCGACAACATATAAGGTCTGTTTCTGGGTTTATCTTAGCCTGGAAATATCCATCTTTTTATCGCCTATTAAGTGTGAGTTACCGTATTTACCAGCCTGTTGAGTATGAATCATTTTGTGAAGCCTATGGACGTTTATACCAGGCTAGAGATACCAAGATAAAGAAAAGATTCTACACGTAGGATCTTATATTATTAAAGGGGCCCCTGAATCGCACCCTCCACAACTTATGGAAACCAGTGAAACTTGTAGCGATCAGCAAAATATGATAATACAGGAGACGGGCCGGGCGAGGCACAGTGTGATGGTTGTCGCAATAAAGCTTGGTCATCGACCCCCGGTGTCTGAAGGTGGGTGGGCGGCGGATGGCGGGCGGCGGGCGGAGGAGGGCGCTGTACAGTGGGCGGCGGGCGGAGGAGGGCGGTTTACAGCGGGCGGCGGGCGGCGGGCGGTGGGCGGCGGGCGGCCGATGGCGGGCGGGGACAGACGGGGAACAGGGCGGGGACGTGACAGGACATGCCGCTCCCCCCGAGTCCGATATGAAACAACAAGCGTCGATATGAGCGTCATTCATCACTCTGCACGTAATGCCGGACGTGAGGTCGAGCAACCAGTGCTTACCCAGGCCGCCTCTGTCCACTGCTGAAATGTAGCAATAAATTCCAGCGCGCTCCGCTTATTAAATATGAAGGCGAGCGCCGCGCCGCGTCTGTTTCCGTTCGGCACTGATAAAACAATGGGACGCTGCCCGGACGCTGCCCGGACGCTGCCCGGGAAGTGCGATGATATGGGACTGAGCGACGCCGGCGTTGACACCAGCGTTCCCCGGTACAATAACACGGCGCCCCCCGCTCCGACCCGCCCAACCTGACGGCCCTAATACTCTGCTCTCCCCCCACATGCTTTGCCTTGTTTTTTCCACTCTCGGTGTGTCTCGCACTGACGCCAATAACGAACAACCGCAGACCACGAGGTAGTGACCGCGTGCTCCCTCCTGTATCCCCGGTATGCCCGCAGCAAACCACCCCGCGGGAATTTGATTAAAATTACCGTAAACTAATACCCCAATTCTCCGTCTATCACCAAGCACAGGTGAGAAAAAAATCACATTATATGAGGAATGTAGACGAGGAATGCTTATTGAAGTGATTAACCTCTGAGTAGCGGGTTAATCGTTCATTGGTGACGAGAGTTTGAATTACGTTTCATTTCCGGTCATCTCCAGTCCCGCAGCCAATATCAGAGATATTCACACCGAGAAGGAATTCAGTGGCTATGGCGTAAAATCCATGCCATCAATATGCCATAGGGATACGGTCTGGAATGTGCTGTATAATTCCATATTAATCAACGCATATATTCATTTATGGAATTGGACATTTATGATGTATTAAAGAAGAAACCAACAAGTTTTGGTCAAAGTTGTCATTCTCGACGAGTTTGGCGCCAAGCGATAGGAACGAGGCGAAGCCGAGTGAATATCGCGTAGCATTCAAATGAGTTGGAGAACGATGACTTTGACCAAAATGAGTTGCTTTCTGTATTTAACACACCCCTGTACACAGTAAAAACAGAAGACATACTGGATGTATGATTCATAGACCATGAAGAACGTGTTGTAATACTTGTAGGGGCATAGAGAACGAGTTACCAATACTAAGCCTATGCGACAAAAATACCAGGGGTGAGATAAATTCATTTAGAGAACCGGTCCATTATGATGTATACTCCGACACAGAACTTTCATTTGGAACATGATCTCTATGTAGATCCACAGGAAGTTCTCATCTATAAATCAATAGTATGCAACAATGGATAAGCTTCTAGCCATAAATCAATTGGAAAGTAGGATAACTTACCTCAGCATGGTATAAACGTCCATAGGCTTCACATTAAGAACTCGTACTCAACGGGCTTGCGAGAACGGTAACTCACACTCAATGGGTGATAAACAGATATATGAATATTTCCAGGCTAAGATAAAATCAGAAACATATTTGTGTTTGGTCTGAGTCCCCTATCGCCATCTCGTTTGGAGTACTTAGGAATTTTCACTATTGTAGAAGACAATATGCAATGTGTAAATAAATATCCCCAGATGGTTTAGATCAAAGGCCCTACATTAGTATCGATGCCGTATCGACCTTTGCTTTCCTAACAAATTGGACAGGGGACATCCAAAGGATAAATAACAACTCTGAAAAAGAGAAAAGGTGAGAGTATGTGGTTCAGTTCAGGGTGTCAACAGGATCACGCCGTTTCGTGCTGTTATCTTATCTTCTTTTTAACATTGACAATTTTTTTTTGTTTCACAAATACAATAAAGCGGGTATGCTGATCCCTTGGGAGTAATATTGAATGTTCATTGTCATGTGGTAGAGCAGTAACTCATGAGTGTTCTTAAGACTATAAAGCTCCGACGCTTTAGTTGGCATAGTAGAAAGGTCTTGGTTATATAATTATGTATTAGCCATCATAATTCCATGGGGGATGATACAAAAAACAGGTGAACAATGGTATTTACTACGAGGGGATGGATTCCATCATGACTTTCTTTGTGAGATTTTAAAATTCTTTATATGTTGGGGTTGATCTTAAAATAGGAGGTGAATGATACATTCGTCTTTTGCCTAGGTTAAGTGCTAATTTAGGATTCAATTTATACTACTTGCTGTACGTATAGACTTCAAGGTCAAGGTCGGCTGTTACTAAAAGTAACTATATGTGACTATAGATGATTACTAGGTAGCTGGGAGAATCAGTAATAGTTTTAGATCTCATTAGTAACTATTGCTAGGTATTTTTGCTTTGTTATAGCTTAGTTATTTCTGGTTACACATTATCGATATTAAGGGTCAATCAGTGTGGCATTAGTCATACTAGTACAGCGCTGTGATCACTATCACTCCCTACAGACGTTGTACATAAGGACATAGGCAAACTTTGAGATTCTTTGTTAACCAAACTGGTTCGCACAATAACGTTTGAAAAGTAAGTGAAATTAAATTTTTAATTAAAAAAAAACCACACTTGAATTCAATAACTTACATCACAATCTTCAGTCTCGCATCAAATAGGCAGCAGATATTGTCCTTTTCTTCATTAAATCCTCCTTTGAATCCTTGAATGAATGGCTACCAGCGATCATGTCAGTTTCGAAGTTTTCTTATGACCTTAAGTCCGACTCTTTTGAGGGAAGAAATGAGTCTGACTCTGTAACATGGACGCATTGTCTCACTTGGTGTTCGTTAAAAGGCCTTGCCCAACTGAAGCGACACGATGGTCACAAGTCAATAAAAATGCAATAATCGTTGGGCTTGTGGACAGGCGGCTGTAAACCATGAGGGGTTGGCACATAGTAATACACGACTGCTAGCGAGTGTATTTCTACGTCAACTTGAAGTGGTTTACAGAGCCCCCTGTTCACAAAATCGTCGTTTGTTGCATTTACCATCCATATTCTCGAGAGGGGAGGTCGAAAGCATACCCTCGAATTTTCTTGCAAGTGGGTGTGATTATTCCATCGCAACTGGGGTCATAACAACTGTCGATGGGTCAACGATGATGCCATGAAACGTGTGCGACGATCCCATCTCACCAGAGGGACCGGGGCCTAAGGATCACAGTAACACAGTGATACTCGGAGGATTACCGAACATTATCGGGGGGGGGGGGGGGGGGGGGGTAGTAGTCGATGAACAATCTCTATTTACAACGGAGTGAATAGACTTGCTCCAGACTTTGATTATGAACATTCAATAAATGAGAAAGCAAAATAGGACAAAATGCAATGCAATATGCATCCTTCCTCTAACAGACCCAGAAATCATGATTCCAGAGAGGAGGGGTGGAGTAGATAGAGGGGTAGGTAGGCATGATCCTAAAGAAGAAACCAACAAGTTTTGTTTAAAGTTGTTGTTCCCCACCAGTTTGATGTGGAATGATATGAACGAGGTGGCAGCCGAGTGAATATCACGTAGCATTCAAACGTGTTGGAGAATAACTTCTTTGACCAAAACGTGTTGCTTTCTGTATTCATCTCACCCCTTTACACACTAAACGAATGGTCAACACACAGAATATAGACCATGGAGAACAGACTGCAATATACTCGTAGGGGCATGGAGAACGAGTTCCCAATGTTAAGCCAATAGACAAAAATGCCAGTGGTGAGATAAAGGGAGTGAAGCCAGTCTAGGATGACTGACACATAAGGGGACGGGATAGTGAGCTGACGAGGAGAGGTCCATCGTTTGAGACGTAGGATATGCCTTAATCAGATGATCTCAGTCACTCAAGATGGCTACCACCTGTGTCAGTGGGGGTCAACATGCGGTGACCTCTGGTCGGCGAAGGTCAGATGACGACCGCGGCAGACGACAGAGTGAACAGGAGGCGGGGGCAGTCAGTGTCGTGCCTGTCGACAGGTGGCGCGCTGATCGATCTCCGCTTCGCGTGGCGCCGACTAGTGAGCTCTTTGATGGGCGTCCCTGCCGCGTCCGACGCGCTGACAAACGCGCCGATTGTGGCGGCGTTTGTCGCTTCGTTACCTGCCCACCCCGGAACCTCGCTCACACCTCAGTGGCCTTGGATGCGCACGCACACTCAGTGCTTCCGGTGTGGCGGCCCGATACTGCGCCGCTCGCCTCAGTGTCGGGATGATCACACAGCGGCGCGTGTCTGTACACGGAGCGCAGGAGACGCCGGGAATGGGTGTGATTGTGATGAAAGAACGCGGTCTAAAACAGTGGTACCGCACCGTCACCGTCACCGTTCTACGCGCTGATTGGATGAGACGAGGGGATTTTCAGCTCATTCAGATGGTGATTAATTAGACCCCCCCCCCAGCCCACTCCCTCAGAGCAGCTCAGAGGAAGAGCGACTCATATTAGGAGCAAATAAGATATGTTCATCATTGATGAATGAGCGTGCAATTACAAATGAATAACAATTAAAAGGTGTCGGTTACATTCAGCTTATTATTTTTTTTTTTATGTAACCCCTGGTATTTTCCAGCCATAGATTTAATATTGAGAACTTGTATCCAACGCCAATTGAGTATTTAGGAAAAAATATCTATTGGGGGATTATGTAATAAATGTTAGCTAATTAGTAAAGATGAAAGGAGAGATGAATTTGGAAACATATCCAAGTTTACGGTCAGAGCTCGATCCGATCTATTTTGAATTGTTACCTAATTTACGCGGCTTCGCCTTCAGAACTGCTGCGAGGTTCAAGTTATAATTTTTCCGTTCCGTCGGAATTTATCAGAAACTACGCGCAGGAGAACCGCGATTCAAACTCGCTGAATACAAGCTCTGACTCTAAACCTGCATAGGTTTCCTCTATAGTAACCTGCTCTCACCAAGGCAACTTGCCATTTCTTCAACTGCTTGAGTCTAGGATCCAAACCCCAGCGGGTCTTGAGGTATTTTGGTCTTGAGTGATTGGTCATGGTCAGCTGCGCGTGTCGCTAAGACCCTGAGACACTGGCACCCTGCTCCTTTCCCAATATCATAGTGAATATCATGCAGATGGTGAAGGGAGAGTTTCTTTGCAGCATGCTGGAAGTCTATATGAGACCGTTCTCAAAGAAATCACATCTGGCTCTTTGCAGGTGTCATATGACCCTCTTATTTAACAAACGATTAACCGCTTATTTGTATCTCACTCACAACGTTCTGTACTGTATTGTCTTATTTGTTTGCTTTTGCACTGACTATGCAAAGAGGAACACCTATGATATTGTGTATGTCCTGTCTTTTTCACTTAAATAAAAAAATCTAAACTTTAGGCATCGTATATGGTCCGTGCAAGTACGCTCTGAAAACTCATATCAAGCACCATTTGGTCTTGAGGCATTTTGGTCTTGAGTGATTGGTCATGGTCAGCTGGGCATGCTTCTAAGACCCTGAGGCAGTGGTACCCTGCTCCTTTTTCCAATACCACAGTGAATAACACGCAAATAGTGAAGGAATGTATTTTTTTGCAGCATGCTGGAAGTCTATATGCGACCATTCTAAACTTTAGACAACGTGCGAGCATGCTCTAAAATACCTCAATCAGTGGGTGGGACAGTGGGTAGATGTATGTGTATAGGAAGTTATAGCTGAGAGGGGTGAACTGGAAACATTGACTGGGGTTCGCCACAGTGCTCGTATCAAACATTGATGAGTCGATGACAGAGACCTGTGCCACTTTCCTATCGGTTTCTGGCTCGTGTTTTGTGTTTGCACGTGCAGCATGCCGATGCTGTACGCCTGGACCTTGAATAAAACATATACACGCATAGAACGACACAGAAGGGGATGGGAGAATGCAGGACAGTTCTTTAGTATCCACCTAATACATAGTGTCCATAGAAAACACATAGTCAGTGTGTATCACTATACCCCTGACCATACCCGGAGCATACAAATATATCCACCTAATACAAACTGTCCATAGAAAACACATGGGAAGCTTGTATCTACATAACCGGATCATATGGATATATCCACCTAATATATGGTGTCCTTGATAGAAAACACATGGGGAGTATGTATTACCATACCTGGAGCATACTGATATATACACCTAATACATATAATCCATAGAAAATACATGGGGAGTGTGTATCTACATACCTGGAGCATACAGATGTTTGTATGTTCCGGGTTACAAAAGCCAGTGCATACGGAAATATAGTGTGCATGAAAAAATAGATGTGGCAGAAAAAGGTGGATAATAAATACAATATGGACTGGTTTCAGATAAATACATAATATTGACTGGTTTCAGATTCAGCTGTTGCGCAATATTGAGAGTCAACTCTGAGGAGCATGCAACAGCTTTATATCTGAAACCAGTCTATGTTGTATTTATCATCCACCTTTTCCTGACAAGTGGCATACCAATATTAGTTCATTCAGACACTTTTTTCCATATGCAGTGTTTTTCTGTGTGCGCTGGTATTTGCATACAACATATTTGTATGTTCCGGAAATGGTTTTCTATGGACACTTTGTATTCGGTGGATAATAAAAGTGGTTGTATACTCCTCGGAGATGCCTCTTCGTAATATCCTCGCATGCGCTCGGATGTCACCATGTGTCAAGTCCTCGGAGCATACGACCACTTGTATCTGAAACCAGTCAATATTACAGAGGAGACCTATGTTTAGGTTAGAACTCGTGTACTATTGAGTTTTAATCGCATAGTAATTTACAAGGTGAAGCCGCATGAATAACTAAAGGGTTAATTCCACAAACACGATGGATTTGTCGTGATATATCTTGGAATATCTTGTAATCCCTTACAGTGTCGTACCTCCGTTGTCACAAAACGTAGCCGTGCAGTGTCGTGTGTGTATTTTGGTGCTCCACCACCGCGACACCTCAAGAAACATCGCGACAAATAGGCACGCGATTATTCAAACCTAGCCCGATTTAGCAAGACAACCAAATCGTAACCAATATATCTTGTTTGTCTGTGGAATCAGCACTTTAGCGATTCAAACGAGATGGCATCGAGCTCTGACCCTAAACTTGAATGGGTTTCTGAATTCATCTCACCCTTTACATTGACTAATGGGCTAACCGTTGCGACATAAACCCCCATTGAGTATTTTTGCAAAATACTCAATGGACGTTGGATAAGGGTTCCCAATGTTAGGTCTATGGGGAATAATACCAGGGGTGAAATAATGTGTATTTATTCATAAGCTGCTAGACGTCCCGCTACATCGCCGTATAATCATTCAAATACCGTCCGTGTGCAAATAAATACACGAGAAACATTTTACATGAGCATGCGTGTCTGTGGTGTGTATAATGCACTATTTAGAGCTTGATTAGAATAATTAGGTTTAATTACTATGAGATTTTGCGGGTCGCGGTTCAACTATTTCCCACAGAAATACCGGGAGGATTGTGGGGTAGTGGGTAACAAAGGGCTGTCTGGTGACAGGTCGACCGTGGGGGCTGCTCAGCCCACTTAACACCACACAATGAGCTCCCCCACCCTCTGCACCCCCATCGTAGCCCACTTTAATTTAATTCACTGCATTCCCCTTCTCCCAGCCCACCACCACCTCCTTATATGTTACAAGCGGACATCCATGAAGTACTTATACACACTGAGTGGGTGGGGGTGGGGGTTGTAAAACAATTTGGAAATTTTGTGTATTTTCCTTCTATGTTTATTGCGTACAAAATTGAATAAGGGTGTTGGAAGGGGGGGGGGGGCAAAAATCTCAGAAATTTTGCGTACATACTTTATGGACGGCCCCCAACCATGTTCAATATTTACTTCATATTTGAAATATGGATAATATCATGGAGAGCATCATCACAGTTATAGTTCTTCTTTATAAGGTAAACAAATGTAAGCAAACTTTGCCGATTTATTACGGGGCTGGTTTTGTAGTGCTTTGTACTGAGGTCGGAGCGTGGTGATGGTTTGATGGGGCCATGCTGGCAGGTGCTCCCGGCCCTAACCCTCCCCACTCCCACCCCGCCCGCCAGTGTACCCCGCCCGCTAGACTGGCTTCAGTCACTTTATCTCACCCCTGGTACAAGTTTAGCCATAGGAATAACATTAGAAAAATATACTCAATGATCACCCTGGTAAAGTGACAATACTACGCCACGGCCATGGCGTAGTGAATTTGCTAAGTATATTCTGATTAATTCTGAAGTTGTGACAATATTTAATGTCATAGAAAGGGGTTAGATAAATCTAGAACCGCACTTGAATCATAAAATAGACAATACTCCACTCGTTTGGCAGCGCCATAATCGTCACTCGGCTTCGCCTTGATGACGATTGCGGCCCATCCAAACTCGTGGAGTATTGTGTATTATCTCACCCCGGTATTTTTCTCCATAGGCTTAACATTAGGAACTCGTACTCCATGGCCGTGGAGTTCGGGTATCCAATACTCAATGGCTAATTGGGTGATTCGTTTTATCAATAAATAATGTTTTACAGGGTGAGATAAAATCTAATTTCTCGATGCAGTTCTATATAAGTACCATTCCCTCTCTCCTACCCCTCTCCACTATGATGCAGGGACTGGCTTCAGTCCCTGAACCCTTCCACCTATCGCACCCCTCTTCACCTTGATACTATCATGAAACGTCACGGAATTTCATGTTTGTTTCTATGGCGCGAGTCTTCATGGAATGATGTCACAAAGAGGAGCTGAGTGATATCTGTGATGGAAGACAACGGACACCATGCCAACAATTATATAAAATTGAGTGACAGCTAGCTTTTATCCTATCCTGTCACATTTCTTAAAAACTTCAGCTGTCACTTGTGGCATATTTAGAAGGACCGCAGAGGAATTCACTCAGATTCACTTCGTGAATTACTCTGCAGTCAAACTCGGTGGAGTACGGAATATTTTTATCTAGTGGGTTTCTGATTTTATCTCACCCCGTATAACATGATTTATTGATAAAATGACCAAATTAGCCATTGAGTATTGCGTACACGAACTTCATGGCTGTGGAGTATGAGTTGCTAATGTTAAGCCCATGGAGAAAAATACCGGGGTGGGATATAAAATATCTTATGACATAACCGTGGTATACAGTCACACCATGTTAAGTCTATGGAATGTTATGAGTGGGAGGATAAAGGATCTGGTCAAATCGGTAAAGGTTTCTGATTTCTGGTGTGAAGTAGCGCCACGGATGCCCATCAATCTCCACGCAGAGATTCCTGCCACTTGTCAGTATATCTGTTAGAAGATTGCTAACCCGGGTTTAGGAGGTTAACTTGACCTTTAATCTGGTAGGTATCCCCCAATGAGCACTCCCTCGTTCTGGTAGCCTGTGATTTGAAATACAGATACTGGGATTCACATCAGTAGTGTACAAATTATTGGGGTTTTTTTTTCATCTTGTGTACCTTTGAACTAAAATGATAAAAACGAAATCTTAAAAAGTGAGAAATGATTAGGAAACCCTTTGACCATGAGAAAAAGGCCCAAATTTGTGTGCTTATCAATAAATCTGTGAGACTTGGTAGCTCTGGAAAGAGTAGTGTATAAGTATCCCACATTTTTAAAATGTCTGGATATGGAGGGATGGGATTAATAATCAAATTCAGATTGCTTAGGTACTATCCTGGACCAGTCGTACTTAGAAGGACACTCAGGAGATAAAAAATAACCTGGTCCGTACTCCACCAAGTTTGACCACGGAGTAATTCACAAAGCAAAGCTGGGTGAATTACGTCATGGTCAAACGAGGTGTAGTGCGGACCAAGTTATTTTCATCGAGTTTTCTGATTTTATCTCACCCCTGATATTCTTTTCTCCATAGAATTAACATTGGGAACTCGATGTTTAGGAAAAATTGCCGATGGGGGGATGTTAGCCCATTAGTCAATGTGAGGGGTGAGATAAATTCAAAAACCCATTCAAGTTTAGGGTCAGAGCTCGATCCCATCTCGTTTGAATTGCTACATAATTCACACGGCCTCGCCTGTGAATCACTATGCGATTCAAACTCAATGGTATACGAGCTCTGATCTTAAACTTTCATAGGGTTCCTCTATAGCACCTCACCCCGTATAACATTATTAATCAATAAAATAAATCACCCACTTAGCCATTGAGTATTAGGTACAATACCTTCACGGCCGTGGAGTCTGAGTTCCTAACGTTAAGCTTAGGGATGAAAATACCGGGGTGAGATAATGCAACATATTTTATCCTGATTTTGTTTAATCATATAATGAATGTTTCCAGTCTCATTCTTCAATCTCAGGCTATCAATTGTAGTAAGTGGATACTTTAAGAGATGTTTGATGATATGTCACGAAAAGTAAGGCTACGTCAAACTGAAATGAACAATCTGTAATGGTCGAGCGACCAGAGCAACAACTATGAGTTAACAGATGTAACGAATCAAACCTGGTAAGGTTTTGACCAATATAAACATTATATTTGAGTATGATGACTCATCTATATGTAAGTAAAACTGTGAATATGAAGAAGAGAACAAGACAACTTACTACCTATTTGTATTTTTCTACAATACAGTATTATATTCGAGTCTAGTATTTCTTCGAAAAACACCCAACAAGGTGAAAGTAATTGTTGATAAATAAATTCATTGAAAAAAAGTTCATAGTCAAAGACTTGAGCACGTCTACCTGCCAGCACCAGCACAACCCTAGGGAGGGCGTGGTCACGCATCACTGCGCTCTCTAACAACCTGGCCACGTGTCGCCCTCTGCCCTGACCCCGTGCCCTTCAGCAGGCTGGTGGACAGAGAGATGACCTTATCCTCACGACTACTACCCTAGCATCTCTCCCATCCTCGCCCATACCCTCACTTTATCATCCATGGTATACAAAGTACCCATCGAGAATGCATGGGGAATCAGTAAACCATTTAACCGTTGTTTAAAAACTGCCAGATACCATAACTATGGTATACGGATTCAAATCTGTGGTATACGGCTTCAAATCCGTGGTGTACGGGAAAATAGTCCCTTTGTGCCCTCTGATAAGAGCAAAAATAGTCACTATTGATAAGTAATACCATCAAATATAGCAATTCCGGGGTTTAATCAATTGGAGAAGACGTTGGTAAATACAACAAACGATGGTTTTGTGGACAAACTTTGTAAATCACTCGAGGCTGGCGCTCGTGTATTACAACGCGCCAACCTCTCGTGGTTCACGGCCGCCTGTCCACAAATCCATATATTCGTACATCATCCTGTTTACTTAACACAGTCATTATTGTTGGCTTTGTTTGTGGCATATGTTTATGTAAATTGTAATTTGACAAACGAGGACATTTGGGAAAAAAGACGCGTTTATTTGATTTTTTTCTGGAAGTTAGAAGGCATATATATATATGCAGGTTATACCGTATGACATATGGGTTCAAAGCCCTATAAAGAAATGTCTGTCTCTTGGTGTGGGTGGGTATGATTAACGATAGACCTTTTTCCACATGTTTGATTCGCACCATATCTATATGATTATTCCAACTGCAATTCCGTGTTTCATACATGCTTATCACCTCAATCATTCTTTAGATATACCTTAGATAGCACAGGAACAACCAAACTGGATAGACAATAAGGCCTAGTTATCACATGCTTTTCTTTCTCCGAGGGAAAACCAAGTAAATAATCAACTCTGAGGTTTATACAGTCCATAGTTGTTAATACAATGTCCCAGTTTGCTGTAGCAGTCTTATCTGTCAAAAAAACAACACTCCTGAAATCACACCTACTGTTTACACTCTAGGTGTGATTGCTGTGTGTCTCTATAGGCATGAGGCCAGACTCGGCCGTGTTTGGCAGAGCGACAGCCTAACTAAGGTGGCGTTCAATGGGAACACCTATATTGGTATCAGTTATTTCATATATGTAGCTGCTCATAGACGGAAAGCTAATGCTTATTTGAATAAGATGTGAGGGAATATATAACTACATGTATATAACAGCACCATGGACAGAATGAAGTAAATCAAAATAGAAAATCTTAATTGTAACACTTGACAAGACGATTTCCAGTCCAATATTTTTAGCAACCACATATAGAAGAGAAGCTTACATCGGCACACAGTCTAATATTTTCAGCAATCACATATGGAAGGGGACCTTACATCGGCAGCTAGAATGCATATACCATGAAAAAAGGAAATAGAAAGTTTAGGTATTAGAAAGATATCAAAAAGGGTGTAATGAATGGTGAAGAAATATGTAAGGTAGATGGTACTACATCAAGAACAATAGGTTGTCATACCAAATATTATGAAGCACATATAGATATGTTAGATATATTCTGTTACAATTTTTTTTAAATCCATCAATAAATTTCATTTTAAGTCACATCTAATTAGATTCAAGTCATATCTAATTCTTCATTCGGCCAACGCTAAATGTACGACACTGTACTAATGTATTTTATAGAACAGAATAAAGATATGAATATATGCCACTTTTTAGAAATGTAAAGAAATGTGCCTTAAAATGATTTATTGATTAGTTTCTCTCTGTCTCTTTCTCTGTCTCTCTCTGTCTGTCTCTGGTTGTCTCTGTCTCTGTCTGTCTCTTTCTCTTTCTCTGTCTCTCTCTCTCCAAATCAGTTTCATATTTCTTGTGAAAATTGAGACAAAAACATTCAAAATGCAACACAGAAAATAATATGAATATTAATAAGATAGAGATTGTCACGTGACCTGCCTTCCCGTGGGATGCGACGACCCGGCGCCAGATAGGTGGCGTATGCTGACCCCGGGGGCAGAATAATTCTCCAAGCAGATGTTGGGCTACCCCTATCTGATAATCCATTCTACACTATGTGCTTGGAGAGTGAATTTGAGGGGTGGGTTCAAACTGTGCTAAAACTGTCCACCCCGAGTACTCGACGCGGCCACAATGTGGACGATAATAGGGGCAAACACAAAGGGTGGGGCAGGGGGTGGGGACGCTGGGTAGGTCAAAGATGAGTAGGGCTTGTGAGGGTGCTGATGGTGGATGATGAGTGAGATGGGAAAGCTCTGATGCCGAGGTGAACGATGTGGTATGGGATAAGTATTCATGGTTTCTTGTTATGAATACACTTGAAACTGAGATAAAGTTACTAGTGAAATGAATTCATATCGGCTGAGAGTGAATGGCATTAGTGAGTACTGGGCAGTTCTGGGTGGAACAGATTATTATCTTAGCCTGGTATGAACGCCCATAGGCTTGGAAAAAGGAACTCGTTCTCAACAGGCGTGCGAGTACGGTAACTCATACTGAATGGGTGATAAACAGATGAATATTTCCAAGCTGAGATAAATCAGAAATATATTCGTGTTTGGTATGTGTCCCCGTATGCCATGGAGTTTGGAGCGCTCAGTAATTTGAACGAGGCGATAGCCGACTGAATATCCTGAAGTGCTTCAAACTCATCAGTTCCTTTCTTAACCCTTTGGCGCCGGGTGATGCCTTAAGGCATCACCGCACATGGCCGGATGATGCCTTAAGGCAACGCCGTGTGTGGCCGGATGATGCCTTAAGGCATCATTTTCTAAGACTTACAAAATCATAGTTTAAGTGTAATAACTTTGTAAATAATTGATCAATAATGATGAAATTTTCACAGAATATTGGTATGACATTACCATTACGATTTTGAAATAATCATAAAATAATATTAAAGGTAACGTGTTTTATCCCGTGATCAAACAGTGAAATTATCACAATTGGCCTGAAAAGACCCTTCCCCATGGCGGTATATACTAACACCCTACCCAGCCTTACAGACATTGCTTTGTCAGAGGTACCCGGCGTGAAAGCGTTAATATTAATAAATGATGCGTCTCGTGTTTACAAGAAAAATGTCCCTTTTGAGATTAGCCTTGTTATATGGCGTTTCCACTTGCCGATGATGACCACCGATTATGGTATATCGCAAAGCCGACTGATTATTCGACCCATTCAGTGCAACAATCGTCAGGCGGAAACAGAGATGGTCAACGATTTTTCTCTCCTACTACCGACCGACTTCTCCATCCACTGACAAAATCAAAGTGCATTGAATCAATCGGTGACAGTCTGCATTTTATTACCAAAAGTCAGTCAGCGTCCATGGCAATTAAGCAGTGAAGGTCTCTGATTATGTGCCACCGATCTTTTACAAAGAGAACCACCGACCGACATTGGTACAGCGTGAAAATTGTCGGCGGCTTTCGGTAGGCAGGTGGAAACGCCACATAAGAGTGGAGTGAGCAGGGGTGATTCAGGAGGGGCAGGTTGGGGGAGGGTGGAGCAGGGTGGGGCAGAGTGAGGCAGAGTGGGGCAGAGTGGGGCAGGGTGAGGCGAAATGGTTCAGATGGGACAGGGTGTGGCAGGGTGGGGTAGGGTGTGGCTGGGTGAAGCAGGGTGGGGCAGGGTGAGGAAGTGTGGGGCAGGGTGAGGCTGGGTTGGGCAGGGTAGGGAGGGTGGGGCAGGGTCGGGCAGGGTGTGGCTGGGTGGGGCAGGGTGAGGCTGGGTGAGGCAGGGTGAGGCAGGGTGAGGCTGGGTGGGGCAGGGTAGGCAGGGTGGGGCAGGATCGGGCAGGGTAGGGTAGGGTGGGGCAGGGTGAGGTAGGGTGAGGCGAGATGGTTCAGATGGGACAGGGTGTGGCAGGGTTGGGTAGGGTGAGACAGGGTGGGGCAGGGTGAGGCAGGATGGGGTAGGGTGAGACAGGGTGGGGCAGGGTGAGGCAGGATGGGGCAGGGTGGGGCAGGGTGAGGTGGGGTGAGGTAGGGTGAGGCAGAATAGGGCAGGGTGTGACTGGGTGAGACAGGATAAGGCTGGGTGGGGCAGGGTGGGGCAGGGTGGAGCAGGGTGAGGCAGGGTGAGGCAGGGTGAGGCAGGGTGAGGCAGGGTGAGGCTGGGTGGGGCAGGTTGAGGCAGGGTGGGGCAGGGTGGGGCAGGGTGTGGCTGGGTGAGGCAGGGTGGGGCAGGGTGAGGCAGGGTGAGGCAGGGTGAGGCTGGGTGGGGCAGGGTAGGCAGGGTGGGGCAGGGTCGGGCAGGGTAGGGCAGGGTGGGGCAGGGTGAGGTAGGGTGAGGCGAGATGGTTCAGATGGGACAGGGTGTGGCAGGGTGGGGTAGGGTGAGACAGGGTGGGGCAGGGTGAGGCAGGATGGGGTAGGGTGAGACAGGGTGGGGCAGGGTGAGGCAGGATGGGGCAGGGTGGGGCAGGGTGAGGTGGGGTGAGGTAGGGTGAGGCAGAATAGGGCAGGGTGTGACTGGGTGAGACAGGATAAGGTTGGGTGGGGCAGGGTGGGGCAGGGTGGAGCAGGGTGAGGCAGGGTGAGGCTGGGTGGGGCAGGTTGAGGCAGGGTGGTCATTGGGTGTCGTGGGGAAGGCATGGTGGTTCGGGTAGGGCAGTGTGGGGCAGGGTTGTGGGGATGGGGCGGGGTTAAGCATGGTGGTTCGGGTAGGGCAGGGTCAGGCAGATTGGGGTAGGATCAGGCAGATTGGGGCAGGGTCAGGCAGGGTGGGACAGGGTGACTCAGGGTGGTCCTCGGGTGTTGTGAGGAGGTGCTCTCAATGTGCGGATCAGGGCACATTTCATCAGACGCCGCTCACATTAACCAGACGACAATTAGACACGGCAACGCCACCCGGATTCCTGTTAATTAGGGCGTTAGCCGCCAGAGGGACCCGACCACTTAACGAAGTGCTTACGGCCGCCAGACGTCGCTATCGTCATCTGCCAGTTTTATCTCCAGCTCCCGCAAAATTTATCTCTGATAAATTAAAAAATAATCATCTGTGGTTTATATTAGTTGTGTTTGGAATGAAAAATAAGTTATTTTGATTTCATAATTTTGGTAATGTGGGTACTCAGACAACAGATGTTAAGGGAATAAAAGACAAAAAGACAAAAATCGTGACTATGGCTCAGAAATTATGCACGTATATTTGTCTAACGACCTCTTTTGTCGGTGGTTGGTACATTTTTATCGTGATAATTAGGTGAGAGAATATAGTGCTGCTGAATTATGGTTGTAGTGGGTGGTAAAAATAGTGGTGGGTCACGATTGCAGTTGGTGTAGGTGGTAGCATTGACTAAAGAAGAAACCAACAAGTTTTGGTCAAAGTCGTCGTTCTACACGAGCTTGATGTGGAGTGACATGAACGAGGCGACAGCAGAGTGAATATCACTAGTATCCAAGCAAATGGGAGAATGACTTCTTTGACCAAAACGTTGCTTTCTGTATCTATCTCACCCCTGTATAAGAATGGACCACACCCAGGATATAGACCATAGAGAACGGACTCCAATATTCCTAGGGACATGGAGAACCAGTTTTCAATGTTAAATGGGACAGAAATACCAGGAGTGAGATAAAGTATACAATGTCGATGGTAGGATTATCAGTTAAGTGTTGTGTAGTTGTTAGTTGTGTTGGGTAGGTGAGAACAATGAAGGGTCATGAGTGTAGTTGCCGTGGGTAGCTAGTAGCACTGCCATGAGTGTAGTTGTTTTGGGTAGGTAAGATCAATAATTGTTGTAATAAGTGTCAATGACTAGTGGTGTATTGTGATTGTAGTAGTCATTGGTGTTAGTAGGTGGTGGGTCATGGTTGTAGTTGTGTGGGGGATAGGCAGTAATATTATGGAGAAACCAAACAAGAGTTAGTCGTGTTGTTGTTTATCGCACGCCGGCAAGATCGCGCATTACTGCTAACTCTGAGGAGCATACAACCACTTTTATTCGAAACCACTCTGTATTGTATTTATCATCCACCTTTTTCTGACAAGTGGGTTACCCTTATTTGTTCACTATTTTTCCAGATGCGCCGGATTTTGCAGCATAGAGCATACAACATATCTTAATGCTCCAGGAAAGGAGATACACACTGCCCTAGTCAGACTGTTCCGACCCTACTGAGGCAAATACGGTAACGATTCAGTTTGGGTCGTGCCATGACTAACACTGCCCATGTGTTTTCTATGGGTACTCTGTGTTAGGTGGATAATAAGGGTGGGCAGTAGCAGTTGTGGGTCGTGACTGTAGTTGTGGTAGTGGTAGTGGTAGTGGTGGGTGAGGAGTGTATTTGAGGTGGAGGCAGGCAGGGATGGTGGTAGGCCATAAAGCTAGTTGTGGTGGGAGGCTGAGTGAGGCGGCACGGCTAGCAGTGCGATAAAGCATTGGACCCAGTTCTTTAGGGCTTAACCACATGGTCATTATGCTCCCGTGGCTTATCCGCCAAGCGATACGGGAGGGATTACACCTAACCAACCCTAAATCCCACTAATTTCCTGCGCCTGATGCCCCGTCAGACCGCCAGCCTCCCCCGCGACCCCCGACAGTTGTTGCCACACCCACCAGTTGAAACAGCCCCGTTCCGCATGGCTGCACACGACGCACTCGTGACGCAATCACATAACAATTTAAGTCCCCTAAAGCTCGTGTCATTTCAAGCAATTTAGCGGTCGTCAATTGGCCTTTTCCTGGTTCCTGTCCTCTCGCGCGTGCCCCGCATTATTACGTGCGCATGCGCCGGGGCTGGTGACGTCATCATCACAGGCGCATTACGTCATCAGTTCAGGTGCTCTCACTTCACTCTCATTCTCTGTGGTGGACCCGGGGGAGAACAGAGAGAAATCTTTTGTTCTCGCTCAAACAAGTCCGCAGCGCAACAAGCTGCTTGGCTTTGGTCCTGTCGAGGACAAAGACCAGACCCTAAATATTGTTTTAGTTGGAGAAGATTTTTTTTTCATTCAAGTAAATTGCGTACATTCACCCTATAGGGCGTTCTTATATGTCGTCTTTGACAACAAGACGTGCCATGAAAATTCATAGGCAATCTATAACTAGAGGTAGGCGACATAGCAGTATTATACATAAGAGAGGACAAGACATGACATGACAGTTTATGATACCATTACTAATTAACTGTTTATAATCTCCCCCTTAGGGCAGAAATGTGATTGTCAGTCTGACATATGCTAATTCATGGCGACTGACAGGGAACCCGTCCCAAGTAACCATACATCTGCGTTGTTCAGTAGAAATTATTTCACCTGCATTTTGAAATATGAACTATCATGAGTCCTTTGCCGTTCCGGGAATTTCCGTTTAGGCTATGAAATTGTACAACTCATCCCCACGGGCAGTAGCAACTACAGCAGCAGTTAAAGGTTCTTGGGTGGGGCCAGAACACGCGCATGGCTTTGTTGACTTTTGTTCCGCTCCATTTGCTGTCAGAGTTGACAAAGCTTGTGAGGTCATGGGTGACAGTGCTTCGACCATGGCCTTGGCTTCCTGCAATGCACCTTGACATATCAACGTCATTTACACCTTTTTTCTCTTCTGAGGTACTCAAGATACAGAACAAGATGTCTCATCATTCTATCTAAATTATTTTCCCAAGCAAAATCTCCGCAAATTTTCAAATTCACTTATGAATAATGCGGTAAGGAGAGCACAAAAATCTACATCAGGTTTGTCGAGCAATGAAAACAGGCCTTTACACTACACCCTCACCGATTTTCAGATACCGACGTGCAGTCGTTGGCCACCACCAACTGACTTTTATGAGAACTCAATTAAATGGTGCCGTTGTTCTTAGCCAGTGGGAAATGGCTTATTGTAGATAGCAGACCTGGCACCCTGCTCCTTTCCCAATATCCCTGTAGAAAGCATACAGATAGTGAAGAAATAGCTTTTCTGCAGCAGGCTGGAAGTCTATGTGTGACCACTCTAACCTTTAAGTAATATATATAACTGTGCGAGCATGGTGTAAAAAGACAGCCACACGCCTGGTCCGTCTAGAACCGAACCCTGCTTTGTGGCCCCTGGCCCTAGTGACGTACTACAGTTTACCACACGCCAGGAAATGGTCATCGATGCCTGGGGGTTCAACCAGGTGCAGGGGGCTCGTTATATCACAGAAGTTCCCGGCACAAGCGTCTCGGTCACACTCCACTGCGCACACGCCGGGAATTCCGCGGAGCAGGCGGTTACCTGGGGACGGGCGAGCGTTCACTCAGCCGTGACATACAGGCCTCACTCTCCCAGCGCCGGCCAGGTGAGGCGTGACGCCGGGCGACCTTTTATGTCCTTTGTCGGCTGCTGGCGGCACCTGGCGAGCGTACGGCGGTGAGAGCAGGGGGCGGGGGGGGGGGGGAGGAAGGGAGATGGCAGTCAGAAGGGGGGGGGGCTGGTCTCAGGGAGCTGGTCTAGATCGGCTCCTATCCTTGCATCCGATATCTACCCCTCCTCACCCCTCCTTGCTTGGATACAGGGGCCCGTTTAATAATCTAGGATCATACATGAAGACCCTTTTCTGTACCCCATATAGACATGGAGACGATATGGGTCAACTTTATTCAAAACTTATGGACGACTTTATGGACGCCTAATACTGCCTTAGTTAAAAGACTTAACTATTAAGACTTAAACGATAACCCTTGTAAGAGGTACAGAAAAAGGTCGAGTCCAAAGGTCGACCATGGATTAATTACTCTGATAAAAGGGGAGTCCCTCAGGAGTTGAAGGGAAATGGAGGGGCAGGGAGGTATAGGGATGCAGGAGGGGAAACTTACAGGAGGTTTTGTGCCTATCGGACAAGTCTTAAGTTCCTGGGCCTGCCAGGCGTTAGGGGGTGTCCACATGTCGCAAAGTAGTTTCATTTCTTAACCCTTAAGGACGGCCCTGCAGCCGAGCTACTAACGTAAGGACGGGTGCTGGCGGCAGTTTGTGGGCGGGCACATAATCGTCAGACCTCATAATTCGAGATTGTAATCACGTGATACGATACGTGATCGTGAATGTAGTATTTCTTTTTGATAGAAATATTAAGTGTGATTTCATATCTATATTCTGTGAAGATTCCTTAAATATTGGTCTATTATTCCTTTGTTGATAGAATTGTGTAAATATTCAGACGGTGGAAATCACAAAAAACAAACAGACAGAGTAAGTATGTTGGTAGGATGATATTATTCAAAGCAAGTGGTACAGTAGGTGGTTCATGTGGTGTATCAAAATTTCTCACGACGTTTCGCTGATGTTTTATCAGCTTCTTCAGTTGTACAAATATTTGAAAAGGTATCATGCGTCTTTAGTGCATTGATGCCTCCAGACATCATGGGTCTTTGTTTTATTCTTTTTATCATCATTTAGGGTAAAGTATTTTTCATACAATGAGTTCTTCCGATACAATGCGGTGATGCCTCAACACATCATGCGTCTTGAAAGGGTTGATAAATGCCCATAATCACAGACTTGAGCAAGTCTAGGCGGCGGCTGACTGTGCGTGACATTTTCTTTGGTTTGGGGGCGGTTGGTATTCAGGGATCTTCACGAATGAGGAAGTAACTGACCCTGCCAAGCATGGCGAGTGGAAGCGAGGAAGCTAACGTTTTATTTTTTTTAATTTTTTTTTTATTGTCAGCTCTCGCCATAACAAGTTGTTCAGTTACAACATTGTTCGACACCAATAACAGTAAGCTCTTGTTACATCAAAGACAAAAGTCTTTATATTCTACAAGATTTATGTTGATAGTGAGGTGGATGAAGTTTTGATGACTTTTTTGGCAATAATGTTTAATGGTGGGTTCTATCTTGGAACTCTTTAATTGTTTTTGATAGTTAGGATTTGGTCGTGAACTTGTCCCAAGCACTTACTCCCCTCCAAAATGGTGACCTCCTTACTACTTCAGTTTTCGGGCATGACAATTTGAATTTCATTTTGGAGCTACTCCTCGTTCTCCCTAGTCTCTTTTCTCTCCAGTCGTGATTCAGTGATACTTTATACATTCTTTGGCGTAGTTGCCCTATCTCCTGCTTGGGAGGGGGATCCAGGTTGCATTTTTGATAGAGTGCTGCACTTGATAAACCTGATACGTTCCTATACCCGTTTATGATTTTCAACCCCCACACCATCATCTTCTCTAACGATTTTCAATCTTTTTTTTCTGAAACTATAATGTATGAAACTATTAAAGAGGAAACTGATGAGTGTTTGGTCTGTGTCCCCGTTCGCCATCGAGTTTGGAGTGTTCAGCAATATGAACGAGGCGATAGCCGAGTGAATATTCTGAAGCGCTCCAAACGAGATAACGAGTGGGGAGTCAGACCTAGCACGAATATGTTTCTGATTTTATCTTAGCCTGGAAATATTTATCTGTTTATTACCCATTGAGAACGAGTTACCGTACTCGCAAGCCTGTTGAGAACGAGTTCCTAACGTTAAGCCTATGGACATTTATTCCAGGCTAAGATAAAGTACTCTAGGGCACTCTGGTCTTCAGTGTAAATCCACAGTCAGATTGGGATAGATTATGACTTCACCCCACCCCACCCCCACACCTTGAATCGATATCGGTTTTAGTCATCTATCTGTTTGAGACATGACCGGGGTAGGTTTGAGAGATGAGTCACGGACAGAGCGCATTGTAAATAAAAACTCATTGTAAGCAAGATCAGTCATTAATCAAATTTAGACGAGAGACTGGGAGATGTTGACGATCCAGACCAATCCAAAGTGAGGTTTCTGTGCCGGGGGTCTGATCTACTTACAATTTGCTCCAGATTAATATCGTAAAATTTGTCAGGGGCAATGTCAGAGGCAATCTACTTTCAAGTGATCTGTGATGACCATTCCTATGGGGCCAACCATAAAGTACGTGTGTACTGAGGGAACGGGGGTCACAATTTTTGGAGATTTTGCAGATGCTTCTTCTTAGTTCTATTGTGTACAAGATTGGTAGGGTAGTGGGATGGAGTATTGTTTATTTTACAAATCGAGTACGGGTCTGGCTTTATCTCACCCCTTTAACATCCCTTATTATAGCATCACCATATCAGAATAATTCAAATTACTTTGCAAATCCAGTTAGGGACATTTGAATCTCCATGTTGATGTCTTGACTACTTACTGAAATCCTGGCCGTTGATTGGCCAGTTCCTTATAACGTAATCTCTCATCACTCCGCTAGGACCATGGCATAATATTGTCTCTTTACGTGGGTGATCATTGAGTATTATTATCTAATGTCATTCCTATGGCAAAACTTGAATCAGGGGTGAGATAATGGGTTAATACCTTCACGGCCGTGGAGTATGTTTTCCTGATGTTAAACCTATGGAGAAAAATACCGGGGTGAGATAAAACCCCAAACCGTATGACCTTTCTCCTACCCCCAATTTCGTATTGTTGCCCTAACGGTCTCAGCCAGGTGTGTCTCTCCCCTGACCCCCACACCTGTCTCCAACCCCTCCAACCAATGACAGAGGCTCTACCAGCGGTCTTTCGGGGCGTCATCAATATTTACGCCCACGCGTCATGGCCCAGGGTTAACCCTCCCCGACCCATCACCCACACCGCCGCCGTTACAGACCGGGCCTTCACCCGGCGGAATCCACCGGCCCGCGCCTACAACCGCACGGTGTGGGCGAGCCGGGCCCCCGCGGCACACCACCACTAATTACTGCCCACAGGTACTCATTCCCTTGTGGTGGGGCACACCAAGCAAGTCAAGGCGGAGATCTCCGTTGAATCATCTAGGATCGTGTATGATGACCCTTTTCTGCACCAGGTACAAGGGTATACGCCCTCCAGAGGTTACTAGTCTCCCTATTATCGCCCAGGGTAAATACAAGTTCCGCTCGCGACTGGCTGGCCTCACGACAACAACATGAACTTTAGCTTTCCCATTTATATTTGAAGAACCTGAATATAATTTCGGATTTCTATGTAGAAATAGCTGATATTTCCATTTCTTACATCGGATTTCCCATTTGAAGATTTATGAAAATCGATAAACTGCAATAATTTCGGGTTACGGTTCAAGGTCTATCACCATACAACGTCGGTAACCACTTCACACCGGGACTTGTAAACAGACTGTATTCTGGGATACCTCAATATGGTCTATACAATTATTGTTTGATATTTTTAAGTTTGTTCACTAGGACAGTCTTAAGCGGGTATTCCACCAAACAGGCATTATGGCGGCGGATTTTTACTCTCCAGTTGATGTTGCTCACCAGGGCCGGCTGGCCAGCCACCCGTAACTCTCTAAATGAGGGTGGTTGTGGCCCACTAGATTTTAGGTCAACTATAGACTGTAGAACCGTCCCAAGGCGCTATAAATATCATGTAAGGAGGTAAGATTGAAGGTCGTGGTTTGCTGCGAATGCAGTCATTGGCTACTGGGTGTACTCTATTCCTTATATGGCAGTTAATGCAGGGGGACAACTCCATGCAGGGGTTCTCTGAGCTGTTCCGCCAAATCCCGCCATATCCCGCTGACGACCACAAGGTACATACAAGGCAGACGCAAGGCACTCGGCGGGCACCCAGCAAGTTGTTCTACCAAGCACCACGGCTTGCAGGTTCCGGCAGGGCGATGAACACGCAATGCTGCCATTCAAAAGAGATGGGATCGAGCTCTGACTCTAAACTTGAATAGGTTTCTGAATTTATCTCACCCTTCACATCTATTAATGGGCTAACCATTGTGACATAACCTCCCGTTGAGTACTTTATCTAAATACATGTACTCCATGGGCATTGAGTATGAGTTTACTATGTTAAGTCTATGAGGAAAAGATACCAAGGGTGTGATAATCACCAATACAAAATAGCGTGTATATGATATTTTACTTCATAGTAATATCTCCCACCGATAATTTAGTGTCTCGGAAGCAATAATTGGGTGAAATATGAAATAATAGCTGACATATATACACCCCATTTTGTGTTGGTGATTCCAGAAATCGCTGCGTTTCTCGCTTGGTGCGCCTCAGACTTCAGCCTGGGACTGGGCTGGACGGAGCACATCTATCGACTTAATCGCTGATGCTTGAGAAGTTTTCTCCACAGAAGAACCTGATCAATACAACACAGGAATACTGGAGAACTCGACCCGTAACGAACTCGACCCGTAAAAAACTCGACCCGTAATGAACTCGACCCGTTTTAAGAGCTCGACCCGTAACGAATGTGACCCGTTCTAAATCTCATTACAACTGGATAAATACTATATTTAGTAGTGAGCATGTTATCTTGGCTTCACATTTGATTTTCTCTGGGGAAGAAAACAAACACAAAAATCATAAAACTAACCCTATCCCAATCCCTCACCCTAACCCTTTTCCTATCCTTAACCCTAACCCTTTTTCTATCCCTGACCCTAACCCTATCCCTAACCCTGAACATAACTGTGGACTTATTTTTCAAATTTGCTGGTTTATTTGTCTAGAATCTAACCAGTCAGACATTTCCTTCTGTACTATACTGTCTTATTTATAAGTATCAAAAACGGGTCGAGTTCTCCAATTGATTTCTCCAAAACGGGTCGAATTCTCCTGACAACTACGGGTCGAGTTCGTTTAGGCTCGAGTTCTCCAGTAACCCAACACAGTATATATTATAGGGAACATTAGCTATTTGTTATAGTAGGTCTTTCCATAGTCATTATTGTATCTACGACACATCAAAGCCAGCGATAACTCATACAAGAATAGAGTAGTTAAACAATGATTATTTGCATAACCACCCGATCATTTACTCGTTTTTACAAACAAGCCCATTGAATATATAGGACAGAAATCAATCATTAACAATTGGACTCACCCTCATCCGTACATGGTGTGGGTAATAATTTAATCAACAGTGTTAAACAATATCCAGAATTATTCAAAAGGTAATAATAGTCAATGATCCAGTGGCAAAACTGAAACCCATCAGTCCCATTAGTCATAGACCGTCAACGCTACTGGTGTTTCTATTACAGTATGGACACACTCTGGCGAGAGGCCCAATAAAAGTCACTCTGTGGAATCAAATGCCAATTTTAAGTTGAACAGATATCTTAACGGACAATGTCTGGGCCCTGTTTTTTAGTCAAGACAGTCTTGTGCTGAGATCTGCGAAGATATCCTAGAGAATCTAAGACCTTTTTTCAAGACAAAAGATGGCCGCTGTCCTATAGACAAGGTCTTGGTGCGCCACGGTAGATCTTGAGACAATATAGAGCTACCTTAGATTCTATAATTCTACTCTTGCCGGATACCAGCTCCAGCACTGGTGCAGCCATATAAAAATTTAATGGGGTTTCAGGAGTGTATTGCATCACCCATCTCTGTGGAGACATAGGTAAGGCATCCGCAATCGTGTTGGAGGTAGGGTGTTCAAACCCTGGTGCTGGCTCATCATTTTCACCCAGAAATTGTGAAAAAATGTATTATGGTGTGGCTGTGGTTTTGGCTGTAGATGTGGTTGTGGTTGTGGGTGTAGGTGTGGGTGTGGGTGTGGGTGTGGGCGTGGTTGTGGTTGTGGCTGTAGTTGTGGTTGTGGTTGTAGTTGAGGGTGTAGCTGTGGTTGTGGCTATGGTTGTGGGTGTGGTTGTAGGTGTGGGTGTGGGTGTGGCTGTGGTTGTGGCTGTAGATGTGGTTGTGGCTGTAGTTGTGGGTGTGGGTGTGGTTGTGGCTGTAGTTGTGGGTGTGGTTGTGGCTGTGGCTGTGATTGTGGTTGTGGCTGTGGCTGTGTTCGTGGTTGTGGTTGTGGGTGTGGTTGTGGCTGTGACTGTGGCTGTGGTTGTAGGTATGGATGTGGTTGTGGGTGTAGGTGTGGGTGTGGGTGTGGGTGTGGTTGTGGTTGTGGGTGTGGGTGTGGGGATGGGTGTGGGGATGGGTGTGGGGGTTGGTGCAGGGGTGGGTGTGGTTGTGGATGTGGGTGTGGGTGTGGGCGTGGTTGTGGGTGTGGTGTGGGTGTGGTGCGGGTGTGGAGTGTTGAGTGCGGACTGTTGAGTGCGGACTGCTGAGTGTGGACTGGTGAGTGCGGACTGCTGACAGAGGACTGTTGAGTAACAGGAGCATCTCGTTTTCTTGTTCTCATGTGGCCACATGGCCATAAGATACCTCTAAGACACCTCTAGGACACCTCCAACCTTGTCTTGGGGTGAGACCGTTTTGGAGCCAATTTGAGCTAAGATATCTCAAGATAATCTTGACTAAAAGACAGCTATGACGCCCCTTAGTCGTCTCAGCCCAAGATATATCAAAGATCCTCTAAGATATCTTGTCTATAGCACACTTTTGTCTTAAGACGGTCTTAGCCTAAGTAATCTTGACTAAAAAACAGGGCCCTGGACTCTTTTGATAATAACATGAAGTAGACTCTTAATTTCACCAGTCTAAATTGGAGGAAATGAAGTGAAAATGGTTGGTTGTATTCTAGGGATAGTCGCATTTATATTAAGTTAACTAGGAGCAAATGGTGTGTTCATCATTGATGAATGAGCGTGCAATTCTAAATGGCTAACAACTAAGAGGTTTGGGTTACATTCAATTTATGGATTGTTTTCTGTAACCCACTTGTACCCAGTCAACTTGCCATTTCTCTAACTGCCTGAGTCTAGGATCAAGACATATCAAGCAACAGTGGTTCAATGAGGTATTTTCGTCTTGAGGGATTGGTCATGGTCAGCTTGGCATGCCTCTAAGACCCTCAGACACTGGCACCCTGCTCCTTATCCAATAGCACAGCGAATAACACGCAGATCGTGAAAGGATAGATTCTTTCTCACCACGCTGAAAGCGTATGTGACCACTCTAACTTTTTATAGGCAACGTATATAAAGCGTACAAGCACGCTCTAAAAAGAAAAGGTCTTCATACGCTAAGCCAATATCGGCAAGTTGCCTTGGCGAAATGGCCATGAGGAAGCAGTAACAAATTAACATGAAAAGGAAACTTATCAATATATATACATGTGTTTTAACACTTGAACAATTTCCTAGAAATTGATGGTGAAATCGTACTAGCAAGATTTGAAACAAAATCACCCTGGGACCATTTCTGCACAGCTCTTTGAACTCACAGACAGAAGTTTACCGAATACAGATGCTTCACTCTGCCGTGATTATTTATGCGGATCTCAAATCTTTGCCCTTCGAGTGAGTGAGTGGATTTGAGAACGATTTCCTATAGAGACGTGTGGTAGTGGGGACCCCGGCCCTTTGTCTGTGGTCCACGCCCCCCACACTCACCGGCTATGAGCCTCAGCCAGCCCTCCTCTGTACGACACCTGCCAGTGGTGCCCACACAACGCCCTGAATGCACATAACAAGGCGATTAGATGCAGTGTCACCCCCGCACCACACGGCCATCGGGATTTGCTGCTGTATCCAGTCATGGGTGGAGAGAGGGAGAAGTGTGTGTGTGTCGGGAGAGGTGCAAAGTGTCCATAGAAAACACATAAAGCCACTGGTCGACAATTCGCCACCAATCTGCAGTCGAGAACCACCAACGCCAGATCGGTGAATGGAAACAGACATGCAGAGAAGTGTTCACCGATTAATTGTGCAAAGATTATACAATAAGGCCATAACCGGTTATTGTCATTGAATTCGGAGGAATATTCCGTCGGTATGGACCTGTTAATTAAATGCGGCTGAAACAAGGCATAAGGCCCATTTCCATTGGCTGATAAAAATGGCGGAGATTCTTTGAGTTACCCAGAACGTCTGTCGGTGGTGCTACCGACTGTGCGTCGGTGAGGGTAGCAGTTTTCACTCAGTGACCAAGCTTTCATTCAGTGGTCGGTGATGGCACATTGCATAATCTAAGCAGAAAAAGCCGTGGGTCACTTCACGAGCTGGGTCGTTTCCATTGACCGATTTTGGATCAGCAGTGCCAAAAGTCTGTCGGTGGTTCCTGACTCTAGATCAGTGACGGGAAATCGGCCAATGGAAACGGGCCTTTACCAAGATGATTAGATGTAGTGTTACCCCCGCACCACACGGCCACCGGGCATTGCTGCTGTATCAAGCCATGGGTGGAGAGAGGTGTGTGTGTCGGGGTGAGGTGTTTTTATTATTACAGCGGGCTTTTACGATCTAAATAAATTGCCTAAAGGTTGGAGTGGGCAATTATTAAAGAAGAAACCAACAAGTTTTGGACAAAGTCAGCGTTCTACACGAGTTTGATACAGAGTGATATTATCTCACCCCTGTACACACTAAAAGAATGGGTAACGTATAGGATATAGACCATGGAGAACGGACTTCAATACTCGTCTACAGGTGCATGAAGAACGAGTTCCCAATGTTAAGCATATGGGACAAAAATACCAGTGGTCAGATAAAGACTTTCAGCATGCTTCCAGAATGCTATCCCTTCACTATCTGCGTGCTATTCACTGTGATAGTGAGAAAGGAGCAGGTTGCCAGTGTCTCATGGTTTTACTCATCTGACCAGGACCAGTCACTTGAGACCAAAATACTCACTGTTGATTGATATATTTAGACTTAATGTAACCCAAACCTTTTAATGGAAATTCATTTAAAATTGCACACTCATTCATCGATGATGAATATTCTATTTGCTCCAAGTTATCTATATGTATCTACATACCCGGAGCCATAGCCCAAATGGACTATTTTTCCGTACACCACAGCTGTGAGGCCGTAAACCACAGATTTGAATCCGTATATCACAGTTATGATATCTGACAAGGTTTATACAATTCTTCGTGGCTTACTGAGCCCCCATACATTTTCAATGAGGACTTTCTATACCATGGATAATAAATTCACATCCTCATCCCTCTGCACCCCCAGGCGTTTACCTGCACGAGCACGCATCCAAGATGGCGCGGGCAGCCGCTGAAGGACCTCCCCTGGCGGACATCTTTGGGGGTGGTGCAGGGATGAGGACCTGCAGCATATTGACCTGTTTACGTTATACACAATCATGTGAGACAGGCGAGTGGGGGACGGGTTCGGCGTTACGTATCCATCATAATTGGTCAATAAAGTCGGTGTTGGTGGTGGTGTGGGCATGTGGCCGTCTCGCCCCTCGTGTCACAATGCTAGCTGTTGAGTCGGCACGACGTCGCCTCCAAGTGCCATGCATAAAATATCCCTCCTTTTGTCCACCCTTCCGCAGATTGCCAGTCGCTCCGGGGTTAATTGCGATATCAATATTTTCTTTGGACGTGCAACTATGCCCTGGCATTATTTAATCTCGATTCAGGCACAGCTACGGGCTATCTGCTGCACGCCAACCTGCAATACACGACGCCGGAGGGATGTGAGCTGCTCCACGGCACTTCTCCTGACGGTGTGACAAAAACCTTGGTCAGATTACTCGGTATTGCAGTTATGTGGTGTCATTGGGCGTGGTATTTTATGATGTTCTCTTTAATCATCCACCTAACACAAAATGTCCATAGAAAACGCATAGGGAGTGTGTATGGACACACCTGGCGCTTACAGATATGTTGGATGCTCCGGGTTGCGATAATAGGAGCATACGGAAAAATAATACATAGTGAAAAATAGTGCGAACCTAAAATGGACTAATATCGGTACGCTACTTGTCGGGAAAAGTTGGATGATAAATACAATATAGTTAAACTGGTTTCAGATATAAGCCATCGTATGCTCTTCAGAGTTGATTCGCAATATTGTGCAAGAGCGTTTGACCACTCGTATCTAAAACCAGACAATATTGTGAATCTATTATCCACCTAATACAAAGAGTCCATAGAAAACACATAGGGATTGTGTATGGATATACCCGGCACATACACGTTGTATGCTTCGGGAGCTGCATACGGAAAATAGTGCATACGGAAAAATAGTGCATTACTAAAACGAACTGATATCTACATGCCGGTTGTAAAAAAAAGGTGGTTAATAAATACAATATAGACTGGTTTCAGATAGAAGCGATCATATGCTCCTCAGAATTGCCTCTATGCAATATCCTCTCATTCACTCGAATATAAATACGTATCAACTTTTATCTGAATCCAGTAAATATTGTGTATTTATTATCCATATAATACAAATTATACATAGAAAACACATGGGTAGTGTGTATCTACATACATACATACACAATAGGTTTTTTTCAGATGCACGCGGCTGTATGCTCCAAGGAGTCAATGCATAGTAATATCAAGGCGTATGCCAGGATACTGCGCAGAGCCAACTCCGAGGAGCATAAGACCGCTTTTATCTGAAACCAGTTTCTATTGTCTTGATCATTCACCTTTTCCTGACAAGAGCGGTACCAATATTAGTTCATTTTAGCTACGCACTATTTTTTTCATACGCACTATTTTTCGGTATGCAACAGGTATTACAGCCCGGAGCATACAATATATCTGTATGCTCCGGGTATGTTGATACATGCTCCCTATGTGTTTTCTATGGACACTTTGTGTAAGGTGGATAATAAAGATACAGTAGAACCCCGCGTAAGCGGCCACCCTCCGTTCCGGACAAAAGTGTCCGTTTACACGGGGTGTCCGCTTACGCGAGGTTAAAACAAACATCTAATAGATGGAACCATTCCGAGCAAAGATACCCGTTAACGCGGGGTGACCGCTTACGCAGGGTGACCGTTAGGCGGGGTTCTACTGTATATTGTATGCTCTGATAAAGGGGGCATACGGAAAAATAGTGCGTACGGAAAAATAGTGCGTATCTACCTGCTCAGAGGTGTAGCCTTCCTCTGACTATTTGCTCCAGAGCGGATTACACAGAACGTTGCGAGTGTCCCCTGAGCACCTGCAGCCGGCCCGGCTCACTTTGAGGTGCTCATTAACCCACATGTGAGCTGCTCTTCATATGTCCGGCTTAGAGCAGCATAGGAGTCGGCCGCCAGTGAATAGGGCCCCCAGACGAGCATTCACAACAGGTGAATGGATGCTCGGTGTATCACTCACAACAGGTGCGTGAAGTGCGTTAATAAGTGTCATTCACACACACAATATTGACTGGTTTCAGATACAAGTTGTCGTATGCTCCGAGAAGTTGACGCGTAGTAATATCCGAGCGAATGCGGGGATATTGCGTAGTTATATAGAACTGCATCGAGAATCGTATAAATAGACAATACTCCATAAGTTTGGCTGGGCCACAATCGTCATCGAGGCGAAGCCGAGTGACGATTACGGCAGCCAAACAAGTGGAGTATTGTCTATTTTACGATTCAAGTGCAGTTCTTGATTTATCTTACCCCTTTCTATGACATTAAATATCATCACAACTTCAGAATAATCAGAATATACTTAGCAAATTCACTACGCCACGGCCGTGGCGTAGTGTTGTCACTTTATCAGGGTGATCGTTGAATATATTTTTCTAATGTTATTCCTATGGCTAAACTTGTACCAGGGGTGAGATAATGTCAACTACAAAGAGAATACGACCTGGAGTAGTGTCGGGCTTACTAAGACGTGTCATAGCCACGTCTTATTTATTCATTCATATATACACAATATTGACTTTTATCTGAAACCAGTATATATTTTATTTATCAACCACCTTTTCCTGACGATGTACCAATATTAGTTCATTTTAGGTACACACTATTTTTTCATATACACTAATTTTTCGTATGTGCCTGGTTTGGCAGTCCGGAGCATACAGCATATCTGTATGCTCCGTTTATGTACACGCTGCCCATGTGTTTTCTATGGACACTGTGTATTAGATATAGTGGCTTCATCGTAAGGCCACTCAAAAAAAAAAATTGTTTCTCATCACCAAGCCATGAAAAATATGATGAGGGCGCTTTTTTTTTTCTTTTTCTTTTTTGCTGGGTCAGAGACGGCTTTTGAAGTGTCTCTATTCCGAGCAAACTGTCCCCTTAAGCGGAATGGTTCCCCCGATGGTTAGGCTACTTCATACAGGCCATACTCTGGCATAGAGACACTGTTATAACCACACAGACACCCACAGACACCTACCTGACTGTCGGAGGCCTCCCAACATGCTTACGACAATTCCAACATGGTGGAATTGTTGGAGTGTGTCGGGAGGCTTCCGACATGTTGGAGTGTGTCGAAACATGTCAGAAGGCTATCGTAGCATGCTGCACTAGTGGAGGCAGGCTTCCGACAAGGGCTAAAGGCCGGCGTCCACCAACCACAACAAGGCTATGACAATGGCATTCCGACAAGGTCCACGACAGGCCTACGATTGGTGGACTTGTCGTAGCCTTGTCATGGTTGGTGGACCCCAGTTCCCGACAAGAGTCTACGACAAGGCCATGACAGGCTGTGACTGGGAAGCTTGTCGGGGGCCTTCCGACAAGGCTACAACAAAATCATGTTCGATTTTTCCTACAACTGGACCTTTGTCGTGGAGTGTCATGGCGTGTCAGGAGCGTGTGGGGTGTCCCAGGAGCGGGGTTTTGCTCTAAAGGGGGGCGTCCACCAACCACGACAAGGCTACAACAAGTGCCGACATGAAAGTTCCAATTGCAGCCTTGTCGCAGCCTTGTCGTGAGAAGAGCAGTGTCGGGACAGCATGGCGGGCGTGTCGTAGACGTTCCTGGTTGCCGTAAAAAAGGCGCCCATGGTTCTGACACACTACAACAGTGATATCGAGGGATCCACAACACTCCACGACAAAGGTCCAGTCGTGGCAAAAATTGAACATGTTCGATATTGTCGTAGCCTTGTCGGAAGGCCCCCAACAAGCTTCATGTGGCAGCCTGTCGTGGCCTTGTCGTAGCCTCTTGTCGGGAACTGGGGTCCACCAACACAGCAGTGTCATGGCGTGTAGGGAGCGTGTAGGGTGTCCCAGGAGCGGGGTTTTACTCCAAAGGGGGGCGTCCACCAACCACGACAAGGCTACGACAAGTGCCGACATGAAAGTTCCAATCGCAGCCTGGTCACAGCCTTGTCATGAGAAGAGCAGGGTCGGGACAGCGGTGTCCTGGCGTGTCGTAGACATTGCTGGTTGCCATTAAAAAGGCGCCCATGGTTCCGACACACTACGACAGTGATATCGAGGAATCCACAACACTCTACGACAAAGGTCTAGTCATAGCAAAAATCGAACATGTTCGATATTGTCGTAGCCTTGTCGGAAGGCCCCCGACATGTCGCAGCCTGTCATGGCCTTGTTGTAGCCTCTTGTTGGGAACTGGGCTCCACCAACACAGTCGTGTCATGGCGTGTCGGAAGCTTGTGGGCTGTCCCAGGAGTGGGGTTTTACTCCAAAGGGGGGCGTCCACCAACCACGACAAGGCTACGAAAGTGCAGACAAGAAAGTTCCAATCGCAGCCTTGTCGTGAGAAGAGCAGGGTCGGAACAGCGGTGTGGTGGCCTGTCATAGACGTTGCTGGTTGCCATAAAAAAGGCGCCCATGGTTCTGACACACTACGACAGTGATATCGAGGAATCCACAACACTCCAACTCCGGAAGGCCCCCGACAAGCTTCATGTCGCAGCCTGTCGTGGCCTTGTTGTAGCCTCTTGTCGGGAACTGGGGTCCACCAACCACGACAAGGCTACGACAAGGCTTCCAATCGTAGAGCTGCCTTGGACGTTGTCGGAAAGCCATTGTCATAGCCTTGTAGTGGTTGGTGGATGCCCCCCTTAATTGGTTACATGACAACACTTGATGCATCACTTTTGCCAACCATATAACCACATTGATTGCATTCCTTACATCATGAGCTTTAATTTGATACCAAATACTCATATTTTTCATGATTTCTATCAATGTTTCATCTCATCTATGGAAAAAAAAAAAAAAAAAAAATCTTCTAAAAACGTTTTTGCTGACGCGCGCGGTGATGAGAAACAAGTTTGTTTTTTTAAGTGGCCTAATGTTGGATCTATTATCCAGCATTCCAAATATAACCTATGAAAGGAAACACAAATATCGTCACGCATTACTTTGCACACTAGGGTCTTTTTCCGTATTCTACTGGGTAGAATACGGCTTTCCGTATTTTACTGAGTAGCGATCTGTAGGTTCTATAGGTTTAGTATGGAGACTCAATATCAGGTGGATAATGCAATATGTGAATATCTGCACAGTGTATCATTCCTAACAGGTGAATGGGGTGCTATATGTATGACTCACAACAGGTCAATAGAAGTTTTTCACTCACAAGAGGTGAATGGGGTGCTATATGTACACCCCTCACAACGGGTGAATAGGTGACCAGTGTATCATTCCTAACAGGTGAATGGGGTGCCATATGTATACAACTCACAACAGATGAATGGGGTGCTACATGTATCACTTACAAAGGCTAAATGGGATGCAATGATTCTCAATCACTAATGTCCACGATATTCTAGGTGTACCAGATACATAATTTAATTCAGGTTGTTGTAAAGGGGGTTTGTAACGATGGGCAATCACTAGAAGCATATTTATGAGTGGTGTTGCTATAACAGAAATGTTAAACGATTTTTCTCTCCTGCCTCTTGCCATATGGCACCACCAACTGACTTCTGCACCCATCGACGAAATCAAAAGGCATTGGATTGATTGGTAATGCTCTGGATTTTTATACCAAAAGTCTGTGAGCGTCCACCACATTTTTGTAGTACAGGTCACCGATTATGAACCACCGACCTTTCACAAGGAGAACTACCGACTGACTTTTGTACAGCGTGAAAATTGTCGTACATTCATCTACCCGATAGATACCTGCTGGGGGCCGTTTAATAATTTAGGATCGTACATGAAGACCATTTTCTGTACCTCGTACTTGTGTTGTCGTTTGATAATATCTAATTCTGTTTACTAAGACAGTATTAGCCATCCATGAGGTTGTCCATAAGTGTTGAATAAAGTTGACCCACATCGTCCCTGTGTCTCTGGCATACACAAAAGGGTTGAAAACAAGTTGGGAATTTTGGACTCCGCCCCCCGCCTCCACTCCCAATCCTGTATACAATAGAACAAAGAAGAGGCATAGACATTATCTCACCCCTGGTACAAGTTTAGCCATAGGAATAACATTAGAAAAAACACACTCAACGATCACCCCCCGTAAAGTGACAATACTACGCCACGGTCGTGGTGTAGTGATTGTTAGATGACGTCATATGGATTTGCTAAGTATATGTTCTAATTATTCTGAATAAATCCAGAACCGCACTCTAATCGTAAAATACACAATACTTCACTCGTTTGGATGTGCCGTAATCCTATGTCCATACATACTCCCTATGTCTTTTCTATGGACATTTTGTATTAGGTGGATAATATATATGATTATTAAACGGGCCCCTGGTCTGGCTCTCGAGCCCTTCCTCTTAGACCGGTGGAATTCCACCTACTGCCTCGTGCGTTGGACGCCTCGTAAAGGCCACAGGTAGCAGTATGTAGGTGGGGGAAAGCAGTAAGCAAAGAATGGCATGAGGTGGACAGAGGTTATGGGTATTGGATATATAGGAAGAACGTGGTGGGCAGTGGATAGCGGCAGGATAGAGGTGGGTGGGCGGGGGCAGGCGCCATCCGGCCGGCCACTCTCCGTGTGAGCCGAGCACTCGGAGGCCTCTATGGAGTGTGAGCTGCTCGCTTCTCCTCTCAGAACCTGGCTAAACACAGCTCGAGTATATTTACACTGCCTTTTCCACGCCTTTTTTCCACTCACCTGAAAAGAAAGAAAGCCCCCTCCCTCCCTCCCTACTCCGAATCTGCCCCCCCCCCCCTTCCCCCTCCCACCCAGACTTTGCCCTGTCGCCAGGTGGCGCCTTTTCAAATGGAATTCGCGGACTTTGAGCGTTCCGCGCGCGTTCCCGGCAGAAGCAGACGACTTTTTGAATATAAATATTCCTTTTCAAGGAAGGGAGGGTAGTAGTAGCCGCGGGGGCCCGGCGCGGGTCCAAACAGACAGCCGGGGCCGTGTGTGTTCATGATACGGGCCGGCTGGGTCACGTGTTTGAGAAGCACTTGGCGCGCCTCGACAATAATGTATTGGACATAGTGCGGCTCGGAGCCGGGCGCGGGGCCGGGACCGGGTAAACACGCCGCCCGCCCGGCCGCCCCTGCCCGCCGTGCCGCCGCTGACGCCGCCGCCGGCAGCGCACATAGATAACCTATCTGTCCGATAACAGCCTGCTGCCCCAGGTGGAGTGGGCCCGGGCTGCGCGTGCAGGGCGTCCCGCACGTACGTGAACGCTAGAGGAACGCTACATGAACGTTACGCGAACGCCCGGCACGCGTTCACCGCCCGTACCATGTCCTGATTATTGTTAAGGTAGCCGTGGAAGTAATCGTTCCACCCTAAAGGAATTCATTCATCTATCGGAATATTTATCCTACCCCTGGTAGTTTCGTCCCCTTGGCTTGACATTGGAAACGCGTTCTTGATGTCCCTATGAGTATTGCAGTCCGTTCTCAATGACTTATAGCCTGTGCAACGTCCATTCTTTTAGTGTGTACCAGGGTGAGATAAATACAGAAAGCAACTCGTTTTGGTCAAAGTTGTTTTCTCCAGACTCATTTGAATGCTATGTGATTTTAACTCACAGCTGTCGCCTCATTCATATCACTCAGAGACTTAACATTGTGTGACTGTATGCCACGGGTTATGCCATAGAATATTAATATGCCATGCGTGATATTTAAAGTGTGACGTTTCTTATGGTATGCTTCAGATTGTAAGGTCGAACAATGATAATAATGACTATGCTAGTCAATAGTAACAGATTATACAAGACTCTTTTTTAATTTAGGGTTATAAGCAAATGACCTACATGTCTAGGTTTTTTTCTTTTTCTTTAACCATGAGTTTGGCACTCTTTTTTTAAATGAATGTCGTTGTCAGTTACAGATTGGATGCGAAAAATAGGCAAATTAGCCATATTATCAATTCTTTGACATCATGGTGAACATGTCAATGCTCCTTCGCTCAACAGTTGGATATCTAGGAGGGTAACTGAACTACATTTGTATGTGAGAGACCATGCGTTTTAGATAATAATGTATAGTAAAGTGCCTGATACAAGCCATTTCTGCATCCACCATGTAAAGCTGATCTTATGCTTAATTTACAAACCCGTCTTGGACCAATCTGTTCCAAAGTCAAATTAAGCTTATGTACACTTAACTCTACACTCAACAAATTCTGCTGCTGTGGAAGAACGTCCGTATAGGCGAATTGTTGGCAATAGAAATTGAAAAGAACAATAAAAACAAACTCTTCTTGTGGTTCCAGACGTTGTAGAAATGCCCGAAGCTCAGTATTAAGACCTTATATTTTCTCTTATCATAAAGGAACCAGTAAATATCCCTGGGAATAAGAGGCCCTTGTGAGAAGAAAATATATACAGATGGATATCATCATCAGTTATTCGAGGCTGAGAATAGAAACGACCAGTCTGAAGATTTAATGGCCTTGCCCCTGACAAGCTTCCCGCAACAAACGCGCTATTCCATATACTACTATGTTCTCGAAGACGCTCTTTCTATTGATGCAACATAGCGAGGAGATGAGATGATTCTCTTTATTGTCATTCAAGATATATCGCAAGATACCAAAGGAAAAGATATGAAAGAAAAAGACCGAATCATTATGGCAGTACTCTCCAACTCACATTGAATCTTGTGTCGTCATTACGTTTTTACAGTTGTTAAAGATGAAGTACAGAAATGAGTCTTGATGAGAAATTCATTAAAAAATAAAGACCCGCCCCTCACACAGTGAGAGTACGAGCCTGTTTGTGGGTGAGCGGTCGCTACCAGTCAGGTCACCAGCAGGGCCAGTCAGGGGGCATATAAGGCAGGTGGGAGGGGGTCCAGAGCTCATTCATATGCATGGGTCACTACAGGTAAGAGGTCAGCCATGGTGAGATACCTGTCAGAGTAACTATTTCCTTCAATATGAGGAATTGTGGAACTTATTGAGAGTGCCCAGATTAGGCAGACAGGCAATGATGCAAAGATATATACAGATATAGATACATATTACACACAGAGTTTCATATATACTTCCCCACACGCACACACACTAGTACTACCTTGACCTCAGCTTTCATGCCTCAGTACACCTTTCTCTCACCTGGCCTTGTAAATTCATTAGAAAACATGCAGATACAGATACAGAGACTACAGATATAGAGACACAGATACACATATAGAAATACATAGAATTAGTGTTTATAGTGTATTGGTTACCATATTTTCTTGTTGTGGTCATTGTGCTGCCTATAGTGCTTGTCATGGTCGGTAATCACGGCTGTGTGTGCCCTGCTCAGTGCCAGGCATGACTGACTGCCCTCAGCTGTCTAGCTGTCGGTTTTATAGCTCCAGTCTGACAGTCGGCGCAGGTAGCGATGCCCTAACACTACTCCCATGCTTTAGCATTGGAGCAGTGCTCCTATAGCCGACCTTTGCCTCAAAGTTGTCCAGGGTACATGTACACGTGGTAGCTCCGCTCTGTGGAGGGCGGGGCTTATTTTTTTGGATTGATTAACGGAGCTTAATTGCTTTATATAAGCTTTAAAGACTCCCAATTTCAGCAAATGCGTACCGGGGGTGATAGACTGAGGCAGCATATTCTGTATTCATATAAATTTAGATTATCAAATACAGAATATGTCCTGCTCTAAATTACAAACCTTCATCGCGAAAATAGAACAGGGAGAGACAGAGAAAGAGATTTGATCTTCTTTACTAATTTTTTTTCCAGTGTGCCCTTCCCCTCTCCCCACACACTAATCGTGGATCTGCAGCTGGCACTTTTAAATCTGATGTGATAGAATCTCCCCCTTGCATCATGCAGTGTGAGAACGGTGGTTTTATCTCACCCCTAGTGTTTTTGCCCCATAGGCTTAACAGTGGTAACTCATTCTCCATGTCCTATGAGTATAACGGTTCCATTCTTCATGGTCTACGACGTCATATATCTAGTGTCTCATCCATTCTCTTAGCATATACAGGGGTGCGATGAATAGAGAAAGCGACTTGTTTTGGTCAAAGTTGTCGTTCTCCAACTCATTTTCAAGAATGATACACAATATTCACTCGCGTTGCCTTGTTCATATCGCCCCACGTCAAACTCGTGGAGAACGATGACTTTGACCGAACCTTGTTGATCTCTTCTTTAACCAATGCCATATCCTCTCTGCACAGCTCTTAGGATTCCTGGAGATCCATGGGCATCATTTTCCTGAACTGTTCCACTGCCTCCCTGCCCCTGAACGACTCGCTCGCTCACTCACTCACTCACTCACTCACTCACTCACTCACTCACCCACTCACTCACTCACTCACCCACTCACTCACTCACTCACTCACACACTCACCCACTCACTCATTCATTCATTCACTCACTCACTCACTCACTCACTCACCCACTCACTCACTCACTCACTCACTCACTCACTCACTCACTCACTCACTCACTCACTCACTCAATCACTCAATCACTCACTCAATCACTCACTCACTCACTCACTCCCTCGCCCACTCACTCCCTCGCCCACTCACTCACTCACTCACTCACCCACTCGCTCACTCACTCACTCCCTCACTCCCTCACTCACTCACTCACTCACTCACTCACTCACCCACTCATTCATTCATTCACTCACTCACTCACTCACCCACTCACTCACTCACTCACTCACTCACCCACTCACTCACTCACTCACTCACACACTCACTCACTCACTCACTCACTCACTTACTTACTCGCTCACTCACTCACTCGCTCGCTCACGCATTCACTCACTTACTCACTCACTCACCCACTCACTCACTCACTCACTCACTCATTCATTCACTCTCTCTCACTCATTCATTCATTCACTCACTCACTCACCCACTCACTCACCCACTAACTCACTCGCTCACTCACTCACTCACTCACTCACTCACTCACTCACTCATTCATTCACTCACTCACTCACTCACTCACTCACTCACCCACAGCAACCACTCATCATTAAATAAATCCCATGTCCATTGGGCAGCTCTGCCCAGCTATCAGCCCCACATACCTGGACTATGGCAATGGCAGTGGCGCTTCTTAATTACCTCACCAAATCAAGGATAATTGCGTTAATTGCTGGGCGTCGCGGCGAGCCACCAAATGGCGGGTGGCTGAGGCAGGCTGCAGGCACGGCAGGGGACCAGTAAGCACGGCTTCCTGCCTGGGTCCCGTGCTATTTACACGTTACATATTTGACTATGGCTTTGCCGATATCCATCGACCAGCCCGGGTCGCGTGTGCGTGGGCGGTGTGGGGAGAGGGTGGGAGGGGGTGCTCAGGTAGTGGGATGTGCCCAGCATAGCGACAGGGGGCGTTGCTCCACGTTTACGATGCCTTTGCGGGACGCAGAATAGCGACCCGAGGGCCTAAACGTTGCTCCAGAAAATTAGCAAATCGCGTCGGAATCGTATAGCCGCATCCCCGCGTAAAATACGGTTTTTAGGGATATCCTTATCTGATATTCTCAATAACATGGTGGGACTCCCAACCCAGCCCCTTGTTCTTCTAGCAATAGGAAATAGCGATCACCAACAAGTTTTGGTCAAAGTACTCGTTCTCCACGAGTTTGATGCGGTGTGATATGAACGAGGCGACAGCCGAGTGAATATCACATAGCATTCAAACGAGTTGGAGAATGACTTCTTTGACCAAAACGAGTAGCTTTCTGTATTTATCTCACCCCTGTATATATACTAAACGAATGGGCAACAAAGAGGATATATAGACCATGGAGAACGGACTGCAATACTTGAAGGGGCATGGAGAACGAGATCGCAATGTTAAGCCTATGGACATTTATTCCAGGGGTGAGATAAAAACTCCGATGCCATAGGTATTTAATTAAAGAACTAATGAATCTTCCCCCTGTCTCATTCAATATGTGCCCCTGAATTGCTGTATCGCTATAACATCGTAGAAAATTATATAGGGATACGATCCGATATCACGGGAGCAATGCTTTTTCAGTCGGATCGTTAAAGTAATCTTAGAAGAAAATGAAATTAAGATCCGATTATAGCCAATGATACGACAAAAACTTGAGCAACACCCCCCTGGCAAAGTAGACCCTTTGCGAGTTGCTCGTGCAAGCATCACACACAGAGAGAGGTGACCGACTGCCGACATCTTTGATGTGCTCAAACATTTGTGCCCTGGCATCCCGAGTGAGCTGTGCTGCTTTTAAATCACTGGATTCCGCGTGAGATGTGATTTTTTTCATCGCCAGCCCAGCTGAGTAAAACACCATCTGCAATCATTGAGAAACCTGGAGACAAATGTTCCCATTAATACTGCAATATGAAATAATTGTTATACTAAATTTCTGGGATTTTCCAAAGGCACGTCTCATAAACGTACACCCAGGATCATGGGTGCTTCTCTTTAGTATCATATGCCCAAGAGAGGTCGAGTGCACATGCTTGTAATGTATTTTATCATCCACCTAGTACATAGAAAACACATGGGCAGCGTGTGGGTACACACCCAGAGCATACGGATTTGGCGCATGCGGAAATATAGTGCATATGAAAAATTAGTGCACACCTAAAATTAATTAATATAGGCACACCACTTGTCAGGAAAAGGTGTATAATAAATACAATATAGTCTGGTATCAGATAAAATGGTCCTCGGAGTGCTGCGCAACTTCTCGTAACATATGACCGCTTGTATCTGAAACCAGTCAATATTGTGTATGTATCATTCTAACACGTTGATGTTAATCAAGGTGTATCTAGAGAATAATGAGTTATTCGGCAAAGAGAAGGATCTTATACTTGTTTGTTTGGGTAGTTTAATGTCCAATTGGTTCAATTAGACTGATACAATTGAAATTTGATCATATATAATGGATGCTATCCAAATCCTGTCTGAAAATGCCAAAATGCTGCCTCAGAATTCATTAACCCTCTTTAGTATATTGTGTACCGTTTTCGTGAAGATGTACGTACACATGTATCTGAAACACTTTTTTTTTATTCTATCATTTCTTTTTGTATTTTCCATAGTTTCATTCCTATATGCAATGTTGATTAGTCATGTTTTTCAGTTTTTGGTCATTTCTGTTTTAGATAAATATTTCGAGCACTTCCTGTTTCTCTTTTGTGATTAAGTTCACAATTTTCCTCATTATTACCCCACCATTTAACCAAAGAAAGAATATGGCAATTTTGTGGGTATATTGAAACCTACTGAAAATAAAATGTTTTATGTACCCTAGCAGTTCACTCCAGAATATATAGCAAATTCAGAAAAGGGTATATCCCGAGCTATTGGGCGTAATATGAGTTGCTCACGCTTCTGAACTAACTGCCCACGTATAGATAATGATCGTCACGTCTAGCCTGCGCAATATGTGCTATGTCAGGAAGCTAACCACAGAGAGAAAGAGAAAAAGGGAGGGAGTCTCACGAAGCTGCCTTTTGGCTAAAAGCATAGACACCTGGGCCCCGCGCCTCCCTCCTCCCCACACTCCCTGACAGCCCGCGAGGGATCCCGCATCGATAGGCCACGAGCTGCTCAGCGGTGGCTGCTGCGGTGGCTGTGAGGCAATCTGCCTGATTCGCTTAATTACCCTTTCCCCACCCACATACCCGAGCGCAATCATTACAATGCATTAGTGCCGCAAAAAGCATGGCTGACCCAGCTTCATCTGCTTATCAAAAATTAATCAGATTTTCTAAGGACGCACTCATCAATTTCAATCGCAATCCGACGACGTTGATTAAACGCGCAAAGCCGTGGTGGTTTGGTGTGGTGGTGGTGGCGAGGGGAGGCGCGAAGTGTTGTAAGAGATAGCGAGCTATATGCAGGGACAGGTAGGGTAGGGGGAGGAGAATCATTGTCAGAATTTATCTACCTGTTATGCGGCGTTTCCACCTGCCGACTAAAAACCCACCGATAACTTTCACAGTCACAAAAGTCTGTTGGTGGTTCTCCTTGTGAAAGGTTGGTGGTACATAATCGGAGAATGCTCACCGACTTTTGGCAGTAAAATGCAGAGCATCACCGATTAATTTAATGTGCTTTTTGTTTTGTTGGTGGGTTTAGAAGTCGGTCGGTGGTGCCATATTGTATAAGGCAGGAGAGAAAACTATGGGCCATTTCTGTTTTCACCTGATGATTTTTGCACTAAATGTGTCACATAATCGGTTGGTGGTGCGAAATGCCGTAGTCAGTGGTCATAATCAGCAGGAGGAAACACTGCATAAGATATAGCAGCTATATGCATTAACTGGTAGAGTATAGGGGGAGTAGAATCATTGTTATCTACCTCGGTAGAATTTCTCTTCCTGTAATGCAGTGTTTCCATCTACCGATTATGACCACTGATTATGGCATTTCGCACTGCTGACTGATTATGCAACACATTTAGTGTAATAATCGTCTGGTGGAAACAGAAATGGTCTGTAAAAACAGAAATGGTCATCAATTTTTCCCTCCTACCTTGCGCAATTCCACACCCCCTTCCTGACCAACTTCATCCACGATGAAATCAAAAGGAATTGATTTAATCAGTGATGATCTGTGCACATTTTACTACCAGAAGTCAGCATTCATGACATGGAGATCACCAATTATGTACCACCGACCCTTCACAAGGAGAACCACTGGCCGACATTTCTACAGCGTGAAAATTGTCGGTAAGGTTTTAGTCGGCAGGTGGAAACGCAGCATAAGAGATAGCGGGCTATATGCAGGGACCGGTAGGGTAGGGGGAGCAGAATCATTGTCAGAATTTATCTACCTGTTACCGACAGCTTCCTCGCCACCACGCAGGCGACTGTGGATTTAGAGTCATATTGAAACCCGCCGGAGCAATTAATTAAAGGTAAAATCTCGATGGTCGGATTGAATTGCAATTTTCAAATCTCAAGTAGCTTGATGAAGCCATATGCGTAAAACTCAAGGCGGAAACGGATGTAGTGGAGAAATGCGATGGCAACATTCCTGGCCAAAAATGTGCTTCGGTTTGCAAATCATTTCATAGATAAGAATTCCATATCTTAACGTTGCAACTAGCAATAAGGTTTGTAATTAAGGTGTTAATTGAAAGTTATAGGGACATTAAGGTGTCGATATGCAAACTTATTCAAATAGACCCAAAACAGCTAATTCTGCGATGTATTCACTATTTCAGTATGGAAAGCCCTGTTTATGGTTAATGGGCGAGAAATATATATGGCTTCCATTTAATACAACGACAGCTATCACAGTGCTGGGTTGAATATATAAAATAAGCAGCTGTCCAAAGGATGTAATCATTATCCTGACACCGCCTGTTTTCAACTGACAGCATATTTGATTAACACGATATCAAATTTCGACTAAACCATTAAAAATGTTTTAAACATATCAGCTTACACAATCAAAACTGTACATGTAATTCAAAATTCATTATTTACAGCAAATTCAATGGATGATTGGATATTTTAAACATATAAATCAACTCATAGCCCATGCACCTTGCAATCTCCTCATATCCGTAATTCACAATCGTCTTCTCTATCGATGCACCCCTTATTATCTCGCCCCGGTATTTTTCTCCATAAGCTTAACATTAGGAACTCATACTCCACAGCCGTGAAAGTAGTGTACCCATTATACTATGGCTAATTGGGTGAGTTATTTAATTAATTGGTGATGTTCCTGATCAGGTATACAGGGTGAGATACAATCAGAAGCCAACTTGATGAGAATAACTAGTTTGACCACTGTGTACTTTACTCAGCTTCGTTTCGTGAAATTCTCTGTGATCAAACTCGGTGGAGTATTGAAGCAAGTTTTTCATCTCGTGAGTTTCCTCCTAAGGCCTGGCATCCACCTACTACGATATGATTCTGATATGGTCTACGATGGACCTCCCGATACAAATTCAAAATCGCGTCAGAAGGTCACCTAATATCGGGGTAGTTGACCACGTCTCCACGATTAGGCACCGATGCTAAATGGGGGTCTACGATTTCGTTCCAATGCAAAATCTCTATCGTAGGGTGTCTACGACATTTTAACATGTGTGGGATACTGGTCATAGAAATATGAAATTGTGGAAATAGATAGAAGATCTATATGCATGTATGCCCTGCAAATTTAGTATTTTTTTCAATTAGGTTTAAGTATCTCAAATCAATATTTTCTTAGTTTGACAAAGCTTTTAGTGCCTGATGAAATATACATTGTTGTTTTATGTGCCCTGGGGAAAATGACCGATGCGATATTTCCTAAATCATAGTGTATCATACATCTAAAAATGAAGATAACGCCTCAAGATATGCACTTTAGCCCTGGTAATATCGTGGGACATATCGGGACCATGATCATCTTTTTTACAAGAGAGCCCACTACGATGCATGGTGAATTGGCATGTCTAGAAATATGTCTATGATTATGCAGCTTCCCGATATATCTCCGATATTGCTTTTTGTATAAGAGCCATATCGATATTTCTAAATTTCTGCCGTTACCCCATACCCCACCCTTTGCCCAATCATGGCGGAGGTGCAACCTGACCGTCACTACCCATTATCACTGATCGAACCCCACTCCCCTTACCCAATCCACCCTCGTGCCCCTCTCCCCTCCTCCCCACCCTCGAGCATCCTAAACAGCATGTAAATGGCCGCTCGGTATCCCCCGTCTGGCCTTTGTTCGCGGGGATCACGCGCACCACGAGAACGGACGAGAACACGTGTTTCCGGTGTGGGTTGGTGCCGCTGGAAGCGATATGGGTCTATTGTGCGGTGCTCCTCTCGCGTGCCGAGATTGTATGACTTGGGGAACGCGTTGGCATTAAAACAATTACACATAATTGTTGTCGGGAGCAGAAGGCCACGGAGGGGATCGTTTGATGCGAGATTTTTGTTCAGTCGGCCGGTGTTTTTGAAAGTCGTCTGGCTTTTGTTTTGTGCTAAAAGAGGAGATATTTCCCCTAGGCATTAGTCCCAATTTTAGGGACGGTAATCCAAATTCTTTTTATGTAATTTCCAGTAGATTCTTTCCATCCTTTTTATGAAATTTCCAGTGGATTCAAGGAAATAAATGAAGTAAACCTCTTTGTTTGATTCGTATGACATTGTATGTTATCCGTTGTGTCATTGAGGGTTTTTTTCCTTACCTAAATCTTGCAATGTTGTAGTGCTTCCCCTCACTACAAAAATATAATTCATATTTTTGGAAATGCAACAAATATGAGCTTGTTTTATCGACTAGGTTTCCGTGCAGGCCTGACACAGCCCTGATTTGACAACTGTTTGGCTAAATATTTACTCATCGATATTGATGTGAAATGTAAATTCACGCCATTTTAACACTTGAGCTAGCCCGATTCTACCATTACTGATTGAACTATCCATCCGAATTCCATGTTCTCCAACGAAATACAACACCCAATTATGATAAATTGTTTTAATCCAAATGTCCAGTTACCCTACAATCAATGGATAAAATCGCCCGTGCCTGTACAGAAACTGTATATATCTTGTGGTAGTTTCTCGCTGCACAATAGTTATCGCACGTTGAATTTTATGCATGTAATAAATCTTATCTGGTCTGGTGTGGGGCTTGTGGCCAATTCATATCAGTGAATATGGACTTAAAGAGCCGTCCCTCAATAACCTGACTCGGCCGCGGACTTCAGACAAAGGCACCCCCTCCCCCCCCCCCTCCCACACACACACACACACTCACGCGCGCGCGGACACCCCCACTGTTGCTGCAGAGACACCTGTATGCAAATTAGTGACGGACGCTAGTGGCGCCCCCTGTGGCCTGCTCGCCAAGGTCATGACGGCGAGCGTCCGTCAGAGGAGGTTTTGTTTTCACGAAATGAGATTTGGTCATTCTGACCGCGCCTTTGTTTATTAATCAGAAATCATATAAGCTTAAACAAAGGGATAACTCATAACGTACGTTAGTTACTCATTAGTACGTAATGGCATTAGCATGCGTCATATGTTTACAGAGCAAATAGAATAATCGTTTCTTTTATAGTAAGTAGTTCCGCTTTCTCATAAAGAACGCATTATTTCATAGGGAAACAGAGAACCACAAAACGATGGTGAATGCAGGGCAACTGTTGAATCTTTTACCTACATATACATGTATGTATTCTGATGTTAAAAATTGAACGCGGACAGTAAGATCCACCTTGGTTCTCTGGTTTAAAACATGACAAATTTGTTATAAAACAAATTTTGTTATTTATTCGGCTTAATCAATCTATCATTTGCTAGGTTGTTCATATGTTTTTCCACTGGTTCTCAGACATCAAGCAGTCGAGGAGTTGACACGTATTAATATACGAGAGCATGCGAGGATATTACACAGAGGCAACTCTGAGGAGAAGACAACTGTTTCTATCAGAAACCAGTCTATGTTGTGTTTATTATCCACCATATCCTGACAAGTGGGATACCCATATCAGCTCATTTGAGGTACACACTATTCTTTCATAAGAATATTTTTCCAAATGCGTCAGGTTTTCCTGTCCAGAGCACACAACATATCTATGTCCTTTTTAACCTAACGAACTAGATTTATCAGGTTTGTCGGTCTTACATGTCGCTATTGTACATTCAAAGATTTTATTATCATTCAGCTTCTTTCGAACATGCCACAGATTTTACTATATACCCATGCCGTATATACTGTAAATACGCACCGTTTTGGCATATGACGTAAAAATGCTGTACGGACCGCTGGTCCGTACACTAAAATACGGACCACCTTGCCATACACGTTTATAAACATATCTGTTGTTAAAAATTAAATTAATGATTTTTATTTTTTGGGGGTATATAGCAAATATATAACGTCCAACCATGCTTGTACAAGTCACAGAACTCGATATCAATAATTTACGGTTTGTACGGAACTCGGCATAAATGCCTCGGTCCGTACAAACCGTAAATTACCATCTCGTTCTGTGAATTGTACAGCATGGTCAGAACGTTCTATATAAATACCTGTATGCTCCGGGCATGTAGATAGATACACACTGCCTGTGTGTTTTCTAAGTACACCATGTATTAGGTGGATAATAAAGACCATCCCATATCACCTGAGTTCATCTCAGCCTCCCACCCACCCCGCTGATCCCCTGGGCACCTCCCACTCGCCCCAGTCAGCAGCCCCCAGCCGCCTTTCCCCCTGTTGAGCCGGGACTACAACGCCACCCCAGGGGAGGTGGGACACATCCCACCCACCCCACAATCCCTGCCCACCCCCTCCCGTGCAGTGGCTGTGAAGGAGAAAGGGATTGATTAGTAACAACAATATTCCCCGTTAACATTACGTAAACCGGACGGAGCCGGCCGGGTGGTGACCAGCTGTAAGGGTTGATGACCACCATTCCCTGATTGACCGTGCTTCCTAATCTGACCACGTGTGGCGCTCCGATCGCCGAGGGTTTCCGTGTGGGTGAGTACAGTAGAGCCCCGCGTAAGCGGCCACCATCCGTTCCTGGCCAAAGTGTCCGGTAACGCGGGGTTTTCTAGTTTTCTCCGGGCCAATATGTAAGTGTAAGGCCTGGCGTCCCCCTACTACGATAGATATTTAGACCTATCGATATGGCACCGATACAAAAAGCAAAATCGTAGACATACGTCTAGACATGTCAATCCACCACGCATTGTATGGTTTTTTATCGGTGTCTAATCGCAAAAACGTGGTCAACTGCCCCAATATTAAGTGACCTTCCTACGCGATTTTGATTTTTTATCGGGAGGTGCATCGTAGACCATATCGTAGCTATATCATAGTAGATGGACGCCGGGCTTTATAGTGATATATAGAGAAGACAGAGGCGATGGTAGATATGAAATCCATTTTCCAATATCTTAATTGGATCCGAAATTATTAAACTAGAGGTGACTCATAAGTAAGTAGTTTATATAGTAAAATGATACATTGCATAACATATATCATAATATTAAACTACCACCCAACACATATTGGAGAATTGATGAGAAATGATATGACATGGTTTCTGACGCATGGTGTGACTTTGGTATAAGATAATATGAATAGGATTAGGTACCTATACACTGAATTACACAATGTATTTTCTATGAATATACTTATACTTATTCATAAAAGTAACACAGATTAATCTGTTATTAGTAGGCTGTCTGTCGGAGGTGCCCGCTTACACAGGCTTATGGGCCTTTTCGTACCGAAATAACTGTCCGCTTACGCGAGGTGTTCGCTTATGCGAGGACTCCGCTTATGCGAGCACTCCGCTTTCGCGGGGTTGAATTAAACATCTAATAGAGGAGAAGACTTCCGTTCCGAGAAGAAGTTACCGCTTACGCCGGGTGTTCGCTAACGCAGGGTGACCGCTTACGCGTGGTGTCCGTTAGGCAGGGTTCTACTGTAGGTGGAGAGGGGAGGGGGGGGATTGGGGGTCAATGTTCAGCGATAAGTCCCCGCCTGGTATTTACAACACACCACAGGTGGGTGTAGTGTAATCACAGGTAGGTGTCTGTGGGTAATCACAGCCCAGCAGATAATCTCCCACCTCGCGCGAAGATCAAGGTCATGTTGGCGCAGGTGTGTGCCGACAGGTGGCGATAGTAAACCGGAAGTGGTGGCGCATCTGGAATCAGAGACGCTGACGGGAGGCCGGAAGTGACGGGGCTTCATGGTGAGACCTGCAGACTGCTGTGCGCCAAGAATGTGCTCAAATCTCGTCAGTATCCCTCTAGGGGCAGGCCATGAAACCGTGAAATATCTCCAGGTGACAGAGGCTCTCAACGATCCTGGGGCCCGTTTGATAAACTAGGATTTTTTTTTTCTTTATTGCACAGAAAAATGTACATAAATGGCCTCTGCCATGGCAGGTATTCTGACCATTCTAATCATACATGTAGGTCCTATGCACAGATTTCATAGAAACCACAAAGGGAGTGTGTGTGGACATACCCGACGCATACGTATGTGTTTTATGCTCCGGGGTGCATACGGATAAATAGTGTGTACGGAAACTTTGCGCATAATCAAAATAAACTGATATCGACAAGTGGTTGTATGCTCCTCAGAGTTGAGTCTACGTTCGGATAATACTGCGCATCAACTCCTCGGAGCAAACGTCTACTTTTAGCAGAAACCAGCCAATATTGTGTATGTATGCCATAAAGACTCAGGGATAATATGGGCCAACTGTATTAAACATGGACGACCTTATGGACGGCCAATACTGTCTTAGCAAACAAACTATTAGTGAACGATAATCCTTTTACAAGGTACAGAAATGGGTCTTTATCTACTATCCTAAATTATTAAACTGACCCCAGTTCATCGGGTGTTTTGTTACCACTTGAAATACGAGGTATGTGTATAAAGGAATTAATAATTTTCTTCATGAAAGCTGAATTCAATACGGAATTTGAGTATATAATTGCGATACAGAACGAGACATTGTAAACTGACAATTATCACAATTGATGATATAAACACATACAGGTGTAAATATGTAATAGATATCGGAAGCAACCTTCACCATGATAATGATTAACGAGTATCGAAATATATGTACCATGAAATACCTATCCGCCTAACCTGGATTCGGAGAACTAGTGGCATATTAGTGAATCAGAATGATTTCAGGAAATGTCACCCAAGAGGAAATGATAACTTACTTCTTTTGCTTCTTGTAAATGTAATTTCTCAGAGGCCGACTCTGAGCTGGGCTTCCATACATATCCGTTTGTACTAAAATAATCTCTACAATGACACATCAGATTTCATATAAGAATTAGTATTAAGCAAAACGATACATAACAGCATGTATATATATATATATATATATATATATATATATATATATATATATATATATATATATATATATATATATATAATCCAGTGGGTTCGAAGGGGAGGACGGTTGAGGTCGTTTCTGGGTGATTAAAGACAAATGCTGGTAGTTGGGTGATTTCTAAATTCTATTGAGTTTTGCAAATAACTCTGGATAATACAAGTTCCAGATATCAGCAACTAGATAATGCATAGAAAATGGCATGTCACCATGCTAACTTTTATGGGAGGGCCATCTGAAAATGTAAGTGCTTAACTATTGGTGTTTATGGGAAAATGCAATATTTTCATGAAATCAGATGGCAGCAGTAGTGTTAATTGAGTAGCAACAGGGGGAGCTTCGATACCTACCCGCATTTGTCTTTAAGGCCCGGCGTCCACCTACTACGATAGAATCGTAGACCTCCCGATATTGCACAGATACGTTATCTCGCTTAGGTCCGGCGTCCACCTGCTACGATATGGCTCTGATATGGTCTACGATGCACCTTCTGATAAAACAAATCAAGATCGCGTCGGAAGGTTACCTAATATCGGGGCAGTTGACCACGTTTCTGCGATTAGACACCGATAAAAAACCCATACAATACATGGTTGATTGGCATGTTTAGACATATGTCTACGATTTTGCACCTTCCCGATTTGCCCCCGATATTTGCTTTTTGTATCGGTGCCATACCGGCAGGTCTAAATTTCTATCGTAGTAGGTGGACGCCAGGCCTAAGGACAACAATACCCCACCAGTGGATTATACTGATACTGACCACCAAGCAGACCTTACGTTCCTTAAAGACCAACATGTGTGGGACAACTCATCTTTCATATGTTACATAATCCGATTCTAAATGAGATAATTGAATGAAAATGAAGATTTATATTTCAGATGGCAACCATAGTGTAAATAAATGAAATAAGAAGAACACAATAAATCCTCCATAACAACGGAATTCTCGCAATTGAATTCGTTCATCTGTGCTTCACAACCCTCAAACTCTCTCCCAATGTCTCAGAAATACCATGGTCTCGAAAACCTTTGATCCCTCGCCTGTCCCTAGCGGCCGGCTTGGGTACTACTCACGGCACCGAGGCCACACACTTGAGCCGTGGGAACATGCCGGGCGTCCACCAAGTCAGTCATGTTTGTGTACTGTCGACCACGTCGGACTTTATTGTAAACGCAGCGGTCACCATCTGTTGCAGAATTTCCCCGGCCGCGTAACCCGACATAAGGCGGCGGAGCACCGTGCAAACACGGCCGGTGGTGCAGGGACATTTCCACGGGCCCCACACGCTGCCAGGCAATCTTCCAGTGTCACTACAATTTATTTTGTTTACAGGAATGGGCAATAAACAATTGGACAGCGTCGGCGCGTGCGCACAAAGAGCTAGTTACCCACTCTCCTGGCAGAGATCCTGTGCTCTACTTCCAGCGGGCGCTGCCTGTTTAGGACAAAATCTGTCCCATCCGTCAGTTCTTCAAATATCCTAAATTCTTAGTGCCTTGGGTAGTATATTTATGTCCTACTTGTTACTGGAGACGCACACATATCTCTGGTAAATAATATGCACTCATTTCTGTTAGTTGTTATTTCAAACCAGCGCTACCGCCGCGAAAGATGTGGGAGGAGAGTGCTAGTTACCTCTAGCGTCTCTCCGCGGTTTCCGGGCTGCGCTGTCGGCCGGCGTGCTCCTAACGTACCTTGTTGGTGCCGATAGTAACCAGCGGAAGAGGGACGCTGGGTGATGGATCATACACCGTGATTACGTCATCACTAATTACAGCGTCCCAGGGAGATGTAAGATATTAGTCAGCCACCTTATATGGTCAGCCGCATGAATAATGGAGATCGGTTTTAGCCACTCCTAAATGATTCAGTCAGTATTTGGTGAGTGTTCAATCGGGGAATGCGTTTAGCGAAATGACATCACAGTTTACCTGAGAGTGGGAGTATATTTGAGGTTACGTCATAATTAATTCTGACCAAGCACTGTGTTTGAGTGGCAGATCTAGGTTTGATTCATAGAAAGATATGCGGGGAATTAAAGAGGAAACCAACAGGTTTTGGTCCAAGTCCTCATTCTCCACGAGTTAAATAAGGAGTGATATGAACGAGGGAACAGCCGAGTGAATATCACATAGCGTTCAAACAGGTTAGAGAACAATGACTTTGACCCAAAACGAGTTGCTTTCTATAATTATATCACCCATGTACACACTAAAAGACACGCAGGATACTGACCATGGAGAACGGACTGCAATACTCGTAGGGGCATGGAGAACACGTTTCAAATGTTACAAAAATGGGACAAAAATACCAGGGGTGAGATAATATCATGAAACATCACAAAATTCCATATGATAGTTTAGATGGCGTGAGTTATCTTTGTGGAATGATATCAAGAAGCAGAGCTGAGTAATATCTGTAGCAGACGTCAATGAACGCCATGTTTACAGTTATATGAAATTGAGAGATGTTTAGAATTAATCCTACCCTGTCACATGTTTTTAACGTCATATGTCACCATTAGCATATGAATATGTTATGACATAATTATGCCATACAGGCACACCATGTTAAGTATATATAGATGTATATGAGGAGTGAGATAAAGAACAATGACGTTGATCAAAACTAGTTGCTTTTCGTATCTAACCCACCCCTGTACACACCAAAAGAATGGACCACACCCAGGATATACAGACCATGGCGAACGGACTGCAATACTCATAGGGGCATGGAGAACGAGTTCCTGATGTTAAGCCCATAGGACAAAAATACCAGGAGGAGATAAAGGACGGTGAGATCTGGCTGCTGGAGGTAGCTACTTGAGGCCCTGTAAGAGCTTCAGGTCGTCGGGCGGGCGGGCGGTGGGTGAGCAGGGGGGTGGGGGAGGGCAACGGAACGCGCAGCGACCAAAGTCCAGCGTCCTGCGCGTCGTTCCGGTGCTAACCACCGGCGTCCCTTTGTGTACAGACCCTCTCCTGCCCGGACGCCACACACCACGTGCCTGCGTTCCTCGAACAAGCTTCCTGGAACGCCGCGAGACAGGTGAGCGTCGGAACGGACCAATCAGCGGGCGGCTTACTGCGGGAATTACTCACTCGGAACACGGACAGACGACAACCGGCGTGTGGATACTGCCGTGTTTCCCGCGTGCTGCCAGCAACTGGTAGCAGCAGCCCGCCAAATCATCACTCACTGAGGTAAAGTCGTCTGCTAATACTCTCATATCTTTCCCTTACTCATCCTGGCATTTAAACTCAACAAGCGCACAGCTCGCACGGGTGCCTTGCGGGGATTTAAGTCGGCGGTGCGTGGTATTGTTGTTGTTTGGAGAAGCAGGGAGGGGGTTGGGAGGGAGGGAGGGAGGAGGCAGTGGTGTCCATTGTTGCGAGAAGTCGGCATCGGCCGCCTGTGTGACAAAGGCACGCGCACGTGGCTCGCGTACAAAGAGGCAGTGGTGGGCGTGGCCTAAACGAATGAGTGACAGGTCGGCGGTCTGTGACAGGCCTGCTGCCGTGGGGGACATTATAAAAGCGTGGTAACAAAACTGAGCCCCCAGATGGGCCCACATGCTTGAGCTGGGAAGTACACAACCATGGCTGCTAGTGAACACTTTGGCTTCCCTTACACGACACATCAATGATAGCACTGAGATACCAGCAGGGACAGCATAGCGACACATCTCATATAGGCTTCATTGGATCTCTCTGTAAGTATACATACACCTGCCATCATACATGTACTATAGTGAAACTATCATAGGATTATAGCCGACACTCCTCACCGTTACAAAGTTTCCTCAGTACTTAGACCGAGGCTGATGCGTCGGTGACAGTTATCATTGCCTGTTATTGACATTGCCTTCAGGTTGATGACGCACGTTCCGCTCTTTGTATTTCATTATATTTTCTGTTTTTTGTTTTTTTAGTTGGCGTCTGCACCACGGACGTGTACCACCCAGCCAGCAACCAACCCACCGGGCACCACTATTGACACCAGACAAGAAGTGGGCGTGTTAACAAATCAACTTTAAAAATCCCCAGTCCTACTTGATCACCATGCCGCGAGGATTCCTTGTGAAGCGGCAAAAGTCCAGCAATGCCTTTTCCTACCGTGTCCGGCACAACTCCGAGGAGGACCGGAGCGACAGCGGGTCCGAGCCGGAGAATTGGTACGCCACCACCACACACCCATTCGGCTCCCCCGACTCGGGCTACTGCCAAAGCCCGGTGTCGCTCACCTTCAAGGATCCCGGGATGCGTATTCTGTCGGCCGGGTACCCGGACTTGACCACCGGCGGGCCGGGCGGCGGCATCGGCGGCGGGCGGAGCAAGTCGCAGCCGTCCCCACGGTTAGGGAAGGACCTGGAGACGGAGACCCTTATGGACTACAGCACTAGCGCCACGGACAGTACGGCCACAACCACCACCACCACCAGCAGCAGCACGTATCATGGGAATGAGCGTAGCCGTACTGACAACCCAGGGGTTATACTACCGGACGTTAATGATAATCTCCAGCGGGGCCCTCCAGGTGCGCCCCAGGAGGAAGCAACCCTCGGAAACCCATCCCGGGCCCCCGTCGCGGATACCACCAGGTACCCGAGTGATCTGACACGCAGCTATAACATCCTCGCCGATCTGTACGCCACACAGGGTAAATACCACCACCCCCTGCACTACCCCGGGCAGTACCCCATACCGCACCGCCCCGTGGAGCGGCTCCCGGCCCCCGCCGCCGCCCCCCAGGAGGAGGTGATGATGGACACGGGGCGACCCGAGTCCACGTGTTCCTCCAGTCCTCGCTCCTCCCCCGCGCCCAGTGTGGGGACCCCCACGCATACACAGCAAGGCTCCCCGTTCTACTTCTCAAACTTTGACCGTCTCAGTGTGTCTTCCCCTGGAGGTAGCAGCAAGACCGCCAACCCCTGCTCCTCCAAGGCAGCGGCGGTGGTGGCCTCTCCAGGCACGCCCGGGAGCCCCAGCAAGAAGCGGCCGGCCAGTCAGAGCAGCAGCGGTGAATCCAAGCCCAAGACACCCAAGAAGTCTAAGGCCGTGCGGAAGATTAAGTTCGAGTTGGAGGACAAGTCGTCTCCTGTATCGGGTACGTTTATCCGGGACATGGAGGATATGGCGGATCAGTCCGGGGGCACGGTTGTGTGTGGGGACATCGACAGTACCCTTAACATGGTTGAGGTGACCCCAGAGGCACGACAGGAGCTGGAGAAGATCGAGAACAAGATCGGCGACTATGTGTGCCAACTGTGTAAGGAGTTCTACTCTGATGCTTTCCAGTTGGCACAGCACAAGTGCTCGCGGATCGTGCATATCGAGTACCGCTGCCCGGAGTGTGATAAGCTCTTCAACTGCCCGGCCAACCTGGCCTCCCACCGCCGCTGGCACAAGCCTAGGCCCAGCAACACCACCACCGCGAACAGCAGCAAAGGCAGCAGTAACAACAGCAATAATAACAATAATAACAATAACAAAAACAACAACAATAATAACAATAATAATAACAACAACAATCGTATTACCACTGAGGTGACGACGACGGGTAAGACCATGGAGGAGAAACCCATGCAGTTGGTAGAAGGAGGAGGGGGAGTGGCACGGAGGACACCTTCCCCAGGGGCAGACTCCAACGAGGGACTCTTTGAATGTGAGCAATGCGGCAAGAAGTTCAGGCGGCAAGCGTACCTCCGTAAACACATAGCGAGTCACGCGGACGAGCGCCCTTACCCGTGTCAGTTCTGCGGCAAGGTGCTGCGCTCCGAAACAGCACGCGCCAAGCACGTGCTCCAGCACGCCGTCGGCGCGGTCGCTGTCGGCGCCAAGGACTTCCCGTGCGGCGTGTGTGGCGCCGTGTTTCCCTCCAGGCCCGCCCTGGAGCGCCACGCTCGCCTACACACGTCGGAGGTGTACTCCTGTAAGTACTGCTCCAATACCTTCTACAGCTCCCCAGGACTCACGCGCCATATCAATAAGTGTCACCCATCGGAGAACCGCCAGGTGATATTGCTGCAGATGCCGGTCAACCGCCCGTGCTAGCTTACAGCTGCCAGACACAGACTGTTGTCCTAGCATCAAGTGTGACCCGTAAGACTTCATCATCCCTCCGTCAATGTATATAGATATATATATTTGATTTATTTTTGTCTACACCCAAAGTGTGCTTCGAGAGTTGTGTGTCATTGAGAGAGAGAGCGTACACACGTGTATTTTGTACGTGGTTTATAGTATCCCTGTAAGGTTATATTATCACTAGGCCGGCAGCCGGGAAGGCATTATAAACATTGGGGGTTTCCCATAAACTCTGACTCATCGATACAACAAAGTGGGAGTGTCTCGCTGCCCCCTGGTCTCCCCCACATCTCTCCTCCCCTTACACTAGTGACCAAAAGGATCTCCTGTCAACAGTTAGATTATACCACTCGTCGCCTCCCGAGACTTTTAGTTCTCCAGTGGTAACAACACCCAGTGTCGCTGTTGTGTATTGCGCTTATACTGGAGCGGACCAAAGTGTGTGGTACGGTGAGGTTGAAGTTCATCACACGGGGGCTGCCATGGAACCAGGTGTCTACGCTGGAATCGTCAGGACAAGGCTGGCACGACAAGAGGGTCCCGCGAACAAAGCAAGGGGGTGTGGGCAACCATGCGTGACACTGACTAATAACAATGGTAACGTGGTTGTCAGTCTGGCCCCATGGCCCGCACCTCCCCCCACCCCCTCCTCCTCCTCCACCCAGCCTGATACCAGGAGACCCACACAAAGCATAGCAGGACGCATCACGCCTCATTCACAAGGTGGGAACGGTCAATCTAGTCTAAATAATGCAGGTGAGAAGCGGTGTTTCCTGTACTAGTCAGTTAGACCCATGGTTACCTTATGTTCTGCTATTTGCCATGTGCTAACCCCCATCTGGGTGTACTACTCACACACCGCATGTTTCATCGGGCAAGGATAGGGTGAGAGTATGGAGTGTATTTTACATGCACGTTATAATAAAGGGGAACAATGTATTTATTGATAATGAAAAGAGACTTAAGACTTGAACGAGAGACTTATTTATCTCCCTTGTGAGCTGGGGAAGTGGTAAGGTGGTAACCGTTGTCGTTGGGATATATTTGTTAACAATGTTAACAACTGGAGTTTTATGTGTGTGTGACGGTCATAACCCCACCATTGTTATTATCCGTATTGTGGCCAATCTGACTATAACACTCTCCAGCTACTATTAAACCAGTGTCAGCCACATGGGGAAAAAAGTATTTTTGTACCAAGTGAAAGAGTCTATCTATGTGTATGTACAGAGTAAGAACATTAACTAAGAGGAGTTTATGGTTGTGTTTTATATTATAACCATTGTCTATCTTCATTGTGATGCCCACCTACCTGGCTGGATCTACTGGGGTGGTGATCATCTTTGTCCGTTAGTGGGGGTGGAATGGGGTGACGAAGGGGTAGGGGTGTGACTCAGGTGGGAGCTGACATCACCCCCTCCCTCTTCCCACCCCCACACTCATCATTACCCCTGTGAAAACGACGCTCTGAGTCAACCCAACTCTGTACCTAAACTGCGCTCAAGCAGTGGGCAATTGACGCGTCAAACGCTACCCACTAGTCACCATGGAACCCCTCAAACGGTATTATCTCATATTGTCTTTTATAGTATTTTACTATATATATTTTTTGTTTCTTTTTGTTGATAAATATCGTGTTTACACATACCCCCCTATTTTTTTGTCACAGTTCTAGATGAAGATCAAAACTGGAGTACGTATAGATGGAGTTATCTTTTTTATATGCCCCTATATTTATATATGATGCATACATATATACACCCCAGTGTTTTGGATGGATTATCTTGTACGTGTGTTTTGAGCTGATATCAGATCTGATTAGTGGGATATAATGATTAGGTGTTGTTCTAGTCACACCGGGTATGAAGGTGGTGGGGTGGGGTGGAGTCGGGGTGGGCCCAGCCAGAGCAACTAATGCTTTGTGTACTGGTACCCCATGTACCTTGAGTGACTCACTGGTGAGGTATGGTACCCCTACACGACTGGCGTCACCCCCTTCCACCACCCCACCCTCATCCACACCCCTGTTGAAACACTCCTCTCTTGTTTAGATGGTTTCCCCAAGTAACGTGTTAACTGGCCATTTCCTCGACAAAATTATGACTTAGTCTGGGAAGGTCTTGTGATCACAACGTTTGACATTCACTGTGCTGCCTTAATCGTTTCCTTGTACTTCTTACTGTCCAGGTATGTACCCTGTGAAGTACCCGAGTATTATATACACACTTTCCTATATCTGAAAACAAAGAAAGACCTCGATCTTTCTCGCTCACCAGTCAACGGCCCATATTCAAATGTTTTAGTTTTTTTTTTTTTTTTTTACAATTTCCCCCACAGTCATGAGTTGGTATGTTTACTACATATTGTTTTATCAATCAATTTTATTGCTCACCACTTTTATTTCAGTTTTAGTATTCATATATTTTTTTAGAATCTTAGTTCATACGCGGTGTCTTTTGACAGCGTTTATAGTAATTTATTCTAATGTATTTATATTTATGTGTAATATTTCCCCGCTTTATTTATTGATGTAATATTTGGTATGATGATGATTTTTGTCTGGTCAGTTGTACATTTCATAGTTATATGATTTGTTTTTCATAATTAAGTCTCGCATTTGTTGTTTAAATGTTGGATGGTTTTTATATCGTCCTTCTTAATTATTGGTTCGTTTATAGTCATTTCCCCATATTGGGAAACGTATGTTCTGCTTTGTTTGGGCCATACACGTGCAATATACAAACTTGATATCTCGATTTGCTTTCATGCTCAAAGCGTGACTTAGTCAATGAATTGTATTGAAGAGCGTATAGAATGTAAAGAACTATTTTTCTTCAACTGAGAAATTTGAAAAAAAAGGCGTGAATGACGGAAGTATTTGCACTGAGAGGTTTATATTTTGTCACCTATTCTCTGTCGAAATTCCGGATACATTTAACGAGTTCATTATTGTTCTAGCGAAACAAAATCTCAAGAAAGTGCTTCATATTTCTGTGAGGAAGAAATCTGTGCATTATGTTTGCTCTCGTGGCATGCCTTGATACGTCAAGGAAGAACTAGTCTTAGAGATATTTATAGAGCATCATCATGTATTGCTTATTAGGCTTGTTACAGGTGGACCGTTAGCGTTGGCCACCATATTGTATATTTGTTGTATATACAAAAAAACTATTATCATGGTTCTCTTTGAAATGTCATTTATTAAATGTCAGCAAGGCACAATTTCACTGGACATTCTCGCGAGACACAAGCAAAAGCCCTTCCTCTGTGCCATTTTGAGGTCATATCAAGAAACGTCGTGAAATTTCATATAATAGCTTACATGGCATGAGTTGTTTTTGCGGAATGACATCACTAAGCGGAGCTGAGTGATATCTGAAGCAGACGACAACGAACACCTTATAAATGCTCATATGAAATTGAGTGATGTTTAGATTTTATCCTACCCCGTCACAAGTTTTCAACTTCATATGTCGTGCGTGGCATATAAATATTTATGGCATAACCGTGGCATACAGTCACACCATGTTAAGTCTATGGAGATTCATATGAGGGGTAGGATAATGCTGTTATCTACAATAACGCGGAAGCGACAAATATGTCATTATCCTAAATCAGCTACACATTCATAAGAATGGAAGCGATGTTTTGCCAAACGATCTCTGGCTGTCTAAAGGACCACAAGAGTGCAATCAACACATTCTGTTCATGGGAACTAATGTAGCCAGATGGCGACGTTATTTAGACGTTTTGTGGCGATGCAACGAGCCACAACGCATGTCGGTCCGACCGTCAAATGTCAACAAGGTATTACTACTCTTAATAACGATGACCATATTGAAGGATATGTGTTGTGATACAAAGAAGGAAAGACAATAAAGTTTGAAAATAATATTCGATCAGTTTGTTATCTTTTGTTCCATTTTATTTATTCAGGAAAAAAGGACGTTGTACATTCACTACATCAATGCAGCGCTCTTCCTAGCACTAAATTAATATTGATATTATTCCGTTACGATTGTTTATTAGCTTCATTATCATATATCATTTGATAATAATTCACCCTGCAGAGTTGTGCATGCAATACGAAATTGAACACTTTTCTAATCTACTCTGGTCTTCATCAATTCACATAATATATCTTACATCACCATGATAACATTAATGCAACAAATTAGAATACAGGGGAGATGGAAAAAGACCGGTTCTGTCACAATAATAGCGTGTTGGCAATGGAACAACTACAATTTGATAATTACAAGTTGAATTTGTCGTCTACAGCCTTCCCGGTAGCACACACAAGGGGGGTGGGGGGGGGGGAGGGGGCGGCGCACCCCTGGTTTTTTGATAATTAGATTGGCGCACGGGAATGACGCGTCCCAGAATGTCACGTGGTCATACGGGTCCTGAAAAGTAAACGACGCCGATACCGCGCGTCTCTCCAGCGTTCGTTCCGGACCTCTATTTCCGACTGAGTCCGGGTTTCAGCAGAGGAACGTGAAGGCGGGGGGTGGGGGGGATATGGGCTGACAGACCGGGTGTTTACACTGGACAACCAAAACGTAACTGTAGATCCTCTAGCTAATAGTCGTCAGGTGGTGCTCGATTACGTAATATCGGCCGCAATAGTCAAGAATAAAACCCAAGAATTTCCTCAAGCGTTGATACTTTTTATATGTACCGATTCCTAGCCATTGACAACAGCTGAAAGTCGCCTGGTGGTCCGGAATTCAGGAACCACCGCCTATAATCGTCTAGTGTAAACGCCGCGGAAAATTCGGGGAAGAGGGAGGCATGCTTGTTTGTAAGGTGGAGGGGGCAGATGGGACCGGAGACAAGAGTCCTCCCGGGGCCCTCCAGCCATGTGCGGTCTGTTGCCGCCGCCGTGACGTGGTGGGAGCCGGCGGCGGTGCTGGTAGAGCCAGGAGCAGCCCGGGTTTGGTTGTGGTCGGTGAGCAGGGGGGTGGGGGGAGAGTGTAGACCTGCTCAAGTCTTTGGTTATGAGCTTTCATTAAATGTGATAAAACTGCATGGATTATATCACAACAACCAACAACTCTTGGGGCCCGTTTAATAATCTAGGATCGTACATGTAGACCTTTTTCTGTTTGCCATAGAGATCCAGGGACGATGTGGGTCAACATCATTCAGTACATATGGACGACCTTATGGACGGATGATACAATCTTAGCAAACAGACTTCAATAGCATTGAACGATAATCATTGCACGAGGCACAGAAAGGGGTCTTCATGTATGATTCTAGATTATTAAACGGGTCCCTGATTTTAAAGTGAAGGTGGTACTTAATGATACTTGTTGCTTATACATGAGTTTTGAGATGACGTTTCGGGCAATGTTGGCCTTCTTCAGGTGTTCACACTCTCCTCCTACAAGCACTGAAGTACATTTTGGGAGCAAGAAAATTACAATACTAGTGTTTCTATAGCTACTACATTAGTTACTAAATTATATCCTCTTTAGCGTGCTTCTGTTCTTCATTTTGGAGATCAAGCTAACACTTTCATTAAATGTTTAAACAGAATCAGAATAAAGTTCTTGTATTTATTTTAGTCTGGTATAAATGTCCCATATGCTCAGCATTGGGAACTCGTTCTCCATGCCCCTACAAGTATTGCACCCCGTACTCCATGGTCTATATCCTGTGTGTTGACTATTCTTAAAGTGTTCAGGGTTAGATAAATAGAGCACAGAAAGGAACTCATTTGGATCAAAGTCATTGTCATCCCACTTGTTTGAGTGCTATGTTATTTTCACTCGGCTGTCGCCTCGTTCATATCAGTCTGCATCAAACTTGTAGAGAACAAAGAATTCTACCAAAACTTGGTGGTTTGTTCTTTAGTATTCCATTCTTACTGGCCCATCACACAGAAGTAGGGTGTGGGGAGGGGTAAAGTGCTGGTTCCACCAACACGATGGATTTACCGTGTCATATCTCGGTATTTCTTGTTATATCTTACATTGTTGCAATATATATTTACCTCCTTTCGCGACACGTTGTACTGTGTGTACTGTTTTGCGATGCCATGTATAATTTGGTGCTCCAACACAGTGATGCCTCAATACATATCGCGGCATACTGCGGCATATCGCGACAAGTATGCGGCGAAAATGCTTAACCAGACCGAGGCATCGCAGCAAATATGCACGTGTACGATTATTCAAAACCTAGCAAGATTTAGCAAGCCAACCTAATCGTGACTAATTTCGCTATATCTTGTGTGTTGGTGGAACCAGTTCTTAAAGCAGGCGGTGATGCGGTGGCGGTGGCGGTGGGCAGGGAGGGGTAGGATACAGGGACTGAGGCCAGTCTAGTGGGGATGGGGAGAGTGTAGGGAGGGAGGGGTGCAGGGAGAGGTGGCAGCCGGCACGCGACACGCTCAGTCACACACGGCCGACGCACGTGGGCACGGGCACGTGCTTTGTGCGTGAGGCTGGAGATGTAGTCACGGCCAACAACGGGGCCTTTGTCAAAACTCCCCCCGTTTCGGAATCGGATTCAGGTTGGATGGTACTCGCTCAAGTTTTCCCCCACTTTCTCATCGCTGTTTTTCCTTTCTTTCCTTTTTTTTAAAATATTATTATTATCATTTTTTATTCTTCATAAAAGTTGACTTCATTACAATGTTTGAGGAATATTCAACCGCAATAATGAAATGAGTGGGTGTGACATGGGTCACCTGACCGCACACAAATACATATATATTCTCACCCGTATTCAAAATGAGCATTAATTCAATTTTAGATATGCTGGAGGTGATTAAGGCAAAATACTTTGCATTTTTAATGGTTCTCATATCAATTCCTGGTGAAATTTTTCTGGGGAAATATTTTCTCACTAAGAAATGACAAAATCTTTTTTTCGTTTCAACGTGAGCAAAATGTCAACATTCTCATATCATTTCCCTTTCATAATAAGAATTTCGAGATAAACTTATCTAAACAATTTAGTCTTCCTTCCCTTTCCTCCCCTGAAATTAGTGAAGGTGTTGCACCAAGCAACAAAACAGAGGATTAGTCACGTGAGGACGCATTTATCACGACACAGATGACCTCTGACCTCACTGACACACTTCGCCTGTTCCTGGTAGACACTGGTTAGACTGGTGCCAGCCCGGCGGCTACCCTCCCCCCTTTCTCCTCCCGGCCCAGGCACCCTACCCTCCCCTTCTCCATCCATTCCCACCCACCACTTGCAACCAGAGCTACACAAAGTTAGCTCTGGTCTGGTTAAATAAGCGGCCGCCTTGACCCAGTAGCGGGACCTGTTTGTTACTCTCCTACCAGATATTTCGTACTGCTTGGAGAGTATGCAACCACGAAGCCAATTTTCCATTTTTTCCTGTGTATTTTTTTCAAAACATAATGATATAAATCATGGTGTCTTTATCAATTTATTAGCTATGAATATTTCATATTTAAGTGCTTATCCCACCAACACACAAGAAATAGCGAGATTAGTCACGATTTGGTTGACTTGCTAAATCTTATTGAGGTGTCGCAGTGGTGGAGCACCAAAGTATACACATGGCATCATGAAAAAAGTAAACGTGTATATCATCATGTGCGACGTATCGCAACAAAGGAGGTAAGACATATCGCGACACTATGAGCACACACCTCCAGATACCGTATGGGATTTAACCCGACCGACCCCTATATCGTAGATCAGCTACCAAACTGAGCTTTGGTGCCAATCTACCCACCACTATGAGCTTCCCATTTTGTCCACCAGGAGGCGCAACTGTGTACACGCATGCGCGGCGGCCATGTCGGTACATAAACGCGCGTTTCACTCTGAACAATGACCGACGAGTAATTATTCATTAGTGAATCATAGGTATTTTGCGAGTCCCTTAAATTGTGGCGCTCCACTGAATATCGCCTGAAACTAACGATGGGAACATGTTATTAGGTGGTGACGGACTCAGCACAATGACTCCCCATTGGCTGTGTCTTTGCATATTCAATAGAAATGCGAGTGGGGAGATAATTGTAATCGGGTGAGTTCATGCGGACAGTAAAATTACCGGCGCGTGATTTGAGATACAATGAGTGACACCTTTGTATTTGTAATCAGATCGAGGGAATAAACAACTCGTTGTAATCATGCTGGTTCTAATGGTGTTGAAGACCTTGTGATCGTTAGAGAAACTGGTAGGATTGTGAGGAGCAAGATTTCTATACAACAATGGAGAATTCTAGAGGAAACCTATGGAAGACTATAGTCATAGATAGCCACATCCTAATCAACATCAACATGTTAGTAGGGTGTATACAATACATTATAAGCATGAGGGGAACTCGACCGTTCATGTGCATATAAGATATCATAGAGGAAACCTATGAAAGTTTACGGTCTGAGCTCGTATCCCATCGAGTTTGAATACTGAATTACAGGATTGAACAATTAGTTCCCAAATCGTCAGGAGTTACGAATTACATAATACCTCGGCCTGTCTCAGCCACGCAATCAAACGCCATTAATTACTAACGTTCCGTTGTCAGCGACTAGATTTATCAACAAATTTATAAACTTTTGGCCACCGATTTAGGAACATAGAAACCACAACTTGTTGGTGAAAAAATAACATCCGAAGGAGATGGTTCACAAATCATTGCCTGACCCTTGCCTAGCTGTGCCACATCTACCAATTATGGCCAACTCCATTAGGATGCCTCACCTGAGACAAATTACCGTCCGTTTGTCACCGACAAAGGTACATAAATGTTCCGAAATCGGTAGATGTGTATAACCTAAAAATGTGAATACATTTATGTACAAATATGTAATTTTTAAGTGAACAGGAACATTTATTACCCACCGATTACGGAGTCTCCATAGGAAATGTATAGGGCACCTGGAATTAGCTACCCGGAGATTCTGGCAAGTCAGAATCTCCTGCAGGAGATTCCGGAAAAATAGTCCTGTCCATAATGAGGTCGAATCATCATGTACTTTGAAATAAGCTCCTTGAAGGTTCATTCAATGTTAATTATTTAGAATCAATCATAATAATCTCATTTACCATCAGAAATCAATGTCATAACATACTTTGCATGTTAAAAGTACAGGTTAATGGCGAACTATATTATTGGTATAAGTCTACACCGAATTACTGCCACACTTGACAGTGCTGTGATGTCTGGAACTAAATGGCTTACAGAAACTTTTTAATTGCAATAGATTTGTTATTAATCTTGTAGGTGGGTAATAAAACAATAACGACTGGTTTTGTATACGAATGGCCGCAATCTCCTCGTAGTTGACGACGTAATATCCTCGCTAACCGCTCGGATATTACTACGCGTCAACTACTCGGAGATTACGTCCACTCGTACACAAAACCAGTCATTATTGCGTATGTATGGAAATCGATAACCACCACATAGTTTATATGATATTTGTTGTATGGACATTGACAAACTCTTTTATATTTATTAACTAAGAAAGAACTTGATGACTATTTGGTCTGTGTCCCCGTTGACCATCGAGTTTTCAGCGTGCAGTAATATGAACCAGATGATAGCCAAGTGAATATTCAGAAGTGCTCCAAATGAGACAGCAAACAGGGACTCAGACCACACACGAATATGTTTATGATCTTATCTTAGCCTGGTAATATTCATCTGTTTATCTCCCATTGAGTATGAGTTACCATACTCGCAAGCCTATTGAGTACAATTCCCTAAGGTTAAGCCTATGGACGTTTATACCAGGCTAAGATCAATTATGAGCTATAATTAATTCCAACGACCCCCACACTGAACCATCCTCCAACCACGACCACCACCGTACACTTCTATTCGATGGCAGGACGATAAGAGGGATCGGGCAGGGGTTTTTAAAACTTAGAAAGATAAAATAGTTGATCTTATTATGGTCTTTGTTGCATTCTCGTTACCTAAAGTTATCCGTCTTTATATAGGACGGTCTTACAAGACGATCAGGAAAATATCTTTAGCTTCAGTATTTTTTTAGGGTTTTATTTTTATTTATTTATTTTTTTTAATCTTTTTTTTTATAAAGTTTTACCTGTCCGTTGCTAGGCGGGTTTGATCCGTGATAACAAAAGGCCTTCAATTGAGATAGGAAAAAATTAAAACAATGAAAACTGCAAAATCCTACTCTGTTTACAAGGTAGAAACAATTTTTACTTGTTCTAAGGTCCCTATAATCCTCTCATGACACAGACTTGGACTGGAGTGCTCGAAGTCACTTATAATGTAGGAGGAGAGAAAAGGGAGGAGAGAGGAGGGAAAAAGGGGGGAGAAGGGAAAATGGGGAGGGGAAGAAAAGAAAAGGAGGGGGAGGGGGAGGGAAGGGAAAGAAGGGGGGAGGGGGAAGGGGAGAAAAAAAGGGGGGAAGGGGGAGAAAAAAGGGAGAGGGGGAAAGAGGGGAAAAGGGTGGGAAAAGAAAAGGGAGAAAATGGAAGGGGGAAAAAAAGGGAAAGGGGAAAAAAGGGGGGAAAAGGGGGAAGGGGGTAGGAATAAAGGGGGAAAAGAAAAAAAAGTGCAACAAACCAACTTGCCACTGAGCCAGAACCTAAATGTATATTCCTGTATGTATTTTCTGATATTGGATACTATATTGTACTTCGACGACACCACGTGGAAATATCTTTGTACTTGGATGACAACTTTTAACAGAAATAAAGTTGCTAAAACAAAAAAAAACCCACAAAAACTGCAAAATCTATCCCGGAATTCTGAGGACTACATTCAGAAAATGGACTGACACTCTGATCGTGGTTATTACCGCCTGAGGTTAGTCCTAATCGTGACCAGTATCGTTCTTAGTTTAAAAAAAAACAAAAAAACTCCTCCCTGTTCCCTGGCAGGTTGCCATGGAATTGAAGTAGGATTCCATTGGGAAATGGTAACTGAGCTTGTTGAGTCCTGGGGGGTGAGACCAGTAGATGCGGGCCCGTGAATGACTGTAAGAATCAACAATTACTGAATTTTTAGATTTCATTGTTCAAACCCAAAACATGGTGCATTTAATTTTTTCTGACAGAGTAAATTTTCTGACAGAGTAGAAAGTCTATTAACCCTTTTGTGTGTAACTTAAAAAGTGTTTTTAGCACAAATTAAAGTAATTAAGCAAACTGATGAGCAGGTTTGTAAGCTAGCAGGGTAATATGAATACACGCTTCAAAATAGGTTTTCAACATGTTTATATATATATATATATATATATATATATATATATATATATATATATATATATATATATACATATATATATATATATATATGTATGTATGTATATATATATATATATATATCTTTGCTGCAAAGACTAGACTCTTATATATGAGGAAATATACTTCGACAATAGAGGCTGGCCCTGACCCAAAAAACAAGGGCACAGGAAAAACGGACAGTAAAGGAATGATTCCACCAGAACGTGCGATATATCCCGATCATGACCCATTTGTTAACTCGCTAGGTCGGGATGACTCATGTGAGAATATCTGCAGTGGACTAGCACCTTTTGAGCGATAATAGGGGCTCCACAATAAGTAGTAAGTGCACGATCAAATCTTACAAGATTTTTTTTTAAATTCATTCATGAGCAAATTTGTATTCCTCAATCCGGGTTTACAATCACATCCAGACAGTACTCATTGACAGATTTATCAAGATGCAGCAAGGTGCTACAGGACACAGCCCGACCTTGCCAGCAAAAATAATCGTGCTAGTGGAATCCTGAAGCCGTTAAATCAGCGCGGACCAGTTAAAAGAAAAGGTCTAATCTGTTTGGGCAAGGATACTTTGAACTGTCTCCCTCTTGGAGTTCAAAATTGGGCGCTGTACAGTTATAAAAAAATATGTAAAGATGATAAACTAGAGTCTAGAAAGTATGTGTAAGAGACTAAAAGACTCATTTCTATCTCCATTATCTCATATCATTCTCTAAGTATTTTGCTATGAAGCTTGTTTTGGCAGAGAAAATGTATCTAATTGTACTATCTCACCCCTAGTATTTTCCCCCATAGACATAACATTGGGAACTCATATCCAATGTCCATTGATTATTTTACAAAAATCTCAATGGGGGATTATGTCACAAAGGTTTGCCTGTTAGTCAATGTAAAGCTTGAGATAAATTCAGAAACCCATTCAAGTTTAGGGTCAGAGCTCGATCCCATCTCCTTTGAATCACTACACAACTTATGTGGCTTCGCCTTGTGAATTACTACGCTATTCAAATTACATAGGATACGAGCTCTGACCGTAAACTTTCATAGGTTTCCTCTATATTACTCATGGATACCTGTTGATATATGCTCATAATTTCATTACGGATAATAGAATACATTTTATACACGTTTGAGGAAATGCTTGAGAAGGAACCAGATAACTAAAATTCGACAAGGCCTTTTAGAACGTCCTCCCTCACATTAAATATTGCCTAAATGTTAGAGGAGTAACAAATAGACTTCCAACTTGCTGCACAAAAAGTATCCCTTCACTATCTATATTCTATTCGCTGTGATATTGGGAAAGGAGCAGGGCGCCAGTGTCTCACAGTCTTAGAGGCATGGCCAGCTGGCCATAACCAATCACTCAAGATCGAAATACCTCAATACCCATTTGTCCGCGATATGTTTGGATTCTTGACTCAGTTGGTTGCAGAACCCACAATTTTTAATGGTTATTCATTTATAATTGCACGTTCATTCATCAATGATGAACATACCATTTGCTCCTACCTTACATATCCAGAAAAGTGTTCAGTTTCGGAATACCTTTATTACCGTCTAGTAACATCAAGGCACAGATGAAATCTGTTGATTCAGCTGCTCTCAGTAAAAAAACTACGCTTCCATAACCCGATAGTGGTAAGATATTGAAGCTCCAAGAGGACATTTGAGCTTTAAGTGTTTGAAAGAAAGGAGTTTAATCATCACGACGCTATATCTATAGACCCTTTTTACTTTCCTATCATCCAACGCGATCTACTGAAAAGTTGCACGTCCGCCGGTTAATGAAGTTCCTTGACAGGTGTTGAGACACGTGTCCAAGAACTTCATTTAGTTTTTTTACCTTTACTGCACTCTAATGCTTACCTGTGTCAAATTACGTAAAGTGGTTGTTTCCTGGTGGCATCTTCATTCAGACAACGTGATATTCCACTGAAACGGAATTCAAACCCTTGTTCAAAAATAGATGCAATTTGCTCATGTCTGTTGTACTTGGAAGCAATACTCTACAGACACGCTTATGTAGCCTTGTAACTTGAGTCAGATTTTCAAAACAATTTACCATTTCGAGAGCAATCTTTTGATTGCGATCGTAAAAAACACATGGAGCGTCATTTCACCACAAACAGTGCAGAATACTGTAATTTGTGATGACAAAGCACACTATGAGCTGACAGTTACTATGGTAAATAAAGTTTTGTACGGGAAAACCCGACAAAACCAGAGGCACGTTGAATAATCTAGGGTCCTACGTGTAGACTCTTTTCTGTATGCCATAGACAGCCAAGGACAATGTGGGTCAACTTTATTCAACACTTATAGATGACCTTATGGATGGCTGATACTGTCTTAGCAAACGAACTTAGATATTATCAAACGATAACCCTTGTACAAGGTACAAAAAGGTTCATTATGTAAGATCCTAGAGTATCAAATGGGAACCTGTGTCATTATACACGTGTCAAAGTTATTGGACATCTAGCCATCTGCACTCTTCCATAAAAGTACATATTGGTCCATGAATTGTTTCAGATAATTGCCTCGTGCTATAAGAAACATAACTAGTGTGCTCTGGAGGTGGCCATCTTGTCCCCCCCCCCCCTCTCTACTCTACTTCCGATGGGAAATGAATACATTCAACTGTAAGGATTAACTTCAAGAATCGTAGCCTCTACTCATCTAGTGTAAACGCCTGCTTAGGTGGACAGCAGAAAGTAACATGTTCCACCTTTAAGATCGTCTAGTGTAAACACTTGAGGTAATTCTTTGGTCGATGACTGTTAAGACCCATATTCAAGCACCACCTGACGACTATTGGCTAACGATCTACAGTCGTCATGTTTTAGTGTAAATACCGGGTAAGTCAGCATTTATACTAGGTGGGTTGGATGCCGATTCCTGATATTAACTCTGCCTAAACTACAGGTGAATGTATCTGTTCTCCTAGAAAATCTCGGGTAAAAAAGGGTTAAGTAAAAAGTGTTGGTTGACGATGCAGAACACACATTTTTTGGCCAAGACTTTAGGTGGTCGACGACTGAGATTTAACAGAATCGCCAGCTATCTAGATGAATAATTCAACCCGACTTGGAATAGTCGCCAGTCATCAGGTGGTCTACATAATCGCCAGGTGGTGCCAAATCTCGTTATCTTATGTAATCAGACGATCTGGAGTCGCCACGCACTTGGCGTTTACATTAAGCGATTTCTAGCCTTTTACGGCTGAAAGTCGTCAGGTGGTGCTAGATTCAAGGATCGCCACCTATAATAGTCTGGCGTAAATGCTGGGTGAACGACATTCCTTGAAAGTCTTGACGCACCCGCCCACTCACCAGCCCGCCAGCCATATGCACATGCAGTGCCACATCCAGCACTGCCTGCCCTCCTCCTGGCCAACTACCAAACATGCAGTGGCCTCCACCATCCCACCCACTCTCCGCAGTGCTCCCCACGCTCCTTCCCGCCCACCCTCCACAAATACAGTGACCCGCCACCCTCCCTCCCCCACACCTGCCTGCCCTCCACACATACAGCAGTGTATAACCTCACGCCCACCCACCCTCTACACATACAGCTCCACCCACCCTCCCGCCTGGCCATCCTCCACACATACAGTACCCCTGCCCGCCCGCCCGCCCGCCCTCTGAACATCCTGCAGCACCTAAACTCCTGCCCACCATCTGCACATACAGTTACACCCGCCCGCCCTCCCACCCACTCCCCTCTCCAAACATACAGCGGTGCCCAACTTCCCACCCACCCTCCACACATACAGTGGCCCCTGCCCACCCTCCACACATGCAGCACTGTCCACCCCCTGCCTGACTGCCCACTCTCTGCACATACAACGGCACCACCCCCTGCCTGCCTGCCCAGCCTCCGCACATACAGCGACACCTGTCTTCCTGCCTACCCAACCTCCGCACATACAGTGACCAACCCTCCCCACCCACCCTCCAAATATACAGTGCCACCCGCCCTCCTGCCTGCTCAACCTTGACCTGCCCTCCCGCCCGCCCACCCTCTGTACATACAGCAGCGCCCACCCTCCCGCCTGGCCATCCTCCACATATACAGTACCCCTGCCTGCCTGCCCCACTGCCCTCTGCACATACAGCGGCGCCCACCTTCCCACCGTCTGCACATAGAGCTCTACCCACCCTCATGCCTGGCCATCCTCCACATATACAGTACCCCTGCCTGCCCGCCCGCCCGCCATCCGCACATACAGCGGCGCCCACCTTCCCACCATCTGCACATAGAGCTCTACCCACCCTCATGCCTGGCCATCCTCCACATATACAGTACCCCTGCCTGCCCGCCCGCCCGCCATCCGCACATACAGCGGCGCCCACCTTCCCACCATCTGCACATAGAGCTCTACCCACCCTCATGCCTGGCCATCCTCCACATATACAGTACCCCTGCCTGCCCGCCCCACCGCCCTCTGCACATACAGCGGCGCCCACCTTCCCACCGTCTGCACATAGAGCTCTACCCACCCTCATGCCTGGCCATCCTCCACATATACAGTACCCCTGCCTGCCCGCCCGCCCGCCATCCGCACATACAGCGGCGCCCACCTTCCCACCGTCTGCACATAGGGCTCTACCCACCCTCCCGCCTGGCCATCCTCGACATATACAGTACCCCTGCCTGCCCGCCCGCCTGCCTGGCTATCCTCGACATATACAGTACCCCTGCCTGCCCACCCGCCCGCCCTCCGCACAGACAGTGGCACCCACCTTCCCGCCCTCTCCACATACAGCTAAACCTGCCCTCCCGCCTGGCCATCCTCCACATATACAGTATACCCCTGCCTGCCCACCCGCCCGCCCTCCACACATACAGTGGCACCCACCTTCCCCTGCTCTCCACATACAGCTCTACCCACCCTCCCACCTGGCCATCCTCCACATATACAGTACCCCTGCCTGCCCGCCTGCCCGCCATCCGCACATACAGCGCCGCCCGCCCGCCCGCCCGCACGTGCACACACGTACCCACGCACGCGAATGGCCCTCTATGGCTTCCAGATTGAATTACACCTGCGCTCCGCGAAGCCGTATGACGTTTAATTACTTTTGGAAAATTGAGAAATGTGTTGCCAATTGTTTTGTCTATTTTTTTTTTTAATTCAAAAAATAAAAGGTGACTGGATTGTAATGTGCATAGGTGGCTGGGTGCTTGATGATCCACCCCACAACTGTACCACCACTACCGCCACTGCCACCACCACCAGCTTTCGCATGTAATAGCTGGTGGTGTTTTAGGCAACACTTTGGACAAGAATTAAAAGATGGCGCTCCTATGGGGCCCAAAGAAATAGTTGTGTTTCTGTTTACCACTCCAAAAAAAGACTTAGGTAGATAGGGAAGGTTTTTTTCTTCCTTCCCGCTATCATAAACAATAATAACAATTACTCCCTTTTTTTCCCGTTTTATCTTTTTTGTAATTTCCTCCTTTCTTGGGCACTTAGATGGAAAGTTATGAGATGAACTAATAAATTCGGGGCCATCCATTGAGTATGTAGGCAGAATTTCGTAGTTATATACGATAATGTAGTTATCATAAGTTCTTGGTATACCCCTCGCTGAGAAATGTTTACCTAGGCTCTACAAAATATCCTCTTCATTGAAATAAGACGTGACCTCCTGCTTTTTAAATCTACGGTTCTTCTAGGTATCAAATGGTTTCGTACATCCTGACACAGATTTCTATTATCAATGCATTAATTATCCATCTAGCATTTCCTATAAGTAACTAGTTATATTTGTATTGCAATATCATGTGTGGATGCACCTTGGAAGTTAGTACACTATTAATCGCAAGGCCATGATCGGATAATTAGAAGGAAACTCATGAGATGAAAATAACTTGGTCTGTACTCCACCGAGTTTGACCATGGAGTAATTCACGAAGCGGAGTGAATTACACGGCAGTCAAAGGAGGTGTAGTGCGGACTAATTCATTTTCATCGAGTGGGTTTCTGATTTTATCTCACCTCGTGTAATCTCGATGGGGGAAATACCCAGAAACACACATATTTTTTTGGCCCTGTGGTCTATAATAATAGGGAACTGCATCGAGATCCATAGCCACTGACGATATGCCATGAATTTTGGTTGCGGAGTATTCTCACAAGGCAAAGCTGATTGGGATTGTGTAGCAAACCAAAATTCATGGCATATCGTCAGTGGCTATGGATCGAGTGCGGTTCAGATTTTTTTTCAAAATCTTTTTTTTATTATTTGCATAGACAGTTCTGCAGAAGCAGATCTTCCACTGTCCGTCAAAGAGATAAACATAACAATGATGAGATGATGGTTCCAAAAACCAACTGCATACCAGTTACAATATCACTTAACCTTTTATCTCACCACTATCACTGACTAATTGGCTAAGATTTGTGACACCATCCTGACTATTTTTCTACAATATTCCATGGGCGTTTAGTACGAGTCCCCAATGTGATGTCGAGGGGGGGGGGGGAGAGTAGCAGGGGTGGCGTAAATCACTAACGCTGTCTGCCTGCTATTACCACAGGAGAAGGTGATCTAACTGAAATCCGCGTTTGCTTTACGCGTGATTCAGCTGTTTGTATGCGCGCGAAGGCCTGGCGAGGGGTCCCTGTGGTGGTTGTGTGAGAGCGGGAGGACTAGGAGTCCAAGGTTCAAGCGAGCGATTAACAAGACGGTGTCGGTATCTGGGGGGAGTTTAAAGGGGGCGTCCACCAACCACGACAAGGCTACCACAATGGCTTTCCGACAAGGTCCACAGCAGGTCTACGATTGGAGACCTTGTTGTAGCCTTGTCGTGGTTGGTGGACCCCAGTTCCCGACAAGAGTGTACGACAAGGCCACGACAAGCTGCGACTTGAAGCTTGTCAGGGGCTTTCCGACAAGGTTACGACAAAATCGAGCATGTTCGATTTTTCTCCCGACTGGACCCTTGTCGTGGAGTGTCATGGCGTCGGGAGCGTGTCGCAGAGGCCTAAGATAGGAATTTTGGTTGAGCGTGCACTTCCCGATACGCCCCGACAACGGTGTCGCAGAGCCCCCCTTCTCACGGCAAGGCTGCGACAAGGCTGCGATTGGAACTTTCATGTCCGCACTTGTCGTAGCCTTGTCGTAGTCGGTGGATGCCCCACTTAACAATACGGTCCTAGGAGAGTTATGCCTGTAAGAGAGGTCCTAGGACAGTTTGTGTTTAACTATAAAGACAATCTTAGAGAGGGACTGTCTTAGCCAAGGATCTTAGCCAGATTGTCCAAAAGTGCTTAACAAGTTTGACCCACAATCTGTCCTCCACACACCCAAAAGTGTCCTTGATGGGGGACACCTATATAGGTGTCTTAGATGAATAAAATTCACAAAGAACAACCTCATTTATCAATTTAACTAGAGGAAATATGTATATTAATGTATGTAATACAAAATGACAGTGTTAGAGGGGAAATATCTTAAATATTCAGTTAGATTACAAATAATTATATAAGTTACCACAACCCCCACTATGTGGTACTACCTGCAGTTCTTAGGAATTCTCCTCCATAGGGATCCCACAGCTGTCTTACAGCCTATTTTTGTCCTAGCCTGGGGCCGAATTCAGTGCTAGGAGACTGATTATGCAGGATTTTCCTCCCCATGGGGGACACCATTTGTTAAACGGGAAAGGTGTTTCGACCTAAGATATGTCCAAGATTGCTGGCATGATCCTAGGAGGATTCTTATGCTCGGACCAAAACTAGTTAAACGGTGCCTAGCGCCCTGAGCCCGTCAACCACCAACAAGGGGCCCGTTTGATAATCTAGGATCGCACCTGTAGTAGCCTGAAATCCTGGGGGCTGTTTAATAATTTAGGATTGTACACAAAGACCCTTTTCTGTATCTCGTACAAGGGTTATCGTTTGATTATATCTAAGTCTGCTTGCTAAGATAGTATTAGCCGTCCATAAGGTCGTCCATAAGTCTTGAATAAAGTTGACCCACATCGTCCATGGGTCTCTATAGGCCCGTTTCCATTGGCTTTCGTTGGCAAGTGGATACGCTACATTAAGTGGGATTCACATGATGGGATTCATGTACGTCCTGCTGAGATTCTGTATTCGAATAAATTCTTTTCATCTAAATTATAGGGTTCCATTTCCCTGAGACATGTTTTTTCTCCTGTAAGCGACATTATCTCCTAAGAAGGAACAGAATCTCATGTGTCTGTGAAGTACATGAATCCCACCGTGTGAATTCCACATTACTGTGTGGTCGGTGGTGGTCAGTGTAAGGCATTGTCCTCCCAACTGTAGTGACCAACAGGTAGATGTGGGAGTGGGACTGAAAGGATTATGTAAAAGGCATACAGCAATGGCCATCATATTAGATGGTTAAGTGGTTCTCCAGGCAGATTGGTCAAGTATACATATGATTATCATGGCAATTATATTGTTTACTTAACATAGCAACTGGCGTCAATTTATTCTATTTGTTGCATTCCACAAGTGACCTATTCATAATATGGTCATGATTTATTATAGTCCCTATTAATGTAGTTTTAACTTTTTTTATCCTGGCCTATATGTACTGCTTGATTATAATAGGAATGTGGAAACCATGGCAAAAATGGTCATAGCTGCAACAAATTTACAATCCTAGGTGACACTCTATCCTCACAAGAAATGGTCAAATCATATTTCCGGTCTTAGATGGCCAATTTTGCAGTAACTTTGTTGCAATTCTAGCTGCCATGGTCACATTTTATCCTTACAAAAAACGGTCAAATTTCATTTCCGAGTGGTTTATTCAATCCCATACCCATAAAAACCCTGTGAGGTATTACACTTTCAAATGATTGTAGAAATTTTGTATTTTTAGCAATCACGTGGCATTTCGTTAGCCATCTTGGAATCCAAAATGGCTGACATATAACAAAATGCTAATGGTTAAGTAGTGCTGGTGGTTTACAGTCATTGATTTCCGTTATTCAGGTCAATTTAGTAAATATCTAATGAAAAAAGCAAGTCTATTTGGTTGAAATGTCGGCCATCTTGGAAAAATCCAAGATGGCCACCAAAAATCTTGATCTTTTTAAACTATATCAGGTATATTGATGTGTAACAGGTCTTCTTGTTTTGAAGGTACATACAGTATCACTGGTGATTTTTTGGGTTTCAGCAGATAATCTATTCAAAATTCGTTCCCATACTATTAATGGCGACTATCTATATTTTTCAGGATTTCTTTTTCTTGCTCGTCAGGTAATACACAAAATCGCGATATTCAATTACAGGAACAATAATATGTTTTACAATCAGATAATTTCTTAACTTCCTGAGTTCCAAATTCCCACCATTCACATCCTTTATAACTTTATCAAATTGACTTAAATTGACTTTATTCATGTGTTGCCTATAAAGGCAGGTGTAGATCCAAATAGTTGGATGTATGCCATGTGGGTTTACAGAAGTGATCAACTGACTGGACGACACACAAACCATCTAATTGTTCACGTTTGGAATTCTACTTCCAGGTATTAAAGATGAATATACCATTGATTCCAAGTCTCAATTAAGAGGAAATCATGTTCTATTTCTGTGTAGCTGAGTCATTGATCCCCCACATCCTACCACCCTACCCCCTTTCCTGATCGTATGTCTATTCGAAGAAGGTATAATACCCTGGCATTTATCTCTACCCTGGTATAAAATTAGCCATATGAATAACATTAAAAAGCAACTCAACGATCACCCTGGTAAAGTGACAATACTACGCCATGGTCGTAGGGGAGTGATTGTGAGATGACGCCATGTGCAATTGACCAATCAGCTTCCAGGATTTCAGAGAAAAGACAAGACATCAACATGGAGATTTAAACGTTCCTAACTGGATTTACGAAGCAATTTGAATTATTCGGATATTGCAATGCTATTTAATGTCATTGAAAGGGTTGAGATAAATCCAGAACCGCACTTGAATCGTAGAACACACAATACTCCACTGGTTTGGATGTTCTGTAACCATCACTCGGCTTTGCCTCAATGACTATTGCGGCGCATCAAAACACGTGGAGTATTGTGTATAGGCCTGATTCCATTGGCTGACGAAAACGGTGTAGATTTTATGAGTTCTCCTATTAGCTCATTTCCATTGTGCCTCAGCAGTGATAAAGGTCCGTCGATGGTTCCTGACTGTAAATCGGTGACGGCCAATGGAAATGGGCTTTTACAAGAACTCAAAAAATCCACATCTTTTGTCGGCCAATGGAAACGGGCCTTATTCATAAGATTTGCGATCCAGTTCTATATGAGTCTACAGCTTAAAACAAAATCTAATTTCATCTAAAATACAATGTATATTCTGAAACGTCTTAAATTGGTCGATAGATTGGCATATACTTTATACTACGTGTTAACTTTGCTACCCTTTGAAAAATCCTCCATTTCAAACAGGTTGTTCAAAAAAATGTGTATTGAAACAGGTGAACAGTTTCGGGTGGAGTTTGGGCGGCTGATGACGGCGGTCCGGTGGTAAGGGGCGGTCATTGCGGTGGTGGTGATTGTGGTAGTAGAGACAAAGTGGACCTGGTCTCAGGCTCACCAGGCCCCACAGCCATTACTCCCGGGGCGAGGGACCAGTGAAGGGCCAGCTCAAGGGGGGCTGTAAATAACACGGTGTGGGGTGCGCGCCGTGAGAGCCTTTGTTGGGGTAATATCTGAGGTTGGTCTCCACCACTGAGTCACGGCCACTGGCGACACGCTGTCCAGGTATGGTGCGGGCTGGGCCTTGTTTCCATTGGCCGACGGAAAAGGCAGCGATTATGGGAGTTTCCCTATAACCATATTTCCATTGATAAACGGAAATGGCACCGATTATATGAGTTTCCCTAACACCTCGATTCCATTGACTGATGGAAATATCCCCGATTGTATGTGTTTCCATTGGCCGACGGAAGTGGCAGCGATTATGTGAGTTTCCCTATAACCTCGTTTCCATTGGCCAACAGAAATGGTACTGATTATATGAGTTTCCCTAACACCTCGATTCCATTGACTGATGGAAATATCCCCGATTGTATGTGTTTCCATTGGCTGACGAAGGTTGCAGCGATTATGTGAGTTTCCCTATAACCTCGTTTCCATTGGCCAACAGAAATGGTACTGATTATATGAGTTTCCCTAAAACCTTGTTTCCATTGGCTAACGGAAAGGCACCAATTATATGAGTTTCCCTAAAACCACATTTCAATTGACCAACGGAAATGGCACCGATTATATGTGTCTGCATTGGCCTACAGAAATGGCACCGATTATATGAGTTTCCCTAAAACCTCATTTCCATTGGCCGACAGAAATGGCACTTCCCGGTTCTCTCTATCCGTGGTCGCATTGCGGTGGGAGCAGACGCACTTATAGATAAGCCTCGTTAAACCTTACTGATTGTATGTGTTTCCATTGGCTGACGGCAATGGCACCGATTATATGAGTTTCCCTAACACCTCGATTCCATTGGCTGATGGAAATATCGCCGATTATATGTGATTCCATTGGCCAACAGAAATGGCACTGATTATGTGAGTTTTCCTAAAACCTTGTTTCCATTGGCTGACGGAAAGGCACCATTTGTTGGCCGATGGAAATGGCATCAATTAAATGTGATTCCATTTGCCAATGGAACCAACACCAATTACATGAGTTTCCCTAAAACTTTGTTTCCATTGTCCAATGGTAATGTCACCGATTATATGAGTTACCCTAAAAGTCTGTCGGTGGTGCCACCGACTATATATCGGTTCAATTTATCGATGAGGATGCATCATATGCACTGTTTCTACTGTATGGTCAAGGTACACACAGATTTCCCCTTAGAAAATCTGTCGGTGGTGACCTTGTTTCATAATCTAGACAAAATTAATCTGTGAGTATTCTCTGCAAGTCTCGTTTTCATGAACCGATCTGTTCTCAGTATGCCCAAAACATTTATCGGTAGTTCCCGACTGTAGATCGGTGCCAAAAAGTCGGCTAATGGAAATGCGATTTAAAAGCCTATCGGTGGTACCATCGACTGTACATCGGTACAAAATAATCAGTAAGGGTACATTGTATGCACTGTTTGTCCTGTATTTTCCGGGTAAATACCGATTTATGTCGTATTAAAACCTAGTGGTGGAATTATTGGATAATCTATACCAAATGAATCACTCAGTATTCTCTTCAAGTCTCGTTTCCATTCACTGGTGTTCGTATACCGCAAAAAATCTATCGGTGGTGCCTGACTGCAGATCGGTGCTGAATAGTCGGCCAGTGTTAACAGGCTTTAGGGGTGGGGGAGTGGGGGAGCCACACCTACCGCCAGCCAGTCTGGCCTAGATTTGTCACTGTCACCAGGCCCGAGCTACTCATAGGGAGTAACAGGGAGTGCAAAGGTGTGTGAGAAATAAAGCTCGCATCATGTTGATGCACTTTGTTGGCCAGTTGTTTTTTTCTGTCTTTTTCTGCGAGAGCCCAACGTGTTATGGCATGAGCTTATTGGTATGTGTCAGTTCGATATTCATTAAGAAATTGGGGTATCATAATCACATTTAAATGTGAGTACATTATAATAGGTCGTATGGTGTGAGGTATGCGATTGAAGGGGAGGGTTAGATAATAAAATTTGAGTTCGACATGATTGAGATGCAATTGGCGGTTATCATGCGTTCCCATGCGGGGCTAGGTCTGCTGCAATGTGTACAAGAGTGATGTAATGTAGGATGTATATCTAGATGGTTATAGAAAAAGATCCATAGATCGAATATATCACAAACCTTTTAATTGTTATTTATTTATAGTTCCACGCTCACTCCCCAATGATGAACATACCAGTTGCTCCTCGTTAAGTTTGATCTGTAGTGGTAAAGTGTGCTGGTTATAGTGAGTGAAAATGGAATAGAAATAGTGGTATGGGTGTCAGTGTCCTCCATGTCATGAGATACCAGGAGGACAGGCCTTTTATCCTACCCCTAATAAAAAATGCCATAGGCTTAACATGGGATTTGTTTATGTCACGGGTGTGACATAAAGTGTTGTTTATGCCACTACTTTCTGATACTGAAAAAATATGGAAACGGGGTAGGATAAAATCTAGACGCCACTTGTCTGAGTTTGAGCTTATTTATGCCACTCATTTTGGGGGCTCCGTAATGTCACTCGTCTTCGACTCGTGAAATTATGGAGCCAACAAAATGCGTGGCATAAATAAACTCACACTCAAACTCGTGACGTCTTTTCATAGTTTCTGGTTAGACTGGTTCCCTGCCCCCAATGAACAATGGGACAGGTAACGCCCAGCAAGAGCAACGTGTGATCGACTTTGAACTGTCACTGGTTCCATGCCAATTTGCCGTGGAAAGAAGAACCAGCACGACCTCTCTCCCTCACGAGGTTCCCCAAATAACTTACTTATACTTGTTTGTAATGAACGATGCTAAAAGATAAAGTAATAGCAGCCTTTCAAAAGATATAATAAAACTTATCAGAATGTTTCTTTAAAAAACATTTTGCTGCCCCCTCTAGCGGGAAACCAGCGTAAAATCTAACAAGTTTTGGTCAGGTTCCCGCTCAAGGCATCCCGCGGTGCACTAAATAAATGGTGTTAGTTACCTACACAGGTTCCCAACTGATTTTCAGTGGCAAGGAGAGCCAGCACAACCTCTCTGCATCATGAGATTTTTCAAATAACTTATCTACACTCGAATTAAAAGGCATGGAAATATATGATAAAGGAATGGCAACGTTTCTATGTGAGAGAGCATATAGGCCTGGGGGCTGTTGAATAAGGTTCGTTCGCTTCTGGTGCTGTTGCTGGATGATACGATAAAGGACATCCTGCACAATGTTTTCCATTCATTTTTGTATGACAAAAGAGAAGATATCTTATAAATGAACGTATTTCTAAAGAACACCTCATAAGACCTTATAAGAGGTTACCCTTAGAGCCGGCCCCCACCTACCACGATGGTCTACGACGTACTTCCCGATAGCTAAAATTTGAAATGCCCAAATCGCGACCTATCGGAAGGTCTCCGATAGTTTCAAATCGTGGACATGGTTTGAAATCTACATGCGCCCTACCTATTTCCAGAATTACATAATTTTTCACCAATTATTCCCTCCACAAGAGATATTTTCCTGTTAAATTACTTCCAATAGGCTACGACAGCCCACGAAATTTCCAACATGTTGGAAGTTATCGTGACCTCTACGATTGGCGTTTTCTATCGCAGCCTATCGTGGGGTATCGTATAGTGAATCGCAGAAACCTGTTCCACCTACCACGATTTAAGTTTAACTCGCGATAGAATCGGAATGGTGTCGGGAAGGCCGTCGTAAGGCCAATCGGGAGCAGAATCGTGGTAGGTGGGGGGCGGCTCTTATTGTCAAAACATCTTATGCTTACGATACATTATTTTATACAACACTATGGCCCAAAAGACAATTCTAGGATACGTTTTTTACCCTTCGAAGTTCATCCAACGGCTTTCAGGCTTCCAGGGACCGGTTGACTATTCTAGTATCGTAGATAAAGAAACTTTTCTGTACCTTGTACAAGGATTATTATTCAACAATGTTTAAGTAAGCTCTCTAAGACAGTGTTAGCCGCCTATAAGGTCGTACATAAGAGTTGAATAAAGTTGACCCACCTCGCCTCTGGGTCCCTATGGCATACAGAAAAGGGTCTATATGTATGATCCTAGATTATTAAACGGGCCCCAGGCTAGTAGTTACCTGGCCTAGTATGTGAGTGCACATTGGCCAGGTTTCCAGGCTATGTTTCAGGTGATGATCTCTCCACTCCTCGTGGCGCCAAGTGGCTGTGTGGTCAGCCATGACTCAGCAGTTCTGGTGGCGCCAGTCGGGCGGGCCGCGGGGCCTGGACAAAGCCCACTCAGCAAATAGAGCCGCGATCCGTCAGCGCGATAAGGCGCCGCTCTATTAACGGCCGTTATTAGCGAGACGAGCTGCGATCCTCGGAGTGGGCAAAGCGGGCAGGGGTGGAAGAGGAAAAATGGCCAAATACTTCATAAAAACCGTAGTAGACTTCGTTTCAAATTGCGTTACTGTAACAAGAGATGGTGGTGTGTGGTAAGCTGACACACCTCCGCTTATAAATATAGTTTTGTCGCATGACGCTTAAATTGTCTTTGTGTAAGTCATCGTTTAATGTGATATAAATTTAATTGCACATTTAAAAAGTGAAAAAAGGTGTTGAACGCTAACCATATTCGAAATAAATAAGTTCCAAAAAAAATTTCTTCGAGGCATTTATATATCAACAGTCACGCTAACTATTCGTGAATATATTCATCTTTCCATGGATAATGCATACTTTTACTTGTGTTAGGTATCTGGATAACATGTAGCAATTCAAAGGGTTTAGATTACAGCTAATTGCACAAGTTCTTGGAATTTTACAGATAGAGGTACTTTCAAGTCCTAGATCATGACTAAGCATGACAGGTGGCCACTTTCTGTTGTTACAGTGGCCCAAAGTGACGCCGCTGAAACCGTAGTTCTCAAAACACTATTTCCTGAGATAGACGCTCAGAACTTTGACTATATAGGTCCGATATTATATGCGTCATTCCCCAATCTTTTAAATGCATTTTTTTATACACTTAACAGCTACCATTGTAGCTTCAAGACAAACTTATTCAGAGAGAATTCCAGTAAATTACCCTTCAATAGTAGCAAACAAGACTAAACACGAAATTCTAGACTCAAACTCCCATAACTTTAACACTAATCCTCGGTTTTACTAGCCTCTGGAATTGCTTTCTTGAGCACGGGTATCTACCGTTTTAGCGGGTTCACTTTTGCTTCCCATGAGCCGTTTTCCACTGGCCGACGAAAACGGCACCGATTTATTGACTTCTCCTAAAAGTCGGTTAGTGGTTGTCAAAGACTGTATGTCTGTATCTAAAGATCGGTGATGGTGTAATGTATAGGCCCGTTTCCTTTGGCCGATGAAAGCGGTGTAGATTTGTTGTTCCCCTAATAGCTTATTTCCATTGGCCATCACCGATATACAGTCAAGAACCACCGACTGACCTTTAGCACTGCTGACACAGAATGTAATAGGCTATTAGGAGAACACAGAAAATCTACACCGTGTTATTGGGCAATGGAAAAGGGCCTTATGCATTGTTTCTGCCGCATGTAACAGGTCCATACCAACAGAACTGTCCTTCAAATACAATGACAATCGTAGTGGTGGCCTTATTGCATAATCTTTGCACAATTAATCAGCGAATACTTCTCTACATGTCCGTTTTCATTCACCGATCTGGCATCGGTTGTTCCCGATTGCAGATCAGCAGTGAATTGTCTGCCAGTGGAAAATGGCTTTGAAAAACACGTACTATCTAAATTATCCATATCCCATCACCAACACCTTTTGAAAGATTTGATATATAGTTAATATTTACACGCCATGACAACGGTCGGTACAATATATACACCCATGTACACGTATATGACAAATACTGTATACGTCGATGGTATAAATCAATAAAGACTAAAATACTGTCACAATATCATTCCGTATAGAGGCTCGTATAGAGGCAGCATCAGCCTTTGGGGCAGGTTCATTTATCATTGAAGTTGGTTTGAATGTAGAGTTATGGCCCGTGATCTGAACTGAATTCCATCAAATGAAGTCCGTGACTGGCTGGCAGGCTGGCGGGGGACTGTAATAAGTTGATCTGGCATTGTACAGCGCCCCGGCACAGTCCTGTCCACACAATAGCCCAGCACGTCTATGTAATCATACAATCTTCCCCGTGCGCCATGGGCTGCTGACACTGGCGTTATTTACCCATTCAGATTTAACGTTGACACAACTCCAGCCCGGCATTACCGCGACGGACTCCCGGCGGCCGGGGCGGGGCGGGGCGGGGCGGAGCAGCTCGGGGCCCGGCCCGGCGCTGATTTAAACCCATTTCCCAATGAGGTTATGGATCGGGCCATCAATAAGTGAGCAACTCACATATCACTCTATTGGCGAACGAGCTGCTCACAACAAAGGTTTATCGTTCCCCACCTTTGTGTGGCACGGCCTGGCTTCATGTTGCGGACACTATTAAACCCCACAGGAGGGGTGTGGGGGGGGGGGGGGGGGGGGTATTGGAAGGCCGGCCATTTCAAATGAGTGGTGTATGTTTTAGGAGTCCCTTGTCGATTACATATCTAGGATGTTTTGTCCCTTTCCTGCTGTTTCCGTGGCTTTGTATATAAGAGTTTGAATTGGAAAGTGTTTAATCATTTTTTATTGGATTGGTGATTATTCAACTGGCTTCAAAAAGGTACTCATGGTGTATATTCATGAGGGATGAGTCAAATCCTCTTTTTTTCTTATATACTGTTAGGACCGACGTCCAGCGAATATGATAGACATTTAAGAGCTCCTGGGACCTGTTTCACTAGTTTCGTGACATGTCTAGATGGCATCTAGTTGGTGTGTCTGGTTTCATAAGAAATAGACATTAGACTTTGTTATGTCCGTTCTTGCTTGCACTGTTGGTGCCACTTTTCATGTCTGTCTAACACTTTTGTTACAAAACTAGTGAAACAGGTCCATGATATGTCTAAATTTGTCTAATTCTTATGTTTGGGGTCTGTCGTTTCCTAAGGGCAGCTACTCATGTTGTCACAAAACTAGTCAACCCCAATGTCTGTATGGTGTCACAGACATGTCACAAAACTAGTGAAACAGGTCCCAGACGCACTACAATGCGTAATGTCAAAAATCATAGACAATCGGGAACCTCTTTTTATTTCACCCCTGGTATATTTTGTCCCATATATAGGCTTAACATTTGGGAACTTGGGGATTCTGTAAGCCCCTATGAGTATTGCAGTCCGTTCTCTATGATCTATATCCCATATAACGTCTATCTTTTATTGTGTACAGGGGAGAGATAAATATAGAAAGCAACTCGTTTTGGACAATGTCGTTGTTCTCCGATTCATTTGAATGCTATGTGATATTCACTCGGCTGTCACCTCGTTCATATCACTCCGCAACAAATTTGTGGAGAACAACTATTTTGACCAAACCTTGTTGGTTTCTTCTTTAATTTTTCACGAAAGTCTAGTCTAGGAAAATCGGAATGCATTGTAATTGGTTTTGAGGTGCATCTTGAGGCCCATCGTGCACGATTTCAGCTCATTGGACGCCGGGCCTTAGTTCTAATGTTATTGGTATTTAGTGTGATTTATGAATTGAGGGCTCTAAACAGATATTCAAGAGGGCGGTGCTTAGAAAATCTAATCAAATGGTTGATTTTAGGATGGTAAAATGGCATGATCGAACGATGTAACAAGTCACCCTGTGTATACATCATGATATGATATCAATTACATAGTCTATGTAGAAGAATGTATTATGAGATCTTTTTACGTTACGCTATGTTATATAGTAATATAAGAACTGAAATATACACGAAGCTGGTGGTGACAAAGCTGTATTCGTTGCCATTCAATTCAGTGAAACGATAACAACTGATGTAGATATAGACAATAATCGTGGGTTTCTTTTTGGACAGGCGGCCGTAAACTCCAAGAGGGTTGACGCGTAGTAATACAGGAGTGCTAGCGAGTGTATTACGACGTCAAACATCGCGTGGTTTACAGAGCTGCCTGTTCACATAACCATCTCTTGTTGTATCTATTATCCATCTTTTTCCAATAAATGAAACCCAGTAATTGCCATATCAAAGGGTATAACAATAGAGACTATTTCTTTTGAGCAAAGGGACTATCTTCCCGTATACCATGGTTTTGAGGCTGCATGCGACAGATTTGAATCCGTACACCTCAGTTATGGTATCTGACAGGTTTTATATAATGGGTCGTGGTTCACTGAGTCTCCATACATTTTTAATGGGGTATTTATACAATGGATAATAAACCATATTGTCACATTGCTATGGTCAATATTTTCTAAACAAAATAAAACAACAATAAATCCTCCGCCCACATACATAGACACACGCACACCCTCACACACATGTGTAGGTGCATACATGTACACGTGTTTGGGCATAATATAAACATACATGTATACCATACATTTCTGGAGACATCTCAACAATAAATCTTATTGCTTGTTTCTAATATAAACTCCATTGTAAAGGCTTTGTCTATAGTTCATCTGTCATGTACTCTTAATTAACATCTAATTAGAATGATCTCACTGGCAGTAGTAGCCACCATGGACCTCACACGGAAGTAATCACACCATGAATTCCACGATGTGGAGTAAATGAGCCTACTTGGAAATCACGATGCACTGTGTGCAGGGCTCCCTGTGGTGCAGACCGCCCGGAGAGAGCCACGTCTCACCTGTTGGTCGGCTATAATTAACCATTGTTAGATCTGGAATCAGGCATTTCTTTGTTAGGCGGTATTGACACGTTGTTAGACAGACTTTCCCCCATTCTGTCATAGACCTATTCATGGGTACGGTTAAGAAAGCCAGCCACCTACACCTGGGAATTGAAATGTAAAACGCTGATAATGGTCAAAAAAGAAATTCTAAAAATAACCAAATATTTTTTCGATTATACCAGAGAAGAGCATTGTTCAATAATATTTTATCGCTAAGTGATAATACTGGAGGATAATCAACATAGATGTAGTATAATATAATTTGATTGAATAATGAACGAGATGTTTGGAAGTAAAAAAAAACCAAGGAACCGGGTTTATTAATTGAGTATACAACATCATAATTCCTACACATCGAGATAGATATTTGTACATCTTCAGGTCAGTGAGTGAACAGAAGGAGTGACCGTTAGAAGCTGGAAGGTGACATCACAGCCTTGTTACCACGAGCGGGGGTGACAACAATAACGTAATAATCACCAAGAAGAGGTGACAACCAGGGTAACAGCCTAGATACCAGTGACAAATGGCACGATGGGAACTATAAACATATATATAAGAATTCCGATCAGCAGTGAGGTCGACCTTGTCGAGCGGGGGCGGCAGGTAGAATGAGGCCTAGGTATGGATCCCGAGAGCGCTCCTCGACTTCAGTGCAGACTTCTACCCTGGTGAGTGTGGAAGGTATCATCTGATGCCGTCCGCGATGCCCTCTACCGCTGCTTATTTATACAGCAATAGACCTTGTCTATTCCTCCCATAAATCGTCCGCTATCGAGAAACACAAATAACAAGAACACATCTTTTAGTATTGGCGTAATTGTGTATATATATATTTCAACTATATGGAACAAGTCCTCCAAACCGCCAAACAAAAAGATGAAAAAGAATTAATGATAACCGGAAAAAAGTATACTGACATTTTTACGGTCCAAACTAATCTTAGACTCAGGAGAACGGGAAAGATACAATAGTACCGCAAAACTTTTCCAATCCCCTAGATCCTTAATGTCAGACAGGGGAACTCCTGCCTCCACTAAGGCTGTAGCCCCACCCCTCCTAAGGGAGTGGGACGATACTGGGTCCAGATTCAAACTAGATCAGATTTTTGTCAGTTTTTTCGAGAACCAGTAATAAGAACCCTCGATAAATTTATCATGTGTCATGTAAGATATTAACTGAGCAGCTGGGGATGGATAAACAACCTTACCAAGTAACTTCAGAAAAGTGTTCTTTACAAAAAAAATGGTAGAGGTAGTATCACTCAAAAATATCTTAAGAACTCGTTCTCTGAAGCAAATTGTCTTCGTGCGATTTAGTACATTCTGAAATTCCAGGGCGAACTCCCGCTCAAACAAATTATTTTTGCAGAGAAGACCCCTGAACCCCAACAACATGGCCAGCCAAAAGGCTATATCTTCAGAATTTTCCATATCCAAACTTGTGTATATCAAAAAAACTCATGAACTTTAATGGGCCTAGCTTGTTTTACCTCTGCCCCTAAAATCCGTTTTGCGCCTTTTAGCGCCATTTTTATCTGAAACGATGAAGGATCAGGATGAGCTAGACCCAAAACTTTATGAAGGGCCCAAAGCGCCGAAAGATAGTTTGGGATAGATGAGTAACTAAAACTTTCTGACAAATACGCAATGTAAAGAAGAACGGTGTCCATAGACGCCGGGAGGGGGTCTTCAATGCCGGCGTCATCCATGAATTTAAACAAAAATTTCCATTGGGTCTTCCTGGTGATACGAGTGTTGTCGGACATCCAGGCAGACTTTAACTCCCCCAGCCGCGTCCTCAAGTCGTGGACTGCAACAAAACATAGACAAAGTCTCGTTGAAAACCATTTTTCCATCGGATAAACGGGACAAAAAATCCGGAACAACATTATCGATTGATGAGACCCGCTTTGGAACTAACCTAATATTAAAAATAAAACATATCCAGAAAAGTTCCCGGGTCCAATTCATTGTTTTTACTGATGAACTACGGCCCGTTTGGATAACTCTAACTACTTGAGTGTTATCAGAATATACATGTACACAGCTGTCTTTGAATTCCGGTCCCCATCTCCAGAGGGCCACTAACACTGGCCACAACTCTCTTAAGTTTATTGAATCGTCCTTCTCAACCTCTTCAGGAGGAGATTCCGAGTGGGGGCCTTCCCATACACCCGCGAACCAATCAGTGTTTCAGTAGCCGCCAAAACCGGACATCGAAGCGTCTGTGTCCAGGCGATGAATAGAAGAATTTGTTTCTGTGACAATGTTTTTAGTACCATTAAATATAGCAATAAACGAAAGCCACCACTTTATATCCGCCTTAAACCAATCTGGTAGTGCGATTACTCTTGAGTTATCCGGAAAAAACTTTATCAAGTTAATGATCCGGCGTAAAAAGGTTCTGCCCCCTTGGATCACTCCACTAGCTGCTGCCAAGTGACCACACAGGGACTGTAGTTCTTTTTTCGTGGATTTCTCCTTTCCTGCAAATAGATTCAAGAGTTCAATTAGTCCAGATAACTTCTTCTCCGGAAGACTAATTGTCATTGAATTTGTGTCCAATTCGAAACCTAAAAAGGTGAGAGATTGAGATGGACCGCAAACTTTATCTTCATTAATATGAAAACCGCAGTCAACCAGGGTATCCTTCAAAATGTTTAATTCAACAGTACATTGCTCAAAGGACGGATCCACTACAATGAAGTCGTCTAAGTAACAAAATCCATTTTTGACTCCATGTCTTACAGATGATTTTAGAACAAAGTCTGAAATTTCAGAAAAAATAAAAGGGCTACATTTTAGCCCGAATGACAAACAACAGTCAACAAAGTATTCTGGCTTCCCATCAACGTCCAACACAAAACCCTGAAACTTTCTGTGCTCTGGAAAAATGTTGACGGAACGATAAGCCGATCTGATATCTACGACTGCCATAAACGAATTAGGCAATAAACTAGACAAAATGGCATCAAGCTTGACAAATTGAAAAGTCTTACATGTGCTTTCCATGTGATTGTTGATTGACATCCCCAAGGGTCGTTTGGCATCCGTAATGGGGCGCAACTTACCCAGTTTTTTTCGCACGGCCCCCATGGCGTGCACACAATCGGGGCACTGGTCCACCCTCAATACCTTATCTGCTTCCAACTCCTGAATCAAAATGTCAGACATTTGAACCATGAACTCAGGATCCAAAATAGAATCATAGTTATCACAAGCATAAGTATTGTCAAAATCGTTATCAACGATTTTGAAACCATGAAAGATACCATCTAGCAAAAACCTTTTGTCTAGAAAATCATCCTGCAACTCAAGGCAACGGTAAAAAAATATGCAGGGGTTCAACTGAAGACGACAAGTGGACAAGTAATGACTCCGGGTGCATTGACCCTTACATAAGCGAGTAAACTTTGAATCACCTATATACATAGTTTGATTAGCTTCGTCTGAAGAAAAAGCACCCTGACTGGACCCTTTACCACTGATACCGGAAAGACCCTCCGGAGAAGTACAGGTACTCCGTTTTTCCGGATGAGAATACAATGCTTTCTCTCCATGGGAAACGGCTTTAAAACCATTACAAGACCGAACTATAGGCGATTCCACTACAGAACTACCTGAGATAGAAAGTATGTCCGGGGCCAAGTCCCCCATCCATACATCACATCCTGAAAAAACTGTAAGAGATGTCGGAAAATAATCCGGAACATCCAACCACTGGGCAGGAAATCGGCCCTCCGATGCGGGCAAGACGCTAACCAAACCTCGGTCCTGTCTGCTTACATTGCATGTAGTGGAATCTACTGCACCTCGTCCGAGCTCCTTGAAACCAGGTACGCCGCATCCTATTTCTGGTCTTTCTTAGAACACGAATGCACTGAGTGGGACCCCGCGCACTCGGCGCACTCGTGCCTGTTCCTGCAGCTTACAACGGAGCAGCCTCTCTTGTCATTGTAGGCCCAGCACACTCCCAGTTTGGCTTTTCCACAACTTATCCTTTGGAACCTTTTCTTTTGTTTTCTCGTGGGACACTTTCAGATTTTCGTGTCCCAAACAACTGAAGAAAGCTTCATGGTCCCCGTAACCAAATGAACCGAGACCCGACACTTCTGCCTTTTCTCTGACCATTTGGTCATAACAAACAATAGCTGGACTGGAGTAATAATGCGATTTATCTTGGAGAAATTGAATATGTTTGCAGTAGCCTGTAGTCTGAACCCCCCTAGCTGCCATAGCAGCACACATACTATTACTAGCTGATAGTACATCCTCAACAGTCATGGTAGCAGTTGTTTTCCCGAATTGGAGATGAAGCTCAAGGTCAAAGACCACACACTTATCCTTTTTTCTTTTTTCCTCTGAGTGGCAGCATCCTGTACCAGAGCTCGATTGAGAAGTACGGTCGAGGATACCTGGCTGCAAGAACCCCGGAGAAAAAACAACCGGTTTTACACTGTCTTGAACTCCCGGTTTAGCTGAATCAATACCAGAGAAACTTAACGGGTAGAAGTCATTAAAGGCCCCTGCTTCATGAACAACTTTCAATTCCTTTCGATGTGAAGGAGTCCGTTCCAAAGATTGCAAACTAGGGGGAAGGCCAAGACCATGAGTATCATGCTTATCCATTCCTCCCGTTGCCCCTTGGAGTCCACCAGACTCGGTTTCAGTATCAACTTTGTGTCTGGCTGAGCCAGATGTATCACTCTTGCAGGCAGAAATAAGTGTCAGTAGCTGTAAAGCCCTAGCTAAACTTTTAGAGTTTTCCTCTACCTGGCGGAGTAGTTTCTGAGTAGTAATTTCGTTACTACGGATTCTATCTTCCCATTCAGGACCTACCTCTGTGTCTGCCCCAGCCCCTAAGTACTCACGGCTGTCAGCCTCCATGGATTCTAAGTCTACAAATGACAAAATTTTTTCGACTTTTGAACCTTTCTCTTTACACCTTTGTCTCGCGTCCTCTGCAAACTTGCAAGGACTCGGTCCCATTGGTCTGTGGGTATATCCACACTCTGAGCATTTGACTTACCTGACCATAGTGAAAAGCGGTGAAAAGAATTCCGATCAGCGGTGAGATCGACCTGGTCGAGCTGGGGCGGCAGGTAGAATGAGGCCTAGGTATGGATCCCCAGGGCACTCCTCAACTTCAGTGCAGACCAGTGGCACTGCCTCTACCCTGGTGAGTGTGGAAGGTATCATCTGATGCTGTCTGCGATGCCCTCTACCGCTGCTTATTAAGGATATAACATTTTTTCAAAAATATGACATCAACAAGCATATAATGTACTCCCATCTCCCATAAAATACTTTGAAAGACAACTGATAAGAATGCGTAAAGAAACTATTTCGCCATTTATTACTAAGGAATTCCCGTATATTTCATGGGTTTATCAGATTGCATACTATATATAGTTTAGCTGTGTAAAAGAGACTTATATAATCATTTGGTCTGCCACCTGATTTTCGAAATCAAACCCCTATAAAAGTAACGTCAGGAGAAATGTTGTAACGAATTGACGGTCCCAGTCCTAGCTGATGCTTGACTCGTTTGTGCTCACGTTGTTTAAAATGCCCTAAATTGTCACATTCGTCCGTAATTTCGTATGCATAACAGGCAGTAATTGTATTAAAGAGAAAACCATCAGCAATGCAAAGCAGCCAGTCGGCTCTATGTTTGAAATTCTTTGCTTTTTGATGCATAAAAAGAGCCGATAATAATCGCCTGAAGTGTGCATTTATTCGTCGAAGCCACTTTAATTTGTGAATGATCACTTTTGATGTCATTAACCAATAGCTCTGTCCCCTCCGGTCAACCTAAAAAAATGTCGTCTGCTGCCTCATTTGAGTGGCGCCAAAGTAACCATCAGCTCGCGGTAATTAAATCTAGGCCAGAATTGGCGAGCATTCATCACAAACGACATTTTCCACATTAAAACCCTTAGTTTCGGCTTTGAACTTTCTCCAAAAACAACCAAAATTACAATGACGTCTAATAAGAAAACAAAATTGATTACTCATCACAAAGTTTGAGCGCAAAAAAAAATTAGTTGTCATGTAAGACTGAGTTTACCTGACGGTAATTTCAATGGTGACAACACTAGGGAACCGGAAGTGTTAAAAGTAGACGCTGCTGATGAGGCGTGCGCAGCCGGAAACGCCCTTGAGCGCGTCCCAAAATGGTACAATGAGCGTCTCCGTGTCTGGCGCACTGCATGCCGGGAGCCTGACAGATCGCTGGTTCCCGGCGAAGCTGATCACTAATTACGAGTCACGCCGGGGAACACGGGGGGAGCGTGTCACCCCCCATCACCCCGTGCCGCCCTCCTGTCACTCCCAAACCATTGTCGTCTGCTCGGTGGCGTTTTATGGCCGGGGCCGGCGTCAGGTCTCTCCACCTTCTTCCCAGGCGTTTGTAGTGGTGGTTGGATTGCTCATTGAGCCACTCATCCAGTGTCTAAGTACCACCTCGCACTACTTATACAATGCTTGCAAACTGTCATATTTATTACTACTCAGTTGTATTTTTATTAGTTGTTCCCCTCGGTGTGTCTAATTGTTTTATAAATCTTATTAAGAAAATTCTTTGGGTTTTGAGTTTCAAATTATCGATGTAGTACCTGTTAAAGGAGCGAGCCGTTGATTAGGGAGTTGCTCAGTGAGCTGCTCTTCTCGGGTAACAATGACTCATAACTGATCAGGTTCAAGCCCCAGTGTAACAGAAAGGAAACACTAGAGCGCAAGGTTTAACTCCAATTGAAACGCCCCAGTCAGCCACACCGCCAATATAATCAAGAAACATCACAAAGATTCATATGATTGTTTATATGGTGTGAGTTATCTTCCCGGAATGATATCCCGAAGTAGATGACAACAAATGCCATGTTAACAGTTAAATGAAATTGAGTGACGTTTAGATTTTTTCCTACCCTTTCACATGTTTTTAACTTCATATGTCAATCGTGGCATATGGATATTTTATGGCATAACCATGGCATACAGTCTCACTATGTGAAGTCTATGGAGATTTGTATGAGGAGAAGGATAAAGGTATGATATTATCCTGCAAGATCTATTACATTGTATATTATACAGGCAGTAGACATAGATGTATGTAAAGCTCATGATTTTTCCCTTATTTGTAATTAGAAATGGAACTAAGTTTGTATATTGTTTTATATTAATTACCAGATAGAATGCCTATTTGATTTAGCAAAGTTGGAACAATATTTCTGATTTATCGCTTTCCATCTTTTGACTTTAACATTTTCCCCGAGTTATATTCTTTAACGGACATTCTGTAGCAACTACTCGAAGTCATTATTCAACTTGAATTCATATCTCAGAAGTTTGATGTTTCCCAATATGTTCACGAACAGAAAAGTAAGAGTATTTGATATTGTCTTTATTCAACCTATCAAGAAACATACATTTTCCGGTATATTCTCTGACCGTTCCATTATTAAACGGGCCCCTGGAGACAACATATAACACACATGGTGGTGGCATATAATTAATTATGTACATACATTATATATGTATATATATATAGAAGAGCCTCTTTAGGCATGATTTGCTGTTTTCTATGGTATTCCAAAATGGCTTATATCAGATATTTTCAATGCATTAATTTGCACTACGCACTTGTCTGAAATTAAGTAGGTATTTCGTAGTTAATACTTATATTGATTAATGCAAGTATGGTTCAGAAGCCTAAAGGAATACGAACAAAGTTAATAAATATGTAGAGAATCTATAGTGGTGAGAGGGAACACATAGCATAGGTGTTCTTTATAAGGAAGGGTATGATCAAATGAGGTTCCGACATTGAATCATTGGAGTATGCCTCTGCGCTGCCTGTGCTGAGCAGCACTGAGTAATAGAATAAGACCTAGATGAGGTATAGGTGAGTGAGGTCCGCTGCTCTTCTAGGAGCAGTCCAGTACAACGGCCACAGAGGCCTCAGTCTACCTGGAGAGAGCCCGCCTTGAGGTGTATGTGGTCGCGTGAAATGGGTCTTACTCAGTGAGTGACTTGAAAACCGACATTCATTGAGCTAACTCTCATAGGGAGAGTACACGGAGTAGACATGCCTGGACTCTTGATACTGTGAAACTAAGATTTAGACTTACACTGGATAGATCTATATGAGTGGTGAAGTTGTGATCATTCATGGAATCATGTAGACAAATACAAAGGACTGAATTCAGAACAATGGAACGATAAGAGAATTAGGCGATGGACCTGTGTTAACGATTTGAATAATCCGGGACTATGTTGAATGTATCGGATCAATAGTTACATTGGAAATCATTGTGAATTCTTAGTGAAATGATGTGATCTACACAAATGTGAAAGTAACAAAGTTAAATGGGTTTACCTGAAATGGATGTTTATCTTAACAAGGGTTTCTACCATACAGGTCACTGAACCTTATTCTACACTTGTTCATAGATACCGGAATGTTCTTCTGATAATTAAAAGGGTTAATTTTTTTTTTTTTTTTTTTTTTTTTTATTCAGGACGGTTCGCATACTTTCGTCGCGGTCTGCCACCTTCCAAAATACACGGTTCTTTTTGTTAAACGTGTATCACTTATTACTGACAAAATGTTTGATTACCCGTGTGTGAATGTATGATATAGTTTGTAATAAATATGATTTAGACAATACATAAAGCATATGGATATCTTAATAAGAATATTCATTAGCTATACATCTAGATACAAATCAACAAATAATAATTATATGAATATTTACATACACAGCTGAGAGTATACTTCTACAGAGAATATGTATGGTTTTTATATACATTTCAGCACTTGGGGCTGCATGACACATTTACATACATCCAGATCTTCATTGTTTGTCATTAGTACCTCCGATGTGTGAGGTTATCATGCAGCTGAGACTAGTTCGCAGATCTACGAAATATTAACAAGCTTCCTTGAAATACATACAGTTTAAACAATCATTATAAGAACTTCGTAGGAGAAAAAGAATAGTGTCTCCTAGGTCTAATTAACATTCTTTTAGGCCCCATGATGGTACAAATTGTCCTCTCTGTGCACCTCTTCTGTGAATGCAGGTAAGGTGATAATGTCTACCATGTGTAGTTATATACGATAATGTAGTTATCATAAGTTCTTGGTATACCCCTCGCTGAGAAATGTTCATCTAGGCTCTAGAAAATATCCTTCTCATTGAAATAGAATGTGATCTTGTGCCTAATAAATGGACGGTCTTCCAGGTATCAAATGGATTCGTCCATCCTGACACAGATTCCTATTAAATATCCATCTAGCATTTCCTATACTAGTTATATTTGTTATGCAACCTCATGCGTGGCCGCATATGTAAGTATATGATTAATTGCATGATCACGTTAACAAAGCAAAGCTGAGTGAAATACGTAGCAGTCAAACGAGGTGCAGTGTAGACCAAGACAAAGGGATCCTGATTTTATCTCACCCTGTTAAACATCATAAATTTATTAATGGAATAACTCACCAAATTAGCAATTGAGTATTTGGCATACTACCTTCATGGCCGTGGACTATGAGGTCCTAACGTTAAGCATTAAGAATGGAGAAAAATACCGAGTTCAGATTTTACCTCATTCCTATCATTGGTTAATTGACCAACACTTGTAACATAATCCCCCATTGGTTTTGGGGGCTTTTTTCTACCCCAAGGGTGTTGAGTATGACTTCCCAGTGTTAAGTCTATGGTGGAAAAATACCAGGGGTGAGACAAATATATACATTGTATACCCGTGGTATTTCTGATCCCCTTACCTGTATGATGATAATCTCATGTAGGAGTAGGAGTTCCTAGAGAGAAAAATGCCAGAATGAGATTTTGTTTAGGATGTGGCATTCTGTTGAATATGGGCAAGCATGAATCCTGCATTTACGCGCACATACACACACAAACACACACACACACATATATATATGTAGCGGACCACTGGTCGCTGAAAGTGTGTGACCACTTTCTATGAAGCAGCAGTCAACAATAGTCGCTACCCCATACTAACGCCTCAGCATGGGTGGGTTCGGATTGAATCCCAGAAAGGTAGGGAGATGCGGGATCTACAACCTGATGCTTAACTACGGACACAAGACCAGACCCCGGACTATTTAGATACAAACAGTTTATTGTATCCTAAGTTTACAGTTCGTTGGTGCTGCGGGGCACCAACTAGTGTGGGAAGAGATTCGGGTCTCTTCGCCATTGAAAGGTCCCAAAGAAACCTTAACAACTCATAAGGCTCCAGGCGTTCACTCAACTGAGAGGCACCGCGAAAAGACATCTCTGCCCGCTGCGGACTCGGTCCTTATATACTGACTGAGTTATGTAATGCGGGCAACCCCGTGTATTTGCATACCCGGGTCCGCTGGCCTTACCGCACAGCAGGGATTGGCACTTGTGCCACCTAGCGTAACGTGAAAACAACGCTGCTCGACTACCCTGACCCCTACTTTTGGTGTGATATGAAAAAGAGGACAGCCGAGTGAATATCTCATAGCATATATATATATATATATATATATATATATATATATATATATATATATATATATATATATATATATATATATACACATACATACATATCACTCGTATTTCTAACCCTACCTGTATGATGATAGTCTCATGTAGGCTCCACTCTATTACACCAATTTCTTCTGCTCCACAGCTTTCCCTTGGAGCATCCCCTCCCCTAACCCCACCGGCCCCACCCCCGCCCCACCCTACTCTCCGCCGGGCAATGGGTAGGTGAGAGTGGGTGGGGTAGGGGTAGTGGAGCACCGTCGTGATGATCCCGCGATCGTCCCCCAAGATAAGTTTTAATTATCTGCATCCCGGACCTACAATTAGCAGGGCGGACGGATTATCTGGCGGCCATTAGGACGCCCGGCGGAGTAATCCCTGCCGCTAGGGGGCGTGGCGGGTGATCGCGCGTCCCTCCTGGAGACCTGTATGTAAACCTCCCACTGTACGACACTTCGTTAGGATTCCGCCCCCTCTCCCCCGACACAGTGTTTCCGCGGTCGTCCCCTCACCATAGCCATTCCAGGGTTAAGCACAGCTGCATGCCTCAACTAGAGCCCGCTCCAAACCACTAATGACTGCCCAACCGACGCCTTCCCCACTGCCACATCTCTCTGTCTCTGTCTCTCTCTCTCTCTCGCTCTCTCTCTCTCTGTTGTTTTTTATTCGCCCGGAGGCTGGGTTACCGAGTCTCCGAGGCGAATCTCAGTTTTAATTAAAAGCAGACGACATTTTTTTCCCCGCGTCTCGCGCGCCATTGTCCCGACACGCCGCTTGGTGGCGCGTCGGGGTGAGACGCGGCATTTATAAGAACGTCCTTAGAGAACTCAACTGAGATGAATCGGTGAAACATGTGACGTCCCGTTTGGTTTTCATAATGGATTCATAACCACTTCTCTACTTTGAAAAAAAGATGATTTGCTAATGTAACAATTAAATATTGTGGTAATGGCATTCCATGTAAGTCGCCTTGTTTGAATAGGGAAATAGGGATGAAAGAATGAACGCATTAATCAATATGAACATTCCCAAAGGCAGTATATCATACTCATTAAAGTGGAAAACACACTGGGGGATTCATGTTCCTCACAGGGTTTAAAGTCTCACAAGATTCTATTCCTTTATTAGGATAAATGTCGCCAACAATTGCAGGGGAAACACATGTCTTAGGGAAATGGAACGCTACAATTAAGACGAGGAAATTATGTTCGAGAACAGAATCTAAGCAGGATTTGTCTCAGACAAACACCCAGTGAAGTACATTAATTCCATCGTGTGAACCCCGCTTAAGGTTTATATTGCAACATACTTTTAATATGATACATCAAATTGCTCAGATGTATGAAAAGGTGATTAATATTTCTAAACATCAATCATTTATGATTTAACACTTTGCGATAAGCTCATTTGAAACAGCAGACACATCTTTAAGAGCCTGACACTTCAACCTGTTACAACGCGTGGCACTCTAATTATAGGTCAATTAAAATGTTGACAGTTATTACTCCCGCAGGAAATGTGCGTACGCATGCGTCAATGTGTTGACGCATGCTTGTTGAGGTATAGGAGTGAAGGAGGGGGGGGGGGGTGTCAAGATTGCGCAGGTGGGCAAAGGAACGTTCCAGGTCGTGGCAACACTGATCGTTTATCCTTGATTCCTACTGTTTAAAGGCATATCCTACACTGCACAGAGGCGCCACCTGGTGATTTTCAAATATTGATAATGATCAATTTAAATTGGTTCCTTTGACTTATTCTGATCCTAATGAGTGAGATATAAAATATTATCGAGTTTCACATAACCCAATAGGTAAATTAAACCAATTTATATGTTATTGATTTATTTAGGAAATGTACCGAAAAATAAAGTTTTCTCCAGTTCTTTCAAAACAAGGACAATGACCTATGATTTTTAAGACTTCAATGTTTATGTGTGTGCTATATATTTACTGTATTCTGTGAAAGTTTGGAGAAAATTACATGTGTTTTACTAAGTGAATAATAACTTTTAGAACTTATTCTATCATAATACTATCATAATACTTATCTCTAACTTATAAACCTAGCAAGGTGACCCCCATTTTTTAGATTAGCAATGTTTTCTATAATACTTGGAGGCTATCCGATTCAATGTCCAGGAAATTGACATGGGTTTTAGTTTTCAAGGTAAAAGTGTATCGCTTTAAAAACAATGGTTTTCGTCAGAGTCACAACTACAGGATTAAGAAACTGTGGAATGAGTTGAGTCAAGAGGTACAGACTGCCCCAAACAAGCAATCATTCAAGCAGATTGTTAGAACGAAACCCATTAAACGGCATAACTAGGGGCAAATGACATGTTCATCATTGATGAATGAGCGTGGAATTATGAAATATAATAGTGACAAGATTTGGTTTTATTCACTCTATGGGTCGTCTTCTGTAACCCACTTGCATCCAGTCAACTTGCTCCTACATATGCTTGTCTAGGATCCAAATCTATCAAGCACCAGCAGGTCAATGAGGTATTCCGGTCTCTAGTGATTGCCCATGGTCAGCTAGGCACGCATCTAAGACCCTGAGACACTGGCACCCTGCTCCTCTCCCAATATCACAGTGAATAGCACGCAGATAGTGAAGAGATATTTTTTGCAGCAAGCTGGAAGATTATATGACAACTCTAACCTTTAGGCAGAGTATATATATATGCGTGTGGCCCACGCTCAATAACAATGATCTAGCATGACAAGGACAGTGCCCACCTTTGGATAACCTAACCAAGCACCTAAAAACCTCTAGCAACTCAGATACAGCCCATGAGAATACCGAAAACTGGCGAATTACTTGTTGTTTTGTTTTGTTACCTGGTGAAGGATTATCAAATCCGAAACGTTGTACTCTAAACAAGCAAAAAATACTTTCCTGTATTTCAACATTATTTCTCTGTCTTGGGTTGTGCCTTCCTTACGACAAACTAAATACTTGTTGTTTTGCCTGGAAATATTTACCGAGTTCGAAGAATATTTCCGACCAAAACAACTAGGTCTTCGAATTCGGTGAATATTTCCGGTCAAAACATTTCATACTTCGAACTCGGTGAATATTTCCGGCCAAAAGAACCCGGAGCAAATTCTGTTCAGTCAGACTAACCATGTCTGCATATGGTATAAACAGAGTGAAATAAAGATTTTTTTCAAAGAAAAACAAAAATATAAACGCAAACGGTCCACTTACCGTGTGGTTGGCCTCGCTCAGTAGACCGGCAAAATCGCTCAGCAACACGACTTCTAGTGACAGAAATCTGGAACTTCACATTCAACCATGTTCACCGGGAGCAGTCTGACTGTTCATGCCCTACCATCCGCGACAGAATTGACTCGCTTAAATTTGACGCAGAAATGGTCAATGGTTGTTGGCGATCACCCATACCGACCCTGGAAACCACTAAAGAAGAAAACAACAAGTTTTGGTCAAAGTCGTAGTTCTCCATAAGTTTGACGTGGAGCAATATGAATGTGGCAAAGCCGAATGGGTATCATGTAGAACGATTTGAAGAACAACAACTTTGACCAAAATAAGTTGCTTTCTGTATTATCTCACCCCTGTACACACTAAAGGAATGGACGACATAATGGATATATGACATCATAGACCATGGAGAACTGACTGTAATACTTGTAGGGGCATGGAGAACAAGGTACCAATGTTAAGCCTATGGGGAATAATAACAGGAGTGAGAAAAACACATGTACATGTAGCCGAAATACACCAATCGGAATGAAGTAGATCCGAAAGAATGGTCAGACACAATCTGATGTATAACATCAGGGAAAAGGAAAACATCAGAAAGGAAAATATCAGAAAAAGCCTAGGGAGCGACCAAATGGCTTTATAGGTGTGATCAGTGATGTCTAGGCCCGTTTCTATTGGCCGACGAAAACGGTGTAGATTGTTTGTGTTCTCCTAATAGCCTATTTACATTGGCCATCACAGATATACAGTTAGGAATCACCAACGGACCTTTAGCACTGCTGACGCAGAATGTAAATGGAATGTAAAAAGGAATAGATTTTGAACCCTGTGAAGGACATGAATCCCACAGTGTAAATTCCACTTTATGTCTTACATCGTTTAGGGTAACATCAATTACCCATTTCCCCCCTCCTGCCCAGGCACGTGCGTGCACGTGTGACACACACACACACACTCATAACGATACAGCCCTAGGACCATACTCATTCATTCCCACGCAGACACGCGATACCTGAGACGTAATCCAGTGCCCAGGTAGTCTTGACATCAATCTACTGCTGACCCCATTCACATGTGACCAAACTTTGTAAACATACTTCAGAAATGACACATGACCTAACTCTTAGGGATTTATAGCTGACAAGAAACAGCGCTAAGAGGCTTAAATGCCGTGCCATTATATGAGAGAAAAATCATTCAAACTAAATTATGCCATTCTGTAGAACATAAAGTTTGCAAATTACTGATCTGCAGCATAGAAAATGTACATAGGTTACTCAGAACAAATGTTCATCTTCGACGAAACAGCGAGGAAGTGAACAAATAAAAGGCTTGGGTATAATCCAGTTAGTGGGTCATTTGCTTAACCTAATTCAGTGCCCAGCCAGGAGGCAGTTCTAAATCTGCTTAAGTACGGTCCAAATATGTCAAGCACCTGTGGATTAATCAGGGATTTCGGTTTGGAGTGATTGGTCATGGCCAGCTGGGCAATTCTCTATGACACTAAGGCCCGGCGTCCACCTACTACGACAGAATCGTAGACCTCCCGATATGGCACCGATACAAAATGTCAAAATCGGTGCCATATCGGGAAGGTGCAAAATCGTAGACATGTCTAGACAAGCCAATCCACCATGCGTTGTATGGGGTTTTTATCGGTGTCTAATCGCAGAAATGTGGTCAACTGCCCCGATATCAGGTAACCTTCTGACGCGATTTAGATTTTTTTATCGGGAGGTGCATCGTAGACCATATCGGTGCCAAATCGTAGTAGGTGGACGCCGGGCCTAAAACACTGGCCCTCTGCACCCTACCAATGTCACAGAGTAGGTGGTGAGTACTATAGCCACTAAAAAACACTTGTTTCTCATTACCGTGCGCATCAGCATAAACGTTTTTAGAACATTTTCTTTTTCATTTATATCAAACCTACTTTGTTGTTTTTGAAAACTTAGAACTTAACTTTCAAATTGTGATAAAACAATTTATATTCATTTCCATATTACACACAGTAAAATGAGTGAGATATTAGAAGTTTAAAAGTAAGAGTACAAGATAGGACCTAAATAAATGTGTCTGAAGCTCATTTTATGACACTTCAAAAGCCATCGTTGATCCAGCGCTCCCCCTACAAAAAAAACAAAGAAAAAACGCCCTCGTCGTATTTTCCTGACTTGGTGATGAGAAAAAAGTTGTGTTTTTTTGAGTGACCTAAATGCCACAATCGGTGGTCATAGTCGGTAGGTAGAAATATAACATAACTAAATCAGTTAATATTGTCAACCAGCAGTGTGGCCGGTAGATCAGTTTATTACAGTGGATTTCTCCGTTCCCACACACCACACACCATATCCCCTACACTGGCTGCCAGAGCTACACGATTTTAGCTCTGGTCAGGTTAAATCTGTGGCCACCTTGACCCACAACATGGACATGTCTGTTACTCTCCTGCCAGACCTTTCAAACTTCTTGGAGAGTGTGTTATTTCATGATATCGAAACCAATTTTCCATTCTCTTATTTTTTTGTATTTATTTCTGTAAGTATTTCGAAATATAATGAACATTAATCTTGGTTTATACATCAATTTGTTAGCTATGAATATCTCCTATTAACACAGAACGAGATTAATTGGTTTGACTAGTTTCCTGCCCCAATGTAAGGCCCGGCGTCCACCTACTACGATAGAATCGTAGACCTCCCGATATGGCACCGATACAAAATGTCAAAATCGGTGCCATATCGGGATGGCGCAAAATCGTAGACATATGTCTAGACAAACCAATCCACCATGCGTTGTATGGGGTTTTTATCGGTGTCTAAATGCAGAAACGTGGTCAACTGCCCCGATATCAGGTAAACTTCCGACGCGATTTTGAATTTTTATCGGGAGGTGCATCGTAGACCATATCGGTGCCATATCGTAGTAGGTGGACGCCGGGCCTAATATGGGACAGGTAACGCCCGCCAAGAGCAACGTGTGATTACCCTTGAACTTTCGCTGGTTCCCAGGCAAGGAAAACCAGCACAACCTTCTCTGTATCATGAGATTTCTCAAATAACTTATCTACACTCCTTTGAAATGCATGGATATATATATATATATATATATATATATATATATATATATATATACATATATATACATATATATATATTTATATATATATATATATATATATATATACATATATATATATATATATATATATATATATATATATATATATATATATATATATGATAAAGGAATGGCAACGTTTCTAAAGAAAGAACAATATATATTAAAATGTTTCTTTAGAAAATATAACAGATTTAACCATGCCCTCTATCAGGTAAACCGGCGTAAAAAGGGCGGATGTTACCCATAATGCACCAGAAAATGGCGGGCGTTACCTGGCCTTATATGTGAGTGCACATAGGCCAAGCTTCCAGGCTAATACCGTATGTGATTTAACCCGACCAACCTCTTCGTCTGAACAGAGTGGAGACGAAGATGGTGGCCAATCTAAACCCACCCCACACTCACACACGCACATTCCTGACCTCTCCCTTAACGCGTACCACGCCCGCCAGGTGGACACCTGTCCTGCACACCGGACGCCCGTGTCACATGACGTGTGGACTGGAGTGGACGCTGACGGGACGCCATGACATGTCCGACGCCACACAGACGCCGCAGGGACGCCGGTCGGGACCCGTGCGTGCCCGGGGGACACCCCTCACCTGTCGGAAATGTCAATATTGACACCTCACTGACACTCAGTATCCCCGGTGGTGTTTTCTAGCACACGCCAGCTGCAATCAACGACGCGTGACAGTATGTCACCAGTGGAGTGGCGCAGTGCAGTGAACCGCGACTGCCGACCGCTTCCGGGTGTTGTATCGTTGCGCAACATAAACTGCACTCTCCTAGCAGAAATCTGCGGCCGATTATATTAGTAAGCGCTAGCGCCGCGAAAGATCTGCTGGGAGAGTGCATACATTGTTGCACAGGTGGCCGACAGGAGTGAGTTTGGAATGGACTGCCCATGCGCAGGCAGCTCCACCAATCAGGCTCCTTTTGTGTCAAATCTGCGGCTGGAGCGGGATTCACCTTGATGTCGACGAGCAAGAGACCAAAGCTCCACGGCACCACAGTTAGAGAAGCCAGACTAGTCAAAGGGTAAAGCGAAGCCCTCTAACTGTGAGCTAATAGGAAATAGCGAGCCTTCAACCCGGGCACTGTGTTTGGCTAGGCGGGCCAATCTGCATACAGCCTATGCTGAAATCCTGATCCGCTATTGTAATTATTGTTTGATATCTTCAAAGAAATAAGAACACAATAAAATAGAATGGACCTGCTTGTCTTCACGGAGGCGTGCTAGATCAGCATGCGATATCAGCCATACCCAGAGGATGGCTCACGACTCTGTTTTCTACCTGTACACGTGTATCTGACGCATGGGTATGTAAATGTATATAGAAATGTATATATATATATATATATATATATATATATATATATATATATATATATATATATGTATATTCATACAGGTACAGGAGAACCCCGCTTCAGGGGCACCCTCCGTTCCGGGCCCTTGAAGCGGGGTTTTCAGTCTGTCGATGGTTATATAGTAAAGTATACCTATATAAACGAAGAAAAACCGGCTATTAGATAAAAGGTTTATCAAATAACCAATTCTAAGCAAATACATGGAAACTTAAAAAAAGAAATAACCATAACATAAATAGATCAAAATATAAATCAATAAGTATTTTCAGCATTCAACACAGTGCAAAGAACAGTTACACAGTCCCAGGAAAGGATCACTATGGGCCGCTTAGAGCCGCTACGCTGAATTTCACACCTTCAAAGCATCCAACCCGCCCTGCACTGCCCAAGCCGACACCCACAGGATCACAGATACTGAAGCATTCTTGCGCGGGCCCGAGCGGCTCGGATTTGTTGATTGAGCGCTACGATACCCGTATGGCCACCACACACAAATACCATAAACAAGGATTTAAGATAATCCGGAGTATATTTGATAAGATGTCCTTCCAAACTGTACCCTTAAGCAGGGTTGAGAAGCATTTCCGTACCAGAAAACTGTCCCCTTAACCGGGGTGCTCCCTTAAGCGGGGTCACCCCCAAGGGGTGAGGATAAGGGGTGTTGAGGTGCGGTGAGGTGAGGGTGATGAGGTGAGGGTGGTGAGGGGTGTTGAGGTGCGGTGAGGTGAGAGTGATGAGGTGAGGGTGGTGAGGTGAGGGGTGTTGAGGTGTGGTGAGGTGAGGGTGATGAGGTGAGGGTGGTGAGGGGTGTTGAGGTGCGGTGAGGTGAGAGTGATGAGGTGAGGGTGGTGAGGTGAGGGGTGTTGAGGTGTGGTGAGGTGAGGGTGGTGAGGTGAGGGTGGAGAGGTGAAGGTGGTGATGGGAGGGTGGTGAGTTTGCGGACTGTGAAACATTTGACTTTGCATCCATGATTAGGATTTGTGTGTAGTACTAAAGAAGAAACCAACATCGTCGTTCTCCACGAGTTTGATGTGGTGTGATATGAACGAGGCGACAACCAGATGATTAGTATCACGTGGCATTCAAACGAATTGGGGAACGACTTCTTTGACAAAAAAAGAGTTCCTTTTTTATATTTCTAACCCTTGTACACACAGGATATATAATAGACCATGGAGAATAGACTGCAATACTTGTAGGGGCAAGAAAAACGAGTTCCTAGCGTTAAGCCTATGGTACAAAAATACCAGAGGTGAGATAAAGATGAGACTCCAGCAGAAGTGTCCGGGCGTGAGAATCATGGTCCTGTGGATGGGGTGTGGGTGTGGGTATGGGGGATCGTGTGGATGGGGTGTGGGTGTGGGTATGGGGGATCGTGTGGATGGGGTGTGGGTGTGGGTATGGGGGATCGTGTGGATGGGGTCTGGGTGTGGGTATGGGGGATCGTGTGGATGGGGTCTGGGGGATCGTGTGGATGGGGTCTGGGTGTGGGTATGGGGGATCGTGTGGATGGGGTCTGGGTGTGGGTATGGGGGATCGTGTGGATGGGGTCTGGGGGATCGTGTGGATGGGGTCTGGGTGTGGGTATGGGGGATCGTGTGGATGGGGTCTGGGTGTGGGTATGGGGGATCGTGTGGATGGGGTCTGGGTGTGGGTATGGGGGATCCAGTAGGTGGGGTCTGGGTGTGGGTATCTGGGATCGTGTGGATGGGGTCTGAGTGAGGGTATAGGCCAGTTTCCATTGGCCGATTTCCCGTCACCGATCTATGGTTAAAAACCACCAACAGATTTTTGACACTGCTGACTCAAAATGGGTCTGGGTGTGGGTATGGGGGATCGTGTGGATGTGGTCTGGGTGTGGGTATGGGGGATCGTGTGGATGGAGTCTGGGTGTGGGTATGGGGGATCGTGTGGATGGGGTCTGGGTGTGGGTATGGGGGATCGTGTGGATGGGGTCTGGGTGTGGGTATGGGGGATCCTGTGGGTGGGGTGTGGGTGTTGGGGATCCTGTGGATAGGGTCTGAGTATGGGTATTGGGGATCGTGTGGATGGGGTCTGGGTTTGGGTATTGGGGATCCAGTAGGTGGGGTCTGGGTGTGGGTATTGGGGATCCTGTGGTGGGGTATGAGTGTGGGTATTGGGGATCCAGTGGATGGGGTCTGGGTGTGGGTATGGGGGATCGTGTGGATGGGGTCTGGGTGTGGGTATGGGGGATCGTGTGGATGGGGTCTGGGTGTGGGTATGGGGGATCCAGTAGGTGGGGTCTGGGTGTGGGTATCTGGGATCGTGTGGATGGGGTCTGAGTGAGGGTATAGGCCAGTTTCCATTGGCCGATTTCCCGTCACCGATCTATGGTTAAAAACCACCAACAGATTTTTGACACTGCTGACTCAAAATGGGTCTGGGTGTGGGTATGGGGGATCGTGTGGATGTGGTCTGGGTGTGGGTATGGGGGATCGTGGGATGGAGTCTGGGTGTGGGTATGGGGGATCGTGTGGATGGGGTCTGGGTGTGGGTATTGGGGATCCTGTGGGTGGGGTCTGGGTGTGGGTATGGGGGATTGTGTGGATGGGGTCTGGGTGTGGGTATGGGGGATCGTGTGGATGGAGTCTGGGTGTGGGTATGGGGGATCCTGTGGGTGGGGTGTGGGTGTTGGGGATCGTGTGGATGGGGTCTGAGTATGGGTATTGGGGATCGTGTGGATGGGGTCTGGGTTTGGGTATTGGGGATCCAGTAGGTGGGGTCTGGGTGTGGGTATTGGGGATCCTGTGGATAGGGTATGAGTGTGGGTATTGGGGATCCAGTGGATGGGGTCTGGGTGTGGGTATGGGGGATCGTGTGGATGGGGTCTGGGTGTGGGTATGGGGGATCGTGTGGATGGGGTCTGGGTGTGGGTATGGGGGATCCAGTAGCTGGGGTCTGGGTGTGGGTATCTGGGATCGTGTGGATGGGGTCTGAGTGAGGGTATAGGCCAGTTTCCATTGGCCGATTTCCCGTCACCGATCTATGGTTAAAAACCAACAAAAGATTTTTGGCACTGCTGACTCAAAATCGGTCAACGGAAACGACCCTGCTCATGAAATGACCCACGACCTTTTCTGCTTAGATTATGCAATATGGCACCACCTACCACTGAGTGAAAACTACTACCCTCACCGCTTTTTTTATACCAACGCACAGTCGGTGGCACCACTGACAGACTTTCTGGGCAACTCAAAAAATCTACACCATTTTCGTCGGCCAATGGAAACGGGCCTATCGGGGATCCTGGAGTCTGGAAGAGACTGACTGTACACGCATTGCATGCCGGGAGGGGACCTGCACGTCACAGACGCGGCCAGGTGAGAGGGGACGCCGCGTCTATAGACACACCGAGAGTTCAGTATTATTGGAATCCGTTCACAAACAGCAGGCCAGACGGGGCTATGTGTATGTATCCGCCGGCCGCCTTCTTCCCAACACCCGGGAGGAAAAAAAACAAACCTCCACTCACTCTCCCCTCTCCCCCCGGAGTCTCGGTCCCGGCCCCCCGGTACGGAATAAACACACGGCGGCGTCTTTGGCCAAACCCCGGCGATGGATTCCGTGTAAAGGAATTAGTTTGTCGTTGGGCGCGATCTGCATGGGAGCCCACGCGCCATGCCCATACATCACGGTCCCGGCCAACACCGCCCGACAGCCCGCCCGCCGCCCCCGCCCGCCGCCCCACGTCCCGCCGCCGCCCGCCGGATGGAGTTACCCCGGGCCGGATCGACCGCCGACCCGCCCGGCCCGGGACCCCGGCCCCCAACCCCCCCCCTCCCCCGCCCGCCGTCACCCGACTCCCGGGCATCGACCAGGGCATGGAGGAGGCAGGTAGGGAGGGAGTCAGGTGAGCGGTGAGTGGGTGTCTCGCGTAGTCACTAGTGTTATAAGCTTTTGCATGAACGTCCCCATACCTAAGGAGTCAGATTACTGGTTCGCGCGTAGAAGTACGCACTGTTTGGATTTCTGTAGTACACACATGTATGCACAAGCAGTGTGGAGTTGCACGAGATGGGACAGAGAAGAGTATGTGTTCTCACTTGCAGGAAGCAAACACTGATTCAAATGTACATGTCCCAACTTCTGTTGTTTACGCTGTAGCCAGGGTAGATTTGAAGGCATATCATACAATTCACAGTGGCGTCATCTGGTGATTTTCAAATTATGTGTTGATAGTGTTTACGCTGTAGCCAGGATAGCTTTAAATGTGATCTTAAGAAGAAACCAACAAATTTTGGTTGAAGTTTTCGTTCTCCACAAGTTTGATGCGAAGTGACAGCGCGATCTGCATGGGATCCACGAGGAGGCAGGCAGGGAGGGAGTCAGGTGAGCATTGGGTATGAGGTGAGTGGGTGTCTTGCGCAGTCACTAGTGTAATATGCTAGTGAGATAAGTACTGTTTAAAGTTCTGTAGTACACACAGTGAGTGTGGAGTTGCACGAGATGGGACAGAGAAGAGTATATGTTCTTACTTGCAGGAAGCAAACACTGATTCAAATGTACATGCCCCAACTCCTGTTCATAGTGTTACGCTGTATCCAGGGTATATTTGAAGGCATATCATACAATTCACAGTGGCACCATCTGGTGTCTTTTTTAAATAATGTTAATGATTAGTTGAAACGAGTTCCTTGGGGTTCATTCTAATTCTGAATAAGTAAATTTAACACCTTGTCAAGTTTATCCAATCTTCATAGGTAAAAAGGCCAATTTACATTTGTTTGATTTACTTAGGAAATGGAGTTTTCTCCATTTTTTTCTTTCTTCATTTCTTTCAAAAAGCAAGGTCAGTGACCCCAGGTTTTTAAAACCTTAAATGTGTAGTACTATACATGAACTCTAAATCAAAAACTGGCATGCTGACCCCCATTTTTTAAACTAACAATGTGTTCTTTACCTCTTGGAGATCATCATATTCAATTTCCAGGAAATTCACATGGGTTTTACTTTTCAAGGTAAATTGTCTGATATGCCTTTAAAGATGACAAAATCTAGAAAATGAGGTAATATGAATGCAGCGAGCAATAGAGTCACGTATAAGTCATGTACCCCCTTCCCCCATCCCTACCCTCACCCCGATCATTCTGTAAAATATCTGTATCGAAATACACTAATAGTTCAGTATTTCCATCATAAAAGGGGCAATCTACAGACTGTATAGGACTTATATAGAACTGGATTGAGAATCATGTAAATAAACAATACTCCAAGAGTTCGGATGCACAATCATCGTCATCGAGGCGAAGCCGAGTGACAATTACAGCGCATCTAAACAAGTGGAGTATTGTTTATTTTACGTTCGAGTGGGGTGCTGGATTTATCTCCCTTCTTTCAATGATATCAAATAGCATCACAATATCAAAATAATTCGAATTGCTTAAGCATATTGCTTATGACTTCATCTCACATTCACTCCGCCATGACCATGGAGTAGTATTGACACTTTACGTGGGTTATCGTTGAGTATAATATGTTAATGTTATTCCTATGGCTAAACTTGTACCAGAGGTGAGATAATATGGTTTATCCAAATATTACCTGGATCACCTTTATTCTGAAACTGTCAAACAAATAAACGTAATTACACATGAAATTTTATTCTGATTAATTGAGATGTCTTTTAATAAATATACCTGTACCTGAAAATATATTGTCTGTGGTATATTGTGCATACTTTAATTAATCTGCCAACCACTTACTCAGGCTTCTTGGGCATTTACTATAGAAGAAACTATAGAGGAAACCTATCAAAGTTTAGGGTCAGATCTCGTATCGTATCGAGTTCGAATCACGTAGTAATTCACAAGGCGAAGTCGCGTGAATTACGTAACAATTCAAATGAGATGGTATCGAGCTCTGACTCTAAACTTGAATAAGTTTCTGAATTTATCTCACCCTTCGCATTGACTAGTGTGCTAACCATTGCGACATAATCCCCCACTGAGTATTTTTTTTCTAAATACTCCATGGGCGTTGGATACGAGTTCTCAAGGTAAAGTCTATGGAGAAAGCTACCAGGTTGAGATTATGCTGCGGATGTCGAACACCTAAATGGGTTAGGACTCCAGAGGAGAAGACTCTCTATAAATAAATACATCCAAAGTTCATCAAAAGGATGTTCTTAGGACACAAAGCTCAGCGCCTTGGCCACACTGTATGGCGATAAGTAGTATAGGAAAATGTGGGCGCGCGGCAGGCACAGGTAAAGCAATCCGTCAGCCACCTGCCTGTACCTAGAACTGCTGAGTTGGCACATACCGCGAAACAACATCGTTATACGAGGCTATTCTTAAAAGGCTGATAGTGTGTTACTTTTGTTGTGCTGTCTGAAATCTGGGCGTAGACTAATGATAATAGGAATATGTTTAGGGGTATTAAGTATGGAAGAACTACTTATGTAGAATTTGGAATGTCAATAAAAAAAATTAAAATTCTGAGAATATTTTCTAGCACAGATTTCTTCTGCTCTTTCATTTTGTAAGGGTCCGACCTGGGCGAAGTGTGGGCAATTGGAGGTATAAGCCAAAATTCAAAATGGTCAGAAAATTGTACTAAATTGTATAAATGGATTCTTTGCTTAAAGAATTACCGGAAAACCATAGAATACGATGTAATAGTTGTACTTTCTCTGAAAATATTGTACACTGAAAATATTGTACCCTAAATGTATTAGTTTCATAAACTCAGTCATTCAATGTTAAATAATTCGTTGCCAGGTCTATGTTTTATTGCAGGCATTGCGTAACTACGTAGATAAGGTGGGAAGCCAGCCTGTGGAAAATGGTCTATATATAACCATGATCGAGGTCTGGTACAATACAAGATTTATAGATCTTCAGTGAAGCATCAACACGAATATCATGTTATACCTATTTTCTTTACAAGTGTCATGATGCATTAGTTCCTGATAAAAACAATACTGTTGTAAATATAATTCGCCCTATCCTAGGGAATGCCTTAAAACCTTTAATACAAATGTGTGAAGTACACCCGTCTCAGATACATTAGTATCTACGTGTGAATCCCACTTTAGTGGGATTCACACGATGGGATTCATGTTCCTCATATGGTGTTTGTCTGAGACAAATCCTGCTGAGATTCTATACTCGAACATAATTTCTTTGTCTAGATTGTAGGGTTCAATTTCCATGTTTTCCACCTGTAATTGTTGGCAACATTTACCCCTAAAAAGTAACAGAATCTCATGGGATTTTGAACCCTGTAAGGCACATGTATCCCACCTTGTGAATTCCACTTACAGGAGAATTGTCTGAGGCTGGGGGAAATGTGTGAAGTACACCCGTTTCAAGTACATTAGTCTCTACGTGTGAATCCCACTTAAGGCCTACAAAATGAGACCTCTGAATAGAAAGCCGTGATTCCATAATGCGCATGTAACAGGTATACACTCTCAGATGGATGTCTCCTGGCCCGTTAACGTAACGCACATTGTGACCACTCACACCTTAGAGTCCACTTGGCATGGTACAGGTAACAGACGCAGCTCAACATTACCTCACCTGTAAACGTACTCCCCCCCCCCCTACCCCCCTCGACCTCGACACTCACCCATCCCGAGTTCTGGGCATCCCATGTGGCTGTGAGGGGATGTATCAGGTGTTCTGATTGGCCAGCTCAACACTGGTTAATTAACCGTACTCTCTGGAGAGGTCGCTGTACGCACGGTCATGTAGTTCATAGAAGGAAACTCACAAAATGAAATTTTTTGTTTATCATTCTTTATTAATATCCTTGTTCATACATCGTTGAAGTAGAACAGGGTTCACATAGAAAACATTGGGTATCAATAAAAGAGTATTAGCCTGAAATGAGGTCAGTTGATTTTCATGGCCCCATCCTCCCCTACAACCGTATAATAACGTTTGTTTTTGAGATTTTCATCAACTCAAATAAATGAACAGCATAAGATATTAGATACTGTTTCTCCAGATATATATGGCAATAATCATCACGTGTTGGTACCATACGTATGCGTTATAAGGTAAACTACCAAGTCAAATTTTAAAAAAAGCATGAATATTTATAAATACTAAACATGCAATCTGCAATTTTGTTTTGGATAATGATTTAAAATATTCATAGTCAGCCGAATTTCTTACCAATGCTGATTGTTCGTTCCATAGTTTACCACCATAAAAATGAACAGATACAATAATCAGTACCACTCGAGATTCTAATACACTCGCTTGCGTTCGTGTATTATTACGGGCAACCACTCGTGGTTTTTGGTCGCCTGTCCACAAAACCATCAATTATTGCCTATGTCATATATTCTATAAGTAATACCTGAAGCTGTTATTTCCTTTCTCTTTTAAATTTAGTAATATAACCATGTAGTGCCGGTCAGCCCCTTATGTAACTAGTGTGACATGTGATATGTGGCGTGTTTGTGAGGCCAGACCATAAGGTTACATCTTAGTGGTAGCTAAAGTAAGTACCATGGTGTGTAGCGGTATCGGATCGCATCTCTAGACACGCACACACACACACACACGCACGCACGCGCACACACACACACACACACACACACACACACACACACACACACACACACACACACATACACAACTACACACACACACACACACACACGCATATAAGGCCCGTTTCAATTGACCGATGAAAACGGTGTAGATATTTTGAGTTCTACTAAAATCCCATTGCCAAGTGGATGACAAGATTGTAGCAGATCAATAACAAAGCGTTATTGAAAAATGTCCATTCGTGTACTACTGAAATATAAATCCCAAAAATGTTTTCAATTTCATAAGTTTTGCGTAATATTAACACGACTGAGCGTATAACAGTGATCAGGAAATGCTCTCACGGCAGATCACACCGGCCTAAACACTGACTATCAGGAAGGATAAATAGATATAATCTAAAAAACACACACACAAAAAACACACATATAGAGTAGAGGCCCGACAATACGGCTACATTAAGGAGATCAAGGAGAGGTTACATAGACTCTGAGCTTGCTGCAAAAACCTAACCCTTTCTCTCTCTCTCTCCCTCTCCCTCTCTCTCTCTCTCTCTCTCTCTCTCTCTCTCTCTCTCTCTCTCTCTCTCTCTCTCTCTCTCTCCCTTTCTCTCTCTCTCTCTCTCTCTCTCTCTCTCTGCCAACTCTATGACATTGGTAGGGTGCAAGGGGTTAGTGTCTTAGAGGTGTGCCAGGCTGACCATGACACCAGAGAAGTCACCAGAGAATAGAATACTGGTGATTGATATATTTGGACAGTACAAAGGCAGTTGGAGAAATGGCAGGTTGGCTAGGTGCCAAGTGGGTTACAGAAAATGACCCATAGACAAGAGAAAACACAAACCATTAATTCCATGCGAATTCATCAATGATGAACATACCATTTGTTCCTAGTTATAAGTTGGTATAGTAGTTTTGCCATGGTGTTTTTCATAAATCATTGCAGTGGAATTCTGCTGTCGTCATTACTCGCCAGTTGATGTTGAAATCTGGCAGGCCAAAGAGCGGCGAGGAGGGCTTTTCTGACGCGTCTAATGTAGCCGGAGCGGCCAATTGTCAGCAGACGGGAAATGGCGGCTTTTGATGGGCCAATTACGGGCGTCAGGGTTCGCGATGATGGCGCGTCCTACTGGCCAGAAAGTCGCACTCTCCACACAGAGTTTTCCGCGCGGATGACAAGCTGCAGGCAGAAAGGACACTCGGGGTGGAGAGTGTATTGCTCTCTGATCCGTTTTCCGGGCGTCTCGTTGTGGCGCCACCGGTCGCTGCGCTGGTTGCCGACAGGCGGTCAGAGTCACGGCCGCCATAATTGACGTGCGCGCGCACCCCGTTATCCGGTCGGCTAAAAGGGTATCAAAAACGGTGATGGGCCTTTCGACGTTCCCGTGTCAGCCGGACGGTGGCGCTGTGCAGAAATGTATCAGCGGACCGGAAGTGAATGTCAAGGGGGAGTCCCGGCCGCCGGGTTTGAAAGGGGGAGGGAGGGTCGGTTCTGCGCCTGCGCCAGCGTCCCCGCAGGAAACGACGTGTTATTTTGCGCCCGGCAGACGACTTCCGGTTGTTTTATTGTTGGTCGCTCGATTGAGGCCTCGTAGCCCTGGGTCACGTGTACAAAAGGGCGGGAAATAGGATGTGGGCAGGTGGGCAGGTGGGTGGGCGGGGGTCCCTGCTGGAGGAGGTACAGGAGGGTGGTGGGGGAGGGAGGGGAAGGATTCACTCTCCTAGCAGAGATCCTTTCCTCTACTTCCTGCGGCCGCTTGTATCTCTGTACCGACCTGCATGTTTGGGAAAGAATCTGCCAGTTTTTCAAATATCCTAAATTCTTAGACCGTTGGAGGAATATTTTTGTGTTCTACTTGTTAATTAAGATGCATTATTTCTAGGGTAAATGATATGCACTCATTTCATTTCACAACTCAAAATATATGAGTTGTTTGAGTTTCATAACTTATATCAGTTGCCTTGTTTTGAATCTGAGATGTTGGCTGCTTCCCCCTGTCCTTATTTAGATACCAGCGTTGGGTTGAGGCAGAGATTTAGCAAGTGCTAGCGCCGCGAAAGATCTGGGAGGAGAGTGGGGGGGGGGGAGACTCAGGGATGGATCTCTCAGGGGACGTCTCCATACTCACAGACGCCGGGTGAGACGCAGGCGTGGCCGAAGTCTGTCTCAAATGGCCGCCGCGTGACGCTGCCCATTAGTGCTGCCACCTGTCGACGCAAATTGCCCACTAACACCTGAGTCGCGCGCTTTGATCGGCGTTCCACCAGCGTTCTGATTGCCGAAATGTACAACAGGTATGATCGATGCCGTGTGAAATGAACATCACAGCCTGCCTGGACACCTGCAGTGCTTTTTACACGGTTTGAGTCGGGCGGTCCTACTCTTCACTCACTCCCTCCCCCAACACTTGAGGAATTCGTTTGGCGTGGATCATAGGCGCGAGCAGTCTCACAGCAATTAGGCCAAATTATGTCTCACCAGCGGAAGCCCGCCGGGGTGCGGGATGGAAAAGGGGGTGGGGGAGCCGGCAGGCGGCGTTAAAGTCGCTTCTCCAGCACTCTCCTAACATAGATCATGAGCCTTACTTCCTGCCCTGCTTGTATCTCTGCACCGACCTGCCTTTTGGGGGCAAAATCTTTCCTATGCTCCATTTTTTTTACATACAGTAAATCCTTGCTTAAGGAGACACCCTCCATTTCACAAAGTATCCCCTTATGCAGGGGTGTCCCATAAGGGGGTTAAAAGAAACTAAATAAAATTTTCTGTTCCGAGCAAATGCACCCCTTTGGCCCTTAAGCGAGGTGTCCCAGAAGCGGGGTTTTACTGTATCCTAAATTCCGAGCACTTTCGGGGAGTATTTTGTGTTTGACTTGTAAAAAGATATGCTTTTGTTTATATGGTAAATGATATACACTCATTTCTTTCATTTGTGATGTTGAATCAGGAATAGACTGTGGGATTACTTTTTTCAGTGGAAAGCACCTCATGGGTTTTATGGTTCTGCTTGTCAACATGACACATGTGTTCTCATTCGAAGGGGTAGTCTAATCAACTATAGATTCACATTATAGAGTGGTTTAACGCTGAAAAAGAAATGGCTTCATTGTCTATGAAGCTCATTTAGCAATTACAACATTTCCCAACTCATAATGTATGTGTTGTTTGAGTTTCATTTCTTTTGACGGTTCCACATAAGCGAGTCGAAAATGTAGTTTCTCTCTGTAACGTCACTGGGTTGAGGCAGAGATTAGTAAGCGTAAGCGCCATGGAAGATCTGATGGGAGAGTGTTATCCTCGTAAGCGGACAGTCAGTTTGGTATGAGAAGACCTAAAATCCCTTGTAAGCGGATACCTTCAATGGACACCCTACCAAAAATAGATTAATCTGTTGTTTCTTTTATTAGTGTGTGGGATTATATTCATAGAAAATACATTTTGTAATTCAATGTTTAATAACTTCGGATAGAATTAGGATATTTGAAAATTGATTTCAGATCTTCCATGCCCTCTGTCTCCCCTACACGTCGATATTATGACACTTGCATATTGGCCCGTATGAAGCTTGAAAACCCCACATAAGCGGACGCTTTGGCCCGGAACGGAGGGTGCCGCGTACGTGGGGTTTTACTGTAGTTTCTCTATTTGACATCACGGGGTTGAGGCAGCGATTAGTAAGCGCAAGAAAGATCTGATGGGAGAGTGTTATCGTCATAAGTGGAGAGTTATTTCGGTACGGTTTGGGTTGGTTTAATAACTTCGGATAGAATTAAGATATTGGAAAATGAATCTCAGATCTAACATGACCTCTGTCTCCCCTACATGTCCATATATGACACTTGCATATTTAAAAGGTATTTCACGAGATGAGAATAAGTTGGTCCGTACTCCACTAAGTTTGACTGCGGAGTAATTCACGAAGCCAAGCTGAGTGAATTACATAGCAGTCAAACAAGGCGGAGTGTGGACCAAGGTATTTTCACCGCGTGGGTGTCTGATTTCATCTCACCCTGTATAACATCATTCTTTGATGAAATACCTCACCAAATTAGCCATTGAGTATTGGATACAATACCTTCACGGCCATGGAGTACGAATTCCTAACGTTCAGCCTATGGGGAAAAATACCGGGGTGAGATAATCTGCGATATCGGCGAACACTTTGGCCAGGAAAGGAGTGTGTCGGCTTACGCGGGGTTTTACTGTAGTTTCTCGATGTGACTTCACGGGGTTGAGGCAGAGATTAGTCAGCTCAAGCGCCACGAGAGATGTGCTGGGAGAGTGTGACTCCGGGATGATCAGCTCACAGCGGGGCTCGCTCTCCGGATTAAAGACACCCGTCCTCCACAGATATTTCATCCGCTGAGAAAGGTCAGGGAATAATCAGCACTGCGAGTGGGGAGGCCGTCTTCTGGGGGTGTTCTGTGAGGACTCGGAGAAGGGAACGGGAGGTGGCTGGAGGGAAGGCCGCCAATATAATATAAGGAAGGTTTTGGTTGTTATCAGAGGGATGACAGCTGGTGCATATATATAGTCATAGATAGCGTATAGACCTCTAGGTCATTCGCATGTGTCTAAATATCTATTACCCACCTAATACAAAGTGTTTAAAGGAAACACATAGGGAGTGTGTATCACCATATCCGGAGCATACAGATATATGTGTTTATATGCTCCGGGGTGCAAAGGCCGGTGCATACGGAAAAATAGTGCATATGAAAAAATAGTGCATATCTAAATGAACTAATATCAGTTCCCCACTTATTATGCGTTAACACCTAAGAGCATACGACCACTTGTATCTGAAACCAGTCAATATTGTGTATAGATAGGTTACAGACCTGGGGCCCGTTTAATAACCTATGAAGACCATTTTCTGTACCTTGTTCAAGAGTTATCATTTGATATTATTTAAGTCTGTTCGTTCAAGACAGTATTAGCCGTCCATAAGGTCGTTCATAAGTGTCGAATGAAGTATGTCTCTATGGCATACAAAAAGCGTCTTCGTGCACGATCCTAGGTTATTTAAGTGCCCCTGAGCAGAGTATAACTAAGTTATTTACATGGGTCTAAATATACATTCTGAAATTATACCAGCATTGAAGTGTGGTAAATTCAAAACTCCTTTAACAAACCAAAATCACTAGGAAAACAGTCCAATTACCGGAATTCTGATCATGTTTTTGCCAATACATGTACATACATATTCAATTTTTATAAAGTATCAGTAACCCTTAAGACATGGATAAACAGAATCATCCCTGCGCTATAGAATAATATATTTAATAAGAAAACATCTGTTTTACATCTACCGGGCAGGGCAGATGAGCATATTTCATCTTTTGTTCTCTCTTGCCTCAGAAACTTTACATATTGGCGTCATTGTGTTCAGACCAGGTGAACCATTGGCTTTAGCCCTGCAATGCGAGAAAGCTCAACCCCAGCATTCGTTATAAGAGCTGAAATAAGTTCATGATTGTGAGTATAGGGCACAGAGTGATTGCTAGTTCCACCATAATCAGCCAGGATATTGTAATGTAGCGCCACTGAAGTCAAGGGACAACCACTATTTTCTGCTGTTATAATCTATAGGCAGTCGTAAGACAGACCAAAAAATGGACATTTCTAATAAAATCCATTGTTAATTTGAGTTGCAACCTGGTGTTTTGTCTAGAGTCGTGGGCAAGATGGCCACTTCCATAACACAATAGCTATGTAGAGGTGCAGTTGAGGTGGGCTTTCAGTTCTGATGATGATTGTGATGACATGGGCTATGGAAGTGCTGGAATCATGACTGTATAATTGGTGTTGTGAAGGTGAAATATGAGTTGGAGTATGTCTAGTTATCTGTGTTTATTGAGCGTGCACCACACGCTCATATACTTTGCCTAAAGGTTAGAGTGGTCATGCAGGCTTTGAGCTTGCTGCAAAAAACGAACCATTCACCATCTGTATGCAAACACTATAACATTGGGAAAGGGTGCATGCAGCTAGTAAAGGGTTAGTATTTGCAGCAAGCTCAAAGTCTCTGTGACCACTCTAACCTTTAGGCAGCGTATATGAGTGTATTGCCCACGCTCAACAAGAAAGTGAGAACAAGAGATTGATATCATGATGATATTATGTTAGGATATATAGGAATTTTAAAATGTTGAATTTCGCATAGTTAATACCATGTAATTGTCTTCAGACTTTCACTGGATATAGCTAATATGGACTACTATAGACTTAAGTTTTAGAATATATAGGTCACCGTCCTTGTTCTTATTTTTCAGTTTATTTCCTATCTAGTTCAATCAAATGTAAATTGGATTAATTTACTTATTGGATTTGGTCAAAATCCATTAAATTATACTTCACTCATTTAGTACTAGAATAAGTTAAAGGAACCGCTTTGAATTGATAGTTCTTGGTATCTGAAATCACCAGGTGGCGCTACTGTGTTTTGTAAGATATGCCTTTAAAGGCATATTGACAATTTTATGTTCAAAGCGGTTCCTTGTAACATATTGTAATGCCAAATAACTAGAATATCAAGTTTTATCCAGTTTGTCATAACCTAATCAGTAAAATAGGCCTATTTATATTTGCTCAATCCATACAAGATATGTACTGAAAGACACGAATCTTTAAAACTTAAATGTATAGTACCATACACATGCAATATTCTGATAACATCTGAAGAAAATGACATGGGTTTTACTTTGTGTAAAACACATTTTCAGAATATCTATATATTGTATAATAATGTTATCATAATGTTGATCTCTAAATCAAAAACGAGCAAGGTGACCCCCACTTTTTAAGCTAGATATACATGTATGTTCTACAACACTGAGAGATCATCATATCCAAGTTTCAGGATAATGCCATGGGTTTTAATCATCAAGCCAAATTGTCCGATATGCCTTCAAGTCTAGAATCTAATACAGGCTTGTTTATAGCCATAGTAGAGGAGCGTGCAGATAGTGGCTGTAGCAGCGTCCCGGAAGTAGCTCTCCTGTGAAGATGCCTGCGTCTGTGCTGCGTCTGTGCCGGACATTCTTCTACACGGCGATGATCCGAGCCTCAGGCAAAGCTTGGTGAGTCCCGCCAAAGCTTCCGTCCGCATCCACGTCTTGGCCACCCGGCGGGCAGGTTTTCTTTGCCGCAGATTAAATAGCAGCAGGGCTTTAATTATTTGTCTTGTTCTGATTCGCTCTCTGCTGAGAAACATCCCCGAGCAGTCAATAGGCTTGTGGGAGTGCATCTGACAGAAAAGATGGCCGCGCTGCACTAGGTTCCGGTAAAATGTCGTCTGCAGAAACAATGGGTTTCATTGTTGAGCAGCTTTTCTCGTCATTATTCCGTGAACACTTTCCTAATTAGAAGTGTGCTGGAGATACACGAAGATGAGCACAAGTAAGGTAAGGGAGGGGCTTGTGGAAAAGACTACATGGCCCTATTGAATTAACACACGAATTGACTAGAATTAACATGGATGACTTTGTTTAGTAAGACCAAGAGATTTTTTTTATAAATTTGGAAGTACATGTATTAGTTTGTATATACTTGTGCCTGTGTTTAGTCATCTCCTGTGCCTTATTCCATCGGTCTAGGAAAAATGTTGCCATCGGTGCGAAGAGGTGCCATCAGTCCAGGTGCCATCGGTTCGGGTGCCATCGGTCTAGTAATCCCCGGCGCATACTGATATGTTGTATGCGATGAAGTGCGCATACGGATAAAAAGCGCCTCTCTGGCTAATTACGGAGTACATATTAAGATAAAAGGTTGATGATAAGGGGAGCCTAAATACAATATTGACTGGTTTCACAATAAACCGGCCGTATGCTCCTCGGAGTTGACTCAACGCAATGTCCTCACAATCGCTCGGATATTACTAAGCGTTAACCCCCCTCGGAGCATCCGGCCGTTTGTATCCGAAACTAGTCAATATTGCGTATATAGTCATGTAAGAAGTGTGAATACGGTTTGTTCAGATTAAAGTGTAAATGAATATTATCATGATATATGTGCATCACTTACAAGCAACGGCCATATTCAACATTTTGTCTATTCATTATTGATTTCCAGGAATAACAACCAACCCTAATTATATATGCAAATAAATCTGTCAATGTAGGGCATCGTACTAGATATTTAGTGAGTGAAATATTTTTATCCAAACAAACACGGTACGAGATGACGTCCCAAGAACGTTAACAAGTTTCAGTTGTATCATTTACCGATGATATCGATAATTACTTAAATGTTTATCAAAACTTGATGACATTGAACTACTCTTCAAAGTGTGCTGCACGGACGTAACTCAGCGCTATGGTCACAACCTCATTTTCGTAAAAAGAAAACAACCTTCAAAACGCTCTAAAAGTGATTTTCCTTTCATTATTTATAATCATAATATTATTTTGAAATTTTCAGTATGACTCATTAGTCTGTATGTTATCTATTTCTTATTTATTTACGTATTTCTGTGAACAGTGTAACCAATCATATTCAAAGTATGGTGGTACGTCGCCATACCAGCACAGTATGGTGGTACGTATCAACGACCGCTTGCATAGCAGAGGATGGTATTCACAGTATTATCTGGCATAGGTGTATAATTAGTAGAAACCGAACGAGAGTTAGACTTGAAAATGTTTATGCCACGACGGGAAGGTCGTGTATTACTACACGAGGCGTAGCCGAGTGTAGTGAGCAGCAGACCTGACCAGAGTGGCATACACATTGACAAGTCTAACTCGAGTTCGGTTTCGTATTTATCCTACCCCATCTATGCTTTTGTATTACTGTTAAAAAGATAAATATTGAGTCAACGACCAACATAGTAGCTTTCATAGTAGCTGACATCCTGCTCTCTGATTGGTCAATATTGTTATTACTCTAGTGGCATAAAAACACTTTATGTCACGGCCTGCCACATAAAATTTCCCTATGTTAAGTCTATGACGGTTTTTTATTAGGGGTAGGATAATACTATACACCTGTGTGCGAATGTCTTAATATTAATTATGCTCGTGCCCACTGTGAGTATGACTTAATAATTCATTAAAATGGTGTTTTTTTCATCGATTTAAGGTTTATAATAATGACCAAACGTCCTCACTGTGGACGTAATGCGTCTCATTCTCAGTCAGTCATCAAATTTCATACTGCCTTCCACCTATGGTGTCAGGCAGTATGAAATTGATGCCTGACCTCGAACAGGAACCGTTTCGTCCACAGTAAGGACGTTTCCTAATAATACTATATACCTATAGGCGAATGTCTCACTTTTACTGACCAGTAGTACAAATTCTGTTTGTCACTGAGTGACAAAAAATATCCATACGTCCCTCCGTACCACGTTACCACTCATTCTACCATTTAGTGAGTTGTAGAAAGGAATTTTTAATGATTTCTAGGTATATGATAATAAAGAGACTGTGAGTGTGACTGAATTCCATCTGTTCCTCGATATTTTGGTCAGAAATACCCACCTCGTTCTTCGAACTTGGTGAATATTTCTTATCAAAATATCTCTGAACAGATTCCATTCAGTCACAGTATCTATGTCTCTATATATTACGATATTTTACCGTTCCTAACCTAGGATTCATTGCGCACTGCATGTAATAATTAGAAACAGACTTAAGAAAAAGAATCTTTACTCAGGGGTATCAAACCTTTTTTCCATACCAAGTATCTTATCATAAGCGGATTCTTTTAACAAGTTATTTGAAATGAAATACGTATATAAAATGGCGTTTTTCTTGATATTTATGTAATAATAAGAAAACGCAGGGACTGAGCTTGAAGGGATGCTATTTTCGGCCTGCGGGGTCGGGATCGACCTCGAACAGCCATCCCTTCAGGCTCAGTAGCCACGTTTTCTCTTATTACTAGATTAACGTTTTTTGAGCAGAGAAAGGCGCCCAAAAATCGACCATAGTCACTTCAGCGTCAGTTCCTGTAACTCTAAAATCGATCTAATCTGTGGTATCATATTTTAGTTATTCATACATGTCTGGGAAGTACGTACACAATATCGATTGGTTTCAAATACAAGCGGCCGTATATTCCTCGGAGTTGACTCTGTGCAATATCCTCGCATGCACTCAGATATTACGACGCGTCAAGTCCTAGGAGCATATGACTGCTTGCATCTGAAACCAGTCAATATTATGTATATCCAGGTGTTTGTGTTGTGAGTGTCATAGCGTTACTTGAATATGTACTAGATATTCTATATTGTGAATTGTAGTATCTGCACTCAACAAACCAGGATACTGGAAAAGCATTGGTTGAGGGAAAAGACATTTATCTTGTGACAAGCTGTGAGGTCACTTTCTTGCATCATCCAGACTGTGTCAGCAATCCATATATTCATGTGCATTAACATGTAGCCAATCGGGAAGAGGACACTCTTGTCCCACTCCCATGCCATGTTATGCTCAGGGGCCTGTTTCCATTTTTAGACACTGACATCTTTCCAGTTTGTATTTAAGACTGAGATGGACTCATCTCCAGTTAGTCAGGATTCAGTCAAAGACTTGGCTTGAGCATGGCTCACACAACACCACATTGGAGTCAGTAATCTGGAGACTGACTCAGGACTATCGCCATGATGTAGGAACAATAGAGAGGCCCCGTGCTGTTGGGATGTGGAAAGAACATTATGGCGCCACTCAGAGCAGTCACATGATGTGAGGCTCTAGAGTTTAGGATCCTCACCTACAGGAGTGCACAGCATTCTTTGCTAACAGTGGACTAAATAACAGAGACGTTTCATTCAGAAGATCCTGTACATCAACTGATAACTGTTATTCCCCATATTGGCATCATACTTGTAAATTCTGAATTCTTCAGGCTATCAAATACAACTTAAACAAAACAGCTCCTGGATTCGTCGTGTATATCCCCACCCTAACAAAGTATGGTTTTACCCACACTACATCCATTGCTTTATTTAGTGGAGGAATCGCCCTTTGTTATATGAGTCTTTTCAACTGTCTGATCCACAGGGATTTGACCAAATGAATTTCTCCCTTCAATTAAGACTTAGAAAGCACCTGTCAAGAACTCCTCGTGAACTAGTGGTGGTCTAGTCGCAATCTTGACATTGTTGTATGATAAGAGGACAACAATCTTGCATAATTGTCTTTATCCTAAACAAAGCACCAAGCCAGCAATGTTGTCCAAACCTACAGTGCTGAAGATATGTGGGAATATGTTTCGAGGTAGAACAATTCCATCTTCAGCAAGAGCTTGCTTCTGAAAACATTATCTGATCATCAAACTGTGAACAGAAATCTGTGGTGTATGGGAAGCTGCGTAAGAGACAGTGGATCTGAATGAGTTCGAAAATCATTTCGTTCAATGTTTTACCCCCCAAATATTTCTATGTTGTAGACAAATATAAGATTAGAACACCAGTATCTAATGAATATAAAATCTTATTTCCGGAGTTCCTTGGTTTGTTTCTAGCTATCTTCATGAGTAGTGCAATTGCTTTTTTAGATGAGAATTTATATTAATTGTTAATTTACATTAACATTGGTGTGGTAATACCTCCAGGGATCATGTGTCTTTAGTGTGGTGATGCCTCATGCATCATCAGTGGGGGATGCTTTTGAGTTTGAGATAGATATCTTCAAATTTCTTCTTTTTTTGCCACTTTCGAATATAAAGACAAATAATCAAATCCATGCTATATTATTAGCAATTTGCTATACATGGTCAATTCAAGGATTTTTGGGACTATTTGACCCAAGTCACTCACATTTCATAGGCAGTCAGGTACCATTGTTAAGGAAAGCTAATAATGACCAGAATTTCATAGACTTAAAAAAGTTTCCATTTAAAATTAAATTTTCCAGGCTCTATACCAGGTTTTTTCAGGCTCTCTGTGAGAATTCATGGATTTTCCAGGCCTGGAAACCCCAAAAGCATAATTCCAGGCTTTTCTAGGTTTTCCAGGCTCTGTTCGAAACCAGTTTTTATCTTGGATGGAAATAAACAAAACACAAACATGTAAGTATTGTATAATCAGTTTATTCTCCCATATTTAGGCGTAGTTCCTATCGAAGGTCGGCACGCTTCATACATTTTCATCTCGTGATTTTTATGGGTATTTTTTTTCTCATTTTGAACCAATTATGCATAAACAGAAACAGGTATCAAGGCTCTATTTACAAGATTGCAATTTCCGTGAAGGTGTGACACCCTCACGACCAGTATCTATATCCAAAACTGGCATCAATCACTAGCGAATTCCATTAAATTAAGAGCATCAACAGCAACAACCAGCCCTGTGTCTTTTGTATCAGGTAAAAGGGAAACTCCTATCAATGAGTCACCTTCATTATATATATAAAAGAAAATTAAGAAAAAAAATCATTAAAGAAAAGAAAACGCTCGTAATTCATAACATAAAGCGCCAATGAGCTCTTCATTGCAAAATATTTCAGCACTCAGGAAACAACATCGGGTTACCTTCAATATAAGAGGGTAACACATTCTGCGCAATATTTCTTTTACTACATTTGGATTGACGCAAGACTTGTCAGACCAAGAAGCTTTGCTGGTAGCTTTAAATGTCATCACAGTTCATTTTCATCAGTACATGTATTCAGAATGAACTCTCTATGAGAAAGTATTGGTCTACATAACTCAATATCCAATCAAAATCCTAGGAATGTCCAGAAAGTCAAGGGCCAGACGACGTCCATGTTTATCTCACCCCTGGTATTTTTTCCCCATAAACTTAACATTGGGAACTCGTATCCAACGCCCATTGAGTATTTAGGAAAAATATCCAATGGGGGATTATGTCACAATGTTAGCCCATTAGTCAATGTGAAGGGTGAGATAAATTCAAAAACCTATTCAAGTCTAAGGTCAGAGGTTGAACCCATCTCGTTTGAATCACTACAGGATTCACGCAGCTTTGCCTTGTGAATTACTACGCGATTCAAACTCGATGAGATACGAGCTCTGACCCTAAACTTTCATGGGTTTCCTCTCTATTATCCGTGAGGTCATTAGGTACATCCAGATGACAGTACCCGTGACGTTTATCAAAGTAAAATGTGGCACCTGCCAACACCCGAAGGTCTGTCCCATACGGCAATAATAATTGTAGAACTAGCCTCACTGCACTAGGTTTGCATTCGAACATAACCAAGTCAATCTTGTGCATGTACTACAACTTGAGGCCCGATTAATAATCTAGAATCGTACATGAAAACCCCTTCCTGTAACTCATACAAGGGTTATCGTTTAATAATATTTAAGTCTTTTGGCTTAGACAGTCTTAGCCGTCCATAAGGTCGTCCGTGAGTGTTAAATAAAGTTGCCCCACCTCGTCCCTCGTCTATGGCATACAGAAAAGGGTCTACATGTACGATCTTAGATTATTAAACGGGCCCCTGGATACACATGGGTGAGGAATTGGACGTGGGCGGCGTTCGGTGGGGCCGCGTCTGACGTCACCAAGATGGCGTTTTGGCGTCACCAATGACGTCACCCCATATTGGGCCAAAAGAATAAAACTCAAGGGCAAAAGGAGATCCCACTTATATACAGGAGATACCGAACCAACCCAGGGGTTTATCAGGAGTCTCTTTTGTCGAAAGATTAAAAAGAAAATACAGAAAGAAGATACTCTGAGAGGATTGCAATATAAGGGAATCCTTTTCTATTTTTTGATAAAGCTGAGAGGTTTATTAATTCGGATGAACACTAACCCCACGTGTAGTTAATGATTCATCATTAAAACTACCGAAAAATTTGCACGGTAACGTGCAAAGAGCTTTTAAATACCATCTTCTGGTGCTTGGCAAACTTAATGCTCATTATGTGATTTCATTATCCCTAGTAGTACACTGTAATTCAAAAAGGTATATCATGCTACAAACGGAATATAAAGATCTCAATGTCATTGGCTGACAGCTTTCAAACTCATCTGTAACGTGTGGATCCATGTTGTGCATGTTAAAGGGTTAACAAAGGTATTAGAGAAGTCAAACATAGCCAGCATTATCTCACCCCTGGTAATTTTGTCCCATAGACTTACCATTGGTAACTTGTTCTCCATGCCCCTTTGAGTATTACAGTCCGTTCTCTTACTGTATACAGAAGTGAGATAAATACAGAAAGCGACTCGTTTTGGTCAAAGTCGTTGTTCTACAAATCGTTTGAAAACTATGTGATATTCACTCAGCTTCGCCTCGTTCATATTGTCTTGCGTCAAACCTGTGGAGAATGATGACTTTGACCAGAACTTATTGGTTTCTTCTTTATTCTATGGCACACCGCATCTCAACCAACGAGATACAGGTATTGGTCTTTTGCTATGGAGGATTCCTATATTCCACTTTTCTATGAGTGGCCACCGAAACTCCGTGACCACATATAGCACACCTGGTGTAGGGATGCACAAGACTTCCGATGGCTTGGTATATACCCGGTATGAACAGGTACACTTTCACTGTATTCTAAGATGGGACATTATCTTACCCCTGTATTTTTCTCCATAGGCTTAACGTTAGGAACTCATACTCCATGGCCGTGAAGGTAGTGTACCCAATACTCATTGGCTACTTGGGTGTTTTATCTTATTAATCGATGTTATACGGGGTGAGATAAAATCAGAAACCCACTCGATGAAAATAACTTTTGCCTCGTTTGACCGCTGAGTAATTCACGTAGCTTCGCTTCGTGTATTACTCTGCTGTCAAACTCGGTGGAGTACAGATCAATATATTTTCATCTCGTGAGTTTCATTCTAATAACTACCTGCCTCCATGTCATCCACGTTTCTTAATAAGGCGCAAATATACTCATGAATATTACGGGTTTTGACAGAGCTTACCCTTTGTTAACATAGTCGATATTAACATAATTAAGTACACGTTTTCGCTTATCAATTGCATTGCCCGTGAAATATACATTTACAACATATGGTACATATAATACAGATTTGCCTTGATCTAAGCAAATAATCAACTTGTAACAAATTATCGGTTTGCCAAGGACGAGCATAACACCAGGATCACCTGCTAATTGCACAAATAATTAGTTAACTCTAGTCTAATGTCCTTCATCTACTATGAAAACAACCCTCCAAAATAAGTCTGATTTCAAGACATAACCTTTCCTTGGTTTCTTTAGTTTCGGGTATTCAAAGCGCTGATATTTCCTTTTCTGAATATCTGATCACAATGCACGAGCAAATTATAAGAAAGAATGTCATTTGCATAGGTATTCAATTTTTCTTTGAGCTTCAATAAATTTGCGCAAACAGAAAGTCAGCTTGACAATATACAGGTCGCGGGTGATTCTTGGCACGATATTGCACGTTCTCGACATTTAGAAACCAAGTCGTAGTGTCATGACCAGGACACTGTAAAATCATTCTGTACAAAGGCAGATTCGTCTGGTTTTATACTAGTCTGTTGAGGATGTGAAGCGGTATCTCTCATGGCCCTCAGGTATTCAAGTCTGGTACATTATTTAACATATCGTCTTGTACAATATTAGACATGTACGCGGGTACATTGTTAAACATGTATTCTGGTATATTATTACACACGTCCTCTGGTACATTATTAGATATTTATCTCACCCCTGGTAATTTCCCCCCATAGACTTAACATTGGGAGCTCGTACTCAACGCCCATGGAGTATTTTGAAAAAATACGCAATAGGGGATTATGTCACAAATGTTAGCCAATTAGTTAATGTGAGGGGTGAGTTAAATTCAGAAACCTATTCAAATTTACGGTCATCAGGGGTCGATCCCTCTCATTTCAATCTCTACGTAATTCATGCCACTTCGCCTTGTGAATTGTGATTATTTGGTTAGTTTAACGTCCAATTTGCTCAATTAGACTTAACCTTGTGAATTACTATGCTATTCAAACTGAATGGCATACTAGCTTTGACCGTAAACTTTCATAGGTTTTCTCTATATCATAATACATGTCCTATGGTGCATTAATAAACATACATGTACTCCGCAGCTCAATTATGTATGGAAAAAGGAACGTCTCCCATTATGTGACTTGGAAAAGAACTCGGCCAAACTTGTCATCAATATCATATTGACGCAAGAGAGTCCAAAATAGTTAAGCAATTACGCCACAATTCTCCCTTACAGTTCATTAATAGAAAAGAAGTCGCCGTTTAAGTTTTAGTTTCCGTTACCTTCAAAATGAATCACTTAAGCACTGGTCTAGTGAGGCTTCCGTCAATGGGTAATGATACAATTATCGATGTATATACGCAATATTGACTGGTTTCAGATACAAGTGGTCGTAGGCTCCGAGTTGACGCGTAGTGATATCCGAGCCAATGCGAGGATATAGCGCAGAGGCAACTCCGAGGAGTATGCAACCGCTTTTTTCTGAAACCAGTCAATATTGTATTTATTATCCACCTTTTCCTGACGAGTCGGGTACTGATATTAGTTCATTTAGGTACGCATTACTTTCTCATGCGTACTATTTTTCCGTATGCGCCGGCTTTTGCTACCCGAAGCATACAACATATCCGTATGCCCCGGGTATGTAGATACACGCTCCCCATGTGTTTTCTATGGATACTCATGTATTAGGTGGATAATAAATCCCAATAGAATCCAAGAACGACTATGTAACATGTATGTACAATTTACATGATAGAAAGTTATCTTACAATGGACCTACAGGTATGTATTAGACCCCCCACATAGATACAAGTAAGTTGTCAAAATGAGGCACGACTGGCATTGCGTACTGTGAGGACAACGTACTACAAGAGTTGAGTATAGTTTAGTATAAGGTAGTGACTCAATTATAAATATACAATGATATTTAAAACTTCAGGTGACCAAAGAAGGTGGTAATGGCAGGAGTCATATATGATGACTCTTAATATCCCTTCACCTAAATCATGTCAATCCTACCGCGATTGGCTACAATTATCATAAGTTAATTGGTCAAGTTAATTGACACCCCACCCCCCTTCAGCCTAAGATAGTATAAACAAGAATTATCACATAATACTATGATATGTGAATAGCAAAGGGTGACATTAAAAAGGCATTATATGAATACAAAATTATCGTGGTGTCTGTCCTTCCGTGAAATTCCTTATGCACGCTTTTATCACTTGCTATAAAAAAAAGACAGAAAGATCGTCACCGAACTTTAACCACAAGGTGATGTGGTAATATGGTCGAACAAACTGGCACAATTGGAAATACTCCCCCAACAAAGCATACTTCTCTCATAGTCGATATTAGAGCCGTATGGTGGGTTTATTCTTCTTTATTAAGTCATAAAACCAGAAAATAAGATCTCTGTGGCAATGCAGTATCATGTTGCTCAATGGAGTTTGAATAACAAAGTTTGAATATTAACCTCTAGTATGTCCTTTATTCTTAAGAACCTTGAGGTGATGGGGCCCAATTATGTCAAGTGATCGGAGCGCAAATATATTATGCTCATATTGAGAATTGGCCGTTGAATTCTATGGTAACCACTCCCATGTTCGCCATGTGCTTACTATGCCACTTCATACCATCCCGCCCTCAAATATCACCTAAATTCTCCCGCCGCATCTCTTGTATTATCATACACCAATGGCCGAACGTCTATGAAATACTACCCGCTGCTAGGGGTATAGTATGAAATATGTTCGGGCTCACTGAGACTTAGTGAATGTTCGGGCGCACTGTAAATGTTGAGGGTGCTGCTGGTCGGTAGGAAATACAATTCCGTCATTTATCGGATAACTTGTATCCCTGCCTACGGGCTCACTAACCACGTTTTCTCTTAACACGGTCTACTCGTAACTCTCTCCACCAGTGGAGCCGTTGGGAATATGATGGTGTTCCTGCTGGCGGTGGCTGTGCTGGCGGGTGGTGGAGGGTGGTGGCGGTGGCTCACTTCTTGGACTTGGTGACCTGGTTAGGGGAGTCGGGCGGGGTGGCTCCACCCTGTGATGCGGTCTGCTTCGTGTTGGACTTGCGACTCTTTCCGAACGACAGTCGCCGACTGAAGGCGCTACTCGACGACTCTGCAGTCTCTCCTGAGGGATAAATAACAAAAAAAAAAACATGTAAAAAGTCATTAAAATTGCTTAAAAACACACTTTTTATGTCTTGACTTTGATGAAGGAAATATACAAAAAAGGCAGTAAAATTAACGTTACAAGTATGAGGAGGCATCAATGAGATACAAAGTAGTTAGTATGGAAGACTCATGATTTACATTCTAAAATTATCATTATTGCAACTTCCGTTAGATACATAGGAAGCAGTTGGGAATTACTTTACTTTCATGCTGACAATTAATGCTGGGTTTTTTTTCTCGAAATAATGACTTGCTTACACAAAGTTTACCTGTTTCTTCCCCTATCCAGACAAGAAAACGCCAGATACGGAAGGTTTGTCTGGATGATGGCTTAATCTATTCTAGATCCATATTGGGATGGACAAATTTGCATGGATTTTACTGGAGAAGCTGGGAGGCGTTCTTGATTTAGCAATTATTTCAGGATCTTGTGCGAAATGTAGGACAAGGCTGACGGCTCTAAGGTCTCTGTAAGGTCACTTAAAAAAAGACAAACTTGTTTCTCATCACCATGCCATGAAAAATATATGACGAGGGCGCTTTTTTTTTTTGCTGGATCAAAGATGGCTTTTGAAGTGTCATAAAATGGGCTTCAGACATACTTATTTAGCTCCTATCTTGCAGTCTCACTCTAAACTTCTAGTATCTCACTCAATTTACTGTATGCAATATTTAAATGAATACAAAGTGTTTTACTAAAATTTGACAGCTGAGTTCTAAGTTTTCAAAAAACGTCCCGATCTCTAGATTGTAGTTTGTAGACTTTATACTCAGCATAGAATACCATGTTGAATGCATTTCTGACATCATGAGCTTTAATTTGATACTAAATACATATACCTTTCATGATTTCTATCAAGGTTCATCTTATAACAAAAAGAGTCGTCTATAAACGTTTTTGCTGATGCGCGCGGTGATGAGAAACAAGTTTTTTGTGACCTAAACTGAAAACTAGCATACGGGAAATGTGTTCATATTCCATTATAGGAATACAGATCAGGATTGGATTGCGGTCTGATGTATGAAGATTAAAGGCCTTAGATATAGATATGAATATGGGGTTGTGCCCTAGGGGCCATCCATAAAGTATGTACTCACTGAAGTTGGGGGGGGGGGGGGAAGGGTAAAAAATTGTGGACATTTTGCGTATGCTCCTTCTTTGCTCTATTGCGTGCAAGATTGGGAGGGGGCTGAAGGTCCAAAATTTCAGAAACTCACAAAAAACAGATACAGCAATCCTTCTTAAAGGATGTTGTGATTAGCCAAGAAGACAATGGCTGTAACATGGTGGTATCAGCAATGATCTCGACGTATCCTGCATGTTAATAGATGCACTTCTTCGGGTGATTTCAGAAATTCTACATAGATACTTTATGGATGGCCCTCTAACGAGGAGTGATTATCAATTCTTTCGAAAAGCTTAAAACACATCTGGAATTATTACTCCTCCTTTGAATACAACACCTAACAGAATTACCTTTAATCACAAGGAATACTCATTCAAATTACAAAGAGTACTAAGAGGATACTACTTACTAAAGTGTCACATACACCTACTTCTTGATACAAAGTGATGGTAATAGAGGTGTACATCGGGCGGCTACAGACCACTTTCCAACAGTATCAAGAAGCATATAGGGAGGCAACGTGGCCCCGCTGAAACTGCAGATACCCGTTCACAAAACACCATTTCTGGAGATAGACGCTCAAGACTTTGACCATATAGGTTCGTGATTATATGCGTCATTCTCCAATCTTTTAAATGCATATTTTCGGTACACTTAACAACTGTCATCGTAGCTACAAGACAGACTTTTTCAGAGACGATAGTAGTATACAGTAAAACCCCACTTAAGGGGGAAGCTTCCGTTCCGAGCAAAGTGTCCCCTTAAGCGAGGTGTCCCAGAAGCGGGGTTTTACAGTACTACACTTCAATAGTACTGAGACCATAGTGCTTTAGCATTAAGCCTCGTTCTTACTAGCCTATAGAAATGCTGATTCGAGCACGGGTGTCTATGGTTTTAGCAGGTTCATTTTGGCTCCTTATAACAATTCTATGTGCATTTGATCATCTAAACTTAGGCCTGGATCAAGAGGATAACACTGTAGCTTTGGGTTGTGTAGTATATGACCATGGTCAATATTCCAGAATATTCCTGTTAATATGCTGGAGTGCACTACAGAAGGTCATTCACACACAGTCTCTATCATATCACATGCCGGCCTCTCTACTACCCATGCGCGGCATATCTATGGCATGCCTTGTAAATAGTGACGTCACCAACATATGACGTCATGGTCAGACGTCAACATGACGTTAACAGAGATGATCTACGTACGGAGGTGTTTTATAGTAGTGACGATCGCTATCATTATATACCTATGGCCGTATGACCTACACATACTGTCCCATACGTCACAGTGTGACGTACGGGGTAAGCCATCACGTGACTAGCTAAGATTTTGCCATTTTGCCATTTTTAGGTATATAATAATAAGAAAACGGGACTCTCTTCGTATGTCAAAATACTTGGTAAAATTATAAATCAGGTGCATTCCTCTGCCTTCGACATCGGGATGTATCTGATCAATAATTTTACTGCATATTTTGACATACAAAGACAGTAAGCCAGTTTCCATATAATAGTGAATTATCATACCTGCGCATGTATGGCACAGCTATATCCAAATGGGTTTTAGGCCATCAGTGATGGTTTCAACCCATCAGGTCTGGGCTGCAACACCTTGTCTATGAAACACCTCCCTGAGACTGCACAAACACGATTCATTAACTGACTACACACACGACAGAATGAATGCAGAACTACTACAAGTCAGAGGGGTGGACGGAGAAACAAGAGACTAGCGGCTTAATTAACTGACAAAAGGAACTCAACCTAAAAACCAGCCACATACAATGGGGAAGGAGTACTAAAATATGTGTGTGACGATACATGCACTACGCTAAACTCAAACGAGTTGTTTTTGTTGTTTTCTCTACGGAGTAAATAAGACATCTGTGTTTTGTTGCTAAATGTTATTATAAAGTGTCCACATGCAGGGTAGAGAGAGAGGGGGGCGGGGGTTAGCGTTGTGGGTTTGCTTTGGTTAGACGTTAGGACAGTGCGAGAAGAAACATCAGACATGGAGGTTTAAAGGCATATCGAACAATTTGGCGCTTTTTTTCAAATTCAACATACATGGAAATTAAAACCCATATCATTTTCCTGAAAGTCGGGTATGATGTTGTCAAGGTGTTGTAAAACACATATCTAACTTCAGAAACTTAATCTTTATTCCTATTAATTGAGACTTTTCGGGAAAACAAAAGAACGAAAAAGGAAACAACTTTATTTTACATATAACCTAAGAAATGGGTGTCACCATACTAGTTTGTGATTAAAAGATTGAAATAATGATATTATAATAGAATATAGAGAAATTCTTAAAAGTTGTTTTTACATAATAAAATCAAAGTCATTTTCTTCAAACGTTCACAGAATATAGCAAAAGTTGAGTACCACACATTTAAGTTTGAAAAACCTTATGGCATCATCCTTGTTTTTGAAAGAACTGAAGAAAACTACATTTTTCAGTACATTTTCTGAAAAATCAATAAAATATAAATTGGCTTAATTTACCTATTGGGTTTGGTCAGACTCGATGACATGTTATAAATCACTCATTTGATTTTAGAATAAGTCAAAGGAACTGGCTTGAATTGATAATTGTCAGTGTTTGAGAATCACCAGGTGGCGCCACTATGTGTTGTAGGATATGCCTTTAAAACGATGGGGGAGAAGGTCCAGCTACACATGAAGCCTACAAGATACACAGGACCGAGCTAGCAAGTTCAGTACATGAGAGAGTACCTCAGAAATCAAAGTTGGTGACCCTTTTCTTTAGGGTTCCCAGAGCCGGGGGCCAGGAGAGGTAGACGCGATCACCTAGGGCTGAGAGAGGAACGGAGACAAGGTCAGATTTACCAGGTCATCCAAGGTCAATCAGGTCAAAGGTCCAAAGACGGACCCAAGTCAGGTCAGACAAGGTTTAGATTCATCAGGTAAGGGATGATAGGGGGATAGGTGGACCAGACCGGACGTGTGTTAGACTCTGGTATGGAAGACCTGCAAAGGCTAGGGGCCCGTTTAATAATCTAGGATCCTATATATAGACCCTTTTCTGTATATCATAGAGATCCAGGGACGATGTGGGTCATCTCAATTCAACACTTACGGACGACCTTATGGACGGCTATTCCTGTGTTAGCAAACAAACAATTATCAAATGATAACCCTTGTATGAGGTACAGAAAAAGGGCTTTATGCACGATCTTAGATGATTAAATGGGCCCCATAGTTGAATGGTGGCCTGAACCTCCGTTACAACGCTTTATCGCAGGCAGGCCAACATCACATATTATAGAGGAAACCTATGAAAATTTACAATCAGAGCTCGTATCCCATCAAGTTTGAATAAGGCGGTAATTCACAAAGCGAAGGGATATGAATTACGTAGCGATTCAAACGAGATGGGATCGAGCTCTGACCGTAAACTTTTTTAGGTTTCTGAATTTATCTCACCCATCACATTCACTAATGGGCTAACATTTGTGAGAAAATTCCCCATTGAGTATTCTTTCTATGTACTCCATAGGTGTTGAGTACAATGTTAAGTCTATGGGGGAAAATAACAGGAATGAGATTAACAGGTATATCTACATGTCTCCTTTTGATTTAAACGGAGTAACCATATCTGCTTAGAGCGACAGAAAGTTTCTATTTAGAAAGTCAATTATTAGACGCATTAGGTATGAAAAAGATTGATTCCCAAAAGACAAGAGCAAAGATGTCTTTATCAGTTTTCCTACCTGCAAATTTAAAGTTGGCATAATGGTAAGGTGCCTGTTCTATACAGGCACTTAATTACTGGTTGGTACAGAGGGTCGGCAGTTAGGAGACTGGGGCCTGTTGATTAATATAAGATCGTACATGAAGACCCTTTTCTGTACCTCATACAAGGGTTATCTTTTATAAATCTTTAGGCTGTTCGCTATGACAATCGTAGCGGTCCAAAAGGTCGCCCATAAGTGTTGAATAAAGTTGGCACCATTGCCCCTGGGTCTCTATGGCATACAGAAAAGGGTCGACATGTACGATCCTCGATTATCAAACGGGCTCCAGGATATGTGGAGGATTACATTCCATGCTGCTTGAAAAATCACTTTGACATCTTCAGTACTCATAACCCAGGTGATAGTAACCGTCATATTCCCTGAAAAGCCCTGAATCTTGATGTGATGTATCAGGATAGTTTTTATTACCCACCTAGAAAACACATGGGCTGCGTATATCTACATACAGTAGAACCCCGCCTAACGGACACCCCGCGTAAGCGGACACCCCGCGTTAACGGACACCATTGCTCGGAACGGTTCCCTATATTAGATGTTTATTTTAACCTCGCGTAAGCGGACACCCCGCGTAAGCGGACACTTTGGCCCGGAACGGAGGGTGTCCGCTTACGCGGGGTTCTACTGTACCTAGAGCATATGGATATGTTGTAGGCTCCGGGCTGCAAAAACCAGCGCATACGGAAACATCGTGCGTACTTAAATCAACTCATTTGGATAAAGCGTAATCGTCCCTCGGCTTTGCCTCGGCGACGATTGCGGCACATCCAAACTTGTTGAGTATTGTGTATTTATATGATTCTTGATTCAGTTTTATATAAATCTTAATAGGTTATTACCCTATGAAGGGTTAGTCTGACTACTACTGATGTCAGTGCACGTCCTTGGTCCATTTTCTCAAGGCAAGCGGTATCATAATTATCATTGGCGACATTATCAACGGAATCTTATAAAACCACACAAACAAATAAAGCTTATTTCAAACTGTAACCCTAGTTGCAAATGTGACCTAGAAACACACTGGTCACCATTGAGATTCAACATAGGTCATAGAAGGGCATATTATCTTAGCCAGATATAAACATCCATAGGCTTAACATTAGGAACTCTTTTTTCATTGAATAAAGGCATCTCTCACCAAAGTGAGTTTTTCAGACATCCGTGTATCATATTATTATATATCTATGTCCGAATGTCTATTAAATACTGCTCGCTGCTAGGGGTGCAGTAACAATAATGTTCGTGCCCGCTGTGACTACGACTTTGGCTGTCAGTAAAATGGCGTTTTTCCCACCAATTAAAGGTATATAATAATAAGCAAACGTCCTCACTGTAGACGAAATGGTCCTCGTTCTCGGTCAGTCTTCGTTTTCATACTGCCTTCCGCCTATGGCGTCAGCCAGTATGAAATCGACGACTGACCTCGAACAGGAACCGTTTCGTCCACAGTATGGACGTTTCCTTATATTACATAATGTCGTAGTGACGCCACAGTATTTCGTCATACAATACAGGCTTACGAGTATGGTAACTCATACTCAATGGGCAATAACAGATAGATATGTTCAGGCTGAGATGAAGTCAGAAACATATATTTGTATTTGGTCTGAGTCCCAGTTCGCCACCTCGTTTGCAGTGCATCGTTCATATTCCTGCGCACTACTAACCCGATGGCGAACGGGGACACGGACTAAACACTCATCAATTTCTTTCTTAGTCTTTAATTAAAGGTAAATAGTAGAACGAAGTAACAGCGTTAAATTAATAGAAGCTTATTCAGGGGTGCCTGCTAAGCTTTGAATGGGTAATTACCCAACGTACTTCCCCAAGTACTGAAGCGGAAATGGAGTTCTAAGGAGCCGAGGGCATTATGTTTTGTGTCGTAGGTAACAAAACCTATACTTTACACGTTTCGACAACATTGCCAAAGAAACCATGTTTTGTTAGAATATTCATCTCTTACCTAGTAAATGATGGCACGAACGTAGTTTTACGTCATTATTTCTCCTTCTCTGCGTAAAGCTTATTCCAATACTAACAAGATGTATAATATACGCGATTCCTACCTGACGACCCTCTTTATCCTACCCCTAATAAAAAAAACGCCATAGGTTTAACATTGCCTCAATGTATTTGTCAGAGCGTTGAATAAAGTGTTATTTATGCACCGAGGTGAATAAAAAAAACGGACCAATCAGGGACGAGGTAACAAAAGTATATCCGGCAGCATTGATAAATGTGGCCATCCTCCAATGATTGTCAATACGCTACAAACATGGATAATTACAAAATTTTCTCTGTATATCGGTGAGATGGGGGAGGATAAATACGTAACAGAACTCGAGTTAGACTTGTCAATGTCTATGCCACTCTGGTCAGGTCTGCTACTCAATACACAACCTGCCCATTGTGGCATAGACATTGACAAGGCTAACTCTCGTTTGGTTTCTACTAATTCTGTATGCCATAGAGACCCAGGAACGATATAGGTCAACTTTATTCAACACTTATAAACGACCTTATGGACTGCCAAGACTGTCATAACAAACCAACTTACATATCATTAAACGATAACTTCATGTCAGTTGGGGTCAGGGAAAAGTGGAAATATTTTCAAGTCGATTTTTTTTGCCTCAGAGAGACCGGGAAAACTTAGATAACATATCCTTGTTGGCCACGGCTTGGGACTGAGGGTCTATTGGGAGGTTCAAACCAGTTTTATTGACGTAACTAAGGCTAAATCAATATAATCTTTGTTTGATCTAAGGAAAAGCAATTACATATATTGAATATGAAAAAGTGAATTTTCACAGAAAAATGGAAAACTGACATCTCTGCTTGTACGAGGTACAGAAAAGGATCTCCCTGTACAATCCTAGATTATTAAAGAGGCCCCTGACGTTTTTTTCCGTTTTTTTTTATCTAAAAAGAATTCTCATTAAGGGAATATTGTGTGTACAATCACCAAATTCGGCTAAACAGCCGTTCTTTCACTCGGGCCCTAGCCCCCTACTCCTCATTCTAATAGTGGGTGTTAAAGGTGAATGAGCAGCGGGTACCATTTTTGTGTAAGTCTTTGGTATGACGCGACCAGGGTTTAAACCCATGACCTCCCATGCTGGAAGCGAACACCCCTACTACCACATAGCCACTGAGCTTGGTAACACCCCGTAGACCCCTACTTACCCTTGGCCACCTTGACACTGGTCTGCGGGGACATCTTGTCGGCCGAGCCCTTCCCAGCCTCGTTCTCGCCGCTATCGAAGTGACCCGGATGCATCTGGAGCATGTCGGAGGTGGAGAAGGCGCCGATCATATCGCCACCTGCCGGGAAACACAGAGATAATAACCTGAGATCACAAACACAACTTGAGCACGAGTTTCACGAGATAGAGCTGACAATTATTTACGGTACAAGACCCTGAGGCCGAGTTCTGTGAATAAAAGAGACCCCATCGAATCATGTATGATGTATGACCATGGTGTACTGTTCTTTACTATATACCCATGCCGTATATACTGTAAATATGCACCGTTTCGGCATATGACGTAAAAATACTGTACGGACCACTGGTCCGTACACTAAAATACGGACCACCTTGCCATACACCTTTATTAACATATTGGTTGTTAAAAATTAAATTAATGATTTTTCGTTTTAATTTCGGGTATATAGTAAATATATAACGTCCAACCATGCTTGTACAAGTCACAGATCTCGATGATAATTTACGGTTTGTACGGAACTCGGCATAAATGCCTCGTTCCATACAAACCGTAAATTACCATCTCTTTCTGTGACTTGTGCAGCATGGTCAGGACGTTCTATATAATTATCTCACCCCTGGTATTTTTCCCTAGAAACTTAACACTAGGAAATCGTATCCAACGCCCATTGAGTATTTAGAAAAAAATCTCAATGGGGGATTATGTCACAAATGTTAGCCCATTGGTCAATGTGAATGGCGAGATTAATTCAGAAACCCATTCAAGTTTACGGTCAGAGCTCGTATCCCATTTTGTTTGAATCGCTACGTAATTCATGCGGCTTCGCCTTGTGAATTTCTACGCAATTCAATGGGATACGAGCTTGACGCTACACTTTCATAGGTTTCTTCTATAATATTTATCATATACCCGAAATTAAATCGATAGTATTTTACCATAAATTGGTACAGAAACCATATGGAAATGAGTAGGCCACACTCCGATGTACCAACTTGCAACATTTCCCACGCATTACCGCGCATTTTTATTTTACAAAATACTTAAAAGAACATTGACGTGTGTACACGGGGAAACGCCGCTTCTTTACGCCAGTTTTGACTGGGGCATAATGATTTATAACACATAAGGCTTTTCGTTTCGAACCGAGTGCTGCAGGTGTGATCAGGTAGGATTACAAGAGGTTCTACAGGTACAGGTGGTAAACGGAGCCAAAAAAAAACCGGGTAAAAACACTCCCAGTTTTTTATACATTCTTCATCTCCTACATTCCTAGACTCCACCTCCATTCCCTATGATCAGAACCAGCCTAAACATAAAACGAAAAACTGGGTAAGAAAGAAGAAACCAGCAAGTTTGGGTAAACGGCATCGTTCTCCACAAGTTTGATGCAGAGTGATACGAACGAGGTGACACACGAGTGAATATCACGTAGCATTCAAACGAATTTGAGAACAAAGACTTTGACCAAAATGTCTGTATTTATCTCACCCCCTGTACACACTAAAAGAATGGACGACACACATGATATAGACCCAAGGAGAATGGACTGCAATATTCGTAGACAAAAATACCACGGGTGAGATAAAAAAGGATACCCATCTCATACAATAAAAGACAAGGGATTTAGCCACTGAATTTCTGACAATGTGATTGACTGTTAGACAAAGCAAGTCAACTTTAAATACTCTCATTTACTGAAATATGAGTAAACAAGCTCATTGGTCAATGTGAATGGCGATGCAGAGTGATATGACTGATATAGTTGTTGACACCGGTACTGTAAATGCCCTAAAAAGGCATAAAAAACCTGCTATTCGCAGACCGCCTGTTAATTCTTACTGCTAAATAATATAAAAAAAAAAATAATTTAAAAAAAGCTAGCATACCGTATGAGAAGTCAACTAGAGACACTGAGCAATGTTTCCTGAAGATATTAACTCGGGGATGTAGGGAAACAAGTGCTGTGGCCGACTAGGGTATTGTCACGGGGGGATCGTTAAGTTATTAGTATTTTTTATGTTATTCCTATGGCTAAACTTGTACCAGGGGTGAGAAAATATTTCAGAAAAACCTCTGAGAGGAAACGTCACTTACAGAACGAACTGTTTCCGGTGCAACTTTGGAATCCCAAAGCTGTGCATAACAGGAGTGGTACCCTTTAATTAAGTGCGATAAAGCAATATGATTCATAGGTTGTGAAGGCAAGCTTTATGCAGCAACACAAGAATCCAATATATCATAATGCTTCACATGAGCACTATATAAGGTTAAGGAGTGTGTGCCAGGCTTCTAGAAGTGATATCTATCTCAACCCTGGTACATGATATGCAGCGATCACCCACGTAAACACTATGCCATGGTCGTGGCGGAGTGATGTGAGATGATGGCTTAATCAACTGGCCAATCAGGGGCTAGGATTTCAGAAAGCAGAAAATACATCGACATGGTGATTTAAACGTTCCTAACTGGATTTGCGAGGTAATTTGAATTATTCTGATATTGCGATGCTTTCAGAATGTCCGTGAAATTGTTGAGATAAATCTAGAACCATACTCGAATCTTAAAATAAAAAATACTCCACTCATTTGGATGGGCCCTAATCTTCACTCTGCTCTGCCTTGATGATGATTGGGGTGCATCCAAACTCGTGGGGTATTGTTTATTTATACGATTCTCGATCCTATATAGGTGCACCATGATACTAGATTTCAGTGAGGCCTAGGACTAGCAGCAGGCATATTTTGTGCCAAATTTAACTTCTAATAACGTCTGAGCTAATCAAAATTTCAGAAAATGAATTTCAGAATGTTTGCTTTGGAATGCCACTGTTTCAGAAAAATAAATATACAGTATCAATGCAAGGATGTCAGTTGAGGTCAGGCAGCATGGAGTTGTCCCATTACACTAAGTCCATATAAGGAATAAAGTAGACCGAGTAGCCAATGACTGCATTCGCAGCAAACCCCGACCTTGACCCTGACCTCCTTACATGATATTCATAGCGCCTTGGGACAGTTCTACAGTCTTTAGTTGACCTCGAATCTAAGAGGCCACAACCACCCTCCAGGAGAAAAAGTGGAAATATTTTCTATGTGGAATTTACTGAAACTGAGAAACATGGCAAACACATTGGTGTTGTCCATAGATTGGTGTCGAGGGTGTGTGGGGAGGTTCACATCACTGTGTTATACTGGCGTGAATGATGCTGAATTTATGCTATCTTTGTTAAAACAAGAAAATGAATCTTATATACTGAAAATGAAAACGAGAATTTCCATGGCAAAGTGGGAAAACTGTCATCCCTGAATTCAGTGTGAGGCAAATATCATTATATGAGCATAAATAACTGTACATATGACTTGTTGATTTCCAACTTAGAAACATGATCAGAAGAATACATTTCTCTAAATATTCATTAGTACAGCTGTGTGTGATATCATTGCGCCTTGATATCAAATACCTCTAAGATTTAGCAGTGGGTCTAAATTACTAACACTGTGTAGAAGTCCCGACTAAATACGCATAGGATTAATTCTCACGCTGCTACAAGCTCAGTAAAATCATACGATCTGAAAATCCGGTAAAATGTTGGGCCTTTAGTTGGGAACTTCTCCTGAGTAGGGAATAAAGACCATAAAAACATGCTCTCTTTGAGACGAGGAGAAGGTGTAGTGCAGCAGTAGTCAGTGTGCAGGTGTGTGTGGTGGCAAACATTCCGCCATCTTAGCCATGGCAATGCGGCCAAGGTGGAACTATTTGCGATCTTAATGACGCATTAATGCAGGCCCCACACTGTCGGCCCGGGCCCGCACTTCCTCCAGCATCCGCTGTATTCAGAAAGCCCTCCCGCTAATTAGGCGTATCGTGCTGACTTCGCGGAACCGTGCGCCGACTGGAGACAAAAGTAAAACAGGAGCGGGGCATTAACAACGGCCGGGCCCGCGCCGCCCGCCGCCGCCCGCCCTGCCCCGCGCCCTCAGCCACTGCCGCCCGCCGCCGCCCGCCAAATAATGCCGACGCATGGCGGCAGGACGCCAAAAATGCGGCCGGCGTTCTTTGAGAGCGCCAAATGGATCAACATCAGAGCGCGTTAATTGAGATGTAATTAGACTTCTGGCATTTCCCGCCCATTCCTCTTTCTCTCCCTCTCTCTCTCTCTCCTACTCTGTCCCTCCTTTTCCTCCTGCTTCTTCGCGCCAGCTGCAGCGCAGGTAATCCACGAGCCCGGGGTCTCCCTGAGTGTTTCTCACCCCTGCTATTTTTGTTCCATAGGATTAATATTGGGAACTCGTTCTCCATGCCCCTACGAGTATTGCAGTCCGCTCTCCATGGTCTGTATCCCGTGTATCGTCCATTCTTTTAGTGGGCACAGGGGTGAGGTAAATACAGAAAGCAACTTGTTTTGGTCGAAAATTGTTGTTCTCCATATCGTTTGAATGCTACGTGATATTCACTGGGCTATCACCTCATTCAACCGCTCCGCATCAAACTCGTGGAGAACGATGACTTTAACAAAAGAGGAAACCAACAAGTTTTGGTCAAAGTCGTCGTACTCAACGAGTTTGATGCGGAGTGATTTGAATGAGGCGACAGCCGAGTGAAAATCATACAGAATTTAAACGAGTTGGAGAATGACTTCTTTGGCCAAAACGAGTTGCTTTCTGTATTTATCGCACCCCTGTACACACTAAAAGAATGGACAACACACAGGATATAGGCCATGGAGAACGGACTGCAATACTTGTAGGGGCATGGAGAATGAGTTCCTAATGTTAAGCCTATGGATAGTTATTCCAGGGGTGAGATAATTGCTGGTTTCATCTTTAGTTAGTGTGTTCGTGTGTGGCCGCTTTCTCTTACTTGCTTACAGTGTACCCTGACCACCTTGATATCTGCTTACCTCTGCCTGCTTTGTCCTCTACTTACAATGCCCTCTGCCCACCTTGTCTTCTGCTTACAATGACCTCTGCCCACCTTGTCCTCTGCCTACAATGACCTCTGCCCACCTTGTCCTCTGCCTACAATGACCTCTGCCCACCTTGTCCTCTGCCTACAATGCCCTCTGCCCACCTTGTCCTCTGCCTACAATGACCTCTGCCCACCTTGTCCTATGCCTACAATGACCTCTGCCCACCTTGTCCTCTGCCTACAATGCCCTCTACCCACCTTGTCCTCTGCTTACAATGACCTCTGCCCACCTTGTCCTCTGCCTACAATGACTTCTGCCCACCTTGTCTTATGCTTACAATGCCCTCTGCCCACCTTGTCCTCTGCTTACAATGACCTCTGCCAACCTTGTCTTCTGCCTACAATGACCTCTGCCCACCTTGTCCTATGCCTACAATGACCTCTGCCCACCTTGTCTTCTGCTTACAATGTCCTTCACAAGGCTCTATCATCCGAAAGATTCAACATTTCCACAATCCCTTAACTTAAAAAAAAAATCTATTAATATTTTCGCGGAAAAGAAATATGACACTGATAGCATCATACATCATTAGATATAGATGACTAAAGCCACTGTTGTCTTTCTTTGATAACAATGGATAACAGACCACCGCTGACAAGACTGCCTTTCTCTTAAGACAGGTCAGTTTGTTTTAGACACTTCGCTAAAAACCAGTGGTACTGGTATCAAATAGCATGAAGGCTATCGTCCTTAAAAGCCAATTAGATGTCCACGTGGATGTCGTCAATATACGGAAATCTTTTGTCAAAGTTAGGGTGTTAAACAGGTAGAAATCAAAGCGAATGAAAACCATGTGATGCCTTCAAAGATACAGGTGCTTATTGGATGCAGCTCTGCTGATATTGTATGGAGGAAGGACATGTATACAATATTGACTGGTTTCAGATATAAGCGGCCGTATGCTCTGAGGAGTTGACGCGTTGTAACATTCGAGCACATGCGAGGAAATTGAGTTAACTCCGAAGAGCATATGATCACTTTTATCTGAAACCAGTTTATTTTGAGCTTAATATCCACCTTTCCCAGATAGATGGCGTGCTGATATTAGTGAATTATAGGTTCCACACTATTATTTTTTAAGAACTACTTTTCTGTATGCGCACTTTATCGCAATCCAGTGCATACAACTTGTCCTACCCCTAATAAAAATCGCCATAGGTTTAACACTGACTCAATGTATTTGACAGAGCCTCTGGTCAGGTCTGCTACTCACTACACTCAGCTAACGCCTCGTGTAGTAATACACAACCTGCCCATCGTGCCATAAACATTGACAAGGCTAACTCTCGTTTGATTTCTACTAAATATCTGTATGCACAGGGTATGCAGATACACGCTCCCTTTGTGTTTCCTCTGGACACTTTGTATTAGGTGGATAATAAATACACAATTTTGACTGGTTTCAGATACAAGCGATTGTATGCTCCAAGGAGTTGACGCGTCGTTTTTTCTGAGCAGATGCGAGGATATTGCACAGCGTCAACTCCTAGTGTGCCCTCCAGTCTGTCCGTCCCCCTGCCAATCTGCCCTCTGGTCCACCAATACCCCTGCCAACCCGCCCTCCAGTGCACCCTTCCGCCTGCCAGCCCAACCTGCCGTCCCCCTGCCAACCTGCCCTCCAGTCCCCCCACCTTCTGTCAACCCAGCCTCCAGTTTTCCAAGCCCCCTGCCAACCTGCCCTCCAGTCCCCCCACCTTCTGTCAACCCGGCCTCCAGTTCTCCCATCCCCCTGTACACACTAAAAGAATGGACAACACACAGGATAAAGACCATGGAGAACGGACTGCAATACTTGTAGGGGCATGGAGAATGAGTTCCAAATGTTAAGCCTCCGGTCCCCCGTCCCCCTGCCAACCTGCCCTCTGGTCCCCCTGCCCCCTGCCCCCTGCCAACCCGGCCTCCGGTCCCTCCGTCCCCCTGCCAACCTGCCCTCTGGTCCCCCTGCCCCCTGCCCCCTGCCAACCCGCCCACCAGTTCTCCCATTCCCCTGCCAACCCGCCCTCTGATTCCCCCGTCCCCCTGCCAGCCCGCCCGCCTCCACCCCGACACCGCCGGCAGCGATCCCCAGCCAGAAGCGCTAGTCTCCCGCAGCTAATTTCCTGAAGTCCACCAAGTGCCCGCAGCGTGCTGGCACTGATTGGTCAGCTTCTTTCTGGCGGCGGCAATTAGGTAACATCATACAAGAGGGGCGTGGGGCCGCAGCCGTCAGCGCGCCCGCCAGCCTCATCTATCACACCGAAACCCAAGCGCCGGCCGCCCGTCGAGCTACTCCCAGCGGCTGTCCGACTGCCCCACCTCCTCCTCGTTCTGCTGTGAGTAGCTCACAACCACCCTGAGCACCTCCGAGCAGCCCACATTCACTGAGCAGCTGCGAGCAGCCCACATTCAAACTGAGCAGCTCCAAGCAGCCCACATTCACTGAGCAGCTGCGAGCAGCCCACATACATACTGGGCAGTTCTGAGCACCTCACATTCACACCGGGCAGCTCCGAGCAGCCCACAACCACACTTCGCAGCTCTGAGCAGCTCACATTCACACTGAGCAGCTCCAAGCAGCCCACAACCACACTGAGCAGCTCAGAGCAGCTCAGAGCAGATCGCGTAGCAGTAACTGAGTCAACAGGTAGAAGCGGGAGTGTGCGATGATATAGTGTTGCAGAGGGAGGCGCTGGGAAGTAGCAGTGCCGGGTGTAACAAGTGCTAGAGCAACTCGGATGACTCAATCAATTCTGAGAAGCTCATCCCGCCCCCTCAAGCTCTTGGCTGCCTAATACTACCAAGGCAGAGATTTCTGGAAGGCAGAGATTCCAAAGCTGGAGAACATGTCTGAGTACTTTGCCTGGGGACAGGACCGCTAAAGACAACTTTACCCAAGAATTACGCCATTGTGAAATATGTCCAGGGATGTCAGTCGGGGTCATAAAAAAGGGTAGGAAATATTTTTTCATGTGGAATTTACTGCTGCAGAGAGACCAAGAAAACATGAAAAGACATCGTTTTTCATTCCCCATGGAATGAGGCGAGGGTGTGCGGGGAGGATTGAACCATTGTTTATTGGCTGTAAATGAAGCCCAATTGATTATCTCTTTGTTTCATACAAGTATTATTTTTTAAGAAAAGGGTATTTTCTAAACTGAATATGAAAAAAGGATTTCCTTGGAAAAGAGGAAAACTGCCATCTCTGATAAAACTACAGAGCATGTTGAAAAATGATGAATAAATTACGTTCCCCATAACATTCATGGTGACCAAATTAGGTAACCTGATACGAGGAATTTAAAAAAAAACTAAAACAAACGTTAACAAAGATTTTCATGGTCTTTGGAATCAACTTCCCTAGGATATCCAAAACAACTGTTGACTCGAAGAATCGGCCGTTGACCACAAACATATACTCGAAATGAATTCAAATCAGGAATCAGGAAAATAATTGGCCTAAAATCAGGAATCCTCATTTATAACACACAACCGGTAATTTGAATGAAAACATTGAAATCGCATCATTATTGGCAATGGAATGGGGCTGAGGTTTGTGGGGAGTTTGGACCAGTTTAATGGTGTAAATTATACCCATTTATTCATTCATTCCATCTTTGTTTTTCCCAAGAAAAGGTAATAATATAATTGGAATCGAAAACAAGGATTTCCTTGTAAAAGATGAGAACTTCCATCTCTGACCGGAAAACTGCGGAGTTAAGATGTAGAGCCAAAATTCTCGGGACATACCGGAGAAATTTAGAGGTTTCCGTTATTATTAAGGATGCCAATTGGGGTCAGGAAAAAAATCTTACATGGGGACTGAGGCCAGACTATGTATCACCTAAAACACTGAAGCCATTCTATGTATGACCTAAAATATTACCATACATTATCAGTTCTAGATTATGCAAAATATCTTTACAAGCTCATCAGAAATTTTATTTTCAATACTTAGTAAGGCTTCAATAATTCTATTCTCACAGGACATTTTTCAAGCCAATCAGGTGTTTAGCATTCTAATTTGCCTTGCCTGTAGGTGCATTTCCCACAGATATCCCACCCTCCCACAGTTCTAGGATGGAGCACTGATTCATAAGCCCTCTAATTGAGTGTGCTGGGAGTAGCTCAATTCAGAATTCTGAAAGATTACAGAACAAGTTTATATAAGATTTAGATTAAAGGTAACCCGGAGTCCATATTATTCTCAAAACATATACAATCTCTTGAAATTTTCACATACGTTTTAGACTATTAAAAAGAAAATCCTTCTTGTAGGCGAAATCCTACAACTGGCATCCCTGCGTTATTTCCAGAATCCTGTTGCTTCCTACAATATCGTTTAATAGATCCCTAGTTGGAAGATATCACCGACAGTTTCGCTTTGTATATTACACCTAGCATTTTCCAAGCTATTTTCATGTATTTCATATTAATGTGTACAGGATGTAACTGCTGAAACCTGGTACAACGTACTAATCAATCTGCTATAATTATTCAATACAGGTTATATAAGATGTTATAAGTTAGTTAGAATTAAAAGAAAATATCCAAAAACAGGAATGCCACTTGGGTCATGAAGAAAATATGTTTCGTGTGGAAACTCCTGACTCAGAGAGACTGACAAAACGTGAAAAACACATCATTCTTGGCCATGTAATGGTGTTTGGTGTGTGGAGAGGCATCAACCACTATTTTGTTGGTGCGTATGGGGCCTAATTTGTTCTCTTTGTTTTACAAAAGGTAAACTACATTTATAATGGGGCCATCCATAAAGTACGTACGCCCTGAGGGGGAGGAGTGGGGTCAAATATTTTGGAAATTTTGCATATGCCCCTTCTTTGGTCTAGTCCGTACAAATTGGGTGGGGTGGTGGTCAAATTCTTTTCAGAAATTTTGCGTACATACTTCATGGATGGCCCCAAGCTGAAAAAAAATACAAGGATTGCTTCGAAAAATAGGACAGCTGCCACCTCTGGATTGGTGGGGGAGAAGAATGCATGCAACATTAATACTTAGGCTACCTTACATTCATAAAAGTCAATGATGGTTAAAACAATGATAATAAAAAGAATCATGGGAGCAGAGAAACAGACCAAAAGTTAATGGACGTCTTTTTTGGTGATTAACAGAATTGTTCATATGAAAAGGTGTAAAATCTGAAATGGCTGATTGAAACTGAAATTGCTACCAAAAAATTAAATTAAGAGAAAAAGATGCAGCTGAGGGCTTACCGTGGGGCAGTAGTGGCGCGAACACCTGGGCGGAGAATTCCTCGAAGGTGGTCGTCTCCCTCTGGTGCTGCACGATGTTCTCCATGTACTTGGCTCGCTCCTCGTAGCTGTTATCTGTCAAGGTGTGCTAACAGTGGTGTCGACATATATATATATATATTTCTTTTTTTTAAAGTCTTTTATTTACACTTCGAGTAGTCTGTTAGTGGAAGCTACCCCTATCTTCCACAGGCTCCAGTATGATAGACCCAGGAAAACACGTGGTATTGCCGAATGAATGGGGTTACATTGGCTGTTGGGTCAAAAGAATTTTAGTTTGTACATAAACAGCTTTGTCCAGATTAATACAGTATAAGTGGTGTTCAGGCAAAAAAAAAAAAAAGCCCCTAGGACACTATCTATCGTAAGTCCCCATTGATGATGTATCCCTTGTTTAGAAACCGTCAGATACCATAACCATGGTATACAGATTCAAATCTGTGGTATACAGACTAAAGGCCATGGTATACGGGAAAATAGTTCCCGTGTGTTGTAGAGCAAAACAAAAATAGTCCCGATATATCCGTTTATATGGATATTCCTGGGATTTATTTACTCGAGACAATCAATAATAAATACAACAAATGCTGGTTTTGTGTACAGGTGACTCTGTAAACAACTCGAGGTTGACGTCGTAATATACTCCATGTGGCTCATGTAATTACTACGCGTCAACCCTCTTGTGGTTTACGGCCGCCTGTCCACAAAACCATAGATTATTGTCTATATAAACTCTGGTAACCCGTTATTTACAGAAACGTTGTTAATGCTTTACTGACAGGTTAGAAGTGATACCCAAGCAGAAAAGGCTCGCATACCCTAAGGAATTGGTATAATCTGTACATCCTAAGTATTGGGACTGCTTGGGTTTTTGCTTAGTATCTACCACACAACAAGTCACGAAATTTCATAGTATTGTTTATATGGCGTGAGTTGTCTTCAAACAGAGCTGAGTGATATCTGTAGCGGAAGACGACAAACGTCATGTAAGCAATCATATGAAATTGAGTGACGTTTAGATTTTTTCCTACACTGTCATGTGTTTTCAACTCCATATATCACCTGTGGCATTTACATATTTTATAGCATATCCATGGCATACAGTCACATCATGTTAAGTCTATGGAGATTCATATGAGGGGTAGTATAAAATCAAAGAAGACACTGTGTCGGTAGGAATGACCTTCACTGGAACACACGGACACCTAGAGGTCACACAGACCTTCAGAAACGACTGAAGTCTCCAGGAAGCTAATGGAAACGTGTGCGGGACTGCAGACGCACTCTATTCATTACAGGCCTCAACGAGAAGAAAACAAAATGGATGCCTTGAGGAGGCCCTCACACTGCGGTGCGCGCCATACCTGTGGCCGGGCACTGCGCCGCTCGACATGCGGTGTGCACTGCCGCACTCAGTCAGAGTCGGCGGGAAATTTGTCAGGTCATTCTTTGTATCACTGCATGTTGGCAATTGCATTATATCTATTCATATTGATAACCAAAGTACCTGAGTAAATTGCTACTGAGATAAGATAAGACAAGTATGAGAAAAAGGGATGGTGGCAGACCGCGATACTTTGTATGCGAATCATGCCCAATTAAAAAAAATCGTTCTTAGAGAAAGGTCTAACACCCATCAAACACCACATCTATTCCGAATCGCTCGTTAGAAAAAAAAAGATTTTGAGTATGTGCAAGTTTATTATCCACCTAATATACACAGTGCCCATAGAAAACACACGTAGCATGTATCTATATACCTGGAGCATATATGGGAATGTTGTATGCTCCGGGCTGCAAAAGCCGGCGCATATGGAAAAAATAATGCTTGCGGAAAAATAGTGCTTACCTAAAATAAACTAATGTATGCTCCTCGGAGTTGCTTCTGCACAATATTCTCGCACGCCCTCAGACATTACTACACGCCACAGATCATAGGACCACTTGTATCTGAAACCAATCAATTTTGTGTATGTAAATAAAATTAGGACGGGGCGACGTCCTTCTCCCCTTGCGATGCTACCTTGAATGACAGTTATTGGAACTGCCTCTCACCACTGTAACCAAAGTGCACCGCCAGCTGTGACATCATTGTGTCAATAACCGTATCCCAGGAGTATCTACAGTGATCTGTAGAGTATCTACTCAGTATCATATTGTTATGCTGTGCAGATAAATGCAAGAAGGACTTTAGTGTCCATCTGAGTGGGATAATTTTCAAGGTTTCGCATGAATCGGCTCATGAGGCATCTTATGAGCTTAGTTACTCAACATTGCTGGTGAAAAAGAATTGTGTATGCATACTAGCTCTCTTAACCCAGTCCACTTCCTTTATCTCACCCCTGGTATTTTTTCAGATAGACTTAACATTGGGAACTCGTACTCAATGCCCATGGAGTATTGTAGAAAAATACTCAATGGGGGATGATGTCACACATTGTACCCAATAAGTCAGTGATAGGGGTGAGATAAAACAGGAACCGCAATCGATCCATAACCACTGATACTATGCCATTCATTTTGGTTTGCTACATAATCTCACTCGCCTTTGCCTCGTGAGATTACACCGCAACCAAAACTCATGGTAAATTGTCAGTGACAATGGATCTAGGTGCAGTCCCTTATAACTCATGACATATTGTCAGTGACTATGGATATCGGTGCAGCTCCTTATAACTCATGACATATTGTCAGTGACTATGGATATCGGTGCAGTTCCTGGTAAGTCGTTTGCGTCTTGAGGCATTAATATGTAGTCGCACGGCGGTAAATTCTCGCCGATGCTGCTTCACCTCACACATACCCGATCCTCGCGCTCATATCAATTGCCGACCCCCGGCCGCCTCATTCCCGTGCCTTCACCGCCTCCACCCAGTCACCCATAGATCGCCATCAGTCCGGGCCCCGACGCCTGCCCCTCATTTCCGGTCCCCGCCGTGTCTCCGCCAGGTGTCGCAGGCGTCGGCCCGGGGCAGCACGCTGTCGCCTGATCAGCCCTAAGTAATCCCTAATCTATAAATCACGGACCCGGTGAGATTACTGTCTCCGCCAGACCGCCGCGCCCTGCCCCGCCCGCCTACACTGGCCGCCAGAGCTACAATACGTTAGCTCTGGTTGGGTTGAATTCGCGGCACCTTGAACTACAAGCTGTAAGTGTATGACACTCTCCCTCCAGATCTTTCATTTGACCTAGACCTACGGTTGTGTCAATTCTCACTCTTGAAGCTATTTTTCCATGTCCATATTTCCTTTTGTGTCTTTTGAATAGGATAACCATAAAGGTAGACTTTCTTATCCATTTTGTGAGCTATGAATATTTCCTAATTAGTATTTCAGCTCTCAGAATCCACTGATAACCATTAGCTTGGTCCGAGAGTGAGAATTCGTGAACACGGACAGTGTTTAACTATAACAACCTCAAATTGGAACACAGAGTGTAGGCAGAGGTGGTGGCCAATCTATCCGCCCGCCCACCCGGAGCTCGGCGGGAGACGCGGGGAGGCAGGCCCGGCAAGCAGGCAGGTGGCGCCCGGTGTCCCTGAGGTATGCAGACGTTAGGGCCCACCACCCGAAAGTCAGGACGTTAGGGCCCTCTTACCGGCACGTTAGGGCCCACCTAGCATAAAATCGACATATATCTTTGAAATATGCATACATGTCAAATCACTCCTTGCATTTCATGAACTTTTCCCCACACATTTCCGTTTTTAGCGTTAACAAGCTAACGAACATTAAATAATTCTGCAAAACTAGGTGGGCCCTAACGTCCATTTATGTTATTTCTCCCTCCCGGCACCGCCGGTCTTGCCACGGCATCACGGTGCGGCCGAGGCGCCACTGAGGCTTTCTCACCACCGGTCTCAGCTGGGCCCTAACGTCCCGACCTTCGGGTGGTGGGCCCTAAAGGCCTGTCTCCACTGTGCGACTGGGGGGGGGCTTGTGATCCTGTACCTCTAGTCTCAGACTGGAGGTACCGGCTTGGTGTTCCGCATGTACCTCGTATCGCAAGGCATCATCGATTCTGTGTGGAGACACCCCCGCTTGCGACTGGAGGGGTTGCGATCCTAGGTACATAGGGTACGCCTAGTCTCAGACTGGGCGTACCAAATATCAAACATGTTTTATATTTAAAAACGCTTGCGATCCGGGGTACTTTTTTTCTTTTTTTTTTAGACTTTTATTTACCCTGGAGTTGTGCCATAGGTGCCGTCAGGGACCTATCTTCCTGGCGCTCCAGCTTGAGTTCTGTGCCATTTTAGTGTCTACGGAGTAGACTCACAGGTCTTGGCGATTGTAAATTAGGTTAATGAACAAATAACATATTTACAATTATACGGTACATGGTTTTGGTTACTATCTTAAGTAATTAGGTAAGGAACAGTCAATATAAGAACATTTCATGTCAATCAGAGTAGCCTAAACTGCTTACAATTAATATTTTCCAGTAGATATGTGAAGAAGGTAAGTAGGGCTCACAATATGTAATATTGGTCATAGAATTATAAGCCACTGTGTTGGATCATCAGTATGGGCTACCTATCACAGATATGTATGCTACCTACTACTGGTTAATAATTAAGTAGAGTGTCTTTTTGCTTGCCTTTAAGGATTTTCGTGAAATCTGTCTGAGATTGCATTGTTCTTAGATCTGGTCTGAGTCTATTCCATAGGCTTGCACATTTGTATTCCACTGACTGGTGGTATTTGGAAAGTTTTATTGGGTTACTAACTTTCAGAACAGGACCGTCATGCAGTCTATTCGCTCGGGCTGGTATCTCAGTGTATGTGTTACATAGTACATGCGGTACCTCCAGTCTGAGACTGGGTGTACCGGTACGCCCAGTCTCAGACTGGAGGGAAACTTGCTGTCTCCACTGTGCGTTTTGCAGAGTTGCGATCCTGGAGGTACGCCCAGTTTGAGACTGGACGTACCTATGTACCTAGAATCGCACAGTGGAGACAGGGCTTAATGTTCTGCAATCCTCCCTGATAACGCCCAGTGATGTCAGTTGGGGTCAGGGAAAAAAGTGGAAATATTTTGTTTGTGGATTTTTCTGCCTCAGAGAGACCGGACAATTTTGGATAATATCTCCTTCGCGGACGGCCATGGCATGGAGAGAGGGTTTGTGGGGAGGTTCAAGTTACTGTTTTATTGGCGTAAATAAGGCTAAATCAATACTATCTTTGTTTGAAACAATGAAAGGAAATTACATATACTGAATATGAAAAAGTGGATTTCCACGGAAAAATGGAAAACTGACATCTCTGTAACACCTGAGATATCCCTATCCAGGCGCTGTGGACTCCTACTCCGCACCGCCTGGGCTATATAGGATCAAGTTCCTTCAGTATAAAGGCCACCACCACCATCTTCCGCCTGACATTTCCCCACACGCACGCCACGCAGGCATTTAAGGTTATTGGATTTCCCGCATGCAACAGTGGCGTGGTTCGTTTTGGGGCACTTTGTATGTTAAGATGTTTGGCTGAAAGTCAAAAAGAAAGAAATAATAGAAAACAAAAACAAAATGCAGCCAAGGCTTGTTGCTGTGTATAAGCGACAATGCTCTCACATGATCGGGGTAATGTTGAAAAGGACACCTCCTTCCCACACATTGTCTTGTATACTTTAAGGAATCCAGGTCTTAGATTACCCCGAAAGGGATGTAAAAATGCCACTATGACAACAACTCAAGGCACGCGACAATAACTTAAGAGTCAGAACAAAAAATAGACATATTTCTCATGTGGAATTAACCGCCTCAGAGAGACTGGAAAAACATGGAAACAACATCTGTATTGGCTAAGAAATGGGGCTGAAGGTGTGTGGAGCGATAGAGAATAATTCTATAAACTGGAAATGAAAGTTTACAAGGATTTCGATGGATAATTGGAAAACTGCCATCCCTGACATTAACTTAGTGTGCGGTGCCAGTGATGTGTCACGGTTAGAAACCAAGGTAATTTGTTCAGTGCTGGGGACCATGGAGTGCCGTTTGCGGGAATGCTTTCACAACACATTCCAGTATGAGTTCATAACACTCCCTGCATCCCCCACACCACACACAAAGTAAACACGTTTGAGCAGGATTAATGTCACGGGGCATGGACTCTGCACTTTGACCAGACGCGGGCGAAATTCCACGACCCTCCCCCCCCCCCCACCCCCCCCCCCCCACCCTCACAAAAAAATATAACATTTTTTGTTTTCCCTTGTAACCCCTTGGGGTCATTGCTCCTAGAAAATTGGGAAAAGTGTTGCTCCAGTAATATCGGATCGTGTGGTATCGTTATTTTCACGTTGTATAGCTACTTTTTTTTACAACACTTTTTATTAGACCAGAAAGACTATTAGGTAGAAATCTTACCTCTACACATCTTACGGGGTGAGAGTTCTTTCAGTTCCAAAACTACATAGACACAGTATGAGAACAATTGGCTTTTGATATAGTCTACCACTGCTGAGAATGAAGGAGAAAGGTGGCTGCACAACACACAACATAGACATGGTATGAGAAGGGCAGGCCTTTGATATCACAGTAAGTCTACCACTGCTGGGGATGAAGGAGAAAGGTAGCTGTACACCACATCACACAGACATGGTATGAGAAGGACTGCCCTTTGATATAGCAGTAAGTCTATCACGGCTGGGAATGAAGGAGAAGGGACTCGAACCCACAAAGTCCTATAACCCTGGGATAACGAGTCCAGTGCTCTTAACCACTAAGCCAGCTCCCCACCCTGGTCGCTTTAATTATGCTTGCATGCAAGCATATCTGGTCTGCACCACGAGGAGGCAAGGAGAAGGACTGGCCTTTGATATAGCAGTAAATCTAGCACTGCTGGAGTTGAAGGAGAAGAGTGGCCATGGAGTGCCGAGGGACTCGAACCCACAAACTCCGACAACCCTGGGTTACAAGTCCAGTGCCTTATCCACTGCGCTAACTCCCCACACCTCACGCAGGTACGTGAGCAGCTCCCAGGCAAGGCAGCTATTTGTACGTGTCCCTCGTTAAAATGTGAGCTGCTCTCAGCCCCCCCCCCCCCCTCCGCGTTGAGTCTGACTCTGAGGAGGTGAGCCGCCACCCTCACCGAGCCCTTGTTTCATCAGCTATGGAAACAAAGCAAAAAATTAAAAAAAAAAAAAAATTTAAATTAAAAAAAAGAATGCTCCCTTTTACTCCCCACACCATATAGACATGGTAAGAGAACGATTGGCCTTTGATATAGCAGTAAATATACCACTGTTGGGGGTGAAGGAGAAAAGTGGCTGCCTCATGACTCGAACCCACAAAGTCCTACAACCTTGGGTTTACGAGTCCAGTGCCTTAATTCCCCAGGCCTCACGCAGGTACGTGAGCAGCTCATGGACAAGACGGCTATTTGAACGTGTCCCTTGTTAAGATCCAGACTGCTCTCGGCCCCCCACGCTGAGTGTGACTGTGAGGAGGTGAGTGTGAGTGTACGGAGGTGAGAGCGGCCTCTCTCACCGAGCCCTTGTTTCATCAGCTATGGAAACAAAGCAGGAATAAGTACGCACCCTTTGGGATGAACATGGATCCGTCTATCGGTACTCCCCGGACTGGAAAGGGGCGCCCAGCCGGGGGTGTTTCTCCCCGGGAGGCAGCGCTGGGGACACCGGGGGTACAGGGCCGCAGAGCCCGGGCGGCCCGGCCCTACGCCCCGGGCGGGAATCTTTCCCGTTCACTGTTTGTTTTTCATTACGTGTGGCGCCCTCCGGTGGTCGCGGCGGCAATCACGTTCAGCAGACGACAAACATGGCCGTCGTGATTGCCACGTGAGAAAAGCGCGCCAAAAACACAAGGACTGCGGCAACAAGTTCCCTCGGCATGTTAGACATCCCCAATACCATAAACTGACATCAGCTGAAAGAATACTGGAGAACTCGACCCGTAAAAAACGTGACCCGTAATGATCTCGACCCGTTTTAAATCTTCCCTACTTATCTTATATTCAGTGGTAAGTATGTTATCTTGGCTTCAAATTTGGTCTTCTCTGGGGAAAAAAGACAAACAGAAAACCCTTCCCTTAAGTCTATCCCTAACCATTTCCCTTCCCCTATCCCTAACATTAACCCTACACCTAAACATAACTGGAATTAATTTCTATATCTGCTGGTGTGTTTTTCTAAAAGCTAACAAGTCAGACCTTTACTTCTATATGAAAATGCCTTATTCATTAGTATCTGAAACGGGTCGAGTTCTCCAATCGATTTCTCCAAAACGGGTCGAGTTCTCCTGAAAACTACGGGTCCAGTTCCTTTCGGGTCCAGTTCTCCAGTAACCACCTAGAATACTAGGAGAAGGGATACGTTGTTTTCCCGCTTGAGATGATGAATTTCTGAGGAGATATCTAATTGAGAGCCGGAATGTGGAGAATGACACATGGTTCATTAACCCAGCACGTGTGGAGGAAGGTGACGGACAACAGACGTTGTCTGGAATGCAGCAGACAGAGCAGCAGCTCACAAAAGGAGTTTGGAGTTGCTCAGGTAGAAGCTGCCTCTTGTTGTCACATCACCCTTCTAACGAGGCCGCCGACAGGTCTCACCTGTGTGAGCGTCTCCGTAGCAGACGACTTTCAGCCAGGTGAAAGAGGACGGGCCCATTACCCACGGGAACCAGCGCGAGGACCAGTAGGATAGCACTCTCCAAGCAGATCTTCCGTAGTGCTTGTGCTTAAACTCGTCTCTACTTCGCAGAGATACCACATTTGCGATTTAAGATTTTTGTTGGTTATTTTTTTTGTTTATTTGGGCAATTTAACGTCCAATATGTTCTATTATGAATTGTTACCAGTGGGGACCAGGAGGATAGCACTCTCCAAGCAGATCCTTCGTGGCGCTTGTGCTTAATAATCTCTGCCTCAACCCAGTGATTTTTTGTTAAATCGGTTTATTTATCCTGGTAAAAGAAAAGGCAAACACATGCCTGTTTACATTCAGATCCAGCACGTAGCACTCGTGTTACACTTCTCTCATTGAGAGATATGCACATATAACTAGCTAACTGAACATGAAGATAAAATGAATAAATGCAATGAAAGCAAGGCTTCTCATCCATTATCACACCAAGGTTGCAATCAATAGAGAAAATTAACGGTTACAGGCATTCAAAGAATCTCCTTACAGATTAGGCTCTATAGGGTATAGATCTAGTCCAACACATTCTTGCCAATGCGTATGATGTCATATACAGAAACTACATTTCGGATAAAAAAAATGTAAATGTCAAAAGTTATGAAAGCCAAATAACATGAGTTGAGGAAAGCTGGAGGTGTTAAAAGAGCTTAACTGACAATCCAGTTGTTGTGTAGAGATTTTTCTCTGTCTATTGAACTATCCAGTTGTTTCCTTTGCCGTTCTAAACCACTTTATAATGTGAATCCACAATTAATTAGACTGACCCTTCTAATGAGAACATGTATCATGTTGATAAACAAAACCATACAACACATGAGGTTCTTTCCACTGAGGAAAGTAATCCATAAAACTAAGTCTGGTTAGATATAGAAAAAACAAGAAATGAGTGTACATGTATATTATTTATCATATAAATAGGTGCATCTCTATTCACAAGTAAAACACTCCTAGAAGTATCCAGAATTTAGGTTAAGTGAAAAACGGGCCCATGGGCCAGATTTTGCCCAAACAGGCAGGTCGGTGCAGGGCAGGAAGTAAGGCGCAGGATCTATGTTAGGAGAGTGGGATGATAGCACCCGCCCGCCCGCCCGCCCGCCCGCCCGCCCGCCCGCTCGCTCGCCCGCCCGCTCTCTCAGTCAAGGCGTGGCGGTGACGTCCCCACCTGTATCACCTAATCACTACCATCGCCCGGTGCCTCGCCCCGCCGCGCCCCGCAACACCCGTGCCGCCAGGGGGCGTCAGTCACGTGACCACACCAGGGGTCATCTTCCAGACGGCACTCGGGCAAAGGGACACTTCCTGCCTGCGCCCGCTAATATGGCCACTTTTTACCTACTACTGAGAGTAAGCCTTGGCAGCTATTATTAAGGAAAGGGTCATTTCACACCTGTAACCTCCGAAGGTGAATTGACATCTCATTTACCAGAAAAGACGATCAGATATCCTCTTTACAAGACAACGGTTTATCTCACCCCTGGTATTTTTGTCCCATAGGGTCTAACATTGGGAACTCGTTCTCCATGCCCCTACGGATATTGCAGTCCGTTCTCCATGGTATATATCTTGTGTGTCATCTATTCTTTTAGTGTGAATAGGGGTGGAATGAATACAGAAAGCAACTCGTTTTGGTCAAAGCCGTTGTTCTCGTATGAATGCTACATGATATTAACTCGGCTATCACCACCTTCATATCACTCCGCATCAAACTCATGGAGAACAAAGACTTTGACCAAATCTTGTTGGTTTTTTCTTTAGTCGTACATCTATTTACAAAGGAAATTCTCAATTTTCTGTCTCCTCATATCACCCTCAAACCCTTCCAAACCATAAATACTCTCAATTGATTTCAGATTTTATCTTAGCCTGGAAAAATGTATTTATCTATAACCCATTGAGTATGAGTTAACGTACTCGCAAGACTCTTGAGTATGAGTTCCTAATGCTAAGCTATGGAATTTTAGACCAGGATATGAATTAAATAGCGATTTTTCTAAATACACCACTGGCATTGAGTACGAGTTCCAAATATTAAGTCTACAGGGAAAAATACCCGGTGTGGGATAATATCTCTTACCTATCAAGAGAACACTTTAAGGGTGGTTGGAAAATCTGTGACGGTTTACATTATATATACATGTCTATATACCTTATTATCCTACCCCTAATATAAAATCCCATAGGCTTAACATTGAGTTTCTGTATGCCACGCTGACTGGCATACAGTTTTATATGCCACTAGTGGCATACAGAATTGTTATCACTTAATATTTCAAAATCGAGGAGATGGGGTAGGATAAAATCAAAACTTGATTCGTTTTAATCTTGGCCACCGCATGCCACTCCTGGAGTTTTGGGTCTGGACTTCACTCGGCTTCGCCTCATGAAGTCACTTTGCCAAACTCCAGTCATGGCATACAGTGGCCAAGATTAAAACTCATCCAGTTTTACGATAATATGCTTCGAGATTCACCTTCACCGTGAGATACCAAAAACAAGGATTTATTCCAGATCAATAATTAGACACTGGCCTTCTCTGCCACCTACCCATACAGAGTTCTATTCCTGTACGAGGCTCGCTCCCTTTATCCATTGTAGTAAGAGCCAACTTCCCACCTCCTACTACTGGGACAAGATAATCCACCTGTAATAGACACGGCTAATGGCGGCTCACCGTGCCTGCCGCTAGGGGCGTCGTGAGGCGGGCTAATTTAGGAGAAAACTTCTGACCCGCTGGTCTCAAGGGCTCCGGTTCAGTTCCGGAGGTGACAAGGCAGTATCCGCGGTGTCTGAATGGATAACAAGGCGGCAAAGGTCAGGGCCGGCAGTCTTCCTGTTGACAGCACGCCTGTTGATCGGAGACTGTGGGTGGAGAGTGGAGAGAAACTCCAGCGGAGACTCTGTCCTGCCCTGCCCCAACATTGATGGCGACAGATTACAACAGGCTTTATCAAAAAGGAGTATTTATTATCCATCGTTTACAAAGGTCCCACCGAAAATGCATAGGGACTCAGTAAACCACGACCCATTGTATAAAACCTGTTAGATACCATAACTGTGGGATACGGATTCAAATCCATAATATACAGCCACTTGTGTATTACTACGGGTCAACCACTCGTGGTTTACGGCCGCCCATCCATTATTATTGTCTATTTATTATCCATGGTAAACAAAGTGCCCATAGAGAAAGTATGAGGACTCGGTAAGCAACGATCCATTGTACAAAACCTGTCAGATGCTATAACAGTGGTATACGGAATCAAATTCATGGTATACGGCCTTCCAAACCATGGCATTCGGGAAGATAGTCCCTTTGTGCTATAGAGAAACGACATAGTCCCTATTGATATATGCTTTAATGTGGCAATTCCTGGGATTGATTTACTCGAGAAGATGGATAATAAATACAACAAACAATGGTTTTATAGATGGGCGGCTTTGTAAACTACTCGAGGTTGACGTTGCGATACACTGGCTGACGCTAGTGTATTACTACGCGTCAACCACTCGTGGATTGCAGTCGCCTATCCACGAAACCATCGATTATTGTCTATTTATTATCCATGGTAAACAATAGTGTATTACTACGCGTCAACCACTCGTAGATTACAGTCGCCTATCCACAAAACCATCGATTTTTGTCTATCTATCAATTAAAAATCCCTGGGTTTTCTTTTCTTATTAATGGGATTAACTAATCAGTTAGGCCAAGGAAAAGTGCAATATCTTTCCCGAATAGAGAAACTGGAATGTAACAGCATGAACACTGTTACCGTCACTTTATTTTGAAAAATACCAGCTTATCTAATGCCACAGTGGTCATTAGGCTGGACACAGTCCCTGAGATCTGAGAACAAAAATGAGGTAAGATGTTACGAATAAAATAAAAGTAAATATGTAGCAGTAAGAAATCTTTACGATATCTATCGCATTTTTCTGGCCACGAATAAGCAAACAGGCCAAGAGCAGTTTAACGTTTTGTTATACTAGGCAAGTTGAACCTTGGGAATTATGTAATGGAAGCGCACTAATAAGTGATATTGTGATATTTAGTGACTCAGAAAAACAATGGTTTTGGTACAGGTGATGGCATAATTATACTATGTAAAAGCCCTGATTCTGAGACATAGACAGCAGAACAAGAGGCACCTATCTGCTTAACGGGACTAGAACTACCCTAATAATAGACACGCAGCAAGGACGTATAACCTTTCCTGAATAACTCCTCAATGAACCCTTTCCTATTATTTCTTATTCTTTCCACTACTAACAGGTAGAGAACTTTGTAAATGATGTGGAAATATTGCACAAGATGTACTACTAACAACATCAAATGGAAGAACGGACTGAATTTGACTTACTGAAAATTAAAAAAATAGAGAAAAAAATATTAATTAAAAGGGTAGCAGTAGGTAATTTCTCGGATATCTCTCGCATTTTCTCGTCTGGCATGGACTGAACAAACGGCACCGGCTCCGTCCGTGCTTTGGGGGGTGGTGGTGGAGGGGGGGGGGGGGTCTGATGGTTTGAGGCACACGAGCGTCTTTGATCTTTCCCGCACAAGTTCATCAGTATTGGCCTTAAGTCTGGAGCGAACGAAAAGCATAGCTATACCCCCCCCCCCCTCCTCTCCTCTCCTCGTGAGCCCTGTGTATTATCCTACCTCCAGGTGGGGAGAGCGCCGCTACGCCCACAGGGCCTGCTTTATGCCCTGCACACCAGATGGGGCACCATTTGGGTCGGCTGGAATACGCTGGTGCCCGTTTAATAATCTAGGATCGTAAATGTGGACCCTTTTCTGGACGCCGTAAAGACCCCAGGGACGATATGGGTCAACTTTATTCAACACTTGCGGACGACCAAGAGCATGGAAGAAATGGTTTCAAGAGTAGAAAATGACACTCGGATGTAGGTCGGATGAAAGATCTACTGGGAGAGTAAAAGACTCTTACAGGTAGTGGGTCAAGGTGCCACAGATTTTACCCAACCAGAGCTAACGTATTTTAGCTGCGTACAGTCAGTGTATTCCACAACGTGTTGGGATCTATGAGATGGGATGAACAAAAAACAAAAAAAATGCATCCAAGAGTTGACTTCAGCTTTGCCAAATTTAGGTGTTGAACGTTTCTGCTACCATGGTTTTCTCTTGAATTCCTTTCTTTCTTTTTTCAAGGAAAGCATCGCCTTGCCCTAGAGGTGTTATTGCCACGTCTTTATATCATCTGTTGAATTCCTCGCCTCTCAGTCAATAATCACGACCGTGCTTACAGAATGCACGTGCCCGGATATGATATGTACGCATCCGCCTCCATGTGACGGCACCTCGACATGTGATTTATCAGTTTGATTAGTTAGGCAACAATTTTTCTATTGGTTATATTGCAAACAGTTAGGCAGCTCATGGGTGTGACCGCAATAGGCCAACCACATACCTCAGTATAGGGCATATAGCTGTTGTGCTATGGAGACGGCCATCTTGCCCTCCGACGCCATCCAAAATACCAGGTGTCTGGACCAACGGTCAATGGATTTTATCCAAAATACTTTTTTGGGCTTGCCATAGAGGAATTTTAGCCTGGTCTCAATATAATCTATAGATCATAACAACTGATAACAGTGGTTGCCCCTGGACTACAATGGCGTTATCTTAGAATTTCTTGGTGGATCATACCAAAAAGATCAAAATATTATTATGATATCAATAACACTATGAAAATAATCTTAAAAGCATTTTTACATTTGTTTTCATGGAAAATGCAGTTGTAAACATAGTGCTAATTGACATCCACGCATGCGCGTTTGTTAGTTTGTTTGGTTCGATTTAACGTCCAGTCAGCCAATATTGGTCAGTACCAGAGTTTCTCAAGGTTCTTTTACACCACAAGGGTGGTGATCGAATCTATGTGATGAATTCAGGTAGAAATCTCACCCCTTCATATTTACCGAGGCGAGAGTTCTTTTACTTCCCACACCACATAGACATGGTATTAGAAGGATTGGCCTTTGATATAGCAGTAAATCAACCACTGCTGGGGTGGGACTCGAACCCAAAAAGTCCTACAACCTTGGGGTTACAAGTCCGGTGCTCTAACCACTGAGCTAACTTCCCCCCTTCCCTACGCATGCGCGTAGCTCATAGCAGAAAGTCACTTCCGCCCACCCAGCAAACTCTAAAAATCGATTCAACATCGTTACGTTTTGGTAAATAACTAAATAATTATTGATATTTAGAGATACATATTGCAAGTGAAAGTTGGGACGGCCTCTTGTACCTCGTTTCTTTCTAAAAAAAAATAGTGCACTCTCTCTGTGAGCTCGTGCAATATTTCTATCGAAAGAAACGCGGTACGTGAGGCCGTCCCAACAAGGTAAACATTTTTCAATTAAATCCTTAAATGGTTCATTAGGCTTCAAGTGCGAATTGCTCAGGTGCGTAAACCACAGACTTACTGTCACACTCGCACCTGATGTGACCTACTTGTTAGAACGTGCCGATCCCTGCAGCCCCGCGGCCAGGGCTCTCGGCACGTGAGAGGGTTAACGTGAAGGCTCGCACGTGCGTGCACGTGAGGTCTGACCAGCTCATTGGGCCAGTTGGTGGGGACAGGTCCCAGAGACAGGGACAGGTGCTAGGGGGCGAGCTTATTATCGTCCAAGTCAAGATGCGGTTGTTTGATCACGTGGTATGACACTTCAACCTTGATTCAATTATTTGTTTAACCTCATAATGTGGAAAGAAAATCTTCCCATCCCGATTTTCGCCGACTTCACCGATTTTTCCGAAAAAGATTTTGTTTTGCTTCACCGAACAGACCACTGCAACACACTGGTTTACCTAATAATGTTAAATATGATGTCATATGTATACTCTATGCAAGTTTCATCTTCATTGGTCCATTATTTCTTGATGAAAAATATAGTATCATAAATATTTTAAGCGATGCCCTATACTGTAGAATACCTCAAGGCATGAATTGCCTATGCTGGGGAATGTCTCAAGGCATCATTTGCCCTACACTAGGGAATGCCTCAAGGCATCATTCGTCCTACACTGGGGAATACCTCAAGGCATCATTCTCGCTATACTGGGGAATGCCACAAGCATCATTTGCCTTGTGCTGGGGAATGCCTCAAGCCATCATTTGCCCTATGCTTGGGAATGCCTCAAGACATCATTTGCCCTACACTGGGGAATACCTCAAGGCATCATTTGCCCTGTGCTTGGGAATGCATCGAGCCATCACGAGCCTCGGCCTATGGTGGAGAATGCCTCAAGTATCATTTGTCTTATGCTGGGGAATATTTCAAGGCATCACTTAACGACAAGGCCTGCGCACGCATACGCGTAAGGCCAGGGGCTCTTCCGCCCTCTCTGTGTCTCTGACGCCTTCCGGTACTCCATGACATTTGACATGGCATTCGAATAATGAATAAACTTGTTAATTCTTACATTAGTATTTCTTTCACTCTTAATTCCATGTGAAACCAGCCAGCGTTTAGGATTGCATCAGGACAACTGAGAAAACTCAGAACCTGTGTCCCATGCCATGCTACACGTCCTTGTCTAGAAGTGGGCGCCGCCTAACACAGTTGCCGCTTCTCTGTGGTGCCGCGTCGCCCGAGTTTCCGCGCGTCGCGTTTTGTTGCCCCTCCCGCGCGTCCCGTTTTGTTCGGGTGCGATTAGGTTGCGTGCGCCTCGTGTGTACCGCGCGTTCCTTCTGTCACGTGACATTGCGCTGGGCGCTGACTCCCGCTACAAGTGGCAGAGCGAGGTGCGGGTTTTAATGCGCCGGTTAACATTCCCGCTGGTGTTTAACCCTTTAAGCCCAATACACATCTACCAATTCAGGATTGAATGATTAGTTCCCAAATCATATAGGAGTCGGTGAACTTGTCGCAGGCAAATTCTTTAACTCCTTGGCCCATATCGGCCACCCAATCAAAGGGCATTTACCAACATTCTGTTGTCGGCGACTGGATTTATCAACATGTTGATTAACTTTTAGGGCCAGCGATTTAGATACATAGAACGACAACACATTGGCAACAAAAGAACATCTCAAGGAGGGGGTTCACTAATCGTTGGCTGACCTATACCTAGCTGACCTATATCTACCGACTAGGGCCGACTCCGTTCGGATGCCTTGCCTGAGACAAATTACTGTTCCTTTGTCACCGAGAAAGAAACATCAGTAGATCTGTATTGGGCTTTAGCTATGCTGTGATGCCTTCTGGCATTCCTGGGCATAGTATACTATGATGTAGTATACTATGATGCATGGAAGCATTCCCGGGGGTAGTACGCTATGATGCCTTGAGGCATCATCATTTCGAAAATTTAAATAATTGCTATTTATCTAATGAAACAATCCGAATAGTTTGATGATAATTTTCCAATCTATGTAAAACTATATCATAGTTAAAATAAATACTATTTTATAACATCCTAATGATTTTGGATTACCAAGGATATAATGACGGGATATAATGAAAAGTGCCAGCGTAACACAGAGGTGGAAATGGTACTACAGCGGCGTATTTCAGGGTGTGTATTTGGTGCTGTGCAGCGCAGTGACAGGGTTAACGGTGGAAACGAGCCTCCACGCGCAAGAAAATCTCGCCCACCTTCGTGCAGCTCCGACAGAGGGAGCTAGCGTCGCCCGAGAACCATGATCCATGACCACCAAGACGCAAAATGCAATCTAAGACTGCAGAGCGCCGGGGTATGACAAAAAACACACCAAATTCCCCTGTCGGTTCATGTGCGTGCCTACTACAGACAAAGTGACGATGTGCCGATTTAGAAAGCCGATTTTTATATTAGAATTTGCCATCAGGGGTGAATTGCAGCCACTTGCAATCCGCAAATGCTTTACCGGCCGCGCTTTTCTTGCAGCCCTGCCCAGGCGATCCTTACTCTAGCATCATCTGTATTAGTCGTTATCATCTTATCACTCGTTACTAGAGGGCACATAGCTAATGTGTTATGGAGAGTCCATCTTGCCCCCCATCCACGCTAAACAAAACACCAGGTTGCGGGTTCAGTTAACAAATGGATTTTATTAAAGCTTTGTTTTGGTGTTTGGCATAAAAGGGTATGGGCCTTCGTCTCACGATTATCTATAGGATATAACCTTAGAAAAGTGTGGTCGTCCCCTGACTGCAGTGGCTCTATCTTACAATATCCTGGCGGATGATGGCGGAACTAGCAATCACCCTGTGCCCTATAGTGTTAGCAGCAAGGCATGCTCTAATTACCTTCTCAAATAATCTAGTGTCTTAGAAAGCGCTTCAATATGAACGTATTCCTCTAAATATGTGTGTATTCTTCTACTGGAGATTTATTGGTGTACCTTTGTTTTCATACAGAAAAAAATAAATAAAATACTAATTAATTGTAGTTCGACTCTGTACTTGCCCTGAAGATCTGAGAGGTGTGACATGACATGTGTTGCACTTTGCCAGTCACTCTGGGATCTACTGCACGTTCCCAGGAAAACATGAATCCACTCACCATGCTGTTTGTGGGAATTCATTCTAGATACCACCAAGCCTGTATTACCTAAACACTGAACGCAATGTCCTCTTGGTCAAGTGGAAGATGATTAAATCACCTGCACAGCAGATTCGACCCGGTTTTACGTACTTACAAGGAACTGCATCGAGATCCGTAGCCACTTACAGTATGCCATGAGTTTTGGTTTCGGAGTAATGTCAAGAGGCAAAGTCGAGTATGATTACGTTAATGTCATTGAGAAAGGTAAGATAAATCCAGAATCGCTCTCGAATAGTAAGATACATAATACTCCACTCGTTTGGATACAACGTAACCGTCACTAGGCTTCACTTCGATGACGATTGCAGCACATCCAAACTCGTAGAGTATTGTGTATCTATACGATTGTCGATCCAGTTCATCATATGTCTTTCTTAGTTTCATTTATCGAGGACATAATCTTTGAAGTATGTAAACAGATGAGCAGTTCATGGACACTGTGAATGATGTGTACCTATATCACGGACGTGCAATAACTATGAGTGGTTTGGTGACCAGTTCTTTGAAGGAACTGAAAGACTTTCAATGCCCAGTGTCTCTAGACAAAGACAGCAGTTGTCTATTTAGCATTACCGGATAAAAAAAAACGAATTAAAGCACTCGACACAGTGGCAAGATGACCTCCTGATTACACTTCTGCCCGAGTTACTATGACGACGCACAGAAGTCGACCAATCAGCGACGTCGGAGGCATTCAGCCCGCCCGGGTGCGCGCGCAGGCCCCAGCGTCCGGCGCCTTGGCGTTCGGGGGTCGGGGTGGGGGTAGCGTCTTTTGTTGTTGTGCATTCTTCATCCTGGCTCTCATTCCGCACAGGGACCAGTTTCCGAACGCGGACCAGGTTCCGGTGGGGAGCAGGTTCCGGTTGGGCCAGTTCCACAAAGAAAGATAAGCACGGTGTGTTTCACCTAATTCCGCGGCGCCTGCACGAGACATGACAGGTGATGTTTATACGGTGTGGAATGCACTGTGCCCAGGTAAATTGTTGGTTCAATAAACACAAGGATTTGCCGTGTTAGATCTCAATATATCTTGTTATATCTTACAGTATTGCAATATGCCGTACCTCCTTTGCTGCTACATGTCAGGCATCATGATATGTGTATTTTTTTCGCGATGTATATTTTGGTGCTCCACCAATGCGATGCCTCAAGATCTACCAACGCGGCGCCTCAAGATCTATTGCCGACATATCCCGGCATACCGCAATCTATCATGGCAAGACCGCGGCGAAGGTGCTTAACCAGAACGATGCATCACGGCAAATGTTTAAATGATTATTCAAAACCTAGCACGATTTAGCAAGTCAACCAAATCGTGACAAATCTCACTATATCTGGTGTGGTAGTGGAACCAGCTCTTCAAACATTTTTTTTGTCACATGTACTCTGCACAATCATATGCCTGATGAGTCCCTACAGGATGAAACTACTGTTCATTCAGCGAAAACCATCAGTTTGGCCTCAAAACCAAGGTTGAAACCACAAGTGACCGACTGCGGAAACTGTCACCAAGTGACAGTAGTACATAAATGACTGTTGACATGCAATAGTGTCCTGATCGACGTCACGGTCTCTGTACCGATTTGACATTCACAGTGGTAGTAGAGGGCATCACTAGCTACGTCCAAAATCAGTTATTTAGGTTTATTGTTGATGGTGTTTACATTGCATTCTTCAGCTGAATGTCTTCTTGACATCGACAACAACAAAATTAAACACAATCTACTGTTGTCGAGGTTTCTTCAGAAATGATGGTAATTAGGAATGGTTGGTAGGGATAGGATTCCTAGTCCAAATTTAATTGTCATGATGCCCTTCGGTCCCGAGTTTCTTTCGATAAAAATTCTTGGAAAACTTGGGATGTATAAGGTGCAATATGTTTCACTAAAATGTTGTGGCAGCATGACTAAGAGTTCTTCAAGGCCACAGTCTCGCTCTTGTTAGTCGGATTCTACAGCGACTGCATCAATTCATAACTCCTGGTAGGTATAACCACATAACACCTGTCGAGGTCCAGCAAAAAGTAAGACGGCCAGAAACGGGGACGAGAGTCGTCGTTCTCACTTCCTGCTCACTTGATTACTTCCTTCCGAGAAATCCCGAGAAGGCCGCTAGTAACCGGAGACACGGCTGCTGCCTGGGTGGGACCAGCGCACCCCAACTGCTGTGTCCACCCGCCAGCCAAGCTTGCCGCTTTCCGGTGGCACAGATAACATATACCTGGTCGAGGAAGGCACTTAACAACAAAAAGAGATGAGAAAACAGCGGATATCCGACACGTGACTCACGTCTCATGTTTCTCTTCTACGTTTGTTGGAATAACAAAGTATGCTGCCTGGTTTGATCCAGGCATCTTACTCTTCTCAATTATATCTTATCAAAAATCTTACATTCCCTGAGGATGTCAAGTTTGCTTGTTTGTTTCTTTGGGTAGTTTAACGTCCAATATGTTCTATTAGACTTACTTTGGGTTTAAATGAATCTATGAGTTGAGTTTTGGTAGAAATCTCACCCCTACACATTTACTTCTCACACCACATAGACATGGTATGAGAACGATTGGCCTTTGAAATAGCAGTAAATCTACCACTGCTGGGGGTGAAGGAGAAGGTTGGCTGCAGTGGGACTCAAAGTCCAACAAAGTCCAACAAACTTGGGATTACCAGTAAGCAGTGCATTCTGGTAGTAGTTCTAACAATATAAATACATAGAACTCTATAATGATGTATCCGGTTCAGTTACATGTAGACTTTTTGAATACCACTTGCATTGACTTGCATACGCTCATCTTACCCCTCCCTCAATCCCCATCCCCATCCCCGGTGCGTACATACTTTATGGATGGCCCCAATCAAAGACTTGGACAAGTCTAGGGATGGGGTTGCACGAGCCTTGCATACACTCAACTTCATTTTATATCACTCCTGGTATTTTTGCCCCTTAGCCTTGACATTAGTAACTTGTTCTCCATTCCCCTACGAGTATTGCAGTCCAGTATCCATGGTCTATGATGCCATCTAACCAGTGTAAAAATGTGCAAAACTCTGATATATCATACATGCACTATATTCCAAGTGATTATAGCAGAACTGACTACACTACTTGAACCTTTTTTAAAGCTTTTATTTACCCTAGAGCTTGGCTTAGGGTTTGTGATACAGAATCCCTATCTTCTAGCCTCTCCAGCATGCTACTTGCACTTTACTATGTAAGTATAATTCACTCGACTATATGTCATAGTTCAATTTGAATTTTTTTAATTATTTATTTTTTGGGTTTTTTTTTTATTTAGCATTTGTGCAACACAGCCATTTCCTTCGCTAGCTCCGACCAAAATCACAATTCAGTGAAACTACATGTACCTATACTTGCCCTGCATAATCACGAGGTCCTGACAAACGTTTTCTCATTAGGTATTGTTCATGATCTTCACCCGTGTAAGCGGTCGGCGTGAGAGGCGTGGCGGGGTGTGGGCGGCGGGAGGGAGGCAGGGCGGAGGGTGAAACAAAAGGGTGGCGGCCCGGGGGCCTGGCCAGGGCCTAGATCGGGCACTGACCGCCGCGCGACCACCTAAAACAATGCCCGGCTGCGATTAGCCGCGCCCTCGACAATAGCGCCGGGCATCATTAGCCGGGCGCTGAGAGCGGGGCGGCCGGCGTACAATGGCCGGCGGGCGGGGGCGCGGGCAGCCGGGGGGACAGGGAGGAGGGCCACGGGGGCCTCGGCGGGCGGTAAGTGGCCGGAACCCGGGCCCTACACCAAACACCGATCCAGGCCCGGCACACCCACCGCCGCCACATATCAAGGCCAGCCGCGCGCTTTTTCCCACACACTCCGCGGGCTTCGGCGTGTTTTTACCCACCGCGACCATGCCAACCCTGTGCCGCCGTGTCTCCAGTCTATAGGGCACAGAGTGATTACTGGTTCTGCCATCATCCGCCAGCTACCCCGTGCCGCCGCCGCCTATCTCTTCTCTATAGGTCACATAGCTATTGTGCTATGGAGACCGCCATCAAGACTGGTTCACTGCCCCAATGAAATATGGGGCAAGTAACGCCCAGCTAGTGAGTAAGTTTGTCGCTGGTTCCCCACTTATTTGCATTGGGGGCTGTTGTATCATTCCACTAAGCCTCCTGGGGGAACCAGCATCTGCAAGGAATATGGCAGATTTTGCCACGCCTCCTAGCGGGTAAACCAGCATAAACATGGAGGCGTTACCCATAATGCATCAAAAAATGACGGCCATTACTTGTCCTTATATGTGTGTGAACACGTATGCCAGGCTGCCAGGTTAGCTACCATCTTGACCCCCCAACCCTAAAACAAAACACCAGGTGGCGGGTCCAATTATCAATGGATCTTATCCAAAATATTTTTTTAGGCATGTCATGGATGAATTATATCCTTGTCACAATATCATTTATATATAACAACTGATAACAGTGGTTGCCCCCATCCCCGACTACAGTGGCGCTATCTTATGATTTCCTGGTGTAATCAGCAATTACTCTGTGTCCTATAAGCCAACCTCGTGTCTCCAGTCTATAGGGTATAGAGTGATTGCTAGTTCTGACATTATCTGCAAGGAAGTAGTAAGATAGCGCCACTATAATCGGGAGACAACCACTCTAATATTTTATAATCTATACTATACAGTTGGTTGGTGGCAACCACCAACCATCTTTTAGGAGAACTCTACCAATCGGTGTCGTTAACCTCGGCCAGAGAAGAATGGATTTATCCACCTAGCCTATCTCTGCCACCCCTTATCTCTCTCTCTCTCTAAAGGCCCGTTTCCATTGGCCGACTTTTTGACACCGATCTGCAGTTGAGAACCACGAATAGATTCCTCTGGTGTACCGACGTCATATCGGTTCACTAGAAAGGAGACCTGTAGAGAATGCTCACAGATCAATTTGACATAGATTATGTAACAATGGCAATTAAATACATATGTACCGGGAACATAGCCTACAGTAGAAACAGTGCATACAATGCACCCTCAACGATAAATTGATACCGACATACAGTCGGTGGCATCACAGACAGACTTTTAGGGTAGTTTAAAAAATCTATGCCATTTTCGCGAGCCAATGGAAGGGAGCCAACCATAAAGTACGTACGCAGAATTTCTTAAGTTTCTACCCTCCCTCCACTCTCACGATCTTGTACGTAATAGAACAAAGAATGGGCATACGCATTATTTCCAAAAATGTATCAACCCCCTGCCCCACCCCCTTAGTGCCTATATCCTTTATGGATGGCCCCTATGCAAAAAATCCTAAAATTTTGACCCCCCAACCCCCACTAAAATTTCAGACCCTCCTCCCCCCTCCCGATCTTGTGCGTAATAGAACAAAGAAGAATCATATGCAAAATTTCCGAAATTTCGACACCCCCCCCCCCCCCCATCCCCCTCAATGAGTAGATACTTTGTGGATGGCCCCTAGGGCACAACCCCATATTCATATCTACATCTAAGTCCTTTATTCTTCATACAACAGACCGCATCCATCCCTGATCTGTATTATATTATGGAATATGAAATTTTGGACTCCCCCCCCCCCCCCCCCACCACCACACACACACCTTCCCCCTCCCCCTCAGTACGTACGTACTTTATGTATCATGGCTCCAGACGAGGTTTATCCCCCGCGGCGTGCCTCACACACCCCGGCGACCCGCCCGGGCCTCCCCGACCGTGCGGAGACCGGCACCCGTCCGCCGTACGCCGCCGGAGCAGGGGCGGCGGCCGCGGCACGGCTGTCCAGGGCCGGAGCGGTCTTTTGTCTGGCGACACCACCAAGCCCCCTGTTGATTACCGCGCCTCTTACGGCGACCAGGCACCCACCGCCGGTAAAAAGGCCACGTGCCTACCGTCGTCAATATGTCACCCGGGACGATACAGGTTGCGAATCGTTTAATGAGAATAGGCGGTAATAAGGTGATGGGTGGGGGTTGCTGGGGGGTAGACAGGCTTCAGTCCCTGCATCCTATAGCTACCCCTCCACCTACAGCACCCCTCCTCGCGGGGATACCTGGGCTGTGGGCCATCCATAAAGTACGTACGCACTGAAGGGGTGGTGGTGGGGGGGGGGGGGGGGTAAACGTTTTAGAAATTTTGCGTTCGCTCCTTCTTTGTACTGTTGCGTACAATATTGATAGAGGCGGTTCGAGGAGGTCAAAATTTTCAGAAATTTTGTAGATGTACGTTATGGATGGCCCCCTTGTCGGGCGTTAGGGGAAGTCCACATGTTGCATGGTAATATTTTTACTTTAATAATAATGTCCATAAGGGGTCATTCATAAAGTATGTACGCAACATTTTCGAAACCTTTAACCCCCCCCCCCCCCCCCCTCACAGCCACCCCCATCCTCAATTCTGTATGCAATAGAACAAAGAAGACAGTGTATTCTGGTGGTGGCAATAACCATATGAATACATAGGACTTTACAATGATGTATGCGATTCAGTTATATGCAGACTTTTTTAAATACCACTTGCAATGACTTGCATACACTCAGCTTACCCCCCCCCCCCCCCCCACCAATCCCCATCCCCATCCTGGGGTATGGCAGGGTAGACGTTGCACCTCCAACTGCACTCTCTTTATACGTTCATACAAAGACGCCACAGGTGGTTCGATCCAGCTGACAGGTTATCTAGCTCGATTAAAAAAACTAAGGGGAATTATGACTATACAAACCTTTGTGGATAGTTACCTACCACATATAAAACGTTAGAATTTTGGTCGGATCCGCTTGGAGTTACTCCCGCACATAGAGACAGAGTGAACCTGACCTATGCCTGGAGACTGAAGGGCAACGAGAGTGAGATTCTCGTTTAGTGAAAAATTCAAACCGGCTGTTCTTTTTTGTAGATCTATACATAGACATACTTTTCTCTTAGGATATTTTTCGAACCATGCGAAATCCAAGTTTAGTATTGTAGTTTTCTGATGTACTGTTCTCGTGAGAAACCAATGAGATCCCAACTTTCGCTAGTGGCAATCCATATAGTTCTAATCGCTGATGATCAGCTCAAACACCTGTGTCATACGAAATGATTACCACGAGATAATGATGGCTTCCCGTTCACCCGCTAGGAGGCACGACGGCAGTAAGGAATCGCTAGCCAAATATGAATCGACGAAGTCGCTAGTCCTTATTGAAATCGTTGTATATTATAAGTGGCTTCAGAGCAGTGATAGCTTAACCTGAAGTACCTAGAGAACCATTCAATTTGTTATCTACCTAATACCAGGAGCATGTGGATATGTTGTATGCTACGGGTTGCTATAAAGGGCGCATACGGAAAAATAGTGCGTATTGAAAAATAGTGTGACCCTAAATCGAACTATTGGAAAAGTTGGATAATAAATACAATATTTAATAATTGTATTTAATATTGAGCATTTGTACCACAATAACAGCACAAGGTTCCCTGTCCAAATGGAATATGGGACTGGTAACGCCTTGCTACATAATACTAGAGAACAACCTTGTACTGACCACTCTCCTACCAGATCACTTGCGGCGCTAGCGCTTGCTTATACAAGCGACCGACGGAAGAAGAATGTCAAATCTATGCTAGGAGAGTGTTAACTGACAGTACCGCCAGCTCTCTTGGCTCTTCAGTCTTGGTCTGCCAAGGTTGCACTCTCCCAGCAGATGGCGTTACCCATAATGCACCAAAAAAATGGCCGGTGTCACCTGGCCTCGCTCTCCCCCCAGATCTTTCGCGGCGCTAGCGCTGGCTTAGTCTCTGCCCCAACCCAGAGCCTGTTCCCTGGTTATCTACTCTAATACAGAGGAGACCAGCGAACTTTTCAGATTCAAAACAAGGCAACTGTGAAAAGTTATACAAGTCAAACAACTCACATATTATGAGTATGGAAATATAGGGATTGTTAAAGGAGCTTCACAGAAAATCAAGCTGTTTCTATTTCAGACTTAAACCATCTTATAATGGGAATCCACAGTTGATTAGACAGCCCCCTCATAAGAGCACATGGCATTGTTGACAAAACAAAACCCTGCAACACATGAGGTGCATTCCACTGAAGAAAGTAATCCCTATGACTGTGTCTGATTTGACATAACAAATAACAGAAATGAGAGTATACTATTTACCATATAAATATGTACATCTATATTTACAAGTAAACCATAAAATACTCCCCAAAGCGCTAACAATTTAGGATATTTTAGAAACTGGCGTATGGGCCAGATTTGAGCCCAAACAGGCAGGTTGGGGCAGAGATATAAGCGGCCACAGGAAGTAAAGCGCAAGATCTCTGCTAGGAGAGTGACCTGGCCTGTGATTAGCCTGGAAGCCTGGCCTAGTTAGACTATAGGCCAGGTAACGGGTTCCATTTTTATAGTGCATTATTGGTAACGCCTCCTGGTTCCCCGGTAGTCCGCTAGAGGGCTCGGCGGAACTAGGTGTATGACAAGCGGATACCAGCCAAACCACTAGGCTGGTTCCTGGGGTATCCCCTAGTCACAGGCGGGCACCAGCAAAGGTTGAAGGTCATGCCTGTGGAACCCGTTACCTGCCCCTTATTCATATGGGCAAGGAACCAGTCTAGGCCTGTGATGTGAGTGAGCACATAGGCCAGGTTTTCAGGCTAGTGGGGAAGCCTCTAAAGGATTAACTTCCATTGTCATATCTACTGTTGACAGCAGAGGGCACCACCGGACCAGCGCTCACTCTTTATTGCTACATTCACAGAGCATATATTTTCTACTTCCTGATGGCTTAGCGGATAGACAGTTTCACAGTAACTCACTTCGTAAGGCTTCACAAGGGCCACGTTATGGTTAACTACGGGTTATTTAAAAGTTTTGGTTTGTTTGTTTATTTAACGTCCCAGGGGACCCTGAGGGTATATAGGGACTAACTCATGGTGCAGCTTTTTTAGCTGGTTTTACACAAGGGTGACATGAATTTAGGTAGAAATCTCCCCACTACATATTTTGCCTTTGATATGGAAGTAAATCTACCACTGCTGGGGGTGAAGGAGAAAGGTGGCTGTACACCACACCACATAGACATGGTATGAGAAGAACTGGCCTTTGATTTAGTACATGTAATAAGTCTACCACTGCTGGGGATGAAGGAGAGAGATGGCTGCACACTACACCACATAACTATGGTATGAGAACGACAGGCCTTTGATATAGCTGGAAGTCTACCACTGCTGGGAATGAAGGAGAAAGATGGCTGCATATCACACCACATAGACATGGTATGAGAACGACTGGCCTTTGACATAGCAGTAACATAGCTGCCTTTCTCCATCATTCCCAGCAGTGGATCTTGAACCCACAACCTTGGGATTACAAGTCCAGTGCCTTAACAACTTAGCTAACTTCCCACCCCTTCAGCATTGAGTACCCAATCAATACGGTCATTTGCAAATTGCTCAGAGAAATAAGCTTGGTAAGCAGGGTCACGTTTCTGGCATCAGGCACAGCTTTTAAAAACAATGCGTACATTAAGTACATATCTGATGACGATACAACCTTAATCTAAAAGAACCTTAATTTCATGTCAACCACTCTATGTTAGACCCTTCAGCATCCCTTCAGCTGAGCTGCTCTAAAGGCTGCTCTGTTTGCTCGGAAGAACAATGGTCACCTATTGAATACAAATAAAATTTCTTTAAAAAAACCCAAAAAAAACAAACAAACAAAAAACCTCCTAGCCTTGTGATGAGACCCCCCCCCCCCCCCCCCCCATCATTCCTTCCCTCCCTCCCCCCTCCCACCTGAGCGTCTCTCACCTGTGTGCACGGTGTACGGCGACACCTCCATGGCGAGCAATGTGAGCAATGCGGAACGATACCTCACGTGGCCGGCTCTCACCTGTTGACAGACCCGCCCTCCCCTCACACTCACATATATTCACATCTCCCACCTGTCACACATGGTAATGACCGACGCCACCCCCGGGGCAGCGTAATGCCGCCAAGGCCTTCTCACCAGTCACTTCCGCGTATCTCCGAGACTGGTTCCCTTCCCCAATGAAATATGGGACTGGTAACGCCTTCCTACGTAATACTTTGAACTTTCACTGGTTCCCCGCGTATTTGCAGTTACAAGGATAACCAGCACAACCTCTCTCTCTCCCTCACGAGATTCCCCAAATAAGTTACACGTACTTGTTTATAATGTACGATAATACAAAATAAAGTAATATCAACCTTTCAAAAGATAAAAGATAACTTATTAGAATGTTGACAATCTTTCCCTACGTTCAGGTTCGCTGAGCGTTGTAGCGGAATTTGTTTTTTAATCATTCGTGGTAGTTTACCGGTACAGGCCCCATCTTCCAGTATAACTTATTAGAATATTTCTTTCAAAAATATAACAGATATCGCTACGCCCTCTAGCAGATAAACCAGTGCAAACATGGAGGCGTTACCCATAATGCACTAAAGAAAAATGGCTGACGTTACCTGGCCTATAATGTGAGTGAGCACACAGGCCAGGCTTCCAGGCTACGTATCTCCACATTTTATCCTACCCCTTATAAAAAACTCCATAGGCTTAACATTAGCGGACTGTATTTGGTCTACGTGCAGGAAAATGAAATTTATCGCTCTAGTGGGATACAGTTGTCAAATGACGTCATTTGAAAAGCGACCAATGATTATCACTGATTATCGGTGAGTTTTATGTTATTTCTTAATTTGCTGAAGTAATTTAGATGGGGTAGGATAAATTCTAAACCAAACGAGAGTTAGTCGTGTTGTTTATCACACTCTGGCAAAGTCATGTATCACTGCACTCGGCTTCGCCTCGAGCAGTAATACACGTCTTTGCCGTCGTGCGATAAACAACAACTCAACTAACTCTCGTTTGGTTTCTCCTAAGTACTCTGACGCTGTATACCGAGACAGCCTCTAGGGCACAGAGTGATTGCTAGTTCTGCCATCATCCGCTAAGCGATTGTAAGATAACACCACTGTAGTCAGGGGACAACTATCATCATCTGCTGTCATAATCTACAGATATTTGTGAGTCGAGGCGAAAACCCCTCTATGAAAAGCCAAAAAATATAACTTTAATCAAATACCTATTCTCGGCACACAGCTCTATTCCCCGTATAGGCCAGTTTCCATTGGCCGACGAAAACGGTGCAGATTTTTTTAGTTCTCCTAAAAGCCCATTTCCATTGGCCGTCACCGATCTACGTACTTCATACAGGGCTCAGAGGAGTGGACAATTAGCACTGCTGATACAAAATGAAAATGGGCGTTTAGAAGAACTCAATAAATCGGTGCCGTTTTCGTCGGCCAATGGAAATGGGCATTGATTAATTGAGTTCTCCTAAAAGTCGGTCTGTGGTGGCCAACGACTGCACGTCAGGATCTAAAACTCGCTGAGGGTACTGTGTATGTCTTGTTTCTGCCACATTCACTTCCGCGTATCTCTACACTGTGCTCTGCACACGACCCTGTTTCAAAAGTACCCATTTCAAAACACTCTATAATTACATACCGCTGCTGCGGGTGCAGTAACTATGAGTTATGTAGTGTGGGTGATGTTTTCGTCCCGGGCTGACCACATGATATAAAGAGTGCCGGGACGAAAACAAAGCTGTTGCAGTTACTCGATAAGGGTGGCCATTTTTCTTGGGGCTATCATAGGTAAAGAAATAACCATTTTTATCGATATTTGAAGGTATATGGGAATAGGGAAACCAAGTACCGGTAAGCAAAAGTCAAAGTTTGAACTTTTGCTCACTGGAACATAGTTTCCCTCTATGCCTGCATACTCAATATAGCACGGAGTGATTGCTAGTTCTGCCATCATCTGCCAAGAAATTGTAAGTTAGCGCCACTGTAATCGAGGACAAACACTATTATCTGCTGTCATAATCTATAGATTGCACATCGGTGTCTGAAAATCGGTGAGGGTACTGTATCTAGGCCATTTTCCAAAAGCCGACGAAAATGGCACCGATTAATTGAGTTCTGGCTTTAAGTGTGCAGTCCAGGGGCCCGTTGAGTAAATTAGGCTCGTACATACCTGTATGCTCTGATTATGTCAATACACACACCCTGTGTTTTCTATGGACACTTTGTATCAGGTGGATAATAAAAGTACCTCTCCAACTATCAGAATTCAATATTCCGCCAAGCGTATCCCTATCGGCGTTTAAAAGAGCCCAGTCTCGCTTCTCCAGCCTGGTTTTAGGAACGGGCCCCTGCTATCAAAGAGTCCTATACCTACAGCGAGAGACGGCTCTGCGCACAACGGGAAACTGTGCTCACCAATCATGGGCGGTAATTGAGATCCGGCCGGCGGAATGACGCCAGCTAATTATTCCCAAGGAGACACGCAACAATCTGGTATTGACGGAATGATAACGATCCCCGTGTCGTCTCCCTCAAAACGCCGCCCATTTACCAGTGACGGCAGCAAGGAGAAACGCTCACATGTCTTTTGTTTTTTAATCATCCTGCTAAAGCTTCTCTAGTGACGTTGTATTGGGAAAGGGAGTTTTGTTTTGTTTCCATAGGGGCCATCCATTAAGAAGGTACGCACTAAGGAGGTAGGGGTGGGGGTCAAAAATTTCGGAAATTCTATGTACGTGTACATACTTTATGGATGGCCCAATACCTCAGTGGTAGTGGGAGGCGGGTGGTAGTGTTTCAGCTGAAGAAGTCTGTCTTGCAGGGCAAGAAATAAAGTACGTATGCACTGAAGGGAAGGGGAGTGGGGGTGGCGGGTCAAAAATTTTTGACATTTTACATATGCTCCTTCTTTGTTATATTGCGTACAAAACTGGGAATGGAGGTTGGGGGGCCGAAATTTTAGAAATTCTGCGAATGTACTTTATGGATGTCCCCTAGTGACGTAGTATTGGGAAATGGAGGGTTTTTTCCCTTTGTTTCTATACCTCAGTGGCAGTGGGAGGCAGGTGGTAGTGTCACAACTGAGGAAGTCTGTCTTGCGGGAACACCAAAAAATGTGTACGCACTGAAGGGGTGTCGGGAGTGGGGGGGGGGGGGGGGGGCAAATTTTTCGGAAAATTTGCATAGGGGCCATCCATAAAGTATGTACACACTAAGAGGGAGGGTGGTTGGGGTCAAATGCTCTTCTTTGTTCTATTTAATACAAAATTGAGAGAGGGGTTTGGGGGATCAACATTTTCTGAATTTTTGCATATGCTCCTTCTTGATTCTATCACATACAAAATTGTGAGTGGGGGTTGGGGGTAAAATTTTAAGAATTTTTGTGTAGGGGCCATCAATAACGTATGTATGCACTAAGGGGCGGAGGTGAGAAATATTTTTGGACATTTTGCGTATGCTCCTTCTTAATTTCATTGCATACAAAATTGAAAGTGGGGGTTGCAGGTCTCAATTTTTGCATAGGGGCCATCCATAAAGTAGGCACGCACTAAATGGGAGTGGGGGGGGGGGGGGGTATTCAAAAATTCTAAGATTTTGCAAATATGCTTCTTCTTTTTGTTCTATTGCGTACAAGAGAGAAGGTTGGGGAGAGGGTCAAGATTTTCGGAATTTGGGGTAAATACTTTATGGATGGCCCCGTACGTACTTTATGGATGGCCCCTTGTCAGACGAAGAGAAGTGGCGGCAGTGTTCACGGAGACTCCCGACATGGCCCGCTCCTTGAGGTCTACACACGCGCACACAAGGACAACAACGTCTCTACGCGCGCGGCGTCCTCAACGCGCACAAAGAAGACGTCCGCGCGAATCTGACGCGTGTTCTTTTCTTGCCCGTGCAAATTCGGCTTCCTTTTTGCTGCTGCTGGTAGGAGGGGGGGGGGTGTTAGTGGTTTTTGGGGGGCGCCGTCTTTTGGGGCGCTAACAAGGTGAGACGGCACGCGGCGCCCTATTAGACCTTATTAGGGCGCAGGGCGGCCCCGCGCTAACGCACTTAGGCGGGCGTAATGCGCGCCGCGCCCGGTGCCTGGTGACCACACGGCGGCCCCGCGCCCCCGTGACGCCCTCCTCGCTGCCCAGCGCGTTTTTAACGCGGCTTTTTACGCGCGCGTTGTTTGTACGCGGCGTCAAAACGCGACAACACGCGGCACGCGGGTCCGTCACGCCGGGGCGCCGCGCGGACACGTCCCCCGCCGGGCCGCGCCGGGCTGAACCCCGCCGAGCCCCGCCGAGACCGATCCAACCCCGCCCCGCTATAATTTTTTTTTTTTTACCCACCCGCGCACCTTGTTTTATACACGGGTGAAGAAAATCTTCAAACAGCGGGGTCCAGCTTGCGGTTTGCGATTAATTGACAGAATCTGATTATAAAATGATCTCGGGGTAAATTCAGTAAGAATACTCTCCTTTGGCTTTATTTCATTTTCATTTACTTAATTTTTTTTTGCTCCTCGCTAGCAATTCTCCAAAAATGCTCGACTTATCAAGTTGGTGAGAATGGATGCATCCTAAGGGTTGATGACCTCATTCAGAAGACAGAGAACCCCCTTGTTTGCCACCCTTCTGGGACTAACCTCGTAAGTCGTCAGAAGAACAAAGAGATTGATTATCTTTGGACTTTTGATATACTAATCGTCTTCGGACTTATTTATCATAACTGACAGACTGATAGATTCATGAAGCCAGGATCTACTTCTATCTCACCCATGGTATTTTTGCCTCGTAGGCTTAAACATTGGGAACTCGTTCTTCATGTCATTATGAGTATTGCAGTCCATTCTCCATGGTCTATATCCTGCACATTGTCCATTCTTTTAGTGTTTACAGGGGTGAGATAAATAAAGAAAGCGACTCGTTTTGGTCTAGGTCATTGTTCTCCAATCGTTTGAATGTTATGTGATATTCACTCGGCTTAGCCTTATTCATATCGCTCCACATCAAACTCGTGGAGAACGATGATTTAACCAAAACGTGTTGGTTTATTATTTATTATCTCACCCCAGGCATTTTCCCCCATAGACTTAACATTGGGAACTCATACTCAATGCCCATGGACTACATTTATGTATTTAGAAAAAATACTCAATTGGGGATTGTCACAAATATTATCCAATTGGTCAATGTGAGGGGTGAGATAAATTCAAAAACCTGTGTATTTCATGCTGCTTCGCTTTGTGAATTACTACTCTAATCAAACTAGATGGGATACGAGCTCTGACCGTAAACTTTCATAGGTGTCCTCTATAGTGGGCAGGTATTCACTTCCAATTACCCATGGCCTATGGAAATAATACTAAAAATGCAAAATTTATGAAGTGTTTTAAAACTTATTCTGCAGAGATCGTCGTCGAAGTAGATATGCTACTGGCGATGGTACGAGGTCCTACAGAAACCAGTCCTAATTATACACCCTTTATAGTTTGTTCGTCCACTAGCGTTGATCAATATCGATATCCTGTCTCTAATGACTACATAGTATATAGGGCAAATATCTATTGTGTTTTTGGGTCGGCTAGCTTACCCCCAACAAAAGACCAGGTGGCGGGACCAGTTATCAATGGAATTTATTAAAATTCTGTTTTTTGGCTTGTGGGGGTTTCGCCTCGTCTCGAGAATATCTATAGGTTATGACAACAGATAATAGTGGTTGTTCCCCGACTACAGTGGCGCTAACTTACAATTTCCAGGCGGATAATGGCAGAACTAGCAATCAACCAGTGCCCTATAGCCTAGGGTCTCTTAGCTTCCCTCACTTCCTGATTCATCTTCAGTTACCTCGAGGTACTCTTTGAATTTTACTAATTTAATTCTCGTGACATCTTATAAAACGTTCTTCATAGTAACACAAGCGGACGAGGTCCTTGAAGCGAGGCAGATTCTGTCAGTTTAATACCAGGTAAAACGCGGAAGTGACAAAGAACACGTGGAGCTTCCTACCTGGATTGTGGTGCCTGGTGGAAAAGCTATCATTTACTCACACCTGTATCATCATAACCGTGTTGCTCTTACGTCATCCTGACATTGACCATAAGACATAGCGGGAGGGGGCCTGACACAGTGGTAGGACCCTGGGATCTGAGGACAGTGGAATCTAGTTCAGTTACTGATCACTCACTACTCTTCTGTCATCTGCCGCATCCTGGATTTCATCTCATTGTGATATAGGATCCTGCCTGTTGCGACAGCGTTAAAGGCATATCCTACAATTCACAGTGCCGCCACCTGCTGATCTTTAAATAACGGCAATTATCAGTAGAAACTCTGCTTCTTGGGATTTATTCTAATTCTAAATAAGAAAATTTAACGTTTTGTCCAGTTTATCCAATTTTGATAGCTAAAAAATGCCAATTTACATTTGCTTGATTTACAGAGGAAAAAGTATGGTTTTCTTCATTTCTTTAAAAACAAGACGAGTGACCTATGATTTTTAAAACTTAGATGTGTAGTATAATACTTGTGCAGTATTCTGTGAAAATCTGAAGAAAAAGAATTGGGTTTTAATAATTCAAAAATAACTTTTTAAAATTTCCATATTTTGTTTTATAATGTCATCATGATATTGGTCTCTGAATAAAAATAATTCACAGTGACCCCCATTTTTTAAAACTAGTAATGTGTTTTATACCACTTGGAGATAAGAATATTCAATTTCTAGGAAATTGGCATAAGTTTTACTTTTCAGGGTAAATTGTCCGATATGCCTTTAAAGGGTTAAATAACCACAGCTGGTAGTTGTCTATAGTGTAGAGGCATCACTGCTTGCACCTGGCAAGCGCTTCCTGACAGGTGAAAAATATAGTCACCTGTCTAAAGATTATAAGGAAAATTGAAAGGTATGTGGAAGACTGCACTCAAATGTAGATTTCTCAGGGGTGCCATTAGATGAGGCACATGTTATCGAGGTTCAGAGATGAATTCGTTCAGGAAATAAATTGCTATTGAAGGCATATCGGTCAATTTGCCTTGGAAATTAAAACTTATGCAATTTTCCCGAAAATTGAATAAGATGATCGTAAAGTGTTGTAGGGTGCAGATCTATCTTAAAAACCGGAGGTCACCACGCTAGTTTTTGAATAAGAGATTGATATTATGATAACATTATAATAGAATATATACATGTAGTTAATTGTCCCATTCTACCTATTGGGATGGGATCAACTGGACACACCACTAGATTTACTCATTTGAAAGTGGATGATTCCCCCAGGTTACTTCATTTAAAAACTGTTCCTCGTCTGCCAGAAATAATGTTATTCGATTGTCTAAGATAGTATACAACTGCTTTTATCTGAAACCTGTCTGTATTGTATTTATTATCCACCTTTCCTGACAAGTGGGGTACTGATATTAGTTCATTTAGGTATGCACTATATTTTCATAAGCACTATGTTTTCGTATGCATCGGCTTTTGCAACCCGGAACATATAACACATCTGTATTCTCCGGTTATGTAGATACATGTGTTTTCTATGGAAACTATATATTAGGTGGATAATGAATATAACATATCCGTATACTCCGGGTATGTCGATACACACTCAACATGTGTTTTCTATGGACACTATGTATTAAGTGGATGATAAATATTACATATCTGTATCCTCCGGGTAAGAAGATACAAGCTCCCCATGTGTTTTCTATGGACATTATGTAATAGGTGGATATATTTGTATGCTCCGGGTATGTAGATAAACGCTCCCCATGTGTTATCTATGGACACTATGTATTAGGTGGATAATAACTATGCTATACATGTATACCACGGTTAAGTAGATACAAGCTCCCCATGTGTTTTCTATGGACACTATGTATTATGTGGATATATCTCTATTCTCCGGGTATGTAGATAAACGCTCCCCATGTGTTTTCTATAGACACTATGTATTAGGTGGCTAATAAATATACCATATCTGTATGCCACGGGTAAGTACATACAAGCTCCCCATGTGTTTTCTATGGACACAATGTATTATGTGGATATATCTCTATTCTCCGGGTATGTAGATACACGCTCCCCATGCGCTTTCTACGGACACCATGTATTAGGTTGATAATAAAGTTGTCAGCGGTCTGTGGACTGGGGGTGTTTGTGGGCTGGCTCTGTGGTGTGTCAGTGCACCTGTAGGACATGGTCGTGTTTCAGGGTGTCAGACTCGTCTCGCAGCCACCACCTCTCACCAATTACACCCCACATCATCACACCACAGCCACAGGTCGCCACAGCTACCTGTGTCTTCTCCCAAACACGTCAAGTGGGAAGCTGGACGGCGGATACCTTCCCCGAATGTGATTATTTACCATTGTCTCACCCCTGGTATTTTTTCCCCATAATTTAAAATTGGGAACTCGTATCCAACGCCCATTGAGTATTTAGAAAAAAATATCCAATAGGGAATGATGTCAGAAAGGCTAGCCTGTTAGACAATGTGAAGGTTGCAATAAATTTAGATATCTATTCAAGTTTATGGTGAGAGATAGATCCGAACTCGTTTGAAATGCTGTGTAATTCACACAGCTTCGCCTTGTGAATTACTTTGCTATTCAAACTCGATGGGATAAGAGCTCTGACACTTAACTTTCATAGGTTTCCTCCATGGTGCATTGACCAAAGCACATTATCTCCTCATTAAATGATCCCCTAACCACCCCCACAACAATCTATGTATACCAAACAATCCTCACACCAATCTCTATGCATTAAACCATTCCCAAACCCATTGGCCATAAACCATCATATACTTGCACGGGGATGTCAGCTGAGGTCATGAAAAAGAGGAGGAAATATGTGGAATTCACTGCCTCAGGGAGACTGAGAAAACATGGAAAACACATCGTTATTGGCAATAGAATCGGTCTAGGATGTGTGGGGAGGTTTGAATCTCTATTTATTGGTGTGAATGAGGCCCAATTAATTCTCATTTTGGCCTACGCATACTTGAACATCTTTACTTGTTCCATAGTATATTGGATCGTAAACTTTCTATACCTCTCCTATATTATGCAGTAATATGCTAACAGCATAATCGATGGTTTTGAGGACTATAACAACACTGTTTGTATCACAGTTATAACAAATATGATAACAATAAAGAAGACAAACATATTGATGTTGATGATGGTGAGATAGTGATGAGGGGCTGGGGGCGGTAGTTGGAGCGGACGGTCTTTTTCAGTGCATGCCGAGATATATACAAACAGGATAAATCCTCGTTTCCCGGCGTTCCGGCAGGTGGCGTGCGTGTGTCGGTACGATGAGTGTGTCGTCACGTGACCCTGTCGTCTACTCACGTGATCGGCGTTCACTTCAACACTCCCAATAGTGAGGCGCGTCACCTACCGGAGTCTATCAGCACTGCGCACTCAGCACTCCGTCACGATAAGAACTCGCCAAACCGGAACCGCTCCGGACAGGGACCGGAACCACTCCGGACCGGGGCCGGGACCACTCCGGACCGGGGCCGGGACCACTCCGGACCGGGACCGGAACCGGAACTCGGCGTCCGCCGCCGGAAGTGCCAGTCAAGCGGGACAATGGCGCCGACGGTGGTTCTGGCTACAGACAGAGGAACCACTCCAGTGTCTGCACTGGCGATGAGTGGAGGTGTGTGTGTGAGTGTGTGTGTAGGGTCATTGGGTGATTTATCACATAATGCGAGGTGCTATTTCCACGTTAGTGCTCTCTCATTCCACCCCTGGCTTGGCGGCCACAAACCTCACACGCCCATGGCTTCCCAGTCCCCAACAGGCACAGAAGGAGGGAGAGAGCGATCTGTAAAGTAACCGAGACACGAGACGCAATGATTGATCCCGTGAATGGCGGTAATCACCCTGACCCACCCCGACCCACTCCAGCCCGACCTTTAGCCGGCGTGCCCCTAGATTGGCCGCCACCTCTTTCTCCACTGTGTTCTGACGAAGAGGGTGGTCGAGTTAAATCCCACATCGATGTGCGCCTCAAACCAGGAAATTCTGTTCTATTTAGACACTAAAAACAGACATACTTGATATGAAATATTCCTGGCTAACAAATTGATAAAGAAACCCAGATTTATATTCATTATATTTTGAGAAAAAAAATACACAAGAAAGGTAATAAGAAAATGGAAAATTGGCTTGGAGATTATGAAATAACACACTCTCCAAGCAGAACAAAAGATCTGGCAGGAGTGTAACAGACATGTCCCTGTAGTGGGTTAAGGCGGCCACAGGTTTAACCTGACCAGAGCTAACGTAGCGAAGCTCTGGCGGCCAATGTCGCATGCCCCACGACTGTCACCGCGAGGGTCTTTAAACCTCCCGGCCGCCTCACGGGTGGGGTACTAAAGAAGAAACCAACAAGTTTTGGCCAAAGTCATCGTTCTCTAGGAGTTTGATGCGGTGTGACATGAACAAGGTGACAGCCGAGTGAATATCATGTAGCGTTCAAACGAGTTGGAGAACAACAACTTTGACCAAAACGAGTTGCTTTCTGTACGAGTTGCTTACCTCACCCCTGTGCATACTAAGAGAATAGACGACACACAGGATATAGATGATGGAGAATTGACTGCAATAGTCGTAGGGGCATGGAGAACCAGTTCCCAATGTTAAGTCTATGAGACAAAAATACCAGGGGTGAGATGAGGGGTGAAACGGTAAGTGGTCAGGAGAGAGGCGTTTCTGCCAATCACCAAACACAAGCGGACGCCTGTGGGAGGAGAGTGTGGCGATGTGGGAGGAGAGTGTGGGGATATGGGAGGAGAGGATGGCGATGTGGGAGGAGAGTGTGGTGATATGGGAGGAGAGTGTGGCGATGTGGGAGGAGAGTGTGGTGATGTGGGAGGAGAGTGTGGGGTTGTGGGAGGAGAGTATGGGGATGTGGGAGGAGACTGTGGGGATGTGGGAGGAGAGTGTGGCGATGTAGGTGAAGAGAGTGGCAATGTGGTAGGAGAGTGTGGCGATGTGGGAGGAGGGTGTGGCGATGTGGGAGAAGAGTGTGGCGATGTAGGTGGAGAGTGTGGCGATGTGGGAGGAGAGTGGCAGTGTGGGAGGAGAGTGTGGCGATGTAGGAGGAGAGTGTGGCGATGTGGGAGGAGAGTGTGGCGATGTGGAAGGAGAGTGTGGCAATGTAGGAGGAGAGAATGGACATACCTGGCACACACTGATATGGTGTATGCTCCAGGCTGCACGAACAGAGAGCATACAGATGAATAGTGCCTCATCTTTTCCTTGTTGATTTTGGTCGGAAATATTCGCCTTATTCTTTGAACTCGGTGAATATTCCTGACCAAAATAACTCGGAACTGATTCCATTCAGTCACACTCACCATGTCTCCATATATTATTACTACGCGTCAACTCCTCGGAGCATACGACCGCATGTATCTGAAACCAGTCAATAAGGTGTATCTATGTGCGGGAGTGGGGGGACGGTGGGTGTCAGGGTCGTATGATGAGAGATGCCTCTGTCCAGGGCCGCGTATCGACCGCCGTAAACGGGCACAGATCGCATCTTACAGACGAGCACTTTATCAGGCGGCTAACAGCTCGATCGATGCCCGTCACGAGTCGTCGACGGGCGCCGATCAGTCACGGCCCGATTACCTGTGACGGCCAGACACTCGTCATGGTGGGCGCAGGCTTCTCTTTGTGTAGGTGTATTTAACCCGCATGCTTATGGGAAACACTTTTTTTTTCTTTTTTTTATATTGGCGCCAAAAAAGCTTAGGTGAGATCTGCATGAGCAGGTAACATACACCTCTGTTACCGTCGTATATATTGTTTGAACATCCACAATTCCGTTGCAAAAATACAAATATTAACAAGCCTAAAAGGCAGCGTGTATCTATTTATCATCCACCTAATACAAAGTGCCTATGGGAAACACAAGGGGAGCGTGTATCTATTTATGATACACCTAATACAAAGTGCCAGGTGTATTTATGATCCCAGGGATATCAGTTGAGTTCAGGAAAAAAAAACTGGAAATATTTTCCAAGTGGAATTTACTGCCTTAGAGAGACTGAGGAAACATGGAAAACACACCTTGTGGCCATGGAATAGGGCTAATGATGTGTGGGGAGATTCAACATACTATTTCATTGGCGTGAATAGGGTTCAATTGAATACATGATGAGATTCCTTTTTTTAATATTACACAAGGGTAGTATAAATTTTATACTATCCTTGTTTCGCCTAAGAAAAATTATTTTACAAACTGTAAACGAAAACAAGGTTTTCCATGGGAAAATGGAAAACTGCTATCCCTTTATCAACCTAATACTGCCCATAGGAAACACAAAGGGAGCTAGTATCTATATACCCGGGGCATGCATATATGTTGTATGCTCTGGGCTGCAGTAAACAACGCATACGGAAAAATAGTGCATCGTGAAAAATAGTGCACACCTAGAATAAACTAATATCAGAAAACCACCTCTATGGAAAAGGTGGATAATAAACACAATATATACTGGTTTCAGATAAAAGCGGTATCATGCTCCTCGGAGTTGCCTCTGTACAATATCCTCGCATGCGCTCGGATATTACTACGCGTCAACATCCCGGGGCGTACGGCCGCTTGTATAAAAAACCAGTCAATATTTGTGTATGTATTGCGACAATCACTTCTATGTATGATACCCTCATACACCAACACAAGGGAAGAGTTAATCATATCTCACATGCAAGAAATGACCAGTGGCCATTGGTGGGAGAATGAAATTGTGCCTATGAAGTGTATTTATATTGTGTATGTGTGCGGTCTGTCAGGCCCTGGGCTTGTGGTACGGCACATCAGATCACACTGCAGCATAGCTAAGCAGACGCATCGTTACGACCTAATTACAATAGGAATGTAATGAAGGATACAACACCAGTAATGCAGTCTTCCACTTGCACCTGTTTGCCTGTTACGTGATTTATCAATTCATGCTGGGGCCTGGGTAGTACTATGAGAAAACGTGGTTACTGAACCTGTAGGGATGGCCTTTCTAGGTCTTGTATTAGATAAAATACGATTTGACGCCGAAGGTGGAGGGATGTATTTATGTTACAAAAGCCCGAGAACAACATCACTTCAACTCAGTCACTACGTTTTATTATTATCATATCCCTAATAAACATGAAAAAAACCAATTTTAATTACTTTTTGTTTCATTTTGTCAAAGCTCATTCACTACGTCTCAATGGGCACATATATTAGCAATACAGTACCCATGACAGTGGGTAGTATTTCATAGACATTTGGCCATAGGTGTATAATAATAAAGAACAAATTAAAGTCTCGAAAAATTCGGAAATCCGTCATTTGTCGGAAAACTTTCATCGCTGAAAGAATTGTGTGGAATTTTGTTAGCGTTTTGAGCGCTTCAATGGCTTACTAATTATCATTGTTTCTAATGGAAGGACTAAGATTGAATGACATTCTAATTCTGGGATGAGAACTACACATTCCATCCTTTCCTCATCGAAACGCGAGAAAAACATATGAAATTACAATTCCGCTCCACCAAAACTAAAACCACTGAGGAAGTGCAATTTCCTTTTTAGATAACACAAGTACTAATGAAACACATTGAGACAATATCTGGGCACCCCTGCACCGCATGTACAATAATTGCATCAGAAGAAACCCAATATATCACACGGCGTTTCATTGTGACAGTGGCGCCCCCTGCAGAGAATGCGGAGTAATTGGACATGTATGACCACCTAGCGGATAAAGGAGGAAGCGTATGCTCACGAAGCTCATTCACCCTGGATTCCTCCCTCGTGTTTTTCATGTGGCTGACAATATCAGTCTATGGACGACTCAATGCACGGCCAGTGAATAGGCAGCTTCCTGCAGTGGCACCTAATTAAAGTCCTTATTGTAGGGACAACATTTTCTGATCGAAATTGAGCTACCTTGACTGTATATTGACCGCCAGAGGACATCCGTGTCAGCTCAGGTGAAGTCCGATCCGCGGCCACATTGACTGCCACTCTCCTGGCTGAATCAGAATCTCTGCTGGAATAGTGAATTATTCTCCCAGCAGATTTTCGGTCATACTTGGAGAGTGCAGTACTCCCGAAGCCCCTGATAAATGTTATAATTTCCTTGTATGTGTGCCGGGTATTTTGATAAAGAGACCAGCCAATTATACTTTGCTATCAAGTAGCTAAGCTAATGATGTCCTGTAGTGAGTACTCACAGTTTATACTTCACAATATCCGGGGGTGATCGTTGAGTATTTTTTTCTAACGTTATTCCTATGGCTAAACTTGTACCTGGGGTGAAATAAGACTGCTCTCTGCACTAGGAGGAGTGGTGATTCAGCTGTGGAAGCGAGGACATCTCCAGACTTAGCCCCTGCTACCTTAATAGGCCCTTTTCCGTCGGCCGGTGTCGCACCTTATCAGCCTAGTTACCCCACGGCTGAAGCCAAACATTCACCTGGCAACGTATTCTTTACCATTGGATTACTCAGTGTATGAGCGTAATACGTTCATAATACCTTTGTACATTATTTCCAGAGATATAATAATGATTGTATCGTATTCTATGGTGTTCCAGCTCAAATCCGGTGTGTCATACATGCATATTGCCTCAATAATAATTTAGATATAGAATAGATAACATAGGATCACCGAAATTGAATACACCTTAATACATGGGCAGGCCTAGCTATCATATGCTTATCTTTCTCCAAGTTAAAACCAAAACAATTTTCAACTATAAAGTTTTGATAGTCCAGACTCGTTGATACAATGCCTTTAATTGTTCAAGCAGTCCAATCTGTCCAAAAACAACACTCCTGCAATCACACTCACCGTTCACACTCTAGGTGTGATTGCTCTATGTCTCTATATGAATGCAGTCGGACTCGCATTGTTTGTCCGAGCGGCCGCACAACAAGACAGTGGGCCGTTAGGCGGCGCTGAACGGAAGAGGATCTTGGCTAGACTTGGATACTTGGATACCTGAGTGTGGTGTGAACTAAACGTGGATAAATAAAGCTGGGCACTGTATTTGTAATTCTGGTGTTGTTGTCATTCCCGATACGCGATCGTTACAATATTTATGGCATTTCGGCGTAAGTAGTGTTCTTCAATGACACCCCCATCGATGAAATACCTGGGTGGCGTGTCAACATTTCCCCATGGAATATCTGTGCTATCTTGAAACTGGCTCCTGTCTTCGTACGTCAAAAAACTTGGTAGAATTATTGATCAGATACATCTCGATGCCGAAGCCAGAGGGATGTGTCTAATTGGTGATTTTACCAAATATTTTGACGTACGAAGACACTAAGCCCGTTTTCGTATTATTGTATACCTAAAGATGGCGAAATTCTAGCTAGTTACATGAGGTCATACCCGTACGTCACAGTGTGACGTACGGCAATATCATGGGTAGCAGTGGGCAGGATGTGTAGGTCATACGGGCATAGTTATTCGTCGAGTCAACCTGGAAGTAGGTGGCGCTACGAACCCGCCTCTAGGCTAGGGGACGGCCATCTTGGAGAAGCACCTCCGCAATGTTAAGCTTATGGGACCATTCAGACCTTCATTGTAATACTATCTAAGGTGTGAGGATGTTCAAAGTATTTCTGAGCCATTTCTCATGGTAAAATCAGACTTCCCTGATAATTTCAGATCAAATGATAATGTCATCGCCCCACATTAGACTGTTGATGCGATGTCAACAAATCATCGAAACAACCGGTTTTCTTTAAGTTGGCACTTTCAAATCATGTCTGGATATTGTATCTAATCCTATTTAAACGATTACATGTACAGATTGCACATAAGAATGTCAGAAACAATATTTTTTCACCATTTTACACTCTGACAGCGCTTTGTGATCACCAGCAAGATGGCGGACTGTGTCCGTTGTCAGGGAAATTTGCATAAATCGGACGGTATTTTGAACCGGAAGTCACCAGATGACTCGGAGAATAGTATAATCTGTAAAAGAGAAAACGGAATAAAACATCATTTAAAAACATCATTATAATATCAACTATCTGCCGTAGAACGTTTGGCGCAACCAGACCTACAATACCTGGGTCGATAACAAGTAGACAGCTCTAAACTAATCATACACATACCGTAGTGAGGCTGAGACAAGGGCAGTAAAAGGATACAAGGACTGATAGAAGGTGCGCTGTGACCGCATCAGATGGCCGGCGTTGATGGCTGTAGCGCGGACGAGTCCAGGCAGGACGGCCCGGTCCAGGATGGCTCCGTCAAACAGCGGCCCGAAGTAGGGCACCTGCAGAGACCGCCGACCAACAATTACATACTGTGGGAATGCGTTTTTATTACCCATCCAATACGTAGTCCCCATACTAAGCCTATGGAGCCTACAGATCGGAAAGCCGTATTCTCCTAGGAGAATAGGCTTTTTCGGTCACCAGACGGGCATTATAGGAACAATTTATATAAACATTGCACGGTGCTTGCGTCGAATTTCTAATTATTTACAAGATTTTCTTCCTAATAATTAGTCGAAGGGTGAGTAATAAATACAACATTACCATGAGTTCAATCTGTGTGGCCGTATTCTACTTGTAGTTGATACTACGCAATACTCCTCACTATCGCTCTTCGTGTAAACTATGCGGAGACTACAGCCACTCAGATCGAAATCATGGTAATATTGTGTACTTATCATCCACATAATACAGAGTCTCCATACTAAACCTATGGAGCCTATAGGGAGTTACTGATCGATCATGTTAGACTGCAAAGTCGCCAAGAAAAACTCACGGCCTAAGCGCTGCTTTACTGGCCCGTCACTATACATCCCACAATAACGAATATCCTTGAATGATTCAATAACATTGCGCGACTACAAGCATATTTCTTTCTCGAGTGCAAGAACATCTTAATTTGGTAATATCAACTTAGAGGTAGGGGGGAGGGGGCATGAGTTCATTTTAATCACACTTCATGGGGTTAACATAAACAGGTTTTAGTAAGTCACGGCGGGTGATGCCATATGGCATCAACTGTGCTGGGGTGGGTGATGCCAGAAGGCATCATTTTGTTGTATTTGCAAAATTTCGTTTTTATGGGAATAAAATAGGAAATATTGGATATATATAGTCATGTAATTGCCACAGAATATAGATGCATCACCCAGGTAAAGATTTGGGGTGAAAAGTACGCTAAGATTAATGATCGCATATTCCATCACGTCTTAAACTATAGAACTATTATGATTGGCCTGAGACTTCGCGCCCCCTGGCGGTATAAACTAGCACCAGTACACGCCCTTAACCACATACTACTGCCACAGTTACCCGCCCCTAATGGGTTAAATAGTAAGACAATGCTTCTGAGTTTTATAAAAATCCATGATTTCAGGGATTTCCCTGAACTCTGATATCAACGGACTCTCTACACACGAGACATGTTCAATATTTCATCTCATCTCATTCTCATCACTACTAGGTGTGGTTGTCAGGGGTCAACTACTCAGTCGGTATATTTGTAACAAACTAGATTGTACCCTCCTAACTCGAAGGACCGGGTGGAAGAACATCATTCTCTGTATTCGATGAAACCCTAAAAAATATTTATAAAAAAAAAAAAATGCGCGTCACCGCCCTGAATAAGCTGCTCACCTCGGGCTTCCTGTCGATCTGGATCCTGAAGAGTCCGTTCTGGAGCGGGTAGATGACGAGCAGGACGTCTGCGAACTCCGTGGTGATGATCCCGCGCCGGTAATCCCGCGAGTGTTCCGACCAGATAATCTGAACCTCGTCGTTCCCTAAGTGACGCAACTACAAAACCAGCAAATAATCTCTCATACCATTGATCCAACTGTAGCTCATGCCTTTGTTATCAATAAACATTTTTGATTTAATCTTAACGAGTCTGTTTTTGTGTGGTAAACTCGCTTCATGCTAGTAAATAATCTTCTTGATTTGTGCCAACGAAGAACTTGGTCATCAACACAAATTGGTTAAACGTCGGCGAACAAAGTAGACAATGCGTTGTCTACTTTGTTTTCCCAAATTTGTTTTTGTTTTCAACTTGTGGTACAGTTTGTCAATTGATTAAGTATCATTCAAAATATTAAGATTTTTTTTTTGGGGGGGGGGGGGTGGGGTCTAGATAAACTTATCTATCATCAGACAAAAATATCAAATGAAAAATATCAAGGATCCTTGAGGTCTAAAAAAGTAATCATCGTCACCACACCATAAATTGGTTCATTGTTAAAAACAAAGTGCACGTAGATTGTCACATCGCATTTATGTTTCAATACAAATCTATGTGTTTCATTTTATCCTCGATATCTTGTCTTGATCAGAGATATATTCACCTCGTCCATCGAACTCGGTGAATATTATTTCCGACCAATATATCTCTGAACAGATTCCATTCAGGCACTCTAACCTTGTCTCCATATATTACCTGTTGCGGTTATGAAAAAAATCGGAAATATTTTTTTATGTGGAATTTACTGCCTCAGAGAGACTGAGAAAACATGCAAAACACATCGTTATTGGCAATGGAAAAGGGCTGGGGTGTATGGGAAGGTTTGCGGCATGACTGTTTGTTGGTATGAATGTGGCCCAAGTTATACATCTTTGTTTTACACAAGAAAGAAATCATTTTATAAACTGAAAATGGAAACAAGGATTTCCTCGGAAAAAAGGAAAACTGCCGTCTCTGAGTAGGGCGCATAAGACATGTTATCTCACCCCTGGTATTTTTTCCCTATAGACTTAACATTGGGAACTCGTATCTAACGCCCATTATATGTTTAGAAAAAATATCCAATGGGGGATTATGTCATAAATGTTAGCCCATTAGTCAATGTTAAGGATGAGATAAATTCAGAAACCCATTCAAGTTTAGGGTCAGAGCTCGATCTCATCTCGTTTGAATCGCTACATAATCTATGCAGCTCCGCCTTGGGAATTACTATGTGATTCAAACTCGATGGGATACAAGCTCAGTCCCTCAACTTTCATAGGTTTCCTCTACGGTATACTATATAATGAAGGAGAGGGTGTGTGATGGTCTCACCTTTCGGTGGCGGTCCTCCGGCGTGGCGGAGGGCATCCTGGTGGAGACGTGGAAGATGATCTCCCGCGTGGAGGTGGCGTAGTAGGGCGCCGTGTCGCCTGTGCTCTTATTCCGCTGTAACCCTCCCATGAATCCCGCGTGAGTCTCCAAGTCAACCTGGTGTAAAGGAAGTAAGGTTATCAGGTGCTCATAGTAGACGAGTAGACGAATAAATTTATAAATAAATTGATTTTGCACTTTTTTTTTTTTTTTATTGCGACCAGTTCTGTCACATCTGGACAGATCTTCCACTGGATGTCTGTTTCGGTTAGGGAAAAAATGTGGAAATATTTATCATCAAGTCAACCTGGTGTAAAGGAAGCTAGGTTAGCAGGTTACATTGAAGACAACTACATTAATATATAAGTATTTAAGATGTGGCAATAGAAACCTATGTATCATGTCGATGCTACCTTCCTAATGACAACTTCCTGTCAATTTAAACCAAGTTGCTATAGTGTCTCTAGGTATAAAAGAAAATAAATGAAAAAAAAATCATAGATAAATTAGTTTTGCACATAGAGTGCTTCCAGTCAATCTCAAGAATTCAAAAGAAAAATACACAAAGAACTGTGTTATTCTCATCATTCTCCTATTTATCTATTTATGGGTTTTTAAACCGGATTGGTGACAATCTTCTCCGGTCAACTGAAAGCCTTTTCCCTACCATTACCCTACACTAAACCCGTGGACACAGTATCACACTGTCACTTGGATATGTTGCTTTTATCTCCTCTGACTTCATTAAACTTTAATAAAGTTTGGGAATTTACATTTTCTGTACATTCCCTAAATGTGACAATGTCATATGCCTTAATACAGCCAAACATTAAGATGCCTGAAGAGTCCCATTCGTATGAAACCTTGATACCCAACCCATTTTTTGACAGTTCATGTAACCAGAAATGTGCTGGGTTACTTTTTATGCTCTCTGTCTTAATTATGATGTGAGAGCGCCCACAACGAGGTAATGTCATCGTTGTAAAGGGTAGTTGTCATGCTGCATTGTTCTTTATGACACATAGCATAGCAACAGTTTTATGTGATGAGTAATTGTCACTTTCAAGGTAGCATCTGTTGGAGACAGGTGCGTTGTTAGCCATATATTCTAAATCATTCTCAATCTTTGTGATTTGCATAAAATCTTTCTGAGGCCAAAGGAGTGTAATGGCCGCAATTGAAAACCAACCATGTCTGTTGAATTGCGACCAATTAATATTAATTACAAACAAAAGATGTCTTACTAATGTTATAGTGATATATGTAAAGTGTAAATATGTTTCATGTGGAATTGCTACCTCAGAGAAAACGTGGAAAACGCATCAATGTTGGCCATGACTGAGGGTCTGTAAGGAGGTTCATATCACTGTTTCATTTGTGGGAATGAGGTTCAATTTGTGTTATATCCGTTTTACACAAGGGCAAGAATATTATACACCAGGAATTAAAAAGTGAATTTTCTTTTAAAAAAATAATAGAAAAAAATAGAAAAAAAACCACAAAACAATAGCTATGTGCCCAATAGGTAGGTACTGGAGACTTGAGCGGCTCACCTCCCAGCCTAGCCCGGCGACGAACTGCTCGTAGTCCGTGCTGCCCGCCGTGTTGGTGAGTATGCTCTGTTTGTCTTCCTGTCCCTTAGCCACGTAAATGACAGCGATCTTGTGCGTCTCTCGACTGTAACGTGAATAAATCGCTAAATTAAAAAGTCACCTTCTGTCTGCCTTAAAAACTAAATTATTGAGGTTAATTTCTGGATTCGCTCTACAAATAACATGTTTATCATAGCATTAACAATGAGAGGACCAGATCGTCTCACAGACGTATTAGGCGGTAAGTCTGGGAGAGATAGAAACAATATATCTATTTGATTTCGTATACGTTCTTACTACAAATAAGGATTGTGATGTATGACTGGTGTTAAAGGCATATCGGACAATTAGGCTAGAAAATTTAAACTAATGTCATTTTCCTGAAAATCGAATATGATGATCTCGAAGTGTTTTGGAGCACAAATCTAACTTAAAAATCGGGGTCACCATGCTAGTTTTCGATTTAGAGATCAATATTTTGATAATGTTATAAAAGAATATATTGAAATTCTAAAAGTTGTTTTTCATAGAGTAAAACCCATGTCATCTTCCTAAAAACTTTTATGTAAAGTACTACATATTTAGATTTTTAAAATCATAGGTCACCATGTAAATCAAATGTGAGTCAAATGTAAATTGTTCTATTACACCTATTGGGTTAAGTCCAACTCGATAATATGTTACAAATCATTCATTTGGTATTAGACTTAGTAAAAGGAACCGGGTTGAATTGATAATTGTCAGTATTTGAAAGTCACTAGGTGGCGCCACTGTGAATTTAGGATATGCCTTTAACTACAGATAAGGTTTATGATGTATGACTGGTGTCAAAAGCGCGCACACGGTCAGTTATCATTAGTTATTGACACCTGTTTACTTACCATTTATGGTTGTCCAAGTTCTTAAGTTCCCGTAATAGTTTACCGTCTTTCTTTAGGAGATCAAAGTGAGGCCTACAATAGAAGAGTGATGTTTGGATGATGATACAGAATGAAGAAGTATGGCTGATTCTTACAGCTATTATCATAATATATATCATATTGCAGAGTTAATTCTTCCAATTCAATTAATATCATTAATTATGATGGAGTTAATCACGATTAACAATGGCCTCAAAACTTATTTCTACAAAATATAACGCATAACCAACATGTTGAATTGGTAGAAAGAATTATCCTCATATTTTATGTCATGAGTTTCCTTCTAATTCTCTAAGTTGCAGAGTGTACTGAGTTTTAGAACTCAGAGGCAGTGTTCATCTTCCCTTCGTCATTTAAATCACACATAAAGTATGGATACTGACAAAGTCACACTGACCGTTTAGACCACTGCATGAGGCCAAGCTGGTTGAGGTAGAGGCGGCACAGCTGGAACGGTGATGATGGGTCGCGGTCTTCCATTGGCTCCAACGGACGCGCCACCATGCTGAAAAATAGAAACAACGCTGAATGTCGTCTGCTTTGTATATTTTATCAGTTTGCTTCATCATCGAGGGATGCCAGAGAGGTTCTGAAAAAAAACCCTGGAAATGCCCACATCATATATTCTTATCTTTCTGATATCTATAGGGCACATAGCTATTGTGCTGTGGAGGCGGACATCTTGCCCCTGACAACATCCAAAACACCAGGTGGCGGGACCAATTATCAATGGATTTCATCAAAACTAATTTCTTGGGTTTCACATGAAGGATTTTTAGCCTTGCCTCGATATTATCCATAGATTATAACAACCGATAACAGTGGTGGCCCCTGACTACAGTGGCGCTGTCTTACAATCTCCTGGTGGGTGATAGCGGAACTAACAATCACTCTGTGCCCTATACTCGTTGGTATCATTGAGAGGTGACACCACGCTGGTTCGTATCCAGGTCACCATCAGCTCAGTCACTCTGACCTAGGTCAGCAGCCACCAAGTCACTCCCCAAACACAGGTCTAGTTTCAATACGATTGGAGAGTTTTTCCGGGGCTACAGGGAGCCACTGATACCCTGTGGCAGTCTACCATGGAGGCAGTGTGTGAGTATTTCGTACAAGGAGATTACGGCCAAACAGATCAAAATCATGGTAATGTTGTATCTATAACTCACCTTTTGACTAATTAGAAAATTATTAGAAATTCGACGTAAGCGCAGTGCATTGATTGTGTAGAATAGTTCCTATAATGCCCGCCAGATGGCCGAGAAGGCCGTATTCTACTGAGTAGATTCCGGCTTTGTGGAATCTACTCAGTAGCGATCTCTTGAGGCCGTAGATTTAGTATTGAGACTCCATACTAGGTGGGTAATAATAAAATGAAACATCACGAAAATGTTATCCTACCCTGTCATGTGTTTTTTTACTTCATATGTCACCAGTGGCAAATAAATATTTTATAGCATAACCGTGGCATACAGGCCCACCATGTTAAGTCTATGGAGATTTATATGCGGGGTAGGATAAATCGTCAGACTACTTCTTCTACAAGCTGTGCTCACCTGGAGTCATTTTTATGGCGGTCGTAGTAGTCCCTCTCGCGCTCCTTCTGTCGCAGCACCACGTTACACGTGGTTGTCTCGGTGGGGATGGTGAGCTCCTCCGGCGGCCGGTCAGGGATGTTGAGCGGCTCTCCAGGGTGTAGCAGGCACTCTGGACTCGTCTGACCAATGTACTCCAGCAGCTGAAAGAAAGAGGGAGCCTAAGAGGGGGTGTCCACCTACTATCATTTTGCTACGATTAACACGTCGGCGAGCTCTGCTACACACAAATCAAAATTGTGGCACAATGGTAGAGCTCAGCGTCAATTAGTCGGGTTTAATCGCCGAGCTCTATGATGCATGCCAACGTGCTACTATGTGCTATGAAAGTCAAACATGTTTAACCTTATTGGGTTTTTGTTGGGTTTGTTCAGCAGTTTAATCTGTCAGAAAACAACACTCCTTGTCCTGTAATCACACCTATTGTTCACACTCTAGGTGTGCTTGCTGTATGTCTCTATACGCATGTGCCGGACTCGGCCGTGTTTGACGGTCAAACTACCCAACGCAAAAAACCTGTATTGGAGGGAAGGTTTTGTTTTTCGTCAATATGGTCGCTTGAGTGATCGCGGTTTCGAAAGATTGTGGTTTCGAAAATCGGTTTTGAGAAAAAATCGCGCTTTCAAAAAAAAAAAAGTTTAGTGCTCTGAGTGATGGGGGCGGATTACATGCCACGTCTACTACAGATCTGTATTGGAGGGAGGGTGGGGGATCTCACCATGTCTAGGTTCTCCTCCGTGGCCCGGCCTCGCTTGTAGAGCGGCAGACCCGGCGCTCTCGTCGGCTCCGTCGAGTCCTCCGTCGGAGGCTGCTCTTCATTCTCGTGTTCAGCATCAGAAGGTTCGCGGCCCAGCAAGTCTATGTCTTCAATGATACGTAAAACGGTCTGGGGAGCTGCGAACAGAAACATATATGAGGGATTAAAACACAAAGTAAATACAATGGAGACTTAATCTAATCAGGAACACGCTTTATATCCTGCTAGATTTCTCAACAAATTCTTGCAAACAGTTTTAGTGATATCTGGATGTTAGATCTCGGTAGGTCGCAACATACCATCATCGTACCATAAAAATGAAAGGCTTTACCAGAAAATTATCCATAGCTATAATTATTAGCAAAAGGGTCCATTTTGAAAATATTCTGGATCTGGTATACTTATAAATGATGAGATCTATACAAAAACAAAATGTGCTATAAAGACAAAGGACTATTGGGGCTTCAAATGTGGACTACAGTATATACACAAGAAGTGACAGGGAAAAGAGAAGTAAAAAAAAATTTAAAAATGGGTACTAACTATACATTGGCTCTTTCTCTCCGGTATAGGGAATAGTCTGGATGGATTTGGGGATAGGTAAGGATTTAATATGAGGAATAAATTTTTTTTTAAATACAGCCCGCATTACTAAACACACTTGGTTCTGTTTACGTGAACCGTGAGATAAAAGAAACTAAACCCATTTTATATACAGACACACAGAGAACTAGTCTTTATCCTACCCCTAATAAAAAACCGTCATTGATTTAACACAGGCAAATTTTATGTGGCGTGCCATAACATAAAGTAAAGTTTATGTACCTAGAGAAATAAACAAATTGACCAATCACGATCAGGAATTATTCTCCTGTGTAAATAGATCCGGCTGGAGAGCAAAAATTCTGACAGCTGTCAAACATGGACGGAAGCGAGTCAGACTTTTCTAATATCATAAAGTCGTGGAGACGGGGTAGGATAAATATGAAACCAAACTCAAGTTAGACTTGTCAGTGTCTATGCCACTCTGGTCAAGTCTGTTCCTTACTACGCGAAGCATTAGCTGAGCGACCTTCCTGTCGTAGCATAGATACTGACAAGTCTAACTCTAGTTCAGTTTCTACTAATTAGGAAGAGGCAAAGCTCCCAATCAATAAGCCCCATGGTATGGGGGTGTTAATGTGATTGATTCCAATGCATGGGAATATGTAACCGCTGCACTTCATCAACATTTACGATATATCGTACAGAAGGTTTTCTAACTTTGATAAGCTGACATACTATTAAAATGTTGAGTATTCAAGTTCAGACTTTGTTTGTAGACGAGGCGTAGCTAAAGCACGTCCTATCCCACCGCGAATGCGACCACGGAAAGAGAGAAACGGGAAGAGGAACAGGGGAAGTTCCAGTGCCTCATCAGCATACCCTGTTCCGGATGATTTGATTGGTTCTGCACGTCACATGACTTGCAGGAAGCGTTTTCATTCTTTTAGAACTGTGTCACAGCCGGCTGAGCGTGCCGGTTTGTGGTGTCAGTTCTATGGGGCGCCGAGTGTTACTCTGTACACTCGGTCCCTATGGAGTTCAATAAATGTGAGCTCTCAAGCTAGGAAAGACAGAGTTTCCTAGCCCCTGTCTAAATGTGACAAGCAGGGTGCCCCTGTTTTTACTGAGTAACTTTGCCAAGTTGGGTAAGTGCCAGTTTGGGTAGTTGTCACACTGGCTTTGCATTTGTCAGTGTTGTGAAATATTTTAAGTGTGTAGCGAGAGTTATTATACTCTTGTTTATCTCGTGGTTTCGACTGTCATTCAGTCTCATCAGGCATTTGTGCGGTAGGCGTTTTTCTGTGGTCTTTCCTCCCGGAGTTTGTGTTCCGAGAGGGGGATATGTCAGCCCTGGATGGGTTTTTTTTTTGGTGTTTGATAAAACATCGGATTTCTTCTCTCTATTCTGTGTAGTCATAGCTGTCAAGTTCAGACTTTACCCAATTTTTCTTCAGTCTGTTCACCTTGTCACTCACAAAGCTTACTAAGACACCTGATGAGCTGATCACAGTGAAACCTTGACAAGCATCCTAATATGATTGACAATTAATCCTTTATTGCAATAACATTCCAACAAGATGAGTCTTTCCCTGAGTGGAGCCTCTACAGATCCTTATAGAGACTCCTGGGATATGGTTGTTGACATTTGACATCAGTGATGTCACAGCTGACAGTGCACCATGGTTACGGTGGTGAGGGGCAGTTCTAATAACTGTCATTCAAGGTAGCATCGCTCAGGGAGAAGGACGTTGCCTCGTCCTAATTTGAAAACTAGTCTTTACCAAAGTTGTAAGGAAGAACGCCAATAGGCGATTGCTATCGCTTTAAATTTACTGAATAAAAAAAAAGAAAGGATGTGATACAGTTGAAATATACGCATACGTGACAAGGCTAAAACGGGTATTCCCGTGAAGTAAACAGAACAGTGCAAACATATTAACTGGTTGTTAACCCTTTCTTGACTTAAATATGTAAAGGAAATATATACATTTTTTTCTTTTTTTTTGGTTGAGATCAGAAGGGTACTTTGTCTCATCTTTTAAATCATAAAGGTAATTTAAGAGAAACAACTCCCTCCTGGATGCCCAACGGCACCTAAAATACAGTTTAGATGTCAGCTAGGAGAAATGAAGATACAGCAAAGCATACATAGGCAAAATAATAGCCAATGTGAAGATGTGTTCAGAAGAACTATTAAATCTTTTTTTTTTTATTAACATCGGCTTTATACAGGTGTCTATTGTAACGTCTAAAAAACAGAAAAACTATGAAATATCTTATAAGTTTGTGTTTTCCCCCTCTTTTCTTTATTACTCCTCATTTCGCTCCTGATGTCTTTAATATCACACTTTTTCGTCTACTGCTCTGTCCTTGAAGAACAAATGGATTTCAATAGGAGAGAGAAAAGTGCCAGGGCATATCGGTAGGAAGAAAGGGTTAACGTAACACAGTCGCGTGCTGTTTCTGTGAAGGTTCATGGACGCCTTGAGCCCGGGACGATTTGAGCCCTGGACGCCTTGAGCCTTTCTGTGGACGCCTTGAGCCTACCTTGTGGACGCCTTGAGCCTACCCTATTTTGGTTTCCTTGAGCATCTAGATGTAAAAAACTTTGAAAAGTCTACATATTCTGGTTTATAATCCTATATACTCAACCCTAACCCTTACCCAACCCTTTTCTAACCCTAACCTGCCAATCAAAACTAAAGTAGGGTAGGCTCAAGGCGTCCACAGGGTAGGCTCAAGGCGTCCACGTTTTCGCGCTGACAGGAGGCTCAAACGGTAAAGGCTCAAGGCGTCCAATTCCCTTCTGGGTTGCACCTTCGTGGCTCACAGTGGCGGGACGGGAACACGGGGAAGCAGGCTACCAGGTGGAAGCAGAGCGGTCACACGACACACACACAGCCGTCAACCGGCTACTGGAGAACTCGACCAGAGATGAACTCAACCTGTAGTTATCGGCCTAGTTATCAGGGGAACTGAACCCATTTTGGAGAACTCACCCGCGGAGTCGACCCGTCTTAGATACTAATGGATAAGGCAATTTCATATAAAAGGAAAGGTCTGGCAAGTTAACTTTTGGACAAATAAACTAGCAGATTTGTGAGATAAGGGGCTAGGGTTAGGATCAGGGTCAGGGATAGGGTTAGGAATAGGTTAGGGATAGGCTTAAGGGTAGGGTTTTCTGTTTGTTTTCTTCCCCCGAGAAGACTAAATTTGAAGCCAAGATACCATACTTACTACTAAGTATAGTATTTATCCACTTGAGTTGTGAAGAATTGAAACAGATCGAGTTCGTTACGGTCAAGTTCAACTAATGGATCAAATTTGTTACAGGTCAGGTTTTTTATTCTTACGGGTCGCGTTTGTATCGGGTCGCGTTTTTTCATATCGGGTCGAGTTTTCCAGTATTGGGTCAGACAGCCGTCGTCACACACAGGGTTAGGTGGCAGAGGTGTCTTACCAGTACGTACCTGAACAGGGCACACACTCATGTGTGTCTTTGGCGTCATAGATGGCCAAGTGTAAGACAGCATCAGGGACAGAAACAAAGGCCATATGAGGCACAGCAACAAAGACATGCTCAATTCTCCACCCGCCCGCTACCTCAGTTGTCCACAGCCTCATGAGAAACACAGCCTTAGTGTCCCCAAACAAATGGTAAAAGTCTCATATTTGCTTTGTTTCTAGAGAGTATGACTGGTTAATATTCTGTTTTGATTTTTGTTTGTCTTGATGGTAATTCGATCCGAATTCGTGAGCTATTCTAAAAAAAAAATTTTTTAACATTTTTTGTATTTATTCTATTTATAGACACAACAGGATTCCCGTTGTGGTCTTGGGTAAAATTCGGAAAAGGGAAGCCTTTTCAGAATATATAGCAGAACATATAAATTTGTATTTTCTGAGGGGGAAAAAAGAAACGAAAACATGATAAAACATATCTTATAGAGAAACTGTAAATTCTCTCTATCAATTTATTTTTTTCATCCTACAATAACTTATTTGACATATGATGCTGTGTTTCCTGAAGTTGTGTTCTTTATCTCACCCATGGTATTTTTCTACATAGACTTAACATTGGGAACTTTGTATCCAATGCCCATTGAGTATTATAAATACTCAATGGGGGATTATGTCACAAATGTGAGCCCATCAGTCAATGTGAGGGGTGAGATAAATTCAGAAACCTAATCAAATTTAGGGTCAGAGCTGGATCCCATCTAGTTTGAATCGCTCTGTGATTCATGCGGCTTTGCCTTGTGAATTACTACGCGATTCAAACACGACGGGATACGAGCTCTGATCCTATACTTTCATAGGTTTCCTCTATAGTCTATGGACAGTAGATAGCAGGCGAGTGTAATCGTAATCAGAAGCAGGAGTGACTCAGATGGCTTCCCCATCGATGTCACAACAACACGATGCCTTACGGTGAGTAGAGGATGGCTGACACCAGCCTCTACCTCTACTCAATGGTTAGTAAGAGTTAAGCTTTCTACTTGTATCACTTACAAAATGCATTCTATTACAATTGGCTGGGTTCCACTGCAAACTCAACCCCATGCCATTAACATGGGACCTTATCAATTACGTGATTACCTAGGCATCCAATTAGTACGCTGTGGATCTTACTGCATGTAAAACATTTATAAATCATCCTAATTCAAATCTAAATTTCTTAAGAATTTTTTTACTACGATCAAGCTAGGGAGCAGACTTTGCTTCGTCTTTAATCTAGCAAATTTCTTAAGAAGACGTGGCAAATTTCTTTTCAATTAATTTTCAATTTCTTAGATCTCTGCCATACACAAAGCCATGTGTGTGTATATACACTGCTACATGTCCATGCTACATAGCAGGAGGGGTGACGATGATGCTGGAGTTAGTCGTCAGTGTTAGAGGGAGCAGTAAGGGTGGAGACCGACCTGCGGGGTAGGAGCCGGCCCGGCACCGTGGTGGACCGTAGAGCACCGTGCTGTCCCAGCAGAACTTGCCGGCGGCGTCGCGGATGATGACCCGGGTGACCGTCTTGCCCGTCGTGAGGCCGGCCGTCACACCGCCCCCGGGAACACCCGTCTGTCAGCGGCCAAAGTCAAGTGTCACAATGAAGGTAGTCATTATCATTAGGAAACTTCCTTACTGTGGATGAAACGATTCTAGTTTGAGGTCAGTCTGTGATTTCATACTGCCTGACACCATAGGTGAGAAATGACCGAGAACGAGTACCGTTTCGTCCACAGTAAGGACGTTTGCTTAACAATATTTACCTCAAATCGATGAAAAAAGCCGTTTTAATGAATTATTAAGTCACAGCAGGCAAGAATATTATTATTACTGCATCCCTGGCAGTGCGTAGTATTTGATAAACATTCCCACACAGGTATATGATAATATTTATCTTAGCCTGGTATAAACGTCCATAGGCTTATCATTAGGAACTCGTACTCAACAGGCTTGCAAGTACGGTAACTCATACTCAATGAGTGATAAACAGATAAATATTTACAGGCTAAGATTAAATCAGAAACATATTCGCGCTTGGTCTGAGTCCCCGTTCAACATCGTGTTTGGAGCACATAGAAATATTCACTCATATTACTGCGTGCTCCAAACTCGATGGTAAACTGTGACACAGACCAAACACTCATCAATTTCTTTCTTAATATCTATGCCAGTATGTTACACAAATACCAACATCTGCTATGGTATTGGTATTAATTATATACCAACATACTGCTCAAGATAGTGATCTTTCAAATCTATATACTGCAGAAGCCCAATACACTTGCACCTGTTTTATTAGAATAGTGCATAAAGTATGATGTACAGGCACTGAAGATAACTTTTAGACTTGGTGATTAAAAATACAGTGAGCAAAATGATATGGTGATACTTACCAAGGCAGGAATTTCAACAAAAGACACTAGCGTTGCGTGATTAACTACGAAAAACTGCAAGAGAAAGAGATCGAGTCCAAAATTCAGTCACGAGAGTAACAAAAACATAAACACCACAGAGTAGATACATTTCCTAAATTAGAACACCACAATATATTAATTCATTAGTTACATATTCCTATATTTCCGAATTGTGTTTCTTTCTGAGAACTTATGTATAACTGCATGATTAAGGAGAACAAATTAAAGGTTGCTTCGTCATCAAAGTGTTAACTGTTTTGATGAATGATTCAATAAGTTAATCTCAACCGTTTATCGTCTTTGGGAATATGAATTAACATGATATATAAGTAGCTCACAATATGGAACGCCCAGAGCGTGATCTTATGAAACATGTCGTCAAAAGCATCTTTTAAACATTGCCTCAAATCCCGGGCGGTAAAAATCGAGACATAGGAATGTGTGCACCCCCCCCCCCCCCCCCCCCCCACCCCCTGCCGTAAAATGCACAGAGAAAGTTTCTAGAGATTTGAATCGATAGCATATTTACAATGCATATACATTTCCTATATCACTATGAATTTACTATATCACATGAGCGAGCCTAGTGTGACTGTGTAGTATTCTGATACTGTATGGCCAGGAGATGCCAGAACTGTTGGAGTTATGTTTTACTCAAGCTACAAAACCACCAACCATGGCGAAGTTTGTCAATTTAAAAAAAGGAGATGTGAAGAGGGTCTATGGGGAGCATCAAACCACTGTTTTATTGGTGAAAATTAGGCAAAAATCAATATCATCTTCGTTTGACACAATGATGAACAATAACATATACAGAAAGTAGATTTCCATTGGAAAATGGAAAACTAACATCAGTCCAGGATGTAAGTTGGGGTCATGAAAAAACAAGGAAATATTTTTACGTGGAATTTCCTGCCTCAAAGAGACTGAGAAAACATGGAAAATACATCGTAATTGGCCAAGGAATGAGGCAGGGGTGAGTGGAGAAATTTGAACCACTGTCTGTTGTAGTGAATAAGGCCCGATTTATTCTCTCTTTGTTTTACATAAGAAAAGAAATCCACAAAAAATTACAACTGATAACAAGGATTTCCTTAGAAGAATAGAAAACTGCCATCTCTTTGAGTAGGTGACTGGGGTGTGAAGACGTACCTGTACACCGGGTGCGTGGAATATCTCCTCGTTGAGCTCGTCCAGCGAGACGTGTGAGATGTCGTTGTGCTCCTGCACCTCTGAGTTGAGCTGCGATGCCCCTCCGCCCATCGGGAAGTGGCCCAGGTGGTTCACCAATTGGCACATCACCTGAGGGCATCAAACACATACCATCAATTATCTACTGTTTGGGGGTCACTATGACTGTTATTCTTACAGTATAATCACATCATGTTTATATTGTTACGAGTTTGATTAATAGTTATGAATATAGTCTCAAATATATTATGGCTTTACTTGGCCACCAAATATATACAGCGAAATACATGTAAAGCTACTTCTGATGATTGTACAATACAATATACCCAGGTAACTATCTCTGAAAACGTTTGCTCCGCCAAATAATATACGTCTGAATATCTGTATCATCAATCAGAACGAAAAAAAAGATAAACGCTGTTTAAACAAAAAGAAATACAAAAAAGGAATTCCTTGGAAAATAGGAAAAGGTGCCATTCATAAAGTACATATGCATTGATAATGCAAAAATTCTTTAAAAAAAAAAAAAAAATTGCAACTGAAAAACTAGTTTTGTCGAGAGCTGGCAATAAAAAAATTAATAAAAAGAAGCTGCAGGTGACAACTCACAGTTTTTGCTGCCAGTTTGAGGATGTCCCTGTCGCCATGGTCGAGCTGGCTGGTGGGGGAGCGGCGCACCTTGTTGGCGTAGTCACTGAGCACGTCGAGCTGGGCGCGCGGCGACGTCGGGTTACTGTGCGACTCGCGCACGTTCTCCAGCTCCTCCTCCGGCCCGATGAACTCCTGGTTGGCCACGTGGCCGCGCGGGGTGAGCGTGCCCGCCGTCCCCGTCACCACCATGTTAAGCACCTACAGCCGGGCAGGAAAACCAGGTTAGATATCGATAATTTGAAGAAGAAAAAATTTAAATGATAATTTTAAAAAAAGAAGATAATTTTAAAAAATTTAAAAAATTTGAAAAAAAATCGAAATTTTTGTATTGAAAAAAGAGTTTCAATCTAGTCTAGGACATTGTATGCTGAGAACCACATTATGTTGCCTCTAGTATCTAGTAACAACCAATCACTTGAATCTGTTAGCCATAAGCTAATATCCCCAAGTGATTAACTTGTACTGCAAACATCAGAGCCTGGCGATGTTACTACAGTGTATATCTTTAATACCCTAATAAACGTTGAATAAAAAAGTTATCATTAAAAATGAAAATCTGCTATTACATTAGGATGAAGTGCGTTCTGTCTCATATAACAAAATCAAATCTGAATGAGGAGATATTTCTCTTAGCAACAGGAATTGAACTCTACAAGTGTACTTCACCTTGAACGTTTTGTAGATGAGGCTCTTGGAGCCGGCGGGAGCCTCCAGTAACATGGACAGAGGGACCCGCATACACCACTCCAGCAGGACGAACATGATCGACACCAGCAACTGTCAAAGAGTTTACATGAGGTAACTTTCAATAACAAACATCGTGAACCAACTACGGTGTTATTGCACCCCATTATCCTACCATCTAATATAAAATCTCATAGGCTTAACATTGAGTTTCCGTATGCCACGCTGATTGGCATACAGAGTTTTATTTGCCGCTAGTGGCACACATAATTGTTATCACGTAATATTCCAAAATCGAGGAGACGAGGTAGGATAAAATCAAAACCTGATTCGTTTTAATCTTGGCCACCGCATGCCATTCCTGGAGTTTGGGCTCTGGACTTCACTTGGCCTTGCCTCATGAAGTCACTGTGCCAAACTACAGTCGTGGCATACGGTGGCCAAGATCCAGTTTTACGATAGTATTTTCCTCCTTCACTTAACGTTAGGAACTCATACTCCACGGCCGAGAAGGTAGTGTACCCAATACTCAATGGCTAATTGGGTGAGTTATTTTATTGATTAATGATGCTTCTGATCATGTATATGGGGTGAGATCATTTGAACGCTACATAATTCACTCATCCTTGCTTCGTGAATTATCCTGCAGTTAAACTCTGTGGAGTACAGTCCAAGTCATTTTCTTGTCATGAGATTCCTTCTAATTACTTAACTCGGATGCATGTACAAGGAAAGTTATGGGTGAAGATATGAAATCACATTGAGGGAACAAAATTCTAATGTGTTTAATATGTTATGTTTATCTAGATGAAATAAAGACTGCTTTGAAAAAGTGAAGTAAAGGAACATACTCTCTTGTCATCCTCCGAGTTGGAATTTTCTGTGGAAGGCAGCAGTGTGGAAATGACTCTAGCAATATCCTACAAGGAGAAAAATTATAATTCTTGAAATATCACAAATACACCTTAATACACGAAGGCAGTATTTTCATTAAAGTATTAAGAGGAAATTGTTGTTTAAGCAAGCAATGTAAAGCAAGTGATTTAATCAAGTTATTACATCGTTAATTTCGAGATATCAAATCCCCAAACTGGTAATTCTCTATTCCTTTCACTAATCACAATCATTTGTCACATCTATATTCACTAGTAGGTTTAAAAATCAAATTTACATAGGAAGCCAAAGTGAACCCGCTGAAACGGCAGATACACGTTCACGAAACACCATTTCCAGAGATAGACACTCAATACTTTGACTTTTTCAATGCATATTTCTGATAAACTTGACAACTGTAATCGTAGCTTCGAGACAAATTTATTCAGAGACGATAGTAGTAAAATCCAATATTAGCAAACGAGACAAGAAAGGAAATTCAAACCCCTACAGCTTTAGCATTAAGCCACATTCTTACTGGCCTCCGGAAATGCTATTTTGAGCACAGGTATCTACGATTTTAGCGAATTCGCTTTGGCTCCCCATAACTTAGCACATTATGAACTGGTGAAGTGTTGCCGTACCTCTATGATCCTGCGGGGCACATCTGGCTGTTCTTTGAGTAGGGTCTCACAATGATCACATAACAACATCAACATATCGGTGGCGACCTGCGCCACACACTTATTGTTAAACTGAAAAGAGAAAATAAGCACGGTCAGAAATTAGCACATATGACACACACAGGCAACTCGAGTGCCACACGACATGGGAGGTAATCTGATAATAGCAGTGTTACCACCAGCCCGTTACCGGAAAAGACAGTACAGGAATCGATGGAAAAAAGAGAGTACACAATTTTGGCTGGAGAAAAGTACCCAAAAAGTACTTTCCCCGATGAAATTTCTGACAAAGTCATTCAATTAATGACCAGTTTTAGGGGGTAGAAATATGTCTGATAAGGAGTTCTTAAAAATCATGTACGTCACTCACTCAGACAGGGAAATATGCACCTCCCGCGTAATGGCGTCGTGGCATTTATCTTAGCCTGGTATAAACGTCCATAGGCTTAGCATTACGAACTCGTTCTCAACAGGCTTGCGAGAACGGTATCTCGTTCTCAACGGGTGATAAAGAGATGAATATTTCATGGCTAAGATAAAATCAGAAACATATTCGTGCTTGGTCTGAGTCCCTGTTCACCATCTCGTTTGGAGTGCTTCAGAATATTCACTCGGCTATCGCCGAGTGAATATTACTGAGCACTCCAAACTCGATGGCGAACGGGGACACAGACCAAACACTCATCAATTTCCTTCTTAGTATTTCCCCGTCTGTGAGTTGGTAACAATTCACAGATTAGATGCCCAGTCAATTTTCCCACTATAACTCACCCCTGGTATTTTTGTCCCATAAACATAACATTAGGAACTCCTTCTCCATTCCCTTGTGTGTATTGCAGTCCGTTTTCCATGGTCTATACAGGGATGAAAGTCGGAACTGATGAAAAAGTCGGAAACGAAAAAAAAAGAAAAAAAAGGGGGGCGTATTCGGGGGGGGGGGGGGGGGCGCCCCCCGCCCCGTGCCGTCAAACAAAATTTCGGCACTTGACGGAACTCTGACGGCAGTGTCAACGGCCCTTGGCGCGTTTAACTGCCGCCAAAGTACTGACTGGAGGTTTATACGCCGTCGGTGAAAGCCTGCTGCCCGAATTTCTTGGAATTTAGTTTCATTTTATGATTTTCATACTCTGTTAATGATCATATTTCAAGATGCAGAAATTTCTGATTTCCGTCAATTGTCGGCAAACTTGCATCCCTGTCTATATCCTCTGTGTTCTCCATTCTTTTAGTGTGGACAGGAGTGAAATAAATACAGAAAGCAACTAGTTTTGGTCATAATCATCATTCTCCAACTCGTTTGAATGATATGTGATATTCACTTGGCTTCGCCTCGTTCATATCACTCCACATCAAACTCATGGAAAATGACGACTTTGACCAAAAATTGTTGGTTTCTTCTTTAATATCTTACCCTCGTATTTTTCTCCGTAGGCTTAACATTAGGAACCTATACTCCACAGCCATGCAGATATTGTATCCATTACTCAATGGCTTTTGGGTGATTTATTTAATTAATTAATGATATTATACGGGGTGAGATAAAATCTCCACAGCCATGAAGGTATTGTATCCAATACTCAATGGCTAATTGGGTGATTTATTTCATTAGTTAATGACATTATACGGGGTGAGATAAAATCAGAGACCCACTTGAACTTCAGAAGAAAATAACTTGGTCTGCGCTCCACCTCGTTTGACTGATGTCATTCACTCAACTTTACTTTGTGAATTACTCTGTGGTCCAACTCGGTGGAGTACGGACCAAGTTATTTTCATCTCGTGAGTTTCATTCAATTTTTTATTTTTTTTAGCTGTGTGGGACCTTGAAAAAGCCCCCCACTGAATGTCTATTCAATGGGCTTCGATGCATATTTTTTATATTTTTTTTATTGTTTTATGATGCAGCGAAACCTTGTACACACCCCTCCAACAAGATTTGAAAGTATGTCACCATACTTTCAGTGAGGTCACAGTTATGAGCACGCCATGGTTACGGCGATGGTTGAGAATGTTTTGCGCTCTCACTTTAAGGTAGCATCTTCCTGGAGGCAGACATTCCAGCCTCGTTCAGCAAACATGAGTTTCCATCAAAGTATGTCATAGAGAATGGGCCTACTCACCCTGAGGATAGCGAGGAGAACATTGATGGCCTCCTTGAGCCGTGGGTGCATGGAGTGGTGTGTGAGCTCCTCGTAGAGGAAGATGCCCACACAGCTGATGGCGATGAAGCGAGCCACCGACGAAGGCTCCTTCTTCCCCGCCTTCAGCAGCATGCCGATCACGTGGTCCTTCACGTCGCCGCACTGCATGATGGTCATGTCCACGGCGTTCGGCTGCAGCACCGGTAGCTCACCGAAGTGGTTCGGAAAACAGATGAGCGAGCCCAAGATGCTCACTGCTTCCGCTCTGGGTGCCTGAAGGAGGAAAGAAATTGATGGCATTTTATTTCAAATGATTTAGAGACTTCATTCATATACGGCATATAGCCTATGATTCATGGGGGCTGCCATGACGCCCCCCCAGTAGGTGTTCTTCACAAATGGAGGTGAAAAAGAAGGTGTTTTTCACTAATGGAGGTGCAAAAGAAGTGAGCGATAATTGGAAAGTGTCACAACTCCAGCCTTACTCAAATATGTATATAAAGTTTTCTATGTGAAAAACATGGCCTGGGTTTAATAATTGTGTCATCCTGCTCTGGGATGGGTGTAGAGAGTCAAGGGAACCATGGTAAAACATTAAAAGGCAGTTGAATTTCATAAGAACAAAGAGTCAGAATACAGGTTCTGTTCCCCGACCACCTAGTGGCTGCTTCATGAACTAACAATGGCTCTGTCCCTTATATATCGATAGTGAAGTATCTTTGTTTGTTTGTTTGTTTGATTGTTTGTGGTTTAACGTCTCAGGGGACACTGGGGGTATATAGGGACTATATTGATAGTGAAGCATAGAAAAGAAGACAAGCCGACGTCTTGAAAATTAAAAAAAAAATTAAAAAATTAATAGTGGGCGCTGTGTGGTTTGTGGTCAACATTCCAATATGTTGATACTTTGAATTTATCCTGATAGGTATTGTAGTAAATACTCCCGGGAGGTCAGCTGGTTTGTCCGGAGGGATCCGGAGAGTCCGGAGGCATCTGGAGGAGTCCGCAGGACCCCCTGGAGGTTTCCTGTATAAATCTCCGGACAACCTCCGGATTTCAGTCTATCTCTAGACTGGGCTAGGACCAGTTCCGGAAAGATTCCTACACTCAACCTGCCTACGAGGACCCCCTGCTTACAGCAGATTGGAGGTCTCAGCCATTGGATAGTGCACTAAAGCTGATGAGAGTTATGGATAATAGCGATTCCCAGTTACACAGTAAACTGGTGTCCTCGTTGTGTAGTACAATATAATGAACCCCTAAGCATAATAGACAAAAAATGACTAACAAACAGTTTAGAGTCCCATGTGGACTATGTATTTCACTCAGCGCTGATGTTTCGGAAATCTTTCTTCAGGGCATCAAATGCAGTAGTGAATAGAACATGAACATCAATGCTATTTTACTAGACAGTGAAATATTCCGTGAAATTTTCGACGAATTTCAAGTTCATTGTAAGTCAGTTCATTGAAAGTCTTTGTTGAATCATTAGATAATTACATGTACTTAGGGTCACGTATTTGGTAATATAGTTTAATGATTAGAATTATCATTTATCACGTGGTTTTTATACCCATAAATAGTCATTACTCAACTAATGATCAGAAACAAAATCTTGTAAATGATTAGAAACTCGACGTAAGCGCCGGGCATCATTTATATAAAATGGTTCCTAAATTGCCCAGGAGGTGGCAGAAAAACCTGTATTCTACTCAGTAGAATTCGGCTTTCCGTATTCTATTGAGTAGCAATCTGTAGGCTCCAATGGTTCGGAATGAAGACTCCGTATTAGTTTCATGATGTTTCTTTTGGTTGACATACCTCTCTGAGATCTGTAGTGGAAGCGATTGTGTTGGCAGCGTGAACGAAGTCTAGAATCATCATCGTTGAACCAGGGAGAGGCAGCGAGAAAAACCGGGGCCCGCAGTGCCGCACCAACGTGTTTGTCGTATCCTGAAACAGGGCCAGACTTATGTGTTGAAGGCAGAGAGGCAAACAGGTGTATTGATATTCCAGGTAGATCCCCGAATACCATGTATTTATTATCCATCATATACAAAGTCCCTATAGAGAATATATGGGAACTCAGTAAACCATGGCCCATTTTATAAAACCTGTCAGATACCAGAATTACGGTATACAGATTAAAATCCATGGTATTCGGCCTTCATGACCATGGTACACGGGAAAATAGTCCCTTTGTGCTATAAATCAAAGAAATAGGCCCTATTGATATATCTTTTAATATGGCAATTCCTAGGATTAACTTCCTCAATAAGATGGCTAATAGTTACAACAAATTGTGTTGTGGATAGGCAGCCCTGTAAACCACAAGAGGCTTGGAAACTACATCATCTCTAGGCTCACCTGGTCTGTGTGGACGAGGCCCTGGTGGAGGATGCGGTAGAAGCGGGAGAGGTGGTCCATGGGCAGAGCCATGTCGTGGTAGCGGATGGTGGCCATACACAGGAGACGGTAGGCCAGCAGCTTGCCGCGCTTAAACTCCCGCGGCCGCCCCAGCGCCTCGAAGAGCCACGGGATGAAGACGGACAGCGGCGGCAGCAGCTCGGGCGGCGGCGGCGACGCCTGGTTGTCCTTACTCACCGCCATGTTGTCCCGCATCTGAAACATCGTAAAGTATAAATCATCATTATTTTCGTAGTCTACTCACATAACCAACAAACACCAGATTTCAAATATATTGTCGTTTTATTCATAAATTCTAGTGGATTTCATGATGGTTTTGACACGTTCCGGCTAATAATACAGCCTTCATCAGGTGAATCATGTACTTATACCAGTACTGATGTACATTTCGAGAGCACTTTGGGCGCAGTAAATATTTACATAATGATTTAATAAACGTTTTTATAAATCTTCATTTCAAAATTTTTAGGCAACTCAAAAAAAACCAAACGTGTTTCTCATGAAAAATATGACGAGGGCGCTTTTTTTTTCTTTGCTGGATCAAAGATAGCTTAAAATGTTCTTCAGGCAGGTGGCAGCACAGAACTATTGGTTGTGTAGGTAGTACGAAGAGAGATATTAATACCACGGTTTGGGGAATACCTAGATATACATAATACCATGTTGAATGCATCCCTGACATCAGGAACTTGAATTTGATACCAAATACACATACCTTTGATACTTTCTATCAAGGTTCATTTTATTGAAAAAACATCTTCTTAAAGCGTAAGATGTCTCATATATGGTAAGTTCGAGCATACAAGATAGTTTCACCTACCCACCTTGTCTTCAGTGGGTCATGCTATATATGAAAATCTGAATGATGTTGATTCTACCTATCACTGTATGGAATTTTGATGAGTAACAACAAAGAAAGTTATAAAAAAAAGGTTTCTTATTAATATCGGATGTAAATATGTCAATACTCTAATACTGGAAGGCTGAGTGGCGAAAATCAGCTCAAATGTAGAGCTGACACAAATAGCCACTTTGTTGGTACCGTGAAGAATATGTATCGAAATATCTAAATGTATATGAACAAACTACGAGTACCAATAAAGAAATTTTTGGAAAAAAAAGCAAAAGAAAAAGCTATCCTTATCTCTTATCGTCCGTATGCACCCACCTTGAGCATGGTGTCGACGAGGTCACAGAGACACTCGTAGACCCGGGCGTGGATCTCCGGGTCCTGGATAATGTTGATGTCTCCGAGAGCCCCGATCATCCTCCTCCAGAGAATGACGGCCACGTCGGCGGTCCAGCCCACCACCATGCCGCCCGCCAGCACGCTCTTCATGTCCTCCGGGCACTCCTGTTCCACCTCACACCCACCGCCTGCAGGTTAGACAACACCAGGGTTTACAATAGGGGTTGGACAAAAAGGTTGAAAATTCGTCCCCCGCCCCAATGAACAATGGGAGAGGTAACGCCTTCCCCTCGTCCCTGTACAGCCCCCCGCAGCATAGGGGGTCAAACTCAGTGGAGCACGGACAAAGTTATTTTCATCTCTTGAGTTTCCTTCTACATACAGGGATGCCAGTGGGGATCAGGAAAAATTCCTACATGGGGACTGAGGCCAGTCTATGTATCACCTAAAACGTGTGTGGGGAATCCCCATCAATCTCCTAGCAGATCCTTTGGCATGGACTGGCAGTATAGGATATCTAGGTGCCTGCTATGAGAGTGGGTACATGTGTAGTTCTGCACTAAATGGGGTACTCTTGAAAGAAAATAATTTAAGAAAGATTACCACACACTATAAGTCTTATATTCTGCAGAATATCTTTACAAGTTCATTAGGCATTCCTCTGATATTTTCTTTTAGACTTGGTAATGCTATAATAATGCTATTCTCACAGGACATATTTTAAGCCAATCAGATGTCAGTATACAAGTTTGCCCTTATCTGTAGGAGCATTTCCCACAAGAATCCGACCATCCTACAGCTGTAGGTTGGAGCCCTGGGATCCATAAGCCCTGTAACTGAGTGTGCTGGGGGCAGCTGAATTCGGAATTTTGAAAGATTACAGAACAGGTTTATCTAAGATTTAGATTTTAGGGAACCTGGAGTGTGTACTGTTCTCACAGCATACAATTTCTTGAATTTTCATCTCTTTGAGAATAAAATGAAAATCCTACATGTAGGCAAAATCCTACAGACTGGCATCCCTGTACATATCTGTAGACCTATCCCAGTTATAGGTTCATCAGGTTTAGACAGCAAAGAAATGTAACAGATTTAGAAAACGTGGCTAAGAACACTTCTAACCCCAACCGATGCTACCTTGAAATGACAATTACTCGTCAGATCCAAAAAAAAAAAAAATGTAACAGAAATTGATGATCCAAGAACTAGAGGACAAGCTCAAAAGTTGATCAACTTCAATCGCCCAAAAACAAATGACTTTAAAAAAAACCTTTGTACAGGGGTGTAGCGTACTGGAACTCGTGATATTGCCTCTGTGCAATATGCTCGCATGCACTTGAATATTACTACTCATCGGCTCCTCGGGGAATAGTTTATTTCGCCTTCGATTGGTATAATCGCTCTTATAAGCAAAACATTGTGTATATATTCAACATGAACTTTACAATTCGGTGAGATTGACAATCGATTTCAATTGAATTCATATGTGTCGTTCTTATATGTTTGATATCTTTTACAAAATAGTCAAACCTAATCAAGGTAGGCTCACGTATTCTACTATTTCCGACTCAATTGCCAGGTGTCTATTTACATAGGATGACATTTAACTAGAGTTTCTATTCCCGTTGTTGGTATCGGATTCAAGTCCATATTGATATAGGTTTTTTGGGGTTTTTTTAAAAGATTTTATTCGTCCTGGAGTGTAACGCTTAGGGAATATCAAGTTTCCCTACCTACCAGCGGTTTACCTTTCAATGTCTGTGTCTAGTTATAGGCAGACGACCGCTTGTATCTGAAACCAGTCAATATCGTGTATTTCCTCACCATGATCTTGTGGCAAAGCCTCCATGTCGTCCAGGTGCAGACTCATACGGTCAGGTACGGGCGACTCCTTACCGCTCATCTCCGTCTCCAGGTGGCGCCTCTCGTCTTCCGGATCCGGTCGCGTCTCGGGGGCGCCATTGGTGACCGGCGTCGTCGGCCGCGAGTCGTGGTGCTGCGACGTTTTACTGCCCGTCGGCGACGGACTCCGAGACTCCGATACTAAAAACAGAAAAAACATGGTTGTAGCACATTATATACACAACACTGTGTGTGTGTCACAAGTGAAGTGAGTATGTGAAGTGAATTTTATGAGCGACATACATATGAGGCGAAAAGCAGGAGCGAAAAACTTGACAAACAATTCGAGTTCTTAATCCGGAATACAAAAATCGGGGGAAAAAAGGGAAAAACATAACAAATCATTCGAGTTCTTAATCCGGAATACAAAAAAAGGGGGGAAAAGGGAGAAAACATAACAAATCATTCGAGTTCTGAATCTGGAATACACATGTTTAAAAACTTTTTTCTAAAGTAATTCTTGATTGCCAGCATTCGATATTTGATAATATAACTAAACAGGGCATATTTTGAGTAAAATGATTATAATTCACAGTAAACAATATACAGTATACTCTCACCACGCTAACGACCACCTTGCTAATACCACCACCCTGCGATTACGGACATTTTAAGTCAGTCCCAAACTTCTCTCTTCTATTTTGTCTAGAAAACGACCACCTCGCCTAACGAACATGTATTGAAGTCAGAATTATCAAATTTGCTTTTACTAATGCGACCAGGTTTATGTATTTGGCCAGAAATCTTGTGGGTTAGACTCCATGTCCCCTCATTTGACTTCTACGTAATTCACTCAGCTTCGCTTCCTCAATTACTCCTTGGTCAAACTCGGTGGAGTACGGACACAGTTATTTTCATCTCGTGAGTTTCCTTCAAAGTCACTCACTTCTTAACAAGATTATAAATTGAGACCATGCTACCACGATAATGGCAAAAACAATTTTAAAAATCTCACTTCTTAACAAGACATCGGTGTCAGACTTGTCGGAGCTGCCTTTGCTGACGTTGTTAAAGTCGCCGCCTATACTGCTGCTCTCACCACTGCGGTCTAGGATGTGATAGGGCACCTGGCTGTTACTGTCCACACTGGCCACACTGGTGCTGTCGGTGATGGTAGATGTCAGGCTCGCGGTCACACTAGCCACCTCCTGGTCCTCAGGTCCGGTTACATTCACTGCTGCAAGCCAAGTACATGTATTCTCATCTCTCACCCACAGCACAGACCACATACATATTACATTGCTTTTTTCTATTTAGCTAATTATGACATATCGTTACTTCCTTGAGTAGTAAATTACATATCCACTTATCTTTTTTCACTGGAAACCCATGACTTTAAACCAGGGATGAAAGTCAGGACTCAAGAAAAAGTTAGAAATCAGAAATCTTAAAAAATATATATTAGTATGACTCAAGCGGGTGCCATCCAAAAAGGTCAGAAAAGGACAGAAACGGTCAGCAGCTACCACCCTCAAGTTGCCGGGGGTTCCAGCTAGGCAGGACCGTCCGCTAGCGGCTGACAACAGCCTTGATTCAACAAAGGTTCAATAAAGTCTGCCACTGAGTAAATATTGACGATTTTATTCAATTTTCATCAAGATACTGTAAAGTAGACTTGCATCAAGATACTGTAAAGTAGACTTGCATCCCTGTAAAACTAAATATGCCACAATCAGTCCACATACACATCTTGTTTTTTATGGGCGTTTTCTTTTGTTTTACTTAGTAAATGTATCTCCCACTGGAGTGAGTTTTTCCAGATACACACATCAAATCATGAAAATACATTCTCGGTTCCGCAGCAGACATTTCATGCCACAATCAATCTGAGAACCTGAAAAATGGATCTTCTGTAGTGAACAATAAGCACTTCTTAAACACTGCGACCCTAGGCTCGTGTCCATCAATGGGCCAAGCAGTGCAGTGTGAACACAATGCTTTTGGGTGCCCCAACCAGGATTAAAACCCAGGATAAGTTATAAAAATACCAACGAGTATAGAGAAAGTATACTCGTTGAAAATACTGAGGGAGAAGCCAGTAATATCCTGGATAACCCTTAAATAAAGTAGCTTTACTCTGAACTTGATAACAGAATGAGTGTGTACAAGATGCATATGTGGATGAAATGTAGTAACATGGGTTTCATCAACTAGACAAAATATGCAAATTATTTTTTTCTTTTTTGGTTACCTCGTACCAATTAGATGAAATACGCACATAATTATTCAAGGTAATGTTAGGCTCTACCTATATGTGTAAATATCTATAGGCACATTATTACAAGAGCATTATTCTGTCTAATCTGCAGAAGCGGTTTTAATCACTAAATCAATCCTTTATACAGCAGGCACCAAAGATATAACATATTTACACAGAACAAATACCATCTTGGAAACAAAAGTGCAGTGGTAACTTACAAATAACTTCACGAAAATAAAACTAGAACGGCATGCCTCCCTACCCAAACTTTTTTTGCTCAAAAGCTTCAAAATAAAAACTGAAAACTGAAGAATTTAACGAAAAAGCAAGGACACACATCTTAATAAGACAGTTGAAGACAGTCGTGTATGTTGATGAGTACAGCTTTCAAACATTTGTGCCAATCGCCTCTCTGAAGAATAGTGTGCACAACACCATCCGAGTCATCCAAGGGTCCATCCACAAAGATAGGTTCTAATGCAACAGCTGATAGGTTCTTATGCAACAGCTGGTTTCAGAATTTACAATGCGAGAGAAAGGAGGGGAATGCAGGCTCTATCTGCAAAGAAACTGTATAAGTGTATAGACACTGGCCGTTGGATATTTGGGTGCGATAAGCAGGTTAGGATTCAAGATACCTATTATCCACCTAATACAAAGTGTCCATAAAAAAACACATGGGCAGCGTGTATACACATACCCGGAGCATATGGATATGGTGTATGCTCCGGGCTGCAAAAGCCAGCGCATATGGAAAAATAGTGCATATGAAAAAATAGTGCATACTTATATGAATTAATATCAGTATGCCACTAGTCAGGAAAAGGTGGATAATAAATACAACATAGACTGGTTTCAGATAAAAGTGGTTGTTTACTCCTCAGAGTTTCCTCTGCACAATATCTTCGCATGCGCTCGGATATTACTACGCTTCAACTCCTTGGAACATACAACCACTTGTATCTGAAACCAGTCAATACTGCGTATGTATTTGCAGGGGTAGGCAGGTAGTCAATGGGGGGACACAATGCCAAGCGTTGGATTCCTGGAAGCGATGTTGGGTCTTATAGTTGGGTTCCCCGGTATTCTTCAGCCGACCTCCTTCTTCGTAAATCTAACCGCACCTCAACAAGCAGACCAGGATGTAGGCACAGGGTTGTGGCTATTGTGAATTTCCACAACACACTTTTATTTCACAGGGATGTCAGTTGGGTTCAGGGAAAAAAGTGGAAATATTTATGTGGATTTTTCTGCCTCGGTGAGACCGAGAAGACCAATAATATGTCCTCGTTCGCCATGACATCGGGCTGAGAGTATGTTGGGAGGTTCAAAGCACTGTTTTATTGGTGTAAATGAGGCTAAATCAATATCATCTTTGTTTGACACAAGGAAAAGTAATTACATATTCTGAATAAGAAAAAGTGGATTTCCATGGAAAAGTGGAAAACTGACATCTCTGTTTTTAGGGGTTAGCTGAAAGAAGCACAACTAGGTTATTATTCAAACGAGAAAAAAACCTATATTGTAGGTTAATGGAGAAGAACACCCGCCACCTTATAGCACCTCCACGGGGGGAGGGAGGTCGAACACGACCCCCAGGATGGTTCACCCACAGGAGGAACTTAATCCAGACTTATAGTGCTATAGAGACTCAATGAGGCCAGGACCAGAGGGCATTCTATGCAGGCCGTGTGTGGTAATATTGAGCTGGAGGGAGTAGAAGCCCCGAGGTGAGATGTGCCGCTGGCCCTGTACGCCCGCCCCGGTGCATACGGAGGAAGCACGCCACGCTCACTCTACTACCACCTACATGTGTCTTCTTCGGCTTCGGCATCTCCGGGGGGGAAATCGGACGAGCTCTCCTCCTGGGTGGGTCCTGGGCGCAGGGTGATCATGACGGGTGAGCTGCTCGGGGTGGGCTCGGTGTCGCTCGTACCGCTCTCCGACACTCCAGGCGGCTTCAACTCCGCCTTCTCCATCCCCTTATTCTTCTGGTTATTTTTGGTCTTCTTCGGCTTGGGTTTAACTTTGATCACCTTATTATCGCCCACATTCTTTTTGCCCTTCTTGATGTTGTGGTTATTGGCCTGGGTGAACTTATCGGTTGGGGTCAGTATGATATCGGGTCGGACCGGGGTGAAGTGGTAGTCTAAGGGGACCGCACGGTCGGGCTCATCCCCACCCTCAGTCGGCAGATGATCTGGGGCCGCCCCGTGGTAAGTGGATTCGCTCAAATACTTGGACGCCCCGCCCTCATAGAGTTTGGTACCGTCAGCAGTGAACACTTGCTCAGAACCTGTGTGTAAACCAACAGACAAAGCGACAAGAAGGACATTAAACCCGGACTGGCTTAAGAACACTGCACCAACATCCAGTGCCCAGATTAGAATCACACTGTAACGCTCATCCCTGAAATAAAACAAAGTTTTAACAAGACGTGGGAAAAACACCTCTATGGCAAAAAAAATAAATGAATAAAATTTCTGAAATAAAACAAAAACCCAAATGCTCAGGGGAGAGTACTGGCTTATTGTTTCTGGTTTTTCTTTTTCTTTTTTCTTTTTAGTAGACGGACACAAACAGAGGATGCATTGGTTGAATACTTCAAAACATGAGGAACATTCATGGAATATATACATCAATGACAACACAGGTAATGATTAAATCAAAACACGTTCAGGGATAAAAACGTTCCTACTCACAAACAATAAAATGATAAAACTAAATTAATATTCAATCTACCTCCACAGAGAGACAAGGTCTCCATGCGCAAACAAGTAGCATGCTCCCTCTAACAGTACTAAGTAGCCCTTATTTTGAATACCAAAAAGAGAAGGTGAAATAAAAACAGAGAAAGATGATGATTTCTGTGTGGTTGTAACAGTGTCCAACTCCAGGAGGCATAAGGATAAGGCTTCTGAAATGTGTTTTTTTTCTTTTCTTTTTACGGTAGCAAGCGTTTATTTCCGTTTTTATTTCATGGCTTTCGAAATGTTAACGGTCTCGGTGTGGATTGTCGTGGTAAATTTTGGGAGATCTTGCTATCAGCATACTGTGAAAGGATTTAAAAATTCAAATTATCTGAAAATGGGCAGAGGACTAAGCTCAGTGCCGTCTGAGAAGTGAGCAACTTGATTTACATTCTACCATTATTAACCTGAAGCCCAAGTGCTGTGGTGGACGGGTTAGATAGGATTTGGTTTAGTATTTAAAAACCTCGTCCAGTTATTATGTGGAATGTGGCGTCTCTTGTGAGACATAACGTGTTTAAACCAGCCCTGATGTTAGTTGGGTTTTTTTAATCGTTAATTTGATTTTCATGTTTACGCTTTCAGTAAGAATTGGAATCTTGGCAAGGGAGAAAAAACTTCCAAGGCAAATAACTAATATTTTTGGCTTTAAGTGGAATGCAGGTTAAAACATCCAAATATCAGTTTTAATTGGGTATTTGAGATACGATATATGTCATAAATGAGCAATTTTTTGTTTATTATTTTATAAGAATGTACAAACAATAAAAAAACAGAAGACAAACCCCGTGTCTATGAAAACAATCAGCTGTGTATTTGTTTTTTATATGCATGAATACGCTTTTAAGAATTCCAAATTGAGCACACCAGAAATCGAGAGTGCGATAGAGAAGGGCTAGCCGCTTGGCTTCCGCTTTCAGGTAGAAGAAGAGAATACTGGAGAACTCGACCCGAAACAAAACTCGACCCATAAAAAACTCGACCCATAACGAATCGACCTGTTAGAAGAACTCGACACATAACAAACTCAACCCATTTTTAAATCTTCCCAACTTAAGTATCTTATTGCAACTGTGGATAAATACTATATTTAGTAGGAAGTACATACATGTATGTATATGTCATCTTGGCTTCAAATTTGGTCTTCTCTGGGTAAGAAAACATTCAAAAAACCCTATCCTTAACCCTATTCCTAGCTATAACTGCAACCCTACCCCTAACCATAAGTGGACATATTTTCCAAATCCGCTGGTTTATTTGTCTATTAGCGAAATAGTCAGACCTTTCCTTCTATATGAAACTGTCATATCCATATTTATCTGAAACAGGTTGAGCTATCCATTCGAGTTCCCCCAAAAGGGTTGCGTTCTCCTGACAACTACGGGTTGAGTTCATTTCGAGTCAAGTTCGTTTCGAGTCAAATTCTCCAGTAACCGAAGAAAAGACAGCAGCAGAGCTTCAGGCGTTTCTAGAGACTATTAGTGAAGGCCAGAGCCACCAGAGGGAGCCACTAGGTTTATGGTTTCAACAGACACTGCGTGGCGGCGCCACCAGACAGGAGGGTGAGTAGATCTGGCTATGTTTGGAGCAGGCATCAAAGCAGCGGCAGGCTACGTACTGACGACAGAGTCTCTGACCGGCTCCTTGTCCTCGGGGCCCTGGTCATCATCGCTTAACACGGGCTCACTGGTCGGGCCCTCCCCCAGCGACGAGTCCTGGTCCAGATCCTCGGGGGCGCTAAAGTACATGCCTGGAATGAGAGCGCGTCGGGCCGAAGCCAAGTCAGCTCACATCACTGCATCACGGTGCTCCCTCACCTGCCTCTGGTGCCCGCTTATCATAGAGGAAACCTATGAAAATTTAGGGTTAGAGTCTTAATCGCGTAGTGTGTCACAAGGCGATGGGATCGAGCTCTGACCCTAAACTTGAATAGGTTTCTGAATTTATCTCACTCTTCACATTGATTAATGGGCTAACCTTTGTGATTTAATGCTCCATTGAGTTGTTTTTTTTCTAAATACTCCATGGGCGTTGGATACGAGTTATCAATGTTAAGTTTATGGGGAAAAAATACCAGGGGTGAGATAAAAAAAAAACACTGTCTTACCTCATGAAAACACACGACAAAATGAACACGAGAAAAATAGTTTAACTGAGTATAGTTTAGTAACTAAAAGATTATTTTTTTTTGTTCTTTTGATATTGTCTTCTACGAGTTGTTGAACAAAAATAAATGATTTCAAATGAAATTTTTATAGAGAGATTGTAAGGAAATATTGATATATATGCACAGTTGACTATAAAACATGATTGGTGCTGAGGTAAATTGTTGAAATCGAAAGACACCCCGCAGAACACGAGATGAACTCTGTACGTCAAACTAAAACATTGTCTATAACTAGCACCGACATAATCAATGCTGGACACAGTTGATGGAACATGGAACAAATGGGACGGGCAAGGTTAGACAGTCATGCACCCAGATGAGTTGTTAGTCGTTCTATGTATCCTAAAAGGAAGAAAACACTATATATGAGATACAGGGGAGGTGAAATGAGTTGAAATAAGTAAAATAGCATGCCGGCTCTCACAGTGTAACGTGGGTCACTCGGATGGCAGTGAAGCATGGACAGAACAGATAGCGACAGCGGCTAATGGGGACTAAACGACAACAGTAACTCGCGAGTCGCGGGCCACGCCGAGGGGTACATACTGGACTGGGACTCCTGTAGCTTGCCATTTGCCCCCTGTAGTGTACCATACTCTCCGTATGAAGATACGTAGCTGCCACTGAGACTGTCCCCGTCCGGGGCCTCGTCCTCCGGTGTTGGCTCCTGACTTGTCCGAGCTGCGGCCAGCGGTGAAACCCAAACCGTGGTTAGTAAAGACAGACGTCACCCGTGCCACATGGTAGATGCAACCTGGTCAGCTGTTTGACTACGGTCCTAATCAAGGGCCATCCATAAAGTATGTACACAGAATTTCCTCACACCCTCTCTCCAGATCTTGTACGCAATAGAACAAAGAAGGAGCATACGCAAAATTTCCGAAATTTTTTACCCACCCACCACCCCATTAGTGCATACATACTATTTGGATGGCCCCTCACCAACTGACAGTTGGTTACGAGTCGCACCATCAGATGGCTATGATGCAGCCCTCTTGCTGGTCCAAACTTAACCTATTGTTGGCTAGGGGCCATCCATAAAGTATGTACGCAAAGATTCTGAAAATTTTGAACCCTCCACCCCCTCTCCAGATCTTGCACGCAATAGTTCAAAGAAGGAGCATATGTAAAATTCCCGTAAATTTTGAACCCCCCCCTAACCTCCCTTGGTGCGTATATATTTTATGGATGGCCCCCTACAGTCTACACCACCAAGCGGCAATGGTGGTCTATACGTAAGGGACCATCCATAAAGTACCTACGCACTGAGGAGGGTGGGTGGGTGAGTGAAATATTCTGATAATTTTGCGTATGCTCCTTCTGTTTTTTATTGCATACAAGATCGGGAAGGAGGTGGCGGGGGAGACTCTAGAATTTCAGAAATGGATGGCCCCAAACCAGCTGTCAGTTACGATCTACACCACCAGGGGGCCATGGTCCATGCCTCCTGGTGGACAGGATGCAAACAACTGCTGGTCAGTACCCAGCATATGTTAGCCAGGGTGACGTGTAGTTTACAGACTTAGTGCTTAGAAAGAAGTTTCCCAAGTTAATCGGCTTAGTTTTAATCTAAAGGTCTTAGAACATAGACACTTCAAAATGATCTGGGGGTTCATTCCTGTTCTGTAGGGAAACGGATGCTAATATATGCAACAATTAATAGACTGTGAATGAACTACTCATATTACATCTATCTGGCCTTATTTCCATAACAAATGCATCTAACCAGTCTATATATGCATGTCTGTAACCTGATACAATTCACTACGTTTCATTAATATAAAGGGAGGATTTTTAGTAGTCCCGTTACCATCTAATAAACTTAATTCACTAATATTTCTATCATAATTCTGTGACCTACATTTACCGGTGCAGTCTATACAATTAGCAAGGAGGTAAGGAGGAGAGTCCCAGGTTAGAAGAATATTAATGCACCTTATATGGAGATATTAAAGTCCTTGACCCAACACATGCGACAGTATTACAGAAAAGACTGAGAAATGAATATGGTTATCAAACCAGTAAAGATTGTGGGATAGTCAGTGTGGATGATTTTGATAATGATTCTGATGGAGTCTTGATATCAGCAAGCGTAAACACACACCTATTTCGGAGTCCTCCCCGGTCACCATCTCATCGTTAAGACTTCGCGTGTCCGGTCCTTTCCCCACATGGTCCCCACCGAATGCTGCTCCTACAACAGACATTACCACATAATTTTAGTGAATTATCATTTTTTAATAACCAGGGATGCCAGTGAGGTTCTAGTAAGACCCAGAAATGTCTGCACCACATGTAACTACTATTTTCATATTCAATGTAGACACAAGCACTCAGGTAAATCTCACCAAAGAGATTATGATATTCCAGTCTCTTTGGTATCACTGAGAGATGACACCGTGCTGGTCGGTATCCAGGTCACCAGCAACTCCAGCCACTCTGACCTAGGTCTATTTTTAAGCAGCCACCCGGGAACTCTACAAACACAGGTATGGCTTCAACACAAATAGAAAGTTTTCTTAGTGCTGCCAGAGTCTCAGTCCCCCGCTTCCAGCCAGCTATACAATATACTTCAGCGGAATTCATAGACATGCTTACAAGAATACCTGGAAATTCCCTGAGAACTGGCATCCCTGCAATCAGTGCCACTTATGCAGGCGATAAATGTACAATGCTCACTGTAAATCAGTATTTTGTAAACTTCTATTTAGTCTGCCTTTTTCACACGACCCCCACCCCCCCTCCCCACCCCACTGTTAACAACTTCTGATAGGAAGATTACCCAGGACATGTTGTGAGGAAACTCATACCTGCAACTCGCTGAAAACCTTCACAGTTGAAACAAACAAGTAAAATAATAAAAAAATGAATATCTCAGGAAATATAGAATCTAGCTTGAAAACTCCACTTTCTAGGAACTACTAATCTTTATTCTCTTTCAAATGAGGCATATTATATTATAATTGAACCAGTTTTAGGAGTCAAAATGTCCACAAAGGAGTACTTAAAAATGGACCTGTAACTAAAGATGCCATCCCCCTTAAACTTAAATCTCTTATCTTTCCTTTTTTTTAAATACATGTCAAAATACTAAATACTAAAACTCTAAGATATTATATTGCCATAAGACCTTGTCCAAAACAGAAATCACATTCCTATCTGCACTTAGCTAGCTATAGAATGCAAAAATGTGGTCAGGCCCCCTAGTGACTCTACAAGTAGGTGTTCTACAGAAGGCTATGGCCATAACCTAAAGACCAACCTTTCACCCGCTAATAAACAGACGTTTTCTACCCAAACCCAGATTATCTCCTGGCTATGCAACACTGAAAAGGCATTTGAGGAAGCTCTCTTTATGTACTTTAACCTTAATAAGAGTGTATCAAGATGATAGGGATTGCAAGCATGGTAAAATGCTAATATCCTCAACCTTCTTAGTATCAAAACATTGTATAATGATTGGACCTCGCAATTTCGTTTAAAAAGAATCCGAACACTTTTAAAACAATTTTTTTGTGTTATTCATAATCATATTACTTTGAAATTTTTGGTATGAATTTTTAGATCCATTTGTTTTCCATTTACGTATTTCCGTCCTGCAACAAATCATATTCAAAGTATGGTGGTATGTCGCCATACCGGCACAGTATGGTTGTATGTGTCAACTACCACTTCAAAAGCAGAGGTTGGTATTCACAGTATTTTGTTCATCTTGTTGTTGTTTATTCCGACCAGTTCTATCATTTTGGACAGATCTTCCACTGGCATAGGTATATATAACACGAGTGTATACTGCCCACCTTTCTTTTCATTACTGGCCATGAGGTTGGTGTCGGAGGAGCTGCGCACCATGCCCTGCGGGATGTCCACCTGGCGGCGCGGGCGGGAAGGAGACTGCTCATGGCTCAGAGACCGCTGCCGGACGAGCTCCTTGGTGCCCGGCGTGCGCCCCGGCCCCGAGGCACTCCCGACGTCCACCAGCGAAGCGCCTGCACGTGGGCGATAATGGGAGAAGTTGAGCACCAAACCACTGCAAGGGGTACTACTTAGGAGGAGTTACGTCCTCGTTGTGTTAATACTTTTCTATAGCAGAGAGAGATGAGGGAAAGCTAGTTTCCTTACATCTTGCGAGAAAAGACTTGGATATGAACTCCTCAATTCTCAAAGTCTGAAGTGATGGTTTTAAGAGAGATACTAAGTCGTGAAGTTAATGCTTAATTTCTAATAAGGCCAAAGTCTACAGAATAGATAGAGTTCTGAGGCCGTGTCTGAAAGCTTTGGATTATTTCTTGACACTTGATGTTTTTTAAGCTGTGTTAAACAGATATGCACAGTAAACTCTAATGATAGTGAAGAGTACAACAGATATCTAAGACTCAGACGAGAACATGGGTGCAAAGCATGCCAATCTTTAAGTGATTTTGCATTCTTAATCTTGAAATTACAAGAACTACGGTATTAGTAAAACACACACATACATAACCTTCAGTAACAATTGTAACCATGCAATGCAAGTGGCACAAATAGTCAGGCTAACAGAATTAAAAACTTACATATGCGAGACTAAAACTAACTCGACGAAAGGAAGTCAATTTTATTGTAGCTTAGTGCAAAATGTACATTCTTTGTGTAGTTCAGAGAAGTTCATTCACTTGTGATCAGAATGGTTTCAGTCTTTTGCTAAAGTGAAAGTGCCAATAGGGCTTTGGGCTTTTGGACGTGCAAGTCTACTTATGTATATCAGGGATGCTAGTGAGGTTCTTTTTAAAAAGAAAGACCTGGAAATGTCCACACCACATCTAACTACTATTTTTTATATTCAATGTAGACACAAGGGCTGAGGCCAATCTCCCCAAAGAGATTAGAATATTCCAATCTCTTTGGTATCACTGAGAGGTGACACCACGCTGGTTGGTATCCATATCACCACCAGGTCAGTCACTATGACCTAGGTCTATCTTTAGCAGCCACAGGGCACTCATTCAGCGCAAGTCTAGCTTCAACACGATTGGAGAGTTTTCCACGGCTTCAGGGAGTTTCGGATACCCAGTGGCAGTGCACCATGGAGGCAGTGGGTGCTCATGGAAATTACCCTGACTCTGCTAGGCCCTGGAACACACATGGTACCGCGATACCAGAGCCAGGTCATCGCTACTGGTCACCGATGGACTACCTATCAGTGGAATATATGGACATATTCAGAATTGAATAAAATAAACAGAGAAACCGGTAATTCCCTGAGAATTAGCATCCCTGGTATACACAAATAGTATCACTGTGCTGTTCACAAAATTTCCCTGTGTGCTGTTCAGAGAAGTTCATTCAGAGTGTTGGGAATCTTTCCCAACACTGTGGGGATTGATAATAAACACAGAATACATTGACAGTAGTTGGTTGCTAGTGCCCTCACGGTTACATATGAGTGTGTGTGGGGTGTGGCGTGTGAGTGCGAGGCCGGGTGTACTTACTGTGTTTTATCTCAGTATTACTCTGTGAGTTAGCATTAGCGGTGGTGTGATCCGGGGTCTGGTTGGACCCGGCATTAACACCGTCTGAGGATGTTTTCTTCTTGCGCAGACCGTTCACCGGCTCGTGGCGACTCCAGCCCCGGGAAAACGTTCTCGCGCGAGAGTTGGGCGAACCTATAGAAGCAAGGGTCCGCCCAACACAGTGCGGTTAGTAGTGGTTGACAGAGGCCCTTGTGAGAGTCACCATGCTGGGCACACGGGTTATGACAGTGATGTCAGTTGGGGTCAGGGAAAAAAGTGGAAATATTTTGTATGTGGATTTTTCTGCCTCAGAGAGACCGGACAATTTTGGATAACATGTCCTTCGGGGACGGCCATGGCATGGAGAGAGGGCTTGTTGGGAGGTCCAAGCCATTGTTTTATTGGCGTAAATGGGGCTAAATCAATACCATCTTTGTTTGAATCAAGGAAAAGAAATTACATATACTGAATATGAAAAAGTGGATTTCCACGGAAAAATGGAAAACTGACATCTCTGTAGTGGAGGCCGTGAGGAAAACAGATGCCACTCAGTCTATCCAAGTAAGTCAAGAATGGCGCGTTTCACTGTCGTGTGGGACAGCGCTTCTTGAAGAGATAAGCTTTGGGCAAAGTCAGACTTATGATTTAGGCTTAGCATTTTGCGCAGGCAACATGTTGGGATGTTTTGTGAATCAAGCAGATGTTTAAACTAGAAAAATTACGAGTACGTACGATTACATTGACAATAATTTCATGGAATTATCATTTTACAATCACATGACTACGCCTTACTGTAACGCATACCAAACTCATTATGCTTTAAGGAAATTACAATTTCTAATACAGCGAAAAAGAAAATAAAAACAAATATTTATCATAAGTATTATCGACACTTGCACTGATCATGCACACACACACACACGTTGATCTTCCAACCATGCTATCGAGATGCGTTTCTCAGAGCATCCATGCTGTCCACGTTGTAGAAAACCTGATGCGGGACTTCAAACTCCAGGGGAACAACTTACCTTGGGGCTTGGTTCTCTGAGGTCGCCTCTTGTCTTTTTGACGTTCTAGAGGAAGGTCATTCAGGTCCAGGTTGTATACCTGTCTCGCCAACACCCTGGTCAGAGTCTCCATAGTTTTCTAATAGATCAAATGAAAGTCACTTTTAATAATTTCTTGTTTTTTATTTGCTTTTTCACATAAAGCACATATACCACCTCCTGTACAATCTTGAAATGACTTTTAATCAATAAGAATATTTCACGACTCTGACTCTTCTATCATACACCTGTCAGATCACAAACTCAGTTGAAGTACCTTCACTTCACTGTTTAATCTAATAAGTACGACTGAAAGATATTTCCATCATATACCTTTAATAGAACAGCCATAATATCTTTTGTGGTCTTGTCAGAAAAGGGCGATATTTGTTTTCTACTGTTATTATCAAGAAATGTCATGGGATTTCATATGATTGTTTATATGGCATGAGTTGTCTTCGTGGAAATGGGGGCTGAGTGATATCAACATAGTAATAGTACTCCAAAGTATTAGAAACCTATGTAACATAAAAAAAAAACCAAGTTTCTCAAAAAGAAAAAGAAATGCAATGCTTCAGAATAGCAGTACTACGAAATATTAGACACCTATGTAACATAAGGAAAAAGAATTTTTTTTAAAAAGGAATCCAGTACTTCAACATGGTAGTGCTGTGAAGTATTAGAAACCTACGTAACATAAGGAAACAAATAAACAAGTTTTCTAAAAAGAAAATAAATTATTATAAAAAAGTGGGTACGTACGGCCCATTCCTTGACGAGCTCGACCCACTGTGTGAGTGAGGAGACGACGTGCAGAAACTGGTCCCACAGCTCAGACGAGATGTACACGTTCAGATTGGCCTTAATCCACGTCACAATCAGCGTCTGTCACAACCAATCACAACGCATCTTACATTCACTGCCTCATTTCCTTGAAGAGTGGATCTTCAATTCATAAGAGTACCAGTAGACCATTCACTGACATAGTCTATACAAGTGGCCCTCCATAAAGTACGTACGCACTGATTGGGGGGGTCATCAATTTCGGAAATTTTGCGTATGCTCCTTCTTTGTTCTTTTCGTATGAGATTTGCTTTATCAATGTTTAAGGTTCACTCACTGACACAGCCTCATTCAGCTATCTTAGAAAATGACGAGACCAAGGCAAAACCGTATGTTACTCCCTTACTTAGATGTTACATTTCATCTATAATGGCCTACTTTTATTCTTGTAGGATAAGAAATAGATACACACTATTTAAGAAAACAAGGGAATAGATACTGAATTAGGTTAAAATGTACTTCTTTGGCAATATGCATTATGTGTAGTGTCGGACCCCTCGGCCGAAGCCAGTCAAATCTTCGATAGGCTTCGAGGCAAAATCCGTTTCTATACGGTCACTCTTATCTGCAGTGTGAAAGCTTGTGTAAAACACCACATTTGCCATGGAACGGCTAGGACCGATATTGAATTGCATATACATTAGACCAATACCCGTTTGCATATCCTTGCTTAGTGGAGGTTACATTATAAAATGTAACTGAGTTTTCTTCTCTGTTATTATATGGGATTATTTTATGGGTAAGAGAAACTTAAGTAATCGATGATTTTTTTGGCTTAACCATGTCAAATCAGTAAAATGGCAGAAAACAGTCGTTTGTATTGTCAATTTAAAAAACAACTTATTTGTCATTATCAACTTTGGAGATATGTGTAGTGTCGGACCCCTCGGCCGAAGCCAGTCAAGTCTTCGATAGGCTTCGAGGCAAAATCCGTTTCTATACGGTCACTCTTATCTGCAGTGTGAAAGCTTGTGTAAAACACTACATCTGCCATGGAAAGGCTAGGACTGATATTGAATTGCATATCCATTGGACCAATACCTATTTGAATATCCTTGCTTAGTGGAGGTTACATTATAAAATGTAACTGAGTTTTCTTCTGTTATTATATGGGATTATTTTATGGGTAAGAGAAACTTAAGTAATCGATGATTTTTTTAGCTTAACCATGTCAAATCAGTAAAATGGCAGAAAACAATCCTTTGTATTGTCAATTTAAAAAACAACTTATTTGTCATTATCAACTTTGGAGATATGTGTAGTGTTGGACCCCTCGGCCGAAGCCAGTCAAGTCTTCGATAGGCTTCGAGGCAAAATCCGTTTCTCTACGGTCACTCTCGACTGCAGTGTGAAAGCTTGTGCAAAACACTACAACTGCCATGGAAAGGCTAGGACCGACTAAATTGCATATTCATTGGACCAATACTTATTTGCATATCCTTGCTTGGTGGAGGTAATATCATATTATCTTACAGAGTTTTCTCCCTTATTGAATTAGTTTATGGGAAAGAATCTATTAAGTAATTAACAATTTATTTCAGCTTAACCATGTCAAATCGGTATAATGGCAGAGAACAGTCATTTAATTGGCAATTAAAAAAAATAGATTACGCAAACCCTCATGTTGTAGAGATAAACCTAGAACTATAATAAATATTCATTCCCAAAGAATATATGGACCATTTTATGTTATGCCCTAGCTATGGTATATATATAAATACATATATACAATATTGACTGGTTTCAGATACAAGCGGTCATATGATGCGAGGAGTTGATGCATAGTAATATCTGAGCCGGGCGAGGATATTGTACAAAGGCAACTCCAAGGGGTATACAACCGCTTTTATCTGAAATCAGTCTATGTTGTATTTATCATCCAGCTTTACCTGACATGCGGCATAGCCATATCAGTTCATTTCAGGTATGCACATTTTTTTCATAGGCACTTTTTTTCAATATTTGCTGGTTTTTGCAGCCAAGAGCATACAACATATCTGCATGCTCCAGTATTTAGAAACACGCTGCCCATGTGTTTTCTATGGAAACTATGTATCAGGTGGATAATAAAACCATGAAGGTAGAGTTAATACAGACCTGGAAAAGGGGCTGGGCGAGGCGCCCTCCCCGGGACTGGTCGCGGTTGGGCGGTGGGGTATCGGTGAGCACCCCGTCAGTGATGTGTAACAACACGAGCAGGAGTTGCTCCCACGACCGCTGGTCCAGCTGGTGGTTGATGACCAGCATGCGGTAAATGTTGAGTACCCTCTTACAGAGGTCCACCTACATAAGATACAAACCAACAATCAGTACAATGTAGCACATTCAAAAATGCAACACTAGCAAACAGATTAATGAGAAGTACAGGGATATATGAGAAGTCTAAGGAAAATTAATGTTTTAACTAATATGTTCATTTACAGAAAGAGACAATGGTTCGAGGCAATTTTAAAAGTCAAAACTATGTTCGACCAAATTTTAAAACAAATATAAAAACAGATAGTATGGTTATAGAAATATACATAAATGCTGACATAATCAGTTATGATGGTCAATAATGGCGCCTGATGAAAACCAACAATTAGCTCTTACGCCGCTGCTGAAAGTACGTCATTTTTGTTGGTAACGCAGCTTTTTTTTATTGTTAATAAAAGCTTTTTCATTGTTGATATATTTATATATTGTATAGAGTATAGTACCAATAAAGAAATTGAATCTGAAAAAAAATTCTCACCTGCTCCTCCAAAAGCCCATCCTTGTCAGAGGGCTCCAGGAGGAAAATGTTGGCGGCGTTGGTGATGAAGACCTGGATGACCTTCTGGATGCCGGCTCGACAGTTGACGGGCCCGGTCACATCCCCTCCGGTGTCACGCGGGGAGTGCGAGCTACGAGGCCGCTGAGTGTGTTCTGGGACCGAGAAGGAACTTCTGTTTGGTGAGGATCCAAGTGAGCCCTACATGAAGAATAAATATAGTTTGAATATTAAATCATTTTAAATTAGAAAAAATGAAATAATCATTTTATAAAAAAAATCAAATATTTAAAAAAAATTATATATTTTAAAAATCTAAATATTTAAGGGGTGGTGAGGGAGGTGAAGGGGTAGCCATAGGATGTAGGGATTGGAGCCAGTCTATAGACTGCATTAGTGGGACGTTACTCTACCCACCCAGACAAGCCTTCAATGGTCCTGAAGACAAGCAGACCGCAGTCAGCTCACAACTAGACTTGGGAGGATGATAAATAACATTGCATATCTTACTTTGGTGAATCACTACATATAAAAAGCAATATGTTCCCCAGAGTAATATATAGGCTTGATACGCACAGTATCTGTTAGAGCTGTCATATTTAATTTCTTTTGATAGCCTATGTAGAGGGCTATTTGTTTTGGTGAGTTTAATGGCAGTGGGTGCGGTGACCTAAGTTGTGTCTGCTCACCGGCTCAGTCCTGGCCTAGCCACTGATATTTAATCTGGTCTGTAGAGGATGGACTTGCTCCACTAATGCAAAGAGGGTGGTGATAAACTTAAGAAATGTCTTCAGGCTCCTTCTTGATCCATCCTTTTTTTTTTAATATTCAAGATTGATAAATAAAAAAATATGACAGAATTCTGAATAAGGGCAGAATTCCCTTAGAGATATGCTATAGCCCGGTGGTTTCTTGGTCTCCCGAAACGAACATGGTTGAGGGGGAATCAAGTGTGTGACATCAGAACTAATGTGGTCTATTAATACCCCCTATGAGATTGAGAGTGGGGGGTCGAACTTTTCGGAATTTTTGCATACATACTTATAGATGGCCCCCGAGCTACTACAACTGCTATCAAACACATAGTACAGTCTGTTTGGTTTTTTTCTTCTTTTGCCATGTTTCTAGCCATGCAACCATATGGGAGCAGGTGTGACATCATCTGATGAGGTCACGCCCACCAGTGTACATGCCATGGTTACGGTGGTTAGGTACAGTTCTAAAACTGTTATTCAAGGTAGCATCAAGTAAAGGTAGCAGACGTTGCCTCGTCTCGAATCCAGTCTGTTTATTTATGGAAGCCCTGTCTTACGACAGATCATATTACGACAGATGAACAAAAAAAGTTGTACCCGGTGTGAGAACTTACCGCGTCGGACACGTTATCCTGTAGTAGCGTGAGGGCCGGGTTGTGTGAGGGTATGTTAACGCCGGCCGGGCTGTCCGGACGGGGCGCCTTGGCCGGGTTCTCGGCGCTGATCGCCGTCACGGGGCCGGGCAGCGGCACCAGGGACAGCGGCTCCTCCTCCTCCACGGGCTCCAGCATGAAGGGAGGGCGGTGGCCGTCCTGCAGCCAGTCCTTGTACACCTGGATGACCCTCCGGATAGCGCCCGAGTGGTTGAACGGGAAGAGCAACGCCTGTGGGAGATAACATACTGTAATGAATACGAGGAGAGGGGAGAAAGGTGCACAAGCGTGTGTTTGGGTAGTTTAACGTCCAATATGTTTTATTAGACTTAGTTTGGGTCTGATCGAATCTATGAGATGAATTCAGGTAGAAATCTGTATATATACGCCAGATTTAGTAAAAATTGTATTTACATTTACTAACATCATCATTAATTTATTTGATTGATATTTGATTTGATTGTTTGGGAAGTTTAACACCCAATATGTTTTATTAGACTTACTTTGGGTTTGATCGGATCTATGAGATGAATTTAGGTAAAAATCTCACTCCAACACATTTACTGAGGTGATTTAACGTCCAATTAACCATTAGAGGTTTTCACCAGACTTCTCAGGGTTCTTTTTCACCACAAGGGTGGTCATTGAATCTAAGTAATAAATTCAGGTAGAATTCTCACCGCTACACTTTTACTGAGGTGAGAGTTCTTCCTATTTCCCACACCACACAGACATAGTAGAAAAAGGATTGGCCTTTGAAATAGCTGTTAATCTACCACTGATGGGAGTGAAGAAGGAAAGTGGCTGCACTGGGACTCCAACCCACAGAGCCTGACAACTTTGGGATTTGTGCATCCATGCTTTATGGATGGCCCCCACTCGAGATCGCTCATTGATTCACTGCAAGGGCTTTCTCCAGAAAGAAGTGAAAACAAAAATTGTTTCCCCATAATTCAAAAATAAAATGTCCATGAGTTGGCCGTACCTGTCTGAAGACCTCGTGGACGATGTTGACGTTCTCGCGGGTGGCGTAGAGCACGCGGCGGACGATGTCGTACTCGGTGACCGTGTGGTCGTCGCTGCACACGCTGGAGCTGGCCGAGTCCTTCTCCGTGTAGGAGCTGGCGGCTGACAGCGTGCTGGCGTTACTGCTGCCCACCACGCGGGCCTCCGTCTCCGCCTCGCCGTGCCCCACCTCGCCGCCGTCCTCCAGCGCCCGCTCAGAGGTCGGCGGACTGCAACACGCGCAACCACCGTCACATCACAGGCGCACCATTTTACAATATATACATTTTTTTCAATTCACCTTAGATGCCCTTTAATAGGGCAATTACTGCTTTTAATTCATTGAAAAAGATGGATGATAAATAGTTCAATTTGGAAAGACGTTGTAAAATGCGCATATGTTACAAATCACTAAGATGGTTAAACCGTATTATCTACTGTCTTTAAAAAAACACACACAAAAACACTCATTTCTAATCCTACATGCTTTCGGAGAATGTGCGCCATTTCTATTTATCCATATGTGGTTTGACCAAGGAAGGTATACAGAGTGTAGTATTACATACTTGAGGAGTGGCTGAGAGTCTGGCTTCTTGGTGAAGGTGGCCATCCACCGTACGACTGCCTCCTGACACATGGCTAAGGTGAGCGGCCGCCGCCCACTCTCCAGCTCGTCCAGGCTGCGAGGCTGCGGCAAGTCTGAAAAGATCAGCTCACTGATTACAGCAGTGATACCAGTGACGTTTAACCCTTTCAGCACGCATGATGCCTGGAGACATCACCGCACTAAAGACACATGATGCATGGAGGCATCACCGCACTAAAGACACATGATGCATGGAGGCATCATCGCACTAAAGACACATGATGCATGGAGGCATCACCGCACTAAAGACACATGATGCATGGAGGCATCACCGCACTAAAGACACATGATGCATGGAGGCATCACTGCACTAAAGATGCATGATGCATGGAGGCATCACCGCACTAAAGATGCATGATGCATGGAGGCATCACCGCACTAAAGACGCATGATGAGGCATCACCGCACTAAAGATGTATGATGCCTGGATGCATCACCGCACTAAAGATGCATGATGCATGGAGGCATCACCGCACTAAAGATGCATGATGCATGGAGGCATCACCGCACTAAAGATGCATGATGCATGGAGGCATCACCGCACTACAGACACATGATGCATAGAGGCATCACCGCACTACAGACACATGATGCATGGAGGCATCACTGCAGAAAGAATGCATGATGCCTGGAGGCATCACCACAGTAAAGACACATGATGCCTGGAGGCATCACCGCAGTAAAGACACATGATGCATGGAGGCATCACTGCAGTAAAGACACATGATACATGGAGGCATCACCGCAGTAAAGATGCATGATGCCTGGAGGCACCACCGCAGTTAAGATGCATACTTTTTTTTTTTTTTTTTTTTTTTATAAATGTCTTTATTGCCTTCGATCATTACAATCGTTCTTCCTTACAATAGTAGACAACGATGATTTGATGATGACATCAACAATACATGTAGTATGGTATTTACAATGAGACTTACAACCAATATTTCTTTAATACACTCTGTACTGTCAGGGATATAGTTTACTATAATAATTTATATACTCACTTATTAGAACCGTTACAATGATGATATTACTTACTCTATCCCCTACTCTCGTAAATCTGAATAATATACACTGAGCGACATATAGGTAGTAATATAGTACGAACATAATAAAGATATTGATTAGCTTGTTAATTAACCTGTTATTTTCTGAATCACCCCTTACTGACTTGAGGTATCGACAGGTTTACGATTGAGGAACTAATCGTTCAGTTCTCAATTAGTAGATGTACATTAGGCTTTATGTAAATCTTATTAAATGTAGTATTAGGTCCTTCAGGTGGAAGCATTACATTGTTGCAGCCTGATAAAGGAATTCAAGAACATATTTCTTGATCAGTTCAATGAGGAATAGGCTTAATACGAGATAGTTCATGAGTATCTGTTGATCAAGTAAAATGTAACGTACCTAGACAAGGGTCGTAGATTGTGGTGTTTTTGAAGTCTGGGAAGATGTTGTGAAGGTAGTACTGTTTGAATTTATTGAAGAGGAATGTAAAACTAAACTCGTGCATCTCCTTGGCGGCCCACTCTATCTTGTTAACCTGCAATGGACATATTTGTTAAGTTATCTGAATTGAGAACCAACATCAAATACAGGCCCTGTTAGTAATTTTTTGTTCTTTTTTTAATTGACCTTTTTCCACAGGCCGGTGTCGCACCATGCCTACTAGGTTACGCAATGCCTGCAGCCAAACAACACCCTGGCAACTATTCTTTAGCATTGAATCACTGAGTGTCAGAGCGTAATACATTCATAATACTCGTGTATATTATTTCCAGAAAAATAACAGCGATTACATCGTATTCTATGGTATTCCCGCGACAATTTGATGTGTCATACATGCATATCACCTCAATGATACTTTAGATATACCTTAGATAACACAGGGACACCGAAAGTGGATATACACTAATACATTGGCAAACCTAGCTATAATATGTTTATCTTTTTCCAAAGTGACAGTGGGAAAAGTTCCTTTCCCATTTCAAGGTAACATCGAGCTGGAGATAGACCTATTTCAGTCTTGTCCACAATATATTCATAATCAATTTCTTTTTATTATGACTGTAAGAGTCTCCTTATATCTTTGAATTCTGAACCGATAACGAATCTGTATAATTGTAATACATTCGCCAGCGCTCGTGCTTTACTACGCGTCAACCCTCATGGTTTGCGACTGCCTGTCCACAAAAACATCGTTTATTGTCTATTTATACTACCCCTAATATAAAATCCCATAGGCTTAACATTGAGTTTCCGTATGCCACGCTGACTGGCATATGGAGTATCATATGCCACTAGTGAAGTCACTCTGCCAAACTCCAGTCGTGGCATATGGCGGCCAAGATTAAAACTCATCCAGTTTTACGATATTATAAGGTGGGTAATAAATCACCCTCACAACACTGAAGGTTAGAAGACCTACCTCTGAGACCATGATCATGAGGAGAGACTCGAGAAGCCACTTGGTCATGTCGTCAGGTTGCTTGTCCCCGGACTGTGCCGGCAGCATGGCACAAATCTCTACGGCCGTCACCCGATCCGCTGGGAACAAGCATAATACACGATATACAATGAACTCTCGTAAACACCGTCAGCAGCGCATTCGTGGTCCATGCCTGCCTTCGTCATAGAACCAGAGATTTGATGTCCCTGTATATTTTGTGTATGAGAAATAGGTACTAGGTATTATCCTACCCATCATATAAATCCCAATAGACTTAACATGGTGTGACTGTATGCCATGGTTATGCCATAAAATATTTATATGGCGACATATGAAGGTAAAATCATGTGATGGGGTAGGATAAAACCAAAACATCACTCAATTTCATTTGATTGTTTAAATGCCGTTCATTGTCTTCCGCTACAGATATCACTCAGCTCTGCTTCGTGATATCATTTAACGAATGTAAGCAATCATATGAAATTTTGTTATATTTCATTATATTACTTGGAGAATAAACTAAATAACGTGAACAAGGTTTATAAAGATGCTGATAGTCTAGTAAAAAATGAAAATGACTTCAGAAAAAAATGTTCATTAGTATCAATGCTAGAAAAGGTTTATGTTCTTTTCCTCCTATTAGAAAAAAATCGAAAAGATTTTTGCAGGGATGAAAATCATGACTGAGGAAAATATGGGAAATTCAATCCCGTTATCAAAAAGAAGCATCTATAAAAATATTTTGGAACAAAATGGCATTGAATTGAGATATTTTCATCATATCTATGGTGTGGCCAACAAGTCGACAGGGGGATAGCTACAACTGAACGCCGAGAGTGCTGCCATAGTACATGAAATATCAGAATTCCATCGTTTATCAGAAAACTTGAATCCCTGTTTCTGCGAAATGCAGAAGAAACCTAGTAGAAATCTATCCATTTTTGAAGTGCAACACTTAAAATTCTTGAGATAATGAAGTATGACCTTTAGGGCCCTAACTTGTCTAGTCAACTTACTATCTGATTTTTTTTGGATTTCTTTTTTTGGAGACACCATAGCAACCTGGTTCTAAAGTGACAGGAAGTTGTCATTATCAAGGTAGCATCGGCTTGTTACAGAGATGTTATAGCCACGTCTTACAAATTTGACTTACTATCTGAGAAGTTGTTGACCGTGAAGATGTCCATATCGAGGCCTTCGTCTGACCCCAGTTTCGGCACCAGACTGGCGTAGGTGCGGTGACACTCCTCAGTGGCGTTATCCATGAGCACCTGGTACCAGATCAGGAACAGCCGCATCCCCTCTCGACGTAACTGAACGTGAAGGAAACAAAGGATAATTTTTAGTTTTTATATTCTACTGAAAAAGTACACCAGTATCTTTGACATGGCTTGTCCAGCGAGGGCAAGACTGTGTGTCACGGCACCTTTAACTTGACGCCTAAAGAGACACCTGTTGAAACCACGTTTTCTTTGTAAGCCACAACGATAACATAAAAGTTGCCCGTAAATGTTGACATCCAGATCAACTGCTTAGCATCTCACTGCAAAACGCCACTTTCATAGCGATGCTGACATTGACATCACGTCACCAAGCGAAAATACGATGATAGCCCAGCAGACTTCACTCAAAACCGGCATTCACAAGGTTGCGTCAGCGGTGAAATGATCGGCCTAGCTTTGTATTGCCATTCCGAATCAAGGAATAATGCAACGGTATGTCTTACACAAAGTATAGTTTAAGCACACACAGCGATATTTAAAAAAAAACATATCTCAATGTTTTTTTCTTATTTCTTTTAACGAATTTCAAACCACACTCGTTTGCCTCCTATAGATTTGCATGGAAAAGTGGAAAACTGGCATCTCCGAATTAATTAAGCTATTTACTTGATAATGAAAAAGAGTAGACGATAAAGTAAGTATCATTAACCCCATGTGATTATCAATTCTACGAATGGTAGAAGCCATTCTGCAAGCAAATATGAGAAAAGTATCGGGAGAATCCACCAACGCTATCCATTTCCGTAACATTCCTTCCCCATTAGATTAGGAGCTTTCAGGTGTTCCAGGCTCGAGCTGAGAAATTCCCGGTGGCCGACATTTTAGGTAACAGCTTTTCAGATTTTAGACACTTGCTCGACCTCACTCTGTCAAATCTCGAAGTGGTAGGGGAGATCACCTCGAGCATTGGGGTAGGGGGTTCAAATCCCGGTTGGGTGATACCAAAGACTTACACAAATAGGGTACCCACTGCTTCAGCTTAACACCCACCATTGGAATGAGGAGTGAGTAGGGGACTTGTGCTTGAATGGAAGAATGGCTGCATCGCCGTATTCGGTGATTATAAACAAAATATTCGCTTGATAAGAATTGCTTTAAAAATATATATGTATGTACACTTATATGGAATTGAAGTGTCTTAATGATTCAACAATGTATTCTCCATTACTATATACCCATACCGTATATATACACAATATTACCATGATTTCGATCTGAGTGTCCGTATTCTCCGCGTAGTTGACGCGTAGTATTGCGTAGCGTCAACTACAAGGAGAATACGGCCACACAGATCGAAATTATGGTAATGTTGTATTTATTACTCACTTATTTTTAGATTTAAGCAATAAATATGATACTTTTCAACGTAATTAAGAAGTTATGTTTGAGACTACTTTCATCTAAAAAATCTGTATCCTCCTAGGAGGGTACGGAGCTCCGTATCCTCCTCAGTAGCGATCTGTAATCTCCATAGGCTTAGTATGGAGACTCCGTATCAGGTGGGTAATAAACTGTAAATACGCACCGTTTCGGCATATGACGTCAAAAATACTGTACAGACCGCTGGTACGTACACTAAAATACGGACCACCTTGCCATACACGTTTATTAAAAAATTGGTTGTTAAGCCAAATTAAATTGATTTTTTTTTAATTTCGGGTATATAGTAAATATATAACGTCCAACCATGCTTGTACAAGTCACAGAACTCGATGATAATTTACCGTTTGTACGGAACTCGGCATAAATGCCTCGGTCTGTACAAACCGTAAATTACCATCTCGTTCTGTGAATTGTACAGCATGGTCAGGACGTTCTATATGAATACCTGTATGCTAAATAATTGTACATCAGTTCTCCAACTCCCACCACCATCCTTGCCTTGTACTCAATTACATCACAAACCTAGTGAAGTTGTTCTAACAGGAAAAGATTTTTTTTTTTTTTTCAGGAAAAGAATTCCAGGAGATAAACGAGGCTTTTGACTTGTTGGCGGCACCGTGTGATGAAAGGCCCGGGTAATGGCTACTTGCGGCGTGGTAATTGGCCAGACATTCTTTGTTGCGTGATACCAAGAGGCGGACCTCCAGACGTGTCAGTGTCCTGAGAACGCCACTAAAAGCCAATCTAGCCACTCGGCCCCCAATCAGGAAATGGCCACGTCGACGGTGGCTCCCCTAGAGGCGGAGGGCCGTGTCGCAGGATGGACGTCGCCGCTCTTGATCTCATTAGTGAACGGACGGGTCTGAGTGTATGTGTGTGGTCTGATAGGCAGGGGCGGGGCTGGGGGACGGCGGGGGTGATGTGTTGCTAAGCCTGGCACCAGAAAAATGGTCATTGCGAGCGTTATGCTAGGTTTACATTGGGCTTCGGCAGCCCCGCAGGCCACATTTCGCTGAATCGTGGAGCTCCATTGCAGATGCCCCCCGGAAGCATACATTTTCATATACACTAAGGCCCCGGCGGCCCCGGTTTAGGGACGTTAAGGGGTCTGTCTTGTACGTGGTTCCTGGATGGCCAGTTGTGGTCAGTCACATCCCTCACGTTTTGTCAACGGTGCCCTTTTCGGCTGCCTACGTTTGGTCACGTTCGGTCATGTTCAGTTACGTTTTGTGACGTTCATCACGTCTCACATGGGCCCGGTACATTTCTCATTAGCACTGTGGCTGCCGGAGCAAATCATCTTGTCAGTTCAAAATTCTTCCCTAGCGCCCACGGCAACCAAGTTGAGCTACGTTTGCCAATGCCGTCCTGTGACGTTGTCTTACGTTGGCTTACATTTTTTTACATTCCTCCTAGTTTTACCACCGTCCGTCTACGGCGGCCCAAAACGTGACTGCTGGGACCAGTGTAAAGCTAGCATTATGGAATGCCTAGTTAGCAGTGATCAACGACTGCCGATCACCCCGTCTATACCTACATCGTGCTGTTCCTGCTCATGCCACACCAGTATGAGCAGGACCATACACACAAATATATATATGGCATATATATATATGGCATATACATATATATATATATATATATATATGAATAGGCATATATATATGAATAAATATGTGCCAGTTAGGTTAAACACATGTAGATTGTGAAAATCATATAGCTGACCTAAAATGTTTTCAACCCCATCAACTGACTGAGCACACACTGTTGGGTATTTATTACACGCAAAAATAAATGAACATTTCTCTATGTCGGGAATTTGTTATAAAAATCAAAAACTTATGCAGATTTTGTCCACAGGTGTGACGCACTTGCACAAAGACCGTGATATAAATAGATGGGCAGCAATTGAGAAGAAATAGCGCCGAGCAATATGACAAATCTATAAATGGCTACTTCAAATGGCTGCTTTAAATTGTTCATGGTCGGGACGGGTAATAAATAAGGACGGGTATAACACGAGGGGACGGGCTGATTTTAGTCCGAATCCACATTTGATTATTTGATCAAGTGATATGACACATCATCCCTAATCTGATTATTCGTTTTACATATAAATGTTAAATATTATATTGTAAGTATAATCTGTGAAAATTCTTTTTTTTATCTATTATTTCTTGGTGAATCAATGCTATTGTAAACATTCATAAAAATCATAAATTATGCCATCATTCACCTTATACTGGAGAATGCCTCAAAGCAGAATTTGCCCTACACTGGGGAATGCCTCAACGCATCATTCGTCCAACACTAGGAAATGCCTCAAAGCAGTATTCGCCCTACACTGGCGAATGCCCCAAGGCATCATTCACCCTACATTGGGGAATGCCTCAAAGCATCATTCGTCCAACACTGGGGATTGCCTCAAAGCAGTATTCGCCTTACACTGGCGAATGCCACAAGGCATCATTCACCCTACACTGGAGAATGACTCAAAGCATTATTCGCCCTACACCGGAGAATGCCTCAAGGCATTATTTGCTGTACACTGGGGAATGCCTCAAGGCATCATTCGCCCTATGCTGGAGAATGCCACAAGTTATTATTCACCCTACACTGGGGAATGCCTCAATGCATTATTCGCCCTACACTGTGGAATGCCTCAAAGCAGTATTCGCCCTACACCAGGGAATGCCTCAAGGCATCATCCGGCCTGACTGGGTTAACTGTGGGTGCATTTATTTGCATGGTTCTGTGAGAGTATCGGTTCGGCATGGCGACAGGCGGAGGTCTCAGGTCCTCCAGGTCATCCTGGGTGTCTCTGCGTGTGTCGCCAGTGCTGTGATGGAGGAGCCGTGTATTTACTATCTTTAGTAATGACTCACGGCTGGCCTGACGTACATGGCGAGACGGTGGTGTGTCGGGGTGTGTGCCGGGGGCGCGCCGCCCGCCGCCCGCCCGCCCGCCCCCCGCCCTCCAGGCCTGGGGACCGCCACCCTCCAGCCCCGCCCAGAGGAGGTGTGAAGCGCAGCGCCCCCTATACCGACCTGAAACATATATACAATCGCGACAGCCTCAGGTAGCCACTTTCAATCTGACATCGATAGGGAAAGCATGGTGTGCGGTGGTGGTTGGCAGCAGTAAGAGAGGTGGGTAGGACCCAGGGACTGGGGCCAGTCTAGCCCTAGTCGAGTAACCTTGACTGCCTAGTGGACAGCCTTCACAATCAGACCCTCTAGGACTAGTCTTGCCCAAGCCTAACAATACTTGTGAGAAATAAGGCATTATTCCACAACGAAAAACAGGCATAAAACTTAGAGCTCTATTGAGCTCTATTGTGGTTTGAATTAGATTAGATATAACTCTATCAATATCTGAAAAGATTTTTGATAGAGCTCTTATAGTTTGTATGTATTAGCTCTTACTAGGTAGCCTATTTTTCCTATACTTTAGCATAGGAATCTTCATCAGCTGTCATTTGAGACCATACCAAAACGAAAGGGGGCGCTGCGCTTCACACCTCCTCTGAGCCCCGCCCTCACCTCCGAGACCGGCCTGACTGATAAAATATTGACCAGCCGGCTACTACTACGACTACTTCTACTATGTCGGTTATCTAGGAAAGCCGTGCGACACGTATGCGTGTGATTATCATATACAGAAACTGGGGCCTGTTTAATAATCTAGGATAGTACATAAAGAGCCGTTTCTGTACCTCATGCAACGGTTGTTGTTTATTGATATTTAAGGTTGTTCGCTAAGACAGCATAAGGTCGTCCATAATACCTATAGTCTATATGTGTTGAATATCGTCGCTGGATCTCTATTGCATGCGGAAAAGACGTACGATCCTAGATTATTAAACAGACTGCTGGCTTATTTTATCATATGCCGAAAATATGTGGTGAAACATACATTCTCAATGAGTACTCTGTCTACGAAGAAAGTAGTTCCTACGGCGAGTAAGAATATACAGGTACGGCCAGGAACCTATCTGCCTTAACACTGCTCAATAAAAGTATGCTGTGCTGTAGTGAGATTGGCAAAGGTGACCAGTGTGCATGGATAATATCCTGAAAAATTCTACTTGTGAACAACTTTTCAAATCGCTGAAGGAGTCACAACTTTTCAGGTTTTCTGGATTTTCTTGTTTTTGTTTTGGAGTCTCCAATGCCCTCAATCCCGCCAAATGACCTATTCACTCAGACCATAGCCTGCTTTCACATCGACTGCACTCCACTCAAAATTATTTTTTCTCATATTATGCCCGCTAGAGCAACCATTCCATTATTAAAGCGGCCACTTTAGGCAGATCTTTATCATCTCGAAGAGGCTTTTCGGTGCATTATTTTTATTATCCACTTAATAAGGAGTCTCAATACTAAACCTATGGTGGCTACAGATCGCTACGGAGTAGAACATGGAAAGACTATTCTACTGAGTAGAATACGGGAAAAAGTGCGAAGTAGTGCGTGGCAATATCGGCGGCTATTCTTTCTTTCTTTTGATACCTTATATTTGAATATAACCATGATTTCAATCTGTGTGGTCGTATTCTCCTTGTGCTTGACACTACGCAATACTCCTCCCTATCACTCGGAGTATTACTGCGCGTCAACTACGCAGAGAATACGACCACACAGATCAAAATCATGGTAATATTAAGTAGGTCTTTATGAATTACTAGGGCAAAGCAGTCTCTAAAGCTTGACTAGTCTAAGAGAATATTTTAAAAGGTAGTGGCAACATTACGACAGTTAACTCGCTAAAAGATGGGTGAAAATCTCCACCGCAATCTTTTAGTCACATGTACGCAATACTCTTCGCTATCGCTTGGAGTAGATAGCTACGCAGAGAATACGGCCACTCAGATCAAAGTCATGGTAATATGGTGATCCACAAATGTTCACTAAGTATCCTAACACCAATGGCATTTCATAATACTGGAGGTGCTAACAATCTTAACCAACACTGCAACGAATACGACAATTTTACTCCACAAGGCTAAAAGAAATCGACACAGACGCAGTGGTCCAATAAAACAACTGGTGTTGGGTGTGGAGTGAGGCGTTGGAGACTGACCAGGTATGCTGTCCATGCCTATGTAAATGGACATTGGACAGATATCCAAAAAACAGTCGTCTGACCTTCACTGAAACATCAGTACTTCCCCCACATCGGCACACACACAGACAGTGACCATATAGGGCACAGAGTGATTGTTAGTTCAGCCGGTGTTTAGGTGAAGAGTTAGGGTTAGAGATAGGGTAAGGCTAGGATAGGGTTAAGGATAGGGTTTTCTCTTTGTTTTCTTCCCACTAGAAGACAAAATTTGAACCCAAGATCACATAATTCCTACTATTAAAGTAAAGTATGTATCCACAGTTGTATTGATAAGATACAAGAGTTTCGATTCTTTAAAACAGGCCGAGTTCTTCTATTGGGCCGAGTTCATTGCGGGTTGAGTTTTTAACGGGATGAGTTCGTTACGGGTCGAGTTCTTATAACAGCTCGAGTTCGTTACAGGTCAAGTTCGTTTTGGGTCGAGTTCTCCAACTCTATAAGTCACTGCTATAATTGTACCAAAATGTGACTCCAGTATAAATAAACGGCTTTTTTTTTTAAATCGTCTGACCTTCAGTGAAACATCCCCCCAAAACACAGACAGACAGACACAGAGCATATACTGCGTCGTGGTGCTCATGTCCAGGTTGTGCCAGCAGGTGTCACCACTGGTCAGGGGGATGCTGGGTGTGGTGCTGCGGTCAGGCAGGGTACACGGAGGACGTCTGCTCTATGGGTGCCACAAGAGTTCAGGCACGGTGAGGGACCGGTAAATAATGAAGGCCATCAGCCAGGTATCGACGGCCGCTTTAACGACCACCCGCCCAGCACTAAACACGTGATGGCCATTAGTACCTGCAGCAATGTCCACACTAGACTTGCTCAAGTCTTTGATTATGAACATTCATTAAATGATTAATCCCAATCAGAATAAAGTTCATCAAAGTACGTATCCTTCTCTGACTGGCCCATGAATCAAAGACTTGTCCACTATGAACAGAATCTCCTGTTTATGGCCCCAAGCCACTCCCTGTAACCCTATACAGTGAAACCCCTCTTAAGGGGACACCCTCCGTTCCGGGCCAAGTGTCCCCTTAAGCGGGGTGTCCCCTTAAGCGGGGTGTCCCCTTAAGCGGGGTGTCCCCTTAAGCGGGGTTTTCAGTCTGCCAATGGTTATACAATAGAGAATACCTACATAAAGGAAGGAAACGATGGTTATTAGGTTAAAGGTTTATTAATAACAAATAAATAAGCAAATAAATATAAATTATACAATATAAATGAATATAAATGTACAAAAAATAAAAAAATGAAAAATAGAGGTGGAAGATGGATATGCCTTCCTTGTGAAATTCGCTCCTTTTTATACCCCCAGGCAATGTCCAGGGATGAAAGTTTTCCGACAAATTACGGAATTCCGACATTTTATATGCATTGCCAACATTCGTAGTATTGGAATATATATCGTATGATAGTAATTCTGTTCGAAAATAAAGATATGAATTATTATTTCTTTATATGTGTTTAAATTTCCGATTTTGTCCTTAGTCCCTTCATTCCTGAATGTCCCCCCCCCCCCCCCCCCCCCCGGTAACTTCTGAGGGAAATCAGCAGTCCTATAAGGGACTCACCGTGAGCCGCCCAGAGCCGCGACGGCTCACTGAATACCGCACCTTCAAAGCCCCCTGCCCGCCCTGAACCGCTCACCGCTAACCTGTTAACGGGCCTCTTACCTGACACCTTCAGTGGGTGCGAACCTCACTGGTACTAATATCCACTCACTGTGGCCCGCCCAGACCCGCTAGAGATGTGGTTATTAACATGAAAGAAACACACTCCGGCCGCCCGGGCCCGCACGGGAATGCTCAGTCTACTGTTCTGTCTGTCCCGTACAAACCGGCACCATAAACTTGGATTTTCAGTGTTTTTGATATGATGTCCCTCCAAACTGTCCCCTTAAGCGGGGTTTTTAAGCATTTCTGTACCGAAAAACTGTTCCCTAAAGCGGGGTGTCCCCTTAAGCGGGGTTAAAATAAACTCTTAATAGTGGGGAAAATTTCCGTTCCGAGCAAATTGTCCCCTGAAGCGGGGTGTCCCCTTAAGCGGGGTGTCCCGGAAGAGGGGTTTTACTGTACTACCTCCTACCCCTCCCCCCTCCCCTCCTCCAATTCCCTCGCCGCCTGTGTTTTCATAGCAATAAATTTAGCCTGCTCCTGACTGTGACCCGATTAAGATCAAATTGAGAGGGTATCAATCTCCCAGCAGATACCCTCACCAGTAGCCAGGATATCTGTATGGAGAGTGTTGGGAATACTGGCGCTAAACAGCGCCAAAAATCCAACACCGATTGTACCAGTCCCTGTATCCCAGCGAGGAGGGTAGTCATGGAATGCAGGGACTGGAGTCAGTCTATGTCCACACGTGCCTTTATGTGTCCCAGTGTGTGTCTGGTGGTGAGGCGGGCAACTGACTAGAGCGACGTGCATACTGGATAGGGGCTCTCCATAAAGTACGTCCGCAGAATTTCTGAAATTTTGGACCCGCTACCCCCACTCCCAATGTCGTACGCAATAGAACAAAGAAGGAGCATACCCAAAATGTCCAAAATTGTTGACCCAACCCCCTCAGTCCATAGGTACTTTATGGATGGTCACATCCATGCTTTCCTCTAACTGCAAGGGCAATCATATTGGCAGATAGAGCTCTTACCAAGTTAAGGGCTGATTCCACGGAGACAATTTATTTTGCCTAGCATGGTCAGGCAATGTCTTGCAGCACTTGGCTGCATCTTGCTTGATCATGCTAAATCTTGTAAGATCACTGTGTGTGGAGCCCCTATTATCGCTCAAAGGGGGCTATTCCACCAAAGCGATTCAAACAGATATTGTCACATTGAATACATTACAATATGTGAGCTTCCTCTTAGAGGTCCAGGAACGATTGTTCGGGTGAGGATTCGGCCTGGTGGAACACCCCCTTAAAATGGTGGAATCAGCACTGACCTTGTTTTATATCATTTGTTTTACCAAAAGGTGTTATATGATAAATCATGGGTATATTCCCTAAAAGTTTTATATTTATCGATCCATTATTTCTAAATAAAACAATGAAATCATAACCCTGATGATTTCTTCCTTTGGAATAGTCTCAAACAATATTTTCATATTGTTACTATTTTTCAAGTACTTTCTTCTATTTTCTTGTACCCTTTGACAGTTGGCAGAACACTGAACGATACGAGCTCACTAGGTGAGTAGGAGGAGGAGCGGTTAGCAGGCGACACGAGGTCAAACTGCCCGTTTACAGCACACCGCATGACACAGGTGATCTAATCACTAGTCCAGCCCCGCGCTCTCCCACCTGGTCACCAACAGGTGGCCCACCTCTGACCTGTGTGACCTGACCCCTGTGACCTGACCCCTGTGACCTGACCCAGACAGAGAGAAGCTTCATGTACTCAGTTGTAAGCTATCACCAGAGGCCTGGCTTCAATAGACCACACAGAAAAAGATACACAACACTTTGCTGAATGGGGGGGGGGGGGGGGTTTACAGGACACTGTGTTGAATAAGGGGGGATACACAATACTGTGCTGAATAAGAATAAGGGGGGAGGGTTACAGTACACTGTGCTGAATAATTAGTAGAAACCAAACAAGAGTTAGCCTTGTCAATGTTTATGCCACGATGGCCAGGTCGTGTATTACTACCCGAGGCGTTAGCCGAGTGTAGTGAGTAGCAGACCTGACCAGAGTGGTATAAACATTGACAAGGCTAACTCGAGATCGGTTTTGTATTTATCCTACCCCATCTCACCGATATACAGAGACAATTTTGTAATTATCCATGTTAGTAGCGTGTTGACACTCAGTGGCGGATGGCCACATTTATCGATTGCTGCCTGAACTACTTTCGTTATCTGGTCCCTGATTGCTCCGTTTTTTTTAATTCACCTAGGTGCATAAATAACACTTTATTCAACGCTCTGTCAAATACATTGAGTCAATGATAATGCTATGGCGTTTTTTTATTAGGGGTAGGATAAGGGGGGTGGGGTACATGACACTGCTGAATAAGGGGGGGGGGGGGTACAGGACACTACTGAATAAAGGGGGGGGGGGGTTACAGGACACTGCTGAATAAAGGGGGGGGGGTACAGGACACTGCTGAATAAAAGGGGGGGTACAGGACACTGCTGAATAAAGGGGGGGGGGGTACAGGACACTGCTGAATAAGTGGGGGGGGGGGGGGTGTTACACAACACCGTGCTGAATGGATTGATTGTTTGTCTTTGAAGGTACATAGGGACAATCAAAGATTTTCACTTTTGTAGACTTCTTGCAGTCAACTATTGTAATTGTTTTCATCAATTCTATAAACTATTCAAAGAAATGTCTCTTTCAAAAACCTGATAACATCTTTCTTTTGAATATTCTCTAACAACATTATTGTGTTGTTACTATTTTTCAAGTATTTTCTTCCACTTCGTTGTTCCTTTTGACAGTTCAACATCTATAGGCACAATGCATGTTTGACACAATGGGGGAGGGGGAGGATTCTCCTTTGAGGAGGTATTCGTGTGTAAGTCTGGGGTGACCTTTTCCCAGACGGGTCAACTTCACTTGTTCACTGTGACTCAGACCTCACAGTTTCTGTTCCCACTCACGGTTGAATGCACGGTGTGCAGATTGTTTCTTATTTCCTCGTTCCAGTCCGATTGACATATGTATAAAACACCATGCTGAAAAAAGGGGTCGGAGGAGTATAGGGCACAGAGTGATTGCTAGTTCTGCCATCATCCGCCAGGAAATTGTACGATAACATCACTGTAGTCGGGGGATGACCACTGCCATCAGTTGTTATAATCTATAGATATTATTAAGACAAAGTGATTTGGACAAAAAAACTGCCGTTCCTTCCGTCCCGTTGTGATCCGGGATGGCCGGTTGGGTAAACACTTTTTTATTATTGAGACGAAGCTATAAATCCTCCATGGCAACCCCATCAAAATATTTTGGATAAAATCCATTGATATTTGGGGTCCCACCACCTGGTGTTTTGGATGGCGTCGGATGGCAGCCTCCATAGCACAATAGCTATGTGCCCTATACAATTCCATGCAGAAATGAGGGGGGGGGGGGCGGGCTTATAACCAGCATACAATGTGCCCATACCCCGGCCTTGTGTAGGAGGAGCGAGTGCTTGGTGAGTGTGGGGGGGGGGGGGGGGGCGGGTGGCGGGCTGTCCTCGGTTGCGGCATGATTCATGGCTGCTCATCGGATTCAGGACGCATACACCTGGCAAAGACCCCAGTTCACCACCTCACAATACGGATCTCTTTTACAGCCCCCCCCCCCCCCCGTCTCCCCGCGACACAGGTCCGTCTGCGCCACCCTAGACTAGCTCCAGTCCCCGTCTCCTATGTCCACCCCCTCGACCTACTCCACCCCTCCTTGCCGGAACCAGTCACGCTGCAACATACTTCATCTAAATTTTGTTTAATCGTGAATATCCATAATCAAAGACTTGAACAAGTCTAGCACCACCTCCACAAGGTCAGCCCGGCGGCTCTGCCCTCCAGAAAAACCCTTACACACCTGGCACAACGACCTTTCAAGCTGTCAACAGGCAACCGTCCCTTCTGTACAACTTTCTCCCCTTTTTTTCTACAAGACCTGCGTATGTCATGAACACTTAAATACAACCGATAGGTTCATATATCAAAATACAGAAAAGAACTGCCTGGTTGTATCTCAGATAACCTTGTAACAGGAAGCATCATACATTCCTTTCCACTGTTTTTCACTCCATCAGTCAAAGTTCAGCATATTTTTGTCTATATTGACCTATTAGATGTAAGTATTGGGTTCCCATAAGGTTAGACTTTTTTATTTTAATCAACAATTTTATGACAAATCACGTTCACCAGTGTCCTGGCGATCCTCCACGCGAGGGACTCGACTAGACGATCACAACACTTTTATACCAACTTCTTTCGGTAATTTTTGGAAGGATTTTCAGACTTGCCATGCCAATAATATTCATGAAAGAAATATTGCGACCCACACTGAGTTATTGGGTTTGTATTTTTTTTCCTTTTTGTCTATTAGGACACAATTCAACAAGGTTGTTGGTTTTCAATTATGGCCCTACAATTTTTTTTTTCAGAAAGGTATAACTGACAGACCGTTACCCACAGAAGACAACCGCAGATCGCCTTGATATGGCCTGGCTATTGCTACCGAGGAAAACACCACCAATCAATACAATCACAGACGACAACTAAGGCCACTAAAATAAAACACTTGTTTCTCATCACCGCGCGCATCTGCAAAAACGATTTTAGAAGATTTTGTTGTTGTTGTTTTTGTGTTAAAATAAGATGAACCTCGATAGAAATTATGAAATATATGTGTATTTGGTATCAAATTAAAGCTCCTCATGCCAGGGATGCTTTCAATGTATAAGCAGTATAAATCTGAAAACCCCGCGTACACAGACACCCTGCACAAGCGGACATTTTGGCCTGGAACGGAGGGTGACCGCTTATGCAGGGTTTTACTGTATGTCTAAAGCCCATTTCATGACACTTTTAAGCCATCTTTGATCCAGCAAAAAAACAAAAAAACAAAAACGCCCTGGTCATATTTTTCATGGCTTGGTGATGAGAAACAAGGTTTTTTTTTAGTGGCCTAATAGACAGCTGCCTGCAGAACAAAACCCACCAACCACTGGCTGGTAGCAAGGAGCCTAAAGTCAACTGATCAAAACACCACTACGTGAGTCACTAGCTATGACCACTCACTAAGTATGATAACACAACAACCAATATAAAGATACCCATGCCAGCAAAGCATAATTCAGGGGCCTGTTTAATAATCAAGGCTCGTACATGAAGACCCTTTTCGGTATGCCAAAGTGACCCAGGGACGATGTGGGTCAACTTTCTTCAACACCTAGCAAACAGACTTGAATATCATTAAACGATAACCTTTGTACGAGTTACAGAAAAGGGTCTTCATGTACGATCCTAGGTTATTAAACAGGCACCAGGTTCCTACTGCCAAAGATTGTGATATAAACCAAAAATATAATCTACTTGTAGAGACAACGAAAAACCCAGAACCTGTGGAAGCCCATAAATGAAACCCCACACATCAAAGTATACAGAACACAAATCTAACAGAACTGAGACACCCTATAAATATAATTATCCTTCCAAAATATCTGTACCCACAAAAGCACATTTACCGGCCAATTCTCACACATCGTAACCGGTTGAATGGAAACCCTACATAAATACCCGCACATAAAGCTGCCCGTCTGATTTACAACCCACAAGGGCCAACCCATGGCTGAGAGGTGAGGTGGCGGCGGCTCTGCTTGACGCTGACCTACTAGACTCCCTCTCCTGTCACAAGGTAGGCGTGTTTGCCGAAAGGCTGAGTGACTGTTCACTGATTTCCTCTCTATGGAGACATCACTTCACTTCCACTTGACCCCAGTGTTCAGGGTTGTTACAAACTAGGTATGTAAATTCCCTGACATTTCTCTGACTTTAATTATTTTTGTTGTTGTTGTTGTTGTTTTAGGGTTTTTCAGTGGTAGTTGTGACTATGATAACACATCTTAACAATATTTCTCTGACTTTTCGCTGATAATTTTATTTTTCCCTAACAAATTTGACGAGAATATCTTTAACTAATTTTTTTTTCTCTCTCTCTCTTCTTTTACTAAATGGCCTGACAGCCTTCCGTTCCACAAAGATTTCTAGGTTGTCAGAGTTGACCAGCTCTTCATGCATAGATGTTGAAATGTCCATTTTTCCCTGACGAAAGTCAATTTTTCATCACATTTTCTTTCAAAATTCCAGTTTTTCTTGATCTGTCCCCGGCGTGTGGCAATCCTGGTGCTGCTTTACCTAGTAACCAAGTTTGGTGGCTTAGTGGTAGGGGTGTTGGCCTTGAGCGTGGGTGGTCATGGGTTCAAATCCCAGTCAGGTTATACCACAGACTTACACAAAGATGGTATCTACTGCTCATTTGGCTTAACACCCGCCATTAATATGTAGGGGGCTAGGGCCTGAGTGAAAAAACGGCTGAAAGTGAAAAAAGCGCCGAACACGATGATTGTACACACCATATTCCCTGACTAAAAATTGTTTTAAAAAAAACAAATAAATTATTTTTTCTGAACCTCCAGTTATATTTATGCATTCTGATATGTATCTCCTCCCCCCCCCCCCCCCCCAATAATGATGATATTTCATGTAGATTAAAATCCCACGATAACTTTTGCTGGAAGTAACAAATATCTAATTGTATTCTTTAGAAGTGCATGTGTATACACTAATACTATACAGCGCATGTACTACAAGGGAAGAACTGTACCGTGACGACTACCAATGTTACTTTAGGAGAGCAGGTTCATTCAACTGACGCCAAGATCTTTCTCTTTAAGTATAAGTTAACGAGGATACTGACTGAGTTCCTGAAACTGGGTCAGGCAGGTCAGAACTACGGTAGTACCATCAAGGCTCGAACATCTAACATACCGCAAAACTCCGCTTGTAAGCCGATTTTGTTTAGGGATTCTTTTAAAAATCGGCTTATAAATTTTTGCCAAAGTCAATTTTTTTAAAAACCTCAAAATCAGTACAAATCTATAATAATGAAACAAAAAGACAGAGATAAACAAATGTGAATCATTTAATCGTAATTTGTCAGATAGCATGTGATATCCTATATTGGTAATAAAGTTCATTGAAATGTTCATATCTTATACCGAAAATTCAACGAAAAGTTTTGAGTGGGGGGGATTTGGGGGGGCGGGGAATGGGGGGGCCAGGAACCCAAAGTAGGGGGTCAGCTTATAACCGGGGTTTTCCTAAAGTTGAAATGCTCCCAGAATCGGCTTATAGCATTTTGCTGAAGTGGGGAGTCGGCTTTTAAGCGGGGTCGGCTTATAAGCGGGGTTTTACGGTAATATAAAGTTCACTGAGAGTACTAAGAAGGAATTGCATCGAGATTCATAGCCACTGACAATATGCCATGAGTTTTTGCTGCGGTGAAATCTCACAAGGCAAAGCCGAGTGAGATTATGTAGCCAATTAAAATGAATGGCATACTTTCAGTTGGTATGGATCGAGTACGGTTCACATTTCATCTCACCCTATCACTGACTATTTGGCTGAAATATCTGACATCTTACCCCATTTTGTATTTTTCTACAATAACCCATGGGCGTTGGTTACGAGTTCCCAATGTTAAGTCTACGGAGGAAAATACCAGGGGCAAGATAAAAGTTTAGAATATCATTGATCGTGTCACCCCAAAAATGCATCGACACTTGTGTATATCCTGTCTTTCGTGATAACAGTAATCATTTGGTACCTGATTAAGATAGTAGCTAACGTTAGCAAGACGTTTTTCAACAATATTTTCAAGTCATATTTTTACATCGTTCTTTAATTTCCGTAAATTCCATTTAGAAATGCCAGGGTGTTAATGAATTTCTCGAATATCACATCGAGGATAAGAAATTATTTTAATTTCTATCTTTCTTTTCTTTTATTCATAATATTAGTGACTACTTTTTTGGTGTTGGCTAAATTCATGACTTCTAAGCCCAATCCGTCATCCGACCAGTTTTGCTGTTGAGACTTCCGACCATTAACATTTGGTGCCCACCAATCTACCATAATTACGAGCGCAAAACCCAACATGTGACAAAAATACTCACCTTGATGGAGTTTCCCGTGTGAAGGAGCTTCTTCATGAGACGTCCTGACAAAAGAGAGAGCATTGTTTAGAGGTGGCCGCAAGACGAACACACAACGGGGCCATCCATAAAGTACTTACAGTGCCACCCATAAAGTATGTACGGGGCCATCCATAAAGTACATATGGGGCCATCCATAAAGTATGTACGGGGCCATCCATAAAGTATGTGCGGGGCCACCCATAAAGTATGTACGGGGCCATCCATAAAGTATGTACAGTGCCATCCATAAAGTATGTACAGTGCCATCCATAAAGTATGTACGGGGCCATCCATAAAGTATGTACAGTGCCATCCATAAAGTATGTACGGGGCCATCCATATAGTACGCACGGGGCCATCATAAAGTATGTACGGGGCCATCCATAAAGTACGTACGGGACCATCCATAAAGTACATACGGGGCCATCCATAAAGTATGTATGGGGCCATCCATAAAGTATGTACGGGGCCATCCAGAAAGTACGTACGGGGCCATCCAGAAAGCATGTACGGGGTCATCCATAAAGTATGTACAGGGCCATCCATAAAGTATGTACACACTAAGCGAGTCTGACGAGTTGATGCGTAGCAATATCTGAGTGCATGCGAGGATATTGCAAAGTCACCTCTGAGGACATACAACTACTTTTATCTGAAACTAGGCTATGTTGCATTTGTTATCCACCTTTTCCTGACAAGTTGCATACCAATATTAGTTCATTTAGGTACGCACAGTTTTTTAATATACACTATTTTTCCGTATGCGCCATGTTTTGCAGCCCACAGCATAGAACATATCTGTATGCTCCGCGTATGGTGATACACCTTCCATGTGTGTTTTCTATAGACACTGTGTAGTAGGTGGATAATAAAAGAATGAGAATGGGGCTTGGGCAGACTTTTTAGAAATTATGCGTACGTACTTAATGGATGGACCCTATCACCTTATCATAGAGAAGCCATATGAACATGTATACTTTATCTTTACCATCATTTGTAATCATATTATATTTCACGATTGACTTAAAGTTATTTGTTTTGTCTCTTGGTTCCCTTGATTCTAGAACTAAATACGCATATCAATTCTTTAAAATGTTAGTTAAGATGTGAATATTGTGGAGCAAATTTTATAATCATATACTTGTTATGAATCACAAATTTTGATCATTATTTTTTCACAGTATACAATGTTTTGGAATTAGTTTCCATTCATCAGGAATTACCTCACTATTCCTACCAGAAACTGATAAGATAGCTTCATCAATGAATCGTAGACTATGTGACAACTTAAGTATCACAAACATTAAAAATATCAACAATAGTTAAGTTAATCTGATATAAACAGAATTAAACTCACCTATACTGTGATACTGCCATCGCTTGTGAATTAGTTCCGGTAGCAGTGTGAGGATTTTCTGTGTGGGTAAAAAGAAATATGATATGAAGTACACACATATCAGCTATGGTAAGTACAGAAGAAGATACATGTATACATCATGGACTATACTGGCAATAGCAACAAGAGGAAATGCGGAGATGCTTGATGACAATGGCGACTGTGTTATTGGACGGTACTTGCCTTGTCAACATGATTCATATCGACTGCGTTGAACACTGCAGATCTGTATATTTATTTATCTCACCCCTGGTATTTTGCCCCATAGACTTAACATTGGGAACTCATGTCCATGGAGTACATGTATTTAGAAAGAATACTTAATAGGGGATTATGTCACAAGTGTTAGCCAATTACTTAATGTGAGGGGTGAAATAAATTCATAAACCTATTCAAGTCAACGGACAGGGCTCGATCACATCTTGTTTGAATCGCTACGTAATTCAAGCGGCTTTGCCTTGTGAATTACAATGCTATTCAAATTCGACGGGGTACCAGCTCTGACTATAAACTTTCATAGACCCTATTGAGGTATCCCAGAATACAGTCTGTTTACAAGTCCCGGTGTGCGCTGGTTACCGACGTTGTATGGTGATAGACCTTGAACCGTAACCCGAAATTATTGCAGTTTATCGGTTTTTATAAATCTTCAAATGGGAAATCCGATGTCAGAAATGGAAATTTCAGCTATTTCTACATATAAATCCGAAATTATATTCAGGTTCTTCAAATATAAATGGGAAAACTATGGTTCATGTTGTTGTGGTGAGGCCAGCCAGTCGCGAGCGGAACTTGTATTTACCCTGGGCAATAATAGGGAGACTAGTAACCTCTGGAGGGCGTATAGGTTTCCTCTATGACATGAAGAGAATCATATCTATTGCAACAGAAACTGTAGATCTGAATATCTATATATGAAGAAGCGCTGTGTATTACGCCCAAACATTGAAAAAAAATATCAGAAGCTGTAAAACTACTTCCCAATAACACATGAAATCGTTAAATGTTCAATATGAATATGACATAAGCGAAGCTAGTATCTTTGTCATCTAAATAAAAGGCATATGGTTATGTATACGCTCGCCAATCTTTGATAATCACAAACCAGGTTCATACATTTTCAGTGAAAGTTAAACTGTCGTGTCATACAAGTTAGAAAACATAGATTCGTGGAACATACTTTGGTGTTGTTGTTTTTTTCATTCTTTATTCTGGGGACAGACAGAATATTATCTTTTATACGTATGAAATATCCCTGCTAACTTCGGCCGCTCCCATATTAGCGCATATCATTGCTTCCGTTTTCCAGTATCCTCCTATCGGAGTACACAACTCTAGTCCGAAGTACGAAGAAAACAAATTCCGTATATTATGTATTATATACAAAAATGGATATAAAGAATGTTTTCTACGCAAGGTTGCTTAACAACCAAAATGAACCTTGTTACCGAAAATATGGAGAAATTATATGTAACTACTCTGCACTGAGAGGTTAACCTCAAAACGGACCTCAGAATATTACGATGTGGCAATAACACCTCTTGAGCAAGCCGATGCTTATAGAATGACCTGCCTATCCTAGTAGCTAACTCCAGAATAAATATTTTTTTTAAAATGCTACCTTGAAAGTGACAGTTACCTGTCTGTTTGGAACCAAAAAGAAAAAATTTAGATTTACCCAGTCTGAGGTAAAGTGACTGTATTACATAACTCCTGTATTGTCTGGTGGTCATGGTGTCATCGATTCTAGTCCTACAGCCATTATCTGATAAATCCCGTTTCCATTGGCCGATTATTTGGCACCGAACTGCAGTGGGTTATCTAACAATCCCAATTAAATCTGTTTGTACACAGAAAATGGAGCAGAAATCGTGTTTACAATACACCCTCACCTATAAATTGATACAGATATACAGTCAGTGGCACCACCGACAGACATTCAGAGTAACTCAAAAAATCTCCGCTGTTTTCGTAGACCAAGGCATATAGCAGTACAAACCGCGCAAGTCTATGAGAAAAACAAACCTATATCAACTATTTCCTAGTTCTATTCACTCCCAATCTGACAACGCAGCTACATACGTAGAATCGGCTCTAGGGAGTGTTTTCGCGGAAACACTAGACATGCTGTACTGCAACAGCAGGTGTTTATTAAAACCAAGACACACTAATCTAAATACAGAGATCTTCTTGAACGATGGTTCACCCCAGGTCACCCAGTGTAGTGCTTAATATAAGAACACACATGTATTTAACTTTTATAAGAAAAGACTGACAGGTCCAACGAAATGTATCTAAATTCTATCTAGGTTCGTCCCCAAATTCAGAAATTTTAAAAAGTGAGTGTTCAAGAGAGAAACATTTACATCTTGAAGCCTTCGCGAGGGAGCCAGGGAGCCAAGGAGGGAGCCAGGGGAGCGCCAGGGAGGGAGCCAAAGAGGGAGCCAGGGAGAGGGGATCCAGGGAGAGATCCAGGGAGAGAGCCAGGGAGAAAGGGAGCCAGGGAGAAAGGGAGCCAGAGAACCAGGGAGGGAGCCAGGGAGGGAGCCAGGGAGGGAGGGAGCAAGGGAGGGAGCCAGGGAGGGTGCGAGGGAGGGAGCCAGGGAGGGAGGGAGCCAGGGAGGGGGCCAGGGAGAGAGCCAGGGAGGGAGCCAGGGAGGGAGCCAGGGAAGGAGCCAGGGAGGGAGGGAGCCAGGGAGGGTGCGAGGGAGGGAGCGAGGAAGGGTGCGAGGGAGCGAGGGAGGGAGGGAGGGAGGGTGCAAGCGAGGGAGGGAGCTAGGGAAGGCAAGGGAAAGAAAGCGGTCTACTGTCAACAAAACTTGCCATGTGTTAGGATATATTGATAGAAGTCCCAGACACTGAACCTAAAAAGCTTAACTTGATCACTGGTTTACATTCTAGATAATAGATGTAATTAACTGACATTAATCACACATCTTAGAAATCATGAAGTGTACCACCAGTAATCCGATATCGTCTATATATACATTTACACACGTATTGTCTACTATATTTAGATCCTTGATCAATATCTGGGTCGGATATGATAATGATAGAAGCTTGGCCGTCTCTTAAGCCTTCCTATTCAGCATGTACCTCCAGATGAACTCTGGCCTCGTATAGACAATAATAAGTCCGAAACGGACTGGTTGATTACTCTGAAATTATAGGATATAGAGTGATTTCTAATTCCGCCATTATCCGACAGGATATTGTAATATAGCGACATTGTCGTCGGGGACAACCACTATTTTCTACTACCTTCTATACCTCTGACAGAGTAGGAGCAAATGATAGGTTTATCATTGATGAATGAGCGTGCAATTATAAGTGAATACAAAGAAAAGGTTTGGGTTGCGTTTAGTCTATGGCCATTTTCTGTAACGCACTTCCATCCAGTCAACTTGCCATTTCTGCCTGAGTCTAGGATCCAAACATATCTAGTACCAGTTGGTCTTGAGGTACTTCGGCCTAAAAAAAATGGTCAGCTGGTAAACCTCTAAAACATTGAGACACTGGCACTCTGCTCCTTTCCCAATACCAGTGACTAGCACACAGATAGTGAAGGGATAATTTCTTTGCAGCACGCTGGAAGTGTATATTTAACCGATGTATATGGGGCATACAAGCACGCTCTAAAAAACTACAAATTTAATGACAAACTCTGCTCATTGCCGACCAGGTTGCAGGGGAATAGCCATTTTGAACATGCTAATTACAGAGATGCATCAAGTCCCCAAAAAAGCAATCTTCAAAATATGGTAAAAAAAACGAACTGTCAGCAATGAACTTGTAGATCGCAAATAATGAACGTTATGGAAATTACTCCTGGGATACAATATGTAAATAATAGCTGTAGTATTTATCTTTGAGCCGTTCTCGTCACACCTCAACACTATCCATGCCATACGTATAGGGCACATAGCTATTCACAAAAAAGACAGTTTACAGCCTTGATTACGCCTAGCTGATGAGTTTGATGAAGCGAGGTAAAACCATCTTGTAAGATGAATTGTGTGTTACAAAAAAGTAAATGAAGAGAAAAATGTTTGTATTCCATGGCTATGGAGCGTACGCAGTGAGGGGAGGGGTAGAGGGTAAACATTTTGGAAATATTGCGTAAACTCCTTTGTTCTATTGCATAGAAGTTCGGGAGGGGTGTGGTCAAAATTTCAGAAATTTTGCATACATATTTTATGGCCACTACGAATAGAGATTATTTTCCTACTGTGGAATTTCTAGCAAACCCCAACGTAACGAAAACATTAAAACTTAAAGGTATATATATATGGGAGGAATAGACAAGGTCTATTGCTGTATAAATAAGCAGCGGTAGAGGGCATCGCGGACGGCATCAGATGATACCTTCCACACTCACCAGGGTAGAGGCAGCGCCACCGGTCTGCACTGAAGTCGAGGAGCGCTCTCGGGATCCATACCTAGGCCTCATTCTACCTGCCGCCCCAGCTCAACCAGGTCGACCTCACCGCTGATCGGAATTTCTTTTGACTGCTTTTCACTATGGTCAGGTTAATCAAATGCTCAGAGTGTGGATATACCCACAGACCAAGGGGACCAAGTCCTTGCAAGTTTGCAGAGGACGCGAGACAAAGGTGTAAAGAGAAAGGTTCAAAAGTCGAAAAATATTTGTCTTTTGTAGACGTAGAATCCATGGAGGCTGACAGCCGTGAGTACTTGGGGGCTGGGGCAGACACAGAGGTAGGTCCTGAATGGGAAGATAGAATCCGTAATAACGAAATTACTACTCAGAAACTACTCCGCCAGGTAGAGGAAAACTCTGAAAGTTTAGCTAGGGCTTTACAGCTACTGACACTTATTTCTGCCGGCAAGAGTGATACATCTGGCTCAGCCAGACAAGAAGTTGATACTGAAACCGAGTCTGGTGGACTCCAAGGGGCAACGGGAGGAATGGATAAGCATGATACTCATGGTCTTGGCCTTCCCCCTAGCTTGCAATCTTTGGAACGGACTCCTTCAAATCGAAAAGGTGTGAAGGAATTGAAAGTTGTTCCTGAAGCAGGAGCCTTTAATGACTTCTACCCATTAAGTTTCTCTGGTATTGATTCAGCTAGACCGGGAGTTCAAGACAGTGTAAAACTGGGTGTTTTTTCTCCGGGGTTCTTGCAGCCAGGTATCCTCGACCGTACTTCTCAATCGAGCTCTGTTACAGGATGCTGCCACTCAGAGGAAAAAAGAAAAAAGGGTAAGCGTGTGGTCTTTGACCTTGAGCTTCATCTCCCATTTGGGAAAACAACTGCTACCATGACTGTTGAGGACGTACTATCAGCTAGTAACAGTATGTGTGCTGCTATGGCAGCTAGGGGGGTTCAGACTACAGGCTACTGCAAACACATTCAATTTCTCCAAGATAAATCACGTTATTACGGTCCAGCTATTGTTCGTTATGACCAAATGGTCCGAGAAAAGGCAGAAGTGTCGGGTCTCGGTTCATTTGGTTACGGGGACCATGAAGCTTTCTTCAGTTGTTTGGGACACGAAAATCTGAAAGTGTCCCAGGAGAAAACAAAAGAAAAGGTTCCAAAGGATAAGTTGTGGAAAAGCCGACAGGGCAAAAAACTGGGAGTGTGCTGGGCCTACAACGACAAGAGAGGCTGCTCCGTTGTAAGCTGCAGGTACAAGCACGAGTGCGCCGAGTGCGCGGGGTCCCACTTGGTGCATTCGTGTTCTAAGAAAGACCAGAAATAGGATGCGGCGTACCTCGATCGAGCCTCCTTGAGACCGGGTTTCAAGGAGCTCGGACGAGGTGCAGTAGATTCCACTACATGCAATGTAATCAGACAGGACCGAGGTTTGGTTAGCGTCTTGCCCGCATCGGAGGGCCGATTTCCTGCCCAATGGTTGGATGTTCCGGATTATTTTCCGACATCTCTTACAGTTTTTTCAGGATGTGATGTATGGATGGGGGACTCGGCCCCGGACATACTTTCTATCTCAGGTAGTACTGTAGTGGAATCACCTATAGTTCGGTCTTGTAATGGTTTTGAAGCCGTTTCCCACGGAGAGAAAGCATTGTATTCTCATTCGGAAAAACGGAGTACCTGTACTTCTCCGGAGGGTCTTTCCGGTATCAGTGGTAAAGGATCCAGTCAGGGTGTTTTTTCTTCAGACGAAGCTAATCAAACTATGTATATATGTGATTCAAAGTTTACTCGCTTATGTAAGGGTCAATGCACCCGGAATCATTACTTGTCCAGTTGTCGTCTTCAGTTGAACCCCTGCATATTTTTTTACCGTTGCCTTGAGTTGCAGGATGATTTTCTAGACAAAAGGTTTTTCCTAGATGGTATCTTTCATGGTTTCAAAATCCTTGATAAAGATTTTGACAATACTTATGCTTGTGATAACTATGATTCTATTTTGGATCCTGAGTTCATGGTTCAAATGTCTGACATTTTGATTCAGGAGTTGGAAGCAGATAAGGTGTTGAAGGTGGACCAGTGCCCTGATTGTGTGCACGCCATGGGGGCCGTGCGGAAAAAAACGGGTAAGTTGCGCCCCATTACGGACACCAAACCACCCTTGGGGATGTCAATCAACAATCACATGGAAAGCACATGTAAGACTTTTCAATTCGTTTATGGCAGTCGTAGATATCAGATCGGCTTATCGTTCCGTCAACATTTTTCCAGAGCACAGAAAGTTTCAGGGTTTTGTGTGGGACGTTGATGGGAAGCCAGAATACTTTGTTGACTGTTGCTTGTCATTCGGGCTAAAATGTAGCCCTTTTATTTTTTCTGAAATTTCAGACTTTGTTCTAAAATCATCGGTAAGACATGGAGTCAAAAATGGATTTTGTTACTTAGACGACTTCATCGTAGTGGCTCCGTCCTTTGAGCAATGTACTATTGAATTAAACAATTTGAAGGATACCCTGGTTGACTGCGGTTTTCATATTAATGAAGATAAAGTTTGCGGTCCATCTCAATCTCTCACCTTTTTAGGTTTCGAATTGGACACAAATTCAATGACAATTAGTCTTCCGGAGAAGATGTTATCTGGACTAATTAAACTCTGGAATCTATTTGCAGGAAAGGAGAAATCCACGAAAAAAGAACTACAGTCCCTGTGTGGTCACTTGGCAGCAGCTAGTGGAGTGATCCAAGGGGGCAGAACCTTTTGACGCCGAATCATGAACTTGATAAAGTTTTTTCCGGATAACTCAAGAGTAATCTCACTACCAGATTGGTTTAAGGCGGATATAAAGTGGTGGCTTTCGTTTATTGCTTTATTTAATGGTACTAAAAACATTGTCACAGAAACAAATTCTCCTATTCATCGCCTGGACACAGACGCTTTGATGTCCGGTTTTGGCAGCTACTGCAACACCGATTAGTTCGCAGGTGTATGGGAAGACCAAATTTTTGTTGGTTCCCACTCGGAATCTCCTCCTGAAGAGGTTGAGAAGGACGATTCAATAAACTTAAGAGAGTTGTGGCCAGTGTTAGTGGCCCTCCGGAGATGGGGACCGGAATTCAAAGACAGCTGTGTACATGTATATTCTGATAACACTCAAGTAGTTAGAGTTATCCAAACGGGCCGTAGTTCATCAGTAAAAACAATGAATTGGGTCCGGGAACTTTTCTGGATATGTTTTATTTTTAATATTCGGTTAATCCCAAAGCGGGTCTCATCAATCGATAATGTTGTTCCGGATTTTTTATCCGATGGAAAAATGTTTTTCAACGAGACTTTGTCTATGTTATGTTGCAGTCCACGACTTGAGGACATGGCTGGGGGAGTTAAAGTCTGCCTGGATGTCCAACAACACTCGTACCACCAGGAAGACCCAATGGAAATTTTTTTTTTAATTTGTGGATGACGCCAGCATTGAAGACCCCCTCCCGGCGTCTATGGACACCGTTCTTCTTTACATTGCCTATTTGTCAGAAAGTTTTAGTTACTCATCTATCCCGAACTATCTTTCGGCGCTTTGGGCCCTTCATAAAGTTTTGGGTCTAGCTCATCCTGATCTTTCATCGTTTCAGATAAAAATGGCGCTAAAAGGCGCAAAACGGATTTTAGGGGCAGAGGTAAAACAAGCTAGGCCCATAAAAGTTCATGAGTTGTTTTTGATATACACAAGTTTGGATATGGAAAATTCTGAAGATATAGCCTTTTGGCTGGCCATGTTGTTGGGGTTCAGGGGTCTTCTCCGAAATAGTAATTTGTCTGAGCGGGAGTTCGTCCGGGAATTTCAGAATATTGAGTTAACCCCGTGGGGGATGACGATCGTACTAAATCGCACGAAGACAATTTGCTTCAGAGAACGAGTTCTTAAGATATTTTTGAGTGATACTACCTCTACCATTTTTTGTGTAAAAAACACTTCTGAAGTTACTTGGTAAGGTTGTTTATCCATCCCCAGCTGCTCAGTTAATATCTTACATGACACATGATAAATTTATCGAGGGTTCTTATTACTGGTTCTCAAAAAAACTTACAAAAATCTGTTCTAGTTTGAATCTGGACCCAGTATCATCCCACTCCCTTAGGAGGGGTGGGGCTACAGCCTTAGTGGAGGCAGGAGTTCCCCTGTCTGACATTAAGGATCTTGGGGATTGGAAAAGTTTTGCGGTACTATTGTATCTTTCCCGTTCTCCGGAGTCTAAGATTAGTTTGGACCGAAAAAATGTCAGTATACTTTTTTCCGGTTATTCTTTTTTTTTTACATACTTATTGGAGGACTTGTTCCATATAGTTGAAATATATATATATACACAATTACGCCAATACTAAAAGATGTGTTCTTGTTATTTGTGTTTCTCGATAGCGGATGATTTATATATATATATATATATATATATAACGGTGACAGCTACCTTCAGCTAATAAAGCTCACCAATATTGTCCAGGAGTGACAACTCGGTTTCATGGCGGCTACCTTTTAAAGGCGGACTTGCCCTGGACCCCAGCTGCCCTAATGAGGCAGTAAATAGCGGCCATCAGCGCCACACGGCGGCAATTACCGCCCCGTGAGCACCTCAGCCCCACGCCCTGCTGGGAAACTGAGCAGCTCTGAGACAGAAAACCAGGGGCCCGTTTAATAATCTAGGATCTTATTATACCCATGCCCTATATCCTGTCAATACACACCGTTTCACCATATAACGTTTGTTTGTTGGTGTAGTTTTACGTTTTGGTAGGCTAGTTACCTCCTTTTGAGACTGACTCATTGGTTGACCTATCTGGTTCTTGTAAGGTATACTAACTCAACTTTGGTCCGCTTGTAGCAGTGGGACCCTATGCCTGTTTTATAGAGCTGCCTCACTGAAGGGCTGTTCCTCAGACCATTGACACAACGCCATATAACGTTAAAAAAACAAAAAAAAACCTACACCCATGAGCAGCTCGGGGAAATAACATTGAGCAGCTCCCAGATTGGTCATCAGAGGCCCGTTTAAAGGCATATCGGAAAATCTGCCTTGATAATTAAAACCCATGTCTTTTTCCTGAAAAGTGAATATGATAAGCTCAAATTATTGTAGAACACATATCAAAATTAAAAATCAGGGGTCACCATGCTAGATTTTCATTTAGAGATTGTAGAACAAAGGAGATGTGTGTACTATACATCTCGGTTTTAAAAACCATAGGTCAACGTCCTTGTTTTTGAGAGAATTTAAGAAAACCTTATTTTTCAGTACATTTCCTATATGATATAATCAAATGTAAATTGGCTTAGTTTACCTATTTTAATGAGATAAACTGCACAAAACGTTATATTTACTCATTTGTAAGTAGAATGAATCCTAAGGAACCAGATTTACCTGATAATGGACAATATCTAAAAATCACCAGGTGGCGCAACCGTGAATTGTCCGATATGCCTTTAATAAGCTAGGATCATGCATGTAGACCCTTTTCTGTACGCCATAGAGACCCAGGGACGTTGTGGGTCAACTTAATTCAACATTTATGGACGTCTAAGACTGTCTCAACGAACAGACTTAAATATTATTAAACGATAACCCTAGATTGAGGTACAGAAACGGGTCTTTATGTACGATCCTAGATTATTAAACGGTCCCCTGCGCTTCTTGCCCAGATGTATTCCAGGAATATGGCCAAATAATGTGCCTAGAGAGTGTGTATGGGATATAAGCGGGTGTAAGGGGACATGAGAGGAGCTTTAGTAGCTCTGAGCACATTGCATGAGGAAAACCCTGGCCAATTATTGTAGATCATTAGCGTTGAAAAGACTTCACCCCCCCCCCCCTCCAATCTCAATCTCTGGGTGCTTACTATGTTTCTCAATTATATCTATATAGATTACTGAGTAACTTTCACTGCAGCATGGCGACTAGGGGTGTTTTCCTTTGTTTTTATATCCGTTTTCTTCTATTATAAATTACATTCAAGCTATTTTTCACCCGACTTTGAAATTTTCTGTGTGGCATCACGTTGGTAGATGAAGTGTAAATCATGACTGCTATCAACGTGCATGGCCGGATCTCACCCCTGGTATTTTTTCCGCATATACTTGACATTGGGAACTTCAACTCGTACTCAACGCCCATAGGGTATTGTAAGAAAACACTCAATGGGGGATGATGTCAAAAATGTTAGCCAATCATTCAGTAATAGGAGTGAGTTAAAATCTGAATCCCACTGAAAATATCCCATTCATTTCAGTTTCCTACATAATCTCACTCAGCTTTGCCTCGTGAGATTACTCCGGACCCCAAACTCATGGCATATTTTTAGTATCTTAGGATCACGATGCAGTTCCTTCTTCATTCAATATCCCTTTGGGTTGGCTATATTGTAAGGTACAACAGTCCCACTACACAGCTTGCCGTTTCTTAATGGTCGTCACCAACGAACCCACCTGACCATCAAACTCAATCTCCGCCCTCACATATCACCATCTCAGACTGCCAGCTGTCCCCTCAAACATACCCTCCCATTTTTCTGTCTAGTGGGTGAGCCTTCTACCTGGGTGTGCGGGGTGCGGTTGGGGTAATGAAGTTGGATCTAATTGAGTCGTTATCGTGTAGACAGAGCGCCGAGTGCGGCTGAGGTCATGCACCCAAGGTCTGCAGATAGGGGCGGTCTAAGGTGGTACAACCTACAAGCTGCGCTTCATAGCCTTCACAGAGGTCATATCTTATACTGGCCTTCACATATTATTGTTTATCTTACCCTGGTATTTCTCTCCATAGGTTTAACATAAGCAACTCGTACTCCACGGCCATGAAGGTAGTGTACCCAATACTCTATGGCTAATTAGGTGATTTAATTTATCATTTAATAATGTTGGGTTTTTGTTTGTTCTATTTTTTGTATATAGGCTGTATATAGAAGTGTTCCTGCCTCGCATTTTTAACTCAATTAATTATGTTATACGGGGTGAGATAAAATCAGAAACCCACTAGGTGAAAATAACTTGGTCTGCACGACAGCTCGTTTGACCGCAGAGTAATTCACGAAGCGAAGCTCAGTGAATTACTCTGCAGTCAAACTCGGTGGAGTACAGACTAAGTTATTTTCATCTCATGAGTTCCTTCTAAATACCTGTGTCTGCATGTCTTATGTTTACCACCCGCTCCTACCCATGTCGTCTTTATGACCGTACCACACGTAGGTGGCGTACGGGGTATGTACATGTATGTGGCGTTTGGGGTGTGTACGGTGGCGAAACAAAGCAAATCGTTCAGAAGCAACGGTAAGAAAATGGATATTTCAAGGTATATAATAATACGAAAACAGGTATACTGTGTCTGTACGTGGTAAAATTGACGATCAGATGAACCTCTACCTTCTGCTTCATCTTGTTTCATGTTTCCGTATAATACAGGGATGTCAGTTGGGATCATAAAAAGGAAGAGGAACTATTTTTTATGTGGAAGTTACTGCCTCAGAGAGACTGAGAAAACATGGGAAATACTTTGTCATTAGCCATGGTATGGAGGCTGTGGTGCGTAGGGCGGTTAGAGCCATTTTTTTCGTGTGTATAAGGCCCAATTTATTCTGTCTTTGTTTTACTCAAGAATTTTTTTTGTATAAACCCAAAATGAAAACAAGGAATTCCTATGGAAATAAGAAAATTGCCACCCCTGCCCAATATTTTCTCACAGCCTTTATATGGTCTATACATTCACACCCCGATGCCTTTTCATGGAGGGAGTAATCTGTTTAATATAAGGCACATAGCTATTGTGTTACGGAGATGGCCATTTTGCCCCCAATGCAAAACAAAACACCAGGTGACAGGTCCAGTTATTAATGGATTCTATTCAAAATATTTTTTGGAGATTGCCATAGAGGAGTTTGAGCCTCGTCTTACGATTATCCATACATTATAACAGCAAATGATATTGGTTGTCCCCCGACAAGAGTGGCATTATCCTATATTATAATGATTTCCTGGCAGATGATGGCAATCACTCTGTGCCCAATATGATGGTGATGGAATGGTTGACAGTGGTCAATAATGATTTCCTCCATTCATTAATAAAGTACTTCATTTTTTGAATGACTTCTTGGTCATGTGTTTATGTTCCCCCTTCTTGCAGCCTTCAAGCAGTGCATGACTTTTCATGCCTTAATGAGCTTATGATTTTATGACTTCTCATGCCTTCATGTGTTCACGACTTGTCATGCCTTTATGAGTTCATGAGTTCTCATGAGCATGATGAATGAGTTCATGACTTTACAGTTTACAGCCTTCATGAGTTCATGGCTTCTCATGGCTTCTCATGCCTTCATGAGTACATGACTTCTTGTAGTTGTCATGAGTTCATGACTTCTCATGCCCGTTATGAGTTTATGACTACTCATGTCTTAATGAGTTCTTGACTTCTCATGGCCTTCATGACTTCTCATTCCTTCATGAGTTCATGACTTCTCATGAATTCATACCTTCTCATGCCTTCATCAGATCATGACTTCTAACAGTTTTCATGAGTTCATGACTTCTCATGCCTTCATGAGTACATGACTTCTCACGGCTTTCATAAGTTCATGACTTCTCATGCCTTAAAGAGTTCATGACTTCTCATGCTTTCACGCAATTTATGGCTTCAATAAGTTCATTCCTTATCACCAGTTCCCTGCTAGTATGAACGAAGTCAATATTTACAATTAGATCTGTACTGATACAATGGGCAAGGCAGGTTAATAGCAAGGAATATCGGATGAGTGGGCCAACAAGCGTCAAGATTTAACATTCCAAATACCATGAGAGAAATATAGCTCCATATATTTATTTTCGATTTGACATCTTCCTTAACGCAGGGATATCAGTGGGGTCATGAAAAAAGAGGAAATATCTATCATGTAAAATTAACTGTCTCAGAGAGACTGAGAAAACATGGAAAACACATGGTTATTGACCATGGAATAAGGCTGAGGTGTGTGTGGAGGGTTGAACCACTGTTTATTGGTGGGAATGAGGCACAATGTGTTCTCTCTTTGTTTTCTACAAGAAAAAAGAATTTATAAACTGGAAAATAAAAAAAGGATTTCCTTGGAAAATAGAAAAACTGCCATCTATGTAATTGGTGGGGGACATTACTTGTACTGCAAATACTAAACTGATATTGCATAATATCTCATATCTTTAATGCGTAAACGCGTAATCCCAAGCAATTAAATCTACTTTACGATACGGCCCTTACTTTAACGCCGCTGCCAGGTTTCCTGAGTTCGTCAATTACGTGATAACCAGCCCCTGGGCCCCGCCCTCGCCTCCCGCCCGGCAGACCGGGCCGTGTGGGCGTCAGGCAGGCGCCACGCTTAGCACGCAGAGCCCGCCAGGTAATCACAATGTTTCCTGGGTCCTCACTTCCCTCCCGCCTCCGTCTATCGCTCTCTCCACGGCAGCGCACCTTGCCGCCAGGTGCGTGGTCGCCGCCTCCATCGCTCATCTCGCACGCGATGCCTTCCTACCCGCCGCCCGCCGCCCGCCGCCCGCCGCCCGCCGCCGCCCTCAGGCCCGAGCGGTTCTCGTCACACCTCAACACTATCCATACAATACGTGTATTACCCTAGTCTAGAATTGATGGGTTACACCCCGTACTATACACCAATGCCCCAAAATACTCTAAATACCAACCTCTGCTGTACAAGTGGTAGTTGACATGTACCACCATACAGACATGTACCACCATACCTTGTTACTTTCGATAAAAGTATCGCACTCGCTCATTTTTTACCAAAAGTAACGCGGTACAAAGGGCCATCCAAATAAGGTTAGCATGTTTCACTAAATTATTATCCATGCTTTACAAAGTCCCCATTGATAATGTATGGGGAATCAGTAAACCACTGCCAATTGCCAGATACCGTATCCATGGTATACATACAGATTCAAAACTGTGGTATACATAGAAAATAATCGATAGTTTTGTGGACATGTGGCTGTAAACCACGCGAAGTTGATGCGAAGTATTACACAAGCGCTAGCGAGTCTGTTACGACGTCAACCACTGTAAAACGGTATAACAATAGGAACTATTTCTTTGCTCTACAGCCCAAAGAGACTATTTCCTCATATACCACGGTTTTGAGGCCGTATACCACAGATCATATATGAATCCGTACACCATTGTTATGGTATCTGACAGTTTTTATATAATGGGTCGTGGTTTACTGAGTCCCTATACATTTTCAATGGGGTCTTTGTATACGATGGGTAATAAAGAAAAATAGTTCCGTTGTGCTATAGTGCAAAAAAATAGTCCCTAGTGACTGATATGTATGTATATATACATGTATATATATATATACATGTATATGTATGTATATATATTTAAGTATATATATATGACATATGTGTAATATATACATCATATGTATATATAATATATGTGTAGTACATACATCATATGTATATATAATATATGTGTAATACATACATCATATGTAACAAGTGTACATTTCGCCAAGTACTGATATAGTTGAGTGGATCCCACCACCTACACTTAGGATGAGAAAAACAATGAATGCGATGCCCGCTCACCATGGGTAATAGTTCGTGATAATGGTGCAAGAAGTGAGAGCAAGCATAGCTATTTCTAACACTAGGTAGGTACTGTTAAGCCAAGCCAATAAAAGTATGGGGACATTAGTATCATCACAACCGAAGAACACATGTAGGTCCCCGCTACAAACCACCCCGAGCAGGGCGTGGTTCTCCAGGATTCAGTAACCTATTGTTCTGTGTTTACGACATACTTCAGCAGAGACAGGGTTCAAATCAAGCAGAGCTGAACTTGACAATCGATGAGCAGGGAACGTTCCAGGTAACACAGGAAATAGAGGGAGACTTCACCATGTCCCCACCACACAAAAGACATATTTAAAGGGAAAAGGGGAAATGGCAAGAAGGGACACCACTGAAAAGGGCATCACCAAATGAGAAAGGGCAGCATGGGAGTTGGCTAAGAGGGACACTGCTTGAGAGAATACTGCAAATGTCAACGACAGCAATTTACCAATAGTATTGCGACAAGGAGGGCCAGTGCTGGGAGGGATACTGCTAGTAGAGATGCTGCAAAAATACTAGGAAAACCATTGCTATGCAGATGGACATTTAAGGAGACAGTGCCAAGAGGGGCATTACAAAGAGGAATGTCGCTAACGGCGTACCCATGAGCAAGACTCACACCGAGATGAACTCAATCCTAAAAACACCCAAAGGAGACATTAGGTCTGATCATGCAAGATATCAAAACTGTCACGATAAGGTGAAATGTGTACCATTAGGAGGGATGTTGCTGCAGGACAGTATCTGTTCGGTTAGAGTGCCATGAGGAGGCCCATGACAGATAGCAGGATGGTGGGGAAGTACTGACTGGAGGGGAGAAGGGGGTGGAGAGATGAACGTCACTCGGAGGTCCTCAAAAGACGGACACGTCAACAGGAGGCGCTAGTTGCAGGGACAGCTCCACAACACGCGCTGACACCATTAAGCCATCAAACCTGTCACGGCCAGGTGGGACAAGGCCTGGATGGGCATTAGCTGGAGGTGGGAAGGGGCAAGGGGGAGGGGGGAAAGGGGGGAGGTAGTAGAGAGAAGGGGAGAGAAAGGGAGGGAGAGGGAGAGGGAGGGAGGGAAGGAATGGGAATAGCAAGAGGGGAGATAAAGGGAGAAAGGGAGGAGGGAGAGGGAGAAATGGGGAGAGGGAGGGAGAAGAGAAAGAGGGAGGGAGAGGGAGAGAGAGCGAGAGGGAGGGAAGGCCAGAGAGAGGGAGGGAGAGATGGATGGAGAGATGGATGGAGAGGGGGGGAGGGCCAGAGAGGGAGGGAGGGAAAGAGGGAGGGGAGGGAGGGAGAGAGTAAGGGGTGAGAGAAAGGGGGAGAGAGAGAAAGGGGGAGAGAGAGAGAAAGGGAGAGGAGCGAGGAAGAGAGGAAGAGCGAGAGAGGGGCAGGGGGAGAGAGGAGAGGTTACGAGAGATGGAGGGGTAGAGAGAGAGAGTGAGAGGGCAAGAGGGAGAGAGGGAGGGGGAGAGGCTGAGGGAGGGACAGATAGAGAGAGCGGGGACTTGGACATGGCACGGCGACTTCACCACTCCTACTCTTTACGCTTTGCTTGCATCAGCTAAATGTCAAGACTGTCATAGACCGGAGATAATGACACAAGTCGCGCTCCGGGCACCGTGTGGCCTTATTTATAAGACGCCCCGGGTGGGTCGGGGGTGGGAGATCAGCAGATAAACAAACTGAGGCCACACCCTAGCTTCTTCTCCAATGACGCTCCGTCTTTGGATGCTGCTCGACTCTCCTATACCAGCTACAGGCAGGTCGATGGGGATGAGATCCAAACAGCAGTGGTACGGTCCTCGTGCGCCATGTAAGGCCACTCAAAATATACTTGTTTCTCATCAACCCGCGCATCAGCAAAAACGTGGGGTTTTTTTTAGATGAACCTTGATACAAAATTATGAAAGGTATGTGTATTTGGTATCAAATTAAAGCTCCTGATGTCAGGGATGCATCTATGCTGCCACCTGCCTGAAGCCCATTTTATGACACTTCAAAAGCAATCTTTGGACCAGCAAAAAGTTTGTTGTTTTTTTAAAGGTTTTTATTGACAGTAAGTTCATGCAGTATAGTACGATATTCAACCTGACTTAATAAAGTGCCCTCGTCATATTTTTTCATGGTTTTATGATGAGAAACAAATTTGGTTTATTTTGAGTGGCCTAAACCATCCGTTATGACACTTCAAAAGACATCTTTGATCCAGCAGACAAAAAGGCACCCTCGCCATATTTTTTCATGGCTTGGTGGTGAGAAACAAGTTTTTTTTTGAGTAGCCTAACCTATCTGTCATATCTCATCACGTGTTCACTGCTGAGTGCTAGCCTGGGGCTGAATGAAACACGTACTGAACCCGTCATGGGAACTTCCCAGGGTCAACATACACTTCTGGCCGTCTTCTACAAGGTGCAGTGCGTGCGTGATGAGGCGATGGCGTGTTTTATCTCACCCCTGGTATTTTTTCCCCATAGACTTAACATTGAAAACTCGTATTCAACGCCCGTGGAGTATGTTTTTAAGATACTCAATAGGGGATGATATCACAAATGTTAGCCAATTAGTCAATGATAGGGGTGAGATAAAATCTGAACCGCACTTGATCTATATCCACTGAAAATATGCGATTCATTTTATTTTGCTACATAATCTCACAAGGCAAATTACTCCGCAACCGAAACTCGTGGCATATTTTCAGTACCTATGTGTCTCGATGCAGCTCCTTCTTAAACCCTTTAAGGACATAGTGACTAAAGCTCATAATTCGTTGATGTTTGCCCCACTTCCCACTTCCTGGGAGACACTGGAGTCCCTGGCAATGTCACCAATTATGATGTCATAACCAGTAAGCGCGCCATGAAAACGGCGACGGTGGGGAAAGGTCCTTTCCCATTTCAAGGTAGCATCCACCTGGAGATGGACCTATTTCAGCCTGGTCTATAATATATATTCGAGTGTGTAATCATGTGATACAATAAATGATCCTAATTAGTTTATTTCCCTTGAATAGAAATGATACATATGATGTTATACCTACATTCTATGAAGAGTTGATAGATCTTGTCTATTATTTCCTCCTTTTTTTTGTAAATCTTTTTTTTTTTCCTTGACCCCCAACCACCCCTAATAATGTTTATTAGGTCATATACAAGCAATTTCTTGATATTCACATTCACAAAACCCACTGGGTTAGGTGAATGGGAACTGGATCCAAGATCCCTTTCTATTGGTTGGTTTTCCGCATTGTTGACATGTAACAATCGACTCCCTGGAGATACCATAGCAACTTGGTTCAAAACAGACAGGAAACTGTCACTTTTAAGGTAGCATCGGCTTGCGATAGAGGTGTTATTGCCACGTCGTAATAATCTCTATTATTTCCTTGTGAAAAGAATTTTCTATAAATATTGGAGAAATGATGTCTCAAGGCACCATGTATCTTTAGTGCGGTGAAGCCTGCAGGCATCATGCGTCCTGAAAGGGCTGATGATCGGACTATCGTCCTGATGGGGGTGCCCTGTTCATCTATGGCCTAGCAAGATGGCCGTGTTGATGTAAAATGTACCTGACACACTTGTCACACCCCATTCAGTATAACCCCGCTTCCGGACACCCCGCTTAATTTGCTCCGAACAGAATATTTTTTCCTCTAGCAAGAGTTTATTTTATCCCCCCTTAAGGGAACATTCCCAATAAAGGGGGCAATTATTTCGGTACGGAATGCTTCCTAACCCCAGTTAAGGGGGATACTTTGAGGGACACCATATCAAATCTGAAGGGACAGTATGGGGACAACACTCCAGATAATCTCGATTGATTGTTTATGGTGTGTGTATGAGGCTGGTCTAGAATATAAGATATCAGGCAACATAGGCCTGCATAGGCTGCTGTGGATGTCAGGTAGGCGTCTGTGGGGTGTCTGTATGGTTATAACAGTGTCTTTATCCTACCCTTCATATAAATCTCCATAGACTTAACATGGTGCTCCTGTATTGCACGGTTATGCCATAAAATATTTATATGCCACTGGTGACATATGAAGTTAAAAACATGTGACAGGATAGGGTAAAATCTTAACATAACTCAATTTCATATAATTGTTTACATGCCATTCGTTGTCTTCCGCTACAGATATCACTCAGCTCAGCAAAGACAACTCATGCCGTATAAACAATCATATGAAATTTCGTGATGTTTCATGATAATATGCCATATATCACCTGTATGAAGGTATTATACACTACATAGCCTAGCCATTGACAGACTGAAAACCCCAGTTAAGGGACCACCCCGCTTAAGGCGGCAATTTGCTTGGAACGGAGCCTCCAGGGATGTCAGTGAGCTTTTGAAAAAATAACCGGAATTTTTAACACAACATTTTAGATCTTAACTTCTCCAAATTCTCTTTGAATGGGATTTGCCGCTATAGATTGAGAGGTGACAGTGTCGCCCCTCTATCTATCCAGGTCACAATCAGGTCACTCGCTCTGACCCAGCTCTATTTTCAGTAGCCACATGGTGGTCTTTGTTAGACTTGCTCAAGGCAACATTCCTTAAATTAATAAACAATGGTATTATTGTCCTGAGGAAGACCCAAGCAGGGTCGAAACGTTGGCCAGATTTAATACAGAAGTCCATAATGGGCGTATAAACCGTTTTTCCAGTCGTCTCTTTCTGAATCTGAGTTCGGGGCTTTATTTACCATCTTCAGTTTAAATTAATAAAGTAGTCACATGTGTGTATGATACACCTATGCCAGAAGATACTCTAAATACCAACCTCTGCTATAAAAGTGGTAGTTGACATGTACCACCATATAGACATGTACCACATGTACCATTGAAGAGGGGCTCGATATAATCAAATTTGAATAAATATTTATATAATTATGGATGTTTATAGGTATATAATACAAGGTATATAATACAAGTGAAATGTGTTAAGTGTTAACCTTATTGGGACGGCAACTTGTAACTTGTTTAAACATTTCGATGAAATTATCCCATTCGATCTACGAGCTCGTGGAATAGTTTTATGGAAACAAACAAGGTACAAGATGCCGTTCCAATAAGGTAAATACATTTCACTAAAATACCATACATGATATAAAACAGCGCAATACGAACCATGGCATTACGGAGTTATTATAGGAGTCTGGAGGGAAGACTATAATCATAGAATGCACACACCAGACAAGTGGACCACTTGTCATCGGGCCAAGGTTAGGTTGACCTACAAAGCCCATTGTTATCGGATTTTAGCTGTATGATTTATGAGAAATTACACCCATGGTTAGTGCATGGTCTATAAATAACAGCACACCTATCCTATGCAGAGGAATAAACTACTGTGTGTGATAGATATCTAGTCTCTATTTATTGTTGTGAATCTGTCCTAGACTTGTGGTGAGTTTAGCCTGGAATGTGAGATAGGACTTTCACTGAGATTAATGATACTATCGCCCCAAGGATATACACGTTATAGAATAGTTTCATGGTTTTAGATACAAGCTGAACTGTAGTTCTTACGAGCCTAGGGCACTACGTTTGAGTCTTTGCATAAAAATCGAGCTCGGCGTTAACTGCACCCAGAAGTATTCAAGGGCCACTAGTTTTTCAACCGTCAGGCAGAGTCTCTATTCAAAACAAATCCTCACGGATTTCTGATACTCGATCTTATTTCAACCTTTTTGGTCTATACATAGATCTAGTTAATGTTATATTTTCTTAAGACATAAAAACTAGTGTTTAACACAATGCTCATTGAAACAGAGGAAAAAGGTGTCTTGGTGGATCTATCTAGTTTTTTTCACGGTTTTAGTATTATGCAGAAGAAGTAAGCGGTGCTAAGATGACTTTGCTGATAACTACAAGTTTATCAAGTCTGTATTCACAAGTCCATCGTAACATTTATCAAAATTCACTTTCTAAATCTTACTATTATAGCATGCATGCTTGACGGAAAAACTCTTTCTCTGACAACCTTGCACGCAATAATTTTTTCCCTTTTTTCTATAAAGTTGTCTACAGAATGAATTCCTTATGGGGCAAAGTTACAAAAAGCTACGGGTTATATAAAGAGGCGAACAGTGACAGTACAGGCATGATATGTGTCACATTAGTGTTTTATATGAGCTTTATCTCACCCCTGGTACAAGTTTTGCCATAGGAATAAGTCATTCAGGGTCGCATTGCCAACTTGAATAGACGCCACCTTTCCTTGTTAAGACAGGTAATTTTTCTTTCGTAGCAATGGAGTCGTACTGAGAGAGGTTATTTCTGGAGTGCTGCATGCAATTGTCCCAATGCCTTCACTGCCATATAAGGAATATAGAAGGCATGGATTGAACCAGCAGCCAATGACTGTATTCAGAGCAAACCACGACCTTCACCCTAACCTCCTTACACAGCGGTAATAGCGCCTTGGGACGGTACTACAGTCTATAGTTGACCTGACTTTCTTGGGCAAAACAACCCTCAGTGCTAACAAGCAGTAGATTGAGTACCTACATTCTGTCCCCAGTGATGTCTTATCAAGATATGATGATAACTGCACGGCCTCATAGTAGTGCACGACCTGGTGCACTCAGAGATTACCATAGCTACAGATTCTGTGATATTACATGCACACAACTACCTTCTTTATCTGATAAAGTATGAATGATAACCTGAAGGTCTATTCCACCTTTAGGCACTAGGTGTATTTCTCACTTTGTTCATTTGTGGTTTAGACTTATTTCGGTCAATTATTCTTTTTGATTTCTAATATTTCATAAACAATCAAAGATATTTTCTCTTTCAAAAAACTAATAATATCTTTCTCTAGAATAGTCTCAAACAACATGTTATTACAATTTTTCAAATACTTTCTCATATTTCCCTGTACCCTTTGATAGTTCAGCAGGATATGCTGAATAGTTATGGGCACATTGCATGCTTGGCATAATGGGGGATTTTCTCATTTCAAGGGGTATACATGTTGAAGTATGATATGACCTATTCTCAGATGGGTCAACTTCAATTGGTCAATATGAATTAGACCCCCAATTCACAATTGAATGAATTATGTGCAGTTTGTCTTTATTCCAGTCAGATTGCCATTTGTTCATTGTGAATACACTTAAAGGACCTATCATATCAGATCTAGCCTCGTCCTATATTGGACCTATCATATCAGCATGTGGAATGTTCACTGTCGGGGATCCAACTTTAGAGCTTTACTCCTCTGTCTGCCTTTTCATTTCCCTCATCTCAATGTGACTTGGCAGCCAACACACCATTACGTCCTTCTTTCCTTTCATCAAATTGGTAATCCTCTTTCTGGCATTTTGTTTACCACATTACAAGGCATTACACGCTAACCATATACCTAACCTCCTTCAAGATCCCTATATACACCCATGGCCCATGCCCTGCCGACACATTCCACCGTTATTACCCATTGAATTTACCAAATAGCGTTACACAAAGTTATCATATTCATTGAATGTACTTAGCAACAGAGTCCTCAACACACTTTGTTCTAGACTTGCTCAAGTCTTTGATTATGAACATTCATTAAATGATTAAAGAAAGTCTTGTCCACTCTGACTAGAATCTCCTGTTTATGACCCCAAGCCACTCCCTGTAACCCTATACCTCCCTCTACCCCTCCCCCAGTACCCTGCTTGCCTGTTGTGGTACCAATATATTTCGCCTACTCCTGACTATGTCTTGATTGAGATCAAAGTGAGAGGGTATCAACCTCCAAGTAGATGTCCTGACCAGTAGCCAGACCTCTGCTTGGGGAGTGTGGCACAAAATCGCGCCAATCTACACGGCTGATTACGGATGAGACCAGTCCCTGTGTCACTCAGAAGGGGTGGAGGGGTAGGATACAGGGACTGAGGCCAGTCTAACTTTGTTCGGGAGACACCGCAACTATGAAACACGTGTACATGTATAACCTACAGGGGCCCATTAAATTAACTAGGATCGTACATGAAGACCCTTTTTGTACCTCGTACGAGGGTTATCGATTAATAATTTCTTCACTAAGACAGTCTTAGCCTTCCATAAGAATGTCTACAAGTGTTGAATTCAGTTGACCCACATCATCCCTGGATCTCCTTGGCATACAAAAAGGGGTCTTCATGTACGATCCTAGATTATTCAACGGGCCCCAGCTTTGTCCCTATTCTGCATCCATTACCCCTACCCTCCGATTAATCCCACCAACACTAACTCCGGCCTTGTTCACCTCACAAGTCGTTATTTCTCATCGTGGCTTTTCTTAACTCATTTTCTTTCCTTTGGAGTGCTCGCATTTCGTTACCCAAAGTAATTGGTCTCAAAGGTTAATGATGTTTCATTTTCAATCCCGGCAACAAATCAAAGGTTTCAGTCTTTTGTTTTGCTACGGACCCTTTCAGTGTCATATTAGCTGACGTTTCTTTCCGTTCGGTGAAGTATCTACACGAATATTTGTTAAGCTGTGTGGTAACTCGACATTTTGAATCATCGTAGTTGCTAGAATAAAGACTAAAATATGGTATTTATTATCTCTTTTCATTGCTTAGCTATCAAAGTGGAGTTTCTAAATCACTGGATGACATGAACAGACCAATTGTTACTTTAGAGTTGAACTGATATAGCGTTGCTTGACGACTCCCTTGTCGTTCTGGGGGATTAAAAAAAAATAAAGCTAAAAATCACGGAATCAACTAATTTTTGTTTCTCTGGCGTTCCATATCTGTAAATATTTCTTTTTTTAATGAAAGGGAACCTACCTCAAATATGAAAAGAACCATTTCCAATTCTTCTCGATGAGCCTTGTTTGCTGAAATTGGAGAGGAAAACTAATTATCCCAGTGACACATCATTTGCAAGGGCAATATATCAAAATCGATAACATTGGAAAATTGGATGGACGAAAACAGAAGAGACTTGAGATTAACGGAGTGAGATGGGTGGGAGTGAAGATCTTTTATTTATCTCACCCCGGGTAATTTTCTCCATAGGCTTAACGTTAGGGACTCTACTCCACGGCCGTCAAAGGTACTGTACCCAATAGGCTAGAGCTAATTTGGTGAGTTGTTTTTTTTATTAATCTATGATGTTATACGGGGTGACATAAAATCAGAAACCTGCTTGATGAGAATAACTTGGTCCGCACTCCACCTCATTTGATCGCTCCATAATTCACTCAGCTTCACTTTGTGAATTACTCTGCAGACTAACTTGGTGGAAAACTTTTATGGAATGACCTGACCATGTTGTAATTATATAGAACGTCCTGACCATGCTGTACAATTCACAGAACGAGATGGTAATTTAAGGTTTGTACGGAACGAGGCATTTATGCCGAGTTCCGTACAAACCGTAAATTATCATCGAGATCTGTGACTTGTACAAGCATGGTTGGACGTTATATGTTTACTATATACCCAAAATTTAAAAAAAAAGTCATTAATTTAATTTTTAACAACCGATATGTTAATAAACGTGTTTGGCAAGGTAGTCCGTATTTTAGTGTACGCCCCAGTGGTCCGTACAGTATATTTACGTTATATGGCAAAACGGTGCGTATTTAGAGTATATACGGCATGGGTATATAGTAAATACTACAAAACGAGATGGGGAATTGTTGTTGTTTTACGGATCAAGGCCCCAGGCAGAGTTCCATAAATAACATCAATTCCCATCGAGTTTTGTAGCAGGTATAAATATGGAGAGTCGCTATATATTCATCATATACCGAAAATTAATCAAATTTTACCATATATTGGCATAGAAGACATGTCAGCGTGAAAGCCCACTCACTGCTGATGTTTCAAAGTGTTCAGTATAACAGTTTATTATATACCCGTGCACAAAACTAAGGCCTATACTGTATGTAAGTAATGTTCGGATATAATATGTACATGCACGAAATTCAGTGTACGGGCATCGGGTGCGCGAAACAGGAAGCAGTTAGCTAGTTCCCGATCGTATATTTCACATACGAACCAGCGAAAAAATACGGAATGCAACCTCTAAGTATCGACAGTAATTATACACAGTTTAAACCCATAAAAGTGGTGCACAAATGCTTTAGGAAATATAAAACATAGAGATACAAGGTTAGAAATATAAATGAAATTGGCTTGCCATAGCAAAGAACTTGACCACAGCTCCATACACGGCCGACACTTAGCCTTTGCAATGAAGTAAGACAAAGAATGTGTATGGAGATCGACTAGTTGATGATGTCACAGGCTCCAGCCTCACTATCATCTCTAGAGCGACGTTGTCGTGAAAACCAATGTACGAGTACATGATGCTGTGCCCGCCGACTCTGACAATGGCGTTTAGGTAAATATTTAACTAATTCTAACGATTTGAGGGTATATAATAAAAAGAATACAGTCTAGGCTTCGATAGATGTTTGTTTTGTACGTGGTCCTTGGCCTGATTTTACGGCCTTCGCTCTTCGAGCTCAGGCCGTAAAATCAGGCCAAGGACCACGTACAAAACAACGTCCTCGAAGCCTAAGCCAGTATTCTCTAATTATTATATACCCGTGCACGAATCTGATGCCTATACTGTATGGCAGTAATGTTCTGATATCATATGTATGTGCACGAAATTCAGTGTACGGGCACCGGATGCACGAAACAGGAAGCAGTTAGCTTGTTCCCGACCATATATTTCACATATGAACCAGCGAAAAAATATGTAAGGCAATGTTTAAGGATCGACCGTAAATATACACCATTAAAACCCATGAAAGTGGTACATAAATACATTAATAGATATAAAAGATCAAGATATGAGGTTAAAAATATAAATGAAATAGGCTTGCCATAGCGCCAGACACTGTCAGAACAGGTTAGCTCGCAAAATTGGAACTAGCGCAGTTTATAGGTCGGTAAAAATACCGCGCAATAGAACGTCAAGACGTTGCTATGTGCGCTGTATAATGTATCGCCGCTACACGGCTCCGAAATTCCGTTAGAACGCTGTTGGGAGTAAATCTGACTTGATTTTCGAATAGAGAATGCAAAAGTATGGTTAATACACAGTATTAACCGAAATTAAAAACAAACCGTTGACGTTACGACGTCGTCAAGGAGAGTGATAGCAGTCGGATGAAGCAGAGATTAGAAAGTGCAAGTACAAATGAAAGATCAGTTGGGAGAGTGAGCGGTTACTATGACGTCACACAGTAACTTTTACACTCTCCATGCAGAGATTCTGCGCTCTACTTCCTGCGGCCGCTTGTATTAGCAAGCGATAGTGCTGTGAAAGATCTGCTGGGAGAGAGTAACTTTTAGACAGGCTCCAGCCTCGCTATCATATCGATAGCGACGTCGCGAAAACCACGATTCGAGTACATGATGCTGTGCCCAGCAACTTTGATAATGGCGTTTAGGTAAATATCTCACTAATTATAACGATTTGAGGGCATATAATAAAAAGAATACAGTCAAGGCTTCGATGGACGTTGTTTTGTCCTTGGTCCTTGGCCTGATTTTACGGCCTTCGCTCGTCGAGCTCAGGCCGTAAAATCAGGCCAAGGACCACGGACAGAACAACGTCCACGAAGCCTAAGCCAGTATTCTCTAAGTACTGCACAGGGTTCAGTATACAATTTATACTGCATAGGGAGCAGCAGTACGTAATTATCAAATATACTGCATGAGTATATAATAAAAACCAAATTATTTTGATTTTGTGAGTGGCCTTTTAAGTCCTCAATACAACGAGATGGGCGGGATTGAATATCTTTTATACACGTCCTCAATACTTCATGCATATATTCCCCCAGGGCAGGGGCAATTCGGTCTTACTGACGTGGAATGCCGGCCCACGTGATAAGTGTACACTGTGTGTGGGATTCACGACGGATATAGACTGATTATCGCCATATTGACGCACGCGAGCACCCAAAATGGCCCCGTATTAGAGAGATAGTAAGTCTCCTTAATCCAAAACACACATTACAGCTCGCAGCATTCCCCGCCCCTGAGGAGATTGGGACAAGACCCAAAGTGGAAGTGGAGAGAAGGATCCCAGTAGAAAATAATTTCACAAGGTCTGTAATTATCATTATCCTTGTTGGTGTGCATTGAGATCTAACTCTAATGAATCTTTAATATTTCTTCTTTTTTTTAGTAGCATCGGCTGAGAATTTTTTTTTCTTTCTTACATTTGGTATCGGTTGGGTACAGAAGGGATTTCGCCTCGTTTTTTTTAATCTCGGTTGGGAATAGAAGTGTACTTCGCCTCATCATTTAAATCTCTAATGAATACTAATGAGTATATTTCTGAAAGTTTATCACTGGTGGACTAGTAAGGGTTCTGTGGGTAGAGTTCCAATTCCTATTCAGAATGACACACTACTGGTCTTCCTTCTATTCATTTGGATGTAATTCCAAGCACCTTGATTTCTGTGGACCAGATGATTTTCAGTTTGAAGTACATCTATAAACATGCCATCAAGAAATAAATTGAGAATGCCTTTTTTTGGTCAATCTTATTGAGGGAATATCGTCTGTACAATCCCCAAGTTTGGCAATAAAGCCGTTCTTCCAAACGGGCCCTATACGAATGTAGCTCATTACTGGCTGTTCTTCTGTTTGTGTATATGGGTCGCCAGTTAGGGTAAGAACAAAATACATGTGTATTGACATATTTTATTGCAATACAGATTTTACGCATTACATATGCATTACAGTGGGAAATCAAGGGGAAACTCAAGCTTTTCCATGGGTCAGTGGGAGGGTTCAGTGGGGGGGGGGGGGTGGATCATGGGCTGTGGTTTGATTGGGTAATTTAGGAGTTGGTATATCAATATTACACCAGGAATTTTTATTTATTATGAAAATGAAAACATGAATTTCAATGGAAACATTGAAAACCAGCAATTCTGAATTGTCATACCGTTCAAGAAGATAAATTTTAATCTTAACAATAAGGACACCTGGGTTTGATGCGGACACTCACAGAAAAATCGTGGGTAAAATGTGGATGGACTACAGTAAAACCCCGCTTCTGGGACATTTCGAGTAAGGGGACAGTTTTTTGGGGACAGAAATCTTTATTAGCTTAAGGGGGCACCTCGCTTAAGGGGACGCCTCGCTTAAGGGGTCACGTCCTTTAAGGGGACACCTCGCTTAAGGGGACACTTTGTTCGGAACGGAGGGTGCCCCCTTAAGCGGGGTTTTACTGTACTCTATTCTGTAGAAAGTTTAGGCTTACCTCGCTGCTTAAGGTCTGCTTCCACCCCGATAAATACATCGTAGAAGATGTAGTAGATGTGTGAATAGTTGGTATCGAAGAAATGTTTAGCTTCCTGCACATCGTACGTCTCTGAAAAGAGAATATGACAAAGTAAGTAATCGTATAAAAATATGATACCCTCATGTTATATTTACAGAAGACAGAACATGGACAAAATATTTTGAATTGTGGTATGTGGATCGAAGACTCGTGATCTAAATCCAACTGAAATATGATATACATACATGTAGATCTATATACATGTAATTTGTATTTGAAAATCATTACGTGTACATATATCTATAATGCAACAACATGTAAATATTGATAGATAACGACCAACAGTTAAAAAGCAATCATGCATCATAACAAGTCTCTGGCAAAAAAAGTATATACAGGGTGTCATGAGATTATGAGGATGGAATGATATGGCATACGTCGCCATTCGGGTTTATAGATGAGAGGAAATATACGCGGGTGGAATTATCAACTGTTAATTGAATCTACCTTGTTGAGGCGTTTGTGAATAGAAACATTCTATGCTGAACCTATATTTGAATATTTTGACTACAAAAATTCCTAATGACCCTATTATGGCCATCTAAAAATAACAAACTGTGATCACCCCTGTGGGACCATCTCATTAAGTGTGTCATGTTGAAATTTTTATTTGGGTCACCTAGTTTTGGTGACCAAATATTTGCTATAAAAGGAGTTGCTTTTCTTTTTTTAAACATAACATAAAAAGTCTAAGTGGTATATAGTTTTTTTACTATTCCTGTCCTGAGGAAGGCGCTCGCCGAAACGTCGACCAGAATGTAATAAAGTATAATTGTCAAAATATGCAGTGGACATCCATTTTTGCTGGGAGTCTAGATTTAAACGGGCATCATACCATACCATCATTTGGTGGAATTTTAGATAGTCTTTTATCATTTCCTTTTATTGAGTGAAGTCTTTCTGATCCAAACATTCAGAGATTTCTCTCATTTGCTTTTAACTGTTGTATCTAAAGTAGTCTATATACAAGTACTATTCACATCCCTACATTTTATGTCTGAGAAGTAGACTATAAATCTAGCCGTTACTAGAACTCCGACCTGCATTTAGGTCACTACGTACATATGTACGCGTGTGTACCAGGATGGTATCGATGTTCTGCAAGTTCAAGTCCCTATATACCTAAGATTCTACCTTGCCTTCATTGCAATTTTGACTGCCAATAACGAATAATACGATACGAAGATCTGATACTATTCATGGGCTATTAGAAGATTCTTTTTTTCATGGGGGAACGATCGATAGAAAGAATTCAATACTATTCCTCATAAAAAAAAACCTTTGTCTAAATAACCTTTGATCAAATGTAAACAACCTACACATTGGCCATCTTTTGTACTGAGTTAGTCGTCGGTACAACCAGAATTGGACATTAAACAGCCCGCAAGCCCCTGCCCCTATGCGGGCAGCAAATGTCTTCCTTGTGCTGACCTCATACTGGGCACACAGTATCGTGCAATGGCATACCTATTTTCAGTCCAAGGTTTACTGCCCATAATCACACCCCTGGTATTTTTTCCCCATAGACTTAATATTGAAAACTCATACTCAATGCCCATGGAGTATTTGGAACAATATACTTAATCGGGGGTTATGTCACGAATGTTAGCCAATTATTCAATATGAGGGGTGAGATAAATTTAGAAATGTATTCAAGTCTACAGTCAGAGCTTGATCCCATCTCATTTGAATCTCTACATTATTCACATGGCTTTGCTTTGTGAACAACTATGCTATTCAAACTCGATGGGATACAAGCTCTTACCATAAACTTTCATAGGTTTCCTCTATAATACTACATGTTAATGGAAAATGTAAAATACAGATATTATTTTATTTAGACAATTGAAGTTCAAGGATCATTACATTTTTGTTGTGACAGAGAAACCTGAGTCATTCATTAACATGTGCATAAATATATTCAATTATCCAAGTCACGTATCTAGGGAAAGGTAGTAGCTATGTGATATTATGTTCTATTGCAATATGGGCTGAAAAGGGGCTAAATATGAAGATAACTGTAACATAACAATTGGGAAACCGTTGCTCTAATAGGTCAAGGCATTGAGAAAATCTGCGTATAACATGTATGATGTTGATCATAATTATGTGATATTTTATTGTATAGTTTGTTTCAGAGAATCAGTTGAGTAGTATGTTAGGCCATAATAGCTAGGCAAGTTTAGTGGTTAGGTGGTAGGGGTGGGTTCATGGACGCCTTGAACCCGGGATGATTTGAGCCCTGGACGCCTTGAGCCTGTCTGTGGACGCCTTGAGCCTACCCAGAGGACGCCCTTGAGCCTACCCCGTTTTGGTTGCCTTGAGCTTCTGGTTATAAAAACTTTGAAAAGTGCACTTATACTGGTTTATAGTCATATACACTCAACCCTAACCCTTACCCAGCCCTTCCCTAACCCTAACCCACCAATCGGAACTAAAATGGGGTAGGCTCAAGGCATCCACGAGGTAGGCTCAATGCCTCCACGTTTTCGCGCTGACAGAAGGCTCAAACGGTAAAAGGCTCAAGGCGTCAAATTCCCGTAGGGTGTTTGCCCCAAGCATGGGAGATCAGGGGTTCAAACTCTGGTCGGGTCATACCAAAGACTTACACATAAATGGTACCCACTGCCCATTTGGTTTAACTCCCACCATTAGAATGAGGTGTAGGGGGCTAGGGCCGAGTGGAAGAACAACTGTATAGCCGAATTCGGTGATTGTGTACACACAATATTCCCTTAATAAAAATTGCAGAAAGAAAAAACCAGACCATCAATCAGGGTTCTTGTGTAGGTTTGTTCGTTTTTATATTCTCACTTTGCAACTTTTTGTCCGTACAAGGATTTTAAAATACTAAAATATAAACATGTTTCTTGTATTAGTCTATTAGAATAAACTCTATTTGATTTGTCAGGGTTACCACGAGGTTCCTATGATATGACCTTACAACATCTACCACTACTGAACTTTGGAACTTAATGGTAACAGTTGACGGTCATAATATAGACCCTGACTGGCCTGAGTACAAGATATATAGGTTGATATGGACCATATATCTACACTACTTACATATGGAACAAATAATGCCATGATAGTAATCTGACGAGCTAAAGTGGGTGAGTAACATTTCATTATTTTGAATTCCTATTAAGTCTGACGGTACAATATTAATAATCGTATAACAGAAGACCATATTCTTTTTTTATGTGATCAGCTTGATTTTTAAACATTTGTCTTATATATATATATATATATATATATATATGTCTCCATATAAAATTGTCAATGAAACTGTGTCAACAGAGTATTGGACTCTGGAGTAAACAAAATTGACAGTAACAGAGTTATTGGAACCATTTATAAACTGGGTTATGTCGGAACTTAACTGATTTTACCAAGAAATAAATGTCATACAGGCGAGGAAAGATACCATGACACTGACATTAGACGAAATTAGTGGTTTGACAATGACAGTGACACTTGAATAACAACCAAGTTGACCAGTCAACGCCTCAGGCAAAGGCAAAACAAACTGACACGGTGACAGGTATGGTGATGCCCAACACATGAATATGTCATTATTAGCAAGCAAAATATATTCAATTAGTCTCCGGAAATTCATAAACCATACTGACTTCCCTGTGTTCTACAACGATTGAGTTCAGTTTCATTCAAACAGATCAACCCCACCAGTCAAGTGACAGGACTCAGGAGTCTCGGACTGTAAACGTAAACTGGTCGATGACGAGGTAGACCCACCCCAAAACAACTTACCTAGCACGACCCGCAGGTGCTTCAGTCGGGTGACCGTATCTTTCTTCGGGTCCAGCACCTTACCAGCTGACTTTCGGACATCTCCATGTGGTTTCCGTCCAAACATGGCCACCTGAAAGGATAATATTCCCCGATCCTAAATGTAATCCACACAGATTGGTCACATCGTTGATCGCTCTTAGACAGAACGTCGGAAATGTTCCAATATGGCGCGGAAAGCCTCGTCTGAGCATGCTCGGGAACGGCCTACAAACACAAGATGAAATCGATCATCCCATGCTCGACAGCTAATGTTAGCATGATTGGGCCCGTAACTTGGCGATAGAAACTATGCTTATTTTAATCTTCCATTCTCCGTTTTCCGTTTTTGACACATTCAGAATATACGCACCAATATTAGGTTGTATATATATATTGGGCAGACCATTTGATGCCAAGCGCTGACAGTCACAGAAGTAACATTGGCGCCACCTCGAGGGAAAGATATATAATATAGATCTATACCACGCCGTCCTTACCACCCTGCGCGTTTCGCGCATTTTACCTAGAATTGGGTTTTGTTTAATTCACAATTGGTTTGTTTTTTTAGAATAAACCCCAAACAAAACCCATAACGAGAGAGCTCATTAGGGGACATCACAACTACTGTGATGACTTTGTAGCCGTCATTGATAGACCTCTAGGCCTACTCCTACTTGAATGTAGGCCTAAGAATATCCAGGTAAAAAGGTACCGGGTATGTGATTGGTCCCCAGTCTATAAGACAGGAAATGTCATCTGTAGAAAATATCAAAAAACATTTAAAATATACTTAAGAACGTTCGATTAGTGTATATTTAAGGGTGATTTTCATACAGCAACGCTTCTTGCTCATATCGATACTTTAATGCATTCAAAGCATTCAATGGATGTGAATTACTTATTACCGTGGAACTTTTCTTTTAAATATGGGCCCTTATCTGCCTTAGATTAAATCCACATTTTTAGAAAACGAATTGTGGCAAAATGGGATTCTGTAAGTATTGAATATGACTTCAGACAGGAGGTAAAGTTCATCATCAACAGCCGGAGATCTTATTGGATGTACGGACTGTTCCGTACGGGAAAGTATGGACTAAAATATTAGTCCTTAAGCCAAATTAGATTAATTATTTTTCTTAATTTCAGATATATAGTAAATACCGTATATAACGTCCAACCATGCTTGTACAAGCCACAAAACTCGATGATAATTCATGGTTTGTACGGAACTCGTTGTAAACGCCTCGTTCCGTACGAATCGTAAATTATCATCTCGTTTTGTAGCTTGTACAGCATGGTCAGGACGTTCTATATAATTACCCGATCAACGTTTAACTGGGTATTATTTTTCAAATTGATGATCAAGCCCGTTTAAATTGACTTGAACGATACTTTGTTATGATAAATTGCACAAAAGGTTAAATTTGCTCATTTTGCATTATAATGAATCACAAAGATACAGATTTGATTCATTATTGACAATAATTAGAAACCGCTAGCTGGCACCACCGTGAATTGTAGGATATGCCTTTAAAGGTTAATGAAACACCGACCGGATAACATCTACACAGTTGGGGAATGGTTGACACGTACGCCACCTAGTTGTGTTCATTTGCACTATTATCATCTTTTACATACTTTTAGATAGAAAATCTCTGGAAAGTTATATATAAAATGGACTTAAATCAACATATTGTAACTTTACAGATGTTTGTTTTGAATTGGTTATCGAAATATCGTGTACCGGTACCGGTACCGGTAGTTATTTGGTAGGGGCCATTCAAAGGAAAGAACTGAACCATTTAAGTCCGTGTTATAAGGTTAACACTGTTCATCTGGCGCTCTCTCTCTTTTAATAAGTTATATTGCTTCAAAGTCCCTACTGAGATGCTTTTCAATTTGAATCAGGAATATATATGATATAAAAGTTGTATGTGGAGGTTTTTTCTAAATTGTATCGAATAGATCGACATTATCGATACCCTCGACTATACATTTGTGACCTTTGTAACTAGCTCGCTCTCCAGCCATACTTTACTACGCTGATCTACACTTTGACACGGTTTTGTTGTCTGGGACTGTGCTTGAAGATTATTAGTTCCCTACTGGTACCCACCGAGACATTAGATGGGTAACAATGAACTGTACCGCGGACCCAGCTACAGAAATCAGGCCATGTCATGTGACCACTCACACTACCGTCCAACATAACAGCGCAGGCACTGGTTGGAACGAACTCGTCATCCGGCTTTTGTGACAACACTCAGCTTTTGGCCTACGCATTCCGAATACAACTTATCTTCTACCAGAAAACATGAAGAACTGTACAGCCCTTGTCCTTCTGGCTTGTATCGCCGCATGCAGCGCCATTGTATGGGTAGACTGTGGTAAGAATCTCTGTTTCTCTAGTATATGACTGAGTATCATTGCTCAGTCACTCACTCAGTCACTGGCACTGGCCGGTACATGGGAGTTTTCATCGTTTGTTGTCTTTCACGCTTTCGTGTTTACAGGTTGTTATATCATTTTTACGGTTACCGGTGACATGTTCTAAAATGTCGGTTTTATGTTTCATATCAATGATATTTGTAAATAGACCTGGTATGTCCACCAGGAGCTATATAGCGATATAGCGAACTTTACAGTAATTTGGTAAAACCCGGGACCTTCTCGCCGGTCTATGACTCGAAGTATATTATTGTCATTCTGCGTCATGCTATTATTGGGTTCCTATTATCACTGTTATCAGTCTTGGGTGTTTATAGAATGCCTCATGTCGTCGTCCATGCTATGGCACATGCCTTTGCAATACCTGTCAACACAGTCTAGAGTCTGTGGTAAAATATAGCTTGAAGTTGAAGTTGAGGTCCTTTATAATACAGTTACACAAGGTCTTGGGTACACTACCGTACGGCGCAGGGTTCCCAGTTCAGCTTTATTATTATGGGACGCATGCCATGGGTAGATCCGTCTCATTCGAAAAATATGGCGGGGATTGGCCAGTATTGGATCCAAATCCTCATGATGGGACTCAGGGAAAGAAAAACTAAAGTGATTGTGACCCACATTTTCTTTATTTGGACCGCCCTTCATTGATTCAACTTCATATGAATATGTATGGATGTGTATATATAGCGAGAAGTACGGAAGCGGATACAATGTTTATCACATGGTATATCACATGGTATCCGCTGTATAGGCGATACCCGTTTGGGCTCTGGTCCTTGTGAGTCATGAGGATTTTATACAGAAGTCTATCTGGTGTGGGTCTGGCAAAAACTGAAGGACAGAAAAATAAACTACTTTCTCAGATGGTACAATGTTATGCCATCTATGGTGAATTGGATTGAAATAATCTATATGTACATACATACTTCATCAAGCCATTGATTATCAAATATATTTCATGGTATTTTGAATTTTTAAAAATTAATTTGGATAACCCTGGCCAGTGTACCTGTCTCTGTCCAAAACAGGGCAGGGTTCCTCTGCCATAGAGCCCTCCACCGGTAAGTTATTTCATACTGGCTGCACTCTGACATGTATTAAAACAAAATTGAATCTATAAATATATACCCACTTTCCTTCGCCAACTAACTGTCTCTAAATTGATAACTGTGTATTCAATGTATTTTTCCAGTGGATCTTGGCTGGTTCTCAAATCCAGCCATTTTGTTCAATTTTCCTCGCTGGTTCCCCAACTGCACAGTGCCTCGCCTAATAACATAGAATAGCTGTTTACCACTGAATGGAGATCATTGTCAATCGCAGATAATGTATAAAACAACAAAAATGATACTAATTCATATTCATAGGAAGTCACCCACTTGTTGAATAGCGCGAAGTTAGTATGTGTAAATTAAGTGTAGACTCAACTGGGGTTTTTTTTCGTCTCCCTTTAATTCCGTGATGGGGTGGGGGGGGGGGGGGGGTTATTTCATCATTTTAAAATTGTTTGTTATAACAATGATTCAATTGTAGGAAACGAACTATGGATTATCAGTAACAAACATAATACTTCCCTGTTTGGCTATATAGATGGCTGATTCCACAAACACGATGGATTTGCCGTGGTATATCTTACAGTGTTGTGATTGTCCTACCTCCTTTGCCGCGATATGTCGCATGCAATGATATGTGTACTTTTTCGCGATGTTGTGTGTATATTTCGGTGCTAACACCTTAAGATCTATTAAGACCGACAAGAACATGGCACAGGTGCTTAACCAGACTGATGCATTGTGGCAAATGTGCAAAACCTAGCAAGATTTAGCAAGACAACCAGATTGTGACTAATCTCGCTATATCTTGTGTTTTGGTGGAATCAGCACTTAAGCCTTACATGCATATATTGATAACTGCTGCCTACAAGACACAATATGACCTTGCCATAGTCTTGCTGGTACCATATATGATATATTCTCGGCTCCTGCACTTTCCCTATGTACCCATTTTCCAATCGTAGGTTGGACACTTTTTTCAATGGGCCTTGAAAACACCAACACTCATTTGATTAAATACATCGGAAGTATGGTAGGTTCTTAACACGCAGAATATACTTTTTGGACATGTACTGTTTTGGGTGGTTAAAACTAGAACCTATTTAACAACTCTATTGTTAGTATTCATCCAGGCACCTCATGTGATGCATCTAGTTTATTTGTTATGAACAAATAAACTAATGTACACGTGCCTAAATTTAAGTCGCTGGGAGACCATCTCCTGAATGAGAATTTCTGACTGAAAATTGAGCGTTGAGAAGGGTCTTTAATACGAGATTCTAACAAACTCCCTTTGAGATAACATTACAAATAATCAACTGCAATATGTTGCTTGTAGGCTCAACCCGGATAAAATTCTGACTTCGCGAACACCCATTATTTAAGAAATTGTATTTGAAGGGTACGAATGACGGTCTATTTATTCAGTAGCACAGAAAATAGCGAGTGCCTATAATGTGTAGGTTTATGGGTAAGTAGGTTGTTATTAGTTAGATTAAAAGCCTGTGGCGGAGATAAGATAAACGGTTCAAATGAGGTCGTGTCTTTAGACTTTTCAATAGACCCTACTGAGGTATCCCGTAATCCAGTCTGTTTTGCAAGTTCCGGTTTTCGCTGATTACCGATGTTATATGGTGATAGACCCGTGACCCGTAACCCAGAATTAATGCAGTGTAACGGTTTTCAGAAATTCTCAAAATGAAATTCTGATGCCAGAAATGGAAATTTCAGCTATTTCTACGTAGAATTCCGAAATTATATTCAGTTTCTCCAGTTATAAACCAGAAAACTGTGGTTCATGTTGTCGTAGTGTGCCAAGTCTATCGGGAGCGGAACTTTGCTTTACCCGGGCGATAATCGGGAGTTTAGTAACCTCTGGAGGCTCTATGCTAAAATACTCATCATTATGATTTAAAATGCTCATCATTATGATTCACACAATTTCCATTCAACTCTTTTAGAAATGCAATCATCTAGATAATTCAAAACCACCAGTTGTTTTAAACTTTTATTTTTAGTTAATGCAGTCCCTTTAATGTGCAATGCCGCAAATTTGTGAGCTATTTTAAGGTTGACTTACAAAAATGTCATCCAAATAGGACGAGGCCACATAAGTAGGAACTCGTTGAGACAATTAAAGTTAATTGCATCAAAGTACTGGTACTGAATTTACAATTGCATCCTGCATGGCTATGCTGGATGTTCTATATAATTGCAGGGCAAACCTTCTATTTACCATTCGTATTATAACGTTTTAACTGGAAGAGTTTACTTGTCACTATATACAGATATTGTTAAACATGGGAAATTGCCATAAGCGACTACTGAGTTTTCTGAAATAGTGTATTTTCCCCACTGACACGGAGGTTGATTTTAACCACGATATTTAGGTATGAATTTGATTTAAAATCAATGATCCACATCAAGATCACGATCACATCCTCTCCCTGGTCCTTATTCTTTGTTATCCATGGTATACAAAGTGCCTATGGAAATGTATGGGGACTCAGTAAACCTCTACCCATTATATAAAACCTGTCAGATACAAAATTTGCATTATACGGCCTCAAATATTGTTTACGAGAAAATAGTCCCTATCTGCTATAGAGCAAAATAGTCTCCATTGATATACCCTTTGATATGGCAATTGCTGGATTTAATTTATTGGAGAAGATATATAGTAAATACAATAAGCGATGGTTTTGTGGACAGGCAGCTCTATAAACCACTCGAGGTTGACGGCGTAATACACTCGTTAACGCTCATATATTACGACGCTGGTGTATTATAACGTATCAACCTTGGGTTTTGGGGTTGTTGTTTTTTTTAATTTTCAGAACGTTTCTTTATTGCTGACTTTATATCCATCATGCTGACAATATTGATCAGTGTCATCTATGTACTTCTTATATTTGTATTGTCGGCCGCGTGTCCACAAAACCATAGATTATAGTCTATGTACAACACATTCTCTTTTATTCCTTGCCTATTCCCCCCTACTGTTAAGCGCTGCAGTGTTCTCACTCAGGGTTTCGTGCTCGGTTCGGACGCACTACTTTCTGTTCGTGCACACTGTGTCGGGATGAACGCGTCGCGTGTTGGGCTCTGATAGAGTTGCGCATATTTGGCAGGAGACGGTGAGATGCTCTCCTCACGCTGATCCACCCCACCCCGTGCACCCGGGGGACGGGGCAGGGTTCGGGGGTGCAGTACGGCGGTGCTGGACGGGTGCACGTGTTCTCAGCACAGGAAGCAGTTTTCCACTTTTCGAAGGAAATCCTTGCTAATGGTGGTTTTTTTTAATTTTTTTTTTTTTAAATATTTTTTTTAGCAATAATATTGGGAACAGACGTCGCCTCGTCTTATTTCTTGTTTCCATTTCCAGTTTAGGAAAACAATTTTCTTGTGTAAAACTAAGGTGATATAAATTTAGCCTCATTCCCGCCAATAAAACTTGGTTGAACCTCCCTACACATCCTAAGCACTATTCCTTGGCCAATACTGATGTGTTTCCCACGTTTTCTCAGTCTAACTGAGGCAGTAAATTCTACATGGAAAATATTTCCACTTTTGTCCCGACTGACATCCCTGTCTCAGAGTAGGAGAACTCCGTTGACATTTGTCAATGCTGTAAATTTGTTCTAGAAAAACTCATGGCCCTGTCATAAGCCAAAAGGGTCAGTCCCAGTCTAGTAGGGGAAGGAAGAGCTATACCCAATCAAAGACTTAGCAACGCAAAGTTTATGAGCCTACCCTCTGGCTGTGAGCATTTGATTGGATTTGATATGCTGTACATCAAGATCCAGATACGATTCTATAGGGACAGACATTTCTCATATTGGAGTTGTCTTTGTAGGAAGGAGGTAGTTTTCAGTTCTGGGGGGACTTTTTGAGTCACGGGTCCATTTTTAAGAACTCCTTAATGGACACATTTCTTCCTCTAAAACTGGTTCAATCATTCTCTATTTTCCAGGTCGATTCTATTTTTACAGAGATATTAGTGTACAGTAAAACCCCACATAAGCGAAAACCCTCCGTTCTGGGCCAAAGTGTCCCTTGCGTGGGGTACCTGCTTATGTGGGGTTCTCAGGTTTATATTGGCTATATAGCACAGACTTGTATATAATATTTATTCCTTTAGTATAAGTTTATAGAATCTTTATCAAATATATTTGTAATTATAGATAACAAACAATTACATATAGGAAATTGAAAAGGCCACTACAAAAGGAATGAATTAATGAGATGATAAATATTCGTATATTTGCGTGAGAAAATTCAGTGTTGTAAATAACCTACTTTAATAACAGACCCGGTCATCACGCAGCAAGTGAACTGCGACAGCATCAACACCTACCCGCTCCAGCCCGCCATGTACTGCCCCCTCCACTCACAAGGCCCGCCAGACAACGTCCACACACTCCTATTGTCTCACCTGTGTAGGTGACTTTTTCACAACGCCCAAAACAGATTTATCTCGATAATCCCGAGTTTTCTCCCCACACCGATTAGCCAATTTTGATAGGGTGTCCGTTCAAGGGGTCAGCTCATGTGGGAGTTTTGGCCTTTTCATACCAAAATAAGTGTCCACTTACTCAGGGTGGTCTACTACGCTGGGTGACCGCTTACACAAGGTTGAATTAAACATCTAATAGAGGGGAAAATTACCGTTCTGAGCAGTGTTTGCTTACGCAGGGTATTCGCTTACGCGGGGTGTCCGTCAGGCGGGGTTCTGCTGTATTTGTTAAAAGTGGAAGGGGGTGGGATTTTGGGTGGAATGGGCATACTAAAACAGATGTTTACTCAATATTGATTTAAGATGGGCATTGGTGTTACATATACCATCTCTATAAGTGGCCCTGACAGTTGCTTACATTCTAGGAGGTGTCATTATTTAGGTAAAATGTGTATTGGAAGTGCCATTCATGTATTTTTGCCAAATCTCATAATGTGAAGGGGAGACGGCAGGTGTATGAGTGGATGGTTTATTCAGTATATTAACACACAAAAATTAGTTAGAATATTTCATAACTATGTTCTAGGAATCAGTCAAGTCCCAGTCAAATGATATTGATTTGTAAAATAAGTTTCAATATCATTTACCACCAGATATTGTAAATGGGAATAAAATGGTTGACTAGATCAAGAAAATCAGTCTTCGTGACTGAGCTCATAAGCCACTTTATTGTCGGATAATTATGTTAATTGATTAGTGTTTCGTAAAGTACATCTTAGTTCAAACCAATTACTCTGGTATCCTCTATAATTGAAAGGTCTTATGCGAAGTGTACAATCCTGACTCTACATATTATTATTAAGGTAACTTCCATAGAGATGCATCACGGAAAGACATATGAACGGTAAAATCCCGATTCATAATGAAAATACATCATACTCTAACTGGTGATACATTAATATATCTCGTGTGATATACAGTGATAGGCAGAAACAATTGCAAGACAGAGCATTGTACGAGGAAGGACTGCACTTATGGTATTCATGATGAGAAGATGGACATGAATAGCATCTTGGTTTATTGTGCAAGCCTTTTACACTCGAACTATGTGATGTATTTATCTCGCCCCTGGTATTTTTTCTTAATCCTTTAAGGACGGCCACCTGTGGTAGAGCTGTCACCATAAGGACGGGTGCTAGTGATAGTGTGTACCGCTAGAGGACGAACACATTTTTGATAGATTACTAATTTCATTATTCCATCACGTGATATTATTGGTAATCTATAATATTTCACGTATTTTAGCTTTCTAATATCATTCAGTAGCATCATTCGGCCTGGGCCGGTTGATGCTTCAAGGCATCAATTGGCCTGGGCTGGTTGATGTCTCAAGGCATCATTCGTCCTTAAAGGGTTAACAGACTTAACATCGGGAACTCCTATCCAATGCACATGAGATATTTAGGGAAAATATCCAATGGGGTATTATGTCACAAATGTTAGCCCATTGATCAATGTGAAGGGTGAGATCAATTCAGAAACTCATTCAAGTTTATGGTCAGAGCTCGATCCCATATCGTTTGAGTCATTACATAATTCATGTGGCTTCACCATGAGAATTACTACGAGATTCAAACTTGATGGGATACAAGCTCTGACCCTAAACCTTCATAGGTTTTTATCATATAGTGCGGTGTAGTGGCGCTGTGAGAGTGCGCGTGTCCCTCGTCCGTGTAAACAGTGAGTGCTCGTGAGTCGGCGCGTGAGTCGACGCGACCTTTGCGCGGTGGACGGCGCACGCGGCGAGCTTGTAGTCATTTAACCTGCGACTGGAGAGCGCCGGGTGCTCGCGCACCAACCGCAGTGTGTTTTTATAAAGCATGTACTTGCCAATTGCGACATATCGATTCGCTTTTTTTATTTAACCCGGGTGTGTTTTTTCAACGCGTCACGTGATTAAAATCCATTTAAAAATAAATCGGTCTGCTATGGCTAGTGAGCATTTGGTTAACATTCAAGTGATTTTGTTTGATTAATAACATTAGGGGCCATCCATATGGTACGGACGCAGAAATTTTGGACCCCCCTTCCTCCACCCCCACTTCCAATCTTGTACGCAATAGAACAATGAAGGGGAATACCAAATTGTTGGCCCACCCCCATCCCAGCCCACTCAGTGCGTGCGTAGTTTATAGATGGCCCCTAAGCCAATGTAACAAGCCCTGTCCACAACAGGTCTCAATGGAGATGAGAAGGTGAATATTTTACCTTAATAGTATGAGATATTATATAACATACATTGATAATTTTTGCGTAATACTAATTATTTTACTCTTCTCAAATGTATTAAATATCATAAAACTTAGATTCATAAATATCAATAGTGAAATGTGTACTTACCGCGGGCCCAAAGTCTTGTGAGTATCCTCTCTGCTTAGATTTAACCTTGGGTTTGGGTTCCTTGACCTTGACCTGGGTCCGATCATGGCCGCCATCCTCCCCCCAGAACCCCCACTCCAATATGGCGCTGAGTTTTCTCGGCCGCTTATCCAGCTTCCCGCCAGCCCCGACCATCGACTCCGAGTCTAATGGGCAGATGATATCGTCGACCCCTTCATCACCCTCACCGCTCACTGCAGTCTTCTGGGTGAGAATCGAGAAGTCGGCGCTCAGGAGGGTGCTCGGTAGGGACCCGGCTCGTTTCCGGCCGAACTGCGGCGCCGGCGGAGAGAGCAGCCCCGGGGTCGGCGAGTCGCTCCCGAGCCGGGACCGGGAGGCGGGGGACGGGGAGGCGGGCTCGGGGCTCTCCGGCGACCGGGAGCAGGACGCGCCGTCCGCCGTGTCCGCCGCCAGGTCCAGGAAGGCGTCGGTGGCGGCGCGCCTTCTCCGGAAGGCCGGGGACCCGTCGACGGTGGTGTCACGCGCGGCGCGTACCCGCCTGGCACCCGCCCCAGTCAGTCCACCGCTGGATCCAGGCTTCTTGTGCTTGGTGTATAGTCCCAGCACGGGGTCGCTCCCACTGTCTTCAGGCTGAACACTGTCCGAGTTGGCCCGCTGAAAGATCGGGTTGAATACCACGTCCTCATGCCCGGACTCCACCTGGTGGGAAGGACGCTTCTTGATAAACCGCCGGAAGATGTGTTTATGCGATAGCGGGCTGCTGGGTACCTTCGGCGTCGTCGCCACTTTCCCCATACGCTGACCTTGCGCCATGCGCCCGGACGGGACCCGCGCGTCGTCGTAGGCAGACGCCCACGGAACGCGGTACTCCTCACTTCCGTCCGAGAGAACCTCACGTTCCAGCGTCCCGCCGGAAGTGACGTCAGAGTGGGCGCGCGGCCGACGCAGCGCCATGATGACAGCGGCTGACCGCGGGGACAGGTTGGGTTTGGTCGGCGACGCCAAGTCGCAATTACTTCCGGTTCTGGTGCTGCCACCTGGTGGCGCGGTAGAGACGTGGCTGAGGAGATCGTCGACGGAGCTGGAGGCGCGCGGCTTGGCGCGGCCGAGGAATCGGCGGGGCTCCGTGTCGTCGTACCACACAGTCGACAGTCGCCGTCCCCCGCCTCCCGTACGTCCTACCAGCACCGCCTCAGCCGTCCGACCACCACTCGCGTAACAATCACCAGATGGCGCCACTCCCACCAGCTCTTGCGTCATCACCGTATCTTCATTAACCGGGGAGGAGGATTTAGTGACCAGATTGGGGACGGAGGTAGATAAGGCCGGTTGGGCCATCTCCAGGAGGGTCAGTGGTGGCGGGCGGGGACGGGTTTTGGACCGCTTTCCCGTACCTCCTCCCGTCCCTGTCTCAGGATGTGTGACGTCACCGGTTGATGTCGTCTGGGACAGTGTTCTTGGTGTATCACTGGCGGGCGTCGCGGTTACCGGGCGCCGGGGGGCGTCGCCGGGGAGCGTGCTGGTGGAGGCGGTGGAGGAGGCGATGCTCAAGTCCCCGGAGGAGGATGGAGTGATGACGATGGTGACGCGACTGTCGCGCCCAGCCTGAAGGTCACCTCCAGCGTGTATCCCTCCCACTGTGCTGGGAGGCTCACTGGAATGACGGTCCCGTAACTCTGGGAACGCCTCATTATTGTGAGGCCCTGTGGTGGTGGTGGTGGTGGACACCGGTGGCTGAGAGAAAAATACTCCCTGTGGCACCAACACCGGACCAAACTCCGGCGCTAACACCGAGACCGACACGGGTGAGCTCGGTGGAGGAGGGACTCCGATCCGCGGGGCTTTGGACACGGCCATGAGGATGTCGTCATGACTGGCGCTCCGCTCCTCGGCGCCGCGCGTCACCAGCAGGTCGCTGATGACGTCATCGTCGTCGTCATCGTGGTGCCAGACGGACGCCGGGCGTCTGTCGTGCTTGGTCCGGCGCGCGGTGAACAGGTTGAAGAGGGAGTGGCGTTTGGTGCCGGACGGGCGCGGGCTCGGCTCGGGCGTCGGCTCGGGACTGTGGTCGGCGCTCTTTGACCCACGTTCCGGGACCCCCGCGTAGCGTCCCCCGTCGGCAGCCTGCGTCCCCTTCCGGCCGCGGAACATCCCGAACAGGGAGAAGCGACGCTTGGTAGATTTTGGGGACTTTGGCGACATTGGTGATTCAGGGGATTTTTCTCCCTGAGATTCTAAGCCACTGGCTATAAATCCTCTATATCTGGAGGCTGACATGTTGCCCTCTGACGTCATATTAACACCAGTGTTGTCCCTTTTGCCGTGGGCTCCTTTTCCCCTTTCCATTATTACACCGGTCAGGAGGAAACTGGTACTTTAGTTCAAATGTGAAATACCAGGCGGCAGCACAGATAACGTGTCCGCACCTGGATCATCAGAAGCTTTAGTCCCTGGAGGTAGCCAGTAGTGATACCTGTACTCATAGCCCATGTTTCCACTTAGTGCGGACGTAAATAGTGTAGATTTGTTTTAAACTGTTTCACGGTAGATTCCCATTCACGCATAATCACATCATCTCGCACAATCTCACGATATAGCACGAGACCCGCGTGAGACGCGTCACAGCTCGGGTATCGTTCCCTTCCTTTTCACATTGCGTTCCGAAAATCTGAAACAGAAATTAAAGAATAATCAAGTTTTTTTAATGCAATCTGAGTCTTTAAACAGATATGTTGTATAACTAGTGAGTAAATCGTAAAACGTTACACTTCAGTCGTATGAAGTCCATATTGATAAGTTAATGATCACTCTTAGGAAACAACGCAGTTACATATAAAATTTCCTAACAAATGAGAAACTAGGTCTCCTAAAATATATACAATTGGCTGTACCGCATTCATGTTGTTGGCAAAAAAACTTCACCAACGGAGATATTGGTTTGTATCCAGAATGGATTCCTTGATTCAGGATAGCAAAAGAGTTTGATAATGAAGGAACGATATGAAATTCCCAAACTATTATCATATAGTGGCGCTACCTGTAGTATCTATTGGTATTGGTACACCCTTCACTATGTAGGTGTCACGACCTGTCATGAGCAAAAGATCTGTGCCCATGACCAGTAAACCCATGACCATGATTATTAAACGAGATTTACGATAGATCAACCCCGCGGTCCCCCATCGCTTCATAGATCGGATCGTCCTGATTATCGTTCGTTCAATATTTAACAGACCTTAAGTTGTCCTTTTGTGAGAAATGTAAATGACAAAATCGTTTGTTTGGATGCATTTAATGTAGCAAAAGAGTGTTGGACAAGTCTATCCACTGGTATTCCTTGAATGTACTTAATAAGAGTGTCCTCGCCATCGTACATGAAGACCCTTTTCTGTACCTCGTATAAGTGTTGTTGTTTAATGATATTTAATTTAATTAGCTAAGACAGTATTAGCCGTCCATGAGGTCGCCCATTAGTGTTGAATAAAGTTGACCCACATCCTCCCTGGATCTCTATTACATACAGAAAAGGGTTTACATTTGCAATAATAGATTATTAAACGGGCCCCATGCATGTCCTTCGAGGCTGACGACTCAAGCTGGTTTCCCAGGAGTGCGTTTGGAAAAATAGTGCGTACCTAAATGAACTAATATCAGTACCCCACTCGTCAGGAAAAGGTGGATAATAAATACAATATAGACTGGTTTCAGACAAAAGTGGCTGTATACTCTTTGGAGTTGACTCGGCGCAATTTTCTCTCATGCGCTTGGATATTACTACGTGTCAACTCCTCGGAGCATACAACCGCTTGTATCTGAAACCTGTCAATATCGTGTATGAATAGAAAGGACACACTATTAAAGAATCCGTTACCTACAACAAATAAAGGACGTTTGGTCGGTTTGTGGTACTTCACCCGACACTTTAAATAGCCAGTTCGGATATGAGAACTATTGATACATACAATGTATGATAAGAAAGTAGAGACATAACTGTAAGGGCGGTAAGGTAGGGGGCGGGGTTGTGTGTGGGAGGTGGTAACAGAGGAGGCTGGGGTGGCGGGGTGAAGTTCGAGGTGGCGCGCGGGTACAGATGTGGCAAAAACTCACCATCTGGTTAGAAACGGCGCGAACAGCCTGACCGGAATGCCCCCTGTTTGTGAGGTTCCGGCCTGGCCCACATGGAGGCTTCACGCATGCGCGTTCGCATCATTAAATCTGTGGCTAGTCGGGCGGTCCGACAACATGATGGCAACAAAAATTTAAAAAATCAGAAACTGTTACTCTTCTTGACATGCGTTCTAAGGAAAACCTCAGTTTGTATTACAACCGTAGTTACGAGTCCAGAGGTGGCAGTTTTCCTCTTTTCCAAGGAAATCCTTGATTTCATTTTCAGTTTATAGATTTGTTTTATTCTTACGTAAACAAAAGGAGAATAAATTGTGTCTTATTCCCACTGTTAAACAGTGGTTCTAAGCCCCATTACATGTCCAATAAATATGTGTTTCCCATGTTTTCTAGGTCTCTCTGAGACAGGAAATTCCACATGAAAATTATTTCCTCTTTTTTCCTTTTTTGACATTTGTGCACGACAATGACTAAATGAACTCCCTGGACCATTGGCTAACATTATCTAGGTCTAGTCGATGTTAATACTAGCATAAAGTTTGGATATTGCCTTGATTTAGTATACATTGTATTTTTGTGTTGGTGCTGCGAGGACGCTGAGGCAAGTGGTCACCTAGACTTGCTCAAGTCTTTGATTATGAGCATTCATTAAATGATTAAACACAATCAGAATAAATTATAACATGTATCCTTTTCTGACTGGCCCATGAATCAAAGACTTGTCCACTATGAACGAAATCTCCTGTTAATGAACGCAAGCTGCTCCCTCTAACCCTATACCTCCTCCTACCCCCCCCCCCCCCCTTTCCTTCCTCCAGTTCTCTGGCCACCTGTGTTGTCCTACCAAAAAATTTCGCCTGCTCCTGACTGTGATTGAGATCAAAGTGATAGGGTATCATCTCCCAGCAGATATCCTGACCAGTACCCAGGATATCTGTATGGAGAATGTTGGGAATACTGGTGCTAAACAGCGCCAGAAATCCAGCATCATTACCGATTGTACCAGTCCCTGGGTCCCAACGAGGAGGGTAGCTATAGGCTGCAGGGACTAGAGCCAGTCTAGTGGTCACCGTGGAGGGTGACAGCCACCCAGGAATGGGGAGGGGCCTCCTGCCTGCTACCTCTTCCTGGTACCTCCAGCGTGCCTGCCTTGCTCCTCCCGGGCCTCCTAATTTAAACCCATATATAGGTTATATATCTCCCACAATGCAGCAGCTCCTCTCAATTTACAACAGTGTGTAATACTTCTAGCCCATCATGGACATGCCGATACGGCCAATCGCACCAGTTGCGAAATCAATCAATAATCAATGAAAACCTTTTCAGTAAAATTGTTCTACTCTACCCAGGCAAGCGTCTTCATGTTTCTTTTATGTAGAGAATATTTGTTATCTTCTACATGAGGTGTAGGAGTATGTGGTATACAGTAACCTGTGCTAGGCCTAGATATGGTCTCAATCCATGTCATGATACACCATTGGGTCAATATAATCAATTAAGAGAGGTCCTTCAGTCCACAGTCATTGTGTTATTAGAGCTTGCTTGCACGAACTGTATACGGTACCTAAAGGTTAGATTAGTCATATAGACTTTCTGCTTGTTGCAAAAAAAATCCCTTCACACATAGGGTAAAAAGGCAGAGATAACACTTTTTTCCAGTGGGTATGTGCGTTATTTCACTATGTGTTTAGGGTATAAGGCACAGAGTGATCACTATTTCCGCGGTCATCCACCGGCAAAGGGGATGCGTTCAAGTACAACCTATGAAGTAATGTCCTTATACAGAATGTCATATCTAATTCTAAAGAATCAGATCAATGAAGGTGGGATCAACCTTGGTAATTTTCATGAATGCAATGCTTAAATCAACATTAAATGTGGAATCTGTGGGATAGATATGATGTAGTTTGAGGATTGTGGACATAGATGGATAGTGCGAGGTTGTTTCCCTCACCCCAGCCACACGACCATCTCCAACACACGGCGGCCAGACGAGGTTTTATATACATAGGGTTCTTACCTCCCCCTCACCCCCGCTTAAACTGCCCGTGGTCTGTTCTGTGTACATGATGGATCATTATCGCTCCAGCCTGGCAAACTCCCACCCCTTCTCACCCAACTCATATAACCACACATTAGGATTAGTTTGCTTACAAGCATTCTCCTGTGAGTGGCGTGGACCACGTAAGCTGTTTGGAGTATTTTTAGAGCATGCTCGTACGTCTATATATATATATAAATTTTATTTTTTTTTGTTGCCTAGACTAGAGGTTACAGTGGTCACATAGATTTCCAGTGTGCTGCAAAAACTACCCTTCACTAACCGCGTGCTATTCGCTGTCATATTGAGAAGAAAAAAAGAGGAGAGAGCCAGTGTCTCAGGGTCTTAGAGGTATGCCCAGCTGATCATAACCAATCACTGAAGATTGAATTACCTTAAGACCCACTGGTGCTTGATATGTTTAGATCCTAGACAGAAATGGTAAGTTGACTGGGTTGCAAGTGGTTTACAGAAAATGACCTATAGACTGAATGCATCCCAAACCTTTTAATTATTACTCATTCATAATTGCACGCTCATTCATCAATGATGAACATAGCATTTGTTCCTAGTATTCCTATATAACTCACTCACTATCCCAGCTTAACTGGAATTCAATAAGTGATATATGAGCCCTAATGATAATGACATACATGTATTCATATAGAGATCAATTACCTTATTTCCGGTCCTGTTAGTTTAGCTTATTGATTTATGGCCCATTCCTATATCATGGTGTGTGTATATTTATAGGCTTAATTGCCCCATTTTCACACACCTCTGACCCCAGTAGTAATGTGGGGGAGTGATAGGTGACCCGAAATTTATGTGCACCCATATCCCACAGAGCCATTTTCCATTGGCCGACTGTTCACCCTTAATCTGCAGTCGGGAACCACCAAAGCCAGGTCGATGAATGGAAACAGACATGTAGAGAAGTTTTCACAGATTATTTGTGGATAGATTAGGCAATAAGGCCACCACCATCTGACTTAGTCAACGACTGACAGAATCAAAAGGGTTTGAAATCGTCAGTGATCGTCATTGTGTTTGGAGGACAATTCAAGCAGTATGGACCTTCAAATGCGGCAGAAACAAGGCTTACACAGTAACCTCACTGGTTTTTAGATATTGATGTGCAGTCGTTGGCCACCACCAAATGACTGTTAAGAGATCTAAATTAATCTGTGCTGTTTTCGTCGGCTAGTCGAAAATAGCTTATATAGGGAAACAGATTTTTGCCATATATGGTCATATGCAAAGTAGTTTGTTACTCGAAACGGAGCGTAAGCAAACATTGAAAGTATATCTGATTAAAAATTGGCAAACCCACTCTTGAGCCATTGCATAACGTTTTGTGCAGAGCAGTGTAAACTTGCATATTCAAGTCCATGAACTCGGCATTTGCATTCCATTTGATCAGTTACAGATGCTGCAGGCTGTGGTGTGGTGTTGGAGCTGGCTTGGTGTATTTTTCTTTTTGTATTTTTGCACAGATACACTTCCAAAATCAGTTTGTTTACGCTCCCTAAAATGAAACCATGTTTTCGTGTATCATGGAGGTAACCAATGAAAGTTTAGGGTCAGAGCTCATATCCCATCGAGTCTCAATCGCGTAGTAATTCACATGGCGAAGCAGCGTGTATTACATAGCGATTCAAACGAGATGGGATCGAGCTCTAACCCTAAATTTGAATGGGGTTCTTAATTAATCTCACCCTTCACATTGACCAATGAGCTAACATTTGTGACATAATCCCCCATTGGATATTTTTCCTAAATATCTCATGGGTGTTGGATACGAGTTCTTAATGTTAAGTCTATGGAGAAAAAATACCAGGGATGAGATACCTGGGACTCGATCCACCAGATCCTCAAGCAAATGCAATGATTATATCCCGCACCCGAAGAAGGACAAATTCCGCTAGTCACCAATATACGTTGGTCTGGGTATCTGGAATAAACTATCCAAGCAGTCTCAATGTAAGAACTTTCCACCAGGAGCTGTTACAAAAGATTAGGCAATTTGTAACGGAAAATCCATGATACATAGAACCTAATTATATATGACTATTGTGGGCTCAATCTCAACCACTGACCCGTTTTTGGCCAATGGCTAACACCAATGGTCATAACCAAGTATATTTCAAATATCAAATATCCTACGCGTATCTGCTGTGCAATTATTTTGTGTACTGCCACATTTCACAGTTCCTGTCGTTATTTATCATAACTGTAACTATACCTCACATGCTCTTGTTTATTATTCTGTTCAAACTCGCATAACTTGTATGGACGACCGATTATTTCTCGAATGCATGCAAGTTACTGAATAAAAAAAAGAAGAAAATGAAGACATCGCTGGTGGCAGTATCATCGCACACCACTGGTGCATGGCCTTCCCACTGTCAGGGCTGGCGTAAGAATATCCACTCATTGTAAGACCTGACCCTACTACCTGACCTTTGCCATATTTATCCAGCTTGGCGCCAGCCGCAGGTGTAACTTGAAAGCACAAAAGTACGTGACGACGGCATGAGAAAAGAGAGCCGTCAGTTTGAGCTGGGAGGACCACAAATCACTGACCTTGCCAATGAAGGCCCCTGCTCCGCCCTGTGTGCTACTGTTTGGGTTGATTGACAAGACTGGGTATCCATCCCAGACTGCTACATTCTGGTCTCTGACTCTCAATATCTACCTGCCTAACTATCTTCCTTCCTAACGCCACGTTTACACTATTGGCCATCACCGATATACAGTCAGGAACCACCCACGGACCATTGCTGACTCAAAATGTAAATGGGCTATTAGGAGAACTAAAAAAGAAGAATCTACACCGTTTTCATCTTCCAAATGGAAACAGGCCTATAGATGTGGCAAATTAATCTATATCTTTCTGCTGTACGACCACCGGGAAAAAATCTAACGAATGCAAGAAACCACATGAGAACGAAACCACTACTTTACACTATGTCCATGGTGACAGCGGCAGCCGGAGTGTAGTGCACCCTTGCAGATGGTAACGGAAGTAATACATTTGCGTTTACATTATGATCCCGCCAGACATTTACACCCACCCACCCACCCTGAGGACATTTTAGGGTCACGTTTTCTATCCAGTCCCCCTGAGGTGTGTCGCGTCACTCACGTTTTGGCCATGGTCCCCAGGACGGCCGACTACGTTCGGTCACGTCTAGTCACGTTATGTGGCGTTCATGACGGTTCATCACGGCTGGGAACGATTCTCATTATCACCGTAGCCGCCATGGCCGATGTTTTTGACAATTTGAAATTCTGCCATTGTTATCAGGGTCTGTCACGTTTGTCCGTCCCGTATCCCCGAGTTGTGTCACGTCCCTCACGTTTCGTCCACGGTGCACCACGGAACGCCGATAAATGGTCGCCGAGATAACCGGGAACATAGGTGTAAACGTAGCATTACTGCCTACTTTCTTGCTTGCCTTCCTCCCTCATGTCTTATTGCTATTGCCTACATTCCTTGCTCATTATGTGTCCTTCATCTCTTTGCCCGCTCCCCCTACTCCCGATACACATTACTTACCCCCTTTCCATTTCCTCTCGCCACATTCCACTCGTTCAGCATACACACCCGCTGTCCTTGTACAGTAGAACCCACCTAAGGGCTCACCCTCCCTTTATAGCAAAGTGCCCCCTGCAGCGGGGTGGCCCGTTCAGCGGGGTATCCCCTTCAGCGGGGTGGCCCCTTCAGCGGGGTGGCCCCATTCAGCGCGGTGCCCTATTAAGAGGGGTTTTCAGTCTGCCGATGGATATGTTATCATTGTGTATACAGGTAGCACTATGGTATAGAGACACTGATATAGGCTTAACCATACAGACAGCCCACAGACGCCTACCTGACGCCTACAGGAACCTATGCAGGTCATTGCCTGGTGTCTTATCGCCTCACATACACACCCTAAACAAGCCATCAAGTAAATCTGCAGTGTTGTCCCCACAATGTCCTGTCAAATTCGATAAGCTGTCCCTCCAAAGTCTCCCCTTAATTGGGGTTAAGAAGCTTTCTGTACAGAAACAACTGTCCCCATATGCGGGGTGTTCCCTTGAAGGGGTGATTCCAATTGGACCGTGCGATACATCCCGATCATGCCCAATTTGATGACTCACTAGGTCGGGATGAATCGTGTGCAAATAACTGGTTGAATCGCGGCAGTGGAATTGCTCTTTTTGAGTGATAATAGGAGCCACACACATAGGGATAAGTGCACAAGCAGATCTTAAAAGATCTATCCCGATTTACCAAGAAGCAGCAAGGTGCTATAAGACACACCGCCCGATCATACGAGACAAAAAACATCGAGGTGCATGGTGGAATCGGCACTTTAGCGGGGTGTCCCTCTAAGCGGGGTTTTACTCTACCTGTGAGTGTTACTCGTGCGCGGGGACGGTGGAGGAGGCTGCATGGCCGTGACTCTTGAGGACGTCAGCTGTGAGGGCTCTCGTCGATCCCAGGCGTGCTGGGCTTACGTGGGGTCCGCGTTGTCGGTAACCCTGCCCGGCACCCGCTGTCTGAATGACGCCGAGGTCTCGCCGGTCATCATATGCCCCAATTGCTACCTCTCATTATCCCCTACAGTATCCGTGCTATATAATTATCAGAGATGGCAGTTTTCCTCTTTTCCAAGATTTTCAGTTCATGAAATTATTTGTTCATGTGTAATACAAAGAGAGAATAAATTGGGCCACATTCACACCAATAAACAGTGGTTCAAACCTCCCCAAACACCCCAGCCTCATTCCATGGCCAATAATGATGTGTTATCCATGTTTTCTCAGTCTCTCTGGGGTAGTAAATGACACCTGAAAATATTTTCTTTTTTCTCATGACCCCAACTGACATCCCTCCAGACAATTATCGATGGCTTTGTGGACAGGCGGCTGTAAACAACGAGTGGTTGGCGCATAGTAATACACGAACATCAACCAGTTTATTATACCCCTAATTGAAAGTATCCAAGGGAAGTGTGTATCCCCATACCTGGGGCATACAATTATGTTGTATGCTTCGGGTTCTGATAAAGCGCGCATATGGAAAAATAGGGAGATTAAAAAATAATCGAGATACCTAAATGAACTAATATTGTTACGCCACTTGTCAGGAAAAGGTAGAAAATATTACTATACGTGAACTCCTTAGAGCATACGACCGCTTATACCTGAAACCAGTCTATATTGAGTATGTATTACGACGTCAACCTCGAGTGGTTTACAGAGCCGCCTATCTACAAAACCACCTATTGTATTTATTATCAATCTTCTCGAGTAATTTGATCCCAAGAATTACCATATCATATGATATATAAATAGGGACTATTTCTTGCTCTAACACAAAGGGACCATTCCCCCATATACCATAGCTTTGAGGCCGTATACCATGGATTTGAATCCGTATACCACAGTTATGGTATCTGACAGGTTTTATACAATGGATCATGGTTTACTGAGTCCTTATATATTCTTAATGGCGACTTTGTAGGCCTATACCATGGATGATAAATACACACTTTTTCTGATTATTACATTGTCAAGTTATGCCAGAAGACAATGATTCTTAGCTCTGTATCTAACCTATATCGTCCCCCAGTTCCGCGTAAGTGGTGTAATTAGTATCCGACGTGCACTTAGGTCGACTGTAAATTGATCTCAACTGACATGTGACCCCGCACAGTGATCCCGAGTCACGGTTACCGTCGAGCTGCCCTGGGTTTATTAGAGAGCACATCCACCTCCGCTTCAGAGAGTATTGACGAGAGTGACCGTCACTTAAGGAGTGATTCCACCAGGATGTGCGATATATCCGAATCATGGCCGATTTGTTGACTCGCTAGGTCGGGAAATATCTGGTTGAATAGCGGCAGTGGAATAGCCCCCTTTGAACGATAATATATGTTATGCACATAGGAATAAGTGCACAACCAGATCATACAAGGATTCATCAAGATGTGGGAAGGTGTTACAAGACACAAACCGACTTTGCGAGACCAAAAAACATCGTGCTGGTGGAATCCGCCCTTCGTGTCACTCCTGGTTGAGATATGCTTTTATAGAGGAAACCTATGAAGGTCTCATTTGAATCATACGTAATTCACGCGGCTTCGCCCTGTGAATTTCTACGCTATTCAACCTCGATAGGCTACCAGCTCTGACCATGAACTTTCATAGGTTTCCTCTATATCAACCAACGTTGACCATAGTTAGATGGAAGAACATGAATGGAGAAATCCAAAATCAAATCCACTTAGAACTATTTAAATAGAATACCCTGAACGATTAAAGCTACAAGAATGTTATCAAAATATAAACGTATATATTTGGTTTTCTTCACGCGACTAAAGGCGACCGACTTGAGCAATGGACCCAGGCGAACACGCCCTAAAAACCCTCACCAAGCCTGGTGTATATCCCTGGTATCGACCCCCTTAACCACCCACGACTGGCAATAATAACACAACTCTACTTCTGCACCACAGCTGTCCAAGTGACACATATTCCGTTGCATGCACTTGTTGTGCATCGGCCGAATCCCACAAGTGTAAACCCCATCGTGCAGCCAGTCATGTTGGTGTTAATTAATCCCACAATTAAGCCACGAAGACATTAAGTGACTGTGATGTTATGGCTTCCAAACTCGCTTAGTCCTTAGAACTGTTCTTTATTTTTGTCTTCATTAATCTAGACTTTTAGAACTGCAAGTTTCAACGCTGTTTGGTCGTGATTTTCACTGTGAAATTACCATTCCTAGATGATCACTCCAGGATGAATAAAAGAACCCCAATTAAAAAAAGAATCTTATCTTTCTTGTTATTCCAAGGAAAAGGGGTGTGCCCGGTATTGTTGTTTTAATAATTGATAATATATTAGGGGGTGGTGGTACTTGTGTTTCTTCTTGCTTCAGCTGGTGGATTGTAAATACAGCCTGGTGTAAAGTACAGTAGTCTGGCACTATGCGTTGATGGGAGGGGGTGGGAGGGGGTCCGGCCCGCCCCCTGTTACACTGACCTCCTGCGCCTCCCACGTAACCACCATCTCACCCCGGATCCACCAGACCTCATCCTCATCCCCGCCTCATCCCCAAACCCCAGCACGTGTTCAGCCTTTAGCAAGTCGCTCCCGTTAGGTCCTAGCGTTGTTTTTCGTTCCAACATACATATACATGTGCAGGGCCCCCCACTGACCGCCTCCCTTGACGTACGCGTGCCCGGAACATGTGTATATGTGTATATACAGATAACAAGCAGACGCTACTCACCGAGCAGACGACTTTGAGACTGGACACAGGGGACGACGCCCCCTTCTCCTCCTGGTCCTCCTCAGTACAGCAGCGAGGGTAATAATCCAGCAGCGCCTCGGCCCCGTACACCTCCAGTGCCCGCCCGGCGCAGATCAACGGATGATCCCGGTCCTAATCGCCGGGCGGAGCGGCGAGCAAAGCGGCGGGCGGGCGGGCGGGGAGGAGGCGGGCGGGCGGGCGGGCGGGCGGGCTTCTTGCCGTAGTACTGGTTGATGAGGAGGAGGGTTGGACAGGTGGGAGGTGGCCGCGGGGTGTATTATTGACCATGCTTCTCTTCACCGCCGGCGAGATCCACAGCAGACACCTGGGTAGGTTCCGAACGAGCGTACCAGGCTGAGTACGGAGAGTTGTAGCAGGTCGCGTTAATAACTCCCCAGCACCACCACCACCACAACCACCACCACTACCATCGCCACCAGCCGTGTATTCTACGCTATACGGTACTCAGCGTGTGAGCGGGGTGCTCTGTAGAGGTCCCTGGCCGTGGAGGGGCGGATGGAGTGGGTCCCTCGTGAGCGGGCGGAGTGGAGTGTGTCTGGAGGCCCTCAATACGCGTGGATCATGTACTATCTGGACGGACGGACGGAGGAGTGTATCGGTCGGTGGTGTCAGGTCGCCTGCCCAAACAACTCCCCCATTATACTGCCCGGGTTTTCACGGGCGGGTGGGTGGGTGGGTATTGAGTGGGTGGGCGGGGGAGGCTGATATACCATATAGCTCTCCTCAGAGAAGTTTCATTGACTCTAGTATTACTAAGTGCAGCACCGTGTATGCTACCATTATTTAAACAAATATGACCGGGGGTGTTGATTGGTGCGAGGATGGAGACTCAACAGACGTATGTATCACACACCTGACCCCTCGTCTCATGGGTTGGATATCACTATGATATAACCCCATTAGTTGATACGTCGTAAATATTATCTCACACCTGTAGTTTTCTCCATAGGCTTAACATTAGGAACTCATACTCTACGGCCGTGAAGGTAGTGGACCCAATACTCAATGTCTTATTGGGTGAGTTACTTTATTAATAAATTATGGTCCTGGTCATTTATACGGGGTCAGATCAAATCAGAAACCCACTTGATGAAAATAACTTGGACCATACTCCAGCTTGTTTTAGTGCGGAGTAATTCACTCAGTTTATTTTATTACCCTTCATATACGAAAACCTCATTGGGAATGTATGGGGAATCAGTAAACCACGACTCATTATATAAAACCTGTCAGATACCAAAACTGTGGTATACGGAGTCAAATCGGTGATACACAGCCTTAAAGCCATGGTATACGGGGGAAAAGTCCCATTGTGCTACAGAGTAAAGGAATAGTTCCTATTGTTATATTCTTTAGTATGGCAATTACTGGGGTTAATGTATTCAAAAAGATGGATAATAAATGCAACAAACAATGGTTTTGTGGACAGGGGGATCTATAAACATCTCGACGTTAAAGTAATACCCTCGCTTACACTCGTGTATTACTGCGCGTCAACCTCTCGTGGTTTACGGCCGCCTGTCAACAAAACCATTGTTTATTGTCTATTTCATCTCACGAGTTTCCCTCGAACACTTGCATAACTGCAGGTGGGGCATGTATTTGGGACTGAGAAAATGGGCAGAGAATATCTACCGGGTATGCACCACCGTGCACCCTGCCCTTTGTATTCTCTATGCCAATGAATTAATCAACTACCTCTCCGGCACTCCAAGCTGAGAAAGGAATGTGTGGACAGGTATCGGAAGAGTGACTTCCCAAAGAACGCGTCATGCATTGTGCTAGTCACTAGAAATTTGCCATGTACTGGGACATATAGCCTTAGCTTCAGGTCCCGCGATTCACATAGTGTGAACAACTAGGTTGATTGACGATAATTGAAACTGATGTAAAGGATTTTTATGTGTGTGATTCAGAAAGACTTACTTTGTGTAGGATATGTGGAAATTGTGATAAAAGCTAAATTTGACTGGGGTTGCGAGTTCGCTCAGTGGTTAAGGCACCTGACTTGTCATCCCAAGGTTGTGTGACTTTAAGGGTTTGGGTCTCACTGCTATGTCCTTCTCATACCATGTCGTATTTGATGTGGGAAGTAAAAGAAATCTCACCTCAGGAAATGTGTTGGGGTGAGGATTCTACCTAACTTCTTCTCTTACATTCGATAACCCTCAAACCCAAAGCAAGTCTAATAGAACATATTGGACGTTAAACTACCCAAACGACACCCGCCAGTTCACTAAGCAAAACAGTGAATTAGCGGCCAAACGAGGTGGATTATAGATCAAGTTATTTTCATCGTGTGGGTTTCTGATTTTATCTCAGCCTGTATACATGATTAGGAACATGATCAATCAATAGAATAACTCACCTAATTAGAAATTGAGTATTGGGTACACTACCCTCACGGTCGTGGATTATGAGTCCCTAACGTTAAACCTATAGAGAAAAATGCCATATACCATACAAATCTAGGATAATAGGCTCATGGTACTTGCTCATTAAATACGCTTCAGATGATTCCTCTGGTGGAGTTGCTCTCTTCACTGAAGGGTATAGAGCCTACAAAAAGAGACAAACTAGGCCACGAGATATGGGGCAAATCAGACCCCTTGTCTGTGGAATTGGGCGAGATCCAAACAAAAGGCTGTTGTAGGGATTCAGCATCATATAGAGTTTCCTCGACGTCAGTCACACCATGAAAACTAATACATCCAAGTCCAGATAAAATAGACTACACACGGCTTCACTGACAGCTCATTATCGCTATTGTGATGTCAAACGAAACATAATCCAGGAGATGATACCCAAAAAAATCAAACCAATAAAGAAATTTGTTACAAAAATATATATATTTAGGTTTTGTTGTTTGCTTCAAATAATAGCCTTATTTCAGTCCCCCTTCCCCTTCGCACATTTTGAGTTATTCCACATTATTTACATCATCAAAGCGCGACTATTTTACACAACAAATACACATGTATTTTACTATCCACCTGATACAAAGAGTCCGTAGTAAACAAAAAGGGAGTGTGCATGGACATACCCGGAGCATACAGATATATTGTATGCTCCGTGGGGCGCATACGGATAAATGATACGTACGGAAAAATAGTGCATAACGAAAACGAGCTGATATCGACATGCAACTTCTCCAGAAAAGGTGTATAATAAATACAATATAGACTGGCTTCAGATAAAAGCGGTTGTATGCTCCTCAGAGTTGACCCGACGCATGCGCTCGGATATTACTACGCGTCAACTCCTTGGAGCATATATCTGCTTGTATCTGAAACCAGCCAATATTGTGTATTCATTATCCACCCTATCCAGAGAAGTATGGTACCCATATTAGTTCAATTTAGATACGCACCCATACCATGTCTATGTGGTGTGAGAAGTAAAAGAACTCTCACCTCTGTAAATGTGTAGTGGTGAGATTTCTAGCTAAATTCATCTCACATATTCGGTCAAACCCAAAGTAAGTCTAATAGAACATATTGGACGTTAAACTACCAAAACAAACAAACAAGGTATACACTAATGTTTCATACGCACAGGGTCAAAATTGCAGGATACTTATCACTTTGGGTCTCAAAGCGGTCCAGCGATTCTGCCCCTTATCTATGCAGGAGACCACACCATATCGGTGATGATTTTATGGCCGCGTGACACACCTGTTTATCGGCCACGCGAGCCCGACTATCAGGTTTTTATGAGTGTGTCCCCGTGGACGACAACCCCGTCCCTGACACCTCGTCGACGCTGATTACCGGTTCGTTAGCACACTGATTCATTAGCGAGGCTCGAGACGCGGCGTCTGTCAATAGAATGCTGTTAGTGGCGCCGCCTGGTGCGACACGTCTCGGTGGGATGCCCTTCGATTTGGTAACTGGAGAACTTGACCCCAAACGAACTCGACCCGTAGTTGTCAGGAGACCTCTTCCCCAAACGAACTCGACTCCAAACGAACTCGACCCGTAGTTTTCAGGAGACTTCTACCCCAAATGAACTCGACCCCAAACGAACTCGACCCGTAGTTGTCAGGAGATCTCTACCAAATGAACTCGACCCCAAACGAACTCGACCTGTAGTTGTCAGGAAACCTCTACCCCAAATGAACTCGACCCCAAACGAACTCGACCCGTAGTTGTCAGGAGACCTCTTCCCAAAACGAACTCGACCCCAAACGAACTCGACCCGTAGTTGTCAGGAAACCTCTACCCCAAATCAACTCGACCCCAACGAACTCGACCCGTAGTTGTCAGGAGACTTCTACCCCAAATCAACTCGACCCCAAACGAACTCGACCTGTAGTCGTACGGGAACCTCTACCCCAAATGAACTCGCCCCCAAACGAACTCGACCCATAGTTGTCAGGAGACCTTTACCCCAAATAAACCCGACCCCAAACGAACTCGACCCGTAGTCATCAGGAAACTTCTACCCCAAATCAACTCGACCCTAAACGAACTCGACCTGTAGTGGTCGTCAGGAAACCTCTACCCCAAATGAACTCGCCCCCAAACGAACTCAACCCATAGTTGTCAGGAGACCTTTACCCCAAATAAACCCGACCCCAAACGAACTCGACCCGTAGTCATCAGGAAACCTCTACCCCAAATCAACTCGACCCTAAACGAACTAGACCTGTAGTGGTCGTCAGGAAACCTCTACCCCAAATGAACCCGACCCCAAACGAACTCGACCTGTAGTTGTCAGGAAACCTCTACCCAAAACAAACTCGACCCCAGACAAACTCGACCCCTTGTTGTCAGGAAACCTCTACCCAAAACAAACTCGACCCCCAAATAGACTCGACCCAAAACGAACTCGACCCAAAACGAACTCGACCCAAAACGAACTCGACCCAAAACGAACTCAACCCGTAGTTCTCAGGAGAACTCAACCTTTTTGGAGAACTTGACCCATGAAGTTTACCCGTATTAGATACTCATGTATATGACAGTTTCATATAAAAGGACAGGTCTAACTTGTTAACCTTGGGATCTATAAAATAAGTCCAGCTAGGTTAGGGTTAGGGACAGTGATAGGATTAGGGTTAGAGATACGTTGAGAGTTAAGGGTAGGGGTTTCTGTTTGTTTTCTTTCCCCTGAAAGACCAAATTTGAAGCCAAGATAGAATGTGTAACCACAGTTGTATTGAAAAGATACTTGAGTTCCGATGATTTAACACTGGTTGAGTTCATTACAGGTCGAGTTCTTCTGATGGGTCGAGTTCTCGTTCTTTACAGGTCGAGTTCCTTACGGGTTGAGTTCCTTATGTGTCGAGTTTTTTAACCGATCTCGTTCTTTATGGGTCGAGTTCTCTAGTATTCGCCTGTTTACCCACCACCCTCATCCTACTCCCACAGTCTCAGTCTCCAGGGCAGTCACTGTGTATTCCACGTAATCTATACGCAGTTCATGAAGTCTGTACGTAGTCCACAAAGTCTGTACTCTTTGTACCTAGGGTTGCAGTTTGTAAACATCGCTCGCACTTAGTCGACGTGTACTATGGGAGGGTCCAATATAGACTGGCTTCAGTCCCTTTATCTGCCCTCTGGTATTTTTGTCCCATAGGCTTAACATTGGGAACAAGCGGTGGATGCTATACACCTCGTTTACACACTCATATAACATTGGGAACTCGTTCTCCATACCCTTAAGAGTTTTTTTAGTGCATACAGGAATGAGATAAATACAGGAAACTACTAATTTTGGTCAAAGTCAGTGGTAGCCAACTCATTTGAGTGGTATGTGATATATACTCGGCTGTCACCTCGTTCATATCACTCCACATCAAACTCGTGGAGAACGATGATTTTGATAAAAACTTGTTGATTTCATCTTTAATTAGTCTCCTTTGTGTACCCTGACCCCTCCACGTTCTCCACCCTTCCTCGCCGGGACACAGGTTGGATTCCTACTCACCGAGGGCACTATTTCGTGCCCCGTAATACATGGAGATTCGCGTGAGTGGGAAGGCACTACCGCGCAAGGTTTGATTCCTGGGCATGCGGTGATGCATTAGGGGATGTCCGAATGTTGCAAAGTAGTTTTATTTCTTGGTTATGTCCATAATTAAAGACTTAGGCAAGTCCAACACCAATAGAGTAGACTCCAGTTCTAACATTGACCCTTCAACTGGGTCCTTACCTTCGTGGACATAGGCGTATATACATTCCCTTGTATATCTTTGAACCATAGGTGGAAAAAAGGAAATATAACGTTTACCTTTGAATCTTTAAGTGACTTAGCATGTGTGTGTTATTTGATCAGAGTATGAGCTGATTTGAGCGAGTGTGATAGAGCGACTTTGTTTATCAGAAACATATAACTGTTTACATTGTGTTAAAGGATCTGTCCCTAGCAATTGAATTTAGTGAAACTACCATGTGATTTAACCCTTTCATTACGCTGCATAGCACCAAATGCACATCCTTAAATACGCCGCTGCAGTACCATTTTCACCCCTGTAGTATGCTGGCACTTTGCACACTATCCACTATCACACCTCCATGGTAATCCAAAATAATTAGGATGTTATAAAATAATAATATAAATTATGATATAGCTTTACATAGGTTGGAAAAATATCATCAAAATATTCGCATTATTTCATTAAAAATAGCAATTACTTAAATTTCATAAATGATGCCTCAAGGCATCATAGCGTACTAATGGCAATGCCTCCAGGCACCATAGCATACTATGCCCTGGAATGCTTTCAGGGATCACGGCATGCAATGCTTGGGAATGCCTTCAGGCATCATGGCGTAGTATGCCCAGGAATGCTTCCAGGCATCATGACATACTGTACCCGGGAATACCTCCAGGCATCACAGCATACTATGCCTGAGTATGCCTCCAGGCATCACGGCATACTATGCCTGGGAATGCATCCAGGCATCACGGCATACTATGCATGGGAATGCCCCTAGGCATCACGGCATACTATGCCCGGGAATGCATCCAGGCATCATAGCATAGTTAAAGGGTTAAAGGGATATACTACAATTCATGCAGGTGCCACCTGGTGATTTTTTTATATTTTCAGCAAGCAGTAAAAATTGGTTGTTTCCGATTCAATCTAGTTCTAAAAGAGTAAATTTAATGTTTTGTCCAGTTTATCCAATTTTAATAGGTGAAATAGGGCAACAATATTTTACTTGATTTACATAGGCAATGTACTGAGGAATATGGTTTTCTTCATTCTTTCAAAAACGAGGACGGTGACCTATGGTTTTTAAAACTTTGATACAGAGTGCTAGACAGTTACTATAGTTTGAGTAAAATTACATGGGTTTTACTATGAAAGGTAACTTCTTAGAATTTCTATATATTTCATCATGAAATTACCATAACATTGATCTCCAAATCAAAAACTAGCATGCCGACCCCGATTTTTGAATTATCTATGAGTTCTACAACACTTGTAGATCATTATATTTAAATTTCAGGAAAATTACACGAGTTTTGATTTTCAAGCCAAATTGTCCGATATGCCTTAAAGCGAAGTTGATTTCGGAGAATCGCCAGTCCTCGAGCAGACGATATTTGTCCCAGATAACCTCCACTCCCGCTCGTCCTCTGTTTGACATTGCAGACTGCTTTAATGCTGTGGAACATTCGCTATCATTTCTTATTGTCTGGAGAATAAATCTGAAACGTGATCTGTTAAGAGACGTCTAGTTTGGCAGACATTTGGGACAAATGAATAAAACAATGTTGGGACACTGCTGTCACAGTCAGTCAATAATTCAGGGGGCTGGCGAACGCTTCAGGAAAGACAGCGTGCCAGGGACAGAATTATCGAATGCAGATACAGTCCACCCGAATATTGGAGAACTCGACCCGAAACTAACTTGACCCGTAATGAACTCGACACGTAACGAACTCGGCCTGGTAGATGTTGACCTGTAAAAATACTTGACCCGAAACAAACTCGACTCATTTGAAGAACTCACCTCATAAAAAAACTCGACTCATTTGAAGAACTTGACCCGTAAATAACAAGCTTGACCTGGTAGAAGAACTCGACCCATAACAAATTGACATGAAATGAACTCGACTCGTTAGAAGAACTCGACCTGTCAAAAAAAAACTCGACCTGTACAGTGTTAGAAGAACTTTTTAAATCCGTTTTAAATCATCCAAACTCAAGTACATTATTACTACAATTGTGGATACATACTTTACTTTAATAGTAAAAGTGTGTTATCTGGGCTGGCATTTACATAGTAAACCCCAAGCCATTTTCTTCAAATTTTCACAGAGTATAGTAAATGTATAGTACTACACATTTAAGTTTTAAAAACTTTTTCAGTACATTTTCCACAAAAATCGAGAAAATGAAAATGGGCCTATTTTTACCTATTGGGTTCTGTCAAACTAGACAAAACATAAATTTTGCTCATTTGGAATACCCCATAAAATAACAGATTTAAATTTTTAAAAATGTGAGTATTTAAAAACCAGCAAGTGGCACCAATGCGAATTGTAGGATATATGCCTTTAACGTCCATATATCAGATATTCTCCAGAGTTCTGTCGCCGTTGTGGTCAGAGGTCATGGATGTCAGTGATCAAACCTTACACGCCCTGTTATGTATAAGTACACAATGCATATCATTACAACTGTGATGGTGTTAGCTCTAGGTTACATATATAAGCTCAGTGTTTAAGACACTGGAATTGTAATCCCAAGGCTGTGGGTTTGAGTCCCACTGCAGCCACTCTTCTCCTTCCTCAGCAGTGGTAGATTTACTGCTACTTCAAAGGCCAAGCCTTCTCATACCATATCTGTAGTGTGGAAAGTAAAAAAACTCTCACATCGGTAAATGTGTGAGGGTAAGATTTCTACCTAAATTCATCACATAGATTCAATCATCACCCTCATCCTTGTGGTGTAAAAAAAGAATTGAGAAGGTCTGGTAAGAATCTGTAATGGTTAAATGGACGTTAAACCAAACCACCCAACCAACAAGCCATACACATATACTGTGTCAATACTTTACAGAGCTTTGAAATATTCACTCTGCTATCGCTTCGTTCATATTACTGCACGCTCCAAACTCGATGGTGAATTGGACACAGATCAAACACTCTTTCAATTTGTTTCTTAGCTATATGAGGAATATAAATAGGTCATGGTCATTATATGGGGAATACTCTGACCATTAGAGATAAGTGGGTAGTGGGTGTTTAGTGATGGAGAAGGGTGATGTGATAACACAACGATTAACGCCCACCATGTGAACACTCAATGAAAATCACCTTATCAATTGACAGGTAAAACTATTTAGAACTGCAGTGTTGAGGGTACGGCATGATGCTCTTCTGTCAGTATAGATTAATCTGTTATATATTATTACAGCGCTCAAACCCAACACTCCTCAATATAGTGCTAATGTTACTATAGTAATTGATAATTTATGTCTGGGTATTGATAATGTATGTCTGTATGTAAAGGTAGCCACAACATGGTTAGGATAGGATCATCACGTGTCGCAACTATGTATTGCAGGATATGCATTTAAGAGTTAACGAACGTAAGTTCAGAGTCTCAACCCGTGCCTCGAATGCTTTATTCGCAGTGTTTTGACTGAATCACATTGTTCAGTGAGTTAGTTCTCTTCCCAACCTCCCCCTCCCGGCCTGCCTCAAGTAGATGTCTCTTTCCTAGCGTCATCCCTCAATTCTAACCCCTAGAATTATATCTCAGGAGTCCTGTCATTTGGTGTTCATCTGAACAGAGATTAAGGTCACCCATTATTAAGTGACCTTTATGACCTTTGCATTGCTAATTCTGATACTCCCATAAATATATATATATATTTGTTTTGACATATATATATAGCCTTATATGACCCCTTTGTTATTACATATATATACAGGGATGTAAGTTTTCCGACATTGACGGAATTCCGACATTTCATATACACGGGCAACACTCGAAGTCTTAGAATATATATCGATTCGTAGCCCTTCTGTTCCAAAATGATGTTATGAATAGTACTTTTCTATAGGCGTTATAAATTTCCGATTTTCTCCTTAGTCCCGACTTTCATCCCTGTATTTAGCCTTATATGACCCCTATGATATAAGAAAACAACTTCGTTGAATACCTTCATGTCTAAGCATATCTTCATCTCCAGAATATACAACCTAAAGAGGGTATTTTCTCGATAGTGGCCGTGGCTGGAGGCAAATTTAAACAAACAATTTATCTATCTAAACAAACAGTATTTACACATCGATCAATGTAATTAACGTGTTGTTTCAAGAGAAGTACTTACTACACAGATGATATTTACACACCGTTGTGGCTGCCTGGAGAGTGTCCGTGACACATCAAGTCACATCACACGTAACACTGTGAACGTGCCTTTCCCTGGGGAGATACACCAGACACAACGTTCTCTGGATCCATACGAAAAGCTGAGTAGTTATTATATACTTCGGCCGGAGAGGCTTCCAAAACGTCATGTACTCCAACACACCGGTGTAGTAAGATGCCCAGGCCAAGATGTAAGGAGGAGGGGGTGTGGTGAGAGAGCAGGGAGGGCGGGCGGGCGGGGGATGGGGGAGGAGAGGGCAGTCCTACCCTGATCCGGCGTCCACACTAGAAGAACGTGGAGACTGTAGGTCGCCAAGCCAATAGTCATCAGATGATACTCGACCTTTGCAATCCCGGCCGTAATAGTCGTCGATCCAAGAGTTTCTTCGAGCGTTTACATTAGACGACTTATTTCAGAAATGCACCTCAGTGATTAATCGCCACCTGATGACTATATGACTAATTCAAGCCGGATTGAAATAGTCGCCGGCGTCAGAGCGTGTCCAATTGTCAGGTGGCGCCAAGTGGTATGCTCCGACATAATCACTATCATGTTCCTGGCGCCCCCCCCCCCCCCCTACCCCCGGCGACTACGGCAGCTCCATTTCACCAAAAACGTACTGTAGATGGCAAGAAAGCCTAAATATGCGTTTACATTATGATCCCAGCGGCTATGATTTTCCGTCCTTCAAGGGTCCCGTTTTGACCACAGTGTCATGCACGGCTGCCTCCGTTCTGTCACGTCCCTCATATTCTGGCCACGGTTCCCTGTATGGCCACCTACGTTCAGTCACGTTCAGTTACGTTATGTGGCGTTCATCACGTCCTGGGACGATTGTCATTAACACCATATAGCACCGGGGCTGCCGGGACAAAATATTTAACAGCGCTATGCACTGACCCAGGTACTCCCGTGGCCAGGGTGTGTTACGGTCTGTCACGTTTCCCTATTCTGTTACCCGGCGTTGTCCTACGTCCATCCCGTTTCGTCATTGGTGCTCCACGGTGCTCCTGTACTGGGGTACTGAGGCTGCGGGGAACATAGTGTAAATGTAGCATAAGTAGGAGAGGGTGTGGTGTGGAAGCAGAGCGGGGAAGGTGGTGAGGCTAGTCCCCCACATGTATGTCCCTGCGTCCCTGATGTGTGGATGTAGCACCAGATGGCGTTGTGACCGGCGGGGGAGAAGGCGACCTCTGGTGGGATATGGGGCGGTGGAGAGCTCCTCTTTAGATTGGCCGCCACTTCTGTCTCCACTCTGCTCCGACTATAAGAAGTTGATCGGACTGAATCCCACACTGTATCTGCGGTGTGCGCCTCAATCCAAGTAGATTTGTTCTATGTAGACTCTAAAAACAGAAATACATGATGAGAAATATCCATAGCATACATATTCATAATAGAGCCTATCTTTATGTTTAGTTTATCATTTTAAAATACACATAAGAGGAAACATGTGAAAGTGATTTCGAGAGTATAAAATAATAACACACTGTCCAAGTACTACGAAATATCTGCAGGGAGAGTAAAAGACACTTACAGCTTGTTGGTCAAGGTGGCCGCGGATTTACCCCGACCAGGGTTAACGTTCTGTATGTAGTTCTGGTGGCCAGTGTAGAATCCTCTCGGCCCTCACGTGCGGTGCACGCGGTGCGAGGCGCGTGAGGGCGCCGTCAGTGCCCGCTCAGCGCCCCGCCGCCCGCGCCCTGCTCCCGGGTGCCTCCTGAAGCCCCGCTCCAGCCAACGCTCCAGCCAAGCAGCAGTAACGTCTAACAAATGGATCTGCTGAGGCCTCCAGGCGGGGGCAGACTGGAGGCGTCAGTAGCCGCCCACTCCTCCCGGCAACCCGCCGCCATCTCCACACCAGATCCGGCCTCATCGCCATCACCCCCGTCACCCCCATCACCCCACCTCCATCACTCCACCCCATCACCCCATTACCCCAACCCATCACCCCTGTCACCCCATTACCCCACCTCCATCACTCCACCCCATCACCCCATTACCCCAACCCATCACTCCCGTCACCCCATTACCCCACCTCCATCACTCCACCCCATCACCCCATTACCCCAACCCATCACCCCCATCACCACATTACCCCATCCCATCACCCCCGCCCCATTGCCCCACCACATCACCTCAACCCCATCACCCCATCCCATTACCCCATCCCCCCGCCCCATTGCCCCACCCCATTACCCCAACCCCATCGCTCCCATCACCCCACACCCATCACCCCACACCCATCACCCCCATAGCCCACCCCATTACCCCAACTCCATCACTCCCGTCACCCCACACCCATAACCACCATTGCCCCACCCCATTACCCAACCCCATCGCCATACCCCATTCGCCGCACCCTCAGCCATTCTTAGCCCTGCTTAGAATTTACACCCTCGATGACAGTTCCCTCCTATTTTTTGGTCATTCCTGATGTTTTTACAATGCTGTTGGTTGCTTGATGCTGGGGTTAGGGTGTCGACCTTTCCCTCTCTGTTCAGATGAATTCCAGAATTTGTTTTATAGCCGTGACAGACTGCTATCCCACGTGTATCTATTCAGGCTTATGAGTTGAGTAATGGTTAACTAGACCCAGGTCTCCATCCGCTTCTGATGTTGCCATGAAGTTTGCTATTGAAGCCAGTCGCGAATGCTAAGGAGATTGTGGACAACCATTGTTCTCTATAATGACGTCGTGTTTTCACCCTGGTTTTTTTAAAAATTTAAACCGTGACTTCTTTATTAGTGATCATGGAAAAAGAGATTGGGAGACTGATTGGGAGACCGCTTCAGTGACTGTCATTACAATGCGTTCCGTATACCTGATTATTGTTCGGTTGAACTAATCACTGGTGAATTGATCATTGATGCAAGACGAGGCGACGTCCTTCTCTCCTAGCGATGCTACCTTGTATGACAGTTTTTAGAACTGCCCCTAACCACCGTAACCATAGCGCACTGTCAGTCGTGACATCATAGTGTCAACAACTGTCACCCTGGAGTCTCTATAGAGATCTGAGGGTTATATAGACAGTCTTATACTGTTTTTATGTGTGCTGTTGTGTGTATGTAGAGTGATTTATCAAGGTTTCGCCGGAAGCGGCTCATCAGGCATCTTAATAAGCTTTGTGGATAACAAGGTGATCAGACTGGTATGTGTTATGTCTGAACTTAGTGACACGACATTTTAAGTTGTAATACTCTGTAAAAAAAAAAGAATTGAACATTGAAAGTGATCATTTACAAACGTTCACTGTAAATGTACCAGTTACCATCATTGTGACATGCACAACACCAACTGGTGAGAGTTGGCAGGACTACAGGCTATTTCAACAGTTCAATGATATCAAGACCCATAAGTGCTTCACATGTATATTACTCAAGAAAAAATTATGAAATTTGGTGCAAATATCTTTCGATTTTGATAAGTTGTAGTATGAATATCACACCTGTATGACAAGTCTGACCCTGTCACTGTTTTGGAGATCATTTGGACAAAATTGGCACCAAATGATCTCCACTCTGGAATGCAACACAGTGACCAAGACCTCTGAGGCCCTCAGAATGAACCTATTGTTATGATCATTTGTCTATGGAACACAATGCCCTCTAAATGATATATTTTGAAATTAGATATTATAATGGAGCTGGTAGGTATCTCCTATTTATTGCTGCATTTATCAATATTTGATGTGGGCTTTTTTTATTGGATGACCTTTTTTAAAAGACAACCTTTTAAAGGGACTCTTTTAAGCCTCATGTGCTTTGAGGCCTGCATAGTTCGAAGAATATATTCTTGATCATTTAATAATTCTCCATTCGTTTAAACTTAAACCGTACCCTCAAAGGGTTTGCTCATAGTTTCCCGTTCCTTTATTTAATGTTAAATCCCTATACAAAATGATTTTGGTAAGAATTTGGTAGCCCGTGTCATAGGCGCCCACTCCACTGTGAAGCCATATCAGGGATCACGCCTCGTTTTGGTATGAAATACTGGACGCCATTACAAGATGGCGCGAGTGTGCAAGGGGTCTAATAGGTCAGCTGTAACTGACAACTCTGCAGTGTTGAACCATAGCTGTAACTCTGTTATTACTGATTTGTTCCACTTGGGACGACGCCCCCATGTCTAATGACGACTGGTCGATACTTATTCTGCCCCTCTGACTCCACAGGCAGCCAATGCCAACAAAGCAGGACACTACAATTTATCAATTCTCGATAGTAGGGTAATAAATGGCTCTCTGTTTGAGCGACTTCAAAGCGGTCTTATGTTCATTTAGCATTGGCTTAAGAGATCTCTGGCAGTGGTACCGTGGACAGGTACTGAGTACAATGTCCATGGTGATACAGTGGCATATTGTGTGTAGGACACTCCCAATCGGTCCATATTCTTTACGCTACCCCTCATATAAATTTCCATAGACTTAACCTGTTGTGACTGTACGCCACGGTTACGCCATAAAATATGTATATACCACAGGTGACATATGAAGTAAAAACACATGATGGGGTAGGATAATATCTAAATGTCACTCAATTTCATATCATTGTTTACATGGCGTTCATTGTCTTCCGCTATAGATATCACTCAGCTCTGCTTCGTGAAATTATTCTGTGAAGACATCTCACCACACACCCCAGCCCCATCACAGTGTATTGAGTGTTATATCGTATACAGGATACTCCTATTCAGTCAATATCATATAGTGCCTCCGGATTGTTTAAACACCTTAGCTATAGGGCACATAGCATTGTGTCCATCTTGCCCCCCGAAGCTAAACAAAACACCAGGCGGCGGGTCCAGTTTTCCATGGATTTTATCAAAAGAATTTATTTTGCGTTCCCCATAAACAGGGGTTTACCCTCGTCTCAATTATCTATAGATTATGACAGCAGAAAATAGTGGTTGTCTCCTGACTTCAGAGGCACTATCTTACAATTTCCTGGCGGATGATGGCGGAACTAGCCATCACTCTGTGCCCTATAGCGTTTTTGTAGTTGTATCATTTCTCATAGAATAACCGTTTTATCAAATTGGAGAATGGAATGATTGTAAGAACTCCTCAATATTTTACCTTGGCAAGAAATATTCTACAAAAATGTATCTCTTTACATACTATTACATAAATAGCTGCTCTATCAGTCTATCAGTCCCAAAAGTTCGGTTTGTGTATTCTATAGATTTCTGCTAAGTATGTGCTGGCAGTATGAAACGGTTCAGATGGACACGTTTGACCCAAGTAGAGTTTCTCTGGTAGAGACCTGTTTTAGTATTTGTTGTTTAAAACCTTTACCCTCTCGGTGATGCCACTTGGCTCTCCCGTGCGTACTTCCAGTGTTGCCAAATGGCATCATTTCTACGATCTGTTCTTAAGTGTCCTTTATCTCAGTAAATGCTGGATGAATTTAAATGATATTTTCAGGTTTTGTGTACAACTATATATTATAAGCAAAATACAAGAAGAGAAATAAAATTCTGGTAGGCATGGACATTTTGATATCCCTTCAAAATATTGCAAAAACGCCTTTCTTTAGGCACAAACACTCGTAGATGTGTATAATGTATCCTAAGTGAGATAAAAGCGATCAATGTAAACGTTAGCAGAGTTTGTTATCATTCAAAGTATCATTACTGTTTTTCTTGTAACATAACATGTAAATCATTTATGCAGTTACACATGTTGGTTTACCTCTCTTACCTATTGAACCTATTTAAAAAAAAACAAAAAAAACAAAATTAAAAAAACCTCTCATCTTATAAATCACACTGATCATTTGACATACCCAATGCCCTGGTTATGATTGGATAAGTGCTCTGAGAGAGCGCAGTATAGAAAATGCCCGTTCACACATGTCTTCACCATCCTATGGCAAATAAATTAAATATCAGCTGTTTACAGATAAGGGACACTATAACTAGATATTAAGTGGGGTTGGAGGAAGGTCTTGTCCGTTATGTTTATGTTGGAGGACTCTAAATGAGGCAAAAGAAGATTTTAATCTTATGTTTTGGGTTTTTTAAAGCTTTTATTTACCATGGAGGGGTGCCGTAGGAAAAGCATACGGTTCCTATCGCTAGCTTGTTGATAAAGAGGAGAAAAATAATGGCATTCATACTGAGATTATTTTAGGATATCTTTTTTTAACATTTTCATTCATTAGCCGTCGTTACATCCATAATGTTTTACAGGCATGAATTCATGTAATGGAATCAGTGGTAGCCTATTTGATGGTGGAATTACTGTGAATTTCATTCCACTCGGGATAATGCCGGAAAAATTGTTTGTAGAATGTCAATTAAGAAGCGGTATTTTGGTATCATACTAACAGATTACTGTTTTTGTTCCAGGATCGAAGGGGTCCAAGGTGAAGAGTGTACAGGTTACAGGGTGTGATAAATCTAAAATCTGCGACCTGCCACGTGGGGAAAACGTCACCTTTACCGTCGACTTCAAGACATGTACGTATTTTGCAGGCCACATATACGTTATAATAAGAATGTATGATAAGGTATAAAGTTACGTTCCAGTCACCTATACGGCATAGCAAGGATAACTTGTATTATCCACCTAATACATATTGTCCATAGAAAAGACCTGGGCAGATTATATATCTTCATACCCTGAGCATACAGTTATGTTGTATTTTGCCATACGGAAGAGTGTTCCGTACTGTATGTTTACGTTATACGGCGAGATGGTACATATACGTCATGGGTATATGGTAAAGCTTGTTACTGTCATCATCAAGTAATACTACAAGATGGAAAATACGTGCTTATCAATATAAGTGACTACATCCATGATATCAACATATTGGTGGCAGAGTACGATAAACCATTTACCTTGATGATATGCTGAGAATTACCGTCATGTTTGGAATCGATATAGTTCACCACTGACTAATCCTCCCAGCACATATTCCAGGTCACCAAAGCATCATTAGATATTTAGAGCATAGGGTATTTATTATTAACCGCTAGTTCCCCTAAAGTTTACTAGACAAGTGAATATCTCTTTATTGATCCCTACAATTGATTTTGAATACCCTGACCTTGTAAGAGACAACCTGAGGCATTTTTAAAGTGAGTGAAATTAGTACACATGGTTATCATAAAATGTACATATATTGCGTTCATGTTAATTACGATGTATTTGTTCATCTTGTCATGCATTTATCTTATTTACTATGACGACATATATATGATTATCAATTTATTATCGCCATATTATAATTCGTACCGACCAAAATTCAAACTCCCACACGCCACTGGGATAGTATGGAGAAACCAAACAAGAGTTGGTCTTGTTGTTGTTTATTGCACGACGGCAAGATCGTATATCACTGCGCGAGGCGAAGCCGAGAGCAGTAATATGCGATCTTGTCGGAGTGTGATGAACAATAACATGACTAACTCGAGTTTGGTTTAGAATTTATCCTACCCTGCCCGTCTAAATCACTTCTACATTAACAAATGACGTCATTTGTCAAGTGTATCCCACTAGGGCAATATTTTTCATTTTTCTGAACTCCAGACCGAATACAGTGTCCCAATGTTAAGCCTATGGAGTTTTTTATTAGGGGTAGGATAATGGAGATTGACGCATTAATACGCGATCTTGCCGGAGTGCGATGAACAATAACATGACTAACTCGAGCTTGGTTTAGAATTTATCCTACCCCACCCGTCTAAATTACCTCTACATTAACAGATGACGTCATTTGTCAAGTGTATCCCACTAGAGCAATATTTTTCATTTTTCTGATCTGCAGACCGAATACAGTGACCCAATGTTAAGCCTATGGAGTTTTTTTATTAGGGGTAGGATAATGTGTATTTATATACTGCATACGGTTTACAAATCAACCCTGGTGACTAGAATAATAAAAGAAACGTGGTGACTGAGCCCGTAGCCCTGAATGACCATTCGAGGTCTTTTGATGCCATAAATACATCACGACGCCGCACGTGTTTATGCAGGGATGCAAGTTTTCCGGCAATTGATGAAATTCAGACATTTCATATATACTGGGAGCACTAGAATATATAATGAATTTTAGCTATTCTGTTCCAAATAATGTTATAATTACGATTCTTTTTGATAAGCTTTTTGAATTCCCGATTTTTTTCCTCAGTCCCTACTTTCATCTCTATTTATGGCAATAAGAGGCAGAGAATGGCAACCATACGGGCTCAGTCACTATATTTTCTTAATATTCTATACCCAAAAATAATAAAAAGCAATTTTTGTGTAATTACGAAGTACACCACGAGTACAGTGCGCCCGAATATTCACTACGGGCTCATTGCGCCCAAACATTATTTATACTGCATCCCTAGCAGCGGGTAGTATTTCATAGATGTTCGGCAATAGGTATATAATGATAAGAGAAAACATAATACTAAGCCTGGAGAAATGGCCGTTCGAGGTCCTTTGATGTTGCAAATACGCCCTGACGCCGCAGGCGGAGGGACTCAAAAGCCCGAGAATGACAACCCTACAGGCTCAGGCACTACTTTTTCTCATCATTATATACCTAAATATATTTTTTTAATGCCAATTTATGTAATACTTATATGTACTTATTGATCCGAGACATTGACTATGGGCACAGTGCGCCCGAATATTCACTACGGGCTCAGTGCGACCAAACCTTGTACTGCACTCCTAGCAGCGGGTAGTATTTCATAGATGTTTGGTATATAATGATAACATTTTTTTAACGTAGTATCGAACCGAATCAACGGAACGACGCAACGGGAAAAAGATTTGAATCAATATAATGATAACATATTGTGTGTTGTATTTGTAGCTGCTTCATCGAACAGTGCCAAGTCGGTGGTGCATGGACTGATTGACCGCATCCCGCTACCTTTCCCCATCAAACACCCTGACGCGTGCACCGACAAAGACTGCGGTATCGTCTGCCCCATCAAGGACTCCAAGTCCTACTCCTTCCATCCTAAAATCTACGTCAATCCATCCTTCCCCAAGGTATAATCTCACTCTGTTCTCCAGTAAGCGATGTACGGTTATTTATTAGCCACAGGTCTAATAGAAAGTCTCCGTAGGAAATGTATGTAGCAACTAGAATTCGCTACCAGGAGATTCCGGAAAAATTGTCCCATCCATTATGAGGTTAAATTATCATGTACTTCAAAATAAGTTTCTTGAATCTTCAGTCATGATTATCTCAATTACCATCAGAAATGACTGTCATAAAACCACCATGCTTGATAGTGCTGTGGCCTTATCGAATGTGTAGTCATCCCATATGTTGATACACGGTCCATTCTTGTAATTAATCATGTAGGTGGTTAATGAATACAATAAAGGCTGGTGTTATATAAGGGTGATTGTAATCTCCTCGAAGGTGACGCTGTACTATCCTCATTGTCCCTCGGAGAATTAGTAGAAACTGAACGAGAGTTAGACTTGTCAGTATTTATGCCACGACGGGAAGGTCGTGTATTACTACTAGTGAGGAACAGACCTGACCAGAGTGGCATAGACACGGACAAGTCTCACTCGAGTTCGGTTTCGTATTTATCCTACCCTACGCTTTTGGATTACCAAAATATAAATTTCAATTGAACGACCAACCAAAGTCCAACCGGAACTTTTTTCGGAGCAGCTCACAATCTGGTCGCTGATTGGTCGATTTGTTTATGCCCCTAGAGGCATAAATCGCACTTTATGTCATGGCATGCCGCTTAATATTTGCCCATGTTATGCCTATGGACCGTTTTTATTAGGGGTAGGATAATACTACGTGTCAACTACGAGGAGATTCCGGCCACAACACCAATAGTTATTGTGTATCTTCATGAAAAATTACTCTCACAGTTATATCTGTGTCTGTATTCATAATGCATAATCTCTTAGGTACTTTTCCTAAGTAGGGTTAGCTTGGTACTAGAAGGTGGTGCCCCTCATCTGAATATATCTGTTCTTCTCATTCTTCAGATATATGATTGATTGATACTTTATTCAATTTCCTTCTTTTTTTTTGGGGGGGGGGATTCGATTTTTTTTATTTATTCAATATAATCTGTTCGTAGATTTACAGAAAGTGGAACCCGGTTGGAACCAATAAAGTGGCAATGGGCCTCAGTCAAATCCTACTGTTTTTCATGCCCAAGCCATCCCAAACAAAGATAATAACATGACATTAAAAGATATCCATCCAATAAACAGCACCCAAATGTAAATACATTTGAGAAAAGTTCTCATAGTTATATCTAGATATTCATCGCATGTTAATTGTCTTGTGAGGTTTGCGCCATGTTATCAAAATCAAAGTCATATTATACGGAGATGGCAGTTTCACATTTTTTCATAGAAATCCACTTTTTCAGTTTTAGTACATAAGATAATTGTTCATTGTGTAAAGGAAAGATGATGTAAAGCTAGAATAGAACAGCGGTTTGAATCTTCCCACAGATCCATAGCCCCACGCGATGGCGAAACACCAACACGTTTTTCACATGTCGCTTTAGGGCAGACAATTCCAAAAGAAAAATATTCCCACGTATTTTTCTTTGACCCAAACTGATATCCCTGTAATATACCGAAAGAAATGTATTCAGAAATTATTCGATAATATAAGATAATAGCAAATATATACTGCTAAGTCATTATTAACTGTGATATAAAACAAATTAGGACAACAATTATATGCCTAAGTAACTATTAGGTGGCTGCATTTATGGAATGATTGTTTCTCATAGTTACTTATCTTAGTACGGTATTGCATATGCACAACCTATCGTTTACATATCATCACATAAACGTTTATCACCCTTTTTGTTAAGTGGTGGTGGGGGGGGGGGGGGGGGGTCGATGGTACTTTTATCAGTACTGTTACTTTCATCAATGTACTGTGAATATATCCCCTCCGTGTTCAACATATTGTACTGAAAACCAGATTTGTACCGGTTGCTGGCCAAGTTCTTCAATAGAATGGTGATAGACCCTTGACCCGTAATCATTGCTTTTAAACGGTTTATATAAGTCTTCAAATGGGAAATCTGATGTCAGAAATGAAAATTTCAGCTATTTCTACATGTAAAGCCGAAATTATATTCAGGTTACTCAGATACAAATGGGAAAACTGTGGTTCATATGATCGTGGTGTGCCCAGCCACTCGCGAGCGGAACTTGTGTTTACCCTGGGCGATGATCGGGAGACGAGTAACCTCTGGAGGGCGTATGGCCACTGAATCTAGATATGCCCAGAAGCCATAATGGAAGAACACACAAGAGGTTAATTGTTTGCAATTTTTTTTTTTTTTTTAAATTTAATTTAATTTAAAGTTTTCCATGCTTTTCAGGTGAAGGCTATCGTCAAGTGGGAGCTGAAGAACAGCAACAATGACGATATTTTCTGCGTGATGGTTTCTGCCCAGATCGTGGACGCGAAGAAGACAAAGGACCAGAACCGCACCAAGCCCAAGCACCACAACTCTCCCAGCCTGTTCCAACTGCTTTAAGACACCTATAGCAGCTGGAGGATTTCATTTACCATTGCTCAGCCCAAATCTGATTAGGATATCTTTACCAGTGTTACAACGCCTGGCGTATGTTGAGTGTTGATCATTGAAAGTACCATCATGACAGAAAAGAAAAGGATCTGTTTTTGTTTTATGTGGTTATTTTAAGGATTTTTTGTTGTTTCTTTGGCAGTATTTTTTGAGAGAGGGGTTTGGTCTAGTAACCTGAAAGTAAATCTTTGAGGAAGGCTCAAAAACGGATTACATATAAAAATATAGTGAGTCTGGATTGTGATAACAATTCTTTAAAAAAAAGAAGAAACATTCATAGAGACTGGTTTTCGTAATGGATAATATATCCTACACCATTATATAAGTTACCTTTTTTATTAATGTTCCCCATTGCTAACCGTAACAAAAAGTATAAGGTTTAAAGTTTCTTATCATGGTAGATATAAAATGGACCATACGGTATTTTGAAGGTTGAATATTAGATGGATATATATATATATATATATAAATGAACAAGTACATGAAAGATCAAGCTTGGAACGTGGCTCCAATTAAGTGAAGACATTCCCATGATGAAGCTGAGAGTTGTTTCTTGCTAAATAAAAAAATATTACAAATTTGATTGTGAATCATCACCGTGAATTTTATGCGGTGAAACAAAAACTAATGTAGCTCTTGATATGTACATTGGACGTATCCATTGTGTCACTTGCTTTAATAACATATCAAAGGTACGATGTGCCCTTCTCTCTTTGATAGGAAGGGTTCTTTTTCTCATTCTTCGTATTCCGGATGGCGAATGAATAGCTATAGCCGTACATGTACCATATTTTTACATTTTACACTCAGTAAATACTGAAGTAAGATATAGATTGAATGTTTGATGTTGCAGTGGTTTAGAATAATCCTTTATCTCACCCCTGGTAACCCCCCCCCCCCCCCCCCCCCCCAATAGACGTAACATTGGGAACTCGTGCTCAATGCCCCTAGTATATTTAGAATAAAAACTCAGTGGGGGATTATGTCACAAAGGCTAGCCAATTAGTCAATGTGAGAGGTGAGATAGATTCAGAAACCTAGTCAAGTTTATGGTCAGAACTCGATCCCATCTCGTTTGAATCGCTACGTAATTCACATGGTTTAGACGGGTTGATGAGATACAAGCTCTGACCGTGAACTTCCGTTACCTATCACAATATAATGGAAGGTTTCCTCTATAGAAAACATTTATTCCAAAATACTCGCACTATTAGCACACTAATCCACCATTGTAACTCAGCCAGAAGATGCCGTATCTGCTCAATGTGAAGTAAAGATCTATATTTGTGGAAGTATATCCAGGTCGCATCGGTAAAATACCCTGTATAAACAGGATGCACCTCTAAAGATGACTAAGGTGTGCAGAAAGTACCCCACTCAGTCTTAGCCTCGAAAGATAACTGTACAAAAATACATGTTGCAAAATTGGTAACGTCAGTCGGTGCCTTAGAAAAGAAGTAGGTTAATACGGAACTTTCTGAATTCGATTCTGAGGCCCCCGCAAGAAATTATGTAACAATTGTAAGTGGTCTATGGATAGTATATTTTTCAAATCGCACCCACCGAAAAGGTAAGCATATTCACTGATCCAAATTGGTTAGTTGCAAGATGGAATCCCCAAAGAATGCGTACATGAAGATTTAGTTGCTTTAAGTTTCCCTTGATTGACCAGGATAGCGTCGAATGAGGTTTCTTTATTCAAAGTATGCCAATGAAACCACCATAAAAATATAAATGTGTGTCAAGGAAATGCGTTTGAACTACCAAACGAGATGAATAGGTAGTTATATCGTGTTTTGTCTGGTATACTTATCAAACTTTGACAATTTTGTACGTAAATTGAAATAAAATCCAAAGTAAATGATTTCCTTTTGCAGTTCTGTCTTGTATGTTCAACAATTCACTGAGTTTTAAAGTATAAAAATCAGGTATGCAAGTTTTTAGAAAATAACTGAATTCTGACGTTTCAGATACACCGGCAACACTAGAATTTATATCGATTCCTAGCCATTCTGTTCCAAAATAATGTTATGAATAAATTTTCTTTAAGTTCTAAATTTCTAATTTATACTACTTTTGTAAAACAAAATATTTATTTTTCCAATGCTTTAAGTGAGTGTGAGAAACCTTTTTTTTTAATTTTCTTATTTATTTATCCTGTAAAGACGGGGGGTTAGCCGGTATGAGTTGTCCTTACGGTCTTTTGGTACACCCATAGTTGGACAAAAATAGTCATGAACTTTCACATTCAAGTTTCTTGTAAGTGGTTATATATATAACAATAATTTCAATTCCATAATGTAATAACATTTGTAACCGTGTCTGGAAATAATTGTTAAACATAATGAAGTTCACGACAATCTCTGACTGTCACAGTCTCTTGTTTAGTCCATCTCTGATAATTTGGGTGGTTTCACCTACCCACTAAAGTCCTATTTGTGAACAATGTATCAAACAACTGCCACCAAGTGGCTTTGTATTATATTACCATAGTAATAGAGACACTGGAGCCCGTTTAATAATCTAGGATCGTACATGTAGACCCTTTTCCGTATGCCATAGAAACCCAGGGGCAATATGGGTCAAATTTATTCAACACTTATGGGCGACCTTATTTACCGATAAGACTTTGTTAGCGAACAGACACAAATATTATCAAACAATAACCCTTGTACGAGGTCCAGAAAAGGGTCTATATGTACGAACCTATTTTATTAAACAGGCCCCTGGTTCTTTGGCTTACACCATTTCCACATTGACACACCTTTACATGTTCAAAGCTAAGATTTTTTTCTTTTGAAAACGTCATATGAATCAATATTTTGAATGTTAGTGAGTGTGACAAACCATTTGGACATGATAGGTTGAACATTTCTGTGAATATTAAGAAGACCCTTTCCTGTTCAAGCAGTAGTCAGGCTGATAATGAACCATCCATAACATATGTACGCAGAATTTTTGAAATTTGGACACACCCCACTCCACCTCCCCTCCTAATTTTGTACATTATAGAATAAAGAAGGAGCATACGCAAACCCATGTCATTTTCCTTAAATCAAATATTGTGCCCACACAGTGTTGTATAGCAAATATTTAACTTGAAAATTGAGTGACGGTGCTAGTTTCTATTCAGAAATTAATACAATAATGGAGAAGACAGACATCCCAAAAGGTTGGTCTTTACATATTGTGTTAGTCGCTGGAGGAGCGCCCTGCCGGAGTTGCCAGAGGGGGTGCCTCCAGCCAGCCGGAGTTGCCGGAGGTGGCCGGACCTGGGTTTTGAGGGGCCCCGGAAGTGGAACGCAGAGCCGCCTCCAGGGCCCACCAGGGGGCGCCCTGGTCCCGGAAGTGACGAGGGGGGTCTTCCAGTGACTTACTATGTAAGAAGCCGGGAGTCCCTCCGGGAGTCAGTCTGGCTTAGGACCGAGCTCGGAACACCTCCCGCGACTACCAGGGCAACTGCCTGGCACTAGCAGGAGCAAGGCCGCGGAGTGACCATAGTCACCGTGTAACTCACCTGGGTGACCGAGAGCACTTGGAGCCCTTTGTGGCTCGCCGGGTTCGTGGAGGTTTAAAAAACTTATAACTCCCGGAGGAGGCTGAGACTTACCCCCTCTATGCTTTTGTATTACTGTTAAAAAGATAAATATTGAGTCAACGACCAACAGAACTTTTTTCATAGTAGCTGACATCCTGCTCTCTAATTGGTCAAAATTGTTATTACTCTAGTGGCATAAAAAACACTTTATGTCACGGCCTGCCACATAAAATTTCCCTATGATAAGTCTATGGCGGTTTTTTATTAGGGGTAGGATAATGACCAAATCTATTTGACTTACCTTGTGCATACAGCTTGAGGCCTACTTGTTTATGGCCTAATAATTATAACTGAACTGTACTCTGGTGTACAGTAAAACCCCTCTTCCAGGACACCCCGCTTAAGGGGACACCCCGCTTAAGGGGACACCCCGCTTAAGGGGACACCCCGCTTAAGGGGACACCCCGCTTAAGGGGACACCCCGCTTAAGGGGACACCCCGCTTAAGGGGACACCCCGCTTAAGGGGGCAATTTGCTTGGAACGGAAATTGTTCCCACTATTAAGAGTTTATTTTAACCTCGCTACAAGGGGCACCCCGCTTAAGGGGACACCCGCGGGCAGTAATTTTTCCAAGCCTTACTGAGTAACTTTGACTTATTTGCACTGGTACATGGTTTCCCTATTCATATATACCTTAAATTGTCGGCTAATATCGATAAAAACCGAATGTCTCTGAACGTCAACCTGGGCAGTAAACGTCAGCCTGGGCAGTAACTTCAACCTGGGCAGTAAACAAAAGTTATTCCACCCCCAGCAGCGTTAGGTAATCATAGGTTGTTCGCTCATAGGTATATATAGGAATAACCACATCTTTAGCGGCTCTGGGCGGGCCACAGTGAGTGGATATAGTACCAGTGATTTTCGCGCCTGCTGAAGGTGCCAGGTAAGAGGCCCGCTTACAGGTTAGCGGGGGGCTTTGAAGGTGCGGTATTCAGTGAGCCGTCGCGGCTCTGGGCGGCTCACGATGAGTCCTTTTAGGGCTGCTGATTTCTCTCAGAAGTTACTGGGGTGAGGGGTGGGGTGGGGGCATTGACGGGGGGTATAAAAAGGAGCGAATTTCACAAGGAAGATATATCCACCTTCAACCTCTTTTATTTATTTTTTATTTTTTTGTATATTTATATTCATTTATATTATTTAATTTATATTTATTTACTTAATTATGTGTTATTGATAAACATTTTAACCTAATAACCATTGTTTCCTTCATTTATGTAGGTATTCTCTATTGTATAACCATTGACAGACTGAAAACCCCGCTTACCCCGCTTAAGGGGGACACTTGGCCCGGAACGGAGGGTGTCCCCTTAAGAGGGGTTTTACTGTATTCGTCATCTGTACTACAACATCAAAATATATGTAATCTTCTTCAAACGTTCACCAAATATAGTAAATATGTAGCTATGCACACTACAATGTAAAAGATAAAGATCAGCTGTCCTTGAAAACATCTATATAATTATATTAATGGAACAGTTTGAACTATTTTTAGTGTAGTGTGATCAGGTTCCAGGTATATTTAAATACCAATTTGCTGAGCACTGCTTATATTGTTTGACAAATCCGACAACCAGCAGGCCTACTGTAGACATATAGTATCTAAAGACTACAGAACCTTTTTATATGCAGTTTTTCTTGCTATGCTCTGGCATCCCTTAGACACATCTTATAAGCTGTTGTTTAGTGTTCTGTAGGCCTACTCTTAGGATCCAGTTATGTTTCTTGATAATATTTAGTACTGGTTGTCAGAAATATTATCAAGAAACATCACGAAATTTCACATCATTAAATATGGCGTAAATTGTCTTCATGGAATGATATCACGAGGCGGAGGTGAGTGATATCTGAAGCAGAAGACAATGAAAGCCACGTGGCGCCACTGTGTATTGTAGGATATGCCTTTACCTTGGAGAGCCACCTTACGGCATTTGGCAAGACTAAAATCAGAGGATTCCTCCTCTCGGTGGCAGCACGGGTACGGCTTCCGTTGGCAACCAAACATTCTTTCGCAAAAGGTTGAGGCAGGATTTATCTTGAGGAATATCACAGAATCACCATGGATGAAGAGGGTATGGATTTCGGATCATCTAGAAACAGGGTCAGTATCACGTATCAATAGTGTATCAACATATGTCATCTCTATAGTTTATGCACTTTTTGAGGTAGAGACCGATACGAGAGGCGATAATAGAGGTAATGAGGTAGATATGTGGCGAACGATTGGAGCCTTCTCTCGACGTGATATTCAGAAACTGACTCTACCATTTATCAAGAAATTGTTTTTCAATAATTACTGATATTAGCACTTACAATCATCAATAACCATGCGTAATATTCAATCAGTCACTACCTTACCTCATAATACAATGATTGTACTCTTTATCTGACGAGCTACAACTTACAAAGCACTTGTAACCTCATTCTAGATCTATACTAATATTACTATTATACTATTTACTAAGGCCTTGCATAGATCTAGATATTACTATTATACTACTTACTAAGGCCTTGCATAGATCTAGATATAGTACTTAGTCCGAGAGGCTCTGACTGTCAATCGGTGCAGACAGTCAGAGAGCAGTCCCATAGACCTCTAGGATAACTGGTTGACCAGATTGGTACTGCTCAGCTCAGCAGCCATTTTCCTTATAAATATAGGTTGAATATTTCTGATTTTGTCATAAACACTTTCCTGAGGCAAAATGCCGTAAGTTAACAGTAATATCCTAACTTTGCATTAGATCGAGTTCTAAATAATAGAACAGCCAATGTTTGTAAAATCCATATCATGCCTTCAACAGGCAAGAAAATTTCTGGAAATAGCGGCTTACAATGTCCCACACACGGGAATGCCATGAACCAGTTTATCAAATATGGCCGACATGAGTTAGAAATGGTGAAATGTTGTGAAATGAGTTGTAAAAAAGGGCTCCAAAATGTGACACAAAAGAATAAAACAGGAGTTCCTACTACCAAAAAGGATTTATTATACATCTCTGAAGGTAAGAGTGCACGGAAATGCACTGACATTGACAGGGTTATTTAGAACCAAGGAAGTGCTTTTCTGGACTATGAAAAAAACGCATGTGGTCTCTTTCATCCCTGTGTAAACATTGTAAACACTTTTGAGAAGAAGAGGGGGGTGTTGAATAACCAATGTTCATAGAAGACAATAGTAGTGTTAAACTCTAGTGCAAGGGACACTAGTAGGTGGGATGCTAGTCCTTGCTGAAAGGCAAAATATTTAATGTCTCCTACTTTTGATCATTCAAGTGACCCCGATCATTGGTTTGGATCAAACACACTTTTACTTGCCGGGGGGAAATTGAACTAGAATTTCTAATCTCATAGAGATATTTTGTTTACTAGATTTATCATTTATAATCATAAATGAGTCTGATGAAATAAAAAAATGAAGATAGTTACATCATGTGATCTGACATGTGATTCTTGATATCATTTATCATTTTTCTATAACTTCTAAATATCATGTCATACTTTCATTCTGTGAAGGTTTCACATCCAATTTGTTCAATTGAAAAATGTTATCTGAACAGGATAAATGGGCTGGCACATGAAATGTTATACCCTAATACCAATTTGAGAAAGCATACCGTTAGCCTGTTTGAAAACAATCCTCTGGTTCAGACCTAAAAGCATCCACTATGATACAAACTTTTATGATACTCACTTTTCTCTCACTCTCATCTTGCCCACTTCTGAGCTTTGGGGGTAACTGTCATCAAGTTGCACCTTTTCACTGCAACATCTGTCTCAGAGCTTCTAATGTCCTCAGTCAACATCTTGAAGGGTGATGTCTAGGTTTGACATGACCCTTTCTGCTTGATTATATGAGTTTTGTACTGGCACACATTCTAATCCTATGCATAGATCCATGTCAACCTTCTTAAAAATGTAGATAATTAATAGTTAATGATCCATCACCTCAATAGAGAGACTTCATACGATTCTGGGATTTTACACCTCAAAAACACCAAGAGTGTTAATGATGCTTTCATGATCTGACGCTTCAGACAAGGGGAATAATGAAACTAGCAATTTCTTAGCACTCCAGTGGAAACTGCCATTTCTAAAAATTTGCTTAGTGTACAGCAGCAAAAATCACATAGGCGTATGCTCTGCAAGGGATCTGTTGCCTGGCCCCTTGTGGTTGTCTGTTAGTTTGAAAAAGATGGGTTGGTGGAGGAGTTTGGACTGACACACAAATTACACGGAATTTTTGTTCTCTTTATTAGATGTTTATCTTGACCCTGTGTAAGCAGGCACCCCACGTAGAGAACAGCTATTTTGGTATGAAAAGCCATTTAACCCAGTGTAAGCGGGCACCTCGGAGCGACACCCTATCAAATATGGCTTAGGATGAGCTGTTGGGAGCCGAGCCTGGGTGAGCCATGGGCCGTGGGTGTGTATTCATAAAAAAACAATTCCTTCTTTCATAACTTTGGCTCTATATATGATATCAGAAAAACGGTTTTCAGATTTATCATCAACTCTCTTCATTAGAATTCGATATATAACACTTGTACGTGGGACTGGTGGAAACTTTAAAACCCTACATAAGCGGACACCACGTGTAAGCAAACATTTTAGCCTGGAACGTAGGGTGTCCGCATATGGATTTTACTGCACTAGATTTTAGCGGCCTTTGGTTGTTCCACCACTGAATATATTGGAATATTGATTTGAACTTTTCTAAAAGTCTGAATATCGATATCTTCCTTTTTTACCCTTTAGAATGCAAGGGTTGGACGAAGAGCGAAGAAAGAGGAGGAACCTGCAACCGAGCCTGCAGATGAAGAGGATATCATGAGTGCACCCGATGCTGCACCAGACTCAGCAGTAAGTCGCTCAACCTGTCTTATCACCATTTAAAAAAAAAAATTGTCTTCAAAACTTTCTTTATTGATGCTAAAACATACACATAGGTATTACAGAGTATCAGTAATCCAGTTGCATCAAATAAAGTGGCCGATTGCGTCAGCCTTATAGTAGGCTGTTTTTCATCGCAGGGCCTCCCAACAAACAAAGAGATATGCGACAAGATGCCACAACAAAACTGAATCAGTTAACTTTGAATTTGTGTTACAGTTACATGTCAAATTGACTAGGTATACAATGGATAAGAGAATTCAGACACAAACTATAAGAAGGTATCTGAGAGAGATCCTCATCACACAGCAAGATGATCACGTCTCAAAAGTAATAGTCACCCCTCTACGAGCAGAGGGATGTCTATAATCAAGGTAACAGGGATGTCAAGAGTTCACGGAAATCCCTGAAATCATGGATTTTTATCGATCACAGAAATATTGTCTCACTATTCAAAAGCCTTACTGTTTTCATAGGTTTTGAGTTCCCAGTAAGCTTGTTCATCATTGAAGTCGTACTTTATGGATGGCCCCAAACCGGCCAAATCATGTTTAAATGAAAGGCTTTCAGTCTATGTCACTTAAGGTTTTAAATATGACATACATGTATCCCAATCTTTAGAGGGAGGGAAGTCCTGGAATTCCGGAAGTCCAGGTAATTATGTTGTTACTTGTGAAGCCCGTGGTACGTTTTTGTAGATAAGCTCCCATTCATTGGTTATTTTGATACATTTAAAACCGGAGGGTTTCCTCTCACAGTGACATTTAGCATGACTGATGTCAAATATGAAGCGAAATGCTTTCTCTGTGTGGCGAGCATGTTATAATACCAACATAACATAACTTTCATAACGTCCCTAGTTAGCCCATTAAATTTATCCTGTGTTTTGTTAAGATTAAATTCCCTGCCATAATCAAATATGTACACTAAAAAGACCCACTCGACTCATTTCCCTGTAAATCAGAAGACTTATAAATTCACTGAAACGTATCTTCGCTTTGTGTACTCCTGTTTGTGTGGCATTAATGCAGTTTGATACTGATCCATTCAGAAGTAAGCCTCAAATCAAATATTTCGGATAACCCGTCTAATAATAATTATTTATTTATCGAATCATCATTTTATTGTCAAGAATTTGTAAATTACAGTAGAACCCCATGTTAACAGACAGTTATCCTTGAAATAGAAATTTTCCCCTCTATTAGATGTTTATTTCAGATTGATAGAACGTGGTTGAAACACCTCTATAGCAAGCTGATGCTACCTTGATAATGACATCTTCCTGTCACTTTTGAACCTGGTTGCTATGATATCTCCAGGTGTCAATTGTTACTTGTATAACAACAATAGCCGCCACCATGGGAACCGATCAATGCTGTGTTTTCACTCTCTAGCACAGTACAGTGTTGGAGCATTGTTCACCAAGCACTTTTCTTGGTGAGAATCTGTTCAGTTTGACAGATCTGGTGGGGAATAGGTCAAGGTTTCATCCGGTTCGGACTCATCAGGCATCTTGATTAATATGGCTAGGTCAAGGCATGTGATATTATCACTTTTTAGGGGATGGGGTGATTCACCTCGGCCCATCCCAATCCATTAAAAATGGAGAGGCATTCTGGAGACTTAGCAACCTCACATCTGTCAAACCTGGACAGAATTGATTTGCCATGTTCCACCCCTAACTGAATCAGTTCCCTCCCTATGACTTATAGGGTGAGGGGATCATCAGAGTATTGGATCCACAATCCGGTATACAAATAAAATTTTATAGACGAGTCAATAGGACTGCGACCCCATAGGGGTTGGGTATGGTATTATTGTGGATACTAATAGTTGGGTGCATCTATTAGATTCAAACCAAAGGGAATTTGTTTTTTTAATCACAACATCAAAAATAAATCAAAAATCAAAATCAAAACATCCAGTTCCGTTAAATGAGACTTGCCAGAGTGCTAGCTGCCTCTGAGTGTGGAGACCAGTGAATGAAATCTATGATGTGTATTGTTACGTCCGATAGTCCCTCATGGCCATCAGTATTGAAGTGGAATCCCATGTTGGTTTCCACCATGTTGTATTGGATTCGGTAGAAATGTTGTTGAAGGTAGGTGCAATTATGGTTCCCATGGTGGTATCTCCCACCTGTAGCTACTGGCAGCCATTGAACTCCGAAGTTATTGAGTTCCAGGACCATTCTCAATATTTCCACCACTGAGCTTTTGCTTGGAGTGTTGTGTTGGATGTGAGTGTTGGAACGGTACCTAGCTAACCAGCGTCCAACCGCCTGTCTACCATCTTCATTAGGGATGTTAGTGTATAGTGCACTGACGACTAATGAGCATAGTAGGGCCCCCGGTGGAACTTTTTCATCTAGGTCTATAGTTTGTACAAAAAAAGTGACCAGGGTCTTTCAGGTACAATGGTGTTTTGAGAATGATAGGCCACAATATGAGGTCCATCAAAGTTGAGATTTTCTCATTTGCACATGAGTTGGCAGAGACTATCGGTCCCCCTGGGGGGGGGGGGGGGGGGGGGGGAAAGTTGTTTATTTCAACCTTGCATAAGCAGACACCCTGTGTAAGCGGCCACCCCACGTAAGCAGACAGATATCTCGGTATAGAAAGCCATTTAATCCTTTAGAGAGACACTATATCAAAAATCTATTGGTAGTGGCTAGTGTGGGGACAAAACCCTGGATTATCTTGTTTGTTTCTTTATGGTGTGTGTGAGGCGGGAAGACTGGTGTCTTGACAATCAGACTCCGGGCAACTGCCTGAGTAGGCGCCTGTAGGCGTCAGGTAGGCATCAGGTAGGCATCAGTGGGATGTCCGGCTATAAGAGTATCTCTATGCTATAGTATCACCTGTATAAAGGTATTATATACTACATAGCCTAACCATGGACAGACTGAAACCCCCATGTAAGCAGACACCCCATGTATGCGGACACTTTGACCCGGAACAGAGAGTGTCCATTTACGTGGGGTTTTACTGCACCTTGATACCATGAACAATAAATTCGTTGCACTTGATTGCAGCCTGATGCTCCGCCGCGTCCATCCCGTCGCGTGGGGGGCTGGGGAGAAGAATCTGGGAAAAGGTAAAAATTTGTCTCAGTTGATTGCTCGATAAGTCTTTGTTCCTCTATTCTATAGCCAGTTAAATTGCTCACTTTTCATATTTAGCTGCCCTAGAATACACACCTAGCCACGTATAAAACATACTTTTCAGGTTTAGTAGCAAATTATTTATCTACAGTGAAAGATATTTTACACGCTTTCCCAGCACACTTTGAAGTTTACTTTTCACTTATAATTTTTTTTTTCTCTCGTAGAGTGATAACCTTAGCCACGTATTCAGATACTTTTCACTTATAAAATAGTATTTGATATCAGTGCTGAGTCCCTTCCATGAAAGGTATCTTCATTTGTGATTTGATTTTTTAGGCCCAATATTTAAAGCATGTGATTTAAAAATTATCTGCCATTCCTCGGGGTTACATCCATTTTCAGCGAAGACGGTGTTCGGTATGTGTCCCGTCAGTGTTAGTCTTTGTGGTGATCTAACATAGATTTAGCTGCGTTTATACAACAATTGATGATGATATGTATATACATTTTTCAGAGCTTTTTGTCTTGTTTTGAAAATCCCACCTATGACAGTAATGATTATATTTTTCAATTCCACTTCAACAAGAATTTTCATGTCCGGGTGTTGTAACCCCACCACACTGGTTAAGTCTTAAGGAAGAAATTGATGAGTGTTTGGTCTGTGTCCCCATTCGCCATCGAGTTTGGAATGCACTGTAATTTGAACAAGGCGATAGTCGAGTGAATATTCTGAAGCTCTCCAAACAAGATGGCGAATGGGGACTCAGACCATGCAAGAATATGTTTCTGATTTTATTTTAGCCTGGAAATATGTATCTGTTTGTTGGCCATTGAGTATGAGTTACCGTACTTGCAAGCCTGTTGAGTACGAGTTCTTAATATTAAGCCTATGGACGTTTAAAACCAGGCTAAGGTAATTTGTATTAAATAAATCCAATACACCCATTGTTTGTAATTTCTGATTCGATTTGCCATTTAGACCCTAGTGTGACTTCTGTTGCATTAAGGTCTACTTTTCAGAGTTGGAAATACTCAATGAATCAATAAAAAGAAACATCTATTGTTGCGTATCAATAAACTTATTTGTTTGTGTATGGAATGATGTGATTTATGTTATATACATGGAATATACAATATATACGGTTAATATTATTGGAAATACTAACATAAAATAAGAATTTCATGTATTTAAACATACCGTGATAATCTTAATCCTGTTTATATATAAGTATATACAGTTTCCGTATTTCTTTACTAACGAATAATTCTATACGTTAAGGACTATGTTCATTCGCCGTGTTGTGCTCACAGTTTGAATATTTGCTCTTTTGAATAACCATATATCACTGCCTCATTTAAGTCTCTTTCTCTTTGGTTGTGAATATTTTACATCGCACTGCTTCCTTACTATAAATCACGTGCTGCCACCTGGTTGTCATCTGATGAACTTTCATGAATGCAGTAGAGCGACAAGGAGAAGGTTTGTCTGGGAATTGTTTGAACTTTACTAACAACAAAAATATCATAATATCCTGATCTCTATTTTGGGGGCAAATGTGACTTGCAAAAGGAAATTGTAACTGAGAAGGGTTTGTTATTGAGCCAGTTCATTTTTATGTATTTTAGAAAACTCAGGTTTTGCTTTATAATATGTGCTTATTTTTGCGAAATTAGTCTTGTTTATTACTATATACCTATAGCCGAACGTGTATGAAATACTACCCGCTGCTAGGGGTGCAGTATAGATAATATTTGCGCCCACCTTGACAGTGAGCTGTAATGAATGGCAGTGGTTTTGTATGGGAACAGTGTGTGAATCACGGAGTAGAAACGTTAATAAAACAGCATTTTAAACGATTAGGTCTATGATAATGAGAAAACATAGTGACTGAACCTGTACGGGTGGCCGTTCGCGGTTATTTGAAGCAAAAACATGTCCCTCTGCCTGCGACGTCGGGATATATTTATGCATTAAATGACCTCGAACAGTCACCCATACAGGCTCAGTAACCACGTTTTCTCTTAATCCTGTCAATGTGTAAATTATACTGTATGATCACGTTACTTATACCTTTAATTCATGTGAAGATCTTCATGTTAAGAGACTTGGCATAAAAACGATAAATTCCCTGTAGTCACAATTTCCCATGCTGGTCGTATTTCCTTATTAATTACAGTGTGAATTAACTTACATTTAAGGACATGAACATCATATTTCACTATTCTAAAACGAAAACATGTCTCAATAAGTTGAGACAGTATGTTCAATGTATCTGACATTTTCTTAAACATTGAATTGCCTCACTTTCCTGTAATCTTAATGTGTATCTTAACTTAAGATTTTATCAACTATTCACTATCTAAATGACTATGGATGTGGTACGTTCTGTATATTTAAGCTTCTGTAAATACAAGAAAACACTAAGTTACGTATTGTGTATGCCTTCGTTGCTTAATATCTCACTCATTTTGTATTTGTCTCTCAGGAGACGAGGATTGGACGACTATGATGAGTAAGTATAAAATACTAAACAGTTCTATCATTTTTTTCTCTTCGTTTTCAAATATAATCATGTGAGTAATTGAAAACAAATGTATCAGATGTACTGTCTTGTATAATTAGTGTAGATGTCTGGTCAGTCCATCATTGGTGATGTAGTTATGAAAACAATCTATGACATTTAGCATACACTTTTATAAGAAGGCTTTGTCAGTTTAGATTTATTCTGTACAGTCAAGTTATGTGATTGCCATATGTAAATTCTTATTAGCGGGTGGACGGTTGGTCTTGTATGTCATGGCTATAGCTTATTGTAATACACATGCTTGTAGTGTCACTAGGTCACAAGACCACATTTTTGCTTTTTTATAGCTAACAAAGTAGAAACATAGGACTATGATTTTTGTTTTGGACAAGGTTTTGTTGTGATACAATGCCTTACAGTTTGAATATTTAGTATTTTGGCAAGGATTTTTTTTTTTTTAATGTGATTTCAGTTGGGGGGGGGGGGGGAGCACTTTTTTAGTCACAGGTCCATGCATTCATAGAGATATTTCTACCCCTAAAACTGTTTCAATCACAATTTAATATGCCTCATTTGAAAGAGAATAAAAAGTAGTAGTTGCTATGAAGTGGAACTTTCTCGGTAGATTCTATATTCACAGAGATATTCATGTACATGTATTTGTTAAATAGCCATATTAAAACAGATGTTCACACAATATTGATTTACATTAGACATTGGTGTTACATTTACCATCTCTATAAGTTGCACTGACAGTTGCTTACAGCTGAGGAAGTGCCATTGTTTAGGTGAAACACACATTTGATGTGCTGTTCCACATGTTTATTTCACATTCTGTAAAAAAATACAGTTCTTCCATGAGGATCCAGCAAATCAGTTCACTAGGTTCAGTCATCGATGTTGGTATACATGAGAAAGAGTAATAGGTTATAGGTGAACAATGACACTAGCAAGAGAGAAAATCTTAACTACCCCAGGGAATGTAAGATTTTCGATAAGTTATAATCAAGAAGAGTAACATACCTGGATCAACCAGGCAGCATACATTGTTATTCCAACAGGATATGCAAATTTTAGTAAAAATGATCCGAAGTATGTCTAATTGAACAAATTGGACGTTAAACTAAACAAACAAATCAGGCAATCGACCTACCTTTCATAAGGCATTGCTTATTGCCAATCGAAATCGCCTACAGGTAGATAAATATACTCTGGATTCTAAAAAGTTAGTATGTAAATTGCATTCCATACACAGAACATTTAGTAGGGTAACTGGTCTCTCCTAATGAGTTATAAATATGTCCACCCGGTAATTTGACCTTTAGATGCCGATAATTCTATTTCAAAATGCAAACTTAGCTCTTCTTATGCACAGTCGCTGCCAGCATTTCCACTGCCTTTGCCGATTGGCTGTACATATTGCAAGGTTTTGAGAGTTACATTGTTTTTCATTTAGTTTCATGAGTAAATTTGTGATAATGTGTTAGTAGACTTCGGGGTCCATAGTACTGCCCTGGACGTGATGATGTATGTGAAATACTCGTCTAGCTAATTTGTTCTTTGTTATTTACTACGCACCAGTGGATTCGGTTTGGATGCCGGGCATGTTTATCTTTTCATTGTTTCTTTAGTTAACCCTTTTCGGGCAGCAGAATACCCCAGTGTACTATCAAAGGGAAAGGGAAAGTGCATGTATGTCAATACTGGAATGCCATTGTTAAGCAGTTGACAACAATACCATTACAATTTTGCCTCTATGGGCTGCGTTGCTCCACGTTTTGCGGATCATAGAATAGCGACCCGGGTCGAAATCATTGCTCCAGATTTTTTGCGGATCGCATCATAACTATGTCGCCATCTATATTCAATTAAAGGTCTAATGAACCTTTCACCTATGTCACTGAAAATATGGTGTTGTAAAGAGTAGCGATACGATATGAAAATAACGATACCACACAGCACGATCAGATATTACTGGAGCAATGTTTTCCCCACATTTCTAGGAGCAACACACCCCTGGTACAATTGATACTGGTATGCCATATTATAGATGCTGCCGCCAAAAGGGTTAAAATTCGAACCTCAAATATGTAATGTACTTCAGTGTCACCCAGACTCTTCTACATGTTAAAGCAGGCCATATAATTCCCATTCTATTCCGTTTCCTATCACAGACAAATGAATGCATGATTGTGTTTTTTTATCATGATATTAGCGTCTATCGGCTTTCATTACCTTTTATGATTTAAATGATGAATGGGAATTATATAGAAATCTGGATAGAAAGAGAACATTTTTGTTTATTTTTTATATATACTTTGTATAGGTTCCTTTATATATCTATGACCTGGCTATTCCTTGAAGTATTTTTAGTGCACTATATTTACCTTTTATTTAAAATTTCTCAGCTTTTGTAGTATTTCATTTGGAGTATTTTATGTTTAGAACACCTAGTGTGACTACGTAACTGTTTGAGCAAATATTTATTAAATCCTATCCCGAACGGTGTTTGCAGCACAAAGTTGAGCTCCTCCTCACTTTTCAATTTCCGGCAAGTTTCTATTCAATTTTTTCGCTGAGTTTACAGAGTTGAAGTGTTATTCTAGAATTGTGATTTCTGTTCTTTACGATAAGTATCAACAAATTCCCCCCCCCTTTTTTTTTTATCCTATTTGTAACTTTACCTTGTACTTCGACCTAGCAAAAATGCTGCAAGGAATTCATTTAAAGATTCCAATACATCCGAATATGAAGGGCTGGAATTGAAGTAGCTTACTCTTACGTACTTATGTCGTATGGTTACAAAAGATTTTCGGTCACCATATTTTGAAACAGTTTGGAATGGACTGAATTATAAAGTCGCTCGAGGCCTTAGAATTATGTTCATAAATGTTTACTTGTTTGATAAGCAAACTATTGAGGTTTGAAAAAAAAAATTATCAGTAGGGATATATGAAACAAAGTAAAATGATGTAATGATTTCTGTGATTCACTTAAACAATGATTTATGTATAGCTTCTAAATGGAACTTCATGGCGACTATATTAATGCTATTTTCCCAGAGCCGATATGTATATGTAAAGTGATTATTGGTGATTGCCTTACATTTCTGAATGCTAAGTGATCGACATATCTATATTTTTTTCTGGCTTCATGATAAACAGATAGGGAGCCGCAGTGGCCCCACTGAAACTGTAGATACCCGTGCTCAAAACATCATTCCCGGAAGCCTATATCAAAAGAACGAAGCTTAGTACTAGATCTATAGGGAGTTGAGGCTAGATTTTCGTTTTTGGTCTCGTTTGCTACTATTGGAATGTACTTAACTACAATCGTCTGTGAAGAAATTTGTCTTGAGTCTACAATGACAGTTGTTATATGTATCAAACATATGCATTTAAGAGATTGGAGAATGACATATATAATCTCTAACCTATATAGTCAAAGTACTGAGCGTCTATCTCCGGAAATGATGTTTTTAGCGCGGGTATCCGCGGTTTCAGCAGAGCCACTTCGGCTCCTTATAGATATACCCAAATGAATCCTTGATACGATAACAACTCGTTTTAATGCAGTGAAAGACTCAGACCTTCAAGTCCAGGGAAAGACAACGACTCCGACAATGGTAAAATATTCCACTTTACATTTTATATGTTCCCTGCTTTTTCGTTGTGGCCTCTAGAAAATATTCATATGAATTTATTCTAAATGATATTAAAAAGTTAGGTATCATTAAATAATTTGATGTACCTTTACACCTGTTACAATTTTAGAAAAAAAAATCTAAAACAAAGAGTGTCATGGTTGTAATTTTAAGCAGCTCAGGCTTAGCTTTCTTGGATTTATTGACATAAACATCCTTACTAGTATCGCATATTAAAATTCTCTGAAATTCAACATTCAATATCGAAAAAGTAATTGAATTATTTGTTTGCTGTCACAAGGTAAACTGCCCTGTATCATATTCCTCATGCTTAGAGTTTGTAATATGTTTGAGTGTGTCACAGTTGTGTGGTGCTTTTCACAAGGGTGTTAATCACACAATGTGTTATGCTTATCACATAGACGTTCAAAGAAGGAATAAATTCAAATTATTAATGTACCTTTTTGCAAAATGTAACTGGTATAAAGAAAATAAAAATATTAAGAAAAAATGTTGAAAGAAAAACAATTATGAAGGAATTGTTATTAGAGCCTCATTCTGTAAATAATTTGTACCTCTGAAAAGAATTGACACTACCTGTGTCAAAATTCACTCATCTCGGCCAGTATGATAAAACCTTCATTGTATGCCTCATGAAATTGATGAGTCTTTGGCCTCTGTACTTGTTCACCATCGAGTTTCGAATACGAAGTAATATGAACAAGGCAATAGCCGAGTGAATATACTGAAGTGCTCCAAACGATATTGCGAATTGGGACCAAACACAAATATGTTTCTGATTTTATCTTAGCCTGGAAATATTTATCTGTTTATCGCCCATTGAATATGAGTTACAATACTCGCAAGCCTGCTGAGTACGAGTTCCTAATGTTAAGTCTATGGACGTTTATACCAAGCTAAGATAAAGTGAAATACCCATTACAAAGCTCCTGCAAACTCCATCACTGTCCTTCAACCAGCTAATATACAGATTTTAATTTCAAACAACGTCTTCACCTGTGTGCCGCTCACTTGTTCCTCACGTGCCTTGATAAATGTCACATGACCTGTCACATGACCTGTCACATGACCCGTCACATGACCCGCCACCTGACCGCCCTTCCACCACCACTGTACAGAACCAGGTTTGTTGTGTGCTCCTTTGTCTATCTCTGTTATTTTGTAAGCTTCAGCTTATTCTACATTGCGTGTGATTACTGTGTATTTACATGGAACAGTTCCACGGTATTATTTCACAATTCTTCTTCCATGTGGTACGATCTATCACGGTTATACTGGGAAAACTAAATTTGGATTTAATGCCTGGTTTATTATTCTGATCAGGATTCAATAGATATTCTTCTGATCAGGTTCTGTAATTGCACTTTATGTGAATTTTTAAAGGCATATCGGACAATTTGGTTTGAAAATGGAAACTCCATGTCATCTTCATGAAAATTAGATATGATGATCTCATAGTGTTCTAGAACACATATCTAGCTTAAAAGTCGGGGGTCACCATACTGGTTTTTTGGATTAGAAGTCAATATCATGATAATTTTACAATAGAATATAGTTGCTTTTCACATAGTAAAATTCATGTCATTTTCCTCAAACTTTCACATAATACAGTGTATACATATTTAAGTTCTGAAATTCATAGATCCGCAGCCTTGTTTCAGAAGGAATTGAAGAAAACCATATTTTTCAGTACATTTCCTGTGTAAATCAAGTAAATGTAAATTGGCCTTTTTTACCTATCAAGGTTGGATAAATTGGAAAAAAGTTAAATTTACTCTTTTAGAATGAATCGCAAGGAACCGATTTAGACTTATAATTGACAATATTTGAAAAATCACCAGGTGGCACTACCATGAATTCTAGGATACGCCTTTACACATCTATCGCACATGTGAGGCATTTGATGTCGGTAAAATTGATGAAGGAGATCCAATATGTAGGACACAGAGTGATTGCTAGTTCTGCCATCATCCACCAGGAAATTGTAAGATAGTGCCACTGTAGTCGGGGGGCAACTAATATTATCAGTTGTTATGATCTATAGATAATATTGAGATGAGGCTAAGATTCCTCCATGGCAAGGCCTGCAAAATTGTTTTGATAAATTCCATTGATGATTGGTCCTGCCACCTGGTGTCTTAGATGGCGTCGGGGGCAAGATGGCCACTTCCATAGCACAATAGCTATGTACACTTTATATATAATATCACTCTAGGGAAGCTCTTCTTCCAGTCTACTCTGACCTCACCACACTTCAGTCTCTAACTCAGTATACTGCACTCTGCCCCTCACTACACGACACTCATGATTACTTAGATACTACATGACCTGCATTGCCTGATGACTCTGGTCCCCCTGTCTCACCCTGTCTGCTCCACACCGCAGATATCCCGGTAATCCCCGATCTGGAGGACCAACAGGATGAGGAGATTACCGCCACTGTCGCCGCTGCCCCCAAGTAAGAAAGCCTGACTATGTAGACCTCTCACCAGGGCTGCATCTAAAGGGGTGATTCCACCAGACTAAAAGCTTTATCGGAAAGTTTCTGAAGTCCTTGGAATGTATCAAAGAATATCATATATGGTGGATTTTCTCGCACGATAAATCGTATTAGCGACCGAAATTACCAGAAAAAAATGTGCTCTTCCATCGCCAGCTATGCTTATATGATATTTCCCGATTTTCATTTCGGCAAGTTTCGGGTGCTCGGTGGAATCGGAACTTTAGACTGAAGCAAGACAACTACAGTAGAACGGACACCCCGCCTAAGCTGATAACTTTTCTGGATCCTTCTATTAGATGTTTATTTTAACCCTGTGTAAGCAGTCACTTTGGCCAGAAACAGAGGGTGTCCGCTAATGCGGGGTGATACTGTATGTCAGTTGTCGCAACTTACTTAGCGAGAATCTAATACACAGAAATAGAGTTCGCTATACATGGTCATATGCAACGTGGTTTGGCACTTTAAAATGGAGTGTAAACAAACTTTGAAAGTATATCTCTTTAAAAATTGTCAAATCAACTGTGTAGCTATTGTATAATGTTTTATGCAGAGCAGTATGGACTTGCATATCCAAGTCCATAAGCTCAGCATTTGCATCCATTTGATGCGTTACAGGTGCTGCAGGCTGTGGTCTGGCATTAGATGCAGTGCAGAATGGTTGTATATTTTTGCACAGATATACTTCCATAATCTATTTGTTTGCTCCCTAAAATGAAACCCTGTTTTCCAGTCTGTAGCTCAGCATGATTTAGCTCAAGCTTGAAATATTTAAATGACTATTGGTGAAACGGTAGTAAATTCTTCAAACTTCAAACAGTAAAATCAGTCGTGAACAAGGGGCTGTCCTAAAGAGAAGCGCATAATTAAGTAAAGTTATCGTTACTTTTTCTTTTTTTTGGTCGAAAGGGGTCAGATGGTACTATAAATAGGTGTAACAGTTCAAACTGTCATCCATTCCGCGGTTGCTGCGAACCAAGACCGGATACCAGATCGAGCCACGTCCAAATTTAAAGCTATTGTTACACATACAATTGTAACTCTGTTCCTTCAGTGAATACATGGGTTTGTTTTGGGTTGTTTTTTTCTACTTTTTTTGTGGGTGGGGGGGGGGGGGGTGCAGCTGGAAGGCTTGTACTTCGTAACTTAAATTTGTTTGTACATAAAGCTTCCCGATTTCAGGTGTACTGAAATGTTGGAATAGAAATAATAACACTGGAGTCTTTTCATATATATATATATATATGCCAGTTTCCGAATATAATGTCTAGCCTCATGTGTGGTGTACTTTCCAGCAAGTAAAATGTTTGTGTTTGCTTGACAGTATTGCAGTTAACCGCGTGGCCACGTACCGGGAGTTGGATAATGATCTACTGCGACATGCCGCCTTTCTCACCCTCGTAAGTCTGTCCTACTGTCTGCTGATCCTCAAATCGCCGCCACCATATTCACAATATAACCATCACCTTAAGTAGAATACGGGGAAAAAGCCCCTAGCGTGCAAAGTAGTGCGCGGAAATATCGGCGGCGATTTTGTATATGGAATGCTGGATGATAAATATAATATTACATGGTTTTGATCTACATGGTCGTATTCTCCTTAGAATTGATACTACGCAATATCCGCTCGGATATTGCTCCGCGTCAACTACGCGGAGAATACAACCACGCAGATCATGGTAATATTGTGTATTAATATGACCATCTTCCACACACTAGTAATTCAGCACTAGTGCCTGCTTCCTACTACGGACATAAATTTGTCTCATGCTCTCTGCTATTCTGACTACTAGTTAGTGCATAATGCATCCTGCTCCATTCACAAAACAGGACATGTGTATCCACGGAATCTCCTACTCCTATTCCACATATCTAATTTGATGGAAACTCACAAGATGAAAATAACTTGGTTCTTACTCCACTGAGTTTGACCGTGGAGTAATTCACGAAGCAAAGATGGGTGAATTATTTAGTGGTCAAACGAGGTGGAGTGCAGACCAAGTAATAATTAAAATTTTATCTCACCCCATATAGCATTATTAAGTAATAAGATAAATCAGCCAATTAGCCATTGAGTATTGGGTATTATCTCACCCCGGTATTTTTCTCCATAGGCTTAACTTTAGGAACTTGTACTCCACGGCTGTGAGGTTCGTGTACCCAATACTCAATGGCTAATTTGGTGATTCATTTCATCAATAAATAATGTTGTATGGGGTGAGATAAAATCAGAAACCCACTTGATGAAAATAACTTGGTCTGCACTCCACCTTGTTTGACCCCAGAGTAATTCACTCAGCTTCGCTTCGTGAATTACTCTGCAGCCAAACTCGATGGAGTACGGACCAAGCTATTTTCATCTCGTGGGTTTCCTTCTAACCCTACCTTCATTGCTGTGGAGTATGAGCTCCTAACGTAAAGCCCATGGAGAAAAATTCCGGGGTGAGATAAGTTAACTCTCTTCCTCAATACCACTGCTCTGGAGGTCCTCTGAAACTCTCTTAACACAAAACCAATAACAGAATAAATTAGAACGAGACTAATCCAGATTGTAGCTTAACTTTTTACCTTTGTACCACACAGACTTCCCCTTGGAAAGGTTAATTCAAGCTTATCTTTCTTTCTAGGATAATGAAATCGATTTGAAATTACTTACAAAAGGGCTGTCATCAGAAACCGACGTACAAGAGGTAAGTTACCTAATGATGATAATGAAGGAGGTTTATTGCTCCTTGTTTCTGAGAGATAGAATTCAAATTTGATGCGTGAAAATGAAGTAACTATTTTCTTGTTACACCAGAAGTTGCTTCCAATTTCCAGTGGATTTTCAACCTTAAATAAATATATACAATCAAAGCAGATTTTGTATACAAAGAAATTATTCTTTTCGAAATATTCCAGAAACATTAATCTGTTACAATAAAATATCCATAGAGTCACATAGAAAGTAGGTTGGTGACCCTCATTAGAGAGTGGCTCTGTTCAACCTAAACTTTCAGCCTATAGGTTGAGAATGTGCACATCTCAGCAAGTCCACCCTTTACACTGAATATTTCCAGCCATATGATTGGCTAGAATGTAGAAATCTAGGATTAGACTCTAGTACAGTCTGTTATCGCCAGGGCCAGGGCACACAGGCTCAAACTCAGACTGTTATGTGCTGCCATTTTGAGGCATGAATTCATGCCTCTGCTGGTACTCAGCTACCCTGAGTGATTTGCCAGTAACCAGTATGTTACTCTTCAAGCATATGTCCTAGAGTATCTTTTAATGGCCATGTACCAAAAAGATTAGCTTGGAGAGTTATAACTCTCACTGAAAGGGACTGGCCAATAGTGGCCATGCTCTGTTAGACCTTCACGTACCGTAAGACTAAGGCGGCGCGGTGCGTAAACGGACTAATCTAGGATGACTGGTACCCCACCTTTGACTAGCCGAAGACTAGGGAACCGGCGTAAACTCTTGGCTGCTTCCCCAGTCATCCGCTAGGTGGCTCAGTGAGTTTTCGACATTTTTGTCCTACCCCGACTATAAACTCTACTGTTATTACTAGTAAATAAACTAAAATGTAACGTTCGCTATTCACCATAATAGGAGGACAAGATGTGGGACTGGGACCGCCTCTTCACAGAAGTCACGTCGGAGTTGTTAGCCGAAGAAGCAGAAGACACAGAAGAGAAAACAGTCGGAGGAGCTTGATTAAATAATGTGGCGTTATCTGAAATTATTGAGTTCTTAACTTTATAGTATCCCCAATTGTGATAATATTTTCAAAATATGGGGCTGTTTGAAGAATATAAAACTGGATATTTTCTTTTTTTATTAATGTATTTCAATGCGTATTTAGTATGGTCTTCAATAAAATCTGGTACATAACTACAGAACGAACCATTCAATCAATTTAAGTTCATAGTGAATCCGTTCGAATTTTAGAATCGGTATATTCCAGAGCATGAAAAATGGTTCTGGTATTCAGTAATATTGTTACGTTACTCATTCTTAATTCAGGGCCCGGTTCACAAGTGAAAAGAAGTCATTTAGAAGTCAAGTCAACGATTTTATTATACAGCGATTACAGAGTCTCGCTACTGAACCTATATGGAGAGTGTAATTCACTGGGCGAATTTACACCCCCTTATAACCCCGCTCTACACAGGGCGGTGATTTGACTTTTCGTTGATGACTTAAATTTGTTATGTTGATTCTGATGCGGCTAGATGTGTTCTTAATAGCAGCTACTGCTTGAATGAGCTTCATGTGTGACATCGGCTTACGTCATCCATAATGAGGACCAAAATGACAGCAGCATAATCATGGTGATTTGTCTGGTGTCAGTTGTTGACAAATATGTTTGTTATTTTGCAAAACAGGATTGTCAAGTGTTGTCATGGTGTGGGAATAGCAACAACAGCGTTTTGTTGTTGGTTTTGTTTGTTTTTTATGTTCTTTATTCATACCGAGTCCGATAAGTTAAAGTTTTTCATACGGAAACAATGTTACATATCAAATCCTTTAAGGTAAATAACTGAATCTCTTGTCACATATCTTTCCAAGGTAACTTCTATAACAACTAGTTGCTAGTCTCATCTAGCTTATAATACATAACTCAACAATTCGTTCAGAGGACTTATGTTGGAGATTACACCCTTATACATAGAAAATTCTGAATAAATCTATCAGCACTTTTTCTTTAAAACAAGTTTTATTGAGTGAGTACCTCGTGTACCATCACCGAATTCGGCGATACAGCCGTTCTTCCACTCGGGCCCTAAACCCCTATTCCTCATTCTAATGGCGGGTGTTAAGCAGAATGGGCAGTGGGTACCATTTTTGTGTAAGTCTTTGGTATGACCCAACCGGGATTTGAACCCCAGACCTACCATGCTCAAGGCGAACACCACTACCACGTAGCCACCAAGCATGGTTCTATCCATGGGAATCCTCATGCTATATAGGATGGGCAAGGATCGTGTGTTAGTGAACCTACAGCACAATCTGACTGTCAGAGGCGGCCCTGGAACTTGTGGTGGAGTGGAAATGAACTGGACTGGATTTCTGTATCAGATATGGGGTAAGAGGGTCGGATTTTTGAAACCTGCTAAATTCCGCTTTGATCATGGGATAAAACATGAAATTTTTTTTTTAGAATAATACTTCTTTTTATATTTTATGTTATCCACCTACTAAGTACCTTCCAGAAAAACATTATTCCAACAAAATCAGATGAATGGTTTAGATTTGAGAGCCTTTTGAAGTTGTGTATAATACTGCAGTTTGTCCAGCCCCCTAAATATTTGAAATTTCAAGAAATGTTATAAATGCTTATAACTTAGGAAAGACCAATATTATATGGTGACACACATTATATTTTACCCAGAATACCTTTATCATATATTAGATTTAAAAGAAAAGCTCTGAACCATATTTGGGGTGTTGGGCAACACAGGGGTGTCGGACAACACGAGGGGTGTCGGACAACACATTAATAGAATTGCTCAGAACAATGAGAAAAATAAAATTTGAGGCTATAATCCTTTATATCTTTAATGATGTGATAATAAGCTATATTTAACAATGCGCACCACTCAATTACTGATAAAAAACAACCCCAAAATCATAACTTATATCACAGCATGTTGTCCGACACCCCGGGGTGTCGGACAACACGTTTTCAGTTTTTGAACCATAAAAAGTAAATTTTTTTTATTTAGAAAAAAATCAACCTGGGTATTCATGAGTGGTAGGGGTTCTTAACATAATCAGGGATATTTGTTATTCCATTATGATTATTAGTTCTTTTATACATTCTTTAGAGATGTGTGGTCCAACACACCATTTTTTGGAAAAATATCATCATGGAATCATAATGTTCTGATATCAGAATGGAAAATCCGATTGTGTTGAAACTTCCAGGTATCACAGCCAGGATTCTTGTCAGCATTGTACAATAAAGGAAAATTAATTTCTCTCAATATATTTCATTAGTATTGTCCACTGAAAGTCGGGGTGTTGAACAACATGCTCTATGGGTCTCTATGTTGGAATATTTGAAGGTCCTAGATATTTTTCACCATTTTAATATTTTTTCAATCTTTTACCAATTTTCAAAATTATATTGTCTACACTTCTCATGACATATGCTTTAAACATGTTAATAAAAACAATTGGCTCAAAATTGTGTCTCCCAGATTTTGAACAAAGTGAAAATCACTAGAAAATCACAGTTTTTGTTGATTTTCGGAAGGAAAAATTGCTCAGAGCTCTACAAAACCCTATGTTGAAAAGAAAGACTATCAAAAAATGCACCAAATAATTTCATTTTTACATTGATGAGATACGTTTATACAACATGAACCTTGAATAAGCTTATTTTGGCAATTTAGCAGGTTTCAAAAATCCGACCCAAGAGCAGTTTGTGCGTGTGTGGATCTGTAAGGAGAGGTCCATTTGATCAAAGTTTTCAACACATTTTTTAATAGGGCACTGTTTACTTGTAAAATATGTAATGATTACATCTAATCACATGGATGTACCAGAAAGGCAGATCAGATATAAGAAAAAACTAGTTTGACGTGGCTAGAGTGGTCTGGTATCTTGTTATCATTAATAAAGATTAATGGCAATTAAGGTCCGTTACATTTAACCCCAAAGGGGCAATCGTGTGTAGTGGCTGGATGCATTTGGATTCCAGCAAAAAATATATGCTGAATAATGATATCACGAAATCTCATATGATTGTTTATATGGCAGGAGTTGTCTTCACAGAATGATATCATGAAGCACAGCTGAGTGATTTCTGTAGTAGAAGATAAAATGCCATGTAAACACTTATAGTTACAGTGTTAAGTCTATGGAGATTCATATGAGGGGTAGGATAAATACAATATAAACTCTAGTTGTGAACTCATGTTTGTAGAAGGCGAATTGACCTTATTCAATTATGCTCCAAGTCAATTTGAATTTCCATAGGCTTTGCTTGTGAACCAGGTCATTTATGATAATGTCTATTAAGTGTGATGTAATTTAGAAAGTTATCAGATGCCTTGTTCATTAATGCCACACATTAATCTTGTAAGTTGTGAGAGATGCCGCTTATTTATGTAATAATTCATGTCTTGGTAATCTTAATTTCTAATCAGCAAATTAGTTAAGAAAGATAAAATTGCAAATGGTTATAGCGCTTTATTCAGTCATCTTATATTATGTACATCAGATAATTTCTACCATGATAATTCCATTTTCGTAAACTAGTATTTTGCAGTCAAATTCACAAAATGAAAAAAAAGATCACTTATTGTAAATATCATAGTATCACAGTCAAACTTATTTACGAAGGCAACCTGTTCCTTAAGCTAATCTGCAGTAGAAATATACAATGTATTTAATAAATACCACTTTATCCAATGCGGTGCTTGTTTACGCATTATTTTTATTCTCAAATTCTGATAATATATACAATTGATTGAGTCAGCATCTACAATGAGCCTGTTATCACATCTATCGATAACTAACTTTGCTTTTAATTGCAATGTTATAAGGGTCAATATACATGCATAGATTTTAAATAACAGTTGACCCTTTGCTAAGTATAAAACTATGAGCCCGCGCTGCTGCTGGTCTTTGGAAGCAGACGACTCTAATCCGCATGTAGTCTCGACGTTTTGGCGCCATTCCTCAGACTTGCCCTTGCGAATAAGTGTTGTTCATTTTCTCGAAAATCGGGATGGGTGGAACAACAGTTTGAAAGCTCTGAAATCAGAACAGTTCTTTATGTATTTAAAGGGTACTTGATTGTTGAGCAAAATTTCAAAACGAGGGGCGCCAGGAAGATAATGGCGCAGGAGGATACAGAGAATGATAGATGGTTTTATAGACAGGTAGCCGTAAAACACGAGTGGTTTACCTGTAGTAATACACAAGCATCAGCGAGTGTATTACGACGTGAACCTCTATTGGTTTATAGAGCCGCCTGTCTATAAAACCATCGTTTGTTGTATTTATTCATCTTCTCCAATGAATTAGACCCATGAATTGCCACATTAAAGGTTAAATCACGATTAAAGAAAGAGAAAACATCTCCACTGTGGCTGGCGTAACTCATATTCAACACCCATGGAGAATTGTAGAGAAATACTCAATTCTAAGATAATAGTGATGAAAAAGAAGGATATTTCACAAGGGATTGTTTTTACGCTCTATAGCACAAAGGGACTGTTTTCCCATATACAATGGCCAAGAGGCCATATACTACGGATTTGAATCCATATACCATGGTCATGGTATATGACAATTTTTGAATAATAGATAGAGGTTTACTGAGTCCCTATACATTCTCAATGGGTACTTTGTATACCATGGATTATAGATATTTCTTGGGAGTATCAGTAGGCTTTATTGAAGAATCAGATTTGATGAGTTGATTTCATAATTCAAGGATTTCTCTCGATCAATGATTTGTTGTAGAGTTACACCCACTTTAAAAAGGTATACTTGTTAATATGCAAAATCATTTCTAAAACTAATTAAGATATTACTAATACACTGCACATTTTCTACCAATTCTAGATACTGGTACAAGTGAGATGTGCAGCGTTATTTCGTGGTAGAATACGATGTGAAACATAAACGTGACAATTAAAAAACTGATGATAGCATCAGCAACCAGGCAATGTTGCTCCAGACATGCCGAAATAGATCATTGACTCATCTTCTTATATTTTTTTTTAGCACTAGGAGAATCAGTGACATTTCATCGTGTATATGGTGTGTGAATACAAAGCAGTTTTTCTTGGAAAGGGTGAGGTGAAAATGCACTATATGCTCAAATCAGACTGGATGTATATAAAACATGTCATGTGTTTGGTATCAATATCAGTTTTATATACCATGCACAATCAATATTCTTTTGTGAATTTGGAAAAAAGATAATATGCAAAGTTTGATTTTACCTATGTTTCCTGAGCTTGGGTTTGCTGGTAGATCATTTCAAACATCAATTACTGAATTTTGAACAACAATTCACTGACTCCTTATTAATTAATTAAAAAGTTTAGTCCTACTGGTTTTGAGGGAATATCTTGTACAAGCTAAACAACGAGGTTATAATTTACGGTTTGTAAAGAACGCTGCATAAATGCTTTGTTCCGTACAAACCGTAAATCATCATGGAATTGGGTAGTTTTAACAAGCATGGTAGGTCTTTAAATATTAACTATATACCCAAAATCAATAAAAATGATCAATTCCCTTTGGCCTAGAAACTAATGTTTTAGTTGACACATAAGGTACAATTTTCCGTATTTTACCATACAGAGTTCTATATGGTATTTTCATGTTATATATCGAAATGGTGCCTATTTACAGTATATACGGCATGGGTATATAGTAATTAGAATGGATTCAGATGTTATTTCTAATGTCTTATATATTGTACAAAAATAACTAGAATTGAAACAAATGAAATCAAATATTACCTGTGTGCCAATCATATTCTCTGGGAATTCATGACGGAAGTACTTGGTACCATACTGAAGGTGTCCGTATTTGGACGTCGTATGTAGAAGTGCATCATACGGGTAAACCTTCTTTGTGAAAGGCTCAAATCTGCAAAATGAATAGAGAGGGTAATCAGAAATATCACATCAAAGATATACAACCAAGATTTCGCCTCAATGATTCTTTGTTTATCTTTTCTATTGGGAATTGATTCGCCTTTACAGATATACAATGCGGTCTACCATCAAACCATTAATTCAAATATTTGATAAAAATTTAAATGTGCTTGTAATATACAATATACCTCCTTGGAAGAGAAACGTTAGTGGTAAATATCAGGCACTGTTTTCTTTAACTAGTTCTGTGCTTAACATAAATTGCTTATATTCGAGAGATGACAGCTTTCCATATTTCTATAAAAATCCACATTTTCATTTTTAGTAAAGAAAATAATCATTGCTTGTGTAAAACAAGATGACTTTATGCCAACAGTGGTTTGAATCTCGCCGTAGACCTTCAGACTCACACCGTGACTGAGACCAGGTTTCTGATGCAGCAAATTCCAAATGATAAATATTTCTTTTTTTTCCGACACCCCTGAATATGAGTAAATAAAAATGATGTCGGACACAAGAGACGCCTTTGATTAAACAAGACAAGATGCATATTATTTAACGTGAAACTGACAGTGGAGTAATTACATGCATGAGATTGATGTTTCATGCATAGAATTAATGTAATTGAACAGAGTAGCAGCGGTGATTATGTGTGGTACATCTCCGTGTCTTAAGGGTGTGTTCTACCGTGCCGGCGATATTCATCACAACTATCTCAGCAAACATGCCGAGTGACTTTAGGGAAAACGATATTACAAATTTTGTGTTGACATGTAGAAATATAGCCACTTTAAAGCCTGCTTACCGCGGCAATATCAAAGCTTTATGAAAGATTAATTCATATGATGAATTAAAGTTATATTATTTTTTAAGCTAAGATACCTGAATGGAAAGTCGTATTAGTTTGGGTTGTTTTTTTTTTATAAAAAAAAAATGGTTGGACATTGATGCTGTAAGTGTGAACAACAAACTCTACTGCATACTATGTAAGAATGCGAAAAGAAGAAATAAATAGTGAAAGTCTGCATATCTTTACGACGAATACAGATACAGTTAGTAAAGTGGAGACTTGGGATAGATACTGAAAGAATGTAAGCGTGCTTTGTGACAAAGAATTTGATAATTGTGAATGTATCCATAATTATGAATGCAAACTGCATCACAGCTGCATTTTAGTGAACCGTTCTCACTCTTCACTGTCGCAAGACCTTGAGATTAAAAATTGCAATGAAATATGAGTATAACAGTCAATTAAGTTTTATTCTTTGATCAGAAACTTTAGTTTCGTCGGGTAATGTCTGGGAATCTGCTGTTATTTCTTTTACATTTATACTCTCATTCCTTCAACGAGTTGATAAAGTTAGACCTCAAATTGGAAGAATACAGCATATTGTATATCAATTCTGAGTAATACTAACATTAAATTGTACAAGCAGACAAATTCCTTTACTTTTTACATATCAGCAATGGAGGGGGAGGAGTAGGGGTGAACATTCATAAGGTCATAACAATTGAGACAACTCTATAGGTTGAGTAAGAGTTTCAAACGCTAATTCTAGTTCACAAAAGGCTCTTGCTGATTTTTTCCACCCACCTTTTCTGAATATAAACCAGACTTGATCAATGTGCATCTTTTTTACGTTAGAGTGCCATAGAAGAAACCTATGAAAGTTTACGGTCAGAGCTCGTATCACATAGAGTTTGAATCGCATATTAATTCACAAGGTTAAGGCCCGTGAAATATGTAGCTATTCAAATGAGATGGAATCAAGCTCTGACCATAAACTTGAATAGGTTTCTGAATTTATCTCACCCCTCACATTGACTAATTGGCTAACATTTGTAACATAATCCCCCATTGAGTATTTTTTTAAATACTCCATGTGCACTGAGTACGACTTTTAAATGTTAAGTCTAAGGAGAAAAAAGGAGAGGGTGAGATAATAAGAAGGAACTGCACAGAGATCCATAGATACTGAAATTATGCCATGAGTTTTGGTTGCAGAGTAACCTCACGAGGCAAAGCCAAGAGGGATTACGTAGCAAATCAAAATGAATGGCATATTATCAGTGGCTATAGTTGAGTGTGGTTCAGATTTTATCTCACCACTATCATTGCCTAATTAACTAACAATCATGACATCATACTGACATTGAATGTTTCCATACAATACTCCATAGACGTTGAGTATGGGTTCCTAATTTTAAGTCTATGGGTAAAAAATACCAGGGGTCAGATAACTAGACACTTTTGTGAACAGGCGGCCGTAAACCACGAGAGATGGACGCATAGTAATACATAAGCGCTAGCGAGTGTATTACAATGTCAACCTCAAGTGGTTTACAGAGCAGTGGTTTACAGAGTGTTGTTGTATTTATTACCTATCTTTTCGAATAAATGAAACCCATTAATTGCAATATTGACGGGTGTAACAGTAAGGACTATTACTTTGCCCTATAGCACAAAGGGACTATTTTCCAGTATACTATGGCCTTGAGGACCGTATACCACACATTTAAATCTGTATACCACAGTATGGTATCTGACAGGTTTTATATAATGGGTAGTGGTTTGCTGAGCCCCCATTCATTTTCTATGGACAACTTGTATTAGGTGAATAATGAGGTGTACTACTGACGTGTTGTCGTTGAGGCGGGTCACCCACTCCTCCTGCTTCATCAGCTCGCGGGCCTCCTCCACAGACGTGTAGGACGTGGCCACCTTCAGCGTCGGCTGGAAAGGTTTGTAGCGCTGCTTCTGCACGTCCCGCGGGTCCCGGAACGGTCCCTGGACAAGGCAAACAAATCATCAGTGTCAACATAGGATATCAGTTGAAAATCAGTGTAGGTTTAAGCAGTAGCTGGGAGGATATCCATGTTGTCTTTTATTGGATTGATTAACAGTAAAACCCCGCTTAAGGGAAACCCTCCGTCCAGAGCAAAGTGACCCCTTAAGCAGGGTGTCCCCCTGAGCAGGGTTAAAATAATCTAAATAAAAAATTTCGTTCGAATATAAAATATGGATGATGGTCCTATAAATTAAGATAACAAGCTTCCCCCCCCCCCCCCCCAAAAAAAAAAATTGTATATCAAGCTTTTCATTGTGTTTTCCTTTTAACATTAACATTGCTGTTTTGAGCGTAGATGTTGCATTAAGATCTTACAGCTTGTTGTGAGCTTTTTAGTCTTTCCTATGAGATGAAATGAAAATGTGCTTCGTTCTTCATAGGAGTGAATAACACTCAATTTGAGGGCACAGAGTGATTGCTAGTTCTACTACCATCCGCCAGGAAATTGTAAGATAGCGTCACTGTAGTCGGGGGGCAACGGCTGTTTCCAGTTGTTATAATATATAGATAATATTGAGACGAGGCTAGAATTCCTCCATGACAAGCCCCCCAAAAATATTTTTTATAAGATCCATTGATAAACAGTGCCGCCACCTGGTGTTTTGCATTGTGTCGGGGGCAAGAAGGCCGCGTCCATGGCACAATAGCTATGTGCCCTATAGAAATAATCGTCATTGTGTTAAATACCTGTGGCTTTTGTTGGATCGGTGGCAGTGGGTTCGGGACGGGGAGATCGTAGCGCTTACAGGTCGGGTCGAAAACAGTACCCTGCTTCATCTTCTCATGCTTCAATGGCTTTGCATTCCTCAAGTAGTATTCCAACTCGTCAGGATAGCTGAAAATATTCAAGTGGTGATATGCTTTTATAAAACGTAGATATTGGAAGAATGATGTTAGTTTACTATCGAAGGCAATGAAAGAAGAAAAAAGAAGAAATATTTCAAGAAAGTTATGCTCAGTGTGTTTCCATGCATACTCTATTCCTAAGGTATAGTAACTATAGAAAAATGCTGTGTAGCATGTTTTTTACGGTTTTCTTTTGGTCAATTTTATTGAGGGAATATCATGTGTACAACCACACAGAGTCTAGCGATACAGCCATTCTTCCATTCAGGCCATATACGTAAGTAGTTATCCACTGGATGTTTTTCATATGAAAAAAGCAGTATCCTAGAGATCCTCAAAATGTAAGTGGAAAACTCAAGACACATTACCAACATACTCGTCGATGAAAACTACCAACTCTCATCTTGATGTAACCATGAAAATCTGAATATATATAATGCTTATTCAAAAAGAAAAAAAAAAGGATCACAAAATTTTGAGAAAATAAAAGCACTCACGGCTGGAATGGAGTATTGTAAATGCCGGGCATCACCGTTGTGGACACCAGGTGATGGTTCTTGCGGGACCAGTGCTCCAACCTCTTCCGATCCATCTCTTCTCTTAATTTGAGATTCCGTTGCTCTTGTTGTTCTGCGAACTCCTCTAGTTCGTTTCTATAAAAAAAAAACAAGTAGCAAATAAACATCTGTCTGTGACGGAATAGCACCGATACAAAAAATAGGGGAAAAAATATACAACAGTCTCACAAAAGTACCACACAGTAGTCCCCTATATAACAAGCCGTGACTGTTTTGAATAATTACTCTTGCAAGGACAGCGACTATTTCCTATCGTCGCTGTATAAGCATTCTATCAATGTTGGGCAGCTGCCAATAAAATTCTATAAGTTCATCCTTGGTAAAAGAATGCCATTCCCTTCTCAAAGTGAAGAATCTGTGTTTAGCAATCAGTATTATCTGAAGGTTACAAAGATATGCAATTTCGCAGAGCGTACAATTGAAACTTTTTCATAAAAAAGCAATAATGTAAAAAAATAAAATGATCTTTCATAAGCACAAGAGGAACGTACTCATTCCCATCAGACTTAAGCTAAAAGTAACATCTAAATTTTGTAATAAGGAGTTATCCATAAAGTATGTACGCACTGAAGGGGGTTGGGGTGGTGTAAAAAAAATTGGAAATTTTGTATATGCTCCACCTTTGTTCAATTGCATACTAGATTGGGAGTGGGATGGCAGGTTCAAAATTTCAGAAATTTTGCATACATGTATGCTTTATGGATGGCTCCTAAGTGAAAAACATGACCATTAGTATGAGTACACGTACCTTATTATTTCGTTTTTAACTTTGAGACCTTCAAGATAACGCTTGCGGCTGTGGTAGTTCGAAATGTATTTCCTTGTGTAGTAGCCTCTCCAGACTTTTTGTACCTATTTTGAAAGAAATTTGTTCATATTAAGGATATACGGAAACAAACAATAGTCATATAGCTGTTTGTCTGAAACGATTAATTGAAAGAAAATGTTCATAATAAATGCAAAATAAAGTTAATCAGGGGTGAAAAAAGGTAGATAAACTGACAGGAGGCAATCTTGACAATATCTAGATTGAAATATTTGCTTAATACTGTCACTCCTAACTTACCTTTATTGCCATGTTGTTGTAGTGGGTCAATTTCATATCGAAGACTTTATCCTTTATGAATGAAAAATCAACGTTCTATTAGAAAGGTAGTACTGTATTGATAAAGTCATCATATTTTGTAGTTCATTTTCTACCTACAAAGAATTTGACAGAGTTCAATTTTAAACCAAGTGTCAATCAGTACTTCAATTCTGTACATCATATTGTATTTGATTATGAGACATTAAGATTGAAAGATACCTAATTACTGTTGTTGTTGGTTTGTAAATATTCTCTCTAGAAATCAAGTTTAAACGTTTGGACATGTTCTAGAAGAATAGTGACGGAACACAATGGCGATGCCAGTGAATATACATGTATAAGGAGAGTTATGTCAAGTGTTTTGACTTGGTTCTTCTTGGGTTGGGAAAGGGTCATTCAGGTATGCTCAGAGGCTGTTACAGTTGCTCGGAGGGTGGCCTATGGTGTGTGACAGCAATGAGGCTCCTGGTTACCTACCACATATAAAACGTTAGAATTTCGTCGGATCCACTTGAAGTTGCTCCCGCACATAGAGACATAGTGAACCAGACCTAGGCGTGGAGATTGAAGGCCCAAGAGAGTGAGATTCTCGTGCAGTTCTTAACTGAATCCTGTCACTCTTTTTTGTTTTTTCCTGCACAGATGTACTTCTATCTTTAGGATTTGTTTCTAGCCATACTGAAAACATTATTTAGAGCTGTAGTTTTCCAATCTCCTTTCCTTGATGAGATCTCACCCTTTCGCTGGTGTCAATCCATAGAGTTCTGATCGCCGATGATCAGCTCATGCACCTGTGTCATACGAAATGTTAACCACAAATTTACGATGGTTTCCCGTTCACCCGCCAGGGGGCCCAACGGCAGTTAGAAATCGTAGGGGGAAGGGCGGTGGGGTTAGGTGGTAGCCAAATATGAATTGACGAAGTCGCTAGTTTATAATCGAAATTGATGTTTTCAATCTTCTGATCATATTTTATTCGATGGAAGCATGTGTCCTGGTGACCACTCCCACTTGGCAGATCTGTCCAGTACAAGTGTTCCACCTGTACCTGTTTCCGCACAAAATTCATAGCATTCACTCTCCCCTAGTGAGTCCTGGGTATAATTAGCTAAACTCTGCTTTCCAAAATCAGCTCATAACTCATATTTCATTCGATTTTTAGTATAGCACACATCTGAGCTATTCTATGCTTTCTCATAAGGAAGCAACTCAATACATCGTTTCAGCGATGTCATTTGGGGTAATGAAAAAGAGTGGACATATTTTCCATGTAGAATTAACTGCCATAGAGAGACAGAGAAAACATGGAATACACATAGTTGTTGGCCTTGGGGCTGGGGTGGGTTGGGAGTTTTGAACGACTGTTTATTGGTGTCAATGATGCAGAATTTATACTTTGTTACACGCAGAGAAAGGGTTTTATAAACTGGGAATGAAAACAAGAATTCCCTTGGAAAAGTGGACAACTGCCATATCAGTTGTTTAACATTACCTGAATATGGAAAGCATACGAGGTTTTTCCTTTAATTTTGAAGCAAATAATATATGCGAACAACTATGAATTTCAGATATGATGATATTACCTTTAAGATCGCCCTGTATCTTTTCCTTCCGACGTAACCTCTCCATCGTCTTTGTATATTACGTGCCGACTTACTCAAAAACCTGGAAGAGGATAAAGTTGGTTAAAACTAGGAATACCAGAATCAAGGTGGACATTTACTGCACAACATTCTTCATTTTATTCTAGACATATTTTGAAATAAAAAAGGATGGCATAAATATTTACTGGTCATATATGTGACCATAAGCAACTGTATATATTTCACCACTCCTTTTAGATTTCAGCATACCCATCGATACTTGATCGCAATTAATTTTTGAATAAAGTGTTCTCAGGTGAAACTTTAAATTTTTATTTTGTAAGGTTTGTATTGGTTTACTAAAATTTGAAAATGAAATGATTTGTGTATATAATCGACTACAATGAAATAGCAGCCGTCAGTCATTTGGCTGGGTTTTTTTGGGTGCTCAATTAAACTTCTATGCGTACAAAATTACCTTATACATCCACTATTCTGCATTACTGTGCAACATAATGATAATGATATCATCAGATAAGGACAATCTACTTACTTTAGGTAGACCCTAATACGTGTCGCTCTAAACCAGCTCTGGATCCTGAGAGCCGCGTTAAATTCTGTCTCCCTGTTATCTTCCGCATCACTGGAAAAAAAAAAATCACTTATCATAAAGAGGGAGGAAACTTCACGTGTAAGTTATCGAGCTCACAAGCCATCTCTCAAACTCACACATTTATATCGTATTCGGATGCCTCTCTTGTAACACAAAACATGAATCCATTCATTAACAAAACAGTACACATCAACTGGTCCTACCTAAGGCCACTCAATAAAAACCTTGTTTCTCATCACCGCGTGCATCAGTAAAAACGTTTTTGGAAGTTTTTGTTTTTTTTATATGATGAACCTAGATCAAAATTATGAAAGTTCTGTACAAATGGTACTTGTACCACCTTTTCATATCATACACAGTAAAATGAGTGAGATATTAGGAGTTTAGAGTGAGAGTGCAAGACCTAAATAAGTATATCTGAAGTCCTTTTTATGATACCTCAAAAGCCATCAAATCCTTCAAACTTATTGTCTGTGACCATCTATTCTCTCAGTGGTTCAATCTGCTATCCAGGAAAAACTTCTAGCCACTGGCCTATATTTGGTCGCATTAGAGAAAGTAAAGTTGACATTCGGGTCTTCAAACACATGGTTGTTAGGCGAAATTGTTGCCATAGCGAGGTGGTCTATTATTGAGGGTTTTGTAAACATAAATAAGAGGGGAACAGATTGGGACTGAGCGAAAACGCCCATAATCGCGGGGTGGTTGTGTTAGTGAGGTTGTGGTAGGTGAAGATCTACTGTATACTGTAGTTATATAAGCATCAATATGATTACAATCTATATATACAGAACTGATACTGTGATTTAAATTAGGGACTACATGCATTGTGGGTGTCTTATGTGTCTGTTTTTAAAAGAAATCAAATTTGCATGTGCATTACTAGATATACGATAAACATATAATGATGATAATAATAATGTCAAGAAAGAATATTTCAATGATTGTTTATATGGCATCAGCTGTCTTCATGAAATGATATATCATGAAGTGGAGCTGAATGATATCTGTAGCAGAAGACAACAAATGTCATGTAAACAATTATATGAAATTGAGTGACGTTTAGATTTTATCCTACCCCATTTAACTTCATATATCATGCATGACCATGGCAAATTTATATGAGGGGTAGGATGAACCACAGGCACAGCGTACTGTTATTATTCAAAGAATCAATACCTCAACCTTAGAAGTAGGGGCTCTACCACTTAACCATTTACTAGTAACGCTATTGCTTCTGTTACTAGCTTTGGTTTTAGTATTGCTAATAGTTGAGCCTTCTATTTCTGGTATAATATAGATCTAGACCTAGAGACTAGATCGCTATCGGATTTGCTTCTGGAAGTTTACGTTCAAATGATGTGTAGAGTTTAGCTTGAGAGTTATCGGAAAGGGACTCCAAAACCTTTACGGGTTCTGTCACTCAGTATGACAAAGAGCTGAACTTTTTTTTTACCCCTCCCACATTCCCTATACTGTCATAGGTCCTAGATCTAGATGTCTCTGTGGGTATCTGGACGATACGCTTCGAAGCCAGTACGCTTCGGTCTTCACTGACTTCAGCAGGTGACCGACGGACGCAACGCTTTTTTTTTTATCGAATCATGTCAGAACCCTGTCAATAATTGACGAAGAAACTTGAAATACAGAAGCGTACCGTCCAATTTAAGAAGCATATCGTCCATAGCGTGATGGCTTCAAAGCGTATAACCTCTCTATGCTATAGCCTATGCTAGCCTATAGGCTATACTATGGTACAGCCGAGGTCCCATATGATAGAATGAGACCGACATAAACAAAGATATTACGTAGATGGTATCACAGGGAAAATCTAGGTAATCATATAACCTGACATAGGCAAATTACCCTAAACTATCAAGGCGTATATTTTAACCACACATAATTCAAATACTTACTTCAAACGCCTATAAACCTCGTCGACAATCCCGTCCCTTTTTTCCAAGAGGCGGATGAAGGTCGCCATCTTGGCTGGATTGCTTGTGGTTGCCGTGCAACACACAACTATATATGATTATCGTAAATTATATACCTATAATTTATGTATTTTGGAATACTGTAGATTATTTCACCTTTCAGGTGTGTTACACTGATTGCTTTTGGTATATCACAAAATTATGTCGATGTTGTTTCAAAAGCAATTTATATGTCGTAAAATAAGGAGAGCTGGTTTATGGCATGGCAACCACAAACAAATATGGCGCGCTAATGTTTGGATGGCGAGTTGTCATCGGTTGAGACTGCATGTACACTGATAGCGGATACCTTGATCAGCGACTAAAAAAAGATTCAAAGAGTCGCAATGGCCAAGGCAGCTTTATTTATGGGCCCCATGGCCCGAAAAAAGAGGGTGACTGAAAAAAACTGGTAAGTTTGCTTTGCCTCGGAACCTCTCGCCGTCGCATGCACTGCAGACTGCAGTGTGCCGTCCCTAGGCAGGCTACCGGTCTCAGTCCTTACCGATGTCAATTATTGCAAACTCTATGTATTAAACTCAAAGAAGGCCTTGATGCTTGGTATATATTGTCCACGGTAATATTAGGGTATATTACGGCACATTGAAATGTCATGAACATGCGATATCGGCTGTGCGATGTTATGATACTTGATCAAGAAATAATTAGTAGTGCCTAGTGGCTGTCAAACTTCCACCCCTCCAGGCTCCACCCAAAAAAGACCAAATACATGTATATGAAACTATCTCATTAATGAACAGTTGAACAGTGACCACAAGGTAATCAAATCAACAGGAGTTATTCGAAATCAGTAGGGTTGATTTCACAGAAACTTCCCTCGTACTGATTGAGATAATGATAGTATGGTACTATGTCACACCAGTATGTGGCATTGATTACTGATAAGTGATATTGTGATAATGATACCAGCTTAAAATAGATAACACGATAAGAGGCCCCTGATCTGCTGTTTCACCTGGAAACCTAATCGAAATTAAAATTCATGGCCTGCTGAGTGTTATGATAGTTTAGATTTATCAAAGTTCACTCTGCATCGTGTACCAGCAATACTATTGTCCCATTTTGACGGTCACAGCGATGCTGTTGGTTTTTGGACTTATAGTACAGAATATATCTCAAAACTTGCTTCAAAAGTAAAACATGTAAATGTTTTTCTTTCCACGTGCATACACTTGCTTTCTATAGCCCCGGCCCAAGTCAATAAAAGGTAATAAAGGACGGGCGGGGGTAATTAAAATGGCGGTATACGAATCGCACCTGTGGAGTTGGGCTTGTACTTCTTAGGCTATAGACTATAGTATATATTTGATAGCTCTTGCTGGAGTCATTATACACGTGTTCGTACATCATGAAACACCATTGTGTGCATAATGGCAGAGTGAAGTGTTTCCACACCCTGTCCCGCTCCCCACTGAGGTGCAAGGTCTCAGGAGGTGTGATAGTAAAACAAACTGTGGGAAAGTTAAACTGTGACTGTCAATCTCTACCTAGTCAGACTGGCATAAATGCTATAAAGAAAGTTAAATGAAGATTTAACAAGACGTGGCAAAGACACCTCTGCTACAAGCCCCCCCCCCCCCCCCCCCCCAAAAAAAAAAAAAAAGAATACTAGATCCATTGTAGTGAAACAAAAGTAAAATATCAAAATAGATGATAGATCATATATATTACACAAATCATTGACACGTAATGTGATGCCACAATCATTGCGATAATCCAAACGCACCTATGGGGCATATCCTGTACTTTTCATGCGATTGAATACAAGGACTCCTTCGCAGTTGGGTAATAAAATAGGTAGAAGGAAGCATTTATGGCCTCATAAAACATGTGCGACGTCGCGTCACACCAATGGAGCCGGGCCATTAGTGCAAATATTGTTTTCTGATGAATGGTGCTGATAGCTTACCTCAGTGGTACTAACACAAATTGTCAAAGTCACGCCAGAGACATCACATCGCCTTACATATCATTCATAAACTTTAAAATGATATATAAATCTTTAAAACATGTAGCAATTAATACAAGACAAGTCTATATATTGAACCCTGAACAGTGTGCATTTTCTATTCTCAGTCTACCATTATATTGAAAGCTTTAACGTTTTAACTGACATACTTTATCAGACTTCACAATTTGAATTAGTTTTGAAAACTTTGGTGCACGTCAATAACGTTGATGTTTAATTTTCATCATTTCCAGCCCAAATAGCTACCGAGTGATTAGTACGGATGCAGAGAGGATTGACCGACCGTCCACCCTGGCGAGTTATACCACTGACTCCAACTTTAACATGCTGGGTCAGTCTGTTGAAAATCATCTAATTGATGAACACCGACAGAACCGACCAAATCCAACAAGCGTTGGTTTTCTTCGTCAGGATGTTCGATTACTTAATGAACCCTTATGTCATGTCCGGGTAGGTTGTCTTTGTTTATGGGTAGAGTATCAGGATGTTTTCATCGATATGTATATTTTTTTAATAGTTTAGAAAGCGCATTTACTTTCGAAATGAACATTTAATTCAGCTAACCATCACATTGTTAGTTATCTTTAAAATCAAAGGAAAAAACTTTCAATACTATAAAGATCTCAATATAAACATATCCCTTGTTTAGTCCTTAACTAAGTTTAACTGACACTTCTGTATTTTCATTGTTTTACCTAGTTCTTTTATTATATACCTAAAAAACACGAAAAAATGCCATATTATATACTTGCAAAGAACACTACAGGCACTGTGCGCCCAAGCATTCACTATGTCTCAGTGAGCCCGAACATTATTTAAAATGTACCCCTAGCAGCGGGTAGTATTTCAGAGAAGTTCGGCCATAGGTGTGTATTGATAACTATCATTTGTCTGATTCCCTAAGATAAATTGTATGTTTCTAATTGTCTCGTTGGTCGTGCCTGCTTTATTTCTAACCACAACAATATTCGTTCATCGACTTGGTATGAAAACACACATACACTATAAAACACCAAACTGTGATTAGGGCAATTTGATGTGATTCAGATGAAATTGTTAACGAGATAGAATCCAAACCTTTGAGATTTTATTTGAGTAGTTTACCGTACAATATGTTATATCATATTTACCCTGCGAGAATACCAAATCTATCTCAACTTTCAGACTCGGGAGACAGCCTCTGAACAGACTCAATGGTGGCCGTCCAGGGCGAATGACCAGGTAGCCAAGAAACCGCCGCAGACATTGGACACGACGGTGCGTGACGATTTCCAGTACCGAGGTAGAGGTCTGACTGGCAGCGGGCGACACTCCTCCAACCCCAACGTGCGACCTGCTCTAGGCTCAGGTACATCTCAGGCATTATCCTACCCCTCATATAAATCCCCCTAGACTTAGCATAACTTAGTTATGCCATAAAATATTTATATGCCACGCATGATATATGAAGTTAAAACATGTGACAGGGTAGGAAAAAATCTAAAAGTCACTCAATTACATATGATCGTTTGCATGACCTTTTATTGTCTTCCGATACAGATATCACTCAGCTTTGTTTTGCGATATCATTTCACGAGGACATCTCGTACATGAACAATCTTATGAAATTTTGTGACGTTTCCTGGGATCTTTATCCATGGTAAACAAAGTACCCATTGAGAGTATATGGGGACTCAGTAAACCACTACCCATTGCATTAACACTTGCAAGATATCATAACCATGGTATATACGGATTGAAATCCATGATATACAGCCTCCTAGCTATGGTATACATAGACAATAATCGATGGTTTTGTGGACAGGCGGCCGTTAACCACGAGAGGTTGACGTGTATTACGACGTCAACCGCGAGTATATGATGAATAATAAATGAAAATAGTCCCTTTGTGCTACAGAGCTAAAAAAAAAAAAAAAAAAGTCCCTAGTGAAAGCACCTTTGATATGGGTTTAATTTTATTGGTGAAGATGGGTAATGAATACAACAAACGATAGTCTTTGGATAGGCGGCTCTGTTAACCAGTTATTTCTATATCGTTATAACTATTTTCTTTATTCTTTCCTTTATCACGTTTGTAATGTGGACGTGGCTAGGTGTTACCAGATCGTCAGCTACTGCTAGAATAAGCTCGATTTATTATATCGGTTGACGTCATCGGTCCGTTCGTTTTATAACGACCTATTAAAACAAGAAAAGAAACTTTTAATTCCGTTTCTGTAGAGTATTGAATATCAGTCGGGATCGTCAACATAATCGTCAACAAGTTAAAAAGAGGTGCATAGCTTTGTTCCCTGTTTAATTCTTATAGCAGCTTTTATTACAGAAAAAATAAAAATAAAAATTTGAAAACGTTTAGTACAGAAAAGAATTACATCGGGAAATCACTTGTGACGCCTTTCTGTTTACATAAGAAGAGAGTACCTTACAATATCTTTTCAAAATAAACTGGAAAAAACTTTCGAGGTCTGTAAGATACATTGACAAGATCATGCTTTCCTTGTAGTCCCGGTGAACTTCCTTCGTGAGCCTGATAACGAACAGCGGTTCTGGAAGGAAGGTCTGTCGTACGAGCACCAGTACAACTGTAGGACCGACCCACAGTATCCTGTCCGTGCAAAGGTACTTCTTTTTATCATACTGTAGATACAAGCACACAACTCACCTGAGACATCTGCCATGCTCTTTTACATCTAATTTACATAGTGTTTTTTTATTATCGAATTCACTAGTCTTACATTTTGCTGTTTTCATATCAGAGTAAAAGGGATGCCAGTTTTCAATGTTTCCATTGAAATTCATGTTTTCATTTTCAGAATAAAGAATTATTTTTATTGTGTAATATTGACATACCAACTGCTAAATAACTCAATTCAGCCGCCACAGCCCATAATCCCAAACTGAACCTCCCCACTGACCCATGTACAAAGCTTAAGCTTTCCCTTAATCCCACACACACACACCTGAATTACGCTGACATCAATGTTAGTGTCTGAATCTTATAGGTTTGCAGTAGTTGCATCTCTCGGTGTCTATATTGCAGAGACACGGTGCCTTTGTCTGGGATCGTTTCCCCAAGTCCGAGGTGGCTCGCATGGTGGAACATTACGGTATGAAGAGAAGCACGGACCCCGCCTCAGCGCGAACCTCCCCGACCATCCTCCGTCCAGACACAGTGGGCCAAACTCCCGTCTCTGCCCCGGCCACCAACATCCTGTGGGGAGAAGACAACCTCAAAGCACAAACACCTTGCAAAAATATCATTTCGCATACACCAGTGCTGCCACCAATTGGGTATTAGGAACACTGGACGTGATTTCGATGTGTGTATGGTATATGTTATCATATTCAGGATAGCACGTGTGCGGGTGTCAGCGAATGGATTTTTACAGCAACAGCAAAGCAGACCACACATGTAAAGATCGTTATGCTTATGTGTATTACTCTGACTCAATATTCACAAGCAAGTTATCTTAATATACCATAATGTACATACATATATAACACAGTGATGTGTTAACAATGAAGTATTTTTAACGTTACATTACGTATTATATAGATTAGGAAGGAGTGCTACTGCTGAATTTGATATTTCTCAAAGAACAAGTATTACTGGCTGATACATCAATATCATCAGATATCTATATTTTCATCACGTTTTATCATGACATAACTTTCATTGAAACAAAAATATTTCGACTCAAAAGATGAGAGCACTTTTGGATTATAGCTCGTATCTTTTTGAAACAGTTTTGTGATATTAATAATACAAGAGTTATAAGTCATAAGAGATTGTCTCCATATGTTATTGTTAACACTGGCTTGATCAATGGGTATTATTTTATTTTGTATAATACTTTTCTATATTATCACCGTATGATAACCAGGTACAACCTGATGAACAGTGGATGATTTCTTAGATTTACAAAGCTGACTTTTATGGCTTTAAATGTTTATAAGAGAATCATGATTGAATATTAATTCAAACTATTTATTCCTGGTGCATTCATTGTTTAAAAACTGAATTTTTCGTACTGTATTGGCTTTCCAGTGGAAGAACGATAGCTGATACATACAACAAAAAAGTATTATTGTGATATTTCTTCAATTTAGAAGAACCTCTTGTAAATAAAAATATTTCTCTTTTATTGTTATAAGTGGTCAGTGAGTGTATTCATCTTTATCTAATGATCTCATACAAGTGACAGGTACACTACGTACAACCAGTATAAATGGTGTTTAAACATCCTAACATACCATTGTTAGATAACTTTTACTTTATACCAATAAAAGAATGATATCAAAAGAGGCTCTTTTTTCCTTTTATTCAAAATTACTACGCTTGAAAAGACTAGGGAATGTATAAAAAAAAGTATAGTTGAGAACTTGAAAATTAGGCCTATTGATTATGAGTATTTCCATCCTCTCTCCCAGCAGATTTTTCCCGGAGCTAGCGCTTAGAAGTGCCTGCAGGAAGTAGAGCGCAGAATCTCTGTTAGGAGAGTGCCTCTATTCCTAATGAGATTCCCCAAATAACTTACTAATACTTGTTTATAATGTACGATGATACAAAATAAAGTAATATCAAGCTTTCAAAAGATGAAAGATGATTTATTAGAATGTTTCTTAAAAAATATAACAGATTTCGCCATGCCCTCTAGCAGGCAAATCAGTGTAAATATGGAGGCATTACCCATAATGCACCAAAAAATGGCGGGCGTTACTTGGCCTTACATGTGAGTGAGTGCAAAGGGTGCCATACAAGGAAATGTTTAAGGATTTCCTTAACATATTGGTTAGAATCATGCGCCGTGGCGACTGCTTGTAGTGATATTACAGTCTTGTAGTGATATTATTCCGTCTTCTTTTTCATTTTCATAACCTAATAACCATAAGCTGTATTGTTACTGAGGATTATAACTATTTCTTTAAGGATGAACTGTTTTGTTTGTGAACAGAATGAGAAATAAACATTATCAAACAAAGAAAATCGCTAAGATGCAGACTAGCGCGTGAAGGCATGTTACTGTACTGTGATAAGAGAAAGAATTTTTTTTGCGGGTTTTTTTTTCATTTCACAAAATAACAGCTCTGCATATAGCAGGTCTTCCGCTATATTCGCTGGCTACTGAGCCCATAGGGATTGCCGCTCGAGGTCTTTTGCCCCGTAAAATATGCCCCGACACCAGAGGCAGAGAGATATTTTATGGGACAAAAGGCCGAGAATGGCATCCCTACGGATTCAGTCACTACGTTTTCTTGTCATTATACACCTAAATATCATGACAAAATGTGATTATGTGTACTTATGAAGTACACTACAGGCACGGTGCGCCCGGACATTCACTACGTCTCAGTGAGCAGAAACATTACTTAGGGGGCCCTCCCACCTACTACGATTATCCCTTTGGCCTGGCCGCCGACAAACTGAAAAAAATCGTGGAGATGTCGCCGACCACGCTGTCGATTAGTCAGGTTTTGTCGCCGAGCTCCGCGCCGACGCGCTACAAGGCACTACAACAAAGAAACATTAATCGTAGGTGTCTGTGTGATATACTTTACGGAAAATTATGAAAATTGCAGATCTGGTAGACGATATAATGAAAATACTGTACTGCGAATTTGGTGTCATTTGAAAAAAGCTAAGGGTTTAAAATCATTTAAAATCGTTTCCTAGTTTATCTTGGAACTGAGTTTGTATTTCTGAAAAAAACCACAATATGTATATACTAGCGACACAAGACAGATTATACATGTTAAAGGCATATCCTATGATACACAGTGGTGCAATACTGACAATTCTCAATTCAAACCAGTTCCTCTGACTTATTCCTATACCGAAATGGATGATTTATAACAAATTATCGCGTTTCATCTAATCCAATAGGTAAAATAGACCAATTATACATAAATACACACACACACACCTATACATACCCAGATACTATGTAGATACTGGTAAATGTTTTCCCGCTCTTTTTTTCGTCACAGAGCCCGCGGGTAAAAAAGAAACCCTCCTAATACATTATGACGGGCTACAATCAAGTCCCCGATGGCGGCGCGTGACGCCGACGTTGTCGCCGACAGGCGCCGCCGTCGGAGACTTAATTGTAGCCCGTCGTAGCCTGTCGTAGTAGTTGGGAGAGCCCCCTTATACTGCACCCCTAACAGCAGGTTGTATTACACATACACGTTCGACTATAGTTATATAATGCTAGCTAAAACCCAAATGCACACCGGGGGAAGCAACAAAAGCACTGAAGAGCGAAGACATTCAAAGGTTTTTTTCCGGTCGTTTTCTTCAAACCCAAAATTTCGGTCTCCTCACACCTTAAAAACCCCAACAGATATAAATTTAAAGATATGCAAATAGTTGCAACAAAGATGATAGAAGACACAGATTCATTACAGCAGTACAGGCGAGGCTCGTAGAAGTTCATAGTCTACGCCGTGTGACTCGAGGTCATGAGGGGTGCCCGATCCCGCCAGCCAATTCCTATACTACTAACACGGCGTTTTAACCCATTCATGCCGGATGATGCCTTGAGGCATCAACCAGAGCTGGCCGGGTGAAGCCTTGAGGCATCATTTCCAAAATATTCGTTTTTTTTAATCAAAATGTAAATATTTCCTCAGTAAACATGAAATTTCCAAAGTATGTAGGTATAAAATCATATTTAATATTTTTATGCAAAATAAAGGATGATATTAAGGATCACATGTCATGTCACGTGATACAAAGATAAAATTATCATAATTAGGCTTCTATACCCAGCCTCTAGGGGTATTCACTGACACTAGTACCCGGCTTCATGCCTGTGCTATTGCAGTGGGCACCCGGCGCGATAGGGTTAATTAATGATAATACTGTAGTAATAATGATGATGATGATAATGATAATAATGATAATGATCTATATTAATTCATCCACAATAAAACATTCATCAAGAACACAATACTTTATAATTTCAGATTGTGTCATTTCAAACATTTCAAAGAATAATTGATCCAACATTTAGACTATTTTGCGTATTTCATGTCTTTTTTGTGATACTGCACGGTAAGTCATGACAAAATTGTGATATTTATGCCAGCTCATGGTACATTGTGGGCCGATGAGGTCGAGACAGCCCTCAGCACTCACTGTCATTAGCATCGATGGCCTAATGTGGCGTTTCCACCTGCCAACTAAAGACCCACTGATAACTTTCACGCATTGCAAAAGTCAGTCGGCGGTTCTCCTTGTGAAAAGTCGGTTGTACATAAGCGGTGACCTGCACTGAAAAAATTTAGTGAACCCTCACTAACTTGTGTTAGTAAAATGCAGAGTATCACCGATCAATTCAATTTGCTTTATTTAGATTTTTTTATTCAGGTATATTTTAAGACGTTACAATCGTTCACCCGTTTCCAGGCGAGCCTCCACAATGCCGTCAACTTATAACAAACTACAATATAAACAATTACAGGGCATATCAGACTCCACATTTCTTTTATATACCTTACCGTTGATGGTGGGTGCAGAAGTCGGTCAGTGGTACCATATTGCATAAGGCAAGCGAGAAAAATCGTTGACCATTTGACCAAGGCTGAGGTACAGCCAACAGATGACCATGTGGTGGCGATGTGGTAATCGGCTGTAGTCGGCGATAGTTGTAGTCCAAAAATGCTTGTCGCCTGAGATAATTTTCTTGGTGGATCAGCAAATAAATTTGGCAGCTTTGATTTATCTTTTATTTTTGATGGACGAAAGAAGTCAGGGGCGGAATGATCCCTAAAAGCAAGCTGCTGATAGACCATGACATAATAAAAGAAACATGCTAAGTGACAGCCATTGACATACATATGAATAGACACTGTGTGCATGACCCCTGACCCCATGGGACCAGTGAATATACAAAGTTCTTCCTATGGTCACATGATCTGGGAGGTATATATGCAAACTTCATCCTAGGGTCACATGACCCAAGAAGTAAATATGCAAATTTCTCACAAGAGTGACATGATCCAGAGAAAGTTCAAATATGGGCCGGATATCAGACATATGACTTTTCTCGTCCTTCATAAATAAAAGAGGAATCAAAGCTATAAGGGATCATTACACCCCTGAATTCTCTTGTCCTTCAAAAATAAGATGAATCAAAGCTATGTAGGGGACTTCCAGAAGGAGGTAAAAAAACCAAAGTGTTCCCCACTTTGATGACTTCCAGGAGGAGCTATTTGGTTTTTTACCTTTTGGCTTTAAGATCGAGCTCTTAAAAGAAAATTATCCTCTCTGCAGACGGTTGAAAGGCTGGTGTAGAAAGAAAAGACAAAGCCTTCCCCACTTTGTTAAAGAAATTAGGTTAACCTTGAAGATGGTAACAAGGTATTTGGTGTATGATGTAGTGTGATACACATATATTTGAATGGCAGATTCATGTTCTGTGAAAGGTGTCACATACCCTTATTTCCATGTGCTGCCAGATGCACCTTGAACGCAGGAGTGGACTGTCTGAAGTGACCTCTATTGGATCCGACTTCCAGATGAGTTATTTGGTTTTACTTTTGGTTCTGAAAAAGATTGGCTCCCTCCCAGTGTGTTAGCCCAAAAGATGCATGGTCATGGAAAAAATAAAGACAAAGCGTTCACCCCTTTGATTAAGAAATGATATTAACCTGACAGTGCGAAGGTCTGCGGTTGACAATGTAGTGTAACACGCATATATTTCAATCACAGACTCATGTTCTCTGAAAGGTGTTACAAACATCAATTTCCATGTCCCTTTGTATCCACCTTTGAAAATTAGATTTGTATATTAGTTTTAACCACCCATCATAATTCCATGCTTACTTAACCTGGAGGTACTTTGGATTGGTAATGTTTCATGTGAGAAAAAATGTCAGTGGATTATTTGAAGCAACGGTTTGAGTCAAATGCTTTATATAATCAAACAATTAGTGATCAAGTATAATTTGCCTATTCAATTATTGATCATGTGACAGATCACATGCCAATTGTGTGAGTATATAAAGCATTGATTTTCAGACATCCAGTTAGTCTGTCTAAATCACCACTGAGGATCATTAGTCCCTACTACATTCTTCTCTCTCACAGGTGAAGTTTCATCAGACTCTATGCATTAAATGATTCTATGTAGATCACATGATAACTGTGCAAGTATATAAAGCATTTATTTTCAGGCATATGAAGATGTGAAATAGACCACAAGTTGAATAACCAAGTTCAAAATCCGTTTTACTGAGATAAAGTGGATACTTTGACTACTTTCAGATATGAAGATATAGAAACAGGAAAAGTCGAATTCCCAAGTTCAAAATCCGTTTTGTACAAACAAGTGGCATAATTGACTGGTCATTTGTCAAGTATCCATCCACACACATGTTCAGCAATTGAAAGTGGGAAATTCAAGGCAGAAAAATTGAATACTCAAAGGAAAATCCAATTTCATAAATCAACATTCAATTAAATCTGATAAGTTATCAGTAAAAAAGTTCTCATGTCTTCATATCTTTACTTTTCATTCACACATGATGAGATGAAAAGGCCCACCAATTGAATGCCCAAGTTCTAAATCCATTTTGATCATATGAATTGGATTCTTTGACTACTGTCAGATATGATGAAATGAAATAGACCAGGAGATGAATGGCCAACTTCAAAATCCATTTTGTCCAAATAAGTTGGAGAATTTGACTAGTCATTTGCCAAATATGCATTCACAAACATCTTCAGTCATAGAAACTGGGGAAATCAATGCAGAAAAATTGAATGTTCAAAAGCTAAATCCAATTTCATAAATCAACATTCAATAAAATCTGATAAGTTATCAGTAAAAAAGTTCTCATGTCTTCATATCTTTACTTTACATTCACACATGATGAGATGAAAAGGCCACCAATTGAATGCCCAAGTTCAAAATCCTTTTTCCTCAGATGAATTGGATACTCTGACTACTTTGAGATATGAAGATATAGAAATAGGAGAAGTTGAATGCTAATTTTCAAAATCCATTTTGTCCAAACAACTTGTAAATTTTACTAATTATTTTCCAAATATTCATCCACAGGCATCTTCAGCAGTTGAAAGTAGGGAAACATAGATGGAAAAATTGAATCTTCCAAAGCAAAATCCAATTTTATAAAATAGACATTCAATAAAATCTGATCAGTTCTAAGTAAAACAATTTCTCATGTGTTCATATCTTTACTCTATGTTGAGAACCACTGTTTGCCCAGTGAGGCAAAGTTTACAGCTGGTTGTACCGATAGCATTACATCCCGGGCTGACGACTCTGTGACATGAGCATAGAAGCTTGGCACATGTGGGTAGATGTAGGACTGTTGCTAAGATAAAGTGATACTTCTACTGGCCGAGGATGTGCACCGACATACAGAGATGGGTCCGAAGTTGTTCAATCTCAGGTAAAGTCAAACCCAGAGAAGGTCTGGGGAAGATGCCGCTAGAGCAGGAACTCTTCAGTCAGGTTTGCCAGAATCGTTTCAAGTTCTCAGCTGTGCCTGCAGCCAGCGTGGATTTCCAGGTGAACTCCAGCTGCCGAGCCAGGGTTGGGTTCACTCGTTCTGTGACAGATGAAAGAACTGTCAGAACTAATGCGGCTATTCCACCAACACAGGGCAGGGCCCGGCCAGGCCCGGCCGGGCACCTTGTGGTCACCTATTGGTGTTCAGCTGCAATAGCCGGCCCAAAGCTCCCACCTGCGGCGATAATCTGCTTGGTGGAACAGCTCATGAGAGCTCATAAGCCCCTCACGGCCGGCTGCCGCCAACCACATGCATCTCCCCGTGCCTGCAAAACCCTGTCGCTTGGCAGAATCGGCTGACCTGTTGGTAGTCGTCGGGCGCTGGCTGGGGCCAATAGCCAATTTTGGAGGTGTTCCACCAAAATATAGTGATAACCAACGAGGAGGCCGACCGGGCGGCCAGGCGTTATGAGCACAACCTCCCCTGTAAAACACAGCCGGCGGAAAACTGTTTCATTTGATTTTAAGCTCCCGGCAGGCCGGCCGCCATGCCAAGAACTACACCAAGAGTGAAGCTGAGAGCACGCTGAGAGCTGTTCCCCGGGCTCGTTGACCGCTTGCCGGCATATACTATGACACACACAGTCAACATGGAATGCCTGGCCCCTGTAAGCAGCAGAGACTGAAAATTCCGACAGTTTTGGCACAATCTTTGCCACAGAGCGTGCCATACACATTCATAACATCAACCCTTATCTTTATTTACCTTCATTGTTCGATTTAACATGTAATTCCGCGGTAATTTGACGTAATTTGACGTTTATCTGACTATTCAAATCCTGACATGGCGACACACTGCTCCACTCATTATGCGGATTTTGCTAATTCAGAGTGTCGTAGTGTATCACCACTTGGCGCGCCGCCTATCGGGTCAATAGAGAACTTGGCTTGCGAGTTTTAGTGTCGTTAATGTCCACCAGACGTCAGCAGCAAGTCTGCTGCGAGTGTATCGCCCGCCGGGTGGCTTGTGTATGCCTGTAGGTCGCCTCGGGGTGGCTTTGGTGGAACAGCTCTGAGAATTTAGGGGGTTAGGGGCGGCCAGCCCTGCTGGCAAAAGTCGGCTGGAGGGCAAAAACCTGCCTGCTGAGAGCCTTTTTGGTGGAATAGCTGCATAAGTCAGTGATAGCACATAGATCAGCAGCCTTACAAGGCTTTAGGTTTAATTCATTTACAAGTTCAAAAGCAACTTTAGCCTTATCATTATCGTTATGTGCCCTTGACAAGGCGTCTGCTAGTTCTAATTGATCTCCAGGTTTATGCACTATTTCAACAATAACATCGTTTAGAGCCTCGAACAGCGCCACTTCACGCAAACATGCCGCGGGTATCGGCTCTTTAGTTCGCCCACTGTTTAGCATGTGTTCTGCCACCATGTTGTCCATTGCTATCCTGATGATTTTCCCTCTACATTATTGGGGTACGACCTGTAATGTGTGATTATGTGAGATATGGGAACTAAGGCAGGATGATGGTGGATTATTATGGCAGCATTTATTCCTAAGTCGTCATGGTACCAAGGCTATGGACACAGAGGGAGAAGTATGTCACAATGCCCTGTTCCTAGAAATACCACATAGAGGCAGAGGAGGTGTGAAGCGTAGCGCCCCCTATAGGCACCCAACTCATATATGCGATCGCAGCAGGGTTGAAGGTGCCACTTTCAAACCTGCCAGCAGAGGGGAAGGAGCTCTTGAGAAAGGACTGTGTGAGGCTTGCAAGCCATAGCCTATGAGGAAATAAGGTTGTATTAAACAACACCAAACAGCCATAAAACGTGGAGCTCTATTGAGCTCTATTGTGGTTTGGAGTACATTAGATATCACTCTATCAATATCTGAAAAGATTTTTGATAGAGCTCTAACAGTTTGTATGTAATAGCTGTTACTAGTTAGCCTATTTTAGTATAGGAATCCTCATTCAGCTGTCATTTGAGACCATGCCAAAACGATAGGGGGCGCTACGCTTCACACCTCCTCTGACATAGAGGTTATACACTAGTAGTTGTTGGAGTTATTCACAGATGGCAGCAGCTTCCAGTAAGTGTGTCATGTTAACAGTAACACATCTAGAGACTAAACATTAGACATTAGATGCAATGGTATGCAAGGATACTACATGACTACATGACTTCGCTGCCAAAAGGTACCTTATGGCCTCAATTTGGCTTAGGTGGTAGGCACTGCCATACTCCTCCGGCAGGGATGCCAGTGGGGGTCAAGAAAAATTCCTACATGGGGACTGAGGCCAGTCTATGTATCACTGAAAACGCAGTGAATGGGGAATCCCCATCACTCTCCTAGCAGATCCTTGATCATCGACTGGCAGTATAGGATATCTAGGTGCCTGCTATGAGAGTGGGTACATATTTTAAGCCAATCAGATATCAGTATACAAGTTTGCCCTTATCCATAGGAGCATTTCCCACAAGAATCCGACCATCCTACAGCTGTAGGTTGGAGCACTGGGATCCATAAGCCCTGTAACCGAATGTGCTGAGGGTAGCTGAATTCAGAATTTTGAAAGATTACAGAACAGGTTTATCTAAGATTTAGATTTTAGGGAACCTGGAGTGTGTATTGTTCTCACAGCATACAATTTCTTGAAATTTTCATCTCTTTGAGACTAAAATGAAAATCCTACATGTAGGCAAAATCCTACAGACTGGCATCCTTGCTCCGGTAGCATCATGCTGCAGTACAGGCCTGATTCTTTACAGAAAGCCTCAGGGCCCTTAGGGAGCGTTCATTATTTATGGCAGGGGGTGTGTGGGTTTTGCTCTGCGAATCCTCCAAAATAAATTGCCCCCCCCCCCCCCGTCGGAAATACCTCAAAAGGAAATGCCCCCCCTCGGAAATACCTCAAAATAAACCACCCCTCCCCCCCCCCAGTCAAATACCCTGATATACACCCCCCTCCCCTAGGCAATAGCCTTAAATCGATTCTTTCTCATATATACATATATTTATACACATATAATATAATGTTAAATAAATAAAGCCAGGTGAATTCTGGCATACAAATTTTACACATCTATAATCAAATCCTCTAATATGCAGCTATCCGGCCCTTGAGAAATGTGGACGTTTAATGATGGCTTAAGAGCAATGACTGCAAACTGGGGTATCATAGTTATAGGATTAGATATCCACCATCTAGGAAGTGAACCCTAGCCTGTCAGGAGATGCTGGCACAGGAGCTTATGTACCTGCTGCTCTGAGACCTACCTTAAGGGGGTGTTCTATTGAGACAGTGGAGGCACCAAAAGGACAACTTGTATGGTGATAAGTATGTATGGTGATCACCTAACATTGACCATTGAAATGAGTATAGATACTAATACAGTGGAGCTGCACCGCATAGGGTCATGGAAGCAATCTCCTAACAGCAGTATTGCCTTTGATGCCTTAGCATATTCATGCACAACCTACAAACTCTAAAATCATTGCAGTTTTCCTGTGCAGAAAATAGTCCTGGCTTGTTTTTCATATATTTGAAGTTTTTAAATGATTGCGAATACTAGACCATTTTGCATGGCAGATTACAAGTCGTCTTAGTATGATGAGATCCCACTCCACAGACATGGCACTGCCAGGTGTCAAAGTACCTCACTTATTATCTTCTCTGCCACAATCACCATGCTTTATATATGTAAATTTCTTAATTCTGCTAGAAGAGATCAGACACTATTGGCCTCTAAATTGTATAGATTATCCAAAATACACAGTTCTAGAACCTCTTATGTGGGTGAATTACAAAAACGTAAATCATTGAAATTGAAACGCCCCACCCAGGCAAATACCGCGAAATGAAACGCCCCCTCCCCCAGGCAAATACCGTGAAATGAAATACCTCCCCCCAGGCAAATACCTCTAAATAAAATGCCCCCCACCCCCCCGGTAAATACCTCTAAATAAATTGGCCCCCCCCCCCCAGGCAAATACCCTCATATAATTTGCTCCCCCCTCCAATAGCTCACCCCCCCCCCCCTGCCGTAAATAATGAACGGTCCCTTAGGGCAGGCGTCTTATTCTAGCTCGATGACTGGCCGCTTGCTGATGATTAACTTCTTTTTGTTTGATTATTCGGCAAAGTCAGCAAACCAGCATAAGTCCTCTTTCGCCTCCTCATCCAGGCGGATGTCTTCAACGTGATAGGTGCATTGGAGCAAGTCTAGCAGTCAAGACATGAATCGGCAGGCTGGTGGAATACATTGAGATATGTGGTTCAATTTCCCACAAATAGACTGGATCTGCTGCCTCGTTGCATGTTTCTTGTGTTTTCAGGTTCGGCACTCCTCAAGGACTGCCTGCAGCTTCTCTTGCGGGATTGTTATTGTCATGATGTTCATAGCTATTGTAAATCAATGTAGGTTTTGCCGCCATGCTGTAAGCTGAGGAGGGGATAAGCCATGGGGTCTATCCGGAGTTGGCAATAGGCTCGTCGCAAGTCAGCCTTCCATATAAGAGCTCCCCAGCCTGCACGCATGACGAGCACGGCCAAGTATGCTATCGAAGGGAGAGGGTATGTGCGTGATATACATGTATGATACATCGAATTGGAGCTGGAATACCATAGCATACGATGAAATCACTGTTATTTCTCTGCATATGATATACACGGGTATTATGAACGTATTACGCTCATTAACTGAGTGATTCAATGCTAACGAATACATTGCCATGGGTTTGTTTGGCTGCAGGCATTGCGTAACCAACCAGATATGGTGCTACACCGGACAGTGGAAAAAGGCCTATTCCTTGTACGAATATTTTTTCCTATAACGTCGTTGACGCTTTCACTCTAGAAATAGAAGAACGCCCAGCCTGGCCAGAAGATAATGGCGGACTGGTGAGTTTGAAAAAGTTCACGTGATACGCGGTCATGTGACCTGATCAGTTATATAGGCCTAATTGTTCGATTAGATGACTCAGTACAAGAGGCGCAGTGGCAAAATTATTATTAATTTACAATTAATTTATAATGACAAAAACATGACCGGTTGGGGGAGAGGGTAAAAAATGGTTAAAAAATAAACGAACCCAAAAAACATGGCGTCATTTATGGACTGCCCCAAATTTCATGGCAAAAGTGTGGTGTAGGGTTAAGTAAGGTTAGGGTTAGTTGTTTTTTTCCTGGATCAAAGATGGCTTAAAAGTGTCATAAAATGGGCTTTAGACATAGAGTAAAACCCTGCATAAGCGATCACCCTCCGTTCCGGGCCAAAATATCCGCTTATGCAGGGTGTCTGCGTATGCGGGGTTTTCAGATTTATACTGCTAATACATTGAAACCATCCCTGGCATGAGGAGCTTTGATTTGATACAAAATACACATACTTTTCATAATTTCTATCGAGGTTCATCTTATTTTAACCAAAACAAAAAAAAACTTCTAAAATCGTTTTTGCAGATGCGCACGGTGATGAGAAACAAGTTGGGTTTTTTTTTGAGTGGACTAAAGCACAGCTATATTCTCAGGTCGCGGATGAATCGGGGCCACAAAGTGACATTTCCTATGCTCACACGCTGGAGACCCCGGATCTGCTGTTATACCGAGAAAAATAATACCAGGGGTAAGATAAAGGACACAATGACTATGGTCAGTAAAGCTTTGTGGGTACCAGAAGTCCCCTGTGCTTCAGGGTCAGGGGATCAGCAAGGTTACCATAACCCGCCGTGCGTGGCGCAGGGACCAGTGTGTTCCGCGTCCCGTGACTGTGGATCCACGCTGGTGGCGCCACATGGTGGTGCGCCGCGTTATACACAAATAGGACGCCGCGTGACGTAGCTTAAGCAGTCTCCCAGCAGATCCTTCCTGCAGCTCTATCGTACAGTTCATTCAGGATCTCTGCAGGGAGAATGGGGATCCCTCACATGATCTCCGACAACCACAGGAAAGCACTGTTGTCAACAGGTGCTATATTCCACCGGGCCCTTTGAGAGGGATCAATCGCTCCACTACCTCCATGTACAACCAGGAGGGGTGAGGACTGGCTACACCGCCATCCAGGGTGACAACCACAGGATGGCGGACCGTGGAACAACACGGGAAGAGTATGAGAGTCTACTGGGCACCAACTCTGGGATATACGACAACGATGGGCTGACCTCGGTGAGTTCTGGTGATCTCATATTATCAGTGACTTGTTTATCTAGAGTCCCATACTATGGGCCATAGCATAGGGGCGTTTGTGTGGTCTGTACATGATCCTGTGTGTGCCATGTGTCATAGAATCAGGACTGGGACATTCAGTTGAGTTACTTTAACGGGTGGTTGTGTTCACTTGACTTTAGATATTGTGAAAGTATGTTGACAGATACCACACGTGGCTAGATCGCGATCTGTTTTAAGTAGGCTATGTTTATTTACAACCAGACACCTCCACATCCCACGCCTTTGTTTAACTTTAGGAGCGCTTCATAGAGAATTGTCTGTCATTTATTCTAATTCTTTTAATCTGAATGATAACATTCGTCCCAGAAGTACACATACTTTTTGACCACATCGACCTATATCGGAATCTGAGTATTGTGTATTTCACAATTCGAGTGCGGTTCTGGATTTATCTCACCCCTTTCTATGACATTAAATATCATCAAAATTTCAGAATAGTTAGAATATACTTAGCAAATTTATATGACGTCACCTCAAATTCAATACGCCACGGCTGTGGCGTAGTTTTGTCACAGGGATAATCGTTGAGTATTTTTTCTAATGTTATTCCTATGGCTAAACCTGTACCAGGGGTGAGATGATAACATAAGACAAGGTTTAATATAAGGTGGGTGAATGAAATCCATTCGGTGATGTTTTGTAGATGTAGACCTTCCGAGTTGAAAGCTCCTACAAATGGCCAGTAGCCTATGAAATCAGAGAACGAAGCCTATATTTACCTACGGTACCTTAATTTATTTTACAATTTACATGTGATACCGGTAAGTTAGTTCAGATTAATATCTTTCGTTTTCTTATTATCATATACCTGAAAAACAAAAAACAAATGCCATCTTATGTAAAGTACACTAAGGGAATAGTGCTCCCGAAAAGTCACTAAGTGATGTCTCAGTGAGCCCGAACATTATTTATACTACACCCCTAGCGGCTGTATTGTTTTTACCCGACTCTGTTGGCCTATTGTATTCGACAGTTCGTGGAATGTGTAACTTAAAATAGAGTCCACCTTCGTTTCACCTCCCTCCTCACGCATTCATTTAACCATGGACGGTGTATTTATCAAAGAGAATACGCTCTATGCATATTGCACATCAAACCACATTTTTTCATTTTAAGACCTTTATCAAGCAATCTACAGGGGCATGCGCATGGGTACAAAGAAATTATGAAATAGACAATGATTAGAACGACCCATGCTACAAAACGAGATGTGAATTTACGGTTTGTACGGAACGAGGCGTAATGGCGTATAGCATGTAAAAGCATGGTACTTGGGTAGGTGGCTCTATGTTTATTATATATACCCGAATTACTTAATAGTTACCTACCACATATAAAACTAGTAAATTCTGGTCGGATCCGCTTGGAGTTTTTCCCGCACATAGAGACAGAGTGAACCAGATATAGGCATGGAGACTGAAGGACCATGAGAGTGAGATTCTCGTGCAGTGAACAAATGGAAACTGCCATTCTCTTTTGTAGCTCTACACTAATATACTAATACCTTTAAGGCCCGGTTCCACTGGTGCGATGCGATTGTCGCACATATTTTATGGGGCAATAAATGACCCGTCGACCATTTTTATTATCCCAACTGCGTCGGATTCATCGCACATTTAATCGCAGCAAAATTTAGGGGTATGTCACACTGATGCGTTGGAATAGGGTGTACTTGCTTGTATGAGTGGAGTGGAATTACCATCGTTTGTTTTATATACATGTATATAATCCATATATATATATATATTGTAACGATCTTGTATATATAGAATGACAAGGAAGAGTAGGATTCCAGTGCACAAGCGTTGACAACACTTTATTTAGTAATACAAGAGCTACAACGTCTGCTCGAAGTCAATACAACGCTGTGCTTAGTCTCAGATCAGCAGCGAGAGTGAACCTTAAAGGGCCGATTCCACCAACAAACACGATGTAGCAAGATTCGGCCAGATTTGGTTTTCTTGCTAGATCGGGCTAGGATTGAATAATCGCGTGCCTATTTATCGCGATGTGTCTTGAGGTGTTGCGGTGGTGGAGCACCAAAATATACACCCGACACCACTCGCCTTCGTTTTGAGACAAGTGAGGTATGACACATTGCGACACAGTAAGACACTACAAGACATACCAAGATATGCCACGGCAAATCCATCCCGTTGGTGGAATCGGCCTTTTAGCCGCAGACGGCTTCTGTTTATATACGGGAGCGGGTGACGTCATCTCCCAAGAGTTCTCGCCCCCCGGGAGAACCCCGGGAGACCAGGGAGTAGGAGACTCCCCGGACACTCCCCGGAGGCCCTCCCCAGCACCTCCCCGGCACCTCCCCGGACATGCAAGAGCTCAAAGAGAAGACGCCCCCCACCCGCTACTATAAATATATATATATTTATTTAATTATCTATTTATTTTAGTACTGTTCACTCTTCATTTATATCCCTCATCGTTCTAAAAACTGACATCCCTGCTTCTAAAGTCCGGGCCCCACAGATGCGATGCGATCGTCGCACACGTTTTATGATCCCATAAATGCCCCCTCGACCAATTTTATTACCCCAACTGCGACAGATTCGTTGCATTCAATCGCAGAAAAAGTAAAGGGTATGCCCCACTGGTGCGATTGAATTGTCACAATGCTTTTGGTATCACAGTGTATATATATATATATGTGTATATATATATTATAATATATGTACATTATGTATGATATATATATATATATATATATATATATATATATATATATATACACACACACATATATGGGGCCTGGCCTTAATAGGAAGTGTTCCACGCCTGTGCGATAGATCCATCGCACATCAGGAACATTTCATGATATGCGATGCGACGGATTCGTCGCATCGCACACGCGCGCAGCTCCGGCCACACTTGAGAGGTCGTGTGCGATGCGACGGGCGGCGCCGTTTTTATGACCCTCGAGCGCCGTTTATTACCTTTTATTGACTTGCGACTAATCCGTTTCTCTGATGGAGCAGACTTCTTATCTTATGATTCGGTTCGAGCCACACTCGAATCAAACTTGAATACTGTAGTTTTCGAATATCCTTTCCTTGATAGAAAGCTATGACACCACAGCTTTTCGCTGGCTTACCATAAATTAGCATGGAAACCATTTTGAAGCGAAAGTCTTCCGATTAAAAGTGTTCCGTACACTAGCGTAGGGCACTCACACTGTATAGGGAGTAGCATTACGAAGAGGGTGGTTGTGGCCCCTAAGATTTGAGGATAACTCTCGACTGTATAACCCTCCCAAGGCGCTAGAAAATATCATGCAAGGAGGTCAGGGTGAAGGTCGGGGTTTGCTGCGAATGCAGTCATTGGCTACTCGGTCTACTCTATTCCTTATATGGACTTAAGGTAATGGGACAACTCCATGCTGGAGGAGCCCAAACGAGCGATACAGAGTGTATTACGTCGTCAACATGGAGTGGTTTACAGAGATGACCATCCCAAAACCGTCGATTGTTGTATTTCTTACCCATGGTCATTAATGATAACAATGGGTAGAGGTCTACAATGGCCCCATACATTTTCAATGGCCTAGCACCGGGAACAATACACCACATACTAAACCAATGCAAAATCCACCACCCAACAAACGACACAAAAACATACCTAAACCAGGCATTTGACCACAACATAGATACCCAAAAAACATAGCAAAACTAACAGCCAGAATAGAGGAAGAACTAAAAAAACAAAGGGACCACAATAACCACAACACACAGAACCCAAGTAGCACAGCTCGCCACAGACACAGTCATAGGCTTGAGCGACCTGGCAATCTAGGACAGTGCACGTGAATGATGATGATGAATGGGGACTTACATATGCATCCTATACTGTATAGGTGGAAAATCACTTTCACATGGTTTCTAAGCAAATAATATTATCTATTCCGGGTAGCCTATATAACCCTAATACTAATTACAAACCTGTGCACGAACTTCTATTGAATACTGCCTGTTGCGGAGCATGATGTATAAATAATGTTCAGGCCCACTGTCAGTGAAGAAAAGGCATTTCAGCCGCGATTTTGAGGAATATGCTAATAAGGAAACATAGTAACTGAGCCCTGTAGTTCTGGGACGAGAGACCTCGAACGTCCATCACTACAGGCTCAGTCAGTACGTTTCCTTATAATACGGGCATGAAATAAGACTCGTCAGAGTTGCCTTTTTTCACCGAACTCGGCCTCCCAACCACCTTCCCTAAATAAACTTAAATGCCATCTCATCTTTTATTATATACCCATGACGTATATATACTGTAGATACACACCCTTTCGCCATAAGACGTAAAAATATTATACATAACACTGTTACGTACGGCAAAATACGGAACGCTGTTACGTACATGTCAACTAAAACATTAGTTGTTAGGCCAAATTTAGTTAATTATTTTCATAATATAATAGGCTAGAGAATAAATATAGAACAACCTACCACGTATAAGCTACAAAACCTGATTATGATTTATGGTTCATACGGAACTCTGCGTAAACGCCTCGTTCCACACGAACAGTAATTCATCATCTCGTTTTGTCCCGTGTACAGAATTGTCAGGTCGTTCTACATAATTTTTCTTGCGACTAAGTGCAATGCATCCATTGCAGTTGAAGTCATGGAAAGCCATCGATGGGTGCATACGATATGTGCGACGTTCCGGTCGCAGCAGTGGGATCGAGCTTTTAGAAATTGTTTCAATCATGTTGATACATGTAACGTCAACAACTCCTAATACCCTACAGGTTTGAACAAGTACTCTCATAACTGAAGGGCTATACTGTGTAAGATCGCTGAAGTATTGTGTAGCAGATTTAGGTGTTGGGCAGTGGGATGTGGGGGGGGGGGGGGGGGGTGCCCTTAGCTCAGTGAACCCTATCCCTAGACTGGCCTCAGTCCCTATGTCCTACCTTTCTGCCTGTGCCCCCTGTCTACCGCCACCACCCCCTTACCGTTCCCCCTACAGACAATCCACCTTATCCTGGGCCAGTCAAAAAAGAAATGAAGTTTATCCTAATTTGTTGAATCCTGCATGTTCACTCTTTTGTTAATTTTTTTCTCAATGTTTATTTATGTATTTATGTTATCATCCTGATGTGAGAGTGCAGTCCAGTTTAGCCACGTCTCAATTCTAATCGTGTAAGTTCATAATCAAAGACTTGAGCTTGAGCAAGTTTAGGAAGTGCCCTTTGGTTAAGGGTCAGGGGACTTTAAAAGAGCCCAAGTTTCTCCCGCCCCACCCCCATACCTGGAGCTCAGCGAAGGAACCGGTTCTAATCAAAGACTTGAGCATGTCTGGCCGCTCAGCGTGAGGTTTATACATCGATATTTATATCCCCCTGATTCTCACCGATACGATGGCTGGCTGAATACCTGTAATTTCTCCAGGGATTGAGATCAAAGAGTGCTCCCGAGAATGTTAAATCAAAACAACCAACCAACCCGGCAATGTCTCAGTTGAAAAACAGGAATTACCACACTGTCCACAACATGTACATATGTTTTCTGCCAATAATTATAAAATGACCACCGTAATCCCTATATAACGACCACCATAATCTCCTTGTACGAGACTACGTAATGACCTCGCTATCGCTCGGAGATTACTACACGTCTGGTCTTCGGAGATTACTGCCGCTTGTATCTGAAACAAGTTGATATTCTGTATATCCTACAATTCACAATGGTACCAATGCTAATTTACAAATATTGACAATTCCCAGTCCAAACGGTTTCTATGTGATTCATTCTAATGCCAAATGAGCAAAATCTAGCATTTTGTCTGGTTCAATTCAGTGCAAAAACCAGCATGATGACCTATAACTTCTAAAACATAAATATGTGTAGTATTACTCATTTACTACTTTCTGTGAAAGTTTGAAGAAAATGACATTGATGATCCTGTGTGGATTACAACTTCTTAGAATTTCTTTAAATATAAATCCTATTATAATAATATCATTATATATATCAGTCTCAAGATCAAAAACGAGCACGGTGATCCCCGATTTTTAATTTAGATATGTGTTCTACAACACTTTGAGATCCACATATTCAATTTTCAGGATATTGATATGGGTTTGAATTTTCAAGGTGAATTGTCCAATATGCCTTTGACTACTGGGTGGGATCAGGTCTAATTTGAAGATTTAGCTGCCCCTGTCTGAGGGTAGGTCGACGGTGTTGTCATCTGGTGTGAAAATGGCAAACTATTTTGCCAGTGTTTCCGGATTTTTCTTTAGTAGAAATGTACTTAGATTGGCCACTACCTCTGTCCCCAACTTAGAGATTGGTATGGTTCAGCCCAGGCTGTGTCCACGAATTCTCACTCTTAGACCAAGTCTTTTCTTTATGTAAGTGCTTCTGAGAGCAGTAATATTCATCAGGAAATATTTACAGCTCACCAAATTGATAATAATATCTTTGTGGTTAAAATAAATAATAAAACCTTTGTGGTTATTTTATTAAAAAAACACACAAAAGGAAATACAAATATGTTAAAAGGCTTCACGAGTGAGAAATAAAAACACTCGCCAAGCATAGGTCCAGCGCACATGAAACATCTGATGGGAGAGTGCCAGACGCTTATAGGCAGTGGGTGAAGGTGCCACAGATTTAACCCAACAACAGGTATAAACGGAGTGTAGCTCTGGCGGCCAGTGTAATGTGTACTTCGGTAAAATGTTCACGCCTTCATCTCCGTTGAGGACAGGGCTGGTCACACTGGCTACTGTGTACTCAGATGTGGTCAACGCATCCGTTCCCTATTTCCTGCCACAACCGTTAAGAGATTATGTTAGTTTTATCAAATTAACCTCATGCTCGTCTTATTCGGTCATGGGTTTTCCGAGAGCCATTTGGCGTCACAGTGCTATGCAACATGATTCTATTATAAAAAGAGGTTTTATTCTTCCGTCTTGTGGTGAATCCGGGAAGACGACGGCTGGTGGTGCGATAAAAAACATATCGCTGGCCTACATTCTCTTGACTTCTCAAAGAATACGGGATGTCATTTCTCCAGTTCCATGCGTTGAATTACACATACAGATATTTTTTGTCACAGCATTATTCGATTTGCTTTGGGTTTGAGAGAATATATACATGAAGTTCAAGAAATGTATTTCTGTCTTCTAGCTTATAACTTGTCTTCTCCTCGAATGTTCACATTATGTCATTCTATATCCATGTACTTTTTCAACCCTTTGATATAGAGTAATACTCCTTGAGCCTTTAACTTGCGAAAATCCTGTAACACCTTCTTATACTTCTTATTAGAAAAAAAAGAGAGGTATTGTTTACACAATTAACAATTACTCAAGAATTCCCATATTTTGCAGATATTCCATTAATTTCATAATGATAATGTTAACGGCAAATCAGGAGCTCGAGACATCACTCTCCAATCACATATCCTAGATGACTGTCCCTCAGTATTAAAACACTTTCTGCCCTTTCTTGTATGGCTTTTGCTACCATAGCAAGATCGGATCAATGAGATCGGATCTATAAGATTAAGATCATAGGAAAGAGGTGTAGCGACTCGTGTGCAAACCTAAAGCGCATCGCTTACCTTTGTAGTATCATCAATCACACTAAAGGAGGTTCGATGATAAAATGTACGGATATCTTCTACAACGATTTACTCATATATTCCAATTAGTTTAAAGTAATTGTCATTTACGGTATTGCTGCCGTATATAATACAGATATGACAGATTACCACTTTTCCTAGGAAATACACTTTTTCATTTTCAGTATATGAATTCTTTCTTTGTGTAAATCAAAGATATTCAAAATTGAGCCTCATTCACGCCAATGAAACATCGCTTAACATTTCCCCACTGACCTTCAGCCACATGTCATGGCCGACACCAGGCATGTATTCCATGTTATTTTGGTCTCTCGGAGGCAGAACACTTTTTAGAGCGTGCTTGCACGTTTAAATACATTGCCTAAATATTAGATTGACTACATTTAGACTCTCGCTGTTCTTCCAGAAAATTATCCCTTCACTATCTGTGTACTATTACCTGTGATAATGAGATCAGAGCAGGGAGTCGGTGTCTCAGAGGCATGCTCAGTAGACCATGACCACTCACTAGAGACCGAAATACCTCAAGACCAACTGATGCTTGATATGTTTGAATCCTAGCCAGGGCCCTGTTTTTTAGTCATGATATCGCAAGTATACGATCCCCTGAGATCAGATCAAGATTTTACGTGTGTTTTCAAGACACAAGATGGCGGGTGTGCTATAGACAGGGTCGTAAGTTGAATCAAGGGATCTTGGCGAAATTAGTCTGAAGTTAAGACAAGTATAGAACTGTCTTAGGTTCTATAATACGTCACTGTGAATTTTCTGTGCTTCCCGTAAGAATTAAGCGATGAAATTTTAACACGAGTAAGGGATGCATATAACCTACAATCATCTCAAATATGAAGACAATCGGACCCACCGTCCCGAAGATATCGGCGTAATAATTTTAAACATTGGGCTATCAATCGGATATCGCACAAGCACTCTCCCAGCAGATCTTTCGCGGTACAGAGCGCGGAATCTCTGCTGGGAGAGTGAAGTAAGCGCAGAGTGAGGTAGAGCTACACTGGCCACCAGAGCAGCGTTTGCCATGACAAATTTCAAACGCCGATATCTTCATAACTGTGCGGCCGATTTTCTTCATATTTGGTACGATTATAGGTTATATGTATACCTTACTCGTGTTCCAATTTCATCGCTTAATTCCTAAGGGAAGTGAAGTTCCGTGTTTGGTACGACATGTACAGAGTGGTCTCAGAGATACGACACTTATAGCCACTATTTCCGCTCCAGTGGCCACCGAGTGTCGTGACTATAGCACACCAAATACCTCCCTAAGTGTCGTATCTTCACTAAGTGTCATATCCGCTCTACTATCGCAGCTCTCTAGCACACTGACGGCAGATACGTGTCGTAAGTTACGAATGTCGTGACTAAAAAACAGGGCCCAGGGTCCTAGCCTCAGGTGGTTACAGAAATTACAAGTTGACTAGGTGCAAGTGGCTTACAGACACTATTCATAGACTTAATGTAACCCAATCATTTTAATTGTTATTCATTTATAATTTCACGCTCATTCGTCAATGATGAACATACCTCCTATTTTCTGATCCCAAGTGATATCCCAGATAATATGATAACCACACGGCATTTTGGCAGATTGATCTCACAACATAATGACATACCCGCCCATATCAGGAGAATGCAACTGACCCTCCCCCCCCCCCCCCCCAAAAAAAGAAAAAAGTTAAAGACGTCGCCTCGTGGCTAACTATGAAAACAATTCCCAGTTATATTCCAATATTTTTTCGTTTACGGTATTGCTGCAATGCAGAGGTGTATTTTTCATTTTTTCCAGTATATGAAGTCTTTTTCCTCATGTAAAACAAATCAGATGGCCATCCATAAAGTACCTACCCACTGAGGGGGGCTTTGGGCTCAAATATTTTGCGCATGCTCCTTCTTTGTTCTATTGCGTACAAGTTCGAGAGGGGGGGGGGGGGGGCAAAATTTCAGAAATTCTGCGTACATCCTTTATGGATGGCCCCTAACGCCATAAAACCAGTGGAGTCAGCCTCTGCCACAGACTCTCAGCATATATTTCCACATTTTTCTGATCCCAACTGACACACCAGATGATATGATAACAATACTGCATATTGTCAGATTGAACTCACATCGCATTGACATACCCGCTTATGACAGGAGAAATCGGATGACCCCCCCCCCCCCCCCCATCAATGTTAAAGACGGCGTCTCGTATCAATGATCATATAATCGGCTTCGAGCGGAGATTAGGTGAGATTATTTCGCCCTAATCCCATCATAAATCCCTCATCATCCTATCATGGATTGTCAGACATACTCAATGATAATCAGCTCTTTATGACGCTTCCATTAACAGTCTTCATGTAGAGAACCTAGACTTGCACAAGTCTCTGATTATGATTATTACTTAAGAGAAACAATTGTGGTAACATATTTTGAAATAAATATAGACGGGTTCACTGTCACAGCAAGCAGGGATGAAATCGGGGAGGGGGCATGGATATGAATCAAGGACTAGGGCATGTGGTCCAGACAATCCTGTGTGGGGTGGTGTAGGGTGGGGTGTGACAAGGGGGAAGGCTAGGACTGACACCTGGGACGCGTTTAATAATCTAGGATCGTACATGAGCACCCTTTTCAGTACATCATACAAGGGTTATAGTTTGATGATATTTAATTCTGTTAAGTGAAGCCTATAAGACATCTACATTTGTTCCCGATCCATCCCGACTGTCGGATGGGTGAGAGTCGGGAATAAAATGTCTATGTCTTATACCTGTATCCCAGTGAGGAGGGGTGGAGTTTGGCTGGCTTCAGTCCCTTCTCCCCAACACGTACTCCACCTCTTCCTCAGGCCGGTCAGAGAAAAGGTCTATCATAATATTGATGAATCATTTGATGAATAGTGATAATCAAAGACTCAAGCAAGTCTAAGGTGGCGTAGATGGTGGGATAGTGGAAGGGACGGTGGCGGAAATCAGAGACTGGGGTTCCTGTCCCACTGGGTGCAGTAGGGGAAAAGATAGGGGTATGGGAGGAAAGAGAGGGGTATGGGAGAAGAGAGAGAGAGAGGTATGGGAGGAGAGAGAGACGGGTATGGGAGGAGAGAGAGATACAGAGAGAGAGACAGAGAGAGAGAGAGAGGGAGGGAGGGAGGGAGGGAGGGAGGGAGGGAGGGAGGGAGGGAGGGAGGGAGGGAGGGAGGGAGGAGAGAGAGAGAGAGAGAGAGAGAGAGAGAGAGAGAGAGAGAGAGAGAGAGAGAGAGAGAGAGAGAGAGAGAGAGGGGAGGGAGGGTGAGAGAAAGGGGGAGAGAGAGAAAAGGGGGAGAGAGAGAGAAAGGGAGAGGAGCGAGGAAGAGAGGAAGAGCGAGAGAGGGGCAGGAGGGAGAGAGGAGAGGTTGCGAGAGATGGAGGGGTAGAGAGTGAGAGAGAGAGGGAGATAGGGAGGGAGGGAGGAGGGAGGGAGGGAGGGAGGGAGGGAGGGAGGGAGGGGAGGGAGGGAGGGAGGGAGGAAGAGAGAGAGAGAGAGAGAGAGAGAGAGAGAGAGAGAGGTATGGGAGAAGAGAAATAGGTATGGGAGGAGAGAGAGGTATGGGAGGAAAGAGAGAGGAGTATGGGAGGAGAGAGAGGTATGGTAGGATATAGAGGGGTATGGGAAGAGAGAGAGGTATTGGAGGAGAGATGTATGGGAGGAAAGAGAGGGGGTATGGGAGGAGAGAGAGGTATGGAGGAGAAAGTGAGAGGGGTATGGGAGGAGAGAGAAGTATGAGGAGAGAGAGTTATTGAGGAGAGAGAAGTATGGGAGGACAGAGAGGGGTATGGGAGGAGAGAAAGAGGGTATGGGAGGAGAGATAGAGGTATGGGATGAGTGGGAAAGAGGTATGGGAGGAGATAGAAAGGGGTATGGGAGGAGATAAAGGTTTGGGAGGAGAGAGAGGGGTATGGGATGAGAGAGAGATATGGGAAGAGAGAGAGGGGTATGGTAGGAGAGAGAGAGGTATGGGAGGAGAGAGTTATGGGATGAGAGAGAGAGGGACATGGGAGGAAAGAGAAGGGTATGGGAGGAGAGAGAGGTATGGGAGGAGAAAGTGAGAGGGTATGCGAGGAGAGAGAGGGGTATGGGAGGAGAAAGATGTATGGGAGGAGAGAGAGTTATGGGAGGAGAGAGAGGTAAGGGGGAGAGAGAGGGGGTATGCGAGGAGAGAGGGGTATGCGAGGAGATAAAGAGGGGTATGGGAGGAGAGACAGAGGTATCGGAGAAGAGACAGAGGGGTATGGGAGGAGAGAGAGGTATGGGAGGAGAGAGAGAGAGGTATTGGAGGAGAGATGTATGGGAGGAAAGAGAGGGGGTATGGGAGGAGAGAGAGGTATGGGAGGAGAAAGTGAGAGGGGTATGGGAGGAGAGAGAAGTATTGGAGGAGAGAGAGAGAGTTATGTGAGGAGAGAGAAGTATGGGAGGAGAGAGAGTTATGTGAGGAGAGAAGTATGGGAGGACAGAGAGGGGTATGTGAAGAGAGAAAGAGGGTATGGGAGGAGAGATAGAGGTATGGGATGAGAGGGAAAGAGGTATGGGAGGAGATAGAAAGGGGTATGGGAGGAGATAAAGGTATGGGAGGAGAGAGAGGGGTATGGGATGAGAGAGAGATATGGGAAGAGAGAGAGGGGTATGGTAGGAGAGAGAGAGGTATGGGAGGAGAGAGAGAGGGACATGGGAGGAAAGAGAGGGGTATGGGAGGAGAGAGAGGTATGGGAGGAGAAAGTGAGAGGGGTATGCGAGGAAAGAGAGGGGTATGCGAGGAGAGAGAGGTATGGGAGGAGAGAGAGGTATTGGAGGAGAGATGTATGGGAGGAAAGAGAGAGGGGGTATGGGAGGAGAGAGAGGTATGGGAGGAGAAAGTGAGAGGGGTATGGGAGGGTAGAAGTATGGGAGGAGAGAGAGTTATGTGAGGAGAGAGAAGTATGGGAGGACAGAGAGGGGTATGGGAGGAGAGAAAGAGGGTATGGGAGGAGAGATAGAGGTATGGGAGGAGATAGAAAGGGGTATGGGAGGAGATAAAGGTATGGGAGGAGAGAGAGAGGGGTATGGGATGTGAGAGAGATATGGGAAGAGAGAGAGAGGGGTATGGTAGGAGAGAGAGAGAGGTATGGGAGGAGAGAGAGTTATGGGAGGAGAGAGAGAGGGACATGGGAGGAAAGAGAGGGGTATGGGAGGAGAGAGAGGTATGGGTGGAGAAAGTGAGAGGGGTATGCGAGGAGAGAGAGGGGTATGCGAGGAGAGAGATGTATGGGAGGAGGGAGAGAGTTATGGGAGGAGAGAGAGAGGTAAGGGGGAGAGAGAGGGGTATGCGAGGAGAGAGAGGGGTATGGGAGGAGATAAAGAGGGGTATGGGAGGAGAGACAGAGGTATCGGAGGAGAGACAGGGGTATGGGAGGAGATAGAGAGGTATGGGAGGAGAGACAGAGGTATGGGAGGAGAGAGAGAGAGGGGTATGGGAGGAGAGAGGTATGGGAGGAGAAAGTGAGGGGTATGGGAGGAGAGGGGGGTATGGGAGGAGAGAGAGAAAATTGGTTGTATGATAGGAGAGAGAGGGGTATGGGAGGAGAGAGGGGTATTGGAGGAGAGAGACGGATATGGGAGGAGAGAGAGGGGTATGGGAGGAGAGAGAGGGGTATGGGAGGAGAGAGGGGTATTGGAGGAGAGAGACGGATATGGGAGGAGAGAGAGGGGTAACGGATAAGAAATGTTGGGGTATGGGAGGAGAAAGATTGGACTCAAGCACTGAGGCCCGTCTACGCCCTATCATGTTTCTGTGGTCTTTATTTGAGATAACCAGTCATAAGCAGTTTTCCATAGCTTCATAGCTTATCTTCTCTTGTCATACAGTCTTACTTTTATCAATACTCTTGTGAAATAGACATACACCATATATCACATATCAGAGTAGATCTATATCTTATAGATACAAAGTTATCGCAGTGCCTCTCATTATTCATCCTCTTAACAAAGAAAAGAGGACCTTTTTCACGTTTTTTTCTCTTGGTATTGAATTGTTTCCTCTTATGAGAATACCGTAAATTCCCACTGGTAAAAACCCATGTATAAGACGCACCCCGAGTGTGGACGCACCAGGGTTTTGGTTCGGGTATAAGACGCGAGTCCTTCTATACACATTGCAGGTGGGTCCAAATGTCTTTTTCATTTGATATATTGGGTATGTTTGTTAATTGTTAAATCTCTCCTATTCTGGATTGAAAAACTATTTACTAAGTATCTCGAGAACATCTGTATTTCTATAACAGACTAGTGCTCTACACTGGCCGCATGAGCTAAATTACGTGAGCTCTGGTTGGGTTAAATCTGCGGCACCTTGACCCACTACCTGTGAGTGTTTGTCACTATCCCTGCAGATCTTTCATCTGACCTAGAGCTATGGTTGGAGAATAGGTCAATTCTCACTCTTGAAGCTTTTTTCCATGTTCATATTTCCTTTGTGTGCCTTTTGAATAGGATCACAATAGAGGTAGACTTTGTTGTCAATTTTCTGAGCTATGAATATTTCTTATTGAGTATTTCAGCTCTCAGAAGCCACTGATAAGGAAAGTCGCTTGGTCCGGGAATGAAAATTCGTGGACAAGAACAATGTTTAACTATACCAACTAAAGACTGGCTCCGGTCCCTGCATCCTATGGCTACCCTCCTGGTTGGGATACAGGGACTGGTACAATCGGTAATGGTGCTAGATTCCTGGCGCTGTTTAGCACCAGTATTCCCGACACTCTCCATACAGATATCCTGGCTACTGGTCAGGATGTCTGCTGGGAAATTGATACCCTCCCACTTTGATTTTGATCAGGTCACAGTCAGGAGCAGGCGAAATTTATTGCTATGACAACACAGGCGGCCAGATGACTGAAGGAGGGGAGATGGGAGGGTTAGGAGGAAATATAGGGTTACAGGGAGCGGCTTGGGGCCATAAACAGGAGATTCTGTTCATAGTGGACAAGTCTTTGATTCATGGGCTAGTCAGAGAAGGATATATACTATTGAACTTTATTCTGATTTAATGAATGTTCATAATCGAAGACTTGAGCAAGTCTATACCAACTTCTATGTTAGGACAGAATTAGACACAGGTGTTGGCCAATCTACCTAGTACTCACGCATATCTGTGACCACTAGGGCAATCCCTCTGATAATACCCCAGAGGTTACAAGTATTTGTGACAGGTGGCGCCACAATCCTGTTTGTACCTGTCGATCACGTACCCGTGTACATGTTATGTACCCGTGTCATGTTTTCTCCATTTTCATTTGATGTGCAATGAATGATTAATGTATTATCTCCTCATTGTTTATATTGTTTAACAATACGAATTTTTCCCTCAAGAAATACAACATGCTTTATTGTAAACCCACCAGTTGCGTATTTGAGCTAATTTGATTTGTTTTCCCGGCTGGAGATGGCGGTAGATAGACATTAGTTGCCTAACCTAGCCTCCAGAATAAATTTAAACAAAAACAAAAAAAACAAAAAAAACCAACTTAAAGGCATTTCAAATAATTCACAGTGGCGCTACATACATTTGAATTTATTATTGATGAAACGATATACAAAAAACATGTTAAACCTGATGATGAGCCAAGAACGAGATCACAGTCTTCAGAGGCAGATAAAACTGAAATGGCCCAGAACAACTTTTTATTACAGGGAGAATCCTCTGTACATCAGCATGATAAACTGGAATCGTGCAGGACGCAAACTCTATGTATCTGTTCAAGAAAAATGTTAAAGGCATATCCTACAATTCATGGTAGCGCCACCTGGTAATTATTAGTCAAAACTGGTTTCTGGTTTCTTGTGATTCATTCTAATACCAGAGAGAAGTTATATGAGGGGTGCTTTCCAAACGTAATAATAAACATGTCATCATGGTGAATTGCAAAGGGATATATGTAGACATTTGATGAATAGAAGAATCATAAATCTGATGAATTGCGTGCATTAATAAGGCCTGATTATAGCGGCGATACTTTCTTCTATCATACCGTTAATCTACGATGATAAGATGAAAGATACACAGGTATATAAATCATGAGATGACCCAGTGCGATTTCATATTAATTATTTACTCACCCTATATAAGGCCACTAAAAAACAAACTTGTTTCTCATCACCAAGCCATGAAAAATATTACGAGGGCGCTTTTTTTTCTCTTTTTTTTTTTGCTATATCAAAGATGGCAGACATACAGTAAAACCCTGCAAAAGCGGACACCCTCCGATCTGGGCCAAAATGGCTGCTTACGCAGGGTGTCTGCTTACGTGGGGTTTCCAGATTTTTATTGGCTATACATTTAATGCATCCCTGACATCAGGAGCTTTAATTTGATACTAAATACACATACCTTTCGTAATTTCTATCAAGGTTCATCTATTTAAAAAAAAAAAAAATCTTCTAAAATTTTTTTGAGTGGCCTAAATAGCCGTTTTTTGTCGGATCTGCTTCACTCCCATATAGAGATATAATTACTCAAACCTAGCCTTGAAGAGCGAAGTGGCACGAGAGTGAGATTCTTGTATTCGCAGACAGTGGCCTAGAAGCTTGGCCTTTGTCCTCCTCACATATTAGACCAGATAACTACCACAATATTGCTAGTGCATTGTGGGATGTATAACTGAGCAGGTTCCCCATCAAATTACAAAGATATCTGTTACGCTGGGCCCAGCGAAATTTAGCTGGTTCCCCGTCCGCTCCAAATGACAAGTGGAACCAGCATGAGTTCAAGGTCGCTTACTTGTTACTCAAGCTGTGCGTTACCTGTCCCATTATCCATTGGGGCAGGGAACCAGTCTAAGGCAAACAGTTGCATTTCAACAAAACCTTGCCTTGAAGGGTGGAGTGCTGCGAGAATGAGATTCTCGTATACGCAAACAGTTGCATTTTCAATATTTGGGCAAACCTGTTTATGAATATAATCCATTCAGATATCATTTTACTTGTACACTTGGCACAATCCACATTATATATATAGGGGACAGAGCCATTGTTAGTTCGTGAAGCAGTCACTAGGTGGTCGGGGGACAAAACCTGTATTCTGGCTCTTTGTTGTTACGAAATTCAGCTGCTTTTCAATGTTTTACCATTGTTCCCTTGACTTTCTACACCCATCCCAGAGTAGGATGACATAATAATTAAACCAAAGACATGAAATATTCCACATGGAACACTATATACATATGTGAGCAAGGCTAGAGTTGTGACACTTCCCTATTATCACTCACTTCTTTTCCACCTCCATTAGTGAAGAACACCTACTTTTTCACCTCCATTAGTGAAGAACACCTACTTGGGGGGCGTCATGGCGGCGCCCATGAATCATAGGCTATATGCCGTATATATATTGAATAACATAGAATGAAGTATGGAAATTATGGCTCCAGGGTGAGTTATGATGGGACAATAGGGGTATTGGCAGAGGGTATTACTCATATTATTCAGGATGGAGCTCTCAGTAAAATACTACAATAGGGCCTACTCAAAGTGGACCCACTGAAGCTGGAGATACCCGTTCACAAAACACCATTTCTGGAGATAGGCACTCAGTATTTTCACTATCTGGAGATAGGCACTCAGTATACTTTCACTATATATATAGGTGGTTATATGTGTCATTCTCCAATCTTTTAAATGCATATTGTTGATACACCTAACAACTGTCATCATAGCTTCAAGACAAACTTTTTCAGAGACGATTGTAATAAACTACACTTCAATAGTAACAAACGAAACCAAATATGAAATTGTTTTCGCCACGTCAAATTTTTTTTCCCATTTGCCTCCAACATCCATTACACTGAATATCCGCCACCACGGACAGTCAGAACACTTCGGGACTGGAACCGAGGAGAGATATTTTTTACAACCACAAATATGAAATTCTGGCCTCTAACCCCCAATAGCTTTAGCACTCAGCCTCGTTCTTAGCCTACTGACCTCCAGAAATGGTGTTTTGAGCACAGGTAGGCTAGGCCCATCGGCCGTTTTAGGTGTTCACTTTGGCTCCCTATTGGGGTCTAGGGGAAGGGGTAATATCTTTCATAGGAGAATCCTGAATCCTGCTTATAAATATCCATTTTTTATCCTTTAATGGTATGATGAAAATTTAGTCCCCAACTGAGAAACAAAAATGGATAATAGACCAGGAAAACCAGGAATAATCGGGAATCTGATATTTGCACCAATCATGCAAAATGTGGAGACTGATTTGACCACGTGGGAAATGCTCATTAGTAACGTAATTATCCAGTGATATCCGATACTCTTCCATCCACGGGAGTGAAATTTCCCCCGTCCCCTCTCCAGTTTATTAATTATTGCCGAAATCTGCCTTGTTGCCATGGGTGTTGCTACAGAGATTAGATATGGCTGCTATTTGATCTCCTCTGTGAAACCTGAGTTGGAGCAAGGTGGGGAGTGAAGGGGGCACATCCGGGCTCCTCCCGTCTCCATAGTTACGGATATCATCAATATTCCAGGCACTGCTCTGGCTTCCCGCATTTGGAAACACAACTCACGCGAAGTCGTATCAGCAAGGATCCTGTGTGGGAAATCGTCAGCTACAAAAATAGGACGGTACCAAGGGCACCTCACAAGGGCATGAATACCTCGGGCAGAATGCATTGACGGATCCCGGGACTGGGATTCACTTCAGCAGCACATTTATAACTAAGCCTAAGCCCTACTCTAGAATTCACAGTGTGTGTTTGTGAGATCAGTTGCGTGCAGAAAATCGCGAGTGTCTCGATCGTCACGACAGGATACGGACTTTTGATGTCTCTTTTGCTTTCGCCCAATAGTTTTTGCCAAAATTAATGCGCGCATTGATGATTATCAATTAGCGACACGCCGACAGTGTACACAAGCGTCTGCATCTATCAAGTCAAACGCATCTCCAAGATTTAGAAAATACATTGCACAATAATCATCTAAGGTCGTTGACTTTCGCTGGTTGACTCTGTGCCTGTGGCAGTGCGGCAGGTCAAACCAATTTAAAGAACATATCCTGCCGTAATTGCACATTCTCGTCGGCAAAACGCGACGGTGGCTTTCGAGGACGTACTTCGAAGGACCTGCAAGTAGGCACACTGCGCCGCTTCATTTAGCTCATTCTGAACGCACTCGAGCGTGGCAGTGTGCGGTGTCACAGGGTGACGCGCGCTCTCCAAGCAGATTTCTCCTCACACCTGCCGTGACAAAGACGCCACAACAACCAGCGCCTGACATCCCCGTGAACTAGCACGGCAGTCGACGGGGGACACCACTCGGTGAAACTCACCTCACCAGGCGTATACCGGTGTGGTGTAGTAGAACAAGGCTACATTTACATAACAATCAAGCAGAACTACCCGGCGGCCGGTTGACGTATGGCTCGGGCGGAGAGTCCGTCGGAGTGCGTACAGCTGGCGGAGAGCGACGGCGACGGACGGGAGCGGCGGCGGTGGCAGCGGTCTCAGTGTGAGGAGGACGACTGGCGAGGAGGCATGGATGTCAAGACCAGCAGGGTCAGCAGCCATCGGGCGGTCGTGAATCCAGCACAGGTGAGATGGGACACTAGATGACATCTCGCGATTACGTACCGGCTGTTTTTAGATCCTCGGATTTTTTTTAATTGCCGGATAAGGCCTGGTTGTCATGGTCCACTGCACAGATAATATCACTTTCAGTGGACAGTGTATTCTCCAGAATTCCATGTCCAACAAAGTGACTGAGTATTGAACGAAAATAGTGAGATAGTTGATAGCACTAGCAGGAGTATAGTATGGTCTTTTCTTGCGCGTAGCTTACAATTATTATATGATAGGCACATTGTTTCATTTTACAATTTTGGCAGTTGTGATGATTGTGTATGCCTGGTGGTGAAATATAGGCAACTCATTGTTGTTGCATTACAGGTATTCGATTTTATGTAATCACGTAAGGGCTCTTCATGAAATAATGGATATTTAATTACGTTAATCGTAATCATCATAATCTTCATTTTGTGAATTGAGAGAAGGCCGACTAGAATTTGCAGTGAGGAGTATGAATATTATTTGTAATTGAGATTAATTGGTATCTTGTACTGTTGTGTATAAGCCTTCATTACTCTACTCATTTGTCTTAATGGACTCTTTAATGCACTAATAACTGTCTAGGTATCGCATGACAGGGAATGATAAAATACCAGTATCTGTGAAATTCACCCCAGACACTAAGCTCATTAACACATACCAGACGGACTAGACTTGCTCAAGTCTTTGAACATTCAAATCCAAGGTCCCTATCTTATAACATAAGTAATAAATGTGAGTCAACCTACCTTGTTTCTTTACTGTAAATACATGTTTCCGGCGACCCATCCACACTAATCGAACATTCTGAATCATATTTCACCTCTTTTTCTGTGAACTTATGGAAGAAATATTGCTTCTTCCACTTTAAAATATGAAACTATATCAAATCTGTTGAGTTTCGTGTGATGTTTTGAATGCGGCCGGGTACTGGGGACAATGGATCTGCAGTTTCACCGTATCCACATTTATATTTTCAGTTTATACAAATAATCTATCCTTGTATGAAACAAAAGATGATATTGATTGAGCTTCATTCATGCCAGAGAAACCGTTGTTTGAGCCTCCCCACAAATCCTCAGCCCCACGCCATGGCTAGCACCAACTTGTTTTAAACGTTTCTTGGTATCTCTGAGGGGACTAATTCCTTATGAGAAATATTTTCATTTTTGAGCGTGGATGACCCACATATATACTCTGCCTAAATGTTAGAGTGGTCACAGATTTGAGCTTGCTGTAAAATAACCCTTCACCTGCTCAGTGCCAGTGTCGTAGAGGTGTGCCCAACTGACTATCACCAACCACTACAGACTGAAATCCCTCATTGATTGGTGTTTGATATAGACAGGCTGTTGTAAAAATGGCAAGTTGACTGGGTGCAAGTGGTTTATAGAAAATGACCCATAGACTGAATACAATCCAAACTTTTTAATGGTTAATCATTTGTAAGTCTATGCTCATTCATGATGAATATATCATTTGCTCCCAGATATCTTACACCAACTGATATTCCAGTATACTGAATCTGGAGTACTAGCTGCCCAAAAGGTACTCTTGCTATTAGTTGCCCAGACAAAAGTGGAGGCATAGGGGTACGACTTATTATCTTAGCCTGGTATATACGTCCATAGGCTTAACATTAGGAACTTGTTCTGAACCGGCTTGCGAGTATGGTAACTCATACCCACTGGGTCATAAACAGAAAGAGATTTCAAGGCTAATATAAAATCAGAAACATATTCATGTTTGGTCTGAGTCCCCATAAGCCGCCTCGTTTGGAGTGCTACAGAATATTCACTCGGCTATCGCCTTGTTCATATTACTGCACACTCCAAACTCAATGGCGAACGAAGATACAGACCAAACACTTATCAACTTCTTTCTTAGGGACTGAGGCAAGTCTACATGTGGAGTTGAGAAACAGGGGTGAATAGACTTGTTGTTAGTCCCCAGGTTAGTGAATATACAGGGAACGAAACTACGATTAGGAAGAGGAGAGGATTGTGTCCAGGAAGACAACCGCAACGATTTTAGTCTTGTTAAATAAAACATGTCCTCCAATGTTGTCCTGATTATGACCTCTATCCTCATGTAGGACAGTTCATGATGAAAGCCATCTTGTGATTGGTTGTGCTTTGTGTCTGTACTGGGTGTGTTTGTTTAGAAAGACTGCTAGTCAGAATGTGTTGAGTTCAAACACCAGCCAAACTCAATTTTTTCCCCTTTGAACAAAAAACCAAAACATTTTTCTACAGGCAATCTCTTTCAAAGTATCTTTATTTGTTGGAAGTGTACTGGAAGGGCTTGGAATTGTTTTCTAACGTGTTTATCAATTATTTAGTTGTTTCTTTGGATACCAGCTTCAGTCTCCTAGATAAGGACAATATGTGTACCTCGTGGACGATATGGGTCAGCATTTTAATTAATTATCAAACAGTTTGGCTCAAGGTCAATAATAGGATCTGTCTTTATTTTGGTTCTAACCAGGGACAATCTTTATTTGAACAACGAGACCCATATTAGGACTTTCCTCGGAGCATGCAAGTCCTTCAGATACTCAACAAACCCAGCATTTATATAGAACAACCTGTCCATGATGTACAAGCTACAAGACGATATGATGATTTATGGTTTGTACGGAACGAGGTATTTACACCGAGTTGCATACGAACCGTAAATTAACATCGAGTTTGTAGCTTGTGCAAGCATGATGGATCGTTTTGTATTTACTACATACCCCAAATTAATAAATTACCAATCGCCCTATAAAAAGGCCTCTGATTGGCTCAGAATATACCAGTGGTCTACCTTGATATGGAACTTTCAGTCTGGGCATAGAAACTAAAGAGGTTACATCTCAGTAGACTACATCCCTAGCAGCGGTGTATATAGTTTACGGCTCCAAGTGTATAATGATATGTTGTTTCATCTATGTATAGATTGGTGTGACCTTGCTAATCTAGGCCACCACAGATTAACAATTTATAGATAATCTGGTTTCGTAGAACGCCGGTAGCGGAACACTCAGTGATAGGCTGCCACACAGCAAGGACCTGGGGCCTGTTGAATAATCTAGGATCGTAGATGAAGACCCTTTTCTGTACGCCAAGGAGACCTAGGGACGATGTTGGTCAACTCTATTCAACACTTAGACTGTCTTAGATGATATACTTTTGAAAATGTTAAACGATAACCCTTGTACGAGGTACAGAAAAGAGTCTTCATGTACAATCCTAGATTATTAAATGGGCCCCAGTTCGCTCAGGGCCCAGTTCACAAGCAAAGTCCAAGTCAAATAAAATTGACTTGGGTCCTAAGGAAGGATATGCTACGCTTAATTGGCCTCGACTATATTTAATAAACAGATATTAGAAATTATTGTAGAATGGAAATGCAAGATTTAAAAAGCGTTAAACAACGAAATCCAGGTGCATCAGCATTGCGCTATTTCTTTTTAGCGTTGAGTTTCGACTATGTCTGTGTGCAAACTGTTACGTTCAAATTTCTTTATTTGGGAAACGTGCACTTTCCCTTGGCTACTATTTATTGTCTGTCTATCAACTCCGATTATGCAAGAACAGTGCTATTATTTTATCGTATTTAATATCCTCGAAGAACCAGGGTTAAGTTGTTACGAAAGTTACTCTGTACTTCCTAACCCTTTCATCTGATTATAAGTTTACTGTATCAAGGTGTTCATCACGTTCTGGGGGAAACCAAATGATCTTAATTTGTTTCCGTTCATTCTTTGCATTTCTTTTTTTTACTCTGTCGCTATTTTATCGACTTTGGTGTTTACAACGTCAGCATGGAATAATTTCCTGAACCATAGCTTTGTCCGGAGCATCGTGGAAATAGGCTTGGTTTAGCTTACCTTCTACTTCCAGCTAAAATAAAATGTAAAAAAAAAAAATACAAAAAGAACATCTCACCTCTTCCGGTGCCTCAAGGTATTCCGTATAACAGTGTATGGCACACAGTGCCGTACACAATATATATACGGGATAGGGAACAGTGGTCAGTGATAATTAGAAGTATGTGCACTGGCATGTGTAATGAATATAAGTGATTGATTATTTTCTCCATATTTTTTCCAGGGAGTCTGCTGCTATAAATGTCGAGTGGAATTTCAGTTGCGGAACATCTCATTCTGTCACCCTCACCGTGAACTCTTCTGCACCTCTCAGGTAAGGTTTCATTTCTTATTATATACCCATGCAGTATATTTGATGATTACGTGCTGCTGCTCCCTTTGCAGTATATATTGTGTACTGAACACTGTGCAGTACACTGTTATACTGAACAGGTTGAAATATTAGCAGTGTGTGGGCTGTCACAATTTTTTTTTTGGGGGGGGGGGGTATACAATAAATATATAACGACCTACCATGCTTGTACATGTTACAAAATTTGATGAGAATTTACGGATTCTACAGAACAAGTTATCATCTCGTTTTATAGTCTACAGCATGGTCAAGTCATTCTATATAATTACTCACGTATTTCCTGATCTAGAGCTGATTTCACCGGCGCAATTATTTGGCCTGGCAGGTTCGGGCTGTGTCTTGCAGCACCTGCTTGCCTCTTGCTAGATCGTCCTAAATCATGCAAGATCATTACCCCTGTGTGTGGAGCCTCTATTTTCGCTCACAGGGGCTGCCTTGTGTCTGATTGTCTAGACACCAGTCTACCCGCCTCACTTAAACACCGTATACAATCAAGATAATCTGGAATACAGTCCCTACACTGTCCCGTCAAATTCGATAAGATCCCCTTAACCGGGGTTGAAATGAACACTTTTTAGAAATATTTCCGTTCCGAGCAAAATGTCTGTTAATGCGGGATGTCCTGGAGGGGTCACTGTATTATCTCACTCCTAGTATTTTTTATTTTCCATAGAATTAACATTGGGAACTCATACTCAACACTCGTAAAGTATTTAGAAAAAATACTCAATGGGGGATTATGTCACAAATCTTAGCCAATTAGTCATTGAGAGGGGTGAGATAAAGTCAGAAACCTATTCAAATTTATGGTCAGAGCTTGATCCCATTTCGTTTCAATAACTATGTAATTCATGCGGCTTCGTCTTCTGAATTTCTACACGATTCAAACTTGATGGGATACGAGCTCTGACTCTAAATTTTCATAGGTTTCTTCTATAGTATAGTATAGCATAGCAAAGCATTTCATAGGTTTCTTCTATTGTATAGTATGGTATAGTATAGCATCTCATAGGATTCTTCTATGCAGTCGTATAAATTCTCTCCCTTGTCTTCAGTGGAGATGGCCGCCCATCATCTTCATCCTCTACCGCCTGGTGGTGGCCGGCTACGTCCTCTCCTGGCTCATCATCACAGCCGTGACCTTCCCCAAGGACATCCCCTTCCCCTGGCCCGTGTGGCTCACCAACTGGTCCTACCTGCTACTCACCTGCCACCTGGTGCTGGCCCTCATCATCGCCGTCGTCAACGTCAGCGTCGCCAACGGCAACTGCTGCAGCGTCTCGCCACAGGGCCAGTCACGTGAGCGCCACGAGACTCCGCGAAGCACGAGCGGAATCCTCTCCGAGTCGGTAGACGGCGCCACCGATTCGACCTCGGAGTTCACGGTGGATTTCGAGAACCTGCGAGACGCGTTGCCATGGTACATCAAGTTGGACTGGTTCCTGTTCGCTGTGGTGTCGAACATATCATTCATAGTCACGATCGTGTATTTTGTCGCCCTGTATCCACAACTTGTCAACGCAGACGGTTCCCCGCCTTTAATAGAAGATCTCCATCTTCACGTTGTTAACTCTGTTGTTATTCTCCTCGAGGTGGCCTTCTCTGCAATACCTATTCGCTTCCTCCATCTACTCTACCCTCTGGGCTATGGACTCGTGTATATCATCTTCAGTGCAATCTACTGGTCAGTGGATCACAATAATGTCCTGTACCCGAACGTATTGGACTGGAACAAGCCTGCTCGGACACTCATCTCTGTGGCCGTCATAGCATTTGTATTTGTTCCTGTTTTGCAAATGGTTATATTCGGGCTATATCACATCCGGCTGGCTATTTATAGATGCTTGTCCGTTTGGAGCAGCTGAGCGACTGTGAAGTACTCATTACTAAAGTGCTGATTCCACCAACGCACAAGATATAGCGAGATTAGTCACGATTTGGTTGTCTTGTTTAAATCTTGCTAGATTTTAAATAATCATGTGCATATTTGCCGTGATGTGTCTTGAGGTGTCGCGGTGGTGGAGCACCAAAACATGTGCACGACATCGCCTGCTACATACCGTGACATAGGAAGTAAGACATATCGCAACACTGCAAGATATACCATGGCAAATCCATCATGTTGGTGGAACAGCCCTTAACTCTAATCATGGTCTGCAGACTCAGTCCGTGCCCCAATAAAGCAGCATGTTGATGCCTTTAGAAATAAGACGTTTTATTGCGGAAACATTCCCGCAATGGATGCTATATTTTCACGTTACTTTATAAGGATGCATGTATTGCATGGTAACCCTATCTCCCGCATTCTAAGCTGCATGCGACAGGATATAAGGAATGTCTTGTTAAGTCTTGTTAAGATATAATAAATTGATTCTGTATCTTGTTTCGCCTAACACTCTTGAAGTTACTGCATGTGCTTAACATAGTATAATTAAGGTGGTAATTGTCCAGTATAAGAAAACCTATTATTGAGGATATTACCTAATCTTTGAGGATATTACAGTGGAACCAGTTTCCATACATATCACATGAACTATATTTCCAGGTATAATACTTACTATTTGGAGCTCCATATTATTAACTTATATTTTTATATTGTAATCATATTTGAATCTCATTAAAATCTATGATATCTGCTCATCTTAAAGACTGTTTAGAGACCAATTTGTTTTTTTACTATACTCCATGGGCGTTCAGTATGAATTCCTAATGTTAAGTCTATAGGAACTAAATACCAAGGGTGAGATAATACTCTTTCTCGTATTATCCAGGGAATATCTATTGGTCCCTTGGGATAGGAGCTTGGGATAAAACAAAAATGAAATGTCAAATGGCGTGATAATTTTTCTGATAGATACAAATTTCATTTTCCTGTGATACAACTGCATTTTTACTCTATAGGTAAAGCATGAAAAATTACATTCCTTCTCCCATATATATATATCATTATCCAGGATGTTGCCTTAATTTAAGGCCTCCAATAACCAATAAGATTCCAGCTCCCTGATCGTACGACCGATGCACACATTCTGTCATCTGAACCTGCCCCCCGAAAGGCAAGGCTTTATGAATTGAGCTAGATTCTATTAAGGATGCATGCTTGCTTTCTTATATTCCAGTTTAATCATGAGGTTAAATGCCGGAGTATTGATTTATATTGCATTGTGTTACAGAAACGTTAACTTGGACTCCTGGCTGCCATTGTTATTTGCTGGTTAATGTATATTTTTGGTATATATTTCTGTAATCAATCCACCCTGCTTCCACAGCACTCCGCTAGAGGGAATCATAGGGATTTCAGTTGCGAATTCGAAGATGGCGCCACTAGTCAGGGGGCCGACCTCTGTTATATTCCATTCATGAGCGCACCTAGATTGGCTACCAGCTCTGTCTACACTCTGTTGAGACAAAGAGGTTTGGTCGGGTTAAATCCCACAGAGTATCTGCTGTGTGCGCCTTAAACCAAGCAATTTTACTCTATGAAGGCTCTAAAAGCAGAAATACCTGAAACAAATATTAATAACTTCACAAATTCATAATGAAACCTAGTTGTATGTTCATTATATTTTTTTAAATAGATATATATGAAAGGAAATAATAAAATGTTTAATTGGGTTCGAGAGTACAAAATCATACACTCTCCAAGCAGTACAGACACTCTGGGTGGAGAGTAAGACTACTAACTAACGTAGTGTAGCTCTGGTGCCAGTTTATATGGCACCTGCCATCTTGTGTTTTGTTTAGCGTCGGGGTTTAACCCTATCGCGCTGGGTAGTGCTTTAAGGCACCAACCGGGTGGCCGGGTGATGCCTGGAAGCATAAGGTTTCCAGATTTGCAGAATCATTGTTTTTATGTTTAAGGAAGTAATGGATAAATTAACAAGAAAATTTGACGGAATGTAGGTACATCATATTTAAGATTTCTGAGCATGATATTAAGGGCCCATTTCATATATGACGACATGCTATTTTCCGACCATTTTTTAACCCGCCCCCGCTCGCCTGCTGCATGACGTCATTTATGGAGCCCGATATGTAGTGATGAAGAAGTCAAAATTTCACATACGACCCATTCCCTAGCGGTATTTACTGACACTAGTACCCGACTCCATGGTTGCGGGCACCTGGCGTGATAGGGTAAATGGCTGACCTATGATGCGATAGCTATGTGTCGTATACCAGTGTAGACATCTGGCATGTCTGCCGAGTTGCTTTATATGAATATAATACATAAGAGGGACCAGAATAGACCAAACTTGTAGCTAACAGCTGATATAAGAGAACAGAACATAAACACAATGGAAGAGCTTTATAACGTACATTATCTCTCAGTAGATGCATGGAAATACCACGTTTGATAAAGTGCCTGATGGAGAGGACATAGACTGCCTTCAAACAGATATATCATAGAAACTAGAAGCAAAGTGTATGTTCATTAATGAGTGAGCATGGAATTGTAAATAAATAATCGATTTTTGCTATATTCAGCCTATGGATCACTTTCTGTAACCCGCTTGCACCCAGTCAACTTGGCATTTCTACAACTGCCTGCCTATGATCCAAAAGCATCGAGCATCAATGGGTCAATGAGGTATTTTTGTCTCTAGTGATTGGTCATGGTCAGTTGGGCATGCGTCTAATACACTGAGGCTCTGACCCTCTACTCCTCTCCCAATGTCAGTGTTATAACGGAGGTAGCGAAAGTTTGTTTTTTTTTAAAGAAAGATCAAAGTCCATGTGACCAGTCTGACCTTGAGGCTGGGAATGTGAGCATGTGGCCCACGCTCAAAAATAAAGTTTGTATGTTTGATCAAAAACAAATCGCATGTATGCACAAGACTACCTCTAAGAAGGGATCTACTCTATATTAATAAGCTTAGAATACTTTGCAAATCCTTGTCAAATGTGTAATGCATGTGTACCTGATTCAAAAATATGAAGGGACTTCCAACTTTGAGAAAAGGAAAACTATTTTGCTGAAGAAATCCTGAGATATATTTACTGATAATGGATATTTGATTTTTTCTCATTCAAAGCCACTTGATATACACATGTTGGCTTGTAGAACATGTATTTAAAAAAAACCCACAGCATATCATGTATCCAATGAATTTGAAATGTATGAATATTGATTACCTATCTGGTATTTCCGGTGACATTTGTTTCAATAAAATGATTGAACTAATCCGTTTATCAAATCTTATTGACCTACAACTTGGAAAATCGGGCTAGCATTTGGCCAAAGTTAAAGTGCATTAAATTGCTCTAATTATAATTTCAGAGATTACACTTTTCCATAGAAATGCAAATTTTTCATGTCCAGAATATGAAGTTCTTTTCCCTTCTGAAACGCATAGATAATATTAATAGTGTCATTCACTATTTTGAAGAAAAGAAAAAAAGGACATATTTCTATTTTCACCCAACCAGTCGCCTGGGCACATGCGGGACGGAAGGAACAGTGCATTTTTTCAAGCAATAGTTCTATGCTGGCTGCCAAGCCTCATAGACTGGAATCATATTGCCAAAAAAGTGCTTAAAAAACTTTCTAGAGGCATTTTTGAGTAAAATTTGGTAAGAAACATTTTTAGGTCAATTTTTGTGTGTAGATTTCGAAAAATAATTTTACCAAGCTGAAAAATCTATTTTTAGCCTTCTAACTGACAAAAAAACAAAATGGCCGCCAATATCTATTAGAAGATCAAAGAATCTGTTCTAAAATCCTCATTATTTTATTTATATGGTCATGTAGTAGCTCAAATTAAAGCTTATATAAAGCAATTAAGCTCTGTTAATGAATTCTAAAAATTAGGCCCCGCCCACAAGCACGTGTGGATCGGGGCATACAGGTGCATACATCGGGTGAGGGGTAGGGTACGGTCGCGACCAGCTGACCAGGCCTGGACCACCTATATAACCATTCTGAGCACTGTGTACGCTTCATTGACTGTCTGAGTCTCAGTGAGAACACATGTACCCGGCTGTATTTAGTAGGGTGAAACTGGAATACACAACTACACAACATGACACATTGTTAGAGTGAGTATGATGAGTAATACCTTATAAGTTATACCTTAGAGTTATAGATTTGGTGGGCAATTATACTGTTTAAATCTGTATGTAGAGCAATGCCTGCCTGCCACTGTCTGTGTGACTGGACTGTGGGAGCACATGTATGTGTGTCTGTCACACACAATGTCGACCTGTGTGATTCTCTGTGTGCATACTGTATCTGTATGTAACTATATTTTCCTATCTGTGTCTGTGTATCTGTGTCTGTCTGGTTATCACTCTGAATAAGTTCCACAATTCCTCATATTGAAGGAAATAGTTACTCTGACAGGTACCCCACCATGGCCGACCTCTTACCTGTAGTGACTCATGCATATGAATGAGCTCTGGACCCCCTCCCACCTGCCTTATATGCCCCCTGACTGGCCCTGCTGGTGACCTGACTGGTAGCGACCGCTCACCCACAAACAGACCCGTACTCTCACTGTCTGAGGGGCGGGCCTTTATTTTTAATGAATTTCTCATCAAGACTCATTTCTGTACTTCATCTTTAAAGGTCTCACTGAGATACATTACCTTACACTAGTTTTGTGGTTGTCATGGCATTTGGTTACCATGGCAACTAAAAATCTACGAAAGGTAAATTATTTTACCATTTAAATACCACATTTCATAGCTGAACAGGCTCAGAAAACATAGTTATCATGCATTTATAGAGATAAACATTTATTCATAAGATAAAGTACACATTTATGCCTTTTTCTATGATAATTTGATGGTAACTATGGACACATTACATTGTATTTCATACAAATTTGTAATCTCTAGCTTGTCCCTTTCAATTCCAGCCTACTAAGAGTCATCTTAAACCCCAAGAATAGGCTTCATACATGTTATGATAGTTTTGGGAGTTTTTAGTTGATTGAAATTATCTTTCACATACACATACTATTTCCTATTAGGAACATCAGGATGGTCTTCTTTAGTGGTCGTCATGACAATTTGGTCACCATGGCAACCAAAAATTAAAAAAGGGCTATTTTACTATCAAATCTTCCTTAATATCCTCATTTCTTCATATTCTTGCTGATGTAGTAGCTTATATCAAAGATCTGATCAAGATATATCACCTGAGACTGATTTCATGGTCGTCATGACAATGTGGTTACCATGGCAACCCAAGTTCAACTAAAAAATTGACTATTTCACCACCAAATACTGTCTAGAATCCTCATTTTTCTACCTACATGGTCATGCAATAGCTCAAATTAAAGGTCTCACTGTGATACATCATCTTACACTAGTGCCATGGTTGTCATAGCAGTTTGGTTACCATGGCAACAAAGGATTTAACAATTCTACCACCTAATATTGTCTAAAATCCACATTTCTTGAATATACACCCATGTTATAGCTCAAATCAATAGTTTCACTGGGATATATGTTATGTTAGTACTTCAAAAGGCTTCAAGGTGAATTTCACAGTAGGCAGGCAACTATTGTTGCAACAGAAGTGGAGATAGCCCTCAAGGCCAAGTATTTACCAAAAGCCTAGCCATCTTCCCTAGAACGTCCGATAGCTTATCTAGTCTGTTACTTGATAAGCTCCAGGTATGTCTTAGACTAGCAGTAACCCAAAATCCGAAACCAAACACCTGTGACACCCCTAAAAAGTTCAAAAAGTACATAAGAAAATTCTGAAAATGGCCATTGTAGTCTCACAAGGGCCAAAACAAATTAGATACATTCAAACACCTTAGTTTTCTCTAGACAAAAGATAAACTAACTTACGATGGTGGAGGCAGGAATCAGCAAAAAGTAGAAATATAAACCAGTGCATGAGATCTTCCACAACCTTCCTGGAGGATCTAAGACTTCAGGCCCAGCTTTCAATGCTTTGGCTGGTTCTGATACAACGTCATTCATTGCTTGTCGTTCGAAGCAAACATCATTCAAAATCTTCTTCAAAAATCATCATCTACTGGACAGCATTGGAAAGACCTTTGAACTTCCAGGACAGGATATTTTTCATCATGCAGAGAAGCTTGTGTGCCACATATAGTGGGTTGCATATGACCAATCAATAGACCCTGCAAGAGTGCTACTTTTTAGACAATGCAAAAGGCCTGAAGCACTGCCTCCAACATAGGATACACTTCATTTACACTTGAAGCAAGTTCACTTACAGACCTTCATTTGGACATCCCCGAACCCATGATCCCAGATACTACAACCATGGTATGAAATCTGAATGAAAACAAGCCTGCACCATTATGGATGAAGAAAGAGGCCATTCCTGATGCATGCCTATCTCTTATTGCATGACAATGTAAGACAGGGTGCCATAACTTCCAGTGTGGATGTAGAAAGACTGGATATAGTTGTACTGTTAAGTGTCATTCTCTAGCTCCCTCCCCACCTTGCAGTAATGCCAGCCTCTGAATTATCCTCATGCCTAAACAATACTGAACTGAAGCCAAGGACTTCTAAAGAACAACACCCTTTTAAATGTGCCTGACCAGCCAATATAGATTTTGATATCAACTAAGTGGGAGATGTTGTATTGTAGTGTACTCCTATTTTAAATCTCAAGAAAGGATTAGGGATTTAGTAAATCCAGACATGATATGATAAGATAAGTATTTGCATATTTCCGCAAGGAGAAGAGTTGTCCAGGAAACTTTGATATCCAAGTATATTATACCATATGTTCTGTAAACATTCTCTTCGGAAACTGATGTGCATACAAAAGGTACGTTTGTGATATGTGAAACCATAGTTATGGTGACAATACGGGGTAGATTTATGGGTTGTTTCGGAGAAATTCGTTCTGAATGAGCCGGCACCGCTTTACATATGTATCATGTACCGCTTTACATATGTATCAGAACGGATTTCTCCTAAACAACAAGTAAATCTACCCCGTATTGGCACCATCACTATGGTTTCATATTATTATATCCCTTAATTCGGTCTTAATTCACTAAAACTGACCGTAATTTGACGTCGAAGTCACTTTTTGCAACTCGCAAAGACGATGTGTACTCTAGCAGACATGCCGAAAGTTGTGATTGCGTTGTTCCGGGCTTTAGAATTTAACGCATTCTGATTGGCCGAGAGGAACGGGATTCCCCATAGCGTAGAATATTCCCGATAATGACGTCACACCATTTGTTGACATTGACAAGTCGCCCGCTCGGCCCGTGAACGTATCGAAATCGATATTTCTCGCATATCTAAGCTATCTAAAGTGTATCACGTGGTTCGTTATCGTATTCCACCTCGATGTTTGATGTATTTTCACACTAACTCGCTCCGTGGTTACTGTACAATGCCATGGAACTCGCGAAGTGAAGCGTTCAGCCATTTTTGAATCTTGCACCTAGAATTCTGTTGTCAGCCTCTCGACCAATCAAAATGCTTTATTTCCTCAAAGCGTGCAATCTGTAGCTCAAAGCGTGCAGGTAAGGTTCAAAGCGTGCATTTTGTCACTCAAAGAGTGCAATCAAAAGGCACCAGTACAACGTTCCACAGTGTACAGTGCAATCTGTGTATAGTTACTATACCCATAGGATCAGTATGTATTTACTCTGACTTTGTGCATAGGTATATAATAATATGCATGATATTTGATTTATTGAAAATCCCAATAAAATATAACCAAAGTTACTATGGTATATTAGGGAAACTAGTTAACCTTATCGGTATGGATCCTCTTCCCGCGTTACTTTCGCAGTTTTAGTGAAAGTAACAAGGGATGAGGATCCATACCAATTAGGTTAACTAGTTTCACTTGTACTATACAACTCTGAATATTTGTAAATATTCAATAACTTACCAAAATAAGTTGACATCGAAGCGAAAATCAAACTAGAGTGGTAGTGTAGAAGTCACTTCCTGCTATGAACTTATGCTGGTTCCCTGGTCATTCGCTAGTGTGCTTTACCGCAATATTCATAGCCACATTTTCGTAAATAGAATTCAAACTCATAGAAAATTATTTTCTTTGCAAATAGTAGTCTCATGATATTATCTATTAATTTCCTGTCTGTTTTTTTTTGTCCGGATCTTCATCATTTATAATTTAGTTTGGTATAATTTCCGCTAATACACATTGGTGTTGCTACGTATCTTCATATGAAGAGATGTTTCATATGCTAGTTGTTAGATGGCTGTAAATCACTATTTCAGTCATAGATATAAATATCATATGTTTCTAGAAATCTTTGCATACAATCGACTTTGTTTACATTGTGCACAAAGCATCGCGACATCCATGGCATCACTTCATAAATAAGTCAGTTTAAACCAATCAGATTGAGTCTTCAAAGTATGGTGGTACGGTCCCATACCGGCACACTATGCTGGTACGGCTCAACTACCAAATGCACAGCAGAGATTGGTATTTGAAGTATATTGGAGCATAGGTGTATAGTACTATCATCGAAACACTAATATGAGTGCTGAATATTAAGAGCAATTGTGCAGATGATAAGTTGGTCATAACTTTATTTTACATGAATGCCCTTTTTCAAGGTACTACTATAATAAGTATATTCCTATTCAAAGTATGCTGTGCAATATGTACAATATAGTTGCAGAATATTCATCATTTTTGCTGATTTCAGTCAAACATTTCCATTGTTACCATTGAACCATATTGAAACCAGACTAGATCTGTACTCATTTGTACTCATACAATAGGAGTTGACAGAAATGAAGAGGGAGACAGCAGCAAAGAAAGCTCTGAAATTGAATCTAGTAGAGTGAAAATTCCACATGAATATGACAGCTCTAATAAGAGAAATGACAATGAACAAATGGCAATCTGACTGGAACAAACAAATACGAAACAAACCGTATACTATTCATTCAAAGAAAAGCTGTTGGGGATTAAGTCATAGTGAACAGGTGAAGTTGACTTGTTTGAAAATAGGTCACTCCAGACTTGCACACAAATACCTCCTAAAAGGGGAAAGTCCCTTATGTCAAACATGCAATGTACCCATAACTGTTCAGCATATCCTGTTGAACTGCCAAAGGGTACAAGAAAATAGAAGAAAGCACTTGAAAAATAGAAACAACATGTGATTGTTGTTTGAAACTACAGTAGAACCCCGCGTAAGCGGACACCCTTCATTCCGGGCCAAAGAGTCCATTTACGCGGGGTGGCCGCTTACGCGAGGTTAAAATAAACATCTAATAGAGGGAACTGTTCTGAGCAAAGGTGTCCGTTAACGCGGGGTGTCCGTTAGGCGGGGTTCTACTGTACTCCAATTAAAGATATCAGGTTTTAAAAGGGACGAATCTTTGTTTATAAGATATTTGAAAACAATTGACTTGAATAAGTCTATGAAAGTGAAAAGCTTAAATCATTGATGGTCCCTATCATGGACATACAACTCTAAAGATACATTGTCCATGCCCCTATATACACTCAGGGTCCCCTAGGATGTTAAACCACAAACAGTCATTAACAACAGTTATTTGAATCTTCCGACAGACCCTCAACCTACCTGTGGCAAAAAGTAATGTAGGGCGTTTCCGATGTTTCCCCGTTGTCTCTGGATCAGCTTGTTCCACATGAAGCATATTTCAATTTTTTTCTACATCCCGGTAATTCCCTTGATGGGGTGACAAAGAATAACGTGAAATATGATTTCAAGAAAAATAAAAACATGGTAACTGGGTAGAAAATTGCCTTTGTTTTAACGAGAATTATGTGAATAAGTGATGCCAAACAAAATGCCAAGGCAGGAAATAGTGGTAGACACAGGAGGTGGCTCCACCAGATAAGAAAAAAAGGGGTTGACAAACCTGGAGGATTTGGGGGGTCTAATTCAATCCCTTTATTTTGGACTATTTTTACACAGGCCGATAGTAAAAACAAGTAGCAAATGAATATCTGTCGTGGACGGAACAGCACAGAACGGAGGGTGTCTGGGTTTTACTGTATATGCATAGGTAGGTGGATGGGTAAGCAGGTACATTGGTAGGCAGGTTGATGGGTAGACAGGTAGATGGGTAGACAGGTAGATGGGTAAGCAGGTAGACTAGTAGGCAAGCAGAAGGGTAAGCAGATGGTTAGATTAGTAGGCAGGTAGATACATAGGAAGGTTGATGGTAAAGCAGGTAGATGGATAGGTAGGCAGGTAGATGGGTAGGCAGGTTTGTTTGTTTGGGTAGTTTAATGTCCAATTTGTTCAATTAGACTTACTTTGGGTTTGACCGAGTCTATGAGATGAATGTAGGTAGAAATCTCATCCCTACACATTTACCGAGGTGAGAGTTTTTTACTTCCCGCTCCACATAGACATGGTATGAGAAGGATTGGCCTTTGACATAGCAGTAGATCTACCACTGCTGCAGGAAAAGGAGAAAAGTGGCTGCAGTGGGACTTGAATCAACAAAGTCCAACAACCTTGCAATTACAAGTCCAGTGCTCTTTGCCACTGAGCTAACTTTCCCCCCTGCTTTAATTATGCTTGTGTGCAAACATGTCTGGTCTTCACCATGAGGAGGCAAGACGACCAAGAGGGTGAACAGATTGGTAATTGCTGTCCACCCCAGCAGACCAGGGTAGCAGGTAGATGGGAGGGCAGGTGGATGGGTAGGCAGGTTGATGGGTGGGCAGGTAGATGGGTAGGCAGGTAGATGGGTAGGTAAGTTGATTGATAGGCAGGTAGATGGGCAGGCAGGTAGAAGGGTAGGCAGGAAGATGGGAAGGCATGCATATGGATAGGCAGGTATATGTGTAGGCAGGTTGATGGGTAGACAAGTAGATAGGACGGCAGGTAGATGGGTAGATGGGTAAGCAGATCAATGGGTAGGTGGGTAGATGGGTAAGTAGGTAGATGGGTAGGGAGGTAGATGGGTAAGCTGATTCATGACAAGTAAATGGGTAGAGAGGTAGGTGGGAGGGCAGGTTGATGGGTAGGCAAGTAGATGGGTTGGTTTGTTTGGTTTGATTCAACGTCCAGTCAACCGTTATAAGTCCTTACCAGACTTTCTCAAGGTTAGACAGGTTGATGCGTAGACACAGAACGGAAATTGGTGCCTCTGTTAAGAGTTCATTCTAACCCTGCTTAAGGGAATAGTTATTTCAGTACAGAATTCATCTTAACCCTGCTGAAGGGGACACTTCAGAGGAATGTCTTTTTTACTTTGGGTTCCTGTGGTTTGAGGAGCTGAACCAGAGTGGCTAGGACGTTTTAATTGGAACCACCCTTTTCCCCCCTTGGATCTTTGGCTGTTGGTCCTTTTGTTCTCATTTACTTTGGTTTCGGGTGGGGAGGGGGGTGGTAGTTATAGCCTTGGGGACATCTGTGTTTATAGTTGGTTTGGCCTACTTTCCCATTTTTCTCTTTTCTTTGGTCTTTTGTTTGGGGTTTGTTTGTCAGGGTTGGCTTCGGTTTTAGTTTTAGTCTGGATTTCCGTAAGCTTTTTTGGCTTGCCCATACCTTTGATCCTCTTTCCTCCCCTTTTTCACTGCCTTTGTTTAATATGGTGAGGTTATGCTGGATTTCCCATGCTTCCTCCTCAAGTCTTTAGATCCTCCTGGGAAATCTACCAGTGTAGTCCTTGTTGTGCAGGTTCTTCCCCTTGCTAGGGAGCTTTGGGAAGTTGGTTTCATCAAGTTTAGGGGGAGCAGAGGACCTCTTGCCTACATTTATCTGACCTTTGTGGGAGGCTGGGATGAAGGAGGGAAAGCTAGGGCAGTACTTTGAGGTGGATATATGGTCCCCTTCACAGTTAATGCAGATCAGGTTCTTGTTCTGGCTGGGACATTTGTCCATACTGTGTGGCTTGGCAACGGGAGGCGTTTCTGCACTCTGCATCTAGATTTTTTGAGTTTGCAGCATTTCTGGCAACTTTTTTGCCAGCCCCAAAAAGTCAGCACCTTCAAATTTAACTCAATCAAGTGTAAAAACTGTCTTGATTTTTCACCATGTCGAAAAATGTCGAAAAATGTCTAAATCTAACTTTTTAGCATGCAATGACTTTTCACTGTGGAAAACTGTCAAGGTCTGACCTTTTACCGTGCAATGACTGCTAAGCTCTGACTTTTCACCGTGGAAAAGTGTCAATGTCTGACCTTTTACCGTGCAATGATAGCTAAGCCCTGACTTTTCACCATGGAAAACTGTCAAAGTCTGACTTTTTACCTTGCAATGATGGCTAAGCCCTGACTTTTCACCATGGAAAAGTGTCAATGTCTGACCTTTTACCGTGCAATAATGGCTAAGCTCTGACTATAACCATGCCAAAGTGTCAAAGTCTGACCTTTTACCATGCAATGACTGCTAAGCTCTGACTTTTCAGTGTGAAAAGGTGTCAAAGTCTGACTTTTTACTGTGCAATGACAGCTAAGCTCTGACTTTTCACCATGCCAAAGTGTCAAAGTCTGACCTTTTACCGTGCAATGACTGCTAAGCTCTGACTTTTCACTGTGCCAAAGTGTCAAAGTCTGACCTTTTACCATGCAATGACAGCTAAGCTATGACTTTTCACTGTGGAAAACTGTCAAAGTCTGACCTTTTACCATGCAATGACAGCTAAGCTCTGACTTTTCACCGTGGAAAAGTTTCAAACTCTCTGACATTTTACTGTGCAATGGCGGCTAAGCCCTGACTTTTCACCTACAAAACTGTCAAAGTCTGACTCTTTAGTGTGCAATGATAGCTAAGCCCTGACTTTTTACCATGGAAAAATGTCAAAGTCTACCTTTTTAGCATGCAGTGACGGCTAAGCCCTGACTTTTCACAGTGGAAAAGTTTCAAAGTCTGACATTTTACCGTGCAATGACAGCTAAGCCGTGACTTTTCACCCTGGAAAAATGTTAAAGTCTGACTTTTTCAGATGCAATGAAGGGCTAAGACCTGACTTTTCACAGATTTAAGGTAAATCCAGTGGAATAGGGAGCTGTTTCAAAAGTCGGGATGGTGCTAAACGAGAGTACTCATCACCAAAGCGAGAGCTAACAATGGCACTTCGAGGCGTCGCTGTCGAGGTTGGGGTGCAGGTTTTGCTGCCGCTTTGATTCAAAGTGCCGCTCACTGTTGCGGCCTCCTGCTTTCAAAATGTGACGTGCCGCTGGCGAGACTTAACTCGACTTTTGAAACAGCTCCCAGGGAGCTGTTTCAAAACGTGGGTTAAGTCTATGGTTTTGAAACAGCTCCCTGGGTCAATGTTAAACTTCATACCAAGAAAAAAGTCAGCAATTTTTCAGTTCGCCCCCCCACTTTCAAAATGTTCTGACGCCCCTGGGCAGTATGGTAGGGGGACACTATTGTAGAGGGGCAGTATTTGGGAGTGGCAGTATGGTGGAAGGGCAGTACGGTAGAGGGACAGTATTGTAGAGGGGCAGTATGGTGGAGGGGCAGTATGGTGGAGGGGCAGTATGGTGGAGGGGCAGTATAGTGATGGGGCAGTATGGGGGAGGAGCAATATGGTGGAGGGGCAGTATGGTGGAGGGGCAGTATTGTAGAGGGACAGTATGGTGGAGGGGCAGTATGGTAGAGGGGCAGTATGGTAGAGGGGCAGTATGGGAGATGGGCAGTATTGTTCAGAGGCAGTGTGGTGGAGGGACAGTCTGGTTGTTGAGGGAAATTATGGGTGAGGTGCAGTACAGTTGAGGGGCAGTATGGTGGAGGGGCAGTATGGTAGGGGACAGTATGGTGGAGGGGCAGTATGGTGGAGGGGCAGTATAGTGGAGGGGCAGTATGGTGGAAGGACAGTATGGTAGAGGGACAGTATTGTAGAGGGGCAGTATGATGGAGGGGCAGTATTGTAGAGGGACAGTATGTTGGAGGGGCAGTATGGTAGAGAGACGGTATTGTAGAGGGGCAGTATGGTGGGGGGCAGTATGATGGAGGGCAGTATGATGGAGGGGCAGTTTGATGGAGGGACAGTATTGTAGGGGGGCAGTATGGTGCAGGGGCAGTATGGTGGAGGGACAGTATGGTGGAGGGGCAGTATTTGGGAGTGGCAGTATGGTGGAAGGGCAGTACGGTAGAGGGACAGTATTGTAGAGGGGCAGTATGGTGGAGGGGCAGTATGGTGGAGGGGCAGTATAGTGATGGGGCAGTATGGGAGAGGAGCAATATGGTGGAGGGGCAGTATGGTGGAGGGGCAGTATTGTAGAGGGACAGTATGGTGGAGGGGCAGTATGGTAGAGGGGCAGTATGGTAGAGGGGCAGTATGGGAGACGGGCAGTATTGTTCAGAGGCAGTATGGTGGAGGGACAGTCTGGTTGTTGAGGGAAATTATGGGTGAGGTGCAGTACAGTTGAGGGGCAGTATGGTGGAGGGGCAGTATGGTAGGGGACAGTATGGTGGAGGGGCAGTATGGTGGAGGGGCAGTATAGTGGAGGTGCAGTATGGTGGAGGTGCAGTATGGTGGAGGGATAGTATGGTAGAGGGACAGTATGGTGGAGGGGCAGTATTGTAGAGGGACAGTATGTTGGAGGGGCAGTATGGTAGAGAGACAGTATTGTAGAGGGGCAGTATAGTGGGGGGCAGTATGGTGGAGGGCAGTATGATGGAGGGGCAGTTTGATGGAGGGACAATATTGTAGGGGGGCACTATGGTGCAGGGGCAGTATGGTGGAGGGACAGTATGGTGGAGGGGCAGTACGGTGGCGTGGCAGTATGGTTGAGGGACAGTGTGGTAGAGGGGCAGTATGGTAAAGGGGCAGTATGGGAGAGGGGCAGTATTGTAGAGGGACAGTATTGTAGACGGGCAGTATTGTAGAGGGACAGTATTGTAGAGGGGCAGTATGGTGGAGGGGTAGTATGGCTGAGGGGCAGTATGGTGGAAGGACGGTATTGTAGAGAGGCAGTATCGTGGGGGGACAGTATGGTGGAGGGGCAGTATGGTGGAGGGGCAGTATTGTAGAGGGACAGTATGGTGGAGGGGCAGTATGGTGGAGAGGCAGTATGGCCTAGGGGCAGTATGGTGGAAGGACGGTATTGTAGAGAGGCAGTATCGTGGGGGGACACTATGGTGGAGGGGCAGTATGGTGGAGGGGCAATATTGTAGAGGGACAGTATGGTTGAGGGGCAGTACGGTGGAGAGGCAGTATTGTTGAGGGACAGTGTGGTTGAGGGGCAGTATGGTAGGGGGCAGTATGGTGAGGGGTAGGATGGTTGAGGAACAGTCTTTTAGGGCCAGTATGTGGATGTGCGGTAATGTGGAGGGGCAGCATGGTAGATGGGTAGTATAGTAAGGGGACAGTATTGTAGACGGGCAGTATTGTAGAGGGACAGTATTGTAGAGGGGCAGTATGGTGGAGGGGTAGTATGGCTGAGGGGCAGTATGGTGGAAGGACGGTATTGTAGAGAGGCAGTATCGTGGGGGGACAGTATGGTGGAGGGGCAGTATGGTGGAGGGGCAGTATTGTAGAGGGACAGTATGGTGGAGGGGCAGTATGGTGGAGAGGCAGTATGGCCTAGGGGCAGTATGGTGGAAGGACGGTATTGTAGAGAGGCAGTATCGTGGGGGGACACTATGGTGGAGGGGCAGTATGGTGGAGGGGCAATATTGTAGAGGGACAGTATGGTTGAGGGGCAGTACGGTGGAGAGGCAGTATTGTTGAGGGACAGTGTGGTTGAGGGGCAGTATGGTAGGGGGCAGTATGGTGAGGGGTAGGATGGTTGAGGAACAGTCTTTTAGGGCCAGTATGTGGATGTGCGGTAATGTGGAGGGGCAGCATGGTAGATGGGTAGTATAGTAAGGGGATAGTATTGTAGAGGGGCAGTATGGTGCGGGGACAGTTTGTTAAAGGGGCAGTACGGTGGAAGGACAGTGTCCATGAAACATGTCCATGTCCAGCAGAAACCATCAAAGTTCACATGCCAAGGCCCATTTTTGGGTCATCTTTGGGCCATTTTTGGCCCTTTGGAGCTCCATGGGAGGCGAAAAATTATATTTTTCCTATAAAAATGGGTGTCTCCCTAGAGATCTCAGTGAGTTCTATAGGGTCAACAACAAATAGGATACATACGATACCCTTGAAGTAGTTTGCCCATGATCCGCCAGATTGGGTTACTCAGGGTTACTCGTGCGGACAGCTAGGTTACTTGGAAGGACTCCCACTTCTGGGCAGCCTGTACCCCCACCCTGTCCATGCTATTACATGTAGAGGTCTAATTTCTTTTTTATTCAATGAAACAAATATACCACTATGTTTCTGGTTAAGAAATAGAAACCTAAGTTATTTCAATAGTTTTTTATAAGTGATTATGTGTCATGGTTACTCGGGCGGACACAAACTTCCCCAACGGTTTTTTGGTCCTCCAGAAGTGGAAAATAGGGATAGACACCCTGTTTTGGACTAAGATTGGGACTAATTCAATTGGTTTCCAGGGAAAATTAGTGGAAGTTGCATACCACTGGGTATTTCTTAGAAATTCAGCAGAAACCACTAAAGTTAACATGCCAAGACCCATTTGTGGGCCATTTTTGACCCTTTGGAGCCCACTGGGAGGCAAACAAAAAATTGTTTCCCTATCAAAATGGGTGTCCCCCTCGAGATCTCATTGAGTTCTATAAGATAAACAACAAATAAGATACATACAATACCCCTGGAAAAAATCCCAGGTCTGCACAATGGCAATTTGGCCCTTGCACAGTTTTGGTGAGAATAGGCCAGTTAGGCCACTTAAAGAAGAACAAGACTGTTCCTCATCACCAAGCCATGAAAAAATATGACAAGTGCTTTACCAAATGCTGTACAGAACCATTGGTTATGTAGGCAGTATGACTATATGAATACCACGGTGTTGGAATACCTAGATAAACATGATACCATGTTGGATGCATCCCTGACATCAGGAACTTTAAGTTGAATCAACTCAAGGATGCCATATTTCCAAGAAAATCTATACATGTTTTCATTTCCACTTTATAAAATCCTTTTTGATGTATAAAGCCAGTAGAGTATTTAGAAGGAAACCCACGAGATGGAAATAGCTTGGTCCGTACTCCACCGAGTTTGACTGCAGAGTAATTCACGAAGCGAAGCTGAGGGAATTACTCTGTGGTCAAACGAGGTGGAGTGCAGACCAAGTTATTTTCGTCGAGTGGGTTTCTGATTTTATCTCACCCCGTATAACACTATTTATTGATGAAATGAATCACCAAGTTAACCATTGAGTATTGGGTACATGAACCTCACGGCCGTGGTGTACGAGTTCCTAATGCTAAGCCTATGGAGAAAAATACCGGGGTGAGATAATAGATTTTACCTCATTCATACCTATAAAACAACCGACCGACACCCTGGTTGACCTGGTTGATACAAAATACACATACCTTTCATGATTTCTCTCAAGGTTCATCTTACGCAAAAACAAAAACAAATCGTCCAAAAACGTTTTTGCAGATCCGCGCGGTGATGAGAAACAAGGGTTTTTTTTCACTTTGGTGTGGCCCTATCAGGCCCACCGCCATTTGGTCCCGGGTGGAAAAAGAGCCACGCATGGCGTCGTACGGGTCTGTCGTCCAGCCTGTTGGAGTAAGTCCTGAAATAGGAAAGCTCACATTCAGAAAATATTATTGAACGTGCAAATGAAATTGCATGTCTATTGGACGTCATTTCCAAGCCTCAGTCGAGCCTCCTAGATGACGACCGCGGAACTATATAGCAGTACACAAGTCCACCTAGCGGCGTTTAGCAAGACTATATCGGGCTTGCCTCCTATCGTAAGCGTGGTGAACTAAAACCATCATGGCGCTGCCCATGGGTCCTGCGTGATAGAGAACCCGCTCCAAAGAAAGAGAGTAAACACACGAGAAAACCGGTGATTGGATACTACCTATTTTGTCAAGAAGGTGGGTTCATTGAAGGTGTTTAATGTATATTTCAGCAACAAGTCTGCATGCTCTAATTATGACTTGCGGCAAAGTTTGCTGAAATTCACCAGTGCTTCACTGTGTTTGTGTTTTCGCGGCCTTGCTGGGACTGCCTTGTCCACTGAAGCTGGGGTGTTGTGGTTGATGTGACTGCATTCGAACAAGAAATATACTATTTTATGATTTTGTTTGCTGAACCCAGTTTCTGAAATGCATACCAGTGTAATAGAAAGGGTGAAATAATATAAAGTGTAAATATGTAAGCACTGTAAACAAAGACCGGTCATATGGGCGATAATGGGTGCAATGCAGAGTTTATAGTGACAGTCACAGTGTAAGCAAGTAGAATCAGCCCTGCCGCCAAGCCACAGGAGTTTTTACTATATTTTTATTCATGAGCAGTCTAAGGCTAAGCCAGTGGAATGGATGAAGTCCTAGTGTCCTACTGAACTGTAAAAGGGTACAAGAAAACAGAAGAAAGTACCGTACTTAAAAAACTAGTAGTAGTACAGAGGCGAAACGCCGTGGAATTAACTCAGCTCAGATACACAGCATGCGATGACCAAGTCTGCCTTTAAGAAGCTGGCGGAGAAAGAACTATATAACATGGATTTACGAACATGAGAACAATACTCTTTAAAGTAACTCATTATCTCACAGTAAGATTATGCTGCTCAGTAGTATACACTCATCATTATCATCTTCACCACTTTTTCCGTATTTTGTGTTGTTGTGCTACACGACCATTGTAATCAAATGTAACATATATGGAAGACCTGCCATGTTCCAAATATCAAATATCTATCTTGTGAGTGTTACACATTATCATGGACAGTTGTACTGCAAGCCCGTGACATTGTCATGATATCCTTGTAAACAATCATGATATATAGAAATTAAAAGTTACTAGTTTGATTTACGGGCCATGAATCATGCAAAATACTCAGGTAGGCAATTGTGTGGGTTTTTTTTTTCTAGAAATTTATTAAACGGTGAGCGAAATATTTAATTTCTGATTTTCACCTTTGTTGATGTATATAGGATGCCAAAGTGAACCCCCTTAAACCGTAGATACCCGTGCTTAAAACATTATCCCCAGAGGCCATTAAGAACAAGACTTAGTGCTAAAGCTATAAGGGTTCGAGGCTAATATCGTTTTTTGTTTCATTTCCTACTATTGAAGTGCAGTTTATTACAATCGTCTCTGAATAAGTTTGTCTCGAAGCTACAATGACAGTTGTTATGTATAAAAAATATGCATTTAAAAGATTATAATCTCGAACTTATGTCGCCAAAGTACTGAGCGTCTGTCTCTGGAAATAATGTTTTGATGATGGGTATCTCCGGTTTCAACGGGGCCACATTTGCTCTCTATGTTTTCCACCCTTCAACAACATTAACAATTATTTTCTTTTACGGTTTTACATGGGTGGAATTATAATAACCAGGGATGAGTAAGTCTCCTGCCCTTTGACAATATGAATAACAATATAAATCGCTCAATAACTGAAATTCTGGTGTCGCTTTGTTTGTGAAAAACTTCCTTAGAATTTGAAATATAAATGATCTTTTTTTCTTACATGGTTTTACAGGGAAATGACACAGGGATGAATATGTCTTCTACCTGCTGAGGACATAGATGATGAGGAAACATAGTTACTGTGGCTGAATTTGATTTGTCTTTTTTTCGACCATATGTGTATAATAATAACATTCAAAATAGAAAAGAAGACGAGGTGATGTCTGCTCCCTAAGCTGATGCTCCCTTGAGTGATAGTTTAAGAATTGCACCTAACCACCGTCACCGTGGTGGGTTATAAGCGGGGTTTTACGGTAATAACATTGATTGTGTTTTTTCAGGGACGTGAGGACAACCTGTTGCCATGACGTCCATCATCCGCATGACCGCCTTCTCGGGCGTCAAGGGCGAAACTCCGATCTGCTACCTCCTCCAAGTCGATGAGTTCCGCTTCCTCCTCGACTGTGGATGGGACGAAAAATTTGACATGACCTATCTGGACAACTTGAAAAAGTGAGTCGCTTCTACATTTGTCTTTGGAAATTCCCATCTTGGCAGGTACAGGCTGCCCCCTACTAGTCTTGAAAAAAAAATGTTGTAAATAATTTTATTATCCATCGTATACAAATTACCCATTGAAAATTTATGGGGACTCAGTAAAAAATGACCCATTATACAAAACCTGTCAGGTACCATAACTGTGGTGTACAGATTCAAATCCATGGTATACAGCCTTCCAAACCAGGGTATATGGGAAAATAGTCCATTTTTGGTATAGACCCAAAAATTGTCCCTATTCGCAGAGTCATCTGGCAACTTCCGGTTGAAATACCCTCCGAATTCCCTTAACAACGGAGATTTCCTCCATCTTGCTGGTGAATACAAAGCGCTGTCAGAGTGTAAAATAGCGGAAAACTCTAACAATCTACTTTATAATGTCTAATTTACACATGCATTAGTTGAAATAAGGTTATTTACATTATCCTGACATGATTTAAACGTGCCAACTCAAAGAAAATCTTTGTTTTGACGATTTGTTGACATCGCTTTCGGAGGCTAAACTGAGGCCATCACATAATCATTGATCTGAAACTGCCAGGGTGGTCTGGTTTTGTCAAAAGATTGATTTGAGCGTTACGTAACACGACCCTGCATATTAAATAATAGCAGAAATGAATGTTTAACTTCTCCATAGGCCTAACACTGCACAGGTTCCTTGCCAAGATGGTCGCGGAGGGGGTTCGAAGCACCACCTACTTCCAGGTTGACTCGGCGAATTGTTATTTATATTGATATGGCAATTACTGGGTTTAATTCATTTGAAAAGATGAATAATAAATGCAACAAACGCTAGGTTTTGGACAGACGGCCGTAAGCCACTCGAGGTTGACGTCATAATATTACTACGTGTCAACCTCTCTTGGTTTACGGCCATCCCTCCACGAAACCATCGATTATTGGCTATTCATCATAGTTCCCGTATGGTCCTTGGAAACCTTTCCATTCTAAGGGGGGGCAATTTAAATTGACCTTATGAGTCTAGATGCTTTTTTAAAAGATACAATTTCATGCCATATCTTTGTGTGAAGATGATAATGATCATGATAATGATGATACTTATAATGATACAATTTCCTTACAGACACCTACACCAGATAGATGCAGTATTACTATCCTACCCGGACCCCTTGCATCTGGGCGCATTGCCGTACCTCGTAGGCCGCCTGGGTCTCAACTGTCCTATATATGCGACGATCCCCGTCTACAAGATGGGGCAAATGTTCATGTACGACTTATATCAGGTAAAGTTCATGTCTGTATATAAGTAAAACCTAAAGAATATTATTTTACAACTTGTTAACCTTAAGGGTGGGGAGTTAGTTCAATAGTTAAGGCAGTGGACCTGTAATCCAAAGATTGTGGGTTCGAGTCTCACTACAGCCACCTTTCTACATCATCTCCAGCAAATTCAAGTTTTTTCAGTATTTAATTGAATTTATGAGCATGATTTTAAAAACTGAATATATTTCATATTCCCATTCAATTTTCTTTACCATAAATATCATCATTTTTTGGGTGTATTTTTCTAATAAACCTTTTATTCATGAGCGTGTTTCGAAAACGAAAAACATAATTCTTTGTAGTTTCGTTTAGATGATATTAAAATCGTCACGTCTTTCCTCCGGTTTGTTAGAATTTCGGAGTTTAATGTCTTGATCTCTGTATTCTAATATATCACAATTTGAACATTTCAGTCGCGACACAATTCGGAAGATTTTGATATCTTCACGTTGGATGATGTGGATGCTGCTTTTGATAAAATCATGCAGTTGAAATATTCCCAGACAGTTGGCCTAAAAGGTAAACTACAAACTACGCCTTTTATAAATCTTGTGTTTTATGTTACAAAATATATTTGTGTTAGATGTTGAATACGACCCATTAGTGTTTAAGATAAATGTTATATTCATGATTTTTTTGGTGAATATTTACATCGTCAATATTTAATGTCAATAATCTCATATTACCGCTTCTTAATAACTGATTGTAAAAGTGATATATTTACTTATCAATGATATAACGGCTTCACATATATACCTCATAAAAGATATAAAAAACGTCCTCCCAGTTGACTCAAATTTACGACCTTATGTCAAAGTGAATGATAAATTTCATGATATCAAGGATATGTCTATGTGTACATTTGACTGTCAAATATCAAGATACCAAACCAGTGAAAAAAAAGACAAGATCATTACTTTCAATAGAAACAAAATTAAATTTCAAAAATCAACATGTCAAACTTCTTTCAGTAAGAAATAAATCTTTGTTGAATATCATACAGAATTTTTACGCTTTTGTCCTAGATGGTTACTGTAGAAGAAACTTGTGGAAGTTTAGGGTCAGAGGTCGTATCCCATCGAGTTTGAATCACGTAATAATAATATTATATCGTAATAATGGGTAAATACGCGTGAATTACGTAGTCATTCAAACAAGAAGGGATCAAGCTCTGAGCCTAAACTTGAATAAGTTTCTGAAATTATCTCACTTTTCACATTGACTGATGGGCTAACCTTTGTGACATAACCTTCTATTGAGTATTTTTTTCTAAATACTCAGTGGGCGTTGGATACGAGTTCCCAATGTTAAGTCTATGGGGTAAAAATACCAGGGGTGAGATAATAAGTATTTTGTGTTTTTGGTCTTCCCAGGCAAAGGTCATGGCTTACAGATCACCCCTCTAGCAGCAGGACACATGATTGGTGGGACATTGTGGAAGATTGTGAAGGACGGAGAGGAAGAAATAGTCTATGGCATCGACTACAATCACAAGAAAGAACGGTAAGACACCCTTGCTTTTAAACCTATTGAAGCCATAAAAACCTCTTTATTTGTAAACATAATTTTTTATAACTGATGAGACGCGGGTATGTTTATGCTATCGCAGTAAAAGAAATATTAAAATCATCACATTTGATGACAATTTTCATGTAATGAAAGGAAGACCTATATAAATATGTATCTCATTATTTGTTCACTATCCTAAAAAAATCGAATTCAAGATAAATATTGCCAAGCTAAGTTGAAATCAGAGGCATATTTATACTTGGTCTGAGTCCCTATTTGTCATCACTCCGCTATCACCTTATTAATATTACTGCGCACTCCAAACTAGATTGTAAATGAGGATACAGACCAAACACTGATCAATTTCTGTCATAATTTGTGTCTTTCTCGTGCAGACATCTGAACGGCTGCGTGCTGGAGAGTATCTCTCGCCCCTCGTTACTCATCACAGACGCCTTTAACGCTGAGTATGTGCAGGCCCGGCGCCGTTTACGTGATGAGCAGCTCATGAGTAAGTCATATCTCCATGTGTTCATGTCTGTGTGGTGTGGGAGTAAAAACTGAATGAGAGTTAGTAGTGTGAGTGGTTATCACACGACGGGCAGGTTACATTACTGCGCAAGATGTTAGCCAGGCGCAGTGAGTAGCCGACCTGACTGGACTGCGATAAACACTCACACTACTAACTCAAGTTCAGTTTAGTATTTATCCTACCCTGTCTCCATGATTTTAGAATGATAAGATCTATAAGGAAAATGTTCCCACTAACTCGGTGATGGGCTAGGCCTATTAGGTAAATAACAAGGCTATCATAAGACTTATTTGTACCGACATGTTTCGGGCATATTATGCCCTTCATCAGGGATTGGTTTTATTGCTTAAATTGTGCAGGTGATATCAATTTGAGAGCGGTCTACAGAGCCATTTTTGGTTGCTTGGTTTAGAATAATAATTAGCTATTTTAGTTCTGTGCAATAAATATCGCTTTACTGCACGCTGACCTGAACACAGTGACCCAATGTTAAGCCTATGGCGTTTCTTTGTAAGGGGTAGGATAAGTAAAATAACTCTAACCGGCGCCGTCTTTGTCACAAGCAGTTCATGAGTAAGTCACCGCACTTCTCCCAGCTCCTCCGTCTCTACTGCAAATTTATCATTATTTTTATTTTTCATAAATATATATTTTCAATTTGAAAAAAGCCCCAGAATACTATCGCCATAATTGACATTCTTCCTAGTACATACAATTGCTCAGAAGGTAGTCCAGTGTTGTTTTGGGGATCAGAAACTCATGCGTAAATCCTACAAGACTCTTGCATGCATGATATTGCATCACCAGTGTTTTGCGTGATGTCACCGTGGTCATGACACGATCAACAAATGTGTTTCGTGGGTTGAGCCCAGTTTCAAGCTTGCTTACTTAAGCGGTACCTGCCAAGGAATCAACTACTTAGCCACATTTTATTGATGAAGCAAGCCATTAACCCTGAAGAAGGCCAGACCTAAGGCCGAAACTAGTAGGTTCTAACCAGCTACTCACTAAACATGATAAACTGATGTATGGAAGAGTTTACAATTAAAATGTCGTACAAGATTAAAAGTGACTCGTCTTGGTTTGTGGTCTACTCACCATCATTTTCCAGAGGGTTAACCTCTTGAAGTAGTTTGATTACAGAGCTGCATCACATAAAATTATGCATTGATTACAGCAAACATCGTGAACACTCTACGTGACGGTGGGAACGTGCTGATCGCTGTGGATACAGCGGGCCGAGTGCTGGAGCTGGGACAGTTACTGGTAAGAATCTTCTCTTTATTATCCGTCATATACAAATACCCCATTGAAATTATATAGGGAGTCAATAAACCACTGCCCATTGTTTAAAAACTGTCAGGTACCATAACCATTGTATATGGATTTCAAATCCATTGTATTCTGAATTCAAAACCATTGTTTATGGAAAGTACACTTTTGAATCCGATATGAGTTAATTTGTTTGTGCAGCTGAGGGGGTGAAACCAAGCATCTAATAGTTAGAACTTTACAGAGCAGTATGACCTCTTATATGAGGTCTCCTTTAAGTATAAAAATAGTACCAAATGATATTTCACAAGAAAAATGCACATATGATGGCCTCTGCAGATCAGATTTTTAGTCCAACTTAGCAAACCTTTGTCCCTGACATAAACAACATTCTTCCATGTTTTATAGTATTTACAATATTTCTTGCATAGTAGTAGGAAGGGTAACCATCATTTATGAGTGGGCGGTAAAATCTTTCTGAACGGCTACCCACGTGAAGACGTTGAGTTTCCGTTCATAAAAAAATTTACGCAACTATATGCTTCGTCTGACACTCATCATTTATATGTGAAGTCTACATGTGGCGCTGTATGGGCATGTTTCATTAAGAGGGGTACCATCGTTTATATGAGAAGTTTACAAGTAGCCATCATTAATATGGGAAGTCTATGTATAGCCATCCTAGATGTGGGATGTTTATGTTTGGTACCAAGCTCGGTGGCTACGTGTTAGGAGTGTTCACCTCAAGCATGGGAGATGGTGGGTTTAAACCCTGGTCGTATCATACCAAAGACTTAAATGGTCATAAAGACAAAAATGGTACCCACTGCTCATTCGGCTTAACACCCGCCATTAGAATGAGGAGAAGGGGGCTAGGGCCTGAGTGGAAGATTGGCTGTATCGCCGAATTCTGTGATTGTACTCACAATATTCCCTTAATAAAAATTGCTTTAAAAAAACCAACTAAACGTACGGGCGTGTTTCATCAAGAAGGGTAGCCATCGTTTGTATGGGAAGTGTATGTGTGACACTGTATGTGTTTGTTAATAGGAAGAGTAGCCATCGTTGATATGGGATGTTTTTCGTATAACATTAAATGTGTGTGTTGATCTCGCCCCGACAGGACCAGCTGTGGCGCGTACAGGTGTCCGGACTCATGGCCTACTCTCTGGCCCTGTTGAACAACGTCAGCTACAATGTAGTGGAGTTCGCCAAGTCACAGGTAAGTCACATCCCCACCTGCATATTATTCATATATATACATGTATCCTACCCTTCAAATAAATCTCCATAGACTTAACATGGTGTGACTGTATGCCACGGTTATGCCATACAATATTTATATGCCACGAGTGACATATGCAATTAAAAACATGTGACGGGTTAGGATAAAATCTAAATGACACGAAATTTCATACAATTGTTTACGGTTTATTAACAATAATTGTCTGAACCAAATACTCAGGTTGACGTGTGTTTTGTGGTCAAACTCCCCTCGATTGTTTACATGGTGTGAGTTATTTTCGTGGAATGATATCATGAAGCGGAGCTGAGTGATACCTGGAGCAGACGACAACTTAGGCCATATAAGCAATTGTATGAAATTTTGTGACGTTTCGTGAAAGTATGTGACTGTCTATCAAATGCTGGCCACTGCTAGGGGTGCAGTAAATATAATGTTTGTGCGCATTGTAGCTGAGACTTCATAAGTCATTGAAATGGCGTTTTTTCATCCATTTGAGGTATATGATAATGAGCAAGCCTCCCCACTGTAGACGAAACAGTTCTCATTCTTGACCAGTCGTCGATTCCATACAGCATCCCACTGATGCCATATGAAGTTGACAACTGACCTCGAACGAGAACTGTTTTGTCCACAACAAGGACATTTCCTAATATTACTACTATCTTTCACCCTATATCTTTTACTTGTTTATTACAAACCAATTACCATTAAGTTCAGATGATAACTAATTGAGCATTCAAAACTAACCAAGATTCACCTGGTAAAGAAGGAATCAAGAAGACAGCGGTTCACGTAGTCAACTTAGCAGGTGCTGAAAACTTAGCTTAGCCCATTTCCTGTAATTGTTGCTGCTACTCTCAGGGATAAAATTTTCCTCTTATCCAAGGAAATCTTTGTTTTTATTTTCAGTTTCTGAGTTATTGTTACTGGTGTAAAACAAAGAGAATGAATTGAGGATTATTCACACCAATAAACAGTGGTTTGATTCCCCACACCCCTAAGTTCCATGACCAATAACGATGTGCTTTCCGTGTATTCTCAAGTGTCTCTGAGGCAATAAATGCCACATGAAAAATATTTCCTGTTTTTTTCATGACCCCAACTGACATACCTGTACTCTGAGCGAAACACAACAATTAAAACTTTATCAATCAATTTATATATCCTATGTCGACGTATTTTGGCGAATATGGGAAACTCCAGGCTATACTTCTAGACAAACATTCTACCTGCCAATCTCATCCCACATTCTCTCATTTTAGTAAGGTAAAATACACGGGTTGAGAGTGAGCGGCAAGGAGGTCAGCTGATTAATTTAAGCCAATCAAATGAGTCCAGAAAGGGGAGAACGCCAACGTTGGCGTCCCTGCTGGGTACCTTCGTCAATTGTAAAAAGCGTAATTTAATCTCGATGTTTGTAGCAAAGAGTGTAGACCTTAATGTAGTGACCAAATGAAAACCCAGGTTTAGATTGGCCCCACCTCTGTTTCCACTCTGTTCCGACTAAGAGGTTGATCTGGATAAATCCCACATGGTATCTGCAGTGTGCGCCTCGAAACAATGTAATTTTATTCTATGATCGTTCTAAAAGCAGAAATGCTTAATGAAATATTTGCGTAGCTAAACATTGATAATGAAACATAGCTTTATGTTCATTGTATTTTTTAAAAATACACTCAAAGGGAAATAACAAAATGATTAATTGGCTTTGAGGTTATGAAATAACACACTCTCCAAGCAATACGAAATATTTGGCAGGAGAGTCATAGACTCTTACAGCTAATGGTTCAAGGTGGTTGCGGACATAACCCTACCTGAGCTAACGTAGTGTAGCTCTGGTAGCCAGTGTAGCCCAGGTTTACCAACATAAATGTATAAATGTCCAGCCAGGTGGCGCCACTGAAGTGACTAATAGCTTCACCAGAGGACACCACTGAATCGGTGAAGACTGGACATATCTACAAGATAGTGCTGAGTCTTGGAGCAAAATGTTTCCCACGTTTTCTCAGTTTCTTTCAGGCAGAAAACTCCACATGGAAAAGTAAATCCTTTTTTTCTGACCCTAACTCACATTCCTAGTGCTAGAAAACAACTGAAGTTATTCTGCTTTTCATAATTCAGTTATTTCCTGCTTTAACTAGGAGCAAATGGTATGTTTATCATTGATGAATGAGCGTGCAATTATAGATGAATAACAATAAAAGGTTCAGGATATATTCAGTCTATAGATCAGTTTCTGTAACCCACTTGCACCCAGTCAACTTGCCCTTTCTGCAACTACCTGAATGTAGGATCCAAACATATCAAGTCCCAGTAGGTGGCCATCCGTAAAGTATGGACGCAGAATTTCTGAAATTTGTGACCTCCCACCCCCTCCCGATCTTGTACGCAATAGAACAAAGAGGGAGAATACGCAAAATTTTCAAAATTTATGACCCCCCCCCCCCCCCCCCCCTCTGTGTGTACGTACTTTATGGATGGCCCGTAGGTCAATGAGGTACTTTGGTCTCAAGTGATTGGTCATGGTCAGCTGGGCACACCTCTAAAACCCTGAGACACTGGGGCTCTGCTCTTTTCACAATATCACAGCGAATAGCACACAGATAGTGAAGGGGTTGTGTTTTTTTTGCACCAATCTGGAAGTCCATGTGAGAACTCTGACCTTTAGGCAGCCTATATAGTGTTTGAAAGCACGCTCTAATAAACACCGTTTTATTTGATCTTCTACAGATGGAGTGGATGAGTGAGAAGATTATGCGAGCCTTCGAGGACCAGCGAAACAACCCGTTCCAGTTCAGACATTTGCAGCTTTGCCACAGTTTAGCACAATTAAACAAGGTTCCCGAACCAAAGGTAAGTCCTGTCAATGCATATATGTATATTTTCTTTTCAGATCGTTCCTAAAAAACCTGAGAAACTGTTGATGGATCTGAACCTGTGTAAATAATCATAGTAAACTAACATACATTGCCGTCAATATTAGGAGTAAGATGAGGCGATAATGCCGATACTTGGGCACAGGGGAATTCTCAGAATTACCAAGGCATAAGTTACTTGATGTGATTGTGATCGTCCTTTTAAAGCAGGGGATGATTTCCAATCTTTCGGAGGCAGAATCAAGTGTTTTCCAAAGTTTTATCCCTTGGAAAGGGGTGGATTTCTCATACTTGCTCGTCTGGTGTCTCCTTGTGAGGAGGCGGAGGCTAGTACCCTTCTCCCTCGTATCAACCTATCTTATTTCTTTAGATTTCTTAAGAATTACTGTCTATCTCGTCTTGTCTTAAGTGGTGGGACATTGCACAAACTGTGTAGCCTGTCCATGGAGGTTCTTCTCATGGTGTCGACTGGTTTGCCCTTGTCAGTATAATGTGACCGGTGGAGTGTTGTGTCAATGGTCTGGGGCACAGGCCTTCAGTGAGGCAGCACTATAAAACGGGCATAGGGTCCCACGGCTAGAAGCAGACCAAAGTTGAGTTAGTATACCTTAACAGAACCAGATCGGTCAACCAATGAGTCAGTCTCAAAAGGACATAATTAGCCTACCGAGAACTTTTCCCTGTGTGTCCCAATATGAAGCAAAGGACCCAATTTATGCCTCAGTTGTATGTACTTGAAGGCTTGTTGTGTCCAGCCACCATGTGATTGGCAATAATACCAGAAAATCCACTTTTTCATTTTCAGTGTTTATGATAGTACATTGTGGTGATATCAATCAGTCAAGAATCTTATCGTTTGGTGGTTCATTCATATACAGACTTAGCCTTATTTTAAATAATAGTTTTGGACTTATTTTTCATCACTCTATGCTACATTGATGCCTCAAGTTCGTTCCTTGTACCAGGGTGATCTCTTATGATGATTGGACTTTCTTCAAATACCGTAAATTCCCGCGTATAAGACGCTTCTCGCGTATTGGACGCACCCTGAGATTAGGAGAATGCTATAAGATGCATAGGAGACCTGATTTTGAAGGTTTTAGCACTGGTCTATGCTAATAAAAACCCGCGTATAAGAAGCATAGGCAAACTACATGTATTTTCCAGTACATTTCCTATGTAAATCAAGCAAATGAATATGGGTCTATTTTACCTGTGGGTTAGGCTCAAATGAACAATACTTAAATTTTTATCATTTGGTTTTGGAATCTGCCACTATGAACCAATTCAAAAGGATAAATGTGAATATTTAAAAATCCTCATATGGCGCCACTGCGAATTGTAGGATATGCCTTTGATACGTCTTCCATGGCGACGTCATGATAGGTGGATAATGAACACACAATATTGACTAGTTTCAGATATAAGCGGCCGTATGCTTCGAAGAATTGACGCGCATTAATATCCTAGCCCATGCGAGGATATAGCTTATTGTTCTTGGTGCACATACTCATATGGATAAAATAATGTTCCAACCCATAATAGGTAGTTATAGGAAAGTCTAAAGGCATACCGATATTAGTTCATTTAGGTACGCACTATTTTTCTGTATGCTTCTCCTGTGGAGCATACAACATATCCGTATGCTCCGGGTGTGTAGATACACGCTCCCCATCTGTCTTTTTATGGACCCTTTGTATTAGGTGGATAATAAATGTACTTTCATTATAACTACGCTGTCGCACAAAGCAAATTTCCTGGAACAGGAACAGGAAGCTGGACGGACAAGGAAATGATTTAAAACAAATTAGGCCAATTATCCTACAAAGTCCCTTGGGGAAATCTTAAAAACGAATTCATCTGCAGTTTGGAATTATCTGCTGATGAATTGGTAAAAATGCTGTCTTTTGAGTATATCGGTGAACAATGTGAGATCATCTTTCATTGATTTGGGTTGCCAGTGGCCGGGAAATACACTTATTAGTGCCCAATATTGTGTTTCTTGGCCAGGGCAATGGCTTGTAATTTTATCCAACAATGCAATTAGAATCAATCAGGGCTCATTTAAGGCAGAGAGCAGGCTTTCTGTTTTCCAATGGCCTTTCCAACCTCTCAGTCGAATACCAGACTCTTGAACAACTTTCTGGGAGTTGGCTCAGTGGTTAAGGCACTGGACTAGTAATTTCAAGGTTGTGGGTTTGAGTTTCACTTCAGCCACCTTTCTCGTTCATCCCCAGTAGTGGTATATTTATTGCTATATCAAAGGCCAGTCCTTCTCATACCATGTCTATGTGGTGTAGTGTGCGCCCACCTTTCTCCTTCACCCCCATATTATCAATTATGATATCCGATCTACAAGATCATCTATAGGCCGTGCAACCATATTGGGGACTGAAAACTAGTTATTTTTTATTTGAAATACAAAAATGTAAAAAAAAAGATACAAATTTGAAAAAGTTGCCATATTAAAACAGAGACTATGAGCGTTATTGTCATATATATTTTGAGTTTATTGAGATGATTTATCTGTTTTGATTTTTTATGTATTTTCTCAGAAATCAGGTTAAAAGTTAGGCAAAATGTTTAACTTCTAAAATATGAGTGAATATTTCATAGAATTCAAAATGGAACCAAAATGAAAACCCAGTTTAATCAAACAGAGATTTCATTCACAACCATGTTGATACCTTAACTTTTGTTGTACTCATAACAGAAGTCAAGATGGACTGTTTTGTTTATATTGTAATTTCAGAGAATGTTTTTCCTTTAGATATTATTTTTAAACAAGTGCCTTCTTAAACTAATTAGATATGCAGCACAAGTCAATCGATACGATTTTTTCGGGAAACACTATTTGAATCCGGATCCCACCACAGTCTCTAATATGCCTTCCTGGTCTATAGTATATGTAATCCAAAGTTCCGGAAGATTTATATCTATTATCAATTGTCATTCTATTAGTTACAATTAGGGGTCTTCGCGGTGACCTTTTACAACGTACAATGGATGATGCATGAGCTAGAATAAAGTGATGGTGTGTTGGATGATGGTAGGATATTTGATGAAAGTGATGGAAAAACACATTTTATCCACTTACTGAGTCATCGATTCATTGCTCGAACATTATTTATACAGCGCCCCTAGCAGCTGGTATTAGTGGCATACAGCATTGTTATCATGTAATATTCCAAAATCGAGGAGATAGGGTAGGATAAAATCAAAACCTGATTCGTTTTATTCTTGGGCACCTCATTCCACTCCTGAAGTTTTGGCTCCGGACTTCATTTGGCTTCGCCTCATGAAGTCACTTTGCCAAACTCCAGTCGTGCAATGCGGTGGACAAGATTAGACCTCATCTAGTTTTACGATATTATTTCATAGACATTAGGCCATAGGTGTATAATAATGTCTAGAATCTGCCTCACCAAACCAGACACCTGTACGTGGCAGGGTGGGGAAGAATGGTAGAGGATGCTATTAGGCTGCCATTATCTACTCATCTCGTATGACGAAACCTCACCACATGTCGACCCATCCCCGATTATCATGGAGGTAGGGGGGCCGTCACTGTCTAAATGAGATAATAATACCCTCGCGGGGCCGCTGCACACATTGATAACCCTGTTTGAAGTCACGTGGCTTCGCGGAACAGCGTTACCATGGTGATGTGGTCAGGATTGCAGAGAGGCGACACCTATTGGCAACTAATGAAGTAATACTGGTATCAAGGTTATATGACACCGACATCTCGATAATCTCCACTCAGATTGGTGACATTCTTTTCCATGTACGCACTTCATCGACCCGATTTTATTGCACCCCCCACACACTGAAAGCTATCGGTCGTTGTATACTCACATGTGGGATATGACCTTGGCCTGGCCTGTGGTAGCACCCTTTTAGCTCATATGAGTTGCTGTCCAAAGGTTGTGTATGTCACATTTGATACTGATTCTTATGCCCCAGTCACACTGGTGTAAAAAACGGCGTTTTTCCATGTACGCATGTCTACGTTCTTCTACGCATTTTGAAATCTACAAATGCACGACAAAACGTGGAGATACGAAAGGAAAAGTCAGAATGCGCCGAAAAACGCCACAATACATACAGAAGCATAGATAAGCGTTGATGAATGGTGAGAAGCGTACTGAAAGCAAAGCAAACAAATACGTTCCAAATCTGTAGCTAATAATGTGGTCCCCACCAATTCAAATACGTAGAAGGAATGCCAGTGTGACTGGGGCATTACTGATTCATTCCGACCATCGGCGGTCACCTTGGATCGGGGTTGAAGTCTTAAGGCTACAAGACATGGGTATGCCATTGTTACCGATCACACCTTTTGTGAGATTATTTTTCGTTGGAACAGAAAACACTTTCCATTTCTTGGATTTTTTTTGCTGGACCAATGACCATGCGGATAACAACCTATTATTGTGTGAAAATTGGAAAAATGATGAATTAGGAAATCCAGTGGGAAAATCCCGCACACAGGGAGTTTCCTAGGATCATTTGGGGTCCTGAGCTCGACAATACGCAACGTTCAAGAAATACCGATCACACCTTTTCTCGTGAGCATTTCTAAAGAAGAAACCAACAATTTTGGTCAAATTCATCGTTCTTCACGAGTTTGATGCAGAATGATGTGAATGAGGCGAAACCGAGTGAATCTCACCCCTCTACATACTAAAAGAATGGATGTTGCACAGGATTTTGACCATGGAGAACAGACTGCAATATTTGCAGGGACATGGAGGCCAAGTTCCCAATGTTAACCATATGGGACAAAAATACCAGGGGTGAGATAATTGTTGGATCGCACTGGTGGAACAGCCCCGTATGGGCGATAATAGGGGTTCCACACAGCAGGCCACTGAAGCACGCAGATCTTACCAGATGAAGTACGGTCTAGCAAGATCTAACAAACTACTACTATGGTAGATTGACGGGGCTTAGCTTGTATCAAACACACAAACTACTACTACCCAACCCTAACAGTAAATAATCTCTTGCTGGGGGAATCAGTACTTTGTAGGCTTCACAGTTTTTACACTTTGATGTAGATCATTACTTTGCCAGACATTAGTGTGTCGCCAATCTAGAGGCGCCTAAGGGAGACCACAGTCACGATGTAGGTCGAGGTGAGGAAGGGAGACGATGAAAATGTCATCGAGCCCAACCACCTCTTCTCAAACAGCCTACGCATGTGGCTCTCTCACCACTTCAACTTAGCAAATAAACTCAGTGATGCATATAGTATATGCCAGAGATAGCAGATTTCCACTTTACCATGGATTTCCATTTATAACGATAAAATTCTGCAATATCTACAAGTCGGCCGCACACGGAAATAGCCCGACCGCCCTTGGCTAGACACCAACGCTGATAAGCAGATTGTAAAAAGCTACATGGACGTTGTATGTGTAGAACCGTATATTTGTACGCCTTCCGATACAGGACGTATACCAATACTAAGAATGTAATAATTTAGTAAAACATATTCACCTTCTTGGGACATCCTCCCCTACCGCATTTCTTTTGATAAAAATATCAGACAAGCTCGTGAGCGAGTTAGATATCGTTATCTAACAAATGTGGTGTGGTGTGCAGCCACCTTTCTCCTTCATGCTCAGCAGTGGTAGATTTACTCTTATATCAAAGGCCAATCCTTCTCATACCATGTCTATGTGATGTGGGAACTAAAGAACTCTCACCTCGGTAAATATGGCAGGGTAGGATTTCTACCTTAATTCTTTTCATAGATTCATCTCATAACATATTGGATGTTAATCCACCAAAACAACAAATAAACCCTCTTTTCTCAATAGTATCTTAGTGGATCTGGATGTCACAACTTGCCAGCAGAAAGTAACATGAAATACATGTAAGTGCATGGCCCAAGGCTGCTTATTATCTTCTCAGGCGCATTCGCCAACCCAGACCCACATTGCCGTGCCTAGACATCCTGCAAATTAATAAGACAAGTCATAACCTTCCACTGTCAGTGTGAAGCCAGGGGGCCGTTCAATATCTAGGCTCGTACTTGACGACCCTTTTCTGTACGTCAAGGAGACCCAGGGACGATGTGGGTCAACTCAATTCAACACTTATAGACCACGTTATGGAGGACTGAGGCTGTCTTCGCGAACAGACCTAAATATTATGGGAACTGACCAACAACTACCTATCAAAAACAACTTGTTCTATTGTTTTTAGAACATTACTTCTTCATATATGCGGTTTGATAGTTCATTGACATTTGATTAACAGTTCCAATTTGCCTACGTTTCCAACCAGATGTGGGATAATGACTGCTTTAGGGAATTGACACCGCTCCGAAACCCGGTTCTCTCTATTAGTGGTCGCAACGCGGTGGGTTTGAGACGTAGTAGCAGTTCACCTACATGATAATGACTGCTAGTTGAGATTTCCTCTCCTTATAAACTTGAATATAATTAAACGATAACCCTTGTACGAGGTACAGAAAAGGGTCTTCATGTACGATTTCTGTTCCTATCAAAATAGCTATTGTGTCATGTAAGTATGGACTCCATCTTGCCCCCGACACCAAAAATATCTTTCTGGGCTTACCATAGAGGGGTTTTATCTTCGTCTGTCAATTATCAATGGGTTATAACAACTGATAACAGCGGTTATCCCCCATCTATAGTGGTGCTATCTTACAATTTCCTGGTGGATGATGGCGAAACTCGCAATCACTGTGTGCCCTATAAGAACCCGGTCAGTGGTGGATTCCAAAAGGTCGGTACACCCTTAATTATGGTTTCCGCTCACCAACTTCTTGTCTACCCATTCATGTCACCCCTGGTACAAGATTAGCCATAGGAATATCGTTAGAAAAAACAACTCAATTCACCCCGGTAAAGTAACAATACTATGCCACGGTCGTGGCATAGTGAATACGAGATGAAATCATATGCAATTGGCCAATCAGAGAGAAGGCAAGATAAGAGATTTGAACGTCCCTAACAGAGAAAGGGATGAGATAAATCCAGAACCACACTCGAATCGTAAAATAAACAACACTCCACGAGTTTGGATGAGCCCTAATCATCACTCGGCTTCGCCGTGATGACAATTGCGGCCCATCCAAACTCGTGGACTTTTTGTGTATTTTTCCGATTCTCGATGCAGTTCTATATAAAACCTATAAGACACCGACCCACCTGTTGTGCCCAATTCTACCTCTTGCCGACGGATCCTTGGGGTCTGTGACAATCTGCGTCAATCGGGTCGATGTACGCACTTCACTGACCCGATTTTATTACCTTTCCCGACGCGTCGGGCATTACTACCATGTCAGATATGACCGACTCTCACCGACCGTAAGATTTCGATGTACGCACTTCACAGACTGTTCCCGATTCTGAGCAGATCGTTTAAATAGCGAGACTACCTATCCCCCAGTCCGATTGGCAAGTGTTTTACATCGTCGTGTAGGGGAGGCATTGGCGATTATAAATCTGAAAACCGTTTTCTGATATCCTAAATAGACCAGAAGTTACCAAACTTTGCATTATTACCATGTTACCATGTTACCTTGTAACCTGTTGCTATGTTACCCTTATATTTCGTTACCCTAAAAAAAATGTGACGAAAGCAACCTAGAGTAGACAGATAATGTAGAAATCAACTTGTCACAAGGTAGATGGAAGATCGAAGTCTTTTGTACTGACGAATCTAACCTAATAAAAAAAAACAAAAAAAACAAAAACATATAGACCTATCACCCGCCCCGGGACCCGGCCGGGCCCGGCACCCGGTCGCTCTCTTTGATCTCAATCGGGGTTAATTTACGAGGTTATAAAAGGAGGAGGTGTGTCTTATAGGTATAAAACATCGAAATGTTATTCCAGACTCTCACCGACCCGATGGTCGGGATGGATCGGGAACAAATGTCGATGTCTTATAGATTTATAGATGTGATTGGAAGAACGATTGTAAAAAGTCGAACGCAAGAAAAACCTTTATTTAAAAAAAAGAGAGGCTTAATTCTTCCACGATAAAACCAGCCTGGTTCGACTTGATCAGTGCCATATTGTGTCGGTCAGTGATCCCAAGTTCTACCATGTCACCAGGACACACACTTCCGAGGCTGATATTTTTTCATGGAGGTGACATGAAATTGGTCAATGATTGCCGGCAAATGTATCCGTGGCAAGAGACGGGTAAAGGGAACCTGGCTAATGACTGGTACTTACTAGGTAACAAGGAAAAGAATTGTAGACATACCACAGACGAAATTATAGCAATACCTAGCTTCCTTAGAATTAAGAATGCAATATCCTCATTGCCTGGAAAGCAATTTGCGCATTATTGGATCGAGTTCCAAACGCCATGTTAAGTAATTGGCAGATGAGCAAGGCGAAGCTCAATCTCCTGCGAGTCATTTATTAATCAGTTCTCTAAGTACAATTTCAGAATGGACTGCAGAATCATCATTAAAAAGGCTTATTGCTTCTGCCTAACACGAAATAACGATTCTCTCTCCTGCTCAAAGAGGATACCACGAAATAGGCATCTCAGTTAACAATAACCGTAGGGATGTCAGCGTTCAGGGAAATCCCTGAAAATCAGGGATCTTTTTTAAACACAAAAATATTGTCTTCACTATTTAAAAGATTCAATAGAACCTTTATATGTGAACCCCATATTATTTCTAGAACCCTGGAAACCTGACTTCCCTGTAAATGTGTGTATTATTACTTCCATGATTTTCAGGGGTTTCCATGACAAGCTACCAATAGGTAGAGCATGGATGATAATCCCTGAAATCCCTGAAACCCATGTACTGTTACCATACAAACCACTTTGAATGCATAGCTCTCACCAGGAACCAACTTCATACTACACTCTCCCATGCACATATTTGGTTTAAAGTCAACTGGAGAAAAAAGGCAGGACTCTGTTTGGAGAGCCCAGACTGTAGCACCAATCCTGCTCACCAGGGGAAACAGCTATTGCTTTTGAAATCCCAGTAAGCTTGTTTGTTATATTGGGCGAGGAAGGGGAGTTAGCTCCAGCAAATCACTTAAGGGATACTTTCCGGGGGCTGCTGACATCCCTGACGCTTTCATAGTCCTTCCATGCTTTCAGGCTTGAAATATGATCTGTCAAAGTGAAGTACATTTTAATATCACAATCCTCATTATTTCCTGGTAGTTTTAGAAGTCGCCTTTAGAACGAACAGCGTTTGGCATCAGTAGATTAGTTATCCCTAGAGAACAATATAAAATTGATATTTTCTGGTCTAATTATGATATCGATCGACCGTTGTTAATACTAGGTACCTTAAACATTGTCAAAGGCTTCTGTATTTGTAACTATGTTGATACCCTTCTATTGTCCTTTTACACAGAAGACCTGTCAAATAAAAAAGATGACTTCTTTTATATAGTGTACCATTTATACAATACCTTTCATATTTTAACAGAAAATACTGATTTATTATTCATCATATGCAAACTCCCCATTGAAAATGTATTGAGACTCAGTAAACCACGACCCATTATACAAAACCTGTCAGATATCAGTATTGCAAGATTGGAAGGGAGGGAGGGGGGGGGGGGGGGTCAAAAATTTCAGAATATCTGTGTGGTTTTTTTTTCTCCATTTTGCTTACAGTTCTAACCGAAGTCAGATCTTCCACAACTTAGATCTTTTACACTTTATGGATAGCCCCTAACTGATTTATTATAATCTAAAAACATTTCCAAATTTTTGACATCCCTCCCATTCTGATGATGCCTTCATCACCAGTCAATCCTCTCACCTAGTCTTCTCTGCCCTACGGCTCTATGCCTCCCTGCGTTATTTGAAGTCATCCCTCACAGCTCCAGCGTTGATTAACTGGAGAGACTATGAGGAGGTGATGATAGTGGTGACGTGGATTCTCTGTAGTGTCACTCTGACAGACCGCCCTGCATCCAATATCCGGCCGACTATTGAGAACAGGGGCTGCTCCCACCAGACCTGGTTAGACCCTTGGCTGGGTTATTATTCTCCTCATAAAGGATGCATGCCGATCTATCAATTAGAGGGCACGCTCTCATAAGCGTACATCTTATGTCGGGTGGCTCTGACAGACGGGTATTGTATCTTAAAGTAGTAGGAACCGCAAGTGGCTCATGTGAGCCTGCCTGCGATGATCTTGTAGCTCTTCTCCTTCACCCCCAGCTGTGGTAGATTTACAGCTATATCAAAGGCCAATTCTTCTCATACCATGTCTATGTGGTTGGTGTGCAGCCACCTTTCTCCTTCATCCCCAGCAGTGGTAGATTTATTGCTATATCAAATGCCAATCCTTCTCATACCATGTCAATGTGGTGTGGTGTGCAGTCACCTTTCTCCTTCATCCCCAGCAGTGTTAGATTTACTGTTATATCAAAGGCCAATCCTTCACATACCATATCTATGTGGCGTGGGAAGTAAAAGAACTCTCACCTTGCTAAATTTGTATGGGTGAGATCTTTACCTGAATTTATCTCATAGATTTGGTCAAACCCAAATTATGTCTAGTAGAACATATTGGACATTCAACAATCCAAACAAACAAACAAGCATACACTCGTTCACACTGTGTGACTGGAAGGCTTGCATCTAGCGTTACCTAGCTTGAGACTCAATGTTCCAAATTGTTTTTAATTTCCGACCTTTTTCCCAGCCCCGACTGTAATCCCTAGTTAGTTACCTGGTGTAATATTACTTTAGATATGTATGAATTCCAATAGAGTAAAAGCCTAGTTAATTTGACATCCGGACCAATAGACCTCGCACTATGCGCGGGCACTAGGTGGGTGGTCCTAGAAGACATCCCATCACTAGGTTCTCGCCACTTTAATTGACCTACCGCCCAAAGGCCTCTAACCACGCCCCGACCGTTTTATGACCCTGTCGCCACGCGGGTCCCCCAAGCATGCCGCACGGCTGGGGTAGCTCAACACTGATAGACAGTGTAGAACAGGGAAATCACTGTCTTATCCTATCAGTCTGACTGGATTTCAAGGATTTTTTTAAGGGATATCTCATTGACATCCCTACACTGAGAAACACACTTCTGTCAACATGTTACTCATAAGAGAAATATTTATGTTTGATTGATTTAGCAGAAATTTCAAGGAAAACCTTGATCTGTATGCTCAGAGAAGCCAGATGTCCCTATATTTGTGTGTAGGGTTGACTGTCTATATGTATGTGTGTATGATTGTGACTTGCATATGTGTATCTCTGCCTATGTGTGTAATCTAGTGTATGAGTGTCTCTGTCCATGTGTCTGTAGCAATGTATGTGTGTATGACTTAGTGTATGAGTGTCTCTGTCCATATGTCTGTGTGTATGACTTAGTGTAGGAGTGTCTTTGGCCATATGACTTAGTGTGCTAAAGTTAGTGTCTTTCTATATATCTGTGTGTATCACTGTTGGTGGGAGTGTATCTCTATCTATATATCTGTGTGTATGATTTAGTGTACTGGTGTCTATAAGTCTTTGTGTTTTACACTAGTTGGGACTGTCTCTATCTCTATGTCTGTGTACAAGACTCTATATATGTATGTGTGTACCGGTATCTCTGTGTATGACTGAGTAGGAGTGTCACTGGTTATTTCTATATGTCTGTGAATGTCTCTGTCTGTGTGTATGACTGTGTGTGTATGAGGGGTGCTTGTCTATATTTCTGTGTACATCTCTGTGTGTATATGACTGGATGCAGGAGTACATGTATTTCTGTTTGTATATGTCTTTGTTTGTAGAGTTCTTTATCATATTTAAACTCTGGAAATGGTTAATAGGTATGCCTGAGGGCCCTGTAATGGTAGTGAAAGGTATTCTGAAACCATTTGTGGGTTATTCATTGCCATTTTGTCACAGTTAGTAACATTGTGTACCCCCATTGCCCACCATTCTCTATGTGCGAGTAGCTCCCAAGACACAAAGTTTGGGGTCACTCTGGGGGTAGACTGAAACTCACACCACATGCAGGCGACCTGTTGACACAGATCTGGGCGCTGATAGATCGGCCGCACCCGTCACTCAACAGCCGGCGGTAGGTCAATTACCAGTATGATATGATTGAATATGGCCGCGCACAGAAATGAGATCCCAAGAACTATATTAGATGTATCCCAGACACTAATTTTTGAGACATTATGTCTGAACTGGAATGTGTGTTTTGGGGCGAGTTTTTTACGGGAGCAATATAGATGGCCAAAGTTCCGTGAGACGAGGCAATTTGGCCTGGCATGGATTCCATATACATGTTTTTTTATTATGGGGCCGGTGAGTCAGCACGATATTATATAGAGACATGGTTAGTGTGACTGAATGGAATCTGTTCCGAGTTATTTTTCGGGAATAGTCATCGAGTTCGAAGAACGAGGTGAATATTTCCGACCAAAACAACAAGGAACGGATATAATTCACACACACTCTCTATGTCTCCTTATTATCATATACCTCAAAATCATTAAAAAAAACCCGCCATTCTACAACTTTTCATTGTCTCATTAAGTCACGTGGTACGGAGGTATACATGTATGGAACAGACTTTCCCACATAGGTATAGAATAATACGCTCTCTCACTGCACCCAAAATTATTTATTTATTGGTTTTTGAGTACATATGAGTGCTAATACATACACAATATTACCATGGTTTTGATCTTAGTGGCCATATTCTCTGCGTAGTTGACACGAAGTAAAAGTATTTCGTATTGCGACCTGTAGGCTCCATAGTTTTAGTATTTTTGAATTTTCTCGTAATTTGATTGATTCGGGTAGACTTCGTTAGATATTCCCTGCCTAAATTACACTATTAAGTGAACCGCCCTTCATCACATACCACTTGACCGGAGGGTGGTCTACCTAGTGCGGTTCTACTGTATAAAACAAGGTGCAAAGTACTAGGAATCGGCCCTCCATCTTAGCCACACTGTAGCGCATATGTCCGCCAAGTAGTATATATGATTGTCGGTTTACTTCAGGCGCATATTGTAAGTAGTGGATGAAATGCGGCATTGGATAGGGCGAATTCAGTGGATAATTGATTTAAAAAAATTTTTTTTTATTAATCCTGGAAAATTACATGTTGGCCTATCTTCCATCCGTTCCACCAGTTTTTAAATCCTAAGAAACGCCTATGCCCAACTAGTGGGCGTACAAATGCGGCATGATAAGAGATTTCCACTTTTCCAAGGAAATCCACTCATTTCAGTATATATACAATCATTTTTCCTTGTGTAAAAACCATGATGATATAACATAAACCTCATTTACGCCAATGGAACAGTTTGTTGATTCTCCCCCACAGACTCTCAGCCCAATGTCATGACTGCCACTGGTCCATTTTCCACGTTTTCTCGGTCTCCCTGAGAACAAATATTGCCATTTTTTTCTGATCCCAACTGACACCCCTGGCATATAGCTATCCAGTTAATAGGCGGCCTTTCGTCCCTCGATACCAAAACTAAAATACAGCTGGCAGAGGCACTTATTAAAGGATTATAATAAGATATTCAGGATAGCGATTTGACGAATGCTCATCAGTTTAGATTGTGCAGTAATCATATAGAACGACATGGCCATGCTGTACAAGCTACAGAATGAGATGATAATTTACTGTTTGTATGGAACGAGGCGTTTGCACCGAGTTCTGTATCACCGTAAATTGGCCTAACAAATAATGTTTTAGTGGATGCGCACGGAACAGTGTTGTATATTTTGCCATATGGAACAGTGTGCCGTACGTTATATTTTTTACCATAGGCTTAACGTTAGGAACTCATACTCCACTCCCAATACTCAATGGCTAAATGGGTAATTTATTCTATGAATTAACAATGTTATACAAGGTGAGATAAAATCAAAAACCCACTCGATAAAATTAACTTGGTCCACACTCCACCTTGTTTGACCGCTAGATAATTCACTCAGCTTCGCTTCGCGAATTACTCCCCGGTCAAACTCGGCATAGTAGGACCAAGTTATTTCCATCTCATGAGTTTCCTTCTAATTACTGTATATGGCGAAACAGTGCGTAGTTTCAGTAGATGCAGCATGGGTATATAATACTTAGTAGAAACCGAACGAGAGTTAGACTTGACAATGTTTATGTCCCGATGGGCAGGTTGTGTATTACTACACGAGGCGTAGCCGAGTGTAGTGAGGAACAGACCTGACCAGAGTGGCAAAGACACTGACAAGTCTAACTCGAGTTCCGTTTCGTATTTATCCTACCCCATCTCTGCTTTTGTATTACTAAAAGATAAATATTGACTCAACGACCAACAGAACTTTTTTCATAGTAGCTGACATCCTGCTCTCTGATTGGTCAATAATGTTATTACTCTAGTAGCATAAAAAACACTTTATGTCACGGCCTGCCACATAAAATTTGCCTATGTTAAGTCAATGGCGGTTTTTTATTAGGGGTAGGATAAAATTACTTACAGCTTCATGATGGATGATGGTGGAGGAGGCAATCACTCTGTGCCCTCTACACCGTAGACAAGAGAGGTGGGCCTGTGGGGCTGGATAAACCCATTTCCAGTGTTTTATCCTCCGGTAGAGCCGTGAAAGTTGATCCGTTCTTCCCCGGGACTCGTTGCCTCTTGTGGCTAGCTACCAAGATGCATCTATCATTGGGAAGCGGGTCCAATGCACACCGTAATAGTCTGCTAGTAATACGAACCACTGAATAAAAACAAAAGAAACATGAACATATAGAGGGAGGAACCGAAATAGTACTGGATTGTAAACATGTTTCTGTGACATCGCATTTACTTTCAGGTCTTTTTTTCCAATCTATTGTATAGTGTTTTTTTTATGAGTAATGGTAAACCTTTTATTATTGTTATTATAAAACGATGGCCATATCTCCAACGCATACCGCCCGCTCCTACCCATGTGTTTCTGGCCTTACGTCACAGCGTTACGTATGGGTTTATGATCACATGACTAGGTAATATTTCGCCAAATTTAGGTATATATTAATACTAAAAACTGGCTTACTGTCTTTGTACATTTAAATTCTTGGTAGACTTGTTGATCAGATGTATCCCTCTTCCTTTGGCATCGCGGTATATCTAAACAATTATTTTGCCGCGTATCTTTGAAGCATGGAGACAGTAAGCCAGTTCCCATATAGTACGACTTGATATAGTGCTTATATCTGATTTGTTCATTGTAACGGAAGCAAATTTCCTCTGCTTTTTATCCTTTACCATCAACCTCATTAGCATGTCTCCGCTTGGAGATTGTCGGCGTAGTTCCTTACATTTCCGCTAGGGGTGGAGTAATCATGTCTTGCACGGCCACGATGAATTACAACATAGGACACTTCCCGTATGTTGTCTGGTTATCTAACCACATATCAAGGACACAGTCATCTGGGTAGAAAGTAAATGGTTCATCTGTCACTGTGCGGCGAAGTTCATCTTGGCAAAATGAATCCACTGAAAGGGCACCTTCACAGAAAAATGCTACTGGAGAAAGGGACTCCAGCCGATTCGTTTGAGAATATAAATCTCATTCTTTCTCAGATATTTTAAATGCACAGTGTTAATATAGTCTCATTTTGATTCTTTTTATTAAAATAATTTTGAATTTATCGGAAATGTTCTGCCTATGTAGTAGTAATATATGATTAAGAAAAGAAGTAATTTTGAATTTATCGGATGCGACCTTCCTAAGTGGTAGTGATATAATGAACACAATGATTTTTGAGTTTATCGGAAGAGACTTGCCCATGTAGCATTGATATATGATAAAGAACTGGATTGAATCTGAATTTATCGGAAGTGACCTGCACAAGTATTACCGGTATATAATAAAGAAAAGGGTTGAATTTGAATCTATCGGAAGTGGCCTGCATATGTAGTATCGATATATGATAAAGAAAAGGATTGAATTTGAATTTATCGGATATGACCTTCCTATATGGTAGTGATATATAATTAACACAAGAATTAATTCTGATTATATCGGAAGAGACCTGAGATAATATTGAGAAATTACAAAGGGTAACTGCTCTAGAACAACAAGCCTTTGGTCATCTTGATGCTGGTGTCCTCTGGCAATGAGTATCTTTTACGATGTATGAGCATATGGAACAAAGAGGCATGTAATGTGTTAGCTTGATGTAAGACCTGACACAAGAACCCCACAGATTATCGTAATTAGTAAAAGGGATTAAAAAAAAGCCATCCATTCCCTGCCTCGTGCATGACGTGAGGTGGTAATTCATACCTTGTTGTTTATAGCTGTGGCCTTCAGTATCAGACTCATTATCACACTAATTATTACATACCTTTGGCCGAACGTCTATGATATACTTAAACCGCTATTAGGGGTACAGTATAAATAATGTTTGGGCGCACTGCGCCTGTAGTAAATATTCGGGCGCACTGTGACCATCGGGTCAATTGGTAAATATAATAAGTTTATAAAATGGCCGTTTTTTATATTTAGGTATGTAACAATAAGAAAACGTAGTGACTGAGCCCGTAGGGATGCCATTCTCGGCCTTTTGATGCCATGAATATGTCCCTCTGCCTGCGGCGTTGGGACGTATTTATGGCATCAAAAGACCTCGAACGGCCATCTCTTCAGGCTCAGTAACCACGTTTTCTCTTATTACTGTCCAGGGAGAACAAAGCATTGTATTTAACCATATCACATCCTTCTTTCATCGTTACAAGTCTTTTGTATTTAACGAATGAAGCCACCTCGCACAACATGTCTTAGCTTTGGGGATTATGAGTTGGTCAGTAGTTAAAGCACTGGAGTAATCCCAAAGTTGTGGGTTCGAGTCCTACTGCAGTCACTACTGGGGTGGACAGCAATGATCTATCTGTTCAAGCTCTTGGTCACCTTGCCTTCGCTGGATTTGCTTACCTGCAAGCATAACTAAAGCAGGGAAAATAACTGATACTAGCATGGTAAATTGAGTTGTTCTCTGCCGCAGACTGAACTCACCAATGATGGTAAAAAACAAAAAAGTGAACAATCTACGAACTCATACATACTACGCAAAATCTGGTGATAACATCAACCATATCATTGACTTACATTTTTATGGGTGGATATATTTTCCACATCTAGTATCTAAATGGATACCACGGACTTTATAGGATATAAGATAACTTCTGCAAGCAAAGACTTGATGTAAAAATTGTATTATCAACCAGCCCTTCATCTACGAAGGGGCCCTTGTTGGCTACTGCTCTAACAACATGTACTGTACAAATGTTTTTGTTGCTGTGGAGGTAAGTAAAACCGGTGCTTACACTGATGCCTCCACAGGGTACATAAAGCAACAACAACAAAAACAAAAAAAACCGGGGTGAGGAGTGAGCTCAGGGGTAAAGAGCACTGGACTTGTAATACCAAGATTGTCAGACTTTGTTGGTTTGAGTCCCACTGCAGCTACTTTTCCACTTCACCCCCAGCAGTGGTAGATATACTGCTATATCAAAGACCAATCCTTCTCATACCATGTCTATGTGGTGTGGGAACTAAAAGGACTCTCACCTCGGTAAATAACAGGGGTAGAATTTCTCCCTAAATTCGTCACATACATTCGATCAAACCCAAAGTAAGTCTAATAGAACATATTGGACGTCAAACTAGCCAAAGAAAGAAACAAATCCTAAATAACCCACCCTTGGCTCTTGAGCGATTCATGAATGACGATTGACTGACAACTGAGTCGCCAATGACCCATTCGAAACTTATAAGCCACTCATTACCAACTAAATCAGATCCATAAACGACCCTTAAGCGACTCACCAACGACTAACGAACGACTCACAACCGACTCACGAGCAACTAGCCTTCCGCTCGGCCGCTCTCGGAACCCTTCGGAACCGCTCGGAACAGCTCGCTTGGCATGCCGGGAAGTGCGACCACTGTCTCCGCTCCCACAACCAGCAGGCCGATTTAATGTGCTTCCATTAGGACTGTAACCCTTTGTTTGTTCATCAATCTTCATATTCAGCGGAACAGTGTGAAAATATTACTAGATATGAGATTTCCAGTATTATTTACAGATGTGGGAGTCCCTTTAGTTCCCACACCACATATTACATGCTAACTTCAGGAGGAGTTAGACCTGAATATTTCAAAGCTACTGTGTTGTTTTAATAAGTATCTTTGAGCAGTAGAGATTTGGATGGCATCCTTCAGGCTTTCATGGGATAAAGTGTTTAGCGGAGACATTGTTTGTAACCAGACCGGAGCACAGTGTATTTAAGTCACGGCTTCAAGGGCGCAGCATGGCGTAGTGTTATCGTGTACATTAGCTCAGTGGTTCAGAGAACTGGACTGTAACCACAAGGTTATGGGGTTGAGTCCCACTGCAGCCACCTTTCTCTTTCGTCCTCAACAGTGGTAGGTTTACTGCTATATCAAAGGCCTGTCCTTCTCATACTATGTCTACAATGTGGTGTACAGCCACCATTCTATGTCATCCACAGTTGTGGGATTTTTGCCACTTTATCAAAGGCCAGTCCTTCTCATACTATTTATATGAGGTATGGTGTGCGGCCAACTTTCTCCTTCATCCCTAGCAGTGGTAGAATTACTGTTATATCAAAGGCCAGTCCTTCTCATACTATGTCTATGTGGTGTGGTGTACAACCACCTCTATACTTCATCCCCAGCAGTGGGAGATTTAACACAATATCAAAGGTCAATTGTTCTCAAACCATGTCTATGTAGTGTGGAAAGTAAAAGGACTCGCATTCATCAAACTTGTGGAGAACGACAACTTTGACCAAAAGCTGTTGGTCTATTTTCTAGATCACCATCCTTGTATGTTAAATCAAACAAACAATAACATTCAAAGTAGACGTCTAAGTAGGAAATTATCTTTTTCAAGGATGTCTGTTGTTCTCTCATTTCCGGCTTTCTGATTGCATTTATTTGTATTGAAGAATCGGGATGGAAATAAACATGATATAGGGATTTACATTATATTTTCTTCAGAACTCACCGGTATCTCTGCTTTTCATTGTAATAAAGGAGTTCGAATACCTTTAGATATCTTTAGTCATCTTTTCAATGAAGTCAGAAACGTCTTTTTTTCAATGACCACTGCTGTTCTTATTTTCTTATAAGGCAAAAGCAAATCTTCAGGTTAGCCATCCATTAAATACGTACACCTTGAGGGGGGACAGAGGGGCGGGGGGGTTAAAAATTGTTGGAAATTCTACGTATGGTCCTGCTTTGTTCTATTGTGTACAAGAATTGGAGGGAGGTGGAGAAATTCTGCGTACGTACTTTATGGATGCCCCCCATATATAATAATTGCGGCCATGGAATACCGCCCATTTAGGCGAATTGTTGACAATAAAAAAGAAATAAAAAAAGGTTCACTTTTGGAATCGCACACTCATTCATCATCAATAATAAGGTTTGTTCCTAATTCCTCTATCTATGTAATTTTCCTTCGCCGTCGCACTTATGCCCGAGCAGCGTAAATTTTCTTTTTCCCGTTTATTGTTATTGTTCCTGGTTTATGGCAACTGCATCACGGTATGACTCTGAGATGCGCCTTGAGGCAGCATCCCGTCCTCGTCACACGAGTGGCAGACGACATCACGTCGTCCTTAAAGGGTTTTCCCGCGCATGGCTTTAAGACCGTCTTCTGGACACTGGGCGCGGCGGGCGGCGTACTCAGCGGTTAGCCCGGCTAATGGGCTTCCCGGGAGGCTGTTACACGTCGGGCGCTTAGCGGGGGCGATGTCCACCTCCCAAAACGCCCGCCCGCCGCCCGACACCGCCGCCCGATACCGCCCGCTGCCCACTGGCTGTCCACCCGCTGCCACCCATCCACAACAACCACCTGCAATACCTGCATCGCCTGCAATACCTGCACCGCCTGCAATACCCGTCTGCAATACCCCCCACAATACCAACCTGCATTACCTGGCCGCAATACCCTGCCTGCAATACCTGCTCCACCTGCAATACCCACTGTCACCTGCCGCCTGCCCCGCCCGTAACACCTACCGACAATACCCATCCGAAATACCCTGCCCTGCCTACAATACCCGCCCTGGTTGCAACGCCCGCCTGCAATACCTGGCTTGCCCACAATTCTCGCCTGCAATACCTACCTGTCCACAATACCCCCCACCCACAATACCGACCTGCAATACTTGCCTGCAATACCCACCTGCCAGCAATACCTGCAATACTTTCCCACAATACCCACACGCAATACCCAGCCCACCCACAATACCTGCCTGCAATATCCATCCGCAATACCCCAACCGCAATACCTGCCCACAATACCCTACCTGCAATACCTGCCCTGCCTGCAATATCCCAGCCCACAATAACCCACCCTCAATACTCACCCTCAATATCCTGCCTGCCTGTAATACCTGCCCTGCCTGCAATCCCCTTATGCAATACCAACCCGTAATAACCACCCACCATACCTACCTGCCATACCCACCTGCAATACCTACCCACAATACCTGCCCCGCCTGCAATACCCACCCACAATACACACCCCCAATACCCACTGCCGCCTGCCACTCTCCGTCTGTCATACTCACCCACAATACCCACCTGTAATGCCCACCCGCTATACCCTACCGCTTGCTATACATTACACACCCGCAATACCCACCCACAATACTCGCCTGCCATACTCCACCTGCCCGCACTACCCGCAATACCTGCTGCCTGCTACTGCCCGCAGCCGCCCACCTGCCGGGCACTACGCCCCGAGCGCCCTCCGCAGCCCGGCCCGCCCTTGCCCCGCCCCACCTTGCCCCGCCCCGCCCCGCCCCGCCCTTGCCCGCCCGGCCCCGCCCCACCCCGCCCCGCCCCGCCCCGCCCCGCCCCGCCCCGCCCCGCCCCGCCCCGCCCCACCCAGCCCAGCACAGCCCAGCCCAGCCCAACCCGCCCTTGCCCTGCCCACCACACCTACCTCCCCTACATAACGCCCCGGCCGCCGCCCACCCTCCCACTCCCCCTCCCCCCCCCCCCCCCGCCCCGGCCCGACCTTGCCCACTGGACCCCTCTCCAGCCGGTCTTATTAGGATTCCTGGATCTCTCAGATCCATGGCTACCTCACTGCTCGTACGGCACCTGTGATTGACCTCTGGAGCTACGTGAGGTAATACAGCGGCTACATGATATCCGGGAATGTGGGGGGCCCTACGTTTACACGCCCGAGGATGTTTCCGACTCGTGTAATGAAATAGCGGGCCCGTCCCCATGACGCCCAGCACTAATTACCCTGACAAGGGACACATGCTACTCTGCCTTTGATTCAAGGCATCATTAATGCCACGCAAAAAGAAACAAATATTTCTCATCATGGGTGGGCGATTTAAAAAATTTATGCTGGATCAAAAATGGCTCATGAAGTGTCATAGAATTGGCTTCAGACATACCTATTCAGGTCATATCATACACTGTCACTCTGAATTCCTAATATCTCACACATTTTACTGTTGAATACATTCCTGACATCAGAAGCTTTAATTTGATATTAAGTATACATACCTTTCATAATTTCTATCAAGGTTCATCTTAAAAACGCGTGGTAATACACGGGCGTTAGTGAGTGTATTCCGAAGTCAAATTTGACTGGTTTACAGAACCGCCTGTCCACGATATCATTGGGGTCTCTTTTTCAATTCATTATCCATCACATTATCCATTATCTTCTCGAAAAAATATTAACCTAGGATTGCCATATTATAGAGTATATTATAAGGAATACTTATATATGCTCTCCAGCACAAAGGTACTACTTTCCCGTAATCAATGCCAATATTTGGTAAGATTTGATTAGTTTTGGGTATATGATAAATATATAACGACCTACCATGCTTGTACATGCTACAAAACTCGATGGGCATTGATGTTATTTACAGAACTCGGCCTGGGCCCTCATTCCGTAAAAACAACAACTCCCCATCTCGTTTTGTAGCATGTACAGGGTGGTCAGGTCGTTCTATATACTTACATACTTCTCTGGTGTTCTTCATATTTATCTGGTTATGTTTTTGGCTAGCTTGACTGCAGCTTGTCCCTGTGGGTTGATGGCAATCTGTGCGCTGTCGGAAAGATTACATGACAATCGCTCAGTGTGCTGCTCAGCTGTGAGTTGAGATCTTTTGTCAGCTTGCAGCTGCTCAATCCCTCTGTATAGGGCACATGGCTATTGTGTTATGGAGCCGGCCATCTTGCCCCCGAAAACACAAGGCAGCGGGTCCAGTTAACAATTGATTTTATCCAAAAAACTAATTTTCTTTTGCTAAGGGTATTAGCCTCGTCTCATGATTAACAATAGATTGTGACTGCAGAAAATAGTGGTTGTCCCCGACTACAGTAGCACTATCTTTCAATTTCCTGGCCGATGATGGCAGAACTAGCAGTCATTCTGTGCCCTATAGCATAGAAGGCAGCTTTCCACTTTTACATGGAAATACACATTTTCAGTTTGTATAATTCATTTTCTTTGTGTAAAACAGAGATGATATTAATTGAGCCTCATTCACACCCATGGTGGGGAGTTAGCTCAGTCCTTAAGGCACCGAATTTGTAAACCCAAGGTTGTAGGACTTTGTGGGTTCGAGCCCCACCCCAGCAGTGGTACATTTATTGCTATATCAAAGACCAATCCTTCTCATAACATGTCCATGTGGTGTGGGAAGTAAAAGAACTCTCACCTTGGTAAATGTGTAGGGGTGAGATTTCTACCCGAATTCATCACATAGATTCGATCACCATCCTGTGATGTAAAAGAACCTTGAGAAAATCTGGTAAGGACCTATAATGGTTGACTGGACGTTAAATCAAACCAAACAAACAAACAAACAATCCTCACAGATCCTCATGCCCACACCTTGTGTGTTTTACGCGCTTTCTCTCTCAGAGGCAGTACATTCCACATGAACAATCTGTCCACTTTTTCTTCTTGGAACTGTCATTCCTGAAGTATAGGGAAGGGGTTGAATGTTTGCAGTTCACTACAGCCACTTTCCTCCTCCCCCGCCCCCCCCCCCCAGCAATGGTAGGTTTACTGCTATATCAAAGGCCAGTCCTTCTCATACGATATAAATGTGGTGTGGGAAGTAAAAGAATTCTCACCTCGGTAGATGTGTAGGGCTGTGATTTCTACCTAAGTTCATCTCATAGATTTGGTCAAACCCAAGGCAAGTCCAATAGAATATATTGGACGTTAAACTACCCAAACAAACAAATAAACAAACAAGTTCACCTTATCTATGATATCAATATTTCACAACCCTGTCCACACTCTCCTAGCATATTCTGTACAGGGGATGAACAGAGCAATACTGGGCTTCTGCAGGGAGAGTGCACCGCCCTCATTGGTGGCAATCAAACTGTGCGGTTCATTTGACACATGATTCTGGTATTGTTAAAACATTTTAGAGCTTCCGACAGTCTGAAGCGAACATCTGTTCGGAGATCGCCTGTAGAATGAAGCCACTAGACTTCTCCAAACCGGGGAGTGATTAAAATGTCTGGAGATTATATCATGCAGGGCCCTCCGCTCTAAGGTCTTCATTGCCGATAAGATATCTATGTTCTGATATTCTCTGATCTAGTACTAGCCCGAGAAGTTCATCAGTTCGGTGACATTCCCTTCGATGTTTGCACTTCAAGGACTTGAATTGATTTTATTGCCTCACTAATGACTATTGGTCATTACTCACATATAATATATGACCAACGCTGTCTGCAGAGTGGTCAGGCATCTTTTAATGATGGCGGCTGAAACGTTACTAGCATAGTGGTAATGACTGACTCTGCCTGACCTTAAAACCCTTTAAGGGCGAATGATGCCTCAAGGCATCATCCAGCCCAAAGCGAATGATACCTTGAGGCATCATCCAGGCCAGGGCGAATGATGACTTGAGGCATCATTTCTCAAAAATGTACAAAAAGGTTTGTTTTTTTAAATAATGGAGGAACATCAATGGAATTTACTCAGAATGTATCTATAATATCATAATTAGTATTTCTATTCAAAAGAAATAAGATATTTGAGATTGTGTATCATATCACATGATTAAACAATTGAATTATGGGTTTTAACGACTATGTACCCGTCACTTAGCAGTATAAAGTGCCACCACCACCTGTCCTCCAGGCGGCCACAGGCACCCGTCCTTAAAGGGTTAAGATGTACGCGTCTTCACCAACTCTTTCCGATTCATAAGGGTTAGCATATATATCCATCTCATAGATATATCATCTAAATTGGGACTGAAGTTATTGGACTGCATAATTGTTGATAAAGGGATGCGAGTGTGATCAGGAAGAGTCGGCATGTTGATGTCTTAAACGTATGAGACGTCAACATTTTATGGGCGACTCTCTCATGGACAGGATTCGTTGAGAACAAAATGTTGATGTCTTATGTGCTAGCTAAGAAGGCACTGAGCAGACAATATGGATCTGATACAGTTACATTTACAATTGCAAAAAAGCTGGCAGAGTGCCTGGAATGGCACTAGAAATAATAAACTACGAGAGATAATACCATCTATCAACCAAACTTTCAGACAAGAAAACCTGACAAGATTGGAACAGGTGAAACTGACCTGTCTGCGGACTGGTCACACGATGCCGACACATGGATACCTCTTGAGAGGTGAATTAGCACCTGTGTGCCAACCATGCAACACTCCTTTGAGTGTAAAACATTTCATGCTACATTGTCAGGTAACTAGGAAAAGCAGGGAAACATTCCTGAAAAATGCAACATCAATGCACAGTGTGTTCCCCAACACTGGCAAGAAAGAAATTCTGCCTGCTTTGTTATAATATAAATCGATTCATAGTCATTCTCTCTCGAAATGATGTTATAAATGTATTCTAATGGCTCTCAACACCATCCCAGTTTAAGATGACTAAAAGATGAAGCTCAGGACATGTTTATCAACACATGGAAGGCGTTATACACCTTTCTGAGTTGTGACAGTAAACTACTTTCACCCCCCTTACTTTAACATCTTCAATGGTGAAGAACACCTATTTTTCCACTTGCAATGGTGAAAAACAACCGTACCCTTTCACCTACAGGGAACATTAGCTCTCTGTCCTATATCTTCAGGTTTCCCTGGAGCATTTCTTTTTTAAAATTAATCAATGATATCTTATGACATACTACATCCTTCTGAATCGGAGGCGCCTTGATGTGGTAGTCTTAACAAATAGGAAAATATAACACGTAATATACAGAAACAGGGTTACTGTGGTTGTATGTGATAAATATGCGGTAAAATTGACGATCAGATGAACTGTTGCCGAAGGAAGTAGGTTATCTGATCGTCAATTTTACCAAGTATTTCGCACGTACAGGTACAGTATGCCTCTTATCGGATTATCATATACCTGAAAATATTCATTGTTACCTTCGCTTTTCGACAATTTGTTGGGTTTCGCTGCCGTACATATTCTGTACGCCACATAATATCATGAAACATCACGAAATTTTATATGATTGTTTATATGGCATGAGTTGTGGTATCACGAAGCAGAGCTGAGTGATATCTGTAGCAGAAGACAATGAATGCCATGTAAACAATTATATAAAATTGAGTGATGTTTAGATTTTATCCTACCCTGTCACATGTTTTTAACTTCATATGAAACCAGTGGTATATAAATATTTTATGGCATAACCGTGTCATACAGTCAAACCATGTTAAGTCTATGGAGATTTATATGCGGGGAAGGATAATACCCTGCATGCCACGCACGCTGCGCACGGACATAGATATGACATGGGTAGGAGCAGGCGGTATACGTAGCACATAAGGCCACCGGTATATAGTAATATATCATAACATCAACACACTTCTCTGTCATATCACATTCACCCATTTGTTACCAGGATTTGATCTCTCAAATAGCCATGTTTTTTGTCGTTTCTATTACCGCATTTTGTATCGTAGTTCCTAGATCCTGTGATGGAGGCGTCAGTGTAGCCTGAAAACGGCCTATAACTCATCACCGCTATAATCATCCTTCATTGGGGTTGTGTCCAGACACTGAACAGAACCTAATTGAGCATGCGCGACATTCTGTGAGACATATCAAATCTTCCGCCGGATCCGGAAACACCTGTGCCACCCCCTGGAGGCAGATGGCGGAATTAGATAAATACCAGTGCCTCCTGGGAGTGCCGTGGTGTAGGTGATGTGTTTTAGGATTTCGACATAAAGTATAAATACAGCTGCAGGATTGGGGTGTAGGATTTGTGCAAGTGGGTATATAACCATACGCAATCATAAATACGATATTGTTTGGGGTTTTATAACCGTTTTGTGCTTACATATTTGTACATGGTAATTATAGCCCATAATTCATATCGTGGTTTACAGAGCTGCCTGTCCACAAAACCATCGTTTGTTGTATTTGTTCTCCATCTTCTCAAATAATGTAAACCCAGGAATTGTCATAGTGAGGGCTATATCAAGAGACTATTTCTTGCTTAATAACAGAAAGGGACTATTTTCCCGTATACCACGGCTTTGAATCCGCACACCACAGTTACGATATCTGACAGGTTTTATATAATGGGTCGTGGTCTACCGAGTCCCCATACATTACAACGGTTACAGCAGATACCAAAAGTTGTCCCCCGGTACATGAAAGGTGACATTCTCAGGTGTCACACTTGAACATTTCCAATTTCCTAGCAGATGAAGGGTTAACTAGCAATCACTCTGTGCCCTATAGGCCTAACACCTCCAACATCACGTATCTATGAGATGTGAATGTCAGGAGAAGAAATTAGTCATGGTTGGGTGACTTCTGGGTCAATCCTTCTAGGCCTCTGCCATTCAAGACTGACATTTTTACCTTGTTAATTGCCGGCCCTTATAGAGTTATCAGAGTCAAATGCCAAAGTGTCAGTGCCACAAAAGGAGGACTGAAAGCCTTAAAGGAAATTAGCGTACCTTCCTAATGACCTGTTCACACTGCGCGTTTTGAGGTACATAGGTACCCCCAGTCTCAGACTGGACGTACCTATGTACCTCAAAATGCACAATGTGAACTGCACACTTCCCGCTAACCACTCAAATTTGTCTTCATATTACTATTTGTCATCCCCTCGTAGTTTACAACTGCCTGTTCACAAAACAATGGATTATTGTCTATATGAGTAATAAGTACATATGCAATATGATCAATCCGTCGTTCCACATTTCTGCCTGGGAGTTTATCAAAGAATCACACGACATTGCTCTGAGAAATTCATTCAGAAATCAAGCACTGCTGGACATAGATACGTGAGACATACCGCTGAGATATACCCTATCATATGGTGACCTCTGGGTTCAATCTATTCGTGAAGATGAATTATAAATACAACAAACGATGGTTGTGTGGGTAGGCAGGTCTGTTAACCAATCGAGGTTTAATTCGTATAACTAAGCGTCATACTGCATTTCTGCCTTGGGGTTCATCAAAGAATCACACCACATTTCACCGAGAAATTCTGAGTGACAGGCAGCAGAAAACCCCCCATCCCTCACCTCCACACGTGACAGGTCCTCCATGCAAGCTGACCTGTTCCCTTGCCACCTGATTACCGCTGAAATATACTCTATAATATGGTGAATCCTGGTTTAAAAAAAATTCTGCCAAACAAATACAATCTTCCACACCCCACTAGGAAGGCGGAGTCTAACTGGAACATAAAAGTTTTGTTATACATGAATCCTGGGTTTGATCTACTCGTGAAGATGAATAATAAATACGGAGCCTGACAAATGATGTGGCAAAGCTTGTCCTTCCTCTAATGGAATACTGGAGACTTAGATAATATAGAGAAATTGCATTTTAGTGTCCATTAGGGGGAACTCTATTAGTTGTCCACATGGAGAATTTGGCATTTATCTCCTTTGAATAAGGCGTAAGAAATATTGGTGGTCATATAAGAATGGTTTGAATCCAGAGGGGACTGAATCTGTACTTAGAAAGACTCGACTATCAGACAGAACAGTTTAAAAGAAAATATATATTGAAAAAAGAATAATTTCATTTTAAAGAGCCCATACTTCAGGGGTGCAAGGCCGTGGGTCTGCTGGGGTGGACAGCAATTACCAATCTGTTCACCCTCTTGGTCGCCTTGCCTCCTCGTGGTGCAGACCAGATATGCTTGCACGCAAGCATAAAAAAACCAACCGGGGTGGGGAGTTAGCTCAGTGGTAAAGAGCACTGGACTGGTAATCCCAAGGTTGTTGGACTCTGTTGATTTGAGTCCCACTGCAGCCACTTTTCTCCTTCACCCCCAACAGTGGTAGATTTACTCCAATATCAAAGGCCAGTCCTTCTCACACCATGACTATGTGGTATGGGAAGTAAAAGAAGATTTGGTCAAATCCAAAGTAAGTCTAATTGAACTAATTGGACGTTAAACTAAACAAACAAACAAACTAGCAAACAAACAAAGCAAGGCTGTGGAACTCATTGCCCCTTCAGTGTCAACGAGTGTCGGACATTGATGAGTTTAAGAAACTAGTACCTGAATTCCTGAGATGCAAAAACTGTGTGGAATAGGTTACTGCGCGGTGTCTGTAACATCCCATATCATCTCATCTAAAATTCCAACACATCTATTAATGTACTGTATCAATTATTCAATTCTGAATTACTAAAGTTGAGTTGTGAAGTAGGATTGCCGATGATGTTATATCTATCTACCTTCAGTTGTATCTGAAAATCCTGTGTAAACGAGAGCTACAATAAGGTAAAAAAAAAAAAAGGTTTTGTGGACAGGCAGCTGTGTAAACCACTCCAGGTTGATTTCTTATTACTACACATCATTTCTCATTTCTGACTGGGATTCATCAAAGAATCACGCCACATTGCTCTGAGAACTTCATTCAGAAATCAAGCACTATTGGACATAAATACGTAATAGAACCTGATCACAGCAGTCCCCATCTGAGTGCCCGGCAGCAGAACCCTTCCCCACCCCCCGTCCCCCGCCTCCACACGTGACAAGTCCTCCATGCAAGCTGACCCGCTCCCTGGCCACCTGATTACCGCTGAGGGACATGCCCTGGACAAAAGTGGACTTTGCCAGACATGGGGTTCTGTCATCTCCAGCCTTTAACCACGCGAAGCCCCCACGCGCTACACTAGCGACGCCTCTCGGCCGCAATCTGAGCTTCTGCGCAGCGGCAGCTCTCGCGTGGCGGCGCGAGTTCTTGCCCGGCTGATGGCAGCCCCCACGGCGGTCATAGGCGCGGCCATCTTAGAGTGGGTTAGTATCAGGACATTACAAGTTTACGAAGGCGAGCGGTTTGACTGTCTTTGTCCGTTAAGAAACTGTGTAAGATTATTGACTGGATTGATTATTGATTGGGTATATGCCTCTGATCTAGGCATCGGGATATATCCATATCATATGATTTTAACATAAATGTGAATTTCATGAAAGATTGTTTATGAAATACAACATGTTGTAAATTTGTGGTGTTCTCACAAGTATATTTAAACCCATACATGATAAAAGCATTGCAACACCTGCTCATGCTCAATCCTTTCCGTACTGATATTGCCTGGAAGCATTCCTCTAGTGAGTCTTGAAGATGCATCCAGGCAAATATGGATTGTATTTTATGAGAAATAATGTATTTGTTTCATGATTTTGTTGAAAGTAGATTTTGTTGGTATGTAGAAAGAATATTACTAATTGATTGTGGGTTAACCAAGGAAACCCTGGGAACCATGGTGAAACCTGCTAAGTGAATATATGCATGTATATAGATGATATGATAAGATAAAACGTAGTTAGTGAGCCCGTAGCGATTGCCATTCGAAGTATTTTTCCCATAAAATGCGTCCCGACGCCAGAGACGGAGGGACGTATTTTACGGGGCTAAAGGCTGAGAACTGAATCACTCACTACGTTTTCGTATTAGGATACACCTAAAAACCAAAATGAAATGACAATATATGTACTTGCGAAGTACATGACGAACAAGTGAGCCTGAACATTCGCAACATCTCAGTTAGCCCGAACATTATTTATACTACACCCCTAGCAGCGGGTGATATTTCATAGATGTTTGGCTATAAGGCCTGTTTCCATTGGCCGACGAAAACGGTGTAGTTTGTTCTCCTAATAACCTATTTACATTGGCCATAAAAAAATCCAATACACAGTCAGGAACCCCCGATGGACCTTTAGCACTGCTGACGCAAAATGTAAATAGGCTATTTGATAGGAGAACACAAAATATCTACACCGTTTTTGTCGGCCAATGGAAAGAGGCCCATAGGTGTATAATAACAGCAGATGCGGTACTCACATAGCTTCACCCTAAACACGGCAGGAGTACATATATAGGCTCAGCTAACACACACGAGCAGGAACCTGACAGAATGACACTGAGCCGAATAACAATGCCTCATTCATCATACACCTGACATGTCCCACGGGTAGAGTTCTGAAGCATAGAGAAGGCATCCAAGTAGAATATAGTTGACATATGTGTACACTTCCTAGGTTTTTATATACCTGTGGCTGTAAACTACCGCTAGCTCCTACCCATGTTGTATTCTATAGAGGAAACCTATATGGAAGTTTATGGTCAGAGCTCATATCCCATTGAGTTTGAATCGCTCAGTAATACACAAGGCGAATCCAGTGCCCTATATGAGGGACAATGTTATTGTCACCACTGATTATCTTACCAACTGGATATGGTCCCCTGTATCTATATTTTCTGTAACAGGGTAATTATGTAGAACTAAATGACCATATTGTTCATGCTACGAAACGAGATAATGATTTACAGTTAGTACGGAACGAGGGATTTAACTCTACCCATATATACCCAAAATTAATCAAAATAATTACCTTAATTTGGTTTAACAACTAATGTTTTAGTGGACTCATACAGAAGAGTGTCCCATATTAAGAAAGAAATTGATGAGTATTTGGTCTGTGTCCTTGTTCACCATCGAGTTTGGAGTGCGCAGTAATATGAACGAGGCGATAGCTGAGTGGATATTTTTAAGCACTCCAAACGAGATAGTGAACAGGGGCTCAGACCAAGTACGAATATGTTTCTGATTATATCTTGGAAATATTTATCTCTCTATCACCCGTTGGTACCGTTCGGTATTTTTACGTTATTTGGCGAAACGGTGCGTAGTTACAGTATATATATCAAGGCTATTTGATAAATGGAAGAACGGCTAAATGTCAGGCGAATGTGCTTTTGTGGAATCTTATGTTTTCCTTTCCTGAATAATAAAAAAAGAAAATTTCTTTTGAGGGACAAAAACAACACCAGCTGTAACAGAGTAGTATCTATCCTGTCGTGGCTTAAACAGCCTACCGCAGCCTGTCACACCAAACCTCCGCTCAGCCAATCAAAAGCCTTGTTACAATGCCCCCCCCCCCTCCTTCCCCAGCCAATAAAAAGGTATTGGTTATGTGCATGCATGCACTCAGTGCCTCATTAGTGTGTATTAACGTCATACGAGACTGTGGCGGCTAGAGGCGTGAAATTCCATTGTCGCAATGAAACATGACTGCTTCACGGGAAGCCATGTCAAGTATGCAGGGCGGGCTGAGGCAAATACCACGGGGACTATAGGTTATTCCCTGCAGGGGGTAGAAGGGGGAATGCAGAGGAGGTGATAGCCTTTTGTAATGGGCCTTAACAGGCAGTCGGGGAGTTAGCCTAAGGTCGTGGTTTGAGTCCCACTGCAGCCACCTTTCTCCTTCATTCCAAGTAGTAGACTTAATGGCTTGTTCCACCTGAATGATGTGTGTTGCCGTGTTGTATCGGATATCGATTTTAGTTCTCTTTAGTTATGTATCATTTTTTCATAAGCACTATTGCTTCATATATGTGCCGGTTTTTGCAGCCCGGAGAATACAGCAATATCTTTTTGCTCCGGGTATGTAGATAAACATTCCCTATCTGTTTTCCTATGGACACCTTGCTAGGTGGATATATCTGTGTGCTCTGGGTGTGGTGATACACACTCCCTATGTGTTTTCTATGGCTACTTTACAAGTATTGGGTGGATATATCTGTATGCTCCGGGTATGGTGATGACACACTCCCTATGTGTTTCCTATGGCTACTTTATATTATGTGATATATCTGTATGCTCCGGGTATGGTGATGACACACTCCCTATGTGTTTTCTATGGGCAGCTTGTGCTAGATGGATGATAATACCTGATAACTACACCTCATACATATGCTCTTTAGTTCATATTCTCCCAACCCTAAAGGTTCAATTGCTAGTTCCCGATGCAAAACTGTGCCCACAGCTGAGAAATAAGAAAAAAGAGAGATAGACGCCATTCAGGAGTGCTCCAGGCGTATTGTATCTGATGGATGAAGATATTTTTCAATTGACCAGTTCCATCAAGCTGCAGTGACATGAGTCCTGCATTATCTCTGCGTGACTCCAAGCTAAGTAAAAACGCACCTGGATTTAGAATTTAAAGACCGTCAAGATATTGCACGTTAATAATCTACTCTACTTCAGATTTAGAGCTTATTCATGTACTTCATAAATTTCTGATTTCTACGCATATTAAACGTTCACTTATCAGTCATAAACAGGATTTATTTCCAATACTTGTCCATTACCTCAGCTCAGACTCTGTAAGGTAACATAAAGTTGTTTTTTTTATATTTACAGATTATGGTTCTGGTTGTCTACCGATAAATCATAGGGACCGTCTTTGTGCCCATAATACACAATTGTTAAGATGACTGTGTTCAGTCATGATAACAGTTTTCCACCTTTCTAAGGGAATCCCTGTTTGCATTTCCATTTTATAAAACCATTTTCCTTGTATAAAACAAAGATTCCCTCGTCTCTTTTGCGCCAATAAAACAGTGGCTTGAACCTCCCCACACACCCTCAGCCCTATTTCATGGGCAATATTGATGTGTTTTCCATGTTTTCTTAGTCTTTCTTAGGCGGTAAATTCCATATGAAAATATTTCCATATTTCTGGGACCCCACCTGACATACTTATCTGTATAACACTGGTTATTGTTTTTCTGACCCACCTAATATGTAGTTTCCATACTAAGCCTATGGAGCCTAGAGATCGCTACTGAGTAGATTCCAGAAAGCTATATTTTCCAAGGAGAAAACGGCTTCTTCGGCCACCTGACGGGCATTATATGAACTATCTATATAAACAATGCACGGCGCTTGCGTCATATTTCTAATTATTTACACAATTTTTTTCCTAGTAATTAGGGGGCCATCCATAAAGTATGTACGCACTGAGGGCGGGTAGGGGGTCCAAAATTTTGGAAATTTTGCGTATGCTCCCTCTTTGTTCTATTGCCTACAAGATTGGGAGAGGGGGTTGGGGTCCAAAATTTCAGAAATTCTGCGTACGTACTTTATGGATGGCCCCCAGTAGAAAGGTGAGCAATAAATACATTACCATGATTTCGATCTGTGTGAGCGTATTCTCCTTTTGGTTGACACTACGCAATACTCCTTGCTATCGATCGGAGCATTACTATACGTTAACTTAGCGGAGAATACGCCCACACAGATCCAAACCATGGCAATATTGTGTATATATTCGGAGTATTATATTGGTGGAATGAAGAGTCCTGGCCACGCATTTGTCTCACCTTTCTTCTTTCCTACATTTCCTGGCATCTTTTCCGCAAAAGAACCTCAAGTTTGTAACCACCATACGAAACTAGTGTATCAAATACTAATTGACATAAGTCTCCAATATTATACTGGCTGACAGAAACAGTAAGAAAGAAATTAATGAGTTTTTGGTCTGTGTCCCCGTTCGCCATCGAGTTTCGAGCGCGCCGTAATATGAACGAGGCAATATCCAACTGAATATTCCGAGGTGCTCCAAATGAGATGGCGAACGGGGACTCAGACCAAATACAAATTTGTTTCTGGTTTTATTTTAACCTGGGATGTTTCTGCCTTTATTTTAACGTCCATTGAGTATGAGTTACCGTACTGACAAGCCTGTTGAGTATTGAGTTCCTAATTTCTATCTAACCACTGGTATCTTTTCGGCATAGACTTACATTATGAAGTCGTATCCAACGCCTATGGAGTATTTAGGAAAAATATCCAATGGGGCATTATGCCAAAAATGTTACCCTATTAGTCAATATGAAGGGTCAGATAAATTCAGAAACCTATTCAAGTTAAGGGTCAGAGCTCGGTCCCATCTCATTTGAATCGCCATGTAATTCACGCGGCTTCGCCTTGTGAATTATTACGCGACTCAAACTCGATGGGATCGGAGCCCTGACCCTAAACATGAATAGGTTTTCTCTATATAAACCTATGGACGTTTATATGAGGCTAAGATAACGGGAACACAGTATCAGATAGAACAGCACTGGATAACAGTATCAAACGTAGGTTTCTTTTTTCTCTCCATATTGTTCGAGATGCCGGAAGTTCCGCCATGTTTGAAGAGCTTTCAGCTGTCCACCATTTTGTTGCCCGCTTGCCACGCCCTCTATGGACCAATAAATGCGCTCCGGGGAGATAGATAATCCGGCGTCTGTCCGTGACATGTGATTGGACGACGCCGACTGGGGACGCAGGGGAAACGCTGAGGGAACGCTAGAGCGGATCGGCAGAGTAGTGATGGCGGGAAAACTGTCTGTGCCACTCACCCAATTAGTAAAATGTGCAAGGATGAAATAAGTTATGACCTTAGTTCTCATATAATCACCAAATAGAAATTATATTCACTAATAAATAAGAAAGAATTGCATCGAGGTCCATAACCAACGAAAATAGGCTGTTCGTTATGGTTGCGGAGTAATATCACGAGGCAAAGCCGAACGAGAGCTTCCAAAACCAAAATGAATGGCGTATTTTCAGTAGCGATGGATCGAGTGCGGTTCAAATTTTGTTTATTATTATCATCATTATTACTATCATCATCTTAATAATTATTATTATCATTATAATTTTATTTATTTTCTTTCGTTATTTTGCTACATTTATTTCACTGAACCTCGAATGATTTACACATGCCCACAAAACCATCGTTTGTTGCATTTATTTTTCATCTTCTCGAATAAACGAAACAGGAAAATTGCCACATTAAAGAATATAACGATAGGGACAATTTCTTTGCTCTATGGCACAAAGGGACTACTTTCCTGTATACCATGGCTTTGAGGCCATATACCACAGATTTGGATCCGTATACCACAGTTATGGTTTTATATATCAACTGGCTGGGGGAGAGCTGTCAAGGCCGTATACCATAGATTTGAAAACGTATAACACAGGTTTTATATAATGGGTTGTGGTTTACTGAGTTCCCATACATTTTGAATGGGGACCTTGTATACCATGGATAATAAATGCCAGTCAGTGCAAATACCCCTAAGCAGCAGCCTTTTACAAAGAATTAAAGTGAATCTGCCAGCGCGGCCTCATGCACAAGGTGCAGTTCCCCTGAGGTCTTGTCAGGGGATTTGAAGCGGGCAGTGGAGGGAGGGGAGGGAGGCTTGTCCAGGACAGTTGCACCCTGAGGCGTCGTCTCCGTGTCGCACAAGAAAAACTAGTTCATTTACATTACCCTAAAACCTATCAAACACCAACATGCCCATGCCACACTCCTTTGAGTGTAAAACATCTTATGCTACATTGTCAGGTAACAAGGAAATGCAGGGAAAAATTCCTGAAAAATGCAGCATCAATGCTATTGAGTCTGTTACGACGTCAACTTCCAGTGGTTTACAGCGCCGCCTGTCCACAAAACCATCGTCTATTGTATTTATTATCCATCTTTTCGAATAGATTAGACCCAAGAATTGCCATATTTAAGAGTAATAATATAATATTTCCTTGCTCTTTGCACAAAGGTACTATTTTCCCGTATACCATGGCTGTTTAACACAGTTATGGTATCTGACAGGTTTTATACAATGGGTCGTGGAATTCTGAGTCCCCATACATTTTCGATGGGGTCTTCGTATATATGATGGATAATAAAACCAGTGTTTAAAGCTGGAACTTCAGATAGTCCCTTTGTACTCTCATGGCCCTTGGGACGTTAAACAAATAAACAAACAAACCAAAGAACCAGGATTTTCTTAAGACATCAGGAAAAACCGATTCTAAATGCTGGCCATTGATTGGTTGATACTTCGCACATCAATCTGCATGGCAGTGAAAATATAGGTTTTTATAGGTTATATAGGTTCCTCTGAAAAAATATAAAGGCTCAAGAATCAAAATATAGGTTTTTATAGGCTTTATAGGTTTTAAAGATTTCACTGGGAGGTCTGCAATCATATAATCCACGTGCGAAGTATCAACCAATTGTCAATTATATGAAATGGGAGGAAATATCACTACAAACAATGGGAGACAATTTTATTCTAAAGAACAAGAAAGTACAAACTGTTTAAGAAAACAATGCGGGGAACAGTTGTTACATTGTTTCTGTTTGCAATGTATGTCTGGCTTTAATATCAGTCTTTGTGGAAAACCTTTTGTTATCGCACGAGTAAAAATCAAATACTGAACTCACAATGGCTGTTTCATCCGGGAACAGAACTCACTAACTCTGAATTATCTGTAATATATAATAAAAGCTGATACAAAAACTGGAAACATGTCCGATACTAAGAAATATATCTAATAACTATGATTTAATTAAATCAAAATCACACAACTCCCAATTCATCCATCTAGTTCAATGCATATCGGTTATAATATTGAAAAGGTGCCTACTGTTGAAATGATTAAACGTGTGATGAAAGGAATCCCGGAGAAAATCTAGACTTTCATGTAGATTGAACACAAATACAATACAGTAGAACCCCGCCTAAGGGACACCCCGCATAAGCGGACAGACCACGTTAACGGAGTCCTTTTCACTCTTTTAAATTTTACGGTTGTCAGACTTGTGGGTTTGAGTCCCATTGCAAGCCATTTTTGTCCTTAACCCCCAGCAGTGGTAGATGAAATGCATAACAAAGGCCAATCTTTCTCATGCCATATATAGGTGTGGGAAGTAAAAATGTGTAGGGGCAGTATTTCTTCCTAAATTCATCTTATAGATTCGGTCAAACCCAATGCAAGTCTGATAGAACATATTGGTTGTTAAACTAACCAAACAAACACACAAACAAACCCGCGTTAGTGGGCACCCCGGGTTAACGGACAGTTATTTCTGTACGAAAAGCCATTTAACCCTTTGTTAACGGATACCTCAGAGGGACACCTTATCAAATATGGCTGGGCCGTGTGAGAATAATGCTCCAGATTATCTTGAATCCTTGTTTATGGTGGGTGTATAAGGTGTGTAGATTGGTGTCTAGACAATGAGACACCAGGCAAAGGCCTGCGTAGGCTCCTGTAAGCTGTCAGTTAGGCGTCTATGGGATGTATGTTTTGTCACAACAGTGTCTCTATGCCATAGCATGACCTTATATAGGTATCATGTATTACATAACCATCGACAGACTGAAAACTCCCTGTAAGTGGAAACCCCGTGTAAGTGGGCACACCGCGCCTAAGTGGGCACCCCGCGTAAACAGTATTTGGCCCGGAACGGAGGGTTCTACTGTATTTTAATCGGCCTTGTCTATAACAGCGGCGTAAAAAATGTCCGGAGGAGTTCCGAGCTGATTAGAAAAGGACATCCATAGAGACAATCTCTATATTAATTAGGACAAGCTGGTGATTAAAAGAGCCTAATTTAATTATGACGAAGATGAGGACACCTTGTAGGAGCTGCTCGCGATCATAATGATTCGCTCATTCCCATTACTTAGCGGACACAGAAGCCGTGCCTCAAGTAGTTGTTAGATAGTGAGGAAAATATGTAAGCTAGAATCGGTATTCAGTATTATGAGAAAATGTGGTTTACTGAGCCTGTACGGGTGGCCGTTCGAGGTCATTTGATGAAAAAATACTGCCCGACGCCACAGGCGGGAGGGCCGTATTTTTTCATCAAATGACCGAGAACTGACACCATACGGGCTCAGTCACTACGTTTTCTTATTACTATATACCTCCTAATCGTTTAAAACGCCATTTTATTAACTTTACAAAGACCACTGCAATTCACTACGGTCTGAACATTATTTATACTACACCCCTAGCAGCGGGCAGTATTTCATACATGTTCGGCCATAGGAGTATAGTAATATTATTTACCTCGCCCCCCGGTATTTTGGTTCCAAAGGCTTAACATTGGGAACTCGTTCTCCATGTCCCTACGAGTATTGAAATCTGTTCTCCATGGTCTATATTCTGTATGTTGTTCATTTTTTTAGTGCGTAAGGGCTGAGATAAATACAGAAAGCAACTCGTTTTGATCAAAGTTGTTGTTCTCCAACTCGTTTGAATGCTACATGATATTCACTCAGCTGTTGCCTCGTTCATATCACTCCACATCAAACTCATGGAGAATGACGACTTTGACCAAAACCTATATTGGTTTCTTCTTTAATATATGTTGTATGTATACCGCCCGCCTCTATCTATGCCATGGTCATGGCTGTACAACACGTACGTGACATACTATACGGAAACAGGGTTACTGTGGCTGTACGTGATAAATGCGCGATAAAATTGAGGATAAAACGAACCGATCCCGAAGGCAGAGGTTCGTTTTATCGTCAATTTTACCAAGTATTTATCACGTACATACACAGTATTCCTGTTTTCATATACCTAAAAATATCCAATTTCTAACTTTGCTTCTGGGCCTTGGCCGTGGGCAGTAATTTTTCCGAGCCTTACCGAGTAACTTTGACTTTTGATTACCGGTACTTGGTTCCCCTATTCCTATATACCTTCAAATTTAGATAAAAATGGATATTTCTCTATCTGCCATAGTCCCAGAAGCAATGGCCACCCTTATCGAATAACTCCAACTGCTATGTTTTCGCCCCGCCCGTTTTCCGCCTATTTCATAACATCGATGCAGGTTGCTATGCAGGTTGCTATGCAACAGCGTCACGGCGACATCATAGCCGCATCAATGTTTACATTTTGCAGGCTCCGAAAATGCGTTGATCACAACCTCGACGACTATTCCTATTGATCTTTTATTTTCAAAACATCATGTGCAATCTTTATAATACTTTTCTGGGCTATTTGTGATTATTGATCTGAAAGGGTTTTTTTTTTTTTGCAATATCAAAACTCAAATTCTGTTTATTTGGATTAACTTCTTCGATGGGAGTGTGCCAATGTGAAGGCGGGGCATGGCCATTTTTGATACAGTGCGTTAGCCAATCATATCGTCCATAAAAATCACGTGGTCAGCCCAGGACGAAAGCATCAGAGCGGGACGAAAACATGAGAGCGGGACGAAAACGTCACCCTCGCTACATAACTTATAATTAATGCATCCCCTAGCAGCGGTATGTAACTATAGATTGTTCGCTAATGGGTATATAGGAATACCTTATCCTGTTTTGTATGGATGTATTAACAGGCAAACATGCACCATTCCAGGCAGCCCTCTTCTATCAGGTTTCATTGCTTATTATTACGGAAGACAAACCTGAAATCACGAAACAACGCATGTTACACTACAACAAAGGATGCCACACCACAATCTAAAAACTGCAATCTGATCTCTTTTCTTTTTTGAGTAATAGGAGCATGCAGACAGTTCTTTTGTTGTAGGTTTTGTGTGTTTGTCATTGACAAAAGATCTCTTCTCGTTTTACTGTAGGTTCTGGCCGTAGTAGTTTATGTGTTAAGGGCGTTCTTGTGTCAAGGATGTCACAATGTTCCCATTAAAATTCATCGTTTTCCTATTTAGAATTAAAAAAAGTTAATTCCTCGTGTAATATATAGAGACATAGTTAGTGTGACTGAATGGAATTTGTTCAGAGATATTTTGGTCAGAAAGATGTGAGTATCTGATCAAAACTCAGGGTCACACTCAATGTCTCTCCATTATCATATACCTAGAAATCATTAAAAATGCCATTCTAAAGCTCACTTAAATAGCAGAATAACAGAATGGCAGTGGTGCGGAGGGAATTTAATATTATGTTATCGTATGAATATTATGTTATCACTCGGAGACAAACAGAATTTGTCCTCCTGATCAGTAAAACTTTTTTTGATAAAATCTATTGATAATTGGTCCCGCCACTTGGTGTATTAGATGGCGTCGGGGGCAAGATGGCCGCCTCCAATAGCTATGTGCCCTATAGTTGTATAATGATATTGATTTTCCAACTGTTAAAGTACCTTATATAAACACAGCCCGTGATCTCCATTGAACCTCCCCACTGACCCATGTAAAAGCTTAAGCTCTACCTTCATTCCCCACTGTAATGTATATGTAATGCGTAAACCCTTTATTGCAATAAACAATATTTCAATGGGTTTTTTTCTGATGCCAACTGGCTGTGAAGAAAAATCCACATGAATTACTGAAATTACTATCACTTGAACTTGTCATACCTCAGGCTGGTTAAAGGACCCCTGGCAAAAAGTAGTGGTACTAGTATCTAACTGTCAGTTTTTAATGAAAGATGCTAATATGTTATCTTTTATATTTGGCATGAGTTTATTGGGTATTGTCATTCATTTTAAACTAATGTGGATAAGTTATTGTGAGTATCTTGTAAGAGGAGAGGCTTAATTTGCATAGTTCAAGGTCGCTCAGAATATCACTCTAACAGTCCTTTTATTTATCTAGACAGGAAACCAGTTTATTGCAAGCCAAGTCTACTCACTGTATAGGGCACAGACTGATTGGTAATTCCAACATGATGCACCAGGAAATTGTAAGTTAGAGCCACCGTAGAAACCAAACTTTATATTGATGATTCATTATATTTTGAAGTAATACACAGGGAAGGGAATAAGAAAATGGACAATTGGCTTTAGCTCTGGTTGCCAGTGTAGCACCACCGTAGTTGCCCTCTTGCTCAGTCTACCCAGCAGGTGTCAACTTGTTTCTCACTGCTTCAGGACGGATGGGAATCCCAATAAAAAAGCATAGAGCCTGTGAGAAATTACAGGAGGAGTACCTTTCAAGCAGAACCTCACCGCAAAAGACCCTGTCCTTGATATACACTCTATGACCCAGACCTCAACCGGTAGCCATGGCACCCTGGTCACATGACCCACCTATCACGTGCACAAAGCCGGGATCTGCTGCAAACATGAGCCGAAGCTCATTCCTCAAAAAACGTGATAATCCACTTTGTTCACTGTGATGGATTAAGCAGGCATCAAAAGCGACAAGAGGCATTAGCCCATTGATTGGGGTGAGAAATCAGGGCTTTAAAACCCCCGACAGGGTCCTGCCATTCGTAACCCGCACTGCAAGAGTAACGATAAAAGCACCCGTTTTTCGTGCGGGCCTTGAAGGGAGGGGGAAATGGTGTCTGGTGAACGGAAAGCAATGGGATATGTTATTAGATAAACGAGCCGGGAGCGTGCTGTGGGGTGGGACGTCGCCGCACACTAACATCCCCTGGCGGCAGGGTAAGTGGAGCTGGGGAGGCCCCTCAATGCAGAGGGATTACCCGAACCCTCCGCAGCTCACCAGGTGGGTCCGGTGACTATACTGTGGTCTTAGTGGCCATTCACGCAGCCTGAGTTATAAGGTAGAGTTCATAGACTGCTTTTATGCTGCGGGTATGCTGGGAGAGAGAAGAGGAGGTATCACATGAAGTTGTGTTTCAGTCGGCGCATGCACCATTCACTATCTTGGGCCTGCCGGTCTCTCAGCACTTCCCAGCTCTCTTCCCAGCCTGCCCTCAAACCTTCAGTAATTACTGCCCATCTCTCAGTGCAAGCTGCCCCTTTTCAGTAGACACTGCCCACATGATACCTGCCGTGAAGAGGATGTACCATGTCACTTCCTGTCAGGCCACAAAGAAAAGCAGGAAGAAATTCCTAAAGAGTGCAACAGGAATGCGCAGTGTTTTCCATAACACTGACAAGAGTGTTCTTGACTTTCCCAAGGAATGTAAGATTTTCGATAAGGTATACTCGAGAGAAGTAAGATACCTGGATGAACCAGGCCACGGAGAATACCTTGTTATTCCAACAGGATATGCACATTTTTTTAGTAAAGTATACCAAAGTAAGTCTTATTGAACAAAAATTGGACGTTAAACTACCCAAACAACAACAAATACAGGCGAATAATGTTGTCGTAAAGTTGCTTACTGAATAAAAAAAAAAAAATAAAAAATCTCAGCACTTTTCAGCTTTCACAGTCTGCCCATAATCATTCAGTAATGACTGCCCATCTTTCAGTCCAAGCTGCCCACATTATACCTGCGATGAAGAGGATTACTGTGTTTCAACACACCACCCACCAGTCACCATTCATTGCCTGTGGGGCTATTAGCACCACATTCACCATCCAACTTTCAACACAATCACTGGCCATCTTTCAGAACTCGCTGTCTGCCATTTGGTCTTAGCACGTAGTGCCATCCAGCCTTCAGTATCTACTGCCCATCTTTCAGTCCCTGCTGCCCATCATTCAGCACTCACTGCCCATTTTTCAGTCTGAGCTGCCCATTTTTCAGCACTCACTGCCCATCTATCAGTCTGAGCTGCCCATTTTTCAGGACTCACTGTCCATGTTTCACTCTGAGATGCCCATTTTTCAGCACTCACTGCCCATGTTTCACTCTGAGCAGCCCATCCCTTCATATTATTGATTTGATCGCCTTCAACTCCAAAGTAAGTCTAATAGGACATATTGCATGTTTAATACTCAAACAACCAACAACCAATGTTCGAGCTGCCCATCTGTCATTACTACATAACCTTCACTGCCTACACTTAGTGGAGGTATCATGTATTGAAATGATAGGCTATAATTGAGAAAACATCAGCCACCAGTGAGTGTGTATTCTTATCTGTCGGAGCATGGCGTTACCTGTACAGGGATTCGGTTCATTTAGCTGTGAGCAGGTTTGATATGTACAGGCAATGTCATAAAAGTAACACAAGCGTTAAAATGTGTTACAGTCAGAGGATGCAGCACCCATCATTCACCATCTATTACCTGTCGGTCTGTACATACTGCCCACCACTAACTGTCTGCCATCCAACCTTCATTAATAACTGCCCACCTGCCACTTGCTGTTTAGCATGTACTGCCCTTTTTTAGTGGATGGTGAGTTAGCTCAGTGGTTAAGAGCACTGGACTGTGATCCCAAGATTGTGGGACTTTGAGGGATTGAGTCCCTCCCACTGCAACCTCCTTTCTCCTTCACCCACAGCAGTGGTTAACTTACTGCTATATCAAAGACCAATCCTTCTCACACCATGTCTCTATGGTGTGGGGACTAAAAGAACTCCTACCTTGGTAATGTGTAGGGGTGGTGTGATTTCCACCTAAATTCATCTCATAGATTCGATCACCATCAAACCCAAAGTAAGTCTAATAGAATATATTGGACGTTAAACCCAAACAACAACTACAACAGCCCACCTCTCCGAGGCAGCAAATTCCGCATGAAAAATATTCCCACACCTCATCCCTGCGGAGTGCACTGTAAATATTGCCTGCCATCCTCATCTCATGTGTTCTATATTGCAGTAATCCGATCCTAGCTGTGACCATGTTACGCCTTCAAACCTCCAACCCACCTTCTGCTTTCTGTGCAGTGACCAATATTTTCATGCAAATACTGTTTATGACCTAGTTATTGGAGGACACATTGTCGCGAGAGCTCATGTCTTTAGGTTTTGTGAAGATCTCACTGAACATGTACCTACCATGAAAATGTAATATTATATGGAGACAGTAAGGGTGGCTGAATGAAATCTGTCCTGCGTTGATTTGTTTCGGAAATACAAACTGCACGAATGTCTCACACTTAGTGGCCCTCTACAGATTCCGTTCATCACAGTGTGACAAACTGAAAATAATACTAACCACTGAACAACATGACTTGTTTGGTCGATGGAAACGTGATTAAGTGAAAAGACATTTTTAATGATTTCCAGGAGACATGGTGAATGTGTCTGAATTACATCTGTTCCTTCGAACATAGTTGATGTGTTATCCGCATTAAGAGACACATAACAAATTCCATTGAAACAGCATTGAGAGACAACTAGCCCTTTTTGGACAGGGCTTGTTATTCTGGCATGTCTCATTGTTGCCTTACTAGTGCTGGACTGCTGTGATAACAAGGTGTTAACCCTTAAAGGACGGGTGCCTGGACCGAGCTACTCCTGTAAGGACGGGTGCCGATTTTTCCCGCTAGAGAACGGGCACATAATGCTTAAAACTTATACTTCAAATCACTTGATACAATAAATAACTGTATATTGTGTTTATTTGAATAGAAATATGAAATGTGATGTCATATCTACATTTTGTGAAGATCGCATGAACATTGCCCTATTTTTTCTTTGTTAAAACATATTTGTAAATTTTGGAACAATGATACCTCAAGGCCTCATGAGTCTTTAGTGTGGTGATACCTCCTGGCATCATGCGTATTAATTGTGGTGATACCTCCAGGCATCATGGGTCTTTAGTGTGGTGATGCCTCTAGGCATTATATATCTTTAGAGTAGTGGTGCCTCTAAACATCATGCGTCTTTAGTGTGGTGATGCCTCCAGGCATCATGCATATTAAGTGTGGTGATGCCTCCAGGCATCATGGGTATTAAGTGTGGTGATACCTCCAGGCAGCATGTATCTTTAGTTCAGTGATGCCTCCAGGCACCATGTGTCTATAGTATAGTGATTCCTCCAGGCATCATGCGTATTTAGTTCGGTGATGCCTGCAGGCATCATGTGTGCTTAAAGGGTTAAACAGGTGGAGGGGAGGGAGGTGGGAAGGTGCGAGATGGCTGCACGTATCACTGATGCTCTACTCATGTAAATAGACCCCTGTACGGCTTCCCACGATACGTGTGCCCTCGAGGTTCCTGTTCTCACGTTACATCCTTTTTACAGGTTCCGGTGTAGGGCTCTCACCTCGTGCTAACCCTGTTACACATAGAACATTGATATAAAAGTGGTCTTGCTTACACACAGATGCCATGCTGGATTTATATGTAGAAACTTTTTTGCTTTATTGTGCGTGTTCGCTCGCCCTATGTACATGCCTAAAGGTTAAAGTGGTCACATATAGACTAACAGCGTACTGCAAAAAAAAACCCTATCCCTACCCTATCTGCGTGCTATTCACTGTAATATTGGAAAAGAGGCAGAATGCTAGTGTCTCAGGGTCTTAGAGGCATACCCAGCGGCATACCCAGCTGACCAAGACCAATCACTCAAGACCGAAATACATGTACCTCAAAACCCATAGGTGTTTGATTTGCATAAATGACAAGTTGACATGGTGTAGGTGGGTTACAGAAACGATCCATAGACTGAATGTAACCCAAACCTTTTATATGCTATTCATTTATAATTGCACGCTCATTCAACAATGATGAACATATCATTTGCTCCTAGTTGTGATGATTACCTACTATATTTAAAACGGTAGAATTCCGTCGAATCCGCTTGAAGTTGCTCCCATACATAGAGACAGAGTGAACCCGACCTAGGGTTGGAGACTGAAGGCCCACGAGAGTGAGATTCTCGTGCAGTGAAAAACTCGAACCTGTTCTTCTTTTTTGCAGGATTATACTCAGACAAACTTCTTCTCTTATGATTCATTTCGAGCCATGCCGAAATCAAAGTATAGTATCGTAGTTTTCTTATCTACTTTTCTCGTGAGAAACCAATGAGATCTCAAGTTTCGCTGGTAACCCTTTCAAAGCTCCGCTGATTCCCCCCACCCACCACCAGCCTAAGTATTTGGCCATCCCAGATCACCTGTCTTTGTGGAGCAGTCAGCAGAGTTCTCGCTTGGGAATGCGAGTAACGGAAGTTCGATTCCCGCTATCGGCTGTCCGGTGTTTCTGTTTACTATTTTTTCCCCTTTAACTCGGACTCGACGAAGTCGCTAGTAGGGCATTAAAACCTTGGAAAGCACCACCGATCATTTAAGAATCTGGTAGAAGGTCACCTCCTGGGGGTTATACCGCGTCCCACACATTTACTTTTTCACCTTTTATTATCCTACTGATACATGATGTCCATAGAAAACACTCGGGTAGCGTGTATCACCATATGTTGTATGGTCCAGGTTGCAAAAGCAGGCGCATACGGAGAAATAGTGCATATTAAAAAAAAAATCAGTACTCCAAAAACTGTTGTATCCTTGTCGGAGTTGCCTCTGCACAATATCCTGGCATGCGCTCGGATATTACTACGAGTCGACTCATTGGAGCATACTACCGCTTGTTTTGAAACCAGGCAATATAGTGTATGTATCTCTTTTTTCTGTTTGAAATACGAGGCTTACAAGTCTGTCTCCAGTAAGATGCTACCTTGAAGTGAGAGCGCAAACATTCTCAAACATCCCCGTAACTATGGTGTGCTCATAACTGTGAAATCATAGAAAGTATGACAACAGTTATAAATACACCAGCTCCACTGTATATCACTGACTAGGATATTGCAGCAATCCTCAACAAATTAATCTTCACTGTTTGTAGACCTAGAAAGGCAATGTTTTTACAAAATGATTTTTGTTTGTGGGGTATGAACAAGGTTTCGCTGCGCAGCAGCTCATTAGGGATCATGAGAAAATTAAAGATGTACATCTAACTCCACTCAAAACATATTCAGAGGGTGGCTATATCAGGGCACCCATATGATTCATGCGATTTCAGCATGCCATGGGTTCTACATATTATCCTGCCCCTAATATAAAATCCCATAGGCTTAACATTGAGTTTCTGTATGCCACGCTGACTAGCACACAGAGTTTTATATGTAACTAGTGGCATACAGAAATGTTATCACATAATATTCCAAAATTGAAGAGACGGGGTAGGATAAAATCAAAACCTGATTCGTTCTAATCTTGGCCACCGCTTGCCATGCCTGGAGTTTTGGCTCCGGACTTCACTCGGCTTCGCCTCATGAAGTCTCTATGCCAACCCCAGTCATGGCATACGGTGGCCAGGATTAAAACTCATCCAGTTTTACGATAGCAATTATTCTGTTTGTAGATTTACATGAGGTCCGTGTATATGTATCTCAGACACATTTTATCACCATCTCATACAGATCTATCTTATACAAGTTCTAGCGTCATTTTCAAGCTAAGTGGCACTACTTTTGGTTTCCACATATATTAGTGATAACCATTCCAGTCGCCCGGTCACATGGTGGGAATGTTGCCGGTCTCTGTCCGCAGGATTTCCGGCTGAGGGGCGTGTGGGGGCGGGCTCATATAGCAATGAATAAAGAATCTCTCCTTTTACTCATAACCCTGTCACTACGATGCATAGTACCAAATACACACCCTTTCTCACAGTGGAAGATCTTTCCTCGGAAAGAACTATATTGATTTCAAAATTATTCATGTTGAAACGAAAAGAATCTTTTATCATTTCTTGGTGAAAAACCTTGTTCAGCAAGAAATGACAAAAGGCTTTTTCGTTTCAACGTGAATAATTTTTGAAAAGATTTATAATGATTTACTTCGTAATTCTTTTTAGAAAAATAGATTAAAAAACCTGCTGCAGTATCGTTTTCCCCCAAGTAGAACGCTTCCTCATTTCACAATACACAGAGTGGCGTTATTACATCACAACTCCATAATAATCCAAAACAATTAGGATTTTACAAAATATTAATGATATTGAATATGATATAGTATTACAGAGGTTGGAGAAATATCACCAAAATATTTGCATTATTTCATTATAGAATGGCAATTATTCAAATTTCGGAAATAGCGTACTAGACCCGAGAATGCCTTTTTTATTTGTTCTTTTTTTACAATTTCCTATTGACTTTATGCAGTTCAGTTACATTTGAAATTTCTTACATTCATAAATGTATTCTTTGTCAACAAATTCGGCAGCCTTTCAGCCGTCGCTTTATGGTCTGTGGCTTTACACTTTTTGTCCTGTAAGGAGCTCCATACAATAGGCCTCTTTTCAGGTCATTTTTTCTCTTGACAAAAAAATCAGTTTACATGTTTGCTTGCCTATTTACTGTGCCAAGTAAATCTCCCCGTAGATTTACCTAGTGATTACTTTTCAGAAAGCCTACTTTTTATATAATATTGGATTTGAATGTTCCCGGGTATTTTTTCCAGCATAGCGTAGCCAAAGGGTTAAATGAGGGACGAGCATGACTCGGGATGCATAAGACATAAGCTGTGTCTCGGCAATGTCTCAGAGACCATCTTTAAGCATTTCTGTATGCCTGTGCTGATGTAGGAGCAATTGCCTCGCCTGGGGCAGGCTCTAACTCACCAAAGGCTCAGGTGATCCCTGGTTGATGCCCTTGTATGACACTTACAGCTTTCTCGCAGCCTGCTTACCCAAAGGTTACGACAGCAAATTCCATATGACAAATATTACCCTTCTTTTCTCTGACCCCAACTGACATGCCTGGCCTATAAGTTCCAAGGAAAAATATTTAGTAGAAACTGAACTAGAGTTAGTAGTTTTAGTGTGTATCGCAGAAAGAGCAGGTCGCGTTACTGCGCGAGGCGATGGCCGAGCGCAGTGAGTAGCCGACCTGACTGGAGTGCGATAAACACTCACACTACTAACTCGTGTTCAGTTTAGTCTTTATCCTACCCCATCTCCATTACCTTTTAAATGACGTCGTTTTATTCATGTATTACCTTCGTGCAATAAATGGCGTTTTTTATTAGGGGTAGGATAAAATCTACTTTCTGAAAGGGACACGTCTCTCTGATAGTTTGTACATAAAGATGGCAGTTGTCCTATTTCCCAATGAAATCCTTGTTTATAAGACTCTTTTTTTTTCTTGTGTAAAACAAAGAGAGAACAAATTAGGCCCAATTCACAGCAATGAACAGTGGCCCAAACCTCCCAACGCAATGGAGACAAATAGACCCGCTGCTGAGTCGCCAGCTAAGTAGCCAACCAAGCCAATAGGAAGCAAGCAAGCAGTATCACATGTTTCTAACACCTCTCACCTAAAGGGTACTTGAATCCTAGGATGAGTGTTCTCAGGAGAAAGGTCCCCACTTCAGTGACAATCTACCCTGCTCTAAAGTGGGATTCACACCGTGGGGTTCATGTACCTCACAGGGTTCAAAATCTCATGAGATTCTGTTTCTTTTTAGGGGGAAATGTCTCAGGGAAATGGAAACCTACAAGTTAGACGAAGAGATGTTTGAGTACTGAATCTCAGCAGCATTTGTCTTAGACAAACATCTTGTGAGGAACATGAATCCTATTGTGTGAATCCCGCTTCAGGGACTTGTCTGGGACTAGCTGCCAGATATGTCCATCCATGTGAATCCAATCAGCCATTTTTCCTGGGAAAAGCAAGAAGGCACCTTGCTATGCGATTTCTGTACCATAAGAGAATTGTCTGAGACTGGGGAAAAGGTGTGAAATACACCCGTCTCAGGTACATTAGTCCCTACGCGTGAATCCCACTTTAGACGTACATATTTCACTGACCCGATTTTATAGGGCACATAGCTATGATTTGATGGAGACGGCCATCTTGCTCCACCCCCACCCCCACCCCGACACTAAACAAAACATCAGGTGGTGGGTCCAGTTATTAATAGATTTTAGCTTCGTGTCATGATTATCTGTAGATTATGACAGCAGGAAATGGTAGTTGTCCCCCGACTAACACAGTGGAGCTATCTGGCAATTTTCTGGCGGATGATGGCAAAACTAGGAATCACTCTGTGCCCTATTGCCCCGCCAACGGCTGTTGGTCATTACTCACATGTGAGATATGCAGACGAAGCCTGGCCCGGTCCGCGATGGCGCCCTTTGATCACAGTCGGGTCACTGAACGAGGGTGTCGTACATCACCACTGACCATCAGGGGCCCGTTTAATAATCTAGTATCGTACAGGTAGACCCTTCTCTGTACGCCAAGGAGACCCAGGGACGATGTGGGTCAACTTTATTCAACATTTAGGGATGACCTTATGGATGGCTAATATTGACTTAGCAAAGACTAAATCATTATTAAACGATAACCCTTGTATGAGGTACAGAAATTCTCACCAACGAGAACCATCGACGATAATAATTGGGACCAATAATGTCGCTGTCATAAGCCTATAAGACAGTGACTCGCCGATTCATGCCGATCACACCTGCGCACGTTAGATCTGTCAGGATGGTAAGAATCGGTGAAGTCTATGTCGCTGTACGCACTTCACAGACCCGATTATAATCAGGTCGGGCATTAGTAGCATGGGGGTAATGACCGACTCTGCCCGACCTTAAGACTCTTGTTGTACACACTTCACCGACTGTTCCCGATTCTGAGCAGGCCATTTAAATAACGATGGTCTGTATCCCCACGTCCTACATCCAAGTATTATACACCGATTTGTAGGAGACACCAAGGCCATTATAGGTCTAAATCAGTTTTCCGATATCTTAAATAGAACTGAACTTTTCTTTGGTTGAGCTCCGTGCCCTGCAAACTTAACAGTTCTCTTCTGTTATACATGGAATTGATGTCTGCAAATTCTTCTAGTTTATATTGAACAAGTATATTTATAGACAAAAGGCGGATGTTAAGTTATCCAAAATTTAAAAAATCCAAGGTTGTTGGTTTTCGATCATGGCCCTACAAATCTGGATGTTTTGAAAAAGATACACAGTGTCGCACAGTGCATTATATAGTTTAAGTGATGATTAACACGCGACGTGTTTGTATTTGTTTGTTGTATTGCTCACATTCTGCTCTTTGTATTGTTTCAGGTGAGTCAGACCTCAGAGAGCAGCTCTGGCGAACTGTTGTGAGTAATGGACCTTTTTCCATGGGTGCATGGTGCGCCTTTTCAAACGGGGGTCAAACACGCACTAAGCTCGGTGGCTAAGTGGTTGGAGTGTTCGCCTCGAGCATGGGAGGTTGGGGTTTCAAATCCCAGTTGGGTCATACCAAAGACTTCCACAAAAAGGGTACCTACTGTTCATTTCACTATGAGGAGTACGAGGGCTAGGGCGCGAGTGGCAGAACGGCTGTATTGCTGAATTCAATGATTGTACACACAATATTCCCTCAATAAATATTGTTAAAAAAACCCACCCCAAAACACTCATATACATACCCTGCCTAGATTGGAGAGAGTTTATGGAGACTATCCCCTCACTACCTACCTGCGTGCCAACTCCCTGACATTGTGAAAGGAGCAGAGTGCCAGTGTCTCGGGGTCTTAGAGGTGTGCCCAGCTGACCATGTCCACCCATTCCATACCAAAATACCTCATTGACCCTTGATATAGTTGGATTATTCAGAGGCAGTTGTAGAAATTCCAAGTCGACTAGGTGCAAGTGGGTAAAAGAAAATGGCCATAGACTGAATGTAACACAAGCCTTGTAATTGTCTATATTTTGGATTCCATGCACATTAATCAATGAAACATACCAGTTGCGCTAAGCAAATACATATCAACGGTAACCACCATGTTTGCTTGCTATTGGCATTGTATATATATATATGCACATACAATGCAAACATTACATGAAGTCTCTCCAAGTATGTTTGGTCATGTTTATAAACAGTTACACATGTTATATAACGACCTTGGCATCTACCTCTAAGTACCATGTCTATTTGTTTTTGGAAGTAAAAGAACTCTCACCTCTGCCTGAATTCACCACATAGATTCGATCACCGCCCGTGTGGTGCACTGCGCGAAAACCACCATTTTATTCATATACACGCCATCGCGGAAGTGCATGTATCGGCTGTACATTGACTTGTTTTCATTTGTATACGACCATATTTCACACCAGCGCATGAGGCGTATACAAGACGTGTCTTGGCTGTATTTCACACCAGGCATATACGAGAGGAAATATACTCTGCGTGACCTGTATACGCTGGGCGTATACATTATAAGAAAAGAAAAAAGGAATTGCGGCCCTCCGCCACCTACACACTTGTGGATGTTGGTGGAGGTTATAGCTTATAGCTGGAGAAGTCATAGTCCCATCCCCTTAGTGATTGCGGCCGACCTACAGAAGAGCGGCGGGGGTTAGGCGGCGACTCCCACCTTGGTAAATGTGCAGGGGTGCGATTTCTACCTAAATTCATCTCATAGATTCGGTCACCTTCAAGCCTAAAGTAAGTCTAATAAACGTTAAACTATTCAAACAACAACTAACCACTGATATACAGACTAGGTGTAGTCTAACAGGAAAGGAGTAGGCTCATGTGGACACAGATTCGATTATTAAGATGATCTGTGGGCACCAAATTGTTCCTGTCACCCTCTAGCGAGGTATTATCCTGGCAGGGTGTGGTGTGGGGCTTCACTGGGCCTCCACCATTATAGATCCTCGGTATCCGGACACTACACTACATCGCCAGCACGCTACGTTTCTCGGAGAGTTAACGGCAGCTACTATGCTATGTTGCTATGCTTATAACATATTTCTATGGGTTCAGAGCCCTGGGTTCAGAGTACATGTAGATGGGAATACGAAGTAATACCAACTTTCCTAGAATATCATAGATACCTTGTGGTTTCTCCAGGTGGTCTGATAGAAAAGCCATATTGGTATATACCTGTGGTCGTATATCTTATACATACCGCCAGGTCCTTCCCATGTCATATGCACGGGATATGTTCATGGCATACCCGGTATGTACGGCGGTGAAACCCAACTAATTATCCTAAAGCAAAGGTATGAAATGGCAATCTTCAGGTACATAATGATACGAATAGAGATATACTGTGTCTGTGCATGATAAATACTTGTTAAACTGATGATAAGATGAACCGCTGGCTTCGGCAGCGGTTCATCTGATCGTCAGATGTACCTCATATTTATCACGCACAGCCACTGTAACCCTGTTTCCATATAATACAGCGTCCCTTGTTATCATCACAAGTTCAAGAGAAACCGTATCAGACTAGCCAATTTTCACCCCTGTGGTGTAAAAGTAGTGAAAAAAGCTGAACCTTGAGAACGTCTGGAAACGAACTTTAATGGTTGACTGGACGTTAAATCAAACACACAAGCATAGCACAGTGTCTTGCATTCAGCTCCTCTATATGTATATGTTCCCGTTGGCTGAGCATTTAGAGGTTAGGCAGGGTCGGTTATATCCCACACATGAATAATGACCGAAGGCCATTGGTGGACCAATAAAATCTGCTGAGTATTTCTTTTCTTTTTCATTCAGGTAAAGTGTAGAAAAAATAAGCTACTTTAGCCATAGCTGGCGTTCTGCCATGTACAGATCAAGAAGAGTCATTTGGTTAGATAATCATTGCAATACATGAAGACGAAGTGCTTGAATAGCAAAAGTTATAATCCTGGGGCCCGTTGAATAGTATAGGAGTTTACATATAGACCCTTTTCTGTACCATGTTCAAGGGTTATTGTTTAATAATATTTAAGTCTGTTCGCTAAGACAGTATTAGCTGTCCAAAAACTAGAAAAGAAAACAGGGTGAATGTGGGTGTATTGTATTTTATTTCTATCTTAGGATAATGATATTTTTGTTTGAAATTGTTTTCAAGATAGTCACTAAGGGCCATTTGAGTGGCAAAAAGTGGGATGTTAAATATACTTGGTAATATTGTCAATCAGATATCCCTCCACCTGCGGCAGTGGGGTATATAATTAACAACTAAAAATGTACAGCCAGGCTAACCTTGTCTTCTAATAATAGATGTCATGGAAGGCTCAGATGTCATCAGGTAGTTTTCTTAGTCTTCGTCACCCTGGAAGGGACAATTAGAACACCATCTTGACCCTGGGGATGGGAAGAAGAACAAAAAATAGAGACAAGAGAAAGTACTAGCTCACTTAAGAGCGTGCAAAAGATGGAGCGGACTTCATTGGGTGTTTTGTTGGACCATTAGGGCTGAGCCTAGTCACGAACGCTGTAATTGAACCGGATTGCGGCAGGACTTCCGGCTTGTTTACGACACATTAAAGAATCGTATTTAGATCCGGGATGCCTCTGTTCGTCCATCCACAAGACAAAATCTGCCTGATGAATAGCCTCACTTGAACAGGGGAATGACAGGATGGGGAGATAGGGAGTGATTAGATTGGTTTAATGGGGTTTTCTCTGAATCTATTATCTATTATTTATTATCAGGGGCTCTAGTTTCTAGTTAGGAGCTCTGCGGTTCTAGTTTTCAGATTTGCTGTAGACAATGCAGTCCTCAGAGAGCTGTGCCGTATAGGGGACACAGCCATTGTTAGTTCATGAAACAGTCACTAGGTGGTCGGGGGACAGAACCTGCATTCTGCTCTTTGTTCTTAACAATATTCAACTGCCTTTCAATGTTTTACCCTGGTTGAGTGGATTACACAGCCGCCTGTTCACAAAATCAACTTTTTTTGTTTTATACAACTTCGTTTGTGTTGGTGAGAGCAAATTTGTTATTTGAGTGTTGAAAAGCGGCGAGGTGGGAAAAATTATTGAACATCTTTCAAAATAAACTAGATTGGAAAGATTTTGGACTGACCCAAAAACCTCCATAAATAAGGGGTGGTTGCAATAATTTTCTGATTGTATTTTAGGATATTTGATATAGTAATTAAACGAGTCTTGTATCTTCATGAGGCATATATCAAGGAGTAAGGTTCTACTCCTGCACCATCTATGAGCAATTTAAACGATACACGATATATACATTAGATCTCACTGGTTTTCTTTGAGGCAGATTTCCTGAATTATAGCCAGCGGGTTGAAGTGCACCAAGAGAAGTTAATTATAGTAATGAGTGCCATACGTCAGTACATACATGTACGTGTTAATGCAATTGAACTCCCTTTCCAGGAAATGGCTTCTACCAGCTATATCTAATTGATAGTTTCTGATTACTGACAGAGGATCACTGTCGCCACCTATATTTGCGGAGCCATTGCTGTATAGGCCGGGCTTTATATAGAGCAGGTCGGAGTTGTTAGGATTGAAGTATGTGTATTTCGATAAAATGATTGAAATCCGAAATGATAATACTATCATTTATAGTGATCAATATTCATGAACATTTGCAGATCAGCCACCCCCAGCCATATCCCAACCATTTCCCCGCCATATGGCAGCATTATATATATATATATATATATATATATATATATATATATATATATATATATATATATATATATATATATATATATATATATATATATATATAGACAATGAACGATTGTTTTAAATTTGTGGACAGGCTGCCGTAAACTACGAGAGGTTGATGCGTAGTAATACGCCACCAACCTCGAGTGACTACGTCAACCTTGAGTGGTTTACAGAGCTGCCTGTTCACATAACCATCATTTGTTGCATTTATCATCCATCTTTTCAAATGAATTAAACCCAGTAATTCCCATATTAAAGGGTATAACAATAGGGACGATTTCTCTGCTCTAAAGCACAAAGGGACAATTTTTCTGTAAACCATGGCTTTGAAGCTGTAAACCACAGATTTGAATCTGTATACCACAGTTATGGTAACTGACAGGTTTTATACAATTGGTCGTGGTTTACTGAGTCCCCATACATTTACAATGGGGTCTTTGTATACGATGAATAATAAATTGAAAATTGCCTATACTTTGATTCGTGGAAAGCCAGTGGATCCTTACCAGTCCTGGGATAGGAAGATCGGTCAGTGGTTCTTTAGTTAAATGTGTTGACCTTATTCTGACAGAATCTCGTACTACATTTGTTTGGATCAAAATAGTCCATGAGCTCGTAGAATCAGACGAATATTTTCATCCAAAGAAAGTACAAGGTATGAGATGATGTTGCAATAAATTTAGCACGTTCCACTTGTATCATATACCTACAGATATAGATAATTATTCAAATATTCACCTAAATTCAACATGAAACTGCTCTTCAGGGTGTGCTTCTGCCAGTCACTATACCGGCACAGTATGGTGGTACGTGTCAACTACCACTTCAATAACAGAGTTTGGTATTTACAGTATTTAGGTTTATTATACAGGCACTGGACTAGTAATTCCAAGTTTGTGGGCTCAATATTCACTGCAGCAGACACACTCAGGAATGCAAGTTTGCTGACATGACGAAAATTCTTTTTACATTTCACACTCTCCTTCACTCTCATTGTAATATGATAGCAGAACAGAGCATGCCTATGTTAGGAGAGTGGCATTTCTTGTCTAGTTTCACATTACAAACAAAGATTGAGAAATTAATAGCGCATTAGAATCTTTACTTTTGGTGGGAAGGTGTTTCTTCACAAATGTCATAAGCGTCAAATGTTTGGAAGGTTGAGTTCATTCATGAAATACTAATGGTAACTAAGAAATTAGAAGAGATGTATTCAGGGTAATCTTATAGCAAGTTGTTAAAATGCTTTAATTTAAGTATATTATTTCCTAATAGTATATACCCATGATGTATATACTGTAAGTACACACTGTTTCGGAATATAACGTAAAAGTAAAATGCGTAACAGTGTTCCGCACGGCAAAATACGGAACACTGTTCCGTGCGCATCAACTAAAATATTAGAATCTTAGTCAAATTAAGGTATTTTAGATTAATATGGGGCATATAATAAATATAGAACGACCCACCATCCTTATACAAGCTACAAAACGTGATGATAATTTAAGATTCCTACGGAACGAGGAGATTATGCCGAGTTCCGGTCGAATTTTGAATTATTATCTCATTTTGTAGCTTGTACAGCAGGGTCAGATCGTTCTATATGTTTATTTCTCTCAGTCTCGACTTTCATCCCTGAACACTATTTAGATATGATGCATCCTGAACACTCTACCTCACAGAACACATTATTAGTGCTTATCGCAAGCACATCTCGGAGGGCTCCCTAAAAGCACTTTATTGCCCTCCGCAATGGCTCCATTGCTGCCATCCCGGCCCATCGCATGACATTTCTGATTTGGGTTATGTGTTTAGGTGTGATCGATGGTGTAGCTTGCTCTCTCCGCTCAACCTAGGACGACCCAATCCATCCTGCACCTGTCCTTGACTAGACTCCTTTCACGCGACAGATGGACTGGTCAGATTGGCAGAGATGGATTTAAGGGCCTCTTCCACCAGCACACAAGATAGAGCCAGATTTGTCACGATTTGGTTGACTTGTTAAGTCTTTCTAAGTCTTGAGTAATCACGTGCATTTCTGCTACGAGAGATCGGTACGATTAAGTAATTCTTGTCACGATAGATCGTGGTATATCGTGAAGCATCCCGGTGGTGGAGCACTAACATATTTGTGATATAATTCACCATTGAGTTTTTTTTAAAAATACTCCATAGGCGTTGGGTACGATTTCCCAATGTTAAGTCTATGGGGGGAAAATACCATGGGTAAGGTCATTCTCCATGGCCCTTCAGGTATTAGTTTTAATACTCAATGGGCAATGACGTTACACACGTCATGATCATTCTCGTTCATTTAGTGCAAACAGGCATGAGATAGATACAGAAAGCAACTTGTTGTGGTCGCAGTCATCGAACGCTTAGTAACATTCACTCGGCTGTGGCCTCGTTCATATCACTCTGCATTCAAACTCTATTGAGAACAACACCTATGACCAAAACTTGTTGGTTTATTCTTTACTAACCTATAGTTCAAGTCCATTATGACAACTTTTGTATGTGTTATCTATAATTGGGTAATATAACAAATAAATACTCTATATAATACATACACAATATCACCATAATTTTGATCGGCATGGTTATATTCTTGGCATAGTTGACACCCAAAAATCGCGATGGGTCGGCCAGAATCCCTGCTATAATGTAGACGCCGACTAGTGTATCTCTTTACAGTACAATAATAAAGAAATAGAAAATTGTATTTGTATCGACGTAGTTGTGTCATTTGGGTATTTTCATTCCTAGGCCGCGTCTGACTGCTGGAGTTGTGGCCCGGTATGGTCTTCATCTTCCATAAACGTTTATTATTAAATCAGTCAGTCCTGCAACCTAGCAGTTGCATCATGCGCAAGTCGTGTGCATAATTTTAAAGCAACCTGCCTGTAATGTATATAATACTAAATGCACATATTAAGTATCAGGGTTTCTTGGCTGACCAGTATCTTAACCCACCTTAAATAAGAATGGTAATATTGTTTTTTAAATGTCCTGAACAAATTATATGGATTATATGACAACTGTATATAATTTACTCCCCAATGGTAATTCTTAAGATCGTTGTATATTTGAGAAGATTGTTTGTGTGTTAAGCTTGGGGGAGGTTCAAATGGAAACCTGAAAGATGGCAAGCGATATTTGCGCATTTCTGGCCGTTTTATCTCTCAGCTGAGACCTGGGATTTACTTAAAATGCTTAAAATGTAGGAGCTTCCCGGGGGCTCGGTGCCTGGACCCGATGGGATCTAGATGGCCCCGAGCCCCATGCCACTTTTTCTGGATTTTTCAAATTTTCAGTCCCATTCATGTTGAGGGCATATCGGACAGTTCACCTTGAAAGCTAAATGGAGGGTTCCATTGACCTGCGACCGCCGGTTTCAGCAGTCCGACAATATGATGCCATTCAATGTTTCCATTAAATTCATGTTTTCATTTTGTGACAATCGGACAAGTTGGAGAATGAATGAGTAGTGGAATTCAATGGAACAGTTCAACAAAGTGAAAACTGATGGGTGGCAACGAAGTGTAGTGTTAGGAAAGTTAGTTATTCGGGTTTTTCTTACTGTGAAAATAACGGGAAAAAGAAAAAAATTACGCAAAATCCAGTAATTTTTTTTAGATAGGAGCAAGTATATGAACACATAAGATTATGTTGCGATTGATAACCAATGTTAAGATTTCTGAATGCATACAAACTGTATGAAATGTATTGAAAACTGCAAATAAACACTACTCTAAAAAAAGAAAAGCGGGCACCCTTTATTTGGGGCCAAAGTTTACGCTTGTTTCTGGTTACGCGAGGTTCGAATAAACAACTAACAACAACGGGTAAGAGTGTCCGTTAACACCGGGTGTCCGTTAGGCGCGGTTCTACTGTAATTGTAATTATTGGACGTTAAAGCGAGCTCGACACATGCCCATGTTTCTACACATTGGACGTTAATTCCACCAAACCAAACCAAATTTCAGAATAAATAATATTTTCCCTTGTGTAAAATTGACATACCAACTTCTTCTCACCCATGTAAAAACATGAGCTTTTACTTAATCTCTTGATTCCCCAATGCGTGTGTAATGCTTAAACCCTGTCTTGAAATAAACAATGTATTTCTTACCCCAACTGGTATCCCTGTAAATTTATTAGATTTTGATTTTTTAAAGATTTTATTTGTCAGTATTTTTTATTTGATACAAATAATTACAAAACTTCGTTTTCCATCCATCTAAATTTTGTAATCACCATCTTTTACAAAGTTCATACATATGAGAAACAGATTCGGACTATATTCCACGCAAGAATCAATTCAAAATGGAAGCAATATGAGAGTGCGATTCAGTTGCGCATGAATATTTGGGGCGATACCGACATCGGATGGACGCCGCCGACGCCCTTAAACGCTGCTCCACTGTGTATCAGGCATGGTCGCAGACGTTGGGTGTGCACCGCCAACGTCCTCTGGTAAACGCGGGCCTTTTTGACTCCTCAATTGACTTAATACATATACTATAGAGGAAACCTATGAAAGTTTAGGGTCAGCGCTCGTATCCCATCAAGTCTGAATCGTATAATAATTTACAAGGCGAACCCGCATGAATTACATATCGATTCAAACGAGATGGGATCGAGCTCTGACCCTAAATTTTCAGAGGTTTCTGAATTTATCACACCCCTCACATTGACCTATTGGCTAACATGTGTGGGATACTCCCCCATTGAGTTTTTTTTCTAAATATTCAATGGGCGTTGGATACGCGTTCCCAATGTTAAGTCTATGGGGAAAAATACCATGGGTGAGATAATTGCTAAAACCCCATGTCATTTTCCTAGAATAAATATTTCTGTATCCTGAGATATTGCTGTTCCTCGATAGCTTTTTAGTATACAGTAAAACCCCGCTTCTGGGACACCCCTCTTAAGGGGACAATTTGCTCAGAATGGAAATTTTCCCCTCTTTTGAGAGTGTATTTTAACGCTGATAGTAAGGGTTCCCCCGATTTAGAAAAGTATTAATCACAGCAGTCTGATAACAGTTAATTTTGATTATCGGACGTTAAATCAACCAAACCAAAGGGGACACCCCACTTAAGGGGACAGTTATTTCGGTACGGAATGCTTCTTTACCTTGGTTAAGAGGACACTTTGGAGGGACACCTAATCAAATCTGACTGGAAAGTGTGGGGACATCACTCCAGATTATTTTGATCATTTATATATTGTGTGAGTGTGAGGCGGGTAGACTGATGTCTAGACGATCAGACACCAGATAACGGCCTGTGTAGTCTCCTGTAGGCGTCAGGTAGGCGTCTGTTGCGTGTCTGTGTGGTTAAAACATTGTCTCTATACCATAGTATCACCTCTATGAAGGTATTATTTATAATGTACCATATAGCTTGATCATCGACAGACTGAAAACCCCGCTGCAGGGTTTTACTGTATTCGCCATAACCGTTCTCGATTCACGTACAACCATATTTGTTCAATTCTAATCATCATCATCTTTTGAATATTTATTGAGGTTCCTGATATTGCAATAAATGAATTTTTAAGATATAGAAGAACATGGTGAAAGAGCAAAAGTGTTTTTCTTTTAACTTTAAAACTGATTATCGTAAGAAATAGTCTGGTTGAATAAATTGGACGTTAAACTACCCAAACTTACAAAACGCCATGGGCTGCCCATTGCGATATTAGCCTTTCTTACTGTTACATGCTATGCAAAAATATCGAAGTTGAAAACAGACATATTTTGCAACCTTCGAGATGTTCAGGTATAATTTGTTGGTCCCATTTCTCAACATTAAATTGTGTCCCAGATGAAGATAAATGTAATCAATATAAGAAGATTAAACTTATTAAGAGAGTGCGTACTCATTATATAAAGGTAGACTTATATGGGATCAATTAGAAAGTGAGATTTAACAACTACAGAGCAGTGAAACCTTTAAATCAAAAGTCAAAGATTGGTTAGTACGCATGTAATAGAAAGACCCAAACATCACTTGATGATGATGAAATGGATATTTTAGTCACAGCTTTGATCACTAGATCAATGGAACCTCTAACAACTAGTCTGATCACAAGATCAATCCTGTATGAGGAACATTCATGGACTTATTGCACATGTATTATCCTGTACTGTCCTGTTTATGTCTTCTTTCCGGCATTTAGGCTACTATATTGGCGGCCATTTTGTTTTTTGTCAATTAAAAGGCTAAAAATAGATTTTTCAGCTTGGTAAAATTATTTTTCGAAATCTACACCCAAAAATTGACCTAAAAATGTTTCTTACCAAATTTTACTCTAAAATGCCTCTAGAAAGGAAAATAGCTGGTTTTGATTCTAGTCTATACAAAGCTATTGCGTTATGGTGGCAGCCATCTCGCCCACTGACGCTAAACAAAATACCAGGTGGCGGGTCTTGTTATCAATGGATTTTATCCCAAAATTTGTGTTGTTGTCAAAAAGGGTTTTAGCTTCGTCTCACGATTATCTATAGATTATGTCAGCAGAAAATCATGGTAACCCCCCGACCACAGTGGCACTTACAATTCCCTGGTGGATGATGGCGGAACTAGCAATTACTCTGTGCCCTATAATGGCAGACCGCTGGGCACACCGGTGAATTGATTGTCGTTATGTTTGTTGCTGAATAAATAATTTATTTAAAAAATCACCCGTGCAAATTGAAATAATATTGAGAGGGTGCTCGCCTTGAAAGAGTCAAATACTAATTCTAATTGAGATAGTGTTACTTCAAATGCATGGCGTTGTCCGGATGCCTTCACTGCCATATAAGGAACATAGAGGCATGGATTGACCCAGTAGCCAATGACTGCATTCAGAGCAAACTACGACCTTTACCCTGACTGCCTTACATAGTAATAATAGCGCCTTTGGACGGTTCTACAGTCAATAGTTGACCTGAATTTCTTGGGCCAAAACCACCCTCCTTAATGCATTCTTTCCCTTGGTGTCAATAATGCCTTGCTGGCATTCTTTACTGAAAACGGTTTAAAAAATTGACGGATAACATTTGGCGAAAAATATTTCCTTGTGTACGAATGATTAATGTTTAATAAGAAAATGACTTCGGAAGGCACGTTGACCAATGCCTGTATTTCACATTTCCTCAGTACTTTCCTGATCACAGCTCTTATGGCAAGTAATTCTATATTGTATTATTTTCGTGCATCATAGCACGTGGAATATTTTACAAGCCACCAAAATAACATTGTTCCATATATATGACATTACATCGGAGCTCACACAGGGGAGAAAGATATGTAAAACGGAGAGAAATATATCACATGAAATATGAAGTGTTCCCGTGTGGAAACCGGTGTACAAAAGCGATATTGGAGTTTATATACAGATTAGATAGCTCCATTTGTACAACACATTTTCTTGGTACCATCCATGCTGAGATAATCTATAGATTAACAGTGAATGATGCTAATCCAGTCTTATCCAATGTGTGCCTCAGGTATTATGCCCACTAACACCGTGTCCTCAATCAGAACTGCTGAACCCTTCATAGTCTTGTTAAAGTCTGCCTTAAATATCAATGTTTCAAATGTTTTCGGTGAAAATCGATGGCCCGATTTTTTTTCGAGGGAGTTCCCAACATATTAAGTATCAATGTCTTTTAGACTTTTTTAATGCAAGGATAATTACCAGGTAATAATTATGAGTTAAACGGAAATAGGAATGTCTGAAAGCATACGGGGGCCTCCAGTAAAGGTATCGGTTACGAAGAAGAATACATGTAATCCTGGTTTGGTTTGCCAGTATTATAATTCTTTTTTTAAATTTGTGTCGCTTCATATAGTCTGTAGGCCTCTGACTTTAATCCATTGGGCCAAAATCACACTCAAGCATTCCACTCATTCGCATTGTATTCCTGCGGATACAAATGACTCGTGGATTTGTCAATATATGTTATAGAGTACGTCCATGATTATAAAACATCAAATAAATAAATGAATTAAATAAAACATTATACCGATACAAACGTGTAGTATTGTCCTAGCACAGATAGAAACATCGAAGACGAATCTTTGTATGGTCTTGTGTGTACTGCGGCAACGGATAAGGCATATGCGGATACGCAAACGGCTGTTTGCGGCCGATCATTTCCGTAATCCGTTTTTGTTTTGCTTTGCGGCACGAACAACATATAAAATAGACTGTATATCCTTCGCTTGGTGAACATTTACATTGCGTGAATCTCACATTGCGTGAATCCATTGCGTTATTGTGTCGATGCATTGCGTTCAAACAGTCCGTATCTGCGTACCTATCCGTATGACGCTAATATAATACATATACGCAATGCACGGAATTGCTAAGGTCCCAGTGCTAGATTCAACGAGTTTGGTCTATCCGATTCCGGAATTAAAGAAAAAGATTGTTAATAAGCTCCAAACTCCAAACGAGATCGTGAACGGGGACCAAACACGAATATGTTTCTGATTTTATCATAGCCTGGAAATATTCATTTGTTTATCGCCCATTGAATAATGAGTTACCATACCCGCAAGCCTGGTGAGTATGACTTCCTAATGTTAAAGCCTATGGACGTTTATACCAGGCTAAGATAAAGATCAGAGGGCAGTCGTGCTTGAACGTGGTCCGCCTATGGAGGACGGCTGGGCACTGGACCGCCGATCTATGGTGATCGTACAGAAGTTGGTATCTGACGTATTCAGCAATCCGTTCTCCATGCCAGGCACCTGCAGTTGGTTGCCGTACTCCGGATGGTGGTGGTTGTGGTGGTGATTGTGGTCCTGATGGTGGAGATGGTGGTTGGATCTCCGGCCAGCGGGGTCGCGGTACACGTGTAACTTCACAGCGATGCTATCCAACTCGCGACGGAAGTTATCGTTCAACCAGCAGTAGAGGAACGGATTGACGCACGCTGAACTCATAGCGAACACCTTCAGCAACAGGTCGACGAACTTGAAATGCGGCCCGCGGACTAGATAGTGATCCATCTCCGTGATGAGAGAGAACACATTCCACGGCAGCCAGCAGAGGATGAACAGCGCCACGATAGCCACGAGGATCTTATTGGTCTTCTGCTTCCGCTCGCACTGCGCTCGCTGTGTGCGTCGCTCTTTGAGTCGTCGGTATATGCGACAGTACAGGAGCGTCGTTATGAACAGCGGCAGGCAGAACTGGAAGGCGAACATGAGGAAGCTGTAGGTTTGTCGCGCGCGGGGGCTCGGCCATTGTTCCACGCAGTAATTCCGTTTTATGTGGAGATCCGGTTCGTGGAGGTGGTGCAGCGACGTGAAACACATGACAGGAATGGATAATAACAGCGAGGTGAGGACAGTCAACCCCAGCAGCAAGATCGCCATCCTGATGCTCATCCGTTCTCTCAGCGGGTAGACGATAAGCCAGTAACGATCGTACGCTATTAGCAAGATCGTAAGGATCGATACGTACATAGGCATGGCGAATGCGGCGAAGATAACCCTGCATAATAACTCCCCGAACATCCAGTGATCCGTGAGCTGGTAGTAGAGTTGTATGGGCAGACTAAACACACACAGACCGATATCCGACAGGGCTAAGTTGGCTATGAGCACGTTGGTGACATTGTGCATGTTGCGGTTGCGTGCTACCACGTAGATAACGATGGTGTTGCCGACCATGCCGATGAGGATGACACAGATGTAGAGGGTGAGCACCAGCCCCCGCCATGCCGCCGACCGCAGCAGGTCGAAGGCGGGGTCGTTGATGTGGTGCGTCAGGTTGCGCAGCATCTCCCGCTCCAGCTCCTTGAGCTGTGAGGCGCTCACGAACATGCTCAGGTTGACCGACTCCCACCACGACGACACCGGCACGCTCATTGGTCGGCTGCGGCGGACACGCCCCGCCCCACTGCTCGCTGATTGGTCGGCTGTGCGTCGTGAGTGGCAGGTGCGATGAGCAGGTGCGAGCAGAACATGAACGAGTTGGAGAGGGGTTTGGTGTAGGTGTGGGGGCGGGGGGCGGATGGGGTATTGCGGTGAGGGTTTGGGTGGCTTGTGTGGGTGTATGGGTGTGGTTGGGGCTGGGTGGCGTGTGAAGCGGTGGGGTGTGTCTGTGTGTGTGTGTGGGGGGAAGGGGGTGGCAGTGGAAGTGGGGCTCTAGAGGGTTGAGGGGTGAGCAGGGTGGGTGTGGCACTGAGAAGTGGGAGATGGGTTGATTGAGGGGTGAGCAGGGTGGTTGTGAAAAAAGATCAGGGGATTGAGGTGTGGAGGTGAGACGTATGGAGGTGAGAGGGATGGAGGTGTGGGAGGGGTGAGGTTTGGGGGTTGAGGGGCTGGAGTGTGGAAGTGAGGGGGATGGGTGTGTGGGAGAGGGTGGGGGTGGGGGTGTAGTTTGGCGCTGGACTGTGGCAGTGAGTAGGCTGTGGGGCGGAGGTGTGAGAGGGGGTTGAGGTTGAAAGGGATGAGGGGGTATGAAGGTGTGGCGTTTGAGGGGCTGGACTGTGGCAGTGAGAGTGGTGGAGGTGTGGGAAGGGGTTGAGGAGTGGTGGTGAGAGATGTGGAGGTGTGGGAGGGAGTGGCGGTTGAGGGGCTGGACTGTGGCAGTGAGAGGGATTTGGGTGTGGCAGTGATAGGTGTAGGGCTGTGGGAGGGCGTTCAGGCGTGGGAGGGAGTGGCGGTTGAGGGGCTGGACTGTGGCAGTAAGAGGGGTTTGGGTGTGACAGTGATAGGTGTAGGGCTGTGGGAGGGGCTGGAGCTGGGGACGTTTAGGGGTGTGGTGTGGTGGTGTGGCAATGGGAGGGGTGAGAGCTGTAGGAGGGCGGTTGACGGGTGATAGGGGTGGTGTTGTAAAGTGTAGAAGTTTGGTGGTGAGAGGTGTGGAGGTATGGGTTGAGGTGTGCGGGTTGAGGGACTCGAGTATGGCAATGAATAGGGTGGAGTACTCACAGTGAGAGGTGTGGAGGTGTGGCGTGAGTGGGGTGTGGAGCTGTGGGAGGCCGTATGGCGTTGATGAGAGTGATCTGAGGGAGTGGGTCTAGCAGTTGGAGGGCGGTTGGCGGGTGATTGGGTCCTCACCCCGCCAGTCCCCCGGGGGGTGCCCGGCTCAGACCCCCGGGAGAAGAAGTCGTGCCCCACATGAGCAGCTCTTTAGCCGGGAGCGCCTCCAGGCTGACCGTCTCTGCCGTCACCACCGCCGCCCGCACGGACACCTGCAAAAACACCAGACTGTTACCTCCAGCAATGTTCAAGGCAAATACACCATACTGTTACCTCCAGCAATGATCAAGGCAAATACACCAGAGTGTTACTTCCAGCAATGTTCAAGGCAAATACACCATACTGTTACCTCCAGCAATGTTCAGGGCAAATACACCATACTCTTACTTCCAGCAATGTTCAAGGCAAATACACCATACTGTTACCTCCAGCAATGTCCAAGGCAAATACACCATACTCTTACTTCCAGCAATGTTCAAGGGAAATACACCATACTGTTACCTCCAGCAATGTTCAGGGCAAATACACCATACTCTTACTTCCAGCAATGTTCAAGGCAAATACACCATACTGTTACTTCCAGCAATGTTCAAGGGAAATACACCATACTGTTACCTCCAGCAATGTTCAGGGAAATACACCAGACTGTTACCTCCAGCAATGTTCAAGGCAAATACACCATACTGTTACCATCAGCAATGTCCAGGGCAAATACACCATACTGTTTCCTCCACGTCTGTATTCAAGAGGAAACAGTGTTGTAAACGCCGCATTCGCTGGCGTGAAATATGGGCGTATACATATGAAAACAAGTCGATGTACATCCGATACATGCACTTACGCGATGGTGTATATATGAATAAACTGGGGGTTTTCGCACAGTGCTCAGGCAATGATCAAGTCAAATACACCACATTGTTACCCCCAGCAATCTTCAAGGCAAATACATCACACTGTTACCGACAGCAATCATCAAGGCAAATATACCACACAGCAGTGATCAAGTCTCAGGCCTGCTGGTTGATCATAGTGTATACCAGTAAAAGAGGAACAGAGGCAGGCAGGAGATTGTTGGAGCGACATACTGGTATTGTCGATAATATGAGAGGATAGAACTAGTTTTTTTTCTTATAAGGAAAGAGCTAATACCTCACCGGTGGTATTCTTTCCCATATAATTAACATTGGAAACTCGTACTCAACGCCCATGGAGTATTGTAGACAAATTCTCAATGGGGATGATGTTACAAATGTTAGCCAGTCAGTCAGTGATAAGGGTAAGATAAAATCTGAACCGCACTCTTTGCCTCGTGATTTTACTCCGCAACCAAAAGCCATGGCATATTGTCAGTGGCTATGGATCTCGATGCATTTCCCTATTAATCATTCATCACCATAAATTCAGGGAATTGAAATACAGAAAGCTTCAATATGCATTCAGAAATCCAAGGCTTTCAACGTCAAAAAGATTCAGACCTAAATCTTTGTAACGCAGGCCATTGCATCTTAAGATAGGGGATTCCTAAAAACTGAAATATTCAAAGAGTATGAAAAAATTAATGAAACAAATTTAAAGATTAAATGCAACCTTTTTTTATTGTAATTATCTTAAGAAAGGCCCATCTTGATTGAGTTGGGTTTAAATATCCGTAAAAACACCAATATAGATAGCGGATTCATTGCCGTATGAATACGATAACCTGCCTTTTATTACGACAGGTTCACTGGTAATCATTCTCCTCAGAGATTAAGGATGAAAGGTCATTTATCTTCCTTAACTTGGGTGGAATTGTTATAAAAATAATATCCACTTCCACGGTGACTGAGACCTATTGTTAACAGGTTTTGTTGTTCCCATGGGTGATTTGGTGCGGAATAATGCCTATTGTGATAGGGTTTTGGTCTGTGGATCGGATAACTACTGGCCCGGAGGACATTCTAAAAGTTGTTCTTTTTTTCTTTTTTTAATCTCTAAAAGCCATTTTCCACTGGCTGACTATTCGCTATCGCTCTGTAGTAGGGAACTACCGATCGACCTTTTTGATATACCGACGCTAAATCGGTGACTGGAAACAGGCATGCAGGGAAGTGTTCACCGATTAATTATGCATAGATTATGCAATAAGGCTACCACTGAGGGACTTCTTTACCCTCCGACAGAATCATAGGGGTATGAAATTGTCAGTGATGATCATTGAATTTAGAGGACTATTTCGTTGGTATGGACCGGTCTAATGTGGCAGAAACAAGGCATACACAGCACCCTTGTCGGTTCTTAGACACCAACATGCAGTCGTTGACCACCATTTACCGACTATTAGGAGAACTTAATTACTTGGTGCCATTTTCGTCGGCCAGTGGAAAATTGCTTTTATTTGGGGGATGGGAATTTGATGAAAAGTGTGACCAGTTAACCAAGTAGTATATCATAAAAACGATCAATCTCTTTAGAACATGTTCATTTAACTGTGAAATTCCATATGGAAAAGACATTGTTCTCAAGGCCGTTAGCATTTAACTTTGAAGTGTCACTTTAAAAGATGACATTTCTAAATATATATAGAATTATGTACAGAAGAACTCCGCGTAAGCGACTACCCTCCGTTCCGGGCCAAAGTGTCCGTTTACGCGAGGTTAATATAGATATCTAATAGATGGAACCTTTCCGAGCAAAAGTGACCGTTAACGCGGAGTGTGTGCTTACGCGGGGTGTCCGTTAGGCGGGCCGTTAGGCGGGGTTCTACTGTATGTTTTCATCAAAGCCTGTGCGGTAGTAGTACATGAAAATGACAACTATCACCAGGCTGCAAGTTGAATCGTTATGATTAGAGATAAAAGTTAAAAGAAGCTTTTGGACTAATTAAGATTAGTAATAATTTTAGGAAATGTACTTAATGTGGACGAAACGGTTTTCATTTGAGGTCAATCGTCAATTCCATACGGCCTGTAACCGCCTGTCCTGTAGAAGAACTAAGAGAAAACATAGTGAGCCGGTAGCGATTGCCGTTCGAGGTCTTTTGTCCCATAAAATACATCCCTACGCAAGAGACGGAGGGACATGTTTTATGGGAAAAAAGGCCAAGAGCGAAATCTCTACGGATCACTCACTATGTTTTCTTATTATTTTACACCTACAAATTGAAAAATATCTCATTTTATGTACTTGCGAAGTACACTACGGGCAAGTCTAACACTACGGGCACAGTGCGCCCGAACATTCACTGCGTCTCAGTGTGTCCAACATCATTTATACTACACCTCTAGCAGCGGCTAGTATTTCATAGATGTTCGACAATAGGTGTATAACAATTTATGGAGACATGGTTAGTATGACTGAATTGAAGCTGTTCCGGGTTGTTTTGGTCGGAAATATTCACCCAGTTCGAAGAACGAGGTGAATAATTCCGACCATAACAATAAGGAACAGATGTAATTCAGGTACACTCATTATGCCTCTTTATTATCATATACCTGGAAATAATAAAAAACGCCATTTTACAATTTACTAAATAGCAGAATGACAGTGGCCACGTGGTAGCGAGGGACGCATGAGAATTCTTCTTTCGTCACTCAGTGACGAACGGAATCTGTACTCCTGGTCAGTAAAAGTGAGACATTCGCCAATGGGTGTATAACAATAAACTAAACTGCTTCCAGGCAGAAATTGAGAGACGCGAGAACACCCACACTCAATCAAATGAATACGGTCCCAATTAAATTCACATTCGAGCATGCTTTATGAAGGACCTTTACAAATATCCGCCGAAAGAAAACTACGACTTTAATGTGGATTCAAGGATCCTGGAATGAGAAATGCCTTTGTGATTAGGGTCTTTTTCATTAAGATCTGACGTTAGTGTCTCTGTCTCTCTCTCATGGAGTTTTTGGTGCAAAACAACGCATTGTGACTGTGTGTCAAGAAAATATGGAAATTATTATGAAATCAAACACCATCAAATCTGAATGTAATGAGATAACACCTTAAAGCCATCTGTTTTGACTTCATAACTTCATCAAAGTGGAGGATTCTCATAAAGTATTTAAAACTGGAGGCATTTCTACGAGTGTTTTAGCATGTCTCATTGCGCCTTGTCATAAACAAGCAGAAGACTTTTATTGGTTTTTACCCTGGGCGTCGACATTACAGGAAATTTGACCGACATCACGCTGTGTTTGTCCACTTTTTCCGGCCATGTAACAGGAAATAGCGGAGCAATTAAGACATAATTTAAAGGATGAAATGCGTGAAAGGTCAGAATGAATTACTACTGATGATGCCTGTGTGTGCATCTGGTGTAAATATCAAACACGGAGAATGTTTAAGTATCCAAAAAATGACAGAAAGTGGACTTTGGTGTCCACACACCTGAAGGCTTGTTTCCATTGACTGAATTTTGTGCACCGATCTGCAGTCAGGAACCTCCGACACAAGATCGGTGAATGAAAATGACCTGTCACTTATAATGGTGTCTAGCGAAGATTATGCAATAACACCACCACCCACCGAATCCATTGGCATACACACGTAAAACACATTGAAAACACGGTATCCACTGCACCCTCACCAATTATGTGTCACCACCACCAACAGACTTTCTGGGTAACTCGGAAAATCTCCGCCGTTTTCGTTGGCCAATGGAAACGGGTCCATAAGGTAACCTTATTACAGGATTACCTGGCCGGACCAGTATCTTTACTGCAGAGGCCAGTGCAATACGGAAAGCCCTACACTGGGCAGGTCTTTTGTACCACATTAATTTTATCATATATTCTAACTCAAAGTCATGTCTTCAAAGTATCCCCCAATATTACCCCACTCTTTGGTAAGATAAGTTAAAGAGAGGATTACCAATATGAAAAAAAGAAGGAAGGATGTAGTTCTTTGCTGGCTGCCAAGCCACATAGCAATTGATGGAAATGAAGAGGCGGACAGAGCAGTAAAGAAGGCTATGAGGATGCATCCCCCGGATATGACAGCTCCAATAAGAGAAATGACAATGAATAAATGGCAATCTGACTGGAACAAGCAAATAAGAAAAAAACTACATACCATTCACTCAACTGTGAATGGGAAGAGAAACTGTGGGGGATTAAGTCGTAGTGAACAGGTGAAGTTGACCCATCTGAAAATAGGTCACTCCAGACTCACACATGAATATCTCCTGAAAGGGGAAAATCCCCCAATATGCCAAGCATGCAATGTACCCATCACTGTCGAGCATATCCTGCTGAACTGTAAAAGGGTACAAGAGAATAGAAGAAAGCATTTGAAAAACAGTAACAACATGAAAATGTTGTTCGAAACTATTCCAAAGAAAGATATCATCATGTTTTTGAAAGAGACAAATCTCTTTGATTTTATATAAAATATTTGAAAATATTTGAAACATTGAAAATAATTGACTGAAATAAGTCTATGAAAGTGAAAAGTTAAATCATTGATAGTCCCTATATACCCTCAGGGTCCCCTGGGATGTTAAACCACAAACAAACAAACAAACAATTATGTCAAACATGCGTAGTGCCTATAACTGTTCCAAATATCCTGCTGAACTGTCAAAGGGTACTGGGAAATATATAGCTGTTGAAGAAAGTACTTGAGAAATAGTAACAACATAAAAATATGGTTTGCGATTATTCCAAAGAAAGATATAATCAGCTTTTTTGAAAGAGACGAATCTCTTTGATCATTTATGAACAAATTGAAAGGAATTGACTGAAATGAGTCTACAAATATAAAAAGCTTAATCTTTGGTGGTCCTTATATACCCTCAGAATCTCCAGGGACATTAAACCACAGACAGTGTTTAGTCCATTTTCATGGAGTACCCTGTCACTGTCTCGATTCACTCCTGTGTTCCGCTGGTTTTTGATTGAGTACAAAAAGGAGTACAATTAGTCACTCTGTCATGGGAAGCTTTGTCGTGGTTTTTTTCATAAGAATCCTCAGGCAGCTTCATATTACTATGCATACAAGGTAACTGCTTTTTTAATTCAGGGAAAAGAACAAGAGTTACCTGAGTCTGTAATTAAGCAAGCTTCCAGGAACCCTACAATATATTCGCAATATCCACCTGTACTGTGTGAGATAATCCAGGGTTGTAATAATGTGCATCTTTACGTTGTCTCTATTGATGCTAATGAATACAGGAAGAATACCATAATCTGCCCTTATCCTGCTCCTGGACACACTGGACTTCAATCTACTTGTTTTAAACATGTAGAATTTAGAAGGAAATTAATGAGATGAAAATAACTTAGTTCGTACTCCACTGAGTTTGACTGCAGAGTAATTCACGAAGCAAAGCTGAGTGAATTAACTTCCAGTAAAAGGGCAGCAGATAGGAATTCCGTACAAATGTGTTACGTTAAACCCATAAGACCGTGACATTTACCACCGATTCTCACCGATCGGATCGACGATAATGACCGGGAACATCGATTCTGCTGTCTTATACCCTCTTGTACCCTCATTTACCTCTACCCTAATAATGCCAGACCCGATTATAATCGGTTCTATGAAGTGCGTACATTCTGACTGACCTGACAGATATGTTGGGCAAATGTGGGATCGGGATGAATCAGCGTAGTCGTTATCTCCCCGTCCTTTATCGTACCCCTAATAAAAAACTCCATAGGCTAAACATTAGCAGATTGTATTTGGTCTACGGTGCAGGAAAATGATATTTATTGCTCTAGTGGGATACAGTCGACAAATGACGTCATATGAAAAGCGACCAATAATTATCACTGGTTATCGGTGAGTTTTGTTATTTCTTAATTTGCTGAAGTAATTTAGACGGGGTAGGATCAATTCTAAACCAAACTCGAGCTAGTCGTGTCGTTTATCGCACTCCGGCAATGTCGTGTATCACTGCTCTCGGCTTCGCCTCGCGCAGTAATACACGACATTGCCGTCATGCGATAAACAACAATACGACTAACTCTCGTTTGGTTTCTCCTAAGTATGCAAGTATTATACAGTGCTTTGTAGGAGACTGAGGTGATTATAAGTCTGAAAACAGCTTTCCCATATCTTGAATAGAACAAAAGTTATTCATCTTTGAATAATATTGTGTTTATAGGCCTGTCACCCAGCCCAGGGCCCCAGCGGGCCTGCCTCCTGGCTGCTGTCTTTGATCTCAGTTGGGTGGTTTTACAAGGTTAGAAAATGTAGGAGGTGCGATCGGGAAGGATCCGAATGCCAATGTTTATGGGTATAAAATAAGAAAGCGACAATTATTATCGTCGATCGGGTCGATGAGAATCGGTGGTAGATGTCGCTGTCTTATGGGCTTTATAGGCTTTAGAAAACACATGAAGCTATCTCATGTAGACAGAGACGCAGGCCACTGGCAGTTCACGTCTTCCACGGAGGAGAGCTCCTACCTGCTACAACGCCGCGCTCTGTCACGCCGTCTGGTGGGCATTAACGGAACTAACCAGATGAGACGTTGTTTGTGTTGTATCAAAACACTCAATGTATGTAGTTCCACACCTGTAGAATACGCTTCCGTTGCTTAAGTTAAGGACATGTATTATGCTAACAATTATTGGGATGGTGCCACACAATATCAGTATACCATGTATGAAGGAAATCGTTGATGTTCGTGTTGGTTATGACAACCCCACCCATAATGTTTTACAGAATATTCCAGTTAAGGCGACAGTGACCTGGGAACACCCCTTTCTTACCCATGGGTTACGAAGTCCTTACTGAAAATGTATGGAGCTACAGTAAACCATTATTTATTGGTGGCCGTAAACTACACCCATGGTTTACGGCATTTCGAAACCCATTATCGAAACTTTTGAAATAGAAATAGAAATTATTTTGGACAGTTGGCTCTGTAAATCATGAGAGGTTGATGACGTAATACACTCGCTATCGTATCAACCTCTCGTGGTATATGGCCGCCCATCCAAACTATGACTACATCTAACAGAAACCATAACAATAGATTACAGATTTGAAACCAAATGCGGCCTCAATTCCATTGATTACGGGAAAATAGTCCCTATGTGCTGGAGACAAAAAATATAGTCCTTAAGTTAATGTTATACCCTATAATATGGCAATTCCTGGGTTTAATATGTTTGAGAACATGGATAGAAACGATGGTTTTGTGGACAAGCGGCTCTGTGTATCACTCAAGGTTAACTTCGTAATACACTCGCTAACGTTCGCGTATTACTACACGCCTGCCCCATGTGACAGCTGATCGTGAGAGTCTGCCTGAAGCTACTGGCAGCACTATTACTAGAGGTCCCCATTCCAGATTCCAAGATTAATTCACTCTCTAATCGTAGGCGTTATAGTTTTCCACTCATATACTCTATCAAAGACCAGTCGTTCTTATACCATGTCAATGTTGTGTGGTTGCTTAAAGAACTCTCACCTCAGTAAATGTGTAGGGGTGGGGTTTGTACCTAAATTCATCTCATAGATTCGTTCACCATCAAAACCAAAGTAAGTCTTATAAAGCTTATTGGACGTTAAACTACCCAAACAAAGAAACTAAAACTGCACCATTTTAGATCCGTGGTATCGAAACACTACACTACATCGCCAGCCACTACGTTTCTCGCAGGGTAAACGCCAGGGTAAACAATTTCAAGCAATTGTTTATATTTTTCCTAATTTCAGTGAACGCGGCTGGTAAATTTTCCAAACACAAACCAAAAAAATTGTTTATATTTTGTTTTATTGCGGAACGATTTCACGAAGTGAAACTGAGCGATATCTGTAGCAAAAGACAACGAACGGCACGGACAACAACGGCACAGACACTTACAGATTGTTGGTCAAGGTGGTCTGGACTTAAACTAACCAGAGCTATCATAGTGTAGTTCTGGCTGCCAGTGTATTCCGGAGTCAGCTGTATAGTCTGGGGATGTTTGTCTGATCTCCCTCCAGAGGGCAGGATTGAGGTCAATAGCCACTGGTACCTGCCGCTCACACCAGGTGTCTCTGCTGGTGCTGGGTGTTCCTGCTCGGGAGTGGAAGCCGGGCCGCGGGGGAGGGATTAGCAGAATGTCAAAACAACGTCCCCTGCAAGGCCTTGAGCAGCTCGGAGCAGCTCAGAGAGGGGCGCCGCTGAGCCGCGGGGTGATGTTTTGTACAAATAGATATCAGATGGCTAGTGTTTTGGCGGGTTTTAGGGGGTGATGCGGTGTTTAGGAGTTCAAGCAGATTGCCTTAGATTCTGGGGTGTCCTTTTTTGCCCGGTGTGTCACTGACCAATAAGGATGGTTATTTCAAAACAAACTTCCGTAATTCACACACTGACGGACACTTCAACTCTTCCTCAATCTCCTTCATCCCTCTTCTCTCTCTTCTCACACTCCCTCCTTCTCCCCTTCCCTCTCACTCTCTCCTTCTTCTTAATTGAACAAATTGGACGTTAAACTACCCAAACAAACAAACAAACAAATCTTCTTTCTTTCCACCCGTATTCTCCCTCTTCAACCTCTGCATTCCCTGTCTCCTTTTCCGTCCCCCAAGTAGCGAATAGTTCACACAATAGCATGACGAATGTCGAATGAAGGGCAAGTTCCTTTCCCATTTCCTTGACATGACGGTTCATTTAATTGACGTTTTAGAAAAGCGTGAATTTTGATCATCACACCCGGGTAAATAAGTCCAGGTGAGGCATAAACATTAACGAATAAACAACCAAGTAAACCAGAAAGAAACAAAATGTAACAAGCAACTCTAAAAGTTGGGGCCGTTCATTAGAGCTATGACTTCCAAGCGGGCTTAACGAAATGTGTATATTACATTAAATGTTCTGAAACATTTGGCATAAAATAAACACACAGAAAAAACAATTATAGATTGCCTCCATTAAGGCTCACAAATAGAAGTCACGATGATGGATGGAGTCATTAATGAATGATCCTTGGAGGCACGTACATTTAATTGTCCATAGACCAGGAAACAGTCTGTCATAAGTAACTGGGTTTCCTGGTTTATTAATAAGACATCATCAACTCCGAGTCGGTGGCTAATTATCACTGAGCAACTCGAGGCTGCCCTATTAGAGGTAATTGAGGCAGTTTATTTTTTGACTCGTTATAATTATTAAATTTTTTTCTAAACGAAAAGTTTCTATAAACTTTCACAGGTTTAGGTCACACAACATCCTATGATTGATTTCCTGATATCACTTTTGTAAGTGTCCAATGAACTGACATGGAGGAGAGGAGAAGGAAAGAAAAACCGCACACAAATTGTACTTTCCAATTGAGCATTAAAGGTATATCCTACAATACACAGTGGCGCCATCTGGTGATTTTTAGATGTCAATTATCATTTAAAACTTGTTCCTTGTGAATCATTTTAATGCCAGATAGATAAATCCAGCGTTTTTACAATCCGTGAAAAACATAGGCCAATTTTATATTTGCTTGATTCCTAATAGGAAATGTACTTTGATTCTCTCAAAAAACAAAGAAGATTACCTATATTAGTTTGTAGTGGTTGAGTCTGTAGTACTACACATTACCTGTGTTCTGTTGAAGTATGAAGAAAATAACATGGGTTTTACCATGTGAAAATAAACCTTTCTAGAATTTCTATATATTCATATATACTATTATCATAATATTTATCTCTAAATCAAAATCTAGCATGATGACCCTTATTTTGTAAATCAGTTATGCGTTCTACAACACTTGTAGATCACCATATTTAATTTTCAGGATATTGACATTGGTTTTACCTTTCAAGGTCAATTGTCCGATATGCCTTTGATACGCAGAACAAATTACCTTTATGCAATCGTTAAATTGGCAGCTCCAATTTCCTTCAGTGATAGACACATCGGATGTAATAGGAACCTTCTCCGGTATCACCGACGAAATAAAAGCTTTTTAACTTATTTATTACGTATTATTTGTGAGCAACCTTAAACTGACAAGAGAAAGTGCAGCAATTAAATGCGTGCAGCTTCATTTTTAACCCATGGAAACCCACGTTGTATCTGTATCTAAAATTCACTTCCCATGTCTAAAACAAAGATGTTATTAATTGAGCATCATTCACACCAATCAAAGAATGGGTTAAACCTCCCCCCACACACCCTAACCCGCATGCCGTGGTTGACACCGATATGTTTTCTTATATTTACCTGGTATGTTTTCCACATGGAAAATATTTCCAATTTTTCTGACTTCCCTGTATATTTAGTGTAGTGTCCAGCTGCTTTCACAAATACCACCAATGGGTAGTCCATTCATCGGGGCTCTACTATATAGTAAATACCATAGACCCTGTAATCGTCTATCACCCACCTTTTTTTCTTATTCAGTAGCTGACAATTTCAGGCAGGACCCATGCTAAATAGAAAACCCCAAACGCCTTCATAGATAGACATAACCCAATCTCAAATGTTAAAAAAGAGAAATCATAAATATAAGATAGGCAAAACCTAATCCTATCCTCGTCGACAAAAGAATCCTAACGAAAAGATTAACACATGTTAAAAATCACAAACAGCAAAGTAACCAGGATACGCCAGTCCTTATATTGTCATCTCATTATTCTATTGTTTATCAACTTTGAACTCACAATCACCCTAGTATTCGGGCAGTAAACCCCTTTTCATTTCTCTCATATGTCTTTTGAGAATTTGATGACGCTGCTACAGATGGCATGCACGTACTTACAATATGGCTGACATGACATCAGCCCGTTTAAGACTAGGAACCGATGAATCAAATATCAGCATTATACATCCCCTCGTGATTCAAGGATGTTAGCCTCTGTATTGTCAATGTTTTTGCCTGTAGCATTAACATTGATTGATTGATTTACTAATGTGATATTACGAATGTAACGTTCATCATTGATATCAGCGTTATTACTACAATATTTATTATTATCAACTTGAGAATGAATAATGTTGTTATTCTTGGTATAGAAAGCGCAGAGATGTCAATGTGTTCTATTCACCAAGATGCTCCTACTGTTGTGATCTATGTGATTGGGCAAGTTGTAGACTGCGACAATATATTTATTATCCACCTAATACAAATTCCCATAGAAAACACAAGGCAAGCGTGTATCTGCATACAAGGAGCATACGGATATGTTGTATGGTCCGAGCGCATACGGAAAAATAGTGCGTATGAAAAAATAGCATGTATCTAATATGAACTAATATGGGTATCCCAGTTATAAGGAAAAGGTGGATGATAGATATAATGAAGACTGGTTTCATATACAAGCGGTTGCTTCCTCGCAATATCCTCGCATGTGCTCGAATATTACTACGCGTAAACTGCTCGGAGCATACGGCCGCTTGTATCTGGAACCAGTCAATATTGTTTATGTATGAGGACTTCCCAAATAAAAAAATAAAATAAAAAAAGAATGCATCAGAAGCCCAGTGGACCTATAATCCATCTTGAAGCTATCCTCTATTCCCCACCTCATTAATAAACACTCAGAGAGTAGGTAAGCGAGAGTTGACAGTTAGATAATACGTATGTAATCATGCTCGGTGTTTCTTGGCTGCTATACCACGACTCTCAATCATGTGGCCTTCCTCAGCTGATTCTGGAGTAATCCAATTCCACAGTCCATGGGGAGTCATGGCGTTCATGATAGACCTACACATGATTAGTTATACCGCTTTGAAATCACCAGCTGCCTGTCGCACTAACGATGCTGGCTATATGGGACGGTGTATCTCAGGCTAGATTGTTTTTACCCTATCAGAGATCTAGACATTATTATCCATGGTATACGAAGTATTGCAAAATCACAAGGCTTAGCTGTAGCACTTCTGTCACCTAATTTTTTCCAACCTAGGAGTCCTTCGGACCCAAGCGGAACGAAAAAATTGAGAATCTCATGGTATACGAAGTACCCATTGAGAATGCACAGGGACTAAGTGCACCACTACCCAGTGTTCAAAAACTGGCAGATACCATAACCATGGTATACGGCTTCAAAACCGTGGTATACGGCCTCAAAGCCATGGTATACAAACAAATAGTCTCTTTGTGCCATAGAACAGAAATAGTCCGTATTGTTGTATACTTTGATATGACAATTCCTGGGTTTAATTTATTGGATAGGATGGATAATAAATATAACAAAGTTTGGCTTTGTAGGCAATTGAGCCTCATTCATTCCAATAGAACAGAAGTTTCAACCTCCCTACAGACCCTCAGCGCTATGCCGTGGCTGAAACCGATGTGCTTCCCACATTGTCTATGTTTTTCCAAGGCAGCAGGTTCGATATGAACAATATGAACATATTGCCCGTTAAGAGAGAGACGAAGTGCGTCACCCCCACTATACATTATAAAACCCCAATGGACGATACCTCATGTATCGTCGGCTACAAGGCTGAGGTCTCAGCCCCTTTATTGAGAGCTATCGACACTGTTGTACGAAATACTCTGTAATCTGTTAGTCTCAATAAAGAAATTTTACAAAAATAAAACAAAAAAACTCTCTCCTTCCCCATGATACATTGAATTATCAAACGAGCTCTCATTGGTGTACATGATAAAACGAGTCTCAGGATCCTATGAATACATTTTCTATGTATTCCTCTAAAACAGCAGGGAGTGTTGGAGAAAGTTAGGCGTGTCACCAGGAGCTCAGGTAAAGTTAAATTTAAGAGCATCCGAACAAAAATTACCAGAATACATGGGTACCAAACTATGAGATAACCAATCAGAGTCTGTTAAGAAAATGGTTACCTCTAAGGATAGCAGTAAAATAGCAGTAAAAAAACAAATGTCTCTGTACAAATGGCCTTGAGCCACACAGGGAGTTATACAAAAAGGAATATTGAACCTTGCCCGAAATTAGGGCTAACTGAAACCATCATTACCCTCCATCAATTTCTGTGAATATCTTGCCTGTATTCTTGTTCGTTAAAAACCTGTATGGACATATTGAGCTCTCGATGTACTATCCAAATTTACTGGAAGATCTGCCACAGGCAGAACTCCTTTGTTTCCTAAGAATAAGAATTTAAAAAATATTAATAGAAATGACTGAATTCCTTCAAAACGGTGCACGGTGTTCGGGGTTGGGTGTGTGGCGGTTTGAGGCTACCCGCCCTGGCCTACTGCCGCCCTGGGCTGCTGCTATAAATAGATTACCCTCGCCCAGGGTAACCGGAAGCGCCGCCCTAGTGGGTGATCTGCTTCCGGCGGCTGGTGCGGGGAGTGTTGCAGGCTGCGTCTTTGGTTCCTCATTGTTGTCTTGTCACGTAGTGTTAAAGAAGAAACCAACAAGGTTTGGTAAAACTCATCGTTCTCCATGAGTTTGATGTGGAGTGATTTGAACTAGGCAAGAGCCGAGTGAATATCATGTAGCATTCAAACGGGTGGGAGACGACGACTTCGACCAAAACGAGTTGCTTTCTGTGTTTATCTCACCCCTGTACACACTAAAGGAATGGGCGATGTACATGATATAGGCCACCAGGAACGGACTGCAATACTCATAGGGGCATGGAGAACACGTTCCCAATGTTAAGCCTTTATGGACAAAGATAGCGGGGGTAAGATAATACCAAACACCCCCTCTCCCAGGACCTTACCTCACGCCACCTTCCATCCGCACCGATGACTCCTGTCCCATACCAACCTGCTTTCCACCCTTATACCCACGGCTCGTGGCTCATACCACTCCACCTCCCACTCTACAGCCATGGTTCCTGCTCCAGGCCATCCTGCCTTCCATCCTAAACCAGTCTCCTGCCCCACCCAAAGCTGTCTTTTATGTAGCACCCATGGCTCTTGCCCCACCCAAACCTGCCTTCCATATCGCACCCACAAGCTCGTTGAATATTTTTATTGAAAGAAAAGCGGTACGAGAGGACATTCCTAACAGCCGATAGATCTATAAGTAACCATGTCCTATTTTGCGGTACCTTAAAGGTATATCGGACAATTTGGCATGAAAATTAAAACCCATGTCATTTTTCTGAAAGTTGAATACAATGATCTCTATGTATTGTAGAGCACATATCTGACTTAAAAATCAGAGGTCACTGTGCTATATTTTGATTTAGAGATCAATATTAAGATCATTTTATATAAGAATATATAGAGATTCTAAGCACTTGTTTTTCACATAGTAAAACCCATGTCATTTTCCTCAAACTTTCACAGAATATAGTACAGGTATAGTTCTGCCTATTTAGGTTTTAAAAACCAAAGGTCACCGTTCTTGTTTTTAAATGAATTGAAGAAAACCATATTTTTCAGTACATTTCCTGTATAATTCAAGCAAATAAAAAGAACCTATTTTACCTATTGGGTTAGGTCAAACTAGACAAAATCAAATTTAGCTCTTTTGAGTTTCGAATATGCCACAAATTACCAATTTCAATGTATGAATGGAAATATTTGAAAATCACCAGGTGGAGCCACCGTGAATTGTAGGATATGCCTTTAATGAGGAAGAACGCCAAATGTGGCGATCATGTATGTCGTAAAACTTTGTTTATTGTATTAAAACAAAGAAAACAAGGCGAATACGTTTTACTTAAATACTAAAATACACTAAAACCATGCACCCTCTGCGCTCTCGATACATACCAATAGGCCTTACAATGGAATTCCCGATTCAAATTTTAAAAATGGTGAATCGGCGGCAGTCTGTGCACAGTTAAATGATTTCATTTGAGTAGAGTAGCCGTATTCCTTATTCGTGCACTATAAAATAGAATCAACTAGACACAATTCATGTTTATTACTGGCGAGTTGCTCCCTGACCTCCACTAAAACTCTGCTAGGAGACGTTTGGTAGTATTTCTGTGGCAGGACCACAATAGAAATGGCCAACAGGAACCGGAAAGGCAGCCATTTCATGGGCGGTGGTCACGAGAGGAGAACGTGATGACATGGCACTATGCACATGCTCTGTGAGCAGTCCCCCAGACTAAACTGTAGTACGTCCCGTTGTCAACAGGGCCAGGGCGCCCAGGCTCTCAAACTGGCTATCCCCAAGACCAGTTCGGAGCAGCTAGGAATTGTTCGGAGCTGTACCGAATTACTCACAGTAACTCGGCGTTGCTTGGAGTAGCTCAGAGCTGTTTGGAGCAGCTTGGAGTTACTCCGAGTAGCTCAGAGCAGCTCGTAATTACTTGGAGAAGCTCGAAACTACTCGGAGCAACTCAAGAGTAGCTCGGAGCCACTCGCAGCAGCTCGGAATTACTGGGAGCTGTTCGGACCAGCTTGGAGCTACGTGGAGTTGCTCGGAGCTGTTCGGAGAAGCTCGGGGTTACTCGGAACTGTTCACAGTTACTCAGAGCTATTCGGAGCAGCTCGGAGCAGTTCGGATGACCTCAGAGCTACTCGAAACAGCTCGGTGCAGAAGGGTCCCCGTGGTGACAAACCTCCATCTTTGCTGACCCATATTCTCCGCCCACACAGACACAATTGCCAATGTTGCCGGGAAATTCTCCACATAAACACCACCCACATAAACTGGAAACTCTCTTTACACAGCCACCCCTCACACCAACGGCTCCTTAGCCTGCATTCCGACTTTTGCAGGCGATAGATCTATAAGTAACCATGTCCGTTTTTTTGGCAAAAATATTGGTCAATGGAAACTAGGCATGCAATTGAATGAAAACTAGGAATATCAATGAATGACAAAATTGGCCGTACTGGTTGATTAAAAATGCCACCAAACAGGTATTTAAAGTTCTATAAGTCATTGTCTTAAGATTGTCCATAAGTGTTGAATAAAGTTGACCCTGGGTCTCTATGGCATACATAAAAGGGTCTTCATGTACGATCTTCGATTATCAAACGGGCCCCAGATGCCTGTTATCATCAAACACTGCAGCCACTGCCTCACTCACACTCCAGCCACTCAATCCAGACCCTGGTCGTGCCTTTTTTCAGCATTCCTAATTGACCCTAATTTAACTGTAATTTGGGAGGAAGGGGGGTGATTTCCCGCGTTTTCCCCAGCACAGTTCCCGGCCTATTCTTACACTTTCTGTTGTCCACATAATTTTCACAAACATTTGCCCCTGCATTTATTCAGAGGTGGCAGCTTTCCATTTGCCCATGGTAATCCACTTTTCATTTTCAATTTATAAAATCATTTTTCTTTGCGTAAAACCGAGATGATTTTGATAAGCGGGATTCTCATGTAGAGACTCGTGCACCTAAGACTGGTATACTTCACAACTATCCCTTAGTCTCCTTAGATCCCGGACATCCCGGAACTCAGCCTCAGGAGAAACCTCACTTGTGACCCCAAGGTATATAGCGGGATTCAGATAGTGGGGTTTATATACCGTACAGGGTGTCTGTCTGAGACAACTCCTGCTGAGATTCTGCAGTCGAACACAATTTCTCGTCTAAATTGTAGGGTGTCATTTCCCTGAGACATGTCTTTTCCCCAGCAACAATTGTTGGCGACATTTACCCCTAAAAAGGAACAGAATCTCATGAGATTTTGAATCCGGTGAGGTACACGAATCCCACTATGTGGATGCCACTTAAAACGGGATTCACATGTAGAGACTAATGTACCTGAGACTGGTGTACTTCACACCTTCCCCCTAGTCTCAGACGGTACTCTTTTAGTACAAAATTCTCATGGCAAGGTGCTTTTACCAGTTTCAAGGAAAAATGGCATATTTGATTCACATGGAAGGACACACCTGGTACATAGTCTAAAACAGAGTCCCAGTGAACACTCACCCTAGTTCTCAAGTACCCTTGAGGTGAGAGGTGTTACAAACATATAAATATGCTTGCTGGCCTCCTATTGGCTAGGACAGGTACTTAGGCGCAGATTCCGCAGCATTTGTCCCACCAAACTGACCCTATAGATTTTAAACCTGCTTAAAATCAGAATCTCATCGGAATCTGCAACTTGTTAGGGGAAATTGTTGCTGACAATTACAGGGGAAATACTTGTCTCAGGGAAATAAAACCCTATAATTCGACGAGGAGGTTGTATTCCAGAAGAGAATCTCAGCAGGATCTGTCTCAGACAAACACCCTGTAAGGTACGTGAATCCCACGTGTGAATCCCACATAAATGCACATTGGACAATTCGGTATCTCTGTGGCAGCAATTTCTCAAAAAAAAATTCATTCGCTTTTTTTCTGACTCCAGCTAAGATTTCACAAAAGCAGCCACTTTTCGAACAAGCACTGTATTTTCACCTGATGAAGCTTAATTAGGTAATCTTCGTGAATTTGTTTTTTCGCTCGAACAATCCAATCAATTGTGCACCTTGACAATAATAGCAACACTATAATTGAAATTGACTGTGTCTGTTTTTGGTGATCATTATCTATCCATGGGCGAATGTCTCACTTTTATTGACCAGGAGCACAGATTCTGTTTGTCACTGAGTGACGAAAGAACTTCCATACGTCCCTCCGTAACATGTGACCACTTTCATTCTCGAAAAAGTCAGTTGTAAAATTGCGTTTTGAATGATATATAAGTATATGATAATAAAAGACATAGTGAGTGTACCTGAGTTCCATCTGTTCCTTGATATTTTGATTAGATATACTCACCTCGTTCTTCAAACTTGGTGAATATTTCCGACCAGAATATCGATAAACAGATTCCATTCAGGTACACTAACCATGTCTCCATATATTACTTTACTTGTTATTACATGTACTATATTCTCCAACGTTATTCTCTGAGTCAACCCTTATTCATGATATCTCCCCACCCACGTATTATTGATTACTCAGCATTTCTGCGTCAATTAGGTCTCTCTATAATCTCCACCCGCCTGCAGATCATCCACCAAGCCGTTCAATCATCCATGCACATCACAAGTATCTCAGCATAAACACACTTCTTTCATCATTCTCAGCCAATCGTGGCATATCCAGAAATCCTCTGCTGGGTTTTCTCCCTCCTTAACCCTTTTACGGCAGCATGATGCCTCCAGGAATTACCCCAACTACGGCAACATGATGCCTCTGGGCATCTTAGAGGCGCCATTGATACTTGCATAGAAAATTCAATAGATAAAAAAAAAATTGTATGAATTAAAAGAACTTTTGAGAAACTATTAGGAGCATATTGGACTTTGATTTGGTATTAAAAACTATCATCACTTACCATTGTAAATTACTCAAATCGCATGACACATAACATTACATTGCTATTTCCTATATAAGGTGCCTGCTATAGGAGAGATGTTTTTGCAGGCAATGCGTGAAGTGTATTGATGTGCCGGGGATCTGGGTACTTCAGGGAAAGGGTTAAGCATCACTAGACTGCTTTCATCGGTTTCTTCTTCTTTCATATTGGGGAGTAAGAGTTAATCAGGCGGTTTTTGTACTGGACTATCTCATCATAATGTAATAACAAGAAATATTCAATAAGTGAAAAATAGATAAAATCACAAGGTTGTGGTCCCACTGCAGCCACCTTTCTCCTTTATCCCCAGCGGTGGTAGACTTACTGTTATATCAAAGCATAGTCCTTCTCATACCATGTCCATGTGGTGTGGTGTGCACCCACCTTTCTCCTTCACCCCAAGCAGTGTTAGACATACTTACCTGCTATATCAAAGGCCAGTCCTTCTCATACCATATCTCGGAACACAGCTCGGTAAATGCGCAAAGGCGGAACTCCTGCCTGAATTCATATGAAAGATTTGGTCATGGTCCCTGCTACATAAGACCAGTGAGGAAATCTATTCCTAGAGATCCCCTGGGATCTTAAAGCAACTATAAAACCAAGCCAAACCTGCTGCAAGCCGTGTAGCTCCCTGATAAACCTGGTGTCCACAAGCTGTGTCTCCTTCAAAGTACCTACTCGCAGGGATTTCCAACTAAACCTTGCAACCATGATACCTTACAGCTGACACGTGTCTGTCACAGTAAATTAGTCACAGTCCCCTAACAGTCCATTACCTATCTCCGTACAATGTTCCTCTGTGCACGTCTCATCCATGTTGTAGCAGTGGACTGGAAATCATGAGGTTGTGGATTTGTGCCTCTTTCATCCCCATAAGTGGTTGATTTACTGTTGTCTCAAAGGACATTCCCTTTCATATCTTGTGTGGGTCTCCCACCAGGGTATGGGGAGTTAGCTCAGTGGTGAAGAGCACTGGACCTGCAACCCCAGGGTTGTGGGACTTTAGGGGTTAGAGTCCCACTGCAGGCACTTTTCTTCTTCACCACCAGCAGTGGTAGACTTATGTATTGAAGGCAAGTCCTCTATTAGAGATGAGATTGAAGATAAGCAGGATTTGGAATTTTCCGGATTATTTTACTGTGGGATCTCTGCTTTTATAATGATAGAAATCTCACAATATCTTCAAAGGCCAGTCCTTCTCATACCATGTCTACGTGTTGTGATGTGCAGCCACTTTTCTCCTTCACCCCCAGCTTTTGTGAACTTACTGCAAAGGGATGGAGAGTTAGCTCAGTGGTTAAGAGCACTGGCCTTGTAACCCTAAGGTTGTGGGACTTTGTGGATTCGAATCCCACTGCAGCCACCTTTCTCCTTCATCCCCAGCTTTGATAGACTTAACGCTATATGAAAGGCCAGCCCTTCTTGTACCATGTCTATGTGGTGTGGTATGCAGCCATCTTTCTCCTTCGTCCCCCAGGAGTGGTAGTCTTACTGCTATATAAAGGCCAGTCATTCTCATCCATGCATATATGGTGTGGTGTGTAGTCATCTTTATTATCCATCGTATACAAAGACTCCATTGAAAATGTATGGGGATTCAGTAAACCACGACCCATTGTATAACACCTGTCAGATACCATAACTGTGATATACGGATTCTAACCTGTGGTATACGGCCTTAAAACCATGGTATACGGCCTTAAAACCATGGTATACGGGGAAAATAGCCCCTTTGTGCTGTAGAGCAAAGAAATAGTCCCTGTTGTTATACCCGTTTATATGGTAATTAATGGGTTTAATTCATACGAAAAGATGGATAATAAATACAACAAACGATGGTTATGTGGACAGGCGGCTCTGTAAACCACTCGAGGTTGAGCTAGCGCTCGTGTATTACTACGCGTCAACCCCTCGTGGTTTACGGCCGCCTGTCCACAAAACCATCGATTATTGTCTATATCTTCCAAGCAGTGGTAGACTTACTGCTATATTAAAGGCCAGTCCTTCTCGTACACTGTCTATGTGGTGTGGGAAATAAAAGAACTCTCATTTCGGTAAATGTGTAGGGGTAAGATTGTAACTGTTATAACTGTTGACTGGATATTAAATCAAGCCAACAAACAAACAAATCTCCCAGCAGATCCTTTGTCCTGCTTGCAAGCCTAGCCCGGAAGCCTGGTTTTAGTACTCACATATTAAGCCAGGTTGGTACAGCCATTTTGTCAGATGCACTGTGGGATTGTCCTTAGTTGATACTTGACCAAATACATGTACTATGGGGTTTTCAAAGTCAAAGGCGTCAAATGTGTGGGTTGGTTAGAAAAAGCATAAATAATTTGAAAGCTTGACTTTAATTCATTTTGTATTGTCATTCATTTCAGACCAATGTAAATAAGTTATTGGGGGGACCCCGTGAGTGAGAGAGCCTTGATTGGCAAAGTTCAAGGTCGCTCAGAATACCCCTCTACGTGTCCTATTATTTATTTGGACAGAGAACCAGTCCATTGCAACCCGGACAAAATATCTGTTAGGAGAGTGGGGGAGTTCCAGTGGTTTCCCAGCAGGTCTTTGATGCCGCTTGGGTTGAGCTCTTACTGCCAGTTCAGGATCTCTGCTTGGAGACTGATGCGGCAGCGGACACATGACGACCTCCATTAGGGGTACACTACCTGCTGTATATATTCTCAGGTTACACAGCCCAGGGTCTTGTATACCATCAATCAGTGGGGCTTCTGTCATTCGTTTAAATGTAAACTAGGCGCTAGGACTCACATAGCAGAGTTAAGGAAAAATGCATTTTAAAGAGTTGACCAGCTTATTATTTGGTGTGACACAGGTACTACACAGTTGTAATGCTGAGAATTACTACAGCAAAACAACAGGCGTTGTTCTTAACGGGCATTTATTTGGCGTAGCACAGGTGCTACAGTCATGCTCTGGTAACTGCCACCAACAAATAGACGCATCGGCGCCAGCATAAAGTCACCCTCGCAGAGGCTGATTTCAAAGTAAGGAGCTCAGAAAACCACAGTTCTAATGTTGTTTTCATCGTGGCTTGAAATGATAATATAGAAATAAGTTTATATCTCAGTATGGATTTACAGAAAAAATAACAGATTAGCATTTTCCAATCCCACTCTCGTTGCCCTTCAGTCTCCAAGCCAAGGTCTAGTTCACTCTATCTCTATGGGTGGGAGAAACTCCAAGCGGATTCGACAGAATTGACTCGTTTTATATGTGGTTGGTATATACATACAAGGTTGGTATATACATACAATGATTGACGACCTATACAGAGATGTCAGTTTTCCATTTTTCCATGGAAATCCACTTTTTCATATTCAGTATATGTAATTGCTTTTCCATGTGTTAAATAAAGATAATATTGATTTAGCCTCATTTACTCCAGTAAAACAGTGGTTTTCAACCTCTACACAGACCCTTAACCTCATGCCATAGGCGACAACGACATGATATCCAAGTTCTCCCGGTCTCTCTGAGGCAGAAAAGTCAATATGAAAAATGTTTCCACTTTTTTTCCTGACCCCAACTGACATCCCTGCCTATAGATGTACGCTCTGATATCATAGACTTCTCGGAGTAATTGGTTGCATGCACGGTAAAGAGTGGTCATGGTTACTCTTTTAGAGTTTGGTCACCGTCCACCCAGTTGGAAGTCACTGAAACTTCACAGAAAATACTCCTAATGAGAGAGTCATGGTTTGCTGAAGGGAAATTTGTCTGTGATGTGGGTCTGTGATATGCTTCCTGGAAACATTAAATCCTTAGAATTTTAAATCCATAACTTATGATAGTTTATTCAGCGGCCTAACTTAATCTTTCATCTCATCCCTGGTATTATTTCCGTGTAGACTCAACATTGAGAACCTGTACTCAACGCACATGGAGTACATGTATTTAGAAAAAATACTCAATGGGGAATTATGTCACAAATGTTAGCCAATTAATCAATGTGAGAGGTGAGATATATTCAGAAACCTATTTTAAGTTTATGGTCAGAGCTCGATCCATTCTCGTTTGAATCGCTACATAATTCACGCGGCTTAACCGTCAGAATTACTACGTTATTCAAACTCTATGATACAAGCTCTGACTTTAAACCTTCATAGGTTCCGTCTATAATATGTTTGAACCCGAATCTAAATGGCCTGGCCTGTTGATGATGGGGTTAAGGGTTCGAGGCTTAGCCATGCCACTGTATTTCCTAGTTGTCTGTCACCCTCGTCTCACAGATTCGATCTCGCCGTGATTTGCCCGTGGCTCTTGCTAAAACGTTAAACGCCACCAACCAACCTCAAATTAAGCAGTTCCCCAGTCCCGGAAAGCGACATCTAGGCACCTGGTCTCTCTAATTGGCTTTTAGGTGGCACCGGGAGATCCAGGCCTTCTGCTGAGACGTTGGGATCGATCCAAATAAACACGGAAGCCTGAGACCTATTACCCAAACTGGAGCATTTGTCAGACTCGAATTCTTTTTTCTTATGTTTTTGTTGTTGAAGCACAACAGTTCTACACCTGGTAGATCTTTCACTGTTGGTTTACAAACGGCAATTGGTCCAATCGAGTTAGATTTCTTACAGTTAAATGGGTTTCTCCAATAGACGTTTTTCTACAGGCTGGGTTCGCACCTTATCTACTTGGTTACGCAATCCCTGCAGCCAAACAAACACCTGGCAACGTATTCTTTAGCATTTGATGACTTGAGTGTCTGAGCGTAATATATTTTTGATACCCGTGTATATTATATCCAGAGAACGTGCAGTGACCGCATCGTGTTTTATTTCACATCTAATACATAAGTGTCCACAGAAAACACATGGGCAACGTGTATCTAGATACCCGGGGTATACGAATAAGTTGTATGCTCCGGGTTGGAAAATACGGAAAAAAAGTGCGTATGAGAATATGGTGCGTACCTAAATGAACTAATATATGGTCGCCACTTGTCAGGAAAAGGTGGATAATAAATATAATATAGACTGATTTCAGATAAAAGCGGTTGTATGCTCATTAGAGTTGCCTCTGCGCAATATCCTCGCATGCGCTCGGACATAACAACGCGTCAATTCCTCGGAGCATGCGAGTGCTTGTATCTGAAACCAGTCAATATTGTATATGTATTCCAGCTCCAATTTGATGTGGTAAACCAGCATATCACGTCATTAATACTTTAGATATACCTTAGATAACACAGGAACACCGAAACTGGATGCAAATTAATACATTGGCGGGCCTAGCTATCATATATATTTTTTTCCAAGGGAAAACTAATTATCCTGCTTTTCTGATTTTATAAGCCATTTTTTGTCGTAATCAATTGTCATATAACTTAATTGTCAAAGAATATTTAAAAAAAAGAGTAAAACAAGACCATCAAATGCTATTACTGAAAATTCTATTCACCAAAGCTTACTTCTACTAATTCATTTAGAGGGGGAGCGACAATAAATATTTCTCTAACCATAGGCTTGTGACTCTCCTTTCTGGTATTTACATAATATATATTGTCAGAATCTGTATTAAACTGTATTATATCACTATTTAATTATAACATTGTATTCCATGAGAAAGCACCTCTGAATTGAAAAGTGTATTTAAATCACTAATTCATGAAAATAAAAGAACATGCTCATTTGGGGTGAAAAGATATGATTTTTAGCGAAGATTCCTATCTTTTTCCCCTTGATTTGCGTATATCTGTGTGTCATTGTCTTCATGCAGGAATCCCACAATCTTTTATCCACTTATCTGAGCTGTATATCACAGCTGTTCTCTCCATATGAGCCATGAATATTGATGAGGTGAATACCACAAATATCGGCTTACTGGTGCTTATTTATTATGACGAACGATGCCTTAACGATATTCTCGCGCCCACGATCGCTCGTTGTGGTGTCGCTTACCATGTTGGGAAGATTATAAAGTGGATTAGTGCCACTAGGGATGTTAAAGCGACCAGGGAATAGATAAAATACGCCAAAAGAATAACCAGAATCATAATAAACATAGATTATTGCTGGCATAAAGCATTAAAGCACAGATTGTGGTTTAAAAGGGGCAATGCCTGCCGTTGCATTATTCGCAAGAAAAAAATACACATTTAATACCCGAACAAACTGAGCCAAATTGCTTTGTTAAACAAAACTTTTTTTCGTTATTGCATGATTCATGCCCGGTGTTCATCCGACTCCAGAGGACGGTAACCAATAAGAGATGTCATTGCGTGTTTCGGAAACATGTGTGTTTGGTTTGTAAATGGTCTCGATTTATTGCCTAAAAAAACTTCTGTGAGGAGAACTGAAAAATAATCTAAATGAGACTCAACACTCAGACATGGCAGCTTTCCACTTTCCATAGACATCCATCGTTTCATTTTCTGTATATGAAATTGCCTTTCATTATGTAAAACAACGAAAATATTGATTGATCTCATTCCAGTTAATAAAGCTGTGGATAGAAACTCACCTCACCTTCTTTGCCCCATGCCATGGCTGAAACCATTATGATTTTCCTATTTTCCCAGTAAGTTGCAAATGAAAAATATTTCTACATTTCTATCTTACCCTTATTGACATCTGTTTCTGGTCTCATACCACACTAAGAGACGAAAGAAAACACATATTGGTGAAGTGTCTATTATCAAGCTGCACTTGTAACTCCTTGAGTAAAGAAATGAGAAAGAGACAGAGAAATGATCTGTGTTGTAAACGCCTGGTGCTTCAGCGGTGGCTATTTCATACGTCAGGTGTGTAGTGATATGCAAATACGTGCCATGTCAGAGCTTAATAGCGTACTGTACCAGACCGATAGGGGGAGCCTCGTTGGCAATCCACCTTTTAGGCTTCTTGTATTGCCTTATTTTGCCTTTCGTGGTTAGGATGGTGACATCCTTAAACAAGAATTAAGGGGTGGTTAAAGCACTGAACTAGAAATCACATGGCCGTGGGTTTGGGTCCCACTGCAGCCATCTTTCTCCTTCACTTGTAGCAGTAGTAGACTTACTGCTGTATCAAAGGCCAGTCCTTCTCGTACTATGTCTATGTGGTGTGGTGTGCAGCCACCTTTCTTCTTCATCCCCAGCAGGGGTAGACTTACTGCAATATCAAAGGCCAGTCTTTCTCATACTATGTCTATGTGGTATGGTGTACGGCCACCTTTCTCCTTCATCCCCAGCAGTGGTAGGCTTATTGCTATATCAAATGCTGTATTTCCACAGTATTCCTATTCTATTCTATTCTATTCTATAGATCCACTGCCCACTGCTGAAGTGCATATTATTCTTGTTGAATCTTAGTATGTTTATAGTACAGAATCACTGCCCAGTGCCGTGCTGAAGGGCAAATTATTCTTGTATCTTGGTCTTTTTATAGTACAGAATCACTCCCCACTCCCATGCTGACGTGCATATCATTCTTATTGTTCCTTGGAATTTATAGTATAGGGTCAATGCTCAGTCCCATAACGAAGGGCATATCCTTCCTCTTGTATCTTGGTATGTTTATAGAACAAAACCACTGCCCAGTCCTCCGTTGAAGGGCTGGCATGCGGATCACGCTTCCAGTCCAGGGAGCCTGTTGTGTTGCCTAGGGCCAAGCTCAGGGGACATATTTCACATCGGAAAGATTGGAACTTATTTTCCCACGTCGCCCAGAACCTCTTGAATAATTGATTGCTGTTTAATATCCACAAACTGGTGGACAGCAATGATCTGTCCACCCTCCTGGCCACCTTGCTTACGCGTGGTGCAGGCTGGATATGCTTGCATGCAAGCATAACTAAAGCGACCAGGGTGGGGAGAGCTTAGTGGTTAGGAGCACTGGAATCATAATCCCAAGGTCAGACTTTGTGGGTTTGAGTCATACTGCATACTCTTTTCTACCCCATACCCAGCAGTAGTAGATTTATTGCTCTAAAGGCCAATCCTTTTCATACCATGCCTATGTGATGTGGGAACTAAAAGAACTCTCACCATGGTAAATGTGTTGAGGGGAGATTTCTACCTAAATTCATCTCATAGATTTGATCAAACCCAAAGTAAGTAAACTACACAAACAAACAAAGTCAGTTTAGTTTAGCCTATCTTAACTACACTGGAACTCACCGTCTCCCCTAGCGGATGACTTGGGAAACAGGGTAGGATATGTGCCGTGTACATTCAGAGAGTGGTGGCACCGGAAACCGGAAGTTTGCCTTCACATAACGGCTAGGAGGGGGCGCATTATGGCTTACGGATCACCCATTGGTCTACCGAATTATCGCTCAACTATTCAGTCAATGGCCCGTTTAATGGTGGTCGCGACCATCACCGTAAAGTAATGTCGATTTGTGCAATCTGGTTAGGTGTCTCCTCTGTTGCCATATCACAGGAGCAGTGGGAACAACAGAGGCCAGGAGAGCATGGACCCCCACCCTCTCTCTCTCTATCTCACGGTGCTCCGAGACGGCAATTATCCACGCAAGTCGACTTGTTCTTTTTCACTATGTTGAATTCATTTTCATCATGGAAAACAAAGATAGAGACAGACAGAGAGAGGATGGACAGACAGACAGACAGATCGAGAGGGGGGGAATAGACAGAGACAGACAGACAAAGGGAGAAAAGGGGGACAGGCAGACAGGCAGACAGAGCCAGAGACAGACAAAGGGAGAAAAGAGAGACATACAAAGGAGGACAGAGAGAGGAGAAGACACAAAGAGGAGGAGTGAAAGACAGAGAGAGAGGGGGAAAGAGAGACAAAGGGAGAGGAGTGAGAGACAGACAGATGGGGAGAGAGAAACAAAGAGAGGGGAGTGAGAGACAGACAGATGGGGAGAGAGAAACAAAGAGAGGGGAGTGAGAGACAGACAGATGGGGAGAGAGAAACAAAGAGAGGGGAGTGGGAGACAGACAGATGGGGAGAGAGAAACAAAGAGAAGGGAGTGAGAGACAGACAGATGGGGAGAGATAGGGACAGAGACGAGAGAGACAAGGAGAGATGAATGAGAGACATACAGAACAAGGAAAAGGGACATAGAGAGGAGAGAGAGACAAAGGAGAGATAAGTGAGAGACAGACAGAGACACCCACATCCAGGGACCTGTTTCACTAGTCTCGTGACATGTCTGTGACACCATACAGGCATTGGGGTTGTCTAGATTTGTGACAACACAAGTAGCTGCCCTTAGGAAAAGACAGACCCCAAACATAAGAATTAGACAAATCTACACATCATGGACCTGTTTCACTAGTTTTGTGACAAAAGTATTAGACAGACATGAAAAGCGGCGCCCACAGTGCAAGCAAGAACGGACAAAACGAAGTCTAATTTCTAGTTCTTATGAAACCGGACGCACTACCTAGACGCCATCTAGACATGTCACAAACTAGTGAAACAGGTCCCAGGTATATACATAAGTGCTCAACTGGTGATGGACTAATTTCAAGCACAGTTCACTATGTAGTAACTTCTCATTGGCAAACTGCCACATACCTATTGCCATCAACGGAAGGCAGTGTCCTCAGTAGTGTAGATTGGTTTTCACCACCATGGAGATAGTGAATGCTGTAAATTGATCATCATCCTAGGGTGCCCGACGTAAACCACCCTGCCTCTACCGTCGTAAAAAAAAAGAGAGAGAGAAAAAAGCGGAAACGGAAGTTAGACATGACGAGACGTCACATCAAAGCGAGGCTGTCGCTCGGCATGCTGGCTCTCGGTGTGTGTGAAGGCACGTGTGAGGATACATTCGCTGGTACCCAGTGTGGGTTGGAGATGTTGGTAATGAATGAGCAGTGGCCGGCTGGGGTTTCTGTCATCTGTCTGAACGGCTGCCTCACAAAGCAGCAGGCAGCGCCGGTTTGGTGTTTATTTTTCATTTAACATCCTAGGAGACCCTGGGGGTATAGGGCACATAGCTATTATTTTATGGAGGCGACCATCTTGCCCCCGACGCCAAAGAAAACATCAAATGGCGTGTCCAGTTTTTAATGGATTTTACTAAAAAATATTTTTCTTGGCTTGCCATAGAGGGGGTTTAGCCTCATCTCACGATTATCTATAGATTATAACAGCAGATTATAGTGGTTGCCCCCCGAGTACAGTGGCTCTATCTTACAGTTTCCTGGCGGATGATGGCGGAACGAGCAATCACTCTGTGCCCTATAAGGGGACTATCGGGAGGTTTGGTTTTTACAGCATGCTATATACAGTGCCTAAAGGATAAAGTGGTTACATGAACTTATATTATAGCTTGATGCAAAAACATTATCCCTTCACTATCTGCGTGTTTTTCAAATGTTAAGTTATCCAACATTTTGAAAATTTAACAAGGTTATTTGGTTTTGGATCATGGCCCTACAATTCTGAGTGTTTTAAAATAAGACACACAGTGCATCATAGAGTTTAAGTGATGATTAACACGCGACGTGTTTGTATTTGTTTGTTGTATTGCTCACATTCTGCTCTTTGTATTGTTTCAGGTGAGTCAGACCTCAGAGAGCAGCTCTGGCGAACTGTTGTGAGTAATGGACCTTTTTCGACAGGCCTATGGTGTGCCTTTTCAAGCGTGGGTCACACACTCATATATATATACTCGGCCTAGATTAGAAAGAGGTTATAGAGAATTTCCAACTATTTCTTCACTACCTACGTGCCAACTCTGTGGTATTGAGAAAGGTTTAGAGAGCCAGTGTCTCAGTGTTTTAGAAAGTGCCCAGCTGACCATGACCAATCACTTCAGACCAAAATTCTGCATTGACCTACTGCTGCTTGATATATTTGGATCTTAGTCTCAGGCAGTTGCAAAAAAGGGCAAGTTGACTGGGTGCAAGTAGGTTACAGAGAACGATCCATAGATGATCCATAGCCTGAATACATCCAAAACCGATAATCGTGAGTAAATCGTATGTTTCCATCACATGCGACAGTTTTGTGGGATCGTAATATGTGACCATTTCGTGTAACTGTCTTGCATTCATTATAGCTGGCTTGTTTTTATATGTGTTCTTCTTTACCCCGGGGAGAGACCTGTGTCCGGTGCCATCAGTGCTACACAGAAAATGACTACGCTAGACATGCACAGCTGATTAGGCCTATTATCACAGGTCCACTCAAAAAGCATCGCTCTTTCCCTCTTGGCACACGCTCTAAGTCTCTAATGATGGGATCTTGATGTTCAAGACGAGTTTCTTTACACTTCTCGCTCGAGGGTGCTTTCCCAAATCAGAAGCCTTCAGTCAAGACATCGGCTGAGTGTGGCTTCAGCCAGAAATATGGTTTATATTTTTTGTGTTTGTTTTTTTGGCCAGGGAGATCGGAAATGTTTCGTTTTTTTGTGTCTTTTTTTTTTTTTAAATGTAGAACAACTTGACTATGTTATATACGATACAATACGAGATTGACAGCTTGACAAAAGCTTGACATTTCTTTCATGATAAGCTCCTTTCCCCTCGTGTCAGACAATTCTCTTCTGGTACAACAATCTCATGGCTAGTCTCAAGGAACAGTGGCAATTCAGATTAACATGGAGGGACACACTTGGTATACAGTCTCAGACATAGTTCCAGTGAACACTCACCCTGGGACTCAAGTACCCTTGAAGTACCCTTGAGGTGAGAAGTGTCGCAAACATGTTACCCTGCTTTTTTTTGTGTGTGTGTGTGTGTTTAATCTTTATTCTGGAGGTAATGTAGGCTCAGGTAGTGCCACAGTGCTCCAGGCTGGAAATTTACATGCACTACTCTTAACCTATGCTTTGCAATGTTGCAAAGTACAGGAACAATAATTTAGCTATCGAGTGCTGGCCCTCTCATTGGCTACGGCAGGTACTCAGGTCACCGACTACGCAGCAGGTCCATTCGTCTCACCAAAATGCCCCTGTATTTTATATGTGTTTAAAACCAAAATCTCATGGGATTCTGTACCTTGTTAGGGGTAATTGTCGTTGACAATTTCAGGGGAGAATACCTGTCTCAGATGAGAAGATTGTGTTCCAGTACAAATTCTCAGCAGACTTTGCCTGAGACAAACACCCGTTATGGTACATGAATCCAACCGTGTTAATCCCACTTTACGAGCTAGAAGATCTGGTAACTCTTAGTTGCTATAATCAGACCGTAAATAAACTAAAACCCCTAAGATTGTTTGCAGTAAGTAGAAAGGTTGGACGGCGGTTATCACCAATAGAAATCCAAAATTATATGAATGACGAAAACAAAAGAGTGTACCACAAAATTCTGAAGGTAACAACTGTGACATGGGTATGATGGTATATCGGAGTTCTGTACTAGCGAATCAGACTCAATAAAATAAAAACAGATTATTAAAAAAAATCGCTGGCAATAATCAGTGGCCCCTCAAGTAGTTGTAGCTTTCCCCTTCCAGGGTAATCGTCAACCTCCTACTTCAACGTTTTGATGTTAAATGTGAGGCTCGCGCTTTAACGATGGGTGAGTCACGGTGAACCTTCGCCCTTTCACGACTTGCGACAGGTGAAGTGGGCCGTCAATGGGAATTAACCAGCCATTAAGTCACAAGGCCTGACCAAAAACTCCAAAATGATAAAATATAATGACAAAAAGATCCTACCATTAACGTAATTCTCTTAGAAGAGTCTCCCAAAGTTTCTCCATCGGAACTACTCGTGGGTCTAAAAAGATTACTCTTCATTTTTCACTAATGAAGATGCTCAGTTGTCACATCTATCTGGTGAAATAATGGCATTTTAAAGGAGAGAAAGTTACATCAATGGCAGACCCTTTTTTCTGAGATTTCGATAAGTTTGTTTCCATTTAGATGACTATGGGTATGTGAAGTGTGCAGGATACGAATATAAAACAATATAAATTGCATGTGCATCATAGAATTTGTGTCGTAGCCATTATGATATATTATATCTTCGGCATTGAATATATGTCTTTGAGAAAAGCACACTCTACTATTGAATAAAATGGCTTTCTCTAGCTGAAAATATTCTTCAGATATACGGTACAGTAATTCTGGATTTCTTATAAGATGTAGGGCTGTAAAGAATACTTGCATAGAACTTACGAAGTTCATTGCTATTTTTTCTTCATCTTATAAAGGCAGCAGGTTGGTAGAGTTTTCTTGCTGACACTCACCAGTTGGCAATCAGCCAAAACAATACCACGTATCTCCCCGCTGTACCACAGTACGCCTGGCTCTGCCTGATAACCTTCCGCAGCTCATACAGAAAACATAGTCCCTGCCCCCCCCCCCCCCCCCCACCCTTAATAGAGCTTCACTTCATTACAGCCAACCACCAATTGAATTACCGGGACGGATAAAAGCATTGCCCCAGAGGTCCTCTCGATATTCGTGCTTCAAGTCGTTGTCAACGCTATTGTTTCCCAGTTGCGGATTGCGCACCGGATTGGTCTACGCTTATCACGCTTTGCTTGCTGATTGCGTATTCTCCGGCATACGTTTGCGGGTTTCCGTTTGACCTGGCGTGGGGTGGTGTCAGGGGAGAAGCTCACGGGGCTAGCTACCCGAACAGCTCCGGGAGCACGTTTACAAAGACAATAAACGATGGTTTTGTGGACAGGCGGCCGTAAACCACGATAGGCTGATGCATAGTAATAAACGAGCATTAGCAAATGAGTTACAATATTATGATACCGAAGTATTTAGTATATAGACAAAAATCGGTGGTTTTGTGGGTAGGTTGAAAACCATGAGAGGTTGAAGCGTAGTAATACACTAGAACTTGGGAGAGTGTATTACAACGTCAACCTCGCATGGTTTACAGAGCCGCCTGTCCACATAACCATTGTTTGTTGCATTTATCGTCCATCTTTTTGAATAAATTAAACCCAGTCATTGCCATATTAAAGGATATAACAATAGGGAATATTTCTTTGTCCTATAGCACAAAGGGACTATTTTCCCGTATACCATGGCCATGATGCTGTATACCACAGATTTGAATCCGTATACCACAGTTATGGTATCTGACAGGTCTTATATGATGGGTCGTGGTTTACTGCGTTCCCATACATTTCGAATGGGGACTTTGTATACGATGGATAATAAAAGCAGTAGACCGAGCGAGAAGGACAACTTTACAGGCAATCTCCTCGATGGCTGGACTGTGCCGTTCCTCGCTAGCAAGCAATCAGCGCAGGCAACCTGTTGAGAGTTAATACGCACAAAACGCATGCTCCATTTTATGCTACCCTTGGGATTGTACAGCAATGCTGTAGGTATAGAGCACAAAGTGATTGCTAGTCCCGCCATCATCCGTCAAGAGATTGTAATATTGCGCCACTGTAGTTGTAGGACAACCATTATTTTCTGCTATCATAATTTATAGATAATGGTGAAACAAGGCTAAACCCCTTTTATGGCTACTGTTAATCTGGACACTATGTCAATATGGAGGGACACTATAGATACAGTATGTTATCTCACCCCAGTATTTTTCTCCATGGGCTTAACCTTAGGAACTCATACCCCACAACCATGAAGGTAGTGTACCAAATATTCAATGGCTAATTGGATGCGTTATTTTATTAAATAATACTTTTACACAGGGTGATATAAAATCCGAAACCCACTCGATGAAAATAACTCGGTTTGCACTCCACCTCGTTTGACCGCTACGTAATTCACTCAGCTTCGCTTCGTGAATTACTCCATGGTCAAACTCGGTGGAATACGGAGCAAGCTACAAAAATGTATTTTCATCTCGTGAGTGTTCTTCCAAGTACCTCTATATATGCATTGGGGTATTGCATATTGGCACCGATAGTGATCGCCATAGATGAACTGTTAGTCTGGGCACAGCTATGAGCCTTTAATATGCAGAGAAAGGTAACTACATGCACACGAGGTGGTTAGACCCGCTACAGTATGCTAAAATCCCTCATATTACACAAGACATGCTTGTAAGTGTAATGGAATTAAATAAAGCGTCAATCCAATATGCGGCGACGTCTCTTAAGCCAATTGGTGTGCTCAAATTCTCTTATTTGTTTTTTGTTGATTAATTCATTAGATTGGTGGAATTTTTCACACGATAGTGTGTTGAGCTAGCTCAGTGGTTAAAGCGCTGGACTAGTAATCACAAGGTTGTGGGTTCGAGTCCCACTGCTGCCACCTTTCTCCTTCATCCCCAGCAGTGTTAGGTTTACTGATATATTCAAGCCCAGTCCTTCTCACATCATGTCTTTGTGGTGTGGTGTACACCCACCTTTCTACTTCATCCCCGGCAGTGGTAGACTTATTGCTATCCTTCTCGTACCATGTCTATGTGGTGTTGGAAGTAAATTTGTCGGGAGGATTGGGGGTTCGAGTTCCACTGCTGCCACCTTTCTCCTTCATCCCCAGCAGTGGTAGATTTACTGCTATATCAAAGGCCAGTCCTTCTCAAACCATGTCAATGTTGTGTGGGAACTAAAAGAACACTGACCTCGGTAAATGTGTAGGTTTGAGATTTCTATCTGAATTCATCACAAAGATACCATTATTTATACAGAGTGTCGCTAACGCCAGCATGAGGAAATACATTGCCAGATTGACCCACGGAAACACCGGTGGTTCCTAAACTATTGCTAACAATAGCACGGCTATAACCTTCATAGTCACCAAGTGGAAACAAACTAATAGGGCCAAGAGTATTTAAATCCTTGACCCTACATAAGCGTTGCCCACACTGGAATGAAATGTATCACCAGAACTCAAGTCAGTTCCCATTATACCTATGCTGGGGCATATCCCAAGGCATTATCCAGTCTCTTCTGGGGAATGTGAAAAGGCATTATTCGGTCTATGCTGGGGAATGTCTTAAGGCATTACCCTGTCTATGCTGGGGAATGCACCAGGTCATTATTCAGTCTATGCTGGGGAATACCTCAAGGCATTATCTGATCTATGCTGTTGAGTATCAAGGCATTATCCGGCCTATGCTGGGAATGCCTCAAGGCATTATCCAGTCTATGCTGGGGGATGCCTCAAGGCATTAGCCATTCTATGCTGGGGGATGCCTCAAGGCATTAGCCGGTCTATGGTGGGGATGCCTCAAGGCATTATCCGGTCTATCCTGAGGAATGCCTCAAGGCATTATCCGGTCTATCCTGAGGAATGCCTCAAGGCATTATCCGGTCTATGCTGGGGAATGCCTCAAGGCATTATCCAGTCTATGCTGGGGGATGCCTCAAGGCATTAGCCGGTCTATGCTGGGGAATGCCTCAAGGCATTATCTGGTCTATGCTGGGGATGCCACAAGGCATTAGCCGTTCTATGCTGGGGGATGCCTCAAGGCATTATCCGGCCTATGCTGGGAATGCCTCAAGGCATTATCCAGTCTATGCTGGGGGATGCCTCAAGGCATTATCCGGTCTATCCTGAGGAATGCCTCAAGGCATTATCCGGTCTATGCTGGGGAATGCCTCAAGGCATTAGCCGGTCTATGCTGGGGAATGCCTCAAGGCATTATCTGGTCTATGCTGGGGAATGCCACAAAACATTATCCGCCCTGAATGGGTTGGCAGAAAGGTATATAAACAGCCAACATTATGTCCTTGTAACGTGCTGAGAGATGATCGTGTCGGATGATGCAGAGGTCAAAAAGTAGAACGTCGTTGCCGGCTCCTGCAGGTTCCACAGACTCAGTGTTCAGAATCCAGGAGAGGCGATGAAGGGAATTCTCCATAGAAAATCCCCAAAACAGTCCGCTTCTATTTAAGGTGATCCGTGAAACTAATAATACGCCAATAGCTGCAGGCGGTGCGGTGGAGCAGGACAAAACGTAACATGAGGAGGATGGCACTTGATCAACACCAAGTCTCCTTCAATGTGCATTGACAAGGAGCAGAAAGTTAGGAGTGGAGCTGCTCAAGTCCTTCTCTATTGAAATGAGAAGGAAAAAAATGAGACTTGAGATGATGAAATGATGAAATGAGAAAGACTGGAGTCGTCCTAGAGATCCGTAGTCTGTGCACAGGGAGTTAATCAAAACTCCTAAAGGCGGAGTTAACCGTTTTCTCACTGGACCTGGTGGCAGGTGCACATCTTTAACCTTTTAAGGACGCATGATTCCTGGAGGCATCACCGGGCTAAAGACGCATGATGCCTGGAGGCATCACCGCACTGAAGACACATGATGCCTTGAAGCATCATTGTCCCAATATTGACAAAAATGTTTTAACAAAGAAATAATAGAACAATATTCATGAAATTTTCAGAATATGTAGATATAACATCATATTTAGTATTTCTATTTAAAAGAAATAAAGTATTTATGATTATGTATCATACTGTATGATTAGAAACTTGGATATCAGTTTTAACTATTATTTGGCCGTCCTCTAGCCAGACAAACTGCTACCAGCACTCGTCCTTATGGGAGTAGCTAGGCGCCAGGCAGCCGTCCTTAAAGGGTTAAATGCTGCATGCTTCACACAGGACCACCTCAGGACCATGTAGTGCAGGCCTATGTTATAATAGTTGAGAAAGTCAATTCTTTTCCACTGTATTTAAAGATGTCTGTCAATATCTTCATGATGATAACTGTGAAATTATTATTTTACCTCGGCAACACTCGAGTGTTTCGGGGAACTGATGAGATAAGGTGGGAATGTATCACATGATTAACTATCAATGTAAAGTCATTTTACATAATATCTGACAAAATCATAAAGATCCATATTGAATCAGCTGAGATACATGATATTTAAACCAAAAAAAATGAAAATTATGCCTTGAGACATGATTTGCACTTGCTACGGGAGTGCCCTGAGGCATCATTTACACTAGCCACGGGAGTGCCCTAGGCATCATTTGCATTAGCCACGGGAGTGCCCTGAGACATCATTTGCACTAGCCACGGGAGTGCCCTAGGCATCATTTGCATTAGCCACGGGAGTGCCCTGAGACATCATTTGCACTAGCCACGGGAGTGCCCTAGGGATCATTTGCATTAGCCACAGGAGTGCCCTGAGACATCATTTGCATTAGCCACGGGAGTGCCCTGAGACATCATTTGCATTAGCCACAGGAGTGCCCTAGGCATCATTTGCATTAGCCACGGGAGTGCCCTGACACATCATTTGCATTAGCCACAGGAGTGCCCTGAGACATCATTTGCACTAGCCACGGGAGTGCCCTGATACATCATTTGCACTAGCTACGGGAGTGCCTTGAGGCATCATTGGTAAGGAAAGTGTTAACCATAGCTCCCATGGGCGGGTTAGGAGAGAGGGAACCTCCCACTGGATCCTGGGGATCGCCTGGATACAGCTAAGAACTATCACCTCTTTTAGGTTTATTGCCAATAGGAAACTGAGCCTGTGTCAGGAAAACGGCCCCGGTTTGAAGGTGGCACCGCCTGGTGGATTAGTTCATCTGTAGCTGTCAGAGTGTTGGTGAATGGGATGTCCGGGGTGATTCCCAGCGATGCAGGTTTTCCGATAAATTACGGAGACTGAAATTCTAAGATTTTTATTTAAACAAAGATGACAGTTTTCCAATTATTTCCGGGATTTATATGATGTACTAAATTCGTATTGTATTAGAGATGTGATTGAAGATTAGCAGGATTCGGAATTTCCCGGATCCACTCTTCTCCTTCATCCCTTGCAGTGGTAGACTTACTGCTGTATCAAAGGCCGATCCTTCTTATACCATATCTATGTGGTGTGGTGTGCAGTCACCTTTTTCCTTCATCCCCAGCAGCGGTAGATTTACTGCTATATCAAAAGCCAGTCCTTCTCATACCGCGTCTATGTGATGTGGGAAGTAATAACTCTCATATCGGACAGTGTGTAGGGGTTAGATTTCTACATAATTCATGTATTCGATCACCACCCCTGTGGTGTAAAAAGCAATCAGAAAAGCTGCACCTTGTAAAAGTCTGGAAAGGACCTGTAATGGTTGACCGAACGTACCATCCAACAAACAAACAGAAAAGGCACTTGCTTTTCTTGAATCCTCACTACCTGAGTGGCTCCTGGGCCCTGGGGTGTAACTAACGGCACTCCCCTACTTCAGCGGGAATCAAAGTTTGACGGCGTTTGGTGTGTGAGGAGCGAACCGGAAGTGCAGTGCCTGTGTGGTGGCTTTTCGACCTTCTTCCGTCCGGTCACCGGAGAGTCATCTCAGACTCGCAGACCGGACTTGTGGGGAGATTTATACGCGACTTGTGAGCTGCTGTTTCTCCGAGCTGCTCTGTGGCTCTTAACAAACGTGTGAAAAATGAGCTTTGACCCTTTATACCACGGACACACCATGCGAATCAACACAAAATGGCATATATGTGAGATTTTATTTTAGATTGATATCTCCCACCGATAATCTAGCGTTTCGGAAGCAATAATCAGGTGAAATATATAATAATAGCTCACATATACGCCATTTTGTGCTGGTGATAGCGGAAATCGCTGCGTTTCTCGCTTGGTGTGTCCCCCGCTTGAGCTACACTATGATACATGGAGGCATTCCCGCGCATAGTACGCCGTAATGCCTGGATACATTCCCGGGTATAGTACGCCGTGATGCCTGAAGACATTCCTGGGCATAGTACGCCGTGATGCCCTGAGGCATCATTTCCGAAATTTACAGTTTACACAGGAGTATGAACATTTTTTCTTAAAGGCATAATTTAAATGTTCTTAAGTGCATGATTACTTAAAATGATGCATGAAAAAGAATATCAAGAAGAATTATCATCAAGAACACCCTTTAATCATCTGAAGCAATTATATGCGTATTTTGCTGTTCCTGGATGTCCAGAATTTTTCCAGAATATTCTTTATCGTTGTCTCAGTTCATCAGTTACAATCATACTGACGAGCGGTTTCCATGTTCATACATAGTCTGTTTGGGGCCACCCATAAAGTACGTACGCGCTGGGGGGGGGGGGGGGGGGGGGGTCGAAAATGTCGGAATTTCTGCGTACGTACTTTATGGATGGCCCCTTTACTTCATTTTTTTTAGGGTTTTCATATGAAAGTTTTATCTATCTTTTACAGCTAATTGTTCAATCTTTTTCGTTCCTGGAAAATATCTCTTGGTTGGAAGAGGATATATTTTTACTGTCCCGTCTACATACCTTATTTTTCACAGCTAGTTCTACTGATTTGTTTATTCCACATTTATTCTCGAAACAATGAATGGGGGTGAGCTTCAAACCAAGAATGGTTTGTTGTTCAATACTCCTCCCCAACCCATAGCTTTAAACTCATAGTCTGTAGGTTATGAACAATTTGTTCATTTTTGTTTGCTCTTTCCTTTAATTTTAAAAGGGATGCTAGTTTTCAATTTTTCCATCGAATTTCATGTGTTTTCATTTTCAAAATAAAGATTTATTTTTCTTTGCATCATATTGACATACCAACTGCTAAAGAACCTAATTTAACCACAGCCCACGATCCCCAACTGAACCTCCCAACTGCCCCATGTAAACACTTGAGCTTTCCCAGAACCTCCACTGAAATCCGTATGTAATGCAGGAACCCTGTATTACAATGAAAAATATTTCCATGTTTTTTTTCTGATCCCATCAAGCATCCCAGTATCAAAACACACCCAAGGTATGATAAATTGCCTTGGTTAGCCTGAGGTATAACCTTGAGGTCTACTCTGGGTGTTAAGTCATCGCAAGTGGCCTTGGGCCTGGAAAAAGTGAAGGTGGCATTTCCAGCATGGTTGGGTTGAGGTGGGTGGGGGTGATGGTGGGTTTCTACTGGCCTCCACTAATCATGGCCAATTTTTCACATGTTGAGCGTTTCCATGGCAACATGGAGGGTTGGAGCGGTGGATGGTGGGAGACCAACGCCTCGCTGGCTGATAGTATCTGGGTATCATGATACCATGACACCTGCCAAGGCGCCATGACATTATCTCGGCCCTCCATGACCGCCTTCTCTAAAATCTGGTCCTTCCAGTGTACTGCCATATTAGAGGGAAGCTGATTTCGGGTGGGGGAATTCTGAAGTTACACGTTGAGGATCCCGAAAATTGATAACTGAGGCTGTAAGCAGTAATTGGTTTCCCTATTATTATATTATACTATGTGTACCTCCGATAGTTGTTGAAGCCATATTGAAACCTTGCCAAGCACTTTCACGCATTTAAGCTGTTCTCTGATTGGTCACGTTTCATCACGTGGGTTTTCTAGATATGGCAACAACCGCCCTTGATGAAAACAAATACTGGAATTAGAATAAATCACAAGGAACTAGTTTTGATTGATAATTCACAATACTTAAAAAACAACAAGTGGTGCCATCGTGAATTGTAGGATATGCCTTTAAACAACCGAAACGTACTTCAGATTTATTTGTTGTATAATCTTCGAATAACCGAAATTATGTAATTGTTAAATGGTCACGACATCTTGGTGGAGGCCTCGTCCATTGCCTGCCATGTCCGGGCGTCTGTCTGATCACTCTTCATGCAGAGGTTTAGTCGGCCGGCTAAGTGCGCATGCGTGCGCCTGCGCGTCGGTCAACTTCCTGTGTGAATTCGCCATAAAATGGCAGGCACCCAAACGTGGCGTGACTCCGTCCAATGCGTTTGTAACATTTACATGACCATTGAGGTACAACATGGTACGATATAAAAAGAAAAATCGTGAATTTGCAAAAAGAACAATTCATTTGTATGTATAAGAAAATGATTTAATAGTATGTGAATGTGTAACATGTTGAAATATAGAGGAATTGTATTAATTAGAATATGATAAATCGTGAGCTACGAATGAACGAATAAATTTATCATTAGAGTGGATGTGTGGGAAAAAATAAATAGCTGATGGTATCTAAATGAAGTGGGTGAAAGGCGAGGGCGAGATTGTGAATTGTTGATGAGGACAAGTGCAGTGTGTAGCTGCCTATTTATGTGGTCGCACTGTGGAGCTCAATGACCCGCCAAAGGTGTTGAACCACAGCAAAATGGGGAGGAAAACTGACCAGGCAATGGTACTGAAATTGATCTCAGGTGTCTGGCTTTTTCAGTTTTCAATTTCCATTACCTGCTAGTTTGTCAAAGGTGCTGTAAAATCGGTCCGTGGTTTCATGCACATTTATCAAAACCCGGCAGCCGGACTGCTGAGATGGACAGCAATGATCACTGTCCACGCTCTTAGTCACCTTGCCTCCTCATGGGGCAGGCCGGATATGCTTGCCAGCAAGCATGACTAAAGCGACCGGGGTGGGGAGTTAGCTCAGTGGTAAAGAGCACTGGACTTGTAATCCCAAGGTTGTGGGACTTTGTGGGTTCTAGTCCCACTGCAGCCACTTTTCTCCTTCACCCCAAACAGTGATAGATTTACTGCTATTTCAAAGGCTAATCCTTCTCATACCATGTCTATGTGGTGTGGAAAGTAAGAGAACTCTCACTTCATGAATATGTAGGGGTGAGATTTCTACCTACATTCATCTCATAGATTGGGTCAAACCCAAAGTAAGTCTGATAGAACATAATGGACGTTTAGCTACCCAAACAAACAAACAAACAAACAAACAAACAAACAAACAAACAAACAAACAAACTCGGCAGCCGCTGGAAATCCCATAAATGGAAACCGTGGCAGGTTGTCTTGTACAGATTGAGCCGTTTCCCGCCATAACTGGCCAAGCCGTGTAATTGTCGTCTGCCTGCTGCTAGCCCGTCTTTTTGGGCGTCCCTGTGATGAGACTGAGTTATCATCCCATCAGGTTGTGATTGCTGCGGTAATTTCCTCTGACAGGGCTGTCACCGGAGCCAAATTAGTAAAAACACACGCGTGTTAACACAATACCTTTAAGACAGCTAGAAGAAGAGGCGGGTAAGCAGGCTGCTCGTCTTACCAGACAGGTCGCCGCTCCGTCATGTAGCTTCTGTTTACGAGGACATCTCCAGCGCAGCCACACACCCACCAACTGCACTGCTCTAAACTGCCCAACCCCGCCCTGTATTCCCCCTCATCACCCTGCCCTGCCCTCCTCTGCCCTAAACTGCCCAACCCCTGATCTGCATTCCCCCTCACCACTCTAACCTGCCCTGAACTGCCCTGTACTGCCACACCCTGCCCTATATGGGTCTGCCCTGTGCTGCCTTACCCTGTCAACTCTGCCCTGAACTGCCCCATCCCCTTCACCACCTTAACCTTCCCTGCTCTGTACTGCCCCACCCTGCCCTATTGGGGTCCGTTCTGCACTATCCTGCCCTGCCCTGCCCTGCCCTGCCCTGCCCTGCCCTGCCCTGTCCTATTTGGGTCTGTCCTCCATTGCCCCCACCTGAACTGCCCTGCCGGAACCTGCCCTGCCCTGCCCTGCATAGCCCACCCCTGACCCCCTGGCTTGCCCAACACTGCCCTGTGTTGTCCGCCCTGCTCCACCCTGCCCTGCCGTACACCACCATACCCCACCATACCTAGCGCCACATAGATCTGCATAGACAGCATACTGTCCTGTCAAACACTGCCCTGCCCTGCCCTGCCCTGCCCTGCCCTGCCCTACCTGGCATAGCCCACACCTACCCCACCCTGCCCTGCCCTGCCCAAACTTACCCTAACCCTGCTCTGCCCTACACTGCCCTGCCCCACTCCTCCCCTACGCCCTCCCCTCTGCCCTTCTCTCTTTGCCTCTGACCTTCCCACTGCCCATGAAGCATGCCCAAGTCTCCCCCTTCATTCAGAAGGACATCTCTCACCCCTTGTGCAAGCCTCCAACTGCCAATGATGCATGGCCACACTTGCCCTGGGGGTGTCGTTGTAGGGAAAGGGGTAAGGATTCACTGTCAGTGACACCCTCATGGGTCTTAGTTCAACCCACACTGCGACACATACCGCTGTCAGCATCCCCTCAGCCACTAAGGAGTTTGTCCATAGAGTCACTAGAAGGAAACTCGTTATATGAAAATAGCTTGGTCCGTACTCCACCCGGTTTGACCGTGGAGTAATTCACGAAGCAACGCTGAATGAATTATTTGATCCTCTCCACGAGTTTGGTGCGGAGTGATATGAACCGGCCGAAACATTTGCTGAGACCTCTGAATGTATTGTTTTGATGCACATGTCCTCTGTTTTTGTATATGACGAGTGGAGGATAACACTGCTTGTCCCCTGTGTTTATTGAGGATTACTATTGATTTCTATATCTGGAGGGCTGTAGAGTTTATATAGGTGTCTGACCTTAACAGATTGGGGAAAAACCGCACCCCAGCAGGTTCCGCTGAACACTGCTGGTTCCGCCATCATCCACCAGGAAATTGTAAGATAGAGCCACTCTAGTCAGGGGACAACATACATATTTTGATAAAATCCATTGATAACTAGACTCCCTACTTGGTGTTTTGTTTGGCGTCGGGGGCAAGATGGCCGCCCCCATAACACAATAGCTATGTGGCCTATAGAACAACCTGCCATGCCCGTACATCATACGACATGAGATGGGGTTCACATATATATATGGAGGAAGGCCGTGAGGCCAAGTTCCGTGAATAATAGCCACCCCATCGAGTATCATATGATATGCCAACATGATCGAATGTTCTTATCTTATCCTGCCCCTCATATAGATTTCTATAGACTTAACATGGTGTGACTGTATGCCACAGTTATGCCATAAGATATTTATATGCCATGCATGACTTATGTAGTTAAAAACATGTGACGGGGTAGGATAAAATCTGAATGTCACTATTTCATATGATTGTTTACTTGGCGTTTATTGTCTTCTGCTACAGATATCACTCAGCTCTGCTTTGTGAAATCATTCCACAAAAACAACTCACGCCATATAAATAATCATATGAAATTTCATGACGTGCCTTGATAATATTTATCATATTCCCGAAATGAATCATATTTTACGATATATTGATGTAGAAACCATGTTGACATTCTACCGATATCTCAAGGTGTGCCGTATAACAATGTATGGCACATGATGCCGTACACATACGTAACTGTTACAAGTAGGAGCTGAGACTCGTGATGTACTGCTGAACCAATAAGCTACTTTTTGTGATACAAAATCCGATCTGCATGTAAATAGTTCTAATTCGCCAGGGGACACCACTGTTGTACCCGTTCAACAATCTAATTGTATCTGACCTTATAGATTATGAAATAATACATTAGGAATATTGAATGTTTGGATGAGTGTATCTGTAATATACTTAGTCAGCACTTTATCCATGAAGAGGTTATGATTATTGACCACCAGCCTGATCCCCGTTTAAGACAGATTAACATGTGTCTGGTTAAAGGCGGGCGTCCACCAACCACGACAGGGTTGTCGTGAGAAAGGGAGCTCTGCGACAGCGTTGTCGGGGCGTGTCGTCTGCATGCTTCACCTAAATATTCAGTCCAGTCGTGGCAAAAATCGAACATGTTCGATTTTGTCTTAACCCCCGACAAGCTTCATGTCGCAGCCTTTCGTGGCCTTGTCGTAGCCTCTTGTCGGGAACTAGGGTCCACCAACCATGACAAGGCTATGACAGGCCTTCCAATCGTAGGCCTGTCGTGGACCTTGTCGGGAACCCATTGTCGTAGCCTTGTCGTGGTTGGTGGACGCCCGCTTTAGCACTTATTTCTGATTGGCTTCATCTAATGTAAGGCATTAGAGGGTGGGAAGGTGGGTTAGTAATCATAGCAGTGGAGTAAGCACAATGTTATGGGTCCCACTGCAACCACATTTCTTCGGAGTCCCCAGCAGTGGTAGATTTACTGCTATATCAAGGGTCAGTCCTTCTCATACCATGTCTATGTGGTGTGGTGTACAGGCATCTTTCTCCTTCATCCCCAGCAGTGGTAGATTTACTGCTATATCAAGGGTCAGTCCTTCTCATACCATGTCTATGTGGTGTGGTTTACAGGCATCTTTCTCCTTCATCCCCAGCAGTGGTGGATTTACTGCTGTGTCAAAGGCAAGTGTTTCTCGTACCATGTCTATGTGGTGTGGTGTACAGGCATCTTTCTCCTTCATCCCCAGCAGTGGTGGATTTACTACTGTGTCAAAGGCAAGTGTTTCTCGTACCATGTCTATGCGGAGTTGTGTCCAGCCACCTTTCTCCTTCAACCCCGGCAGTGATCGACTTACTGCTATCCTTCCAGTACCATGTCTATGTAGTGTTGGAAGTAAATTTATCGGGAGGGTTTCCTCTCATATAATTTGAGCACTGCCACTGTGGCATAAAACCAATGAGGAGCCTGACCCTATATCCTACAGGGTTCCCTGTGACATGAAACATGCCAACAAGCAACAAATAACTTGTACGACATTAAACTGTAACATAAACGGTAACATTTTATCCTCTCGTAGTGACATTGAAACTTTATGCTTTAAGCAGCGGCAGCCTGTGCAGCCACGATTTCACCAGTCTCTGTCATCACGTCTTACCTTATTATTTTTGCTTGAGGCTTTGGACAGTGCACGCCATAAAATTGGAGATGCAATTTATAGAAATGCACTATTTCTTGCGTCCTACGTAAGACTGTAGTCAGGGATCAGGCATTGTTACATTCTGAAACACCCAGTCATTGCACACCACATAACAGCATCAAGTAGTTACCACACAGCCTGTCTGCGGTATTTCATTACCCACCTAATACAGAGTCCCAATACTAAACTTATGGCGCCTACAGGTAATATCAAACTTCAGCGGTCTGCATTGATGTACACTGACATCTTTTGATAATTCATAAAACTGTAGCCTATGTTATGCATATAGCACGGTTTATAGACTCCCACCGTTCAGTTTATTCCTAACCTTTCGACTGTGGCAAGGCCATACATATCCTCAACAAATTTAGAAACGTTATATCATTAAGGCAGATATAAATGAAGCAACCATTCTTAACCAAATATTCCAGAAACTTTCATATTTCACCTTAAATATCCAGGAATTCACATAGACTTTGGGTTGTTGAGCGTCAGTATAAACTTGCTCTGTTCAACCTATACTTTCATTAAATAGGTTGAGAAGGTGCACATCTCTGTGATTCCACTCTTTGCACTTAATATTTCCAGCCATATGATTGGTTAGAATTGAAAAACCTAGACCTGTCAGCTTGGCAACCAACCCCTGTCTACACTGAACTACGATATAGGGGTTGGTCGGGTTGAATCCTATACGGGATTGTTTGCGCCTTAAAAGTCCAATACACATCTACAGATTTCGGAACATCGATGTACCTTTGTCGGCGACAAAGAACGGTACTTTTTCTCTTGAACGGTACTTTGACCCTTGCCTAGCTGCCCCGCATCTACCGACTACCGTTAGGATGCACTCGTAGATGTACATTGGGCTTAAGCTCTAAAGCAGAAATACTTAATAAGATATAATCATAGCTTCACAAATTGATAATTAAGTCTAGCTTTATATTCATTGTATTTAAAAAAATATACGCGAAAGGAAATAATAGAATTGAAAATTGGCTTTGAGATTATGAAATAATACACTCTCCAAGCAGTACAAAATGCGTGGTAGGAGAATAACAAACAGTTCCCGCAACTGGGTGAAGGCAGCCGCGGGTTAAACCTCACCAGAGCTAACGTATTTTAGTTTAGCTCTGAAAGCCAGTGTAAACCGAGGTCGGCTGGTACCTGTTGTAGACTAGTACATGTACTAGCTTCACTGTCATCCACTTGGGGATTTGGCAACTTTAGACCTTTTTCGCCCTACCGCATATGTACACTCTGATACAGAATAATCAGGAGCTATGTGGATGAATTTGTGCTATATATCAAACTCAGTTTGGAGATTTGTTTGGTGATTGTATTTTCCGTGGGTCTGGTGGTGGTGTCTGCTAGCAAGGAAACCATAGTGGTTTACTGCGGTCCTTCGTAATGGACATTTAGGTGAGTAATAAATCCAATTGTTGTCCGGGCTATCTATAGTGTATCGGAAAGGCTCAATTACAACAGTAATGAACTGATCGAGGTACGGCAATTATTTAGCAAATGAGTTACATCATTATGATACCGAATTATTCAGTATATAGACAGTAATCGATAGTTTTGTGGACAAGAGTGAATTCGTTCCCTTTGGAGGGTTACACTTTCTAGATTTCTTAAAATGCTTGTTTATTGCGTGTGTCTGGCGGGTCGACTTGTGTCTCAACAATCAGACACTGTATACACATTAGAATTACACCAACCCCGAAAACGATGACTTTGAGGTATATAGGTATGATAGACTATAGAACCATCGCTAGACTGAAAACCCCGCGTATTAAAGTAACCGCACTGCATAAGCGGACATTTTGCTTGGAATAGAGGGTGTGTCCATGAAGCGGGGTTTTACACTTGATCTCACCCCTGGTATTTTAATCCCATAGGCTTAACATTAGGATCTCGTTCACCATATCCCTACAAGTATTACAGTCTGTTCTCCATGGTCTATATTATGTGTATCGTACATTCTGTTAATATATACAGGGGTGAGATAAATACAGAAAGCAACTCATTTTGGTCAAAGTCTCTCTCCAACTCATTTGAATGCTACATGATGTTCACTCGGCTTTCGCCTCGTTCATATCACTTCACATCAAACTCGTGGAGAATGACAACTTTGACCAAAACCGGTTGGTTTCTCCATCAATAGTTTTATATATATATATATATATATATATATATATATATATATATATATATATATATATATATATATATATATATAAATTTATATATATATATAAATTTTCATATAAATTTACAAATATTTATATATAATCTGTTGTAACTAAAAGTGCCGGGTACAAGTTAAAGACGAGGGCGCGTCTCTGATGGAGGGTCGGCGTCCCGACGCACCACGTGACACTCACCGTGAACGCTCGGGGGACGCGCGGGGCTCGTCCGGGCCCGGGCCCCTCATGCCGGTCGTACCAGCCCGGTACCCCGGTTAGTCGTAACTCTCCGCTGCCGGGTAAACTCCTCCACGTGTCTCCCCTCGTACTTCCACGCGAGAACACACACACCACGCGTTCCTCCCGGGCGCCGAGGCCGGGCCAGGACTGGTGGCGCCTCTAGTGAACACCTGTGCCTCCAGGGTGTAATATAAAGGTGAGGCGGGGTGGTGAGTCAGCGGCGGCGACGGCGGTGGTTATGGCGGCGGTGGTGGTGGTAGGGTATCTTCACGTCATCCATGTATGTATGTATGTATGACGGTGGCTTGCTCTGACCGACTGACCGCTGGTGACACAGACGTCTCACTGCTAACACTCAACGCCGCCTGCCGGGTACGGGTGGCGGCAGGCGGAGCTGGTTGCTGGTTGGCTGTGAGGAGACGGCACGGGAACTGGTGACGTAAGAGCGGCGGGCGGGTTGGGCACGGGAGAAGACTGGAGTGAGGACACTCTCCTAGCAGAGATCCTGGGACCCGTTTAGTATCGTTAGGCCCTGCACCCACCAACGCCGATGCCCCACGATAGACCTCTCGATACACTACGATTAGAAACGCCGAACACTATGGCCAATGGATCAAATCAATCGGGGAGTCAATCGTAAGGCCTATGGGGACCAGAATCGGCGTTGGTGGGTGTAGAACCTTTTCTTTATGCCATAGACATCCTGGGACGATGTAGGTCGACTTTATTCAACACTTATGGACCGCTAAGACTATCTTAACTACACTCTCCTCCCAGATCTTTCGCGGCACATACGCTTGCTAATATCTGCCTCAACCTAACGCTGGTTCCCTGGATATCAACTATGGACAGGTGGAACCAGCTAAAATTCAGATTCAAAACAAGGCAACTGTCAAAATTTATGAAACTCAAACAACTCATATATTATGAGTTGTGAAATATAGTGTGAATCCAAGGTTGATTAGACTGCCCCTTCAAATAAGCACATGTGTCATCTTGACAAACAAAACCTTACAACACATGAGGTGCTTTCCACTGAAGAAAGTAATCCCTTAGACTGTGTCTGATTTGAAATAACAAATACCAGAAATGAGTGTATATTATTCACCATATGCATATGTTTCCCTATATACAAGTAGAATACAAAATACTGCCCAAACTACGAAGAATTTTGGATATTTGAAGAAAAAAAACTGGCGGATAGGACATATTTTGTCCCAAACAGGCAGGTCGGTGCAGAGATACAAGGAAGTAGAGCGCTGGATTTCTGCTTGGAGAGTGTCTTAACAAACCATCATTTAACGATAACCCTTGTACGAGGTAATGAAAAGGGCCTTTATGTACGATCCTAGATTTATAAATGGGCCCCTGCACTCTACTTGCTGTGGCCACTTGTATCTCTGTACCGTCCTGCCTGTTTGGGGCAAAATCTGCGCCATACGCCAGTTTTTCATATATCTTAAATTCAGAATGCTTTGAGGAGTATTTTGTGTTGTACTTGTGATTAGCGATGCACATATATTTATATGGTAAATAATATGTACACTAATTTCTGTCATTTGTTATGTCAATCCAGACATAGTCCCAGGGATTACTTTCTTCAGTAAGAACATCATGTGTTGCAGGGTTTAGTTTGTCAACATACCACGTGTGCTCATTCAAAGGGACAGTCTAATCAACTGTGTTTTCACATTATGAAGTGGTGTAGAGCTGATAAAGAAACAGCCCGATTGCCTTTGAAGCTCATTTAACAATTCCCATATTTCCCAACTCATGATATATGAGTTGTTTGAGTTTCATGATTTAGACAGTTGCTCTGTTTTGAATCCGAAATGTAGGCTGGATCACCCTGGTTTTAGTGGATATCTGGGTAACCATTCTTTGGTTGAGGCAGAGATTAGTAAGCGCTAGCGCTGCGAAAGATCTGCTGGGAGAGAGGAGTGAGGAATGAGCGGTGTTCTCGGGGCGTGTCGGACTTCTCCTCACGTCTGCCGTTACTCCACAGTCTGGGTTCGATCATTTAATCCGCACACTCTTCTCTCTACCTCCCTGTCTCCGTGATGGCTTGCCTGCCACCCTCCTGATACGACCCATAGTCATTTCTTTCCCTTCCTGCTTCCTCCCATTCTTTATCCCTCCCTCTTCCCTACTTTGTCCCACCCTACCTTTGGAGGGTAAGGAGTTAGCTCAGAGGTTAGAGCACTGGAGTTGTAACTCCAAGGTTGTAGGACTTTGTGGGTTCGAGTCCCACCCCCAGCAGTGATAGATTTACTGCTATATCAAAGGCCAATCCTTCTCATACCATGACATTGTGGTGTGGGAAGTAAAAGAACTCTCACCTCGGTAAATGTGTAAGGGTGAGATTTCTACCTGAATTCATCACACAGATTCGATCACCACCCTCGTGGTGTAAAAGAACCTTGAGAAAGTCTGGTAAGGACATTTAACAGTTAACTGGACGTTAAGTCAAACCAAACAAACAAACCCTACCTTTGTCCATCCTCTTTTTATTGGCTCCTCTCCTTCCAGTCCCTGTCGTTCCTTCTCTCTCTTCCCCAGTTTATAGGGCACAGAGTGATTGCTAGTTCTTCCATCATCTGCCAGGAAATTATAAGATAGCGGCGCTGTATTCGGGGGATAACCACTGTTATCTGCTTTTATAATCTATAGATTAATCGTGAGAGGGGGTTATCACAAAACCCCTCTGCGGCAAGCCAAGAAAAATATCTTTGATAAAATCTGAAGGTGACTGGTCCCGCCACTTGGTGTTTTGTTTGCCATCGGGAACAAGATGGCTGCTTCCATAACACAATAGCTATGTGCCCTATACCCCATCACACCCCCTCACACCCTACTCCCCTCATTTAGTATTTATCCTACTCCATATCCACAATTATAGATTGAATAAATAGTTGCATATAAACATTTTATGCCACGCGCTATCGAATACAGTCATTCAATGTTTTAAGGCTATGGCGTTTTTATTTTTTAGGGTTAGGATAACGAAACAAACCAGGACCCTGTTTTTGAAAACTATCACCAGCAGTTATATACCAGTAGCATATCTGTTGCGCAGCCTCCAATGCCTGTCTGCCTGACTGTGCTGTAATCTGATATACCCACAGCCATTCCACTTCCGGGTCACGGTTATAGGTCGTTTACCTCTAATCATTGATGCGCAGTGAGGGTTCAGTTCTGATATGCCTCATCTGTCACTCTGATAGAGGCACCCCCCCTGGCTTCTGTGAATAATGATACTGTGTGGTATTTTAGTGAAACGTGTTTATCTCATTTGGACGGCATCTCGTACCGCGTTTGTTTGGATAGAAATATTCCACGAGCTCGTAGATCATTTATTGAGTGTGTGATATAGTAGTCATAGTTACCTCTACCGCACGTACTGCCTATACCATACACACACACACTGCCTATACTACTCATACTGCCTATAGGGCATAGAGTGCTATACCACACCCACTGCCATTATCTCATCCCTGGTACAAGTTCAGCCATAGGAATAATGTATTCAAAGATCATCCCAGTAAAGTGATATTACTATACACCTATGGCCGAACATGTATGAAATACTGCCCGCTGCTAGGGGTGTAGTATAAATAATGTTCGCGCCCGCTGTGACAACGGGCCGTAGTGAATTGCAGTAGTCTTTATGCTCTTTGTAAAGTTAATATAGGGCGTTTAAAACGATTGGGAGGTGTATAGTAATAAGAAAACGTAGTGACTGAGCCTGTACGGTGTCCGTTCTCGGTCATTTGATGAAAAAATATGGCCCTCCCACCTGCGGTGTCGGGCCATATTTTTATCATCAAATGACCTCGAACGGCCATCCATACGGGCTCAGTAACCACGTTTTCTCATAATACCACGCCATGGTCGTGGCATAGTGAATATGAGATGACGTCATAGGCAAAAGACCAATCAGCAAGATAACACAAAATAAGAGATTTAAACGTCACTCACAGTGTAAGGGGTGAGATAAATCCAGAACCGCCCTCGAATTGTAAAATAAACAATACAACACTTGTTCGAATGGGCCATAATCATCATTCTGCTTCGCCTTGATGTCGATTGCGGTCCATCCAAACTTGTAGAGTATTATTGTTTATCCTACCCCTAATATAAAATCCCATAGGCTTAACATTGGGTTTCCGTATGCCACGCTGACTGGCATACAGAGTTTTATATGCCACTAGTGGCATACAGCATTGTTATCACGTAATATTCCAAAATCGAGGAGATAGGGTAGGATAAAATCAAAACCTGATTCGTTTTAACCTTGGCCACCGCATTCCACTCCTGAAGTTTTGGCTCCGGACTTCACTCGGCTTTGCCTCATGAAGTCACTTTGCCAAACTCCAGTCGTGGAATACGGTGGCCAAGATTAAACCTCATCCAGTTTTACGATAGTATTTATATGATTCTCGATGCAGTTCTACATAGATTCCCCACACACTGCCTATACTACTCACACTGCCTATACTACACATACTGCCCATACCCCACACACTGCCTGTACCACACACACTGCCTATACTAAAACCTGCCTATACCACACACACTGCCTATACCACACACACTGCCTAAACCACACACACTGCCTATACTACTCACACTGCCTATACCACACACACTGCCTATACCACACACACTGCCTATACTACTCACACTGCCTATACCACTGACACTGCCTATACTACTCACACTGCCTATACCACTCACACTGCCTATACTACACACACTGCCTATACTACTCATACTGCCTATACTACTCACACTGCCTATACTACTCACACTGCCTATACCACTCACACTGCCTATACCACTCACACTGCCTATACTACTTACACTGCCTATACCACTCACACTGCCTATACCACACACACTGCCTATACCACTCACACTGCCTATACCACTCACACTGCCTATACCACTCACACTGCCTATACCACTCACACTGCCTATACTACTCACACTGTCTATACTACTCACACTGTCTATACTACTCACACTGCCTATACTATTCACACTGCCTATACTACTCACACTGCCTATACTACTTACACTGCCTATACTACTTACACTGCCTATACTACTTACAATTTCTCAACTACTCCTATGTACATGTAGCCAATGTTAGCACACCCTGGTGATAAATCTATAAATAGTTCATGTGCTACAAATACCATTCAAGTATACTATACTTCACACCCAAGTTTACATATATACTAGGCTCTTCTCGTTGTCGATACTGTTCATGTATATACTTCTAATATAATCTACATTATTCACTTTACTCCTACTCTCATAATGCATATATAGCCTACTGATGCTGCATATCCAGCTCCATAGGGAGCTGAAGTGAGCCTCTGAAAAAGTAGATATCCGTGCTCAAAACAGGATTAGCGGATATTGGCATTCCATATTTTGATTATATGTGTTATTCTTTCAATACACTCAACAACTGCATAAATTTGTGACAAACTTAAGCAGAGACGATACAAGTAATTTACGCTTCAATAATAGCAAATGAGACCAAAATCGAAATTTTAGTCGCCTCGAACCACCATAGCTTAAGCATTGAGTCTCGTTCTTGCTTGCCTCCGGAAATGGTGTTTTGAGCACGGGTATCTGCTGTTTTAGTGGAGCTACTTTGGCTCTCTATTATTTGTGCTTACAGTTATTTACATTGTCAAGGCTGATAACATTGTTTTCCCATTTTCTCCGCGCACAATTTAATCAACCATTACCCAGTAGTATAAGTTGGTCATAAAAACATTGACTATTAGCCTAATCTGATAACCATATGGGCCCAGCATATAATCACCATTTTCTTATTCATGAAAATATTCTTGGGGAAAAACTAGGGCAGCACTAAATAATGCAGTGATGATGAAGGACACTTGTAGCCTTATTATATTATGAGCCTATGGAGAGACCAATTGGAAAACCATAGGCTGCTAACCACACTGCGGAACCTGGCAGAGGATGGGGGGTGTCTCTAGAGAGATGCTCGCGGAAATGCAAAAGGAGTTGCTCTGAGCTGCTCAAACTGGTCCAGCACAGTATTAGGGATGATTGAAGCAGCAGGACATATACTGAACAAAGCACCACCTGACATGGGCATGAGTGTCCTTCATTATCCACCTATTATTACAAGGTGTCCATTGAAAACACATAGGGAGTGTGTATCACCGTACCCGGAGCATACAGATATATCCACCTAATAAAAAGTATTCATAGAAAACACATAGGGAATGTATATTACCATAGCCAGAGTATACAGATATATCCACCTAATATAAAGTATCCATAGAAAACACATAGGGAGGGTGTATCACCATACGCGGAGCATACATATATACCCACCAAATACAAAGTGTCCATTGAAAACAAATAGGGAGTGTGTATGTACCATCTGTCCGGAACAGGCGGATGATAAGGACTAAGATGTGTCGCTCGCAGGGTGAGATGTGAGATGAGAGACTCCGAGAGTCATCAGTGGAGATTGGGCGAATCACAGGAGCCCCAGGGCTAAAGGATACGGGTATAGGGCAGATACTAGAGAGGAGGGTTTCGATTGAAGAAGCGGGAAAATGCGTGAGAGGAGATGGACTGACTGCTTCTGTCGAATATGTTTTTATTTTCCACCAAATACAAAGTGTCCATAGAAAACACAGAGGGAGGGTGTATCACCGTACCCGGAGTCCGGGCTGCAGAAGTCGGTGCCCAGAAAAATAGTGCATATGGCAAAATAGTGCGTACCTAAATGAACTTATATCGGTACGCCACATGTCAGAAAAAGGTAGATAGTACGTACAATATAGGCTTGTTTCAGATAAAAGCTGTTGTATGCTCCTCGCAGTTGACTCTAATCAATATCCTCGCATGTGCTCGGATATCAACTCCTCGAAGCATACAGCCGCTTGTATCTGAAACTAGTTAATATTATGTAAGTACTGTATTTTGCATAATATAGAGTCTTGAAATAATAATCACAGAGTTCATGATTTAAATCCTGCTCGTTCCGCCTTTCCACTATGCATAACACTCACTTTCATCTCCTTAAATCCAAGAATGGTCTATTTTGTAAGGGCACATATATCTTAAGGATGTTTCTAGGAAACAATTGCCCCCCTACTGGAGATATAAAGTTTCTCCGTGAGGTGAAAACTAGGGCGGCAAACAGAATGCAAAGAGTGTTTCGTGAGAATACGTGGGCAGCAAATAGGCGAAGAATATCAAGAGACGTCACGAGTTTGAGTCTGAGTTTATTTATGCCACGCATTTTGTTGGCTCCATAATTTCACGAGTCGAAGACGAGTGACATTACGGAGCCAACAAAATAAGTGGCATGAATAAGCTCAAACTCAAACGAGTGGCGTCTAGAGTTTTTCCTACCCCGTTTCCATATTTTTTCAGTATCAGAAAGTAGTGGCATAAACAACATTTTATGTCATTACCCGTGACATAACAAATCCCATGTTAAGCCTATGGCGTTTTTTATTAGGGGTAGGATAATATAATATATACACAATATAATATATACACGATATTGATGCAAGCGGCCATATTTTCCGAGGAGTTGACGCGTAGTAATATCCGAGCGTATGTGAGGATATTGCGTAGGGTAAACTCCGAGAATATTTTGCGTATACCCCTTCTTTGTTCTTTTACATATAAGATTGAGTGGAGGGTAAAAGTCCTCAGAAATTCTGCGTACTTTGTGGATAGCCCCTAATATTTTAATATCAAACTTTTCAACAGTGAACTTTCATCTGACTAGCGGTAAATTGCTCAGGATTCTTTTTGTAGAAAAAAGAAAGAAAAGGGGAAATAATAAGGACTAGAAAGACTCCTTTCACCTTTTAGAGAATTGTCAAGTAGAGAAAGTGTTATATGGTGGCAAGCTGAAGCCTAGCAAGTAGACAGTAAAGTTATTTGAACAGTATCTTACCTAGTCAATATAATACCAAATTTAAATAAAAACCGCAAAGAAAAGACATGGCAGCTTGAACACAGACCACCTGAAACATACTATCTGGACAAATAATTTGTAGTCAAGGGATACCCAAAGGAAAAGAATTGTTGTATCTTACATATGGAAATAAAAACGTGCTACAAAATAAAAAGGGAGGGGTGGAATTACACCTTGTGGGTTAAGGAGGCTTTTAGAAGAAAAAACTAATCGCTGAAATGAGAAGTCGATGCTTCTCATCGGCTTCGCAATGAGTGTTTCTTTTTTATGGAGAAACGGGGCATTGCTCTTTTGTACGGCTTTCATAAAAGGAGTCTTCTTACAAGGGCACGTAATGGGAGGTTCGCATGGAAACAATATTCACAGGTGACGAGAGGGCTGCTTGCAGTGACAGGTCTCCCGCTTGGAGGGTGAAGTCCCACAGGTCATGCTCATTCGGGTCACACGGACGCGCGCGTCCCTTGTGGCTAGTCACGTGACCCGTCTCGGGTGTCGTCTGCCCACGTGACCTGACCTTTGTGTACTGTGTAGTTAAAAGGCACCTTGTTACCTCTCTGCGAAGTATTATACACGTATATCATTATATACCTATGGCCAGACATGGCTCAGTTTACATACCGCTGCTAGGGGTGTACTAACGATAGGTTTCGTATAGACCCTATTAGGGTATCCCATAATTCAGTCTGTTTACAGGATCCGGTGTTCGCTGGTTCCCGTCATTGTATGGTGATAGACCCTTGACCCATAACCCGCATTTATTGCAGTTTGACGTTTTTTCTAAATCTTCCAATTAGAAATCCGATATCAGAAATGGAAATTTCAGTATTTCTCCATATATACATTGTGAGACGAGGCTGCTACCGCGACTATTGAGCAAGTGACTGACCTGACGCTTGCAGTTGGGCGCCCCAGGGTTCATTAATAAAACAAATTCTAACGAAGGGGAGACCCCACCAGGACACCAAGGCACATAGTGATGGACCATACAGGCCCTACACGCTACTAACCTGAGTAAAGGATGATTTTTATAAATACATTTCTCCATATACATTTCAAATTATATTTGGTTTCTCTGGTTATAAATCAGGAAATGATTGTTTATCGGAAGACAGGGGGCCGAGGTGCGGCCAGCCAGTCGGCAGCAGATCCTGTACTTACCCGGGGTGATATTAGTGAGTTTAGTAATCTCTGGAGAGCCTATGGGGAGCCAACGTGAACCCGCTGAAACCGCTGATACTCCGGAGATAAACGCTCAGTACTTTGACTATGTGAGTTCGAGATTATATATGTCATTCTCCAATCTTTTAAATGCATACACTTAACAACTCATCATAGCTTCAGAGACGATAGTAGTAAACTACACCCCAATAGTAGCAAACAAGACCAAAAACGGAATTCTAGCTTCGAACCCCCATAATTCTAACACTAAGCCTCGTTCTTACTGGCCTCCAGAAATGCTGTTTTGAGCATGGGGTATCAACGGTTTTAGCGGGTTCACTTTGGCTCCCTAACCAGGGTGCTTGTTTCATTATTTAGGGTATTACAAAATATTTAGGCCAATCAAATTGTAGACGAGCATGAAGAGAACATACAAGGCAGAGTTAAGCAATGAGGGTGAACATGGCTTCCCCGTCGATTGGAGGTCAACAAATTGCAATTTTTATCAACATATCAAGGTATGTAGGAATGGAGAAACTAGTTCCCATTGACATAATCCCAAAGTGATAGATGAGAAAGGCTGGCATCACAGTGATAGTTACATACCTCCTGCTTGGATGGACGAACATTTTTATTTTCGTATTGAGAGTACTTGTAGGACTTCGTGGGTTCGAGTCTCACTGCAGCCATCTTTCTCCTTCGACCTCAGCAGTGGTAGACTTACTAATATATCAAAGACCAGTCCTTCTCATACCATGTCTATGCGGTGTGGTGTGCAGCCACCGTTCTCACTACATCCTTAGCAATGGTAGACATACTGCTATATCAAGGCCAGTCTTTCTCTTACCATGACTTTGTGGTATGGAAACCGTATAACTATATCATTGTTTGCAGGTTAAAGTCATGTACCTGTATGCATTTATGAATATTAGATCTTCAAGGAACCGCAAGCTCTGTACGCCTACACGGTAGGCATTACGCGGAATGATAACTATTAAGAACTGGAGTTGCGGGGAGATAGGAGCAACAGCCGCTAGGCACTGTCTCCAGTATGGATAAAAACTTTTTTTTCAAACAAACAAAAACTAATAGAACTCTAACCTTGGTAAATATGTAGGGTGAGATGTCTGCCTGAATTCATCTCAGATTCGATCAAACTCAAAGTAAGTCTAATAGAACACATTGGACGTTAAACTACCCAAACAACATCAGGTAGGGTATCACGTTAGGAAGGTATTTTTTCTATGATCCTCATCTGGTAACTTTATTATTCTTTCAACCAGATCCAGTTTTCTTGTATGTCCCTGCCTCCTGGCTGTTGGATAAATGACCACCGTTTGGGTGCCATCGTTACAACAAGCTTCCCCTCTGGTATCATTCAAACCACGTAAAAACAATTGCTCTTGGTCTTATTCTCCTTGTGGTGGACGTGGAGGTTTACCCTTGACCTACGCGGCAGGGATGTACTGGCGGTGATGCATTGCCTCAACCTATTGTTTCTAACAGAGAGGCTGTACCAAGTCACGTGCTAGTAAACCACGTTATAGGACGGTCCTTCAGTGACCAGACTGGACACAGCAGGCCAAACCCAATGAAAGCCGACCACCTCGCCCCATTGTCATCGAATAGTGATAAGGCGCCATCCATAAAGTATAAACGCAGAATTTCTTAAATTTTGGACCCCTAACCCCAACTCCCAATCTTGTTCGCAATAGAACAATGAAAGAGCATACGCAAAATTTCCAAGATTGTTGGCCCCCTCAGTGCGTACGTACTTTATGAATGACCCCTAACTCCCTCTATAGAGGGGACAGACATGGACAATAATCAATGGTTTTGTGGACAGGCAGCTGTAAACCACAAGTGGTTGTCGCATAGTAATACATGAACACTAGCGATTATATAACGATGTCAAACTCGAGTGGTTTACAGAGCCGCCTGTCTACAAAACACATTGTTTGTTGTATTTATTATCCATCATTTCACAAAAATCAAAAGCATTAATTGCTATATTGATAGGGATTATTTCTTTGCTCTATTGCACAAAGAGACCAAGGTATTTTCTCATATACCATGGCTTTGAGGCCATATACCTCAAATTTGAATCAACATACCACAGTTATGATATCTGACAAGTAATGGGTAGTGGTTACCGAGTCCCCATACATTTTCAACTGGGTCTTTGCCTACGATGGATAATAAGTTTTCATCTTTAGAGTAAGATATCATCTTGGATGCTACCTGACCGAGATTTGAACCCCAGACCTCCCATACTCAATGCACTGCTATACCAAAGGTCAATCCTTCTAATACCATGTCTATGTGGTGTGGTGTACAGCCACCTTTCCCCTTCATGCCCAGCAGTGGTAGACTTACTGCTATGTCAATGGTCAATCCTTGTCAGACTATGTCTATGTAGTGTGGTGTACAGCCACCTTTCTCCTTCATCCCCAACAGTGGTAGACTTACTGCTATGTCAAGGGTCAATCCTTCCCATACCATGTCTATGTGGTGTGGTGTACAGCCACCTTTCTCCTTCATCCCCAGCAGTGGTGGACTTACTGCTATATCAAATGTCAGCCCTTCTCATACACTGCCTATATATGGTTTTGGAAGTTAAAGGACATTCACCTCGGTAAATGTGTAGGGTTGAGATGTCTACCTGAACTTATCGATCGTCACTCCTGTGGTGTAAAACCAGTGAGAAAAGCTTGACCTTGAGGAAATCTGGGAAGGTTCTGTACTAGTCGACTAACCGGGTCTATCCATAACGAACATTGATACGTAAAACTGAGGTACAAATATTGTACCCCACCCACACCCACTCGATGTGCGTACATACTTTTATGGATGGCCCCAAACGTGTATTTTGTCAAAATTTAATTTATTTCGGCATTATTCAGGAATTACACCAAAGAAACTAAGGCAGATTCCCGAATAGACGCATAAAAAGGTAGTATTTTCCGGGAACATCAATCTGAACTGGCAACTCTGGTTTACTTGACAGGCAGACGGAGTAATGCGATCCCTTCTTTGCTCCGTCAATTTAACCCTGAGCCCTGTCTTGTTTGCGTCAGGCTATTTCTGCCAATCAGAAGAGCTTCTGTCAGTCCACATTTCCCGCACACCACTCACTTAACTTTGACAAGTAGCCCCATCTGGCGGCTGTGATGTCACAGTACCACGTGATCCAGAAATGTTAGTTTTCAGCTTTACCGTGGAAATCCACTTTTCCATATTTAGTATGTCATTGCTTTTCCTTGAGTCAAACACAGATAATATAATTATTTAGCTTCATTCATGTCAACAAAACAGTGGTTTCAACCTCCCCACAGACCCTCAGCCCCATGCCATGGTCTACAGGGACATGTTATCCAAGTTTTCATGGTCTCTCCGAGGCAGAAAAACACCTTTTCCCTCATCCAAACTGATATTCCAGGGTCCGTTGAATAATCCAGGATATGTCCTAGAAATGATCCTCGAATGCCCTTGGGGAAATGCCCCTGGAAATCAGGGATTTTATAAATCGCAGTCTAACATATTTTCTACTTGACTATATACCCATGCCGTATATACTGTAAATATGCACCGTTTCGTCTGATAGCGTAAACAATACCGCACGGAACACTATTCCGTATGGCAAAATACGGAACCGTGTTCCATATGTGTGGACTAGGATATCAGTTGTAAGGTCAAATTAACTTAATTATTTCATTGATTTCGGATATATAGTACCATGCTTGTACATGCTTGTACAAACTACAAAACTCGATGATAATTTACAGTTTGTATGGAAATTGGAGTAAACGCCTCGTTCCATACAAACCGTAAATTGTCATCTCGTATTGTAGCTTGTACAGCGTGGTCAGGCCGTTCTATATAACCATTCAAAATGCTTAAACGAACCTGTGTATGGCAACTCTTTTTTGCTCATATGATGATTTATTCATTAGTTATTAGTTGTGCAAAAGAGAGAAAAAAGGTTCAGTATGTTCTTTTCCTTAATTAATATTGTCGTTAGTCTTGATGCTACTTTCAAATACTATGTGTGGATATTACTTTTTCTTACAAATATTTATACCTATATGGAAGATCGTAGAGGATATGAAAGACCGCCAGCTTTTGATGAATATTTGCTGATAAACACATCTTGTTAAGAGGAAAAAAGATAATAAAAGGTGTTAATCACCCGAACCAAACAAGTTCCGTTTCAATGAAAAGCTCAACTTTATTGATGATAATAGATCAGTACAGACAAGCTGATGAGGGGAGTGACAGGGGATGGTATTAAAACTTCGACGGTTTGATAAACTTAATTCATCTTCATCAGAAAAAAATAAATCATTCATATAAACATATCTAGAACTCATCGAAACAAGGAGATAATAATAAAAAATAAACTAGCTAGAAAAGTAAAAAATGAAAAAAACCAAGATAATGTCAACTCCTCCGAGCTCAAAGTGGCCAACCAAAGTGCCCATGGGCCTGCTGAGTGGGCCATCTTCGGGATATTGAGCATATTGAAGATCCTCGGCATGACCTTAAAAAGTGGCGGAGACTGACAGAGATCCTGGCGGTGACAGTGCCTGGTCTCCGGGCGTCACGTCTGCCGGTATAATTGGCGCAGACAGAGGTCAGCGACACCCGGGAGCGGCTCCTGAGCAGCTCCTGAGCGGCTCACTGCCAGACGGGGTCACAGGAAGCAGCTCACCTCGCGGGGCCACCGCCACGTGGTCACCGGCCACACTCTCCAAACAGATGTCTCACTCTTTAAAGGTGACGCCACCTCTACACGGACAGCATGCGGTCACTGGCCACACTCTCAAAGCAGATGTGTTACTCTTAAAAGGTGACACCACCTCTACACGGAGAGCATGCGGTCACCGGCCACACCCTCAAAGCAGATGTGTCACTCTTTAAAGGTGACACCGCCTCTACCCTGGAGAGCATGCGGTCACCGGCCACACTCTCAAAGCAGATGTGTCACTCTTTAAAGGTGACACCACCTCTACCCGGAGAGCATGCGGTCACCAGCCACACTCTCAAAGCAGATGTGTCACTCTTTAAAGGTGACGCCACCTCTACACGGAGAGCATGCGGTCACCGGCCACACTCTCCAAGCAGATGTGTCACTCTTTAAAAGTGACGTCACCTCTACACAGAGAGCATGCGGTCATCGGCCACACTCTCCAAGCAGATATGTCACTGTTAACCCTTTAAAGGTGACGCCACCTCTACATGGGGAGCATGTGGTCACCAGGCACACTCTCTGAGCAGATGTGTCACTGTTAACCCTTTAAAGGTGACGCCACCTCTTCATGGGGAGCATGTGGTCACCAGGCACACTCTCTGAGCAGATGTGTCACTGTTAACCCTTTAAACATGACTTTTCAGTTCACCCTGCAGGGCCACTCTACACTGAGAGTGCGTGATTACTGGCCACACTCTCAAAGCAGATGTGTCACTGTTAACCCTTTAAAGGTGACATTTCAGCTCACATGGGGTGGAAACCGAACCATTTATGAATCACCTTATATGGCGCTGTATATCTGCACACATTTCCGGTTAAAAAGTCCCTCTAATAGTGTTTCAGAAGCATGAATTATCTTTCTTTCGGAGAAATACCGGCAACAAGCAGAAACGGTTGACGTCACGAGTAATGTGAACACGCCTAATTTGGAGACGCTGCCTAGATGACGTCATCAGTTCCGTGAAGCTCCCAAGTTTACGGCGTATGTATTTCCGGTGTGTACAAAGACATGGTACAGCTCTCCTAATTGTCTGATATCAATCCGCGTCAGATATGGAGGACTTTAACGTTTGTAAAGATATAGTAGACTGCTTGTTATCAGAAGTCCCATATGAATGATATACAGTAAAACCCCGCTAAAGAGACATCCCGGATAAGGAACCACCCTGCATTAATGGACAATTTTCTAGGAACGGAAATTGTCCTCTCTATTAAAGGGTTTATTTTATCTTCGTGAAAAGGGAAACCCCGAAGGGATGACTCTGGAGTAACACCAAGCGAACACCCCGCGTAGCCGGACACTTATTTCGATACGAAAAGCCATTTAACCACGTGTAAACGGACCCTCGGAGGGACACCCTATCACATATGGCTTATGGTGAGCCGCCGGTAGCCGCGGTGTTTATTCAAAGAAAATAATTTATAGTTTGATAACTTCTGCTCTAAATAAGATATAAAAAAACGGTTTTCAGATTTACCATCGCCTCTGTTTCCACTACACGTTGATATATAACACCACTGTACCTCAGACTGGAGACAGACTAAAACCCCGTGTAAGTGCACCATTTGCTCGGAACGGACAGTGTCCTTTAAGAGGGGTTCTACTGTATAGCTCGTTATCCAGCACGACATTGGTTTCCATATCTGGCCTCGCCTTGGTTTTTGAATAAAGTAAAGGAAGATGCCATTTACGGAGAGATCCTGGGACCTGTTTTTCCAGTTTGGATGATCGTTAATAGTGACTCTTTGAAGGGCAGAGTGTTTTTCAGATATACGAATCTTTAGGGATTTCAACCACGTGCTGAGATGCGACCTTTCCACTGGATTTGGGTGTTTTTCAGTTATGATTGCAGGTGAAACGACCGCCAAAATGTTCACAATTGGAGACAGGTTGAGACCTATCATACAGGTCTAATGGGTGGTTAGATACTTCGGTATCTAAAGATCGGTGAGGGCACTGTGTATGCCTTGTTTCTGCCGCATTAGACTGGTCCATACCGACAGAACTGCCCTTCAAACAAAATGACCATCACCAACGATTTCAAACCTCTTTGATTCTGTCAGTCGTTTACTAAGTCAGTCGGTGGTGGCCTCATTGCATAATCTATGCACAATTACATTGAAATTGGTGAACAATTCTCTGATTCCATTCCCCGATCTGGTGTCAATGGTGAAGGCGGCCAGTGGATAATTCTATCCCTTCACTATCTGCGTGCTATTCACCGTAATATCGTATAAGGGGCAGAGGGCCAGTGTCTCAGGGTCTTAGAGGCATGTCCAACTGACCATGACCGACCATTAAAGACTGAAATACCTTAATGACCTTCCAGTGATTGATACATTCGGATCCTAGACAGGCAGTTGTAGAGATACCAGGTTTACTGGGTGTAAGTGGGTTACAGAAAATGAGCCATAGACTGAATATACCCAAACTTTGAATTTTTTTTTTCAATAATACCACTCTCATTTATCAATGATGAACATACCATTTGCTCTTAGTATTATATACCTGTGGTGGAATTTTACTCACTGCTTCCCTTATCGTACAGTGGGAAATGTATAGAACTGATGGACTCTGCAAATACTTGCCCTGACGCCGTTAGGCAGAGGGGCATATTCTTTCAGTCCGATAGTGATTATACATTCACAGATTAAATGTTTGGTCTATTTTCCCTTTATTATACACCTTGAACTATTTTGAACATATAATTATTTTCCCTTTAACGCTATTCAAAGTCAAATTTGGGCACGCAGATCTAGTCCATTCATACTTATTTGGCCCTACTGCATCTCCACTTTGTTTACTTTCCTACCCTTGACGGGTCAGGACAAAATATAAACATCCCTCAATTTCATATAATTGTTTACATGTCATCCATTGTCTTCTGCTACAGATATCATTCAGCTCTGCTTCGTGGTATCATTCCGGGAAGACAACTCGCGCCATATAAACAATCATATGAAATATTGTGACTTTTCTCGATAGTATTCCTGGTGGAACTTCAGCTGGTTTACCTAAAGATGATATTTCTCCAGGCCATACACTATAACGTTGAGGGAATGAATCATATCTTGCGACCACTCGGCCAGACTGAGAGGTATTCAGTGGACACAGTCGCCGAGCAAATATTTGTGATCAAAGATAGGTCGAGATTGCTAGATCTCCCGAGGCCAGCCGAGGTCTCCCGAGTCCTCCCGAGGCTAGCCGACGGCGCATATCTTCTCTATCTCTCTCCTCGGGAATGTTTGATTGGCGACTTGTTATCAAAGCAGACCAGACAGCATTGTTTCCAATGGGAATTCATCAAACTGCAGTTTGATTTCTCCCCCTAGCGAATTCCAACTTCTTTACTTATTTCATTAAGCAATGAATTCACGTCCATCCAGTATACTCTCAAATGGCTATTGGGTAGGATTTTTTATGGTATACTTTCAGATAGATATCGGGTAGGCAACAGCAACTTTTTTATAGAATGCCGCAGGAAATTATTGCAGAACATTCCTGACCATCGTGCAGAACCGAAATCAAAATAGTTGGCCAAAGTGGACCCGCTGAAACCGCAGATACCCATGCTCAAAACAGCATTTCCGGAGATAGACGTTCAGTACTTTAACTATAGAGGTTCGAGATAATATATGTCATTCTCCAATCTTTTAAATCCACATTTATAATACACTTAAACACTGTCATCATAGCTTCAAAACAAACTTATTCAGAGACGATTGTAGTGTAGTATTGTACACTTTAATCGTAGCAAACGAGACCAAAAACTAAATTCCAACCTTGAACCCCCATAGCTGTAGCACTAAGCCTCGTTCTTACTGGTCTCCGGAAATGGTGTTTTGAGCACGGGTATCTGCTGCTATAGCGGGTTCACTGTCACTCACTATTGAAAAGGAGAATAGTATCACAGCTACTATGAATTGCAGACGAAAACTTGATTATATAAGTATCATATGGGGATCTAATTATATCATTATTACACACCCCTAACACGTCTTTCATTTTATCTCTTAAATGAACACAGTAGAGAGTGGGGAAATGCAGATTACAGTTCTGCTATGAATGCATTCTAACCAACCATCCAGACGTAAAGCGAAATACATTTAGATGTACAAATCAAAAAGCTCAAAAAGCTCTCAGGCTGGTGTTCGAGGCTACAATCTCAAATCGAGGCTCACAGTAGGAGATAAACCTCTTGCAACCCTCGCTGTGTGACTTCCGGTGGCGTAAATTGCCCGGTGCCTGCGCACGCATCGTTGCCAACCTCAAATCCCAAACCGAGGCTTTGACCTTGGCCTTGGATATGCGGAAACAAACGGCAGAGGTCGCCAACCTCTCTCATCACAGCTTAATAAAAGAAGGCGCATTAGCAATTCTAACGCAAGTAAACTGTTGGGCAACTTTCATACCATATTTCACAAACGTTGAAAATAAAAAAGAATTGACCACTATTCAAGTGCAGGAATTTGAAACATTTGTTGACTTATTTTCTAGAGAAGCTTTATTTCGTTATGGTCTCTCTGGAACAGCCATGTCATGGGAATAATTTATTTTATTTTTACGTGTCCAATAAAAAATCCGAAAAAAAACCAATTTATACTTTATTTCCATAAGAGTTTACATCCACCGTTTGACATTTCAGTATTATAATGTAAATACGCACCGTTTCACCATATAACGTAAAAATACCTGCTCCGTACCGGTCGACTCAATTAATCTGGAATACCAATCATAAATACATATACGTGTGCATTATCAAGTAATATAGGAAGTCGCATACTCCTAACATAGGATCACAAAAACTGTTGATTTACCAACTAATTAAGTCTAGTAGAACATATTGGACGTTAAACTACCCGACAAACAAACAAACTAATTAGTTCCTGCCTTTTATTTTTGGCTTGTACCGCGAAGCTCCTCCATCTGCCACCCCCGCGGTCTGCATGATCAGATGGAAGTAATGTTTTATGGTTTGGAGAAGACCTATTACCTACCAGTACTAGGTGTCTGCTAGGTGGGGACCCGGCATTAATGATGTGTTTAGATACAGCTATCAGCGGCAGATAACGATCCTCTGCCTCGTACTACGCGGAAGGACACGAAACCAACGCCCACAGGATGGTGTAAAGTAGGCGTGATGCACTTCAGCGAATAACCATCGCTATTGCTCATGTATATGGGGTATATGAGTAAATCCCCACTATATGTTACGTATATAGGATATATAGAGAGGGTCATAGAGAGTAAGTCCCCACTATACTTCACGTATGTGTATATATATTTATCCTACCCCTAATAAATAAGACGCCATAGGCTTAACATGGGATTTGTTTATGTCATAGGTTCGACATAAAGTGTTGTTTATGCCACTACTTTCTGATACTGAAAAAATATGGAAACGGGGTAGGATAAAATCTAGACGCCACTCGTTTGAGTTTGAGCTTATATTCATGCTACACATTTTGTTGGCTCCTGGCATAAGTAAACTCAGACTCGTGACGTCTCTTGATAATACGTGAGCTCTAACCCTAAACTTGAATAGGTTTCTAAATTTATCTCACCCTTAACATTGACTAATGGGCTATCATTTGTGACATAATCCCCCATTGGATATTTTTCCTAAATATCTCATGAGCGTTAGATACGAGTTCCCAATGTTAAGTCTATGAAGAAAAATACCAGGGGTGAAATAGATAGATATACTATATAAGTAAATTCCCCACCATATATGCATAGGTAAATCCCCACCATACCTAACATATATCTGATATATACAGTAGCTCCCCTCTATACCTTATGTATATGTGTATATAAATGTGTATTATAAACATGAAATCCCAACTATACCTCGCGTATAGAGTATATAGTAAATCATTCTGTACCTGACGTATATATATGTAAGTAAATTCCCAGTATATCTTATGGATATATAGTATACAAGTAAACCCACACTGTACCACAAGTATACTGTATACAGTAAATCCTGGTGCAATTCAGATCTGCCAAATCTTCCTACATTTTACAAGGGGGGAGCTCATCAAAAGACTGAAGCATTCTGAAAAATCAAAATGATATTAGAAGTTTAAGATGATATATGTGTTAAGTATTTTTACTTTACTGAACAAAGACTATCACTTCACTGAGTTATACCTGAGTTTCACTTGAAAATCATTTCTTACAACTGAATCTAATTAATTTTGAAATTGTGTACGACAGATAAAAGGTTACACAGGTAGCAGTGATGCAAACGTTTACAACACCAAGCGAGGGCGACTAAGAGGTGCCCACACAAGTAGATCTAGCCTGTAGATATTCAGGTCTCGCGTCACTAATTCTATCAACACGGACGTCCTCTTCGCTCAGCTCCATTGAGAATTAGGCTCCACAGTGACTACAGTACTCGCTTTTCGGAGTGACGCCTTGAATTTCAGTCCGGCCAAACTAAAACATTTTTATACGCATCTTTTAAACCCTCTCCCCTTTCGTTACTCTTTATAAAACAGTACCTCGAGGCGTATGGCTTATTTACTCTGGATTGGTTACAGGACATGTATATAATTTTTTAGTATTAGTAATATTAGGAAACGCCCATACTGTGCGTGAAACGATTCTCTTTCAGGTCAGTCATCGATTTCATACTGCCTGACGCTGAAGGTGGAAGTCAGTATAAAATCGACGACTGGCCAAGAGCGAGATCCGTTTCGTCCACAGTCAGGACGTTTGCTTATTATTATATACCTAAAATCGATGAAAAAAGTGGGAGTCACAGTGGGCATGAACATTATTATTACTGCACCACTAGCAGCGGGCATTATTTGATAGACATTCGCAAACAGGTCCATGATAATAGCTCAATTTCCACTATCAGGCATCCATAAAGTATGTACGCACTGAGGGGGAGTGGGTCAACAATTTTTGAAATTTTGCATATGTTCCTTCTTTGTTCTATTGCATATAAGATAAGGGGGCAGGTTGGGTGGAGGGTTCAAATCTCTGCGTACATACTTTATGGATGGCACATATACCATATAATGCCCTTTTAACGGCTTCCAATAAGTCTCGTTCATTTTATGCCACAGTCCCTCGGAGATTGGATGTGAATTGTGCAGAGGGGTTAAGCATTATTTGTAGCACTCACATTTCCAGTGTTAAGTCTACTGTACCCAACATTGCCGACCTTTTCATGGCTATTGACATCATTTACTGTGTGTTTACTACATTGGCTAAGTGGAGTTTCAAATGGTGATTTGGGGATTCCTCTAGTTTTTAAATAACTATGATCAAGCATCATTAGTAGATGTACCATGAGGTCGGTTTAATAATCTAGGATCGTACATGAAGACCCATTTCTGTAAGTCAATCAAGAATTATCGTTTAACAATATTTAAGGTTTTTACAGTATTAGCCATCCATAAGATTGTCCATAAGTGTTGAATAAAGTTGATCCACATCGTCCCTGGGTCTCTATGCAGAAAAGGATCTATATGTACGATCCTAGATTATTAAACCTTGGTTCCCCACCGGTGACAATATTAGTATTCAGACGTTATATCACACATGGGAACGTTTATATGGAATTTTCCCATGTACAAAGTTAAAAAAAGTTGCATAAAGCAATTCTTGTTGTTGAAAATATACCGTCCCTGATGTATAGTTTGAACATCAGGAATCGTTTCTTACAACAATAGAAATTATTTCATCCAATTCCTGATGTTTTATATATAAATATGATAAATGAAAAGAAATTCCTCTCACATGTATGCTTTCAACATCCGGAATTGATTTTTACCACAATATTAATTATTTCATCCAAATCCTGATGTTAAGAATATAAATATGCTAAATTAAAAGAAATTGCTCATTGTTACTCTACTCCCTGGACTACGAGAATATCAAACCCTCAGACAATCAGCTTGGAGATCACATCCCAGACCCAGCTAAGCATTTAATCCGAATCTCCAGCCCGATCTCCAGGGTCATGACGTGGTATTGTGATTGGTGGCGGGAATTGTGTACGACAATACGTGAGGCTCGTTCATCAACACCGGTTTGTTCCGGTAATCCCGTTGATTGTACAAGTGGCATGCTCGCCCAGAGACTCTGCTGGAGAGTGAGGCTGACCCTCGTTACGCATGTGCAATCCGTCAGCCAATCAGCGCCTCTGACTCTCGGACGTAGTAATACATTCATAATCCAATCACGCTCTATGATACATTGTGTAGGCTTGTGTGATTGTGGTGTCGGCTATTCCTGGAGCCCAGATTATGGATATGATGATGCTGACCTTGATTTAGTGTTATATAACACCATAGTGTGTAAGCATGTGCTGCTGATCAAATGTATACCTTAAGGATATTTACATTAGCATTAATGCAGAGTATTGTTTGTGTACCAGGGTTCTCCCGGAATACTTCTGGACTTCCGGAACTTTGTGTACATCCCAATGGCCTTTCTTGAGATGATTCTCAATCTGAGGAGAAATTCCTTTTGGGTAGGGGGTAGAGGTTCAAATAAAAATGACAGATGGAGAGGGATATTTGTGCAATTATTACCATTTTAGCTTTCAGCTGAGGTGAGATATTCACTTAGACTAACTCAAAATGCGCCTCCTAGGCACGCCTCCCCCCCCCCCCCAGCCCAGGGACTGTCCTTAACCCTTGTAGGTAGGTGGTGCCTTGAGGTAAGATTCTGTAGTGAAAGGGTTAATGGTATGGTCATTAGGAGAATCAGGATATGATCGATATTTATCGAAAATCAATAAATCACAAGCAATAACTACTATTTACAATCGACCCTTAGGCTCAGTCTCAATCATACAGGGACGGCGATTCTCCACTTTTCCATAGAAATCCCTGTTTTTATTTCCAGATTATCAACTTCTTTTTAAAACAAAGATATTATAAGTTGACCCTCATCCATACCAATGACCTCCCACATACCATCAGCCCTGTTTCATGGCCAATATTGATGTGATTATATTTTCTAGGTCTCTCTAGGGCAGTTAATTCCACATGACCCCAACTGACATCCCTGATCTTAAGAATGGTCCCTGCTTGAAACGTGTCTCCATATATATCATTATTATTGTATCTTGATTAGAAAGAAAAATGATATCCATTGAACCTTGTTCACACTAATAAAACAGGTGTTTGAACCTCCATCCTCTTATCCCCATGCGTTTCCAACATTGACATGTTTCCCACGTTTTATTACCCACCAAATACGGAGTTTCTATACTAAATCTATGGAGCCTACAGATCGCTACTGAGTAGAACACAGAAAGCCGTATTCTACTGAGTAGAATACGGTTTTTATGCCACCACTTTACGGGCAATTTGGGAACTTTTTTATATAAACGATAAACGACGCTTACATTGAGTTTCTAATCATTTACAAGATTTTGTTTCTAATAATTAGTCGAAATGTGAGTAACAAATAGAACATTACCATTATTCTGATCTGTGTGTCCGAATTCTCCTTTTATCCTACCCCTAATATAAAATCCCATAGGCTTAGCATTGACTTTCCGTATGCGCCCGTATGTCGCATATAGATAAAAAATCGCTCCTAGGAGCGTACAAAAAATGGACCAATCAGAGATCAGCAGCTGAAAGTAGTTCCAAGCCCCTTCAGAGCAGCAAGGAGAGCTATATGGAGGACTTCAGAAAGTTTTTATCGTGATTTTTGTTATTATCCTCACATAAAAATATCGTTCACAGGGGGTAAGATAAATACGATAGTAGTTGACACTCCGCAGGCCTCCTCGCTATGGCTCGGGAGTTTTACTATGTGTCACCTACGTGCAGAATACGACCATGCAGATCAAAATCATGGTAATATTATGTATGTCTTGGTCTCACCGAGGCAGCAAATTCAGTATTTCAACTTTTTGGTTGTGACCCCAACTGACCTCCTTGCTTATTGAAGAACAGCGAAGACGGACTCATTTATTTAGATAATCGAACTGACAACTGCTCCTGCTTGCCATAGCTTTTTAACGCAAACAACACTGCATGCTTCTGATGCCTCGGTTATTAGCTTTTTCTGAAACAAAAGGAAAGAATACAGGTCTATTATCACGTGATGTTGGTGACGTCATGCGCGAGGACACCAGATGCGGCATTGTCATGCGGATGACGTCATGCGCCAGGAAACCGGAAGCGGAAAAGGATAATCCTTTAACTTTGAGGTTTTTATCGCGTATTTGTTCAGAAAAACACGAGTGTTTTACCATTCACCAAACGTTTTCATAAGTGTTTAATGAGGATCGTATTAATACATTTAATTATGAATCATTTAATGCAACATCTTAAAATTGGAATAAAAAAGATGGAAATATAATATTAAATTATTAGGAGAGAAACAAAGGGGTGATTCCATCAGGACGTACGATATACAATGTATGACGATCATGGCCGATCTGTTGGCTCGCAAGGTCGAGATGGATCGTGTGAGAATATCTGGTTGAATCCATGCTGTCGAATAGCTAGATCTGAGTGATAATAGGGGCTACACACGCAGGGGTAAGTGCATGACCAGATCTTACAAAATCTATCACGGTTCGTCAAGATGTAGCAAGGTGCTACAAGACACAGCCTGACCTTGCCTGGCAAAAAAATATTGTGCAAGTGGAATCAGCCCTTAATAAGGATGAAAAACATGATAATGTTCATAGAAAAAAATGGAATGGGGAAACATTATCGAGAGGTATTAAACGTGTGTGTTGGTTTTGATGTGAGTTGGTGAAGAAGGAGGAAGGGTATGTGTAAGTGGAATATGGCTAGAAAGTTTAATTCATGTGTGAATCTATAGGTAGAGTATGGGTGATAATATTATGTCAAGAGACCATTAGAGGGGGCGGCAATAATGGCATTGGAACGGGTTGGGAAGTTGGTTCACTGGGACTTGTAATCCCGAGGTTGTTAGATTTTACGTGTTCGAGTCTCACTGCAGCCACTTTCCCTAGATTTTCTACTATATCAAAAGCCAATTCTTCTCATACCATGTCCATGTGGCATGTGGAGTAAAATAACCCTCACATTGGTAAATGTGTAGGGATGAGATTTCTACCTGAATTAATTACAGATTTTTTACTACCAGGCCTGTGGTGTAAAACCAATAAGAAAGGTTAAGAGAGTCTGAAAATGATAATAGTTCACTGGACGTTAAATCAAATAAACAAAATGGCATTGGGAACACACCCATACCAAGACCTTTAACAATAAGTTGTTGAGGTCAAGCCGAATTCCAATTACGTGATGGCAGGGCACCATGTGCATGTGATGTAGGAAGTAAAAGAACTCTCACTTCTATATATGTATATATGAATGTATATATATATATATATATATATATATATATATATATATATATATATATATATATATATATATATATATATACCTGAGTACCTGAATATATTTCATCACTGTCCTCATGGCATAAAGCCACTGAGGAAATCTGAATCTTAAGATAGTCCAGATATACTCTCAGGAACGTTGAACAAACAAATTAAAAGAAACAATTTTGGTGGGGGGGGGGGGGGGGCAGTTTTTGTGGTCAGTCTCGAAATCTTATATCTTTGATCAGAAAACAATTTTCACGCAGGTGGTCAGCTCAAGCGTAGAATGTGGCGACTGAAGGCAGGTAGGAATCTATTGGTGTGGCTTCGTGCCTGGCTTCAGCTCCTCTCCCCATGTGGCTTCCGTTTGGAAACTTGCCTGCCAGGAGTCTAATTGGATTTGTCACCTGAGGTAAATAACCTGAGTCAGTAAGATACCAGGTGTCATTGAGTTAACTCAGTGGTTAAAACACTGGACTCTTAATCACAAGGTTATGGGACTTTGTGGGTTTGAGTCCCACTGCAGCCACTTTTCCCTTTCATACCCAGCAGTGGTAGACCTACTGCTATATCAAAAGCTGGTCCTTCTCATACCATGTCTACGTGGTGTGCAACCACCTTTCTCCTTCATCCCCAGCAATGGTAGACTTACTGCCATATCAAAGGGCAGTCCGTCTCATACATGGCTATGTGGTGTTAGAGGTAAAAGAATTGTCACCTCGGGAAAGATGTAGGGGTGAATTCTTATCATAGATTTGATCAGCCCCACTGTGGTGTAAAACCAGTGAAAAAAGCTGAAAATTGAGGTAGTCCCTATATACTCTCAAGGTCCCCTAGGTCACACCAAGGGATCTATCATCCTCATCTTATATGCCATACCTGCCACGGTAATAAAACCTATCAACAAGACAATCCAGTGTATGCATGAGAAATTTCGGAAGTCCACTCTCGAGATTGCTGAAAAATGTCGGCATAATGTACAGATCAACACCATTGAAATTCTTGAAATGTATCACTCAGAAATCCCCTAAAGAGAACAAGGAAAAGCTCAAACCCCAGGAGCCTCCGGGGGCGTTTTCCCCCTTGGGCCCCAATAGGGCGTAACCCCTGACCCCTACCAGGAGCCTCATGTCCCCACCCCCGGGATCCCCGCCGATTTTTCCGGGTTTTTTTTCCTTAAATACCATTCCCATCCCTGCCAGCCTAAAACCCCATCAACCAACCATCTCTCCAGAAATAAACAGAAAATACACTGTCCTTTATTGGGTCCATCAGCTGCAATGATCATGGACAGAATGGGTGCACTTCACACACAGCCCCGCACGCACTCGTCATGTCAATCGTTGTCAGGAAGGTCCATTCACGCAAAGCCATTTTCCAGGCAGATGGTGAATTTCCTCAGGCTAAGTCCTCTTTAGGATCTGGAGGCCCAGTCGGCAGCACGGACTTGATTGTCCCTGTGGTCTTCTCCTGCAAGGTAAAGTGGCGTACGAATAGGGCGTAACCCCTGACCCCTACCAGGAGCCTCATGTCCCCACCCCCGGGATCCCCGCCGATTTTTCCGGGTTTTTTTTCCTTAAATACCATTCCCATCCCTGCCAGCCTAAAACCCCATCAACCAACCATCTCTCCAGAAATAAACAGAAAATACACTGTCCTTTATTGGGTCCATCAGCTGCAATGATCATGGACAGAATGGGTGCACTTCACACACAGCCCCGCACGCACTCGTCATGTCAATCGTTGTCAGGAAGGTCCATTCACGCAAAGCCATTTTCCAGGCAGATGGTGAATTTCCTCAGGCTAAGTCCTCTTTAGGATCTGGAGGCCCAGTCGGCAGCACGGACTTGATTGTCCCTGTGGTCTTCTCCTGCAAGGTAAAGTGGCGCTTGACGTTCAAGGGCTTCTTGATGTTAAAGAGATGTTTCTCATGGAGTTTTCTCATTGCTTTTATGGCTGTTATTGGGGCAAAATGTGAATAAAAAGATAATAAGAAAGAAAATGTAAAGAGGAAAAAGAAAACGTCATAGAAAACGAATGCGGGCAATTTACTTTTGTATTATTCTGGAAAAGATTCGCCTTCATGCCAGAAACGTTAGGAATAAGCCAACACGTTTTGGTCAAAGTTGTCGTTCTCCACGAGTTTGAAGCAGAGCGATATGAATGAGGCGAAGCCGAGTGGATATCGCGTAGCATTCAAACCGATTGGAGAACGATGATTTTGACTTTGACCAAAACAAGTTGCTTTCTGTACTCATTTCACCCCTTTACACTAAAAGAACAGACGACACACTGGACATATGACCTAGTAGACCAAGGGATGAGATGATACAGTGATCTGATGGTGAGAAGAGCGTCAAATGTAAAGAGTGTGGGTTTGGCTACTCTAGAAAAATACAATATTTCTCTATGATGATTTCACACCCTTTGAGGATCTGTCTATGCAATTTGAATTGATACCCGGCTTAAGGGAAAAACCCTCTGTGTCCAGCAAACTGTCCCCTCAAGCGGGGTTCCACTTAGGCGGGGTTCCCCTTAGGCGGGGTTCCCCTAAGGCAGGGTACCCCTTAGGCGGGGTTCCCCTTAGGCGGGGTTCCCCTTAAGCAGGGTTCCCCTTACGCGGTTAGGCTATGTTGTACATAATGCATATAATTATTTACAGGTGATGTTATGGCATGTAGATACTGTTATAACCACACAGACACCCCAGAGACTACCTGACGCCTACAGGAGCCTACACAGGCTGTTCCCTGGTGTCTAATTGTCTAGACACCAGTCTACCCGCGTCACACTCATACCATAAACAAGCAATCAAGATAATCTAGACTGTTGTCCCCATGTCAGATTTGATAAGGTGTCCCTCCAAAGTGGCCACTTAAGCAGAGTTAAGAAGCATTCTGTACCGAAATAACTGTTCCCTTAAGTGGGGTGGCCCCTTAAGCAGGGTGTTCCCTTAAACAGGGTTAAAATATACTCTCAATAGAGGGAAACATTTCCATTCTGAACAAATTGACCTCTTAAAAAAGGGTTTCACCATAAGCGGGCCGTCTCATAAGCGGGGTTTTAGTATATATAAAGACCTTCAGAATCATTACGAGAGACACCTGTGATGAGGTTGTTTACTCTTAGTGTTCATCATGCAATGATGCCATCACAGAAGTGCCTAGCTATAACTGACAGCTTGGGAAGCGATAGGGAGATAGGGGCGTGGCCAGGAAATGATTGGCAGGTATGACAGGCACGCGGAAGGCCACCTGGACTGATATTACAAGGTTATCACAAAACTTTCCCATCACTATGCCATGGAAGGTTGTTTACCAAAGACTTTTTAAACAATATCTTCTCCGTTCGAGTTTATTCATTTAAATCCCACTGCAGCCACATCGCGGCTGTTAAAGGCATATCCTGTGATTCACGGTGACGGCACTTGTTGAATCTTTGATATTGTCAATTATCAGTTAAAACCGGGTCCTTGGGATGCATTCTCCTTCGAAATAGTTAATATAACATGTTGTCCAGTCTATCCAATCATAATAGGTAAATTAAGCTCATTTACATATGACTGATTTAGATAGGAAATGTACTGAAAAATATGGTTTTCTTCAATTACTTCAAAAACAAGAACGCTAACCTATAAAAATTGAAGTGTGTATTACTATACATTTTGTACATCTACTATATTCTCTGAAAGTTTTAAGATAATGACATGGGTTTTACTATGTGAAAAACAACTTCCTTCTTTAGTTCCTGTAATCTCACGCCTGTGTATACGCTTACTCTAACTGTATATCATGTTTACGTTGTTTACAATCTAGGCGTAATTCACTGTCTACGGTCTACATGAAGCAAAATTGTATTCTTGTAAACCGGTGCTGACCGAGTAAAAATAAACAGCCAATAAATGCGTTGAACTTGACCAGCTTAAATAATTATCAAAAAAAACTTTTCTCCTTTACCCCCAGCAGCGGTAGACTGCTGTATCAAAAGCCAATCCTCAGACCATATCTATGTGGTGTTGGGAGTAGAAATGTGTAGGTGTGAGATTTCTGCCTAAATTCACTTCATAGCCTTTATCATTCTGCTATGATGTAAAACCAGTGAGAAAAGCTGGACCTTGAGGAAGACTGGAAATGACCTATAATGGTGGACAGGACGTAAAATTTAAAAAGAAAAAAGTTTAAACGATGTTGACAATATATGAAGTCTACAGCTCTCCCAAAGGTCACACATCCGAGAAGGTTGTATAGAGGTCATCCCACATCCTTTTTGCATGTCATTTGTCTCCTGGAAGATGGCCTTCTTACTAATACCATGTAGATGTACTCCCATGAAAACCCTACATAAAAATATGCTATCTATCCTCTCTGCGAAAAAGCGGGATAAGCAATCAGCATCGATTATGTACAAAATTAAATCTAGCTCTGACTGGATCGAAACAAGAACTAGAGAGACACGACTCGCAGATAAAATTGTTTTAAAAATCTATCAGACCAAGAACTATTATGTGCAACGGTGCCCCATACTTAAGGGGCGCCCATTTATGGAATTCGTTAACATTTCAATGCCAGCAAATGAAAGATCTCGAAACCTTTAAGAATAGCCTCGTTGAAGTATTTGATGAATAGAAAGAAGCCAAAATATAAGAGGCATCAAATGAGTTCTGTTCTACATCTCATTAAATTTCTCCATTAGCTTCTGGTTGTTAATTCCGCTGGCCGCCCAGGTAATGCTATCATTTCTGTTATCTTATCATTTAATCAGAAACCTGATGAACTATTCATCAGTCCATTTCTCAATCATCTCTTAATCTTTACCTTCGACTGAATGTATAATGACGTTTGTTACTAGAATACCATGAATGATTGTATCAGAATAACTCGCAGTCGTGAGAGGTACAATAAATATTATTTTATAAAAAAACAACAACAACAAAACATACGTACTAGAACAATGACCTTTGAAGACTCATAGGTTCTGCTCCACGCTTGTACACCGTTGTATAAAACCAGTCGTAGGAGAAACCTCTCAATGGATGAATCATCTGTCTTTGATAGCCTATTTTTAAGTGACAAAGACATATCGTGGTGTTGTATGCTTCTTACTTCCAACAGAATAGTCATCAGGTTCATACGGGCCATCCATCTCCTTTTAAGGTTTTCTACTCGTAAACAGAAATGATCTAAAGGCTTCATCGTCATGATACTGTAGCCTCCATGGGTGACAACTGAGGCTGTGAAAGGGCAAACAATCACTTACTGCGTAGGTTCTTGTATTTCACTTGATGTAACTGATGTGAAACAATATATACATGCCATTATATGGACCCATCATAATTTCTCACAGGCTGAATGCTGTTTTATTTTTGTGACTCCCACCTGTCTATAAGCTGTGAGAAGCCCGGTGACATTTAAAGGCATGTTCCACTGTGCGACTAACGAGCTTGTGAGCGGGTACTTCTAGTTGCCGACTGAAGGTACCGTGCTTGAAACTGGATGTTCCAAATCCGGTACGCCCAGTCACAAGAAACGCTCAAATATGTTTGTGAACCACATCGCTTTAAACTGGAACGCTTGCCTCGGTACGCCCAGTTGGCGACTAGTAGAACCGAATATCAAATATGTTTGATATTCAAAAATGCTTGTGACTGGGCGTACCCGGTACACACAATACTTTTTGCCAATTTTTATTTTTCAAAAGCTGTAGTCCATAGATATTGAGAAATATCACTGTTTAGAGACAGCTAAGAAAACGTATAGAAAAAGGCTTCGAGCCTTGAGAGAAGTAATGATTATATCCATATGCGACTCCCTGAAGGTATACATCAGCGGAACATATGGGAATATTGAAGGCATATAGTCTCGTTTATTATTTCGGTTTGACCTGTAGGTCAAGACCGAAATATATTAGGGGAGACGGGGGAACGGATTTTGCGGCTTACATTATAATACATTACAGTAATGTATTCTGAATATTAGACCCTCGAAACCCTCGATACCGGGTCCGCACTCGGCGACAGTAGTGTATTTTCATATATTGTGTAGGAACCCGTTGCGGTTCAATGAATACCTACGAGCGGATGTGTCTCGATCTGGTCAGATGTGCTACGCACCCGGCGACAGTAGTGTATTTTTATATATTGCAACAGGCTTCCACCTCCCTCCCTCCCCCCTCCCTCCCTTTTATTTCTTAAAACATGTATACATTACTTGTTGAAACCGAAATCATGGCAATGCCATGCCAACTTATAATCCTTGTCTTTAAATGTCTGTGGTGGGAGGAAGAATAACTATGTTTTGTCTGCATGCTTTAAGAGGGATCTACTACTCTGAGATATGACAGCTTCCTTTAATCAACTTGCCCCAACCATTACCATTAGCTTCTTCAAAGTCAGCTAAACATTGATCAAAAGTTATTTCAATATTGGTAAGCGACGTGATCGGCTCTAGCGACTGCTGGTATGTGACTAGATCTTTCCCGCTTTCCGGTTTGGAAGAGGGAACTTTATGTTAATTCAATAATGCTTTCAATTTAGTAGGAAGGAACTACACTGGTTCAGATCTCTGATAGTGATGCTTCAGTGTCTTGAATATAGATACTATGCTTATCATTTTCAGTTGAGGGTGGATTTTGAATCCAAGATACTATGCTCATAATTTTCAGTTCACGATGGATTTTGACTGTCGTGACTATAGATACTCTGCTCATTACTTTCAGTTCTCCTTCATTCCCAGCAGTGGTAGATTTGCAGCTATATCAAAGGCCAATCCTTCTCATACCATGTCTATGTGGTGTGGGAAGTAGAAGAACTCTCACCTCGGTAAATGTGTAGGGGTGAGATTTCTACCTACATTCATTACATAGATTTGATCGCCACCCTTGTGGTGTAAAAGAACCTTGATAAAGTCTGGTAAGAACCTGTTTAACTGGACATTAAATCAAACCAACCAACCAACCAACTTTAAGTTCTGGGTGGATTTTGTCTGTCTTGAATATAGATACTATGCCCATTACTTTCAGCTCAGGGTGGATTCTGATTGTTTTCCTCGAAGCGCAGGTGTCTGCAGTATTCAGTATCTGATCAAGGTGACAAAGTTGAATAAAGAAACAGGCTTGCTACAGTTTTAAAACTAGGAATAAATGGTATGTTCATTATTGATGAATGAGCGTGGAATTGTAAATGAGTGACAGTTAAAAGGTTTGGGTTATATTCAGTCTATGGGTCATTTTCTGTAACCCACTTGCATCCAGTCAACTTGCTATGTCTACAACTGCATTTCTCGGATACAACTATATCAAGCACCAGTGGGTCATTGAGGTATTTCGGTCTCTAGTGATTGGTCATGGTCAGTTGGGCACACCTATAGAACACTGAGACACTGACCCTCTGCTGCTTTCCCAGTGTCACAGTGTTAGTGTGTAAGATTTAAAGTTTTTGCAGCACGCTGAAAGTCTATAGCCTCTCCTAACCTAGGCAGCGTTTATGAGCGTGTGGCCCGCTCTCAAAAAGTAATACTACGTAAAATGTACTTTTAACATCAAAGACACTTGCTTATATCATTGAATCACCCGCACTTGTCTCATAACGATTTCTGTGTTTTCTCATCCGCTAGGTTGTGCTGGCGTCGGTACCGGATATGGAGTGCGGTTTCTCGCGAGACTTGTTTATCCAATGGGCGGGCAACCCGAAGAACTCCGTCATCATAACCAGCCGGACATCCCCGGGAACACTGAGCAGGAAGCTCATAGACAACCCCAACAAGGACTCGGTCTTTCTCGAGGTCAGTCCCTCTACTATATTTTTTATGCGTTTTATTATCCATGGTGTAAAAATGTCTTGGGACTCTATGAACAACTACCTACTGTTTAAAAACTCTTTTTTTTTAAACGAATTTCTTTTTTGAATTTTTTTTAAACATACATACCATATTCATGATATACATATTCAAATCTGTGGTATACGGCCGCAGAGCGATTGTATACAGGAAAATAGTCCCTTTGTGCTGTAGAGCTAGAAAATAGTTCCTTTTGATATACCCTTAAATATGACAATTCCTGCGATTAATATGCTCGAGATGATGGATGATAGATACAAAAAACGATGGTTTTGTGAACAGGCGGCTGTGTAAACCACTCGAGGTTGAGGCTGGTGTATTACTACGCATCAACCGTCTCGTGGTTTACGGCCACCTGTCAACAAGACCATCTATTATCATTTATATAATTGACCTATGTTATTTGCTATCGGAAGCAGTTACAGAATTCAGAGATTCCCTTGTGTAAAACAAATATAGTAAGTATGAATTGACACAACCTCAGTCCTAGTACATGGCAAACAACGATGTGTTTTCCGTGTTTTCTCGGTCTCTCTGAGGTAGGGAGGCAGGCAAAGACTGACAGATAGAAACATGCAGGTAGAGACTTATTGTAATGTGACTAATTGCACATTGTGCTGTATGTGTTCTAATGGAGAACAAGAAGAAACTATTTCATTGCGCTCCGTTAAGTAGGTTTAAGCTTGTAGACTGTGCGAACAGTTTCCTCTATGTACGGTATGATGTTTTCACTGTCTGCCACGAACCACCAAGAAGTCTCCAGTTTGACTAATCATGAAGGTTAAAGACACATGTCTGCCCTTGTACTGTCCTTGTCGGGAATGTAGCAGGCTTGTATTTATCATCCGCCTATTAAATAGTGTTCATAGAAAACACATGGGGAGCGTGTATTGACATACCCAGACCATACAGATATGTCCACCTCATTCAAAGTGTTCATAGGAAACACATAGGGATTGGGTATCTCCATACCTGGAGCATACAGATATATCTACTTAATACAAATTGTCAAAAGAAAACATATTGGCAACGTGTATCTACACACCCGGAGCATGTATGTATGTTGTATGCTCCAGGTTGTGATGAATATCGCATACGGAAAAATAGTGCAACTGAAAAATAGTGCATACCTAAACGAACCAATATCAGTACGCCACTTGGTTTCAGATAAAACCGGCTGTATGCTCATCGAAATTGACTCAATATCCTCGCATGGACTCGGATATTACTTCCCGTCAACTCTTCGGAGCATACGACCGCTTGTATCTGAAACCAGTCAATATTGTATATTTATTATCTGCCTAACACAAAGTGCCCATAGAAAACACATGGGGAGCGCGTATCGACATACCCGGAGCATACGGATGTGTGGCATGTTCCGGGTTGTAATAAAAATATCGGAGTTGACTGCGCAATATCCATGCATGCGCTCGGATATTATTACCGGTCAACTCCTCGGAGCATACGACCGCTTGTATCTGAAACCAGTCAATATGGTGTATTTACTCTCCTAAAGTGTTTTGTTTTTAGTTCTACTATTGAGGATCCTGCACTCAACCAAAAAAAGATGGAGCTAATGCACGACGCTGAATGCCTCATCTTACCGCACTTGGGGATTTTTTATTAAAAAATATCCCCACACATTACGTAAATTAATCAGAGGACTTCTATTTCTTACCCATGGGTTACTAAGTCCACATTAAGAATGTATTGGGCCAAAGTAAACCACTACCCATCGTTCATTAGAGGCTGTAAACCACACCCATGGTTTACGGCTTTTCCAAACCCATTAGCGAATTTCTAGGAATAGAAATTACAATTCATGCCATAGGTGAAAGGTTCATTAGATTTTTAATTGAATATAGATGGCGACATAGTTGATCTGCGATCCGCAAAGAATCTGGAGCAAAGATTTTGACCTCGAGTCAATATTCTACGATCCAGAAAAACGTGGAGCAACACCCCCTGGCAGCTTTCAATCTTTTTGTCCTACCTCAGCTGTAAATTCTGCATCTTGTAAGACCATCTTTTATATAGACGTAGCATTCTAGATAAAGAATATACAATAAAGACCATGCTACACTCTTTTTTCTCATAAAAAAATGACACCTCCCAGAAGGTATTTGAGTAGGCATCATTTCTTTTGATGAATTCCTATAACGCATCGCTCGATGTTTCAGAACAATTTTAGCTCTCTCTGCTGATGTACTTGAGTCGCTGCGAAGGGTAAAAATGCATCTAATTGAGTTAATGTGGACTGTGGAACAGGGATGTCCATTTAGAGACCCTCTAGATATATTCATGACCATACTTCAGCTTGATGATCGCGAAACGAATCATCTCAGAAGTGTTTTACCACACGAGACATCTCCTCTAGCTGTATGCTCACTTTGTACTGGTGTCTCGTGAAAACCTGTGCCCTGCGAAATAGTGTTCCCTTCCATAGGAAGTATACAGTGTAGCCTGGAAGCCTGGTCAATGTGCACTCACAGAGGGTGGTTGTGGCCCATTAGATTGTCAACTCTCGACTGTAGAGCCGTCCCAAGGGGCTAGAAAATATCATGTAAGGAGGTCAGGGTCAAGGTTGGGGTTCGCTGCGAATGCAGTCATTGGCTACTCGGTCTACTCTATTCCTTATATGGATTTAGTGTAATAGGACAACTCCATGCAGCACATATCAGGCCAGGTGACGCCCGCCATTTTTATAGGACATTGCTGGATTGCATTCAGCTGGTGCCTGATTGATACCTGTTGGCTCTTAGGCTAGTTATCTGCTGGAGGGTATGGCAAAATCTGTTTTTTTTTAAGAAATAATAATTTCTAATAAGTTATCTCTTATCTTTTAAAAGTTTGCTATTATTTATTTTGTATCATCGTACATTATAAACAAGTATAAGCAAGTTGTTTGCGGAACCTCGTGAAGAGAGAGGTTGTACTGGATCTCCTTGCCACTGCAAATCAGCAGGAAACTAGCGAAAGTTCAAGCTCGCTCACTCGTTATTATAGCTGGGCGTTACCTGTCCCATTATTTACTGGGGCAGGGAACCAGTCTATACACAGCGGTGGACGCGCACATGTGCATGCGCAGTAGGTCAGTCACACTCAGTCTATGCTTGAAGAGTGATGATCAGACGCCGGAAATCGGTATTGATCTGGCATTCGATATGCACTTTATGTCAAAATCATATCATTTCGTTTTTTCTATCATTACTCTCAGCCACAGGATTTCAAGAAAAGGCAGCACTTTTTCGTGGGCTACAATTTTTTGCAGGTCACCGGAAGACAGATGGCAGCCTCCAAGTGTGAGCATGCGCTGTGATGTATAGAGATGCACTTCCGGTCTCAAGCACTTACTTTTCAGTCACGCCATCTGCGCACCTCCATCCTACCATATTGAACAAGAAAAAAAACTATTTATAATACGGGCTGGCTCGTAGAATAGTGTCTGCGGTGTGTTTTGTGTTCTCATATGGCGGGTATAACAGCTGCAGCCACCATACACACACCTGCCTAGTGAAACACAAATACATCCTCCACCCTTCAGCCACGCTTCACCGCTGGCAGAGGCCTTCATAATCAGTTAAAAAGCAGTTACTATGAATTGGTTTTAATGGATTATGAATAGATTACATTTAGACCGCCACGAGCTAGAAATGTTTCATTAACTCTGGTAGAACTCTGATGGTTATTGGATGAACAGCAGGTTTAACTTCAGATTATTGTCGTAGGTAGAGTTGTGGGGTATACATAATGCATTGGGTCTAAAAGCCATCACGTATGAGATGGATTTACGTATCGCTGCCGCAGGTGCTCGATACAAAGATCCCGCGTTTATGATTATTGTGTTACAAGAGCCCTATCGGAATTCCGCAAAAGGCATATCCTACAATTCAGAATGGCGCCACCTGGTGATTTTTAAAAATCGATAATTATCAGTCCATTTTTAAAAATTCCTTTTAATGCCAAATGGGTAAAGTATAACAATTTTACCTAGTTTGACCGAACCCAAGAGATACACAAGGCACAGTTTCGTTTACTTGATTTATATCTAAGGAAATGTATTGAAATTCTTTTCTTTCAAAAATAAGGATGGTGACCTATGTCTTTAATTAAACCTAGATATGCAGTTTTATTCATTTACTATATTCTATGAAAGTCTAAAGAAAATTACATGGGTTATTATGTTAAAGCCAATTTTTAGAAATCTTATATATTGTATTATAATTGTCTCATAATATCAATCTCTAGATCAAAACTAGCACGGTGACCCCCAATTTGTAGGTTAGATATGTGTTCTACAATACTTTGTGCTCTCCATATTAAACTATCAGTTAAATGACATGTTTTAATTTCCATGGCAAATTATCAGATATGCCTTTAAGTCATATGCCGGAGGTGGAGGGACTTATTTATGTTACAAAAGGCAGAAACAAAACCCTATGGCTCAGACACTACGTTTTGTAATTATTATATGCCTAAAATTGAGAGAGAGCGCCATTATATTTACTTGCCAAGTCGTCGAATCATAGCTCATTTATTACATCACAGTGCACCCGAATGTTGTTTATACTACACCCTACCAGAGAGTAGTATTTCATAGACATTCCGTCATAGGTATGTAATGATATGGTAAAATGAGATATAATTTGTGACCTAATTTTTTTATAGTAAACCCTATTCCTATATACCTATGGCTGTACACTCTATGCTTACACCACGTTCTGGGGGGTGGAGTAACTTATGGATACTACCCAAGGTTGCCGTATACTACCCAAGGTTGACATTTAGACCAATCAGATTGTCTCTTACAGAATTCATATGAAAAGCGCAGTGGGGAGTAAACATAAAGTTACTCGATAAGGTTGGATCTGGCTTCAGGTTTGATGGTGGATGAGCAAATAACGCTAATTATCGTTATTAAACCACATTTGAAGGTATATAGGAATAGGGAAACCAAGTACCAGTGAAAGGAAGGCAAAATTACTCGGTAAGGCTTGGAAAAATTACTGCCCGCAGCCAAGGCCTTGGGCAGTAATTTTTCCAAGCCTTACCTCGTAACATTGACTTCCTTTCACCGCAACATAGTTTCCCTCTATTCCATCCCACAGGCGCGAGCTGCGGAAATGGGGTCTGAAGGGTAAATGTGCCTTTTACCGAAACTGAGTTTTTGACAGATTACTTTCATTCATAATGTTTTTCATGCCATTCCCATAGGTTCAAACCCAAATTTAATTCATAACAGTGTTAATTTAGCATTTTAAGAAGTCCTACATGACTGTTTTGTGCATAATAAAGGCTAGGGAGGACGTTTATACTCTGGGGTTATTAAGATTTGAAAAAAAACACAAAAAACTTACGGGAGGGATAGCAATTCATACAAGGGCTCTATGGAAAGGTATTGACCTCCTCTATAGCATGGAATAGCTAACTAGAAATCTGTGGGGCGCGACACAAGTTCCACTATGATTTATAAATTGGGTCACATATGTCAGTCACCTCGCATGGTGATACATTATCACAGTGCAATTTAAATTGCAGTCTCTTTTAGAGAAAGAGATTACTCAGCGTAGTTGTAAACCAGGAATGCAAAAGTTCCAATGGATATCCGGAATTTCACTATTTCAGTTACAATGATCAATACTCCGCAAGAGCTACACAATGGCCATACCACGCAATTTTAGATATAATGCAGATATCCAAGCCCGGTACTCTGAATACATTCTAAAGACTTTAGAAATCTAACTTCTCATTCCGACCAGGGCTTTGTTGCTCCTACAAATGTAGGAAAAGCGTTGCTCCAGTAATAACAAATTGTGTTGTGTGGTATATCGTTATTTTCATGCTGTATTGCTACTTTTTACAAACACCATATTTTCAGTGACATAGGTAAAAGGTCCATTAGATTTTTTATTGAATATTGATGATGAAATAGTTATGATGCAATCCGCAAATAATCTGGAGCAACGGTTTTAACCTCGGGTCGCTATTCCGCAATCCGTAAAACGTGGAGCAGTCCCCCCCCCCCCCCCCCACCTCCCAACCAATCAGGCTGTGAACATATGCTTTTTGATGTTTGTAAAGGGAGTGCGTCTCACTATAACAGATCTATATCCACGCACCCTACAGCTCTGACCATGTTTTACTGCCAGTCATGATACTGTGTGGTTCTTTTCCCTCAAGAATTTATTTCTGCTTTATAAAACCATTCATCTCTGTGTAGAGTTCAGATATTGGAAGGCGATCATATTTCATTCCCTGAGGATATTTGATAATCCACCATTGGAGGCGGAGGTAATTCAATCCACCGAATGCATTCTCCATGATCTCGAACAACTGAAATTTGAGAAGTGCACCACTGAATCTTTTTTCCATATAGATATGCATTTATTCATTATTCACGGTATACAAAGTCTCCATTGAAAATGTATGGGAATCAGTAAACCGCTATCCATTGTTTAAAAACTGTCAGATAACATAAGTATTGTATGCAGCCTCAGAGCCATTGTACACAGGAACATAGCCCCTTTGTGTTGTAGATTTCTAGTTTATGATTTTTTTTCATATAAAAAATATAAGTAAAATCTAAGATATTTGTGTAGAGTTGTGTGTCATAATATAGAGAATAATATAGAGAATGCACTTCCGACATAATTTGATACTTTTCCGAGGACATCCTCAATTCCATTTCTAGTCAGTGAATTTTTTTTTTTCAAGTCTAAAACAAAGTTAGCATAAATTGAGCCTCATTGACACATATCAACAATGGTCCAAACCTCCCCACATACTCCCGAGCCCTTGTCCATGGCCAATAACGATGTGTTTTCCATGTTGTCCCAGTCTCTCTTAGGCAGTACAGCCACGTTTCTCCTTCACTCCCAACAGGGGTAGATTTAATGTTATATCAAAGGCCAGTCCTTCTCATACCATGTCGATGTGGTGTTGTGTACAGCCACCTTTCTCCTTCATGCCCAGCAGTGGTAGATTCACTACTACATCAAAGGCAAGTCCTTCCCATACCTTGTCTATTGTGGTGTGGTGTGCAGCCACCTTTCTCCTTCACCCCATCAGGGGTAGATTTACTGCTGCATCAAAGGTCAATTGTTCTCATGCCATGTCTATGTCAATTCTCACCTCGGTAACTGTGTAGGAGTGGGATTTCTATCTTAATTCACCTAAAAGATTCGGTCAAACCCAAAGTAAGTCTAATAGGACATATTGGACGTTAAACTACCCAAACAAACAAAATTCCACTTCAAAAAATATTTCCACTCTGTTTTTTACGAGACTCCCAGCTGACATCGGTGACTTTATGGGTGGCCCCTATTAGTTGTCTTTTTTCCTGGCTGTAGCCTGCAGTAATGGTGACACGTCCCTAGGGAGTGGCAGTGGTGGGGATAGCCTTGTCACTCGACGTTTTCCCTGCGACGATGCTGAGCGGTGTCTTGTGCCCGGATATTACAGGTGGTCAGGGTTAATGAGTTCAGGCTGGTCCTGTAGTGGAAGGCACCGCCGGGCATGAAGTCCACCACGACCAGGAAATAACCTCCTCCCGTCCCTCAACCCTCCCACTCCCCAGTATCCCAGTATATCATCCACCTATTACAGAGTATCCATAGACAACACATAGGGAGTGTGTATCACCATATCCGGACCATGCAGATATATCTACTTAATACAGAGTGTCCATAGACAACACATAGGGAGTGTGTATCACCATACCCGGACCATGCAGATATATCTACTTAATACAGAGTGTCCATAGACATCACATAGGGAGTTTGTATCACCATACACAGAGCATACAGATATATCCACCTAATACAGAGTGTCCATAGACATCACATAGGGAGTGTGTATCACCATACCCAAGCATGCAGATATATCCACTTAATACAGAGTGTCCATAGACAACACAGAGGGAGAGTGTATCATCATACCTAGAGCATGCAGATATATCCACTTAATACAGAGTGTCCATAGACAACACAGAGAGAGTGTGTATCACCATACCCAGGGTATGCATCTGATATATCCACTTAATACAGAGTGTCCATAGACAACACAGAGGGAGTGTGTATCACCATACCCAGAGCATGCAGATATATCCACTTAATACAGAGCGTCCATAGACAACACAGAGGGAGTGTGTATCACCATACCCAGAGCGAGTGTGTATCACCATACCCAGAGCATGCAAATATATCCACTTAATTCAGAGTGTCCATAGACAACACAGAGGGAGTGAGTATCACCATACCCAAGCATGCAGATATATCCACTTAATACAGAGTGTCCATAGACAACACAGAGGGAGTGAGTATCACCATACCCAAGCATGCAGATATATCCACTTAATACAGAGTGTCCATAGACAACACAGGGGGAGAGTGTATCATCATACCTAGAGCATGCAGATATATCCACTTAATACAGAGCGTCCATAGACAACACAGAGGGAGTGTGTATCACCATACCCAGAGCGAGTGTGTATCACCATACCCAGAGCATGCAAATATATCCACTTAATTCAGAGTGTCCATAGACAACACAGAGGGAGTGAGTATCACCATACCCAGAGCATGCAGATATATCCAACTTATACAAAGTGTCCATAGACAACACAGAGGAAGTGTGTATCACCATACCCAGGCATGCAGATATATCCACTTAATACAGAGTGTCCATAGACAACACATAGGGAGTGTGTATCACCATACCCGGAGGATGTAGATATATCCACTTAATACAGAGTGTCCATAGACAACACAGAGAGAGTGTGTATCACCATACCCAGGGTATGCATCTGATATATCCACCTTATACAAAGTGTCCATAGAAAACACATAGGGAGTGTGTATTACCATTCGCGGAGCATGCAGATAGTTTGTACCTAAAATGAACTTGTGTATATATTGACTGTTCTCAGATACAAGCGGCTGCATGCTGCGAAAATTTGATTCGTAGTAAGATTCGAGCTTATGCGAGCATATTGCGCAGAGGCAACTCCAAGGAGCATACAAGCGCTTTTATCTGAAAATTCCACATGCCAAATACTTCCTCTCATTTCTCATGACCCAACTGACATCCCTCAGCTACTAGCAATATCCTGGTCCTCCGCTAAAATGAACCCAACTCTTTTTTTAATTTTGTATTTACTTTATTGTCAACATCTAGCTGGTAGCCAGTTCTTCCTGTTGTACAGTCAGTTCTTCCTGTTGTCAGAGATGCAGTTATTCCAACAAATGTGTGTTTCTATGTTTCACTTTTTTCGTTCGTGTGAAAATCTTTCAATTTCTAAAAAGTCCTATAAAATGCTCCTTTGAACCAGGCAATTGATGCAAAGGATCATTCTTTGATGAGATCTGCTTGGCTTCTAGTGGAGCAGCCCCAGTTCTGATGCAAATTACAAGTGGCTACTATCTAATATGTAGGAGCCGGCAGTGAATCTTCATTCTCGCTCTTCCGTCATCGGAAATTGCCTCGAGTACCCAGTGTCGAGCGACATAATGCACCCTGCCTCGAGAGGTTCGTTTCCTGTGGCCAACAGCAAGCAGAATGCATTCAGTGGCCCTTATTTCCCACTCGCCTACTTTAAATAGCCATTTCCAGTAGCCCCGGTACAGTGGCCAATCCCAACACCCATCCTGCAGTATCCCAGGCCAGTGTCTGACACGGGCATGTAATTTTTTTTTTGGGGGGGGGGGGGGGGGGGGTCGTATTTTTTGCGGTAAGCAAATTTTTATATCGTTCACAGATTTCAAATACAGTGGTCAGTTTTACAATTTTCCTACATTTCATTAATACAGTTTGGTGTGTTGTTTCACACACCAGCACATCATATCTAGAGGATTGTGGTCTAGGGGCCACCCATAAAATATGTGCGTAGAATTTCTGAAAATTCGGACCCCCCACCCCCACTCCCAATCTCGTACGCAATAGAACAAAAAGGAGTATACGCAACGTTTCCTAAATTGTTTAACCCTCCCCCCTCCCCCATCAGTGCCTACATATTTTATGGATGGCCCCCTGTTCACTATTTTAAGGTTTTTGTTTTTTCCTTTCCCCCCGCTTAGATAATTTGCAAGTAACAGCCTGTCCTATTCTTATGGACGTGTGGGTTTTGGCTACCATATAGGTTGCCCTATGAGAGATGTAATTCTTTTTATAACTATAAAAAAAAAGAGGACGACAAAATGAAATGAAAATGAAAAGCTTTGAGTACTCATTTTTATCACACCCCGGTATTTTTCTCCATAGACCTACCGTTAGGAACTCATACTGCGATCCACCTCGTTTGACCGCTACGTAATTTACTCAGCTTTGCTACTTGGATTACTCTGCAGTCAAATTCGGTGGAGTTCGGACCAAGTTATTTTCATCTCATGAATTTTCTTCTTGAACAGAGATGGCAACTTTCCACTTTTCTATGGAAATCCGCATTCTATTTATCCGTATAGAAGATTATTTTTCTTTGTATAAAACACAGATAATATCAATTGAGCCTCGTTCACACCAATAGAACTGGTTTGAACTACCCCACATACCCCCAGTCCCATGCGCTGGCCAACTCTGAAATGATTTCTACGTTTTCTCAGTATTTATGAGGTAGAAAAAATCCACATTGAAAATATTTCTGCCCCAACTGACATCTCTGATTTAATGTGAGTATCAGTTTATGGTGTCCAAGATCAAGGATTGTGGGCGTTGTTGACATCGGAACCGAGTAATAAAGAAAACTTTCCGAAAATTAACAGTTTAGGAGAAATTACAGAAATAATAACCAGAATAAAGTTTAAAATGTCCACTCACGAGTCGTGAAGACAAAAATCAATTCCTCTGACCTTTCACAGTCTCGAATTCCATCAATGTTTCTTGAAGTGAAAGTCAGCTCAAAAGGCGTGAGCGGCACGTTCAAGTTGAGCGTCGCGTTCGTGACTCCGTTCTCCACAGTGTGCCTGAAAGCCCAGGAAAAAGTAGTCCGCGTAGTAATCAAGGGATGAAGTTTGTTAATTAAGAAAAATTAAAATTTGCTCCACACCAATTTGAAATTTAAATGCATTTTATTATATCGTGTCTGAAAAACTCGATTTATTATCGAGAGACACTTATTAGAAATGATGATAATTGTTATCTCAATTAAAAGATATGAGAGTAACACTTGAATAAGTTTGTACATGAGGAAAAATATACAACATGTGGTATTTCTAGTGTCCATACGATTTAATGGATTTTAACTGGGAATATAGTATTGGCATTTCTATCTCCATCTTTGGCACTAGTAATCTAAAGTGGAATTCACACGGTGGGATCCATGTACCTCACAGGGTGTTTGAGACAAATCTTGCTGAGATTCTGTACTCGAGCAGAATTTCCTCGACTAAATTATAGGATTCTATTTCCCTGAGATATGTGTTTCCCCTGCAATTCTTGGCGACATTTACCCCTGTGGTAAAGGAACAGAATCTCATGAGATTTTGAACCATGTGAGGTACATGAATCCTAGACTTGCTCAAGTCTTTGATTATGAACATCCATTAAATGATTAATCGCAATCAGAATAAAGTTCATGAAAGTATGTATCTTTCTCTGACTGTCCCATGAATCAAAGACTTGTTCACTATGAACAGAATCTCCTGTTTATGGCCCCAACTCCTCCCTGTAACCCTATACCTCCTCCTATCCCTCCCCACTCCCCTCCTCCAGTTCCCAACCGCCTGTGTTATCATAGCAATAAATTTCGCCTGCTTCTGACTGTGACCCGATTAAGATCAAAGTGAAAGGGTATCAATCTCCCATCAGATTTCCTGATCACTGGCCAGAATATCTGTATGGAGAGTGTTGGAAATACTGGCGCTATACAGCACCAGAAATCCAACACCATTACCGATTGTACCAGTCCCTGTATCTCAGCGAAGAGGGTAGCCATAGCATGCAGGGACTAGAGCCAGTCTACGTGAATCCCACCATGTGAATTCCACTTAACAGTAAAATGGATCACGGGAATCTTGTGATTTCCAATAGAAAGAGGATTATCAGGAAACGTCGTTACTTCAGACGAAACGATTCTTTGTCGGGTTAAGTCCACGCCTTTAAAAGGTAGCTGACATACTTCTATACTCAACATAGAATAACAAGAAGTGGAGTTGACTGAGGCCAGGCATACTTAGTCATTAAGAGGTTTGTGATGTCGCATCAAGCTCTCTCAAGTAGCTTTGTGCGTGCCTCACAGTCAGTGAGTCCATCCCCAGAGCGTGTCGACTCGGCGAGCACTCGCCAAGCACTCTATGAGCTGCTCAGCGCACACTTAAGCCCCATTCACACTGAGCGACTTCAGTACTAGGTAAATACCTCGGGTAATTAGCTACTCATCGCACACTAACGCCCCCTTCACACTGTGCAGACTAATGGCCCATTCACAATAGCAGATTTTTGCCCCAGAGACTGGTGCCTGGCATAGTTGCCAGGAAACACCAGTCACACAGCGGGTGGGAGGGCATAGTCAGCAACAAGCGGCCCGAAAATTTCAAACATGTTTGAAATTAAATCGCAAGAGACCAGTGCCGTTTTGGGGATGGACTTGAGTTGGTGACTCATGCACGCACCACAGAGGGCAGGACAAGAGCCGCCGAAGATCTTGCATTTTTGCGTTCCCTCTTGGCGACATTGGAGATTCATGCTCATAGTCGCTGACTGAAGCCCTGCACATGCCCCAAAACCGCCTAGTGTGAATGGTGCTTTATAAAGGCGCGTTCACACAGTGTGACTGGAGGGCTTGCGAACAGGTATTTCTAGTTGGCGACTGGCTGTCAAAAGTGCGCCGTAATGTACCTCAGGTATACCCAGTTGCAGCGGGGTGGGGAGTTAGCTCAGTCGTTAGGGCACTGGACTTGTAACCCCAAGGTTGTAGGTTGTGGGTTTGAGTCCCACCCCCAGCAGTGGTAGATTTACTGCTATATCAATCCTTCTCATACCATGTCTATGTGATGTGGGAAGTAAAAGAACTCTCACCTCGGTGGATGTGTAGGGGTGAGATCTCGTGGTGTAAAAGAACCTTGAGGAAAGTCTGGTAAAGACCTATAATGGTTGACTGGACGTTAAATCAATCTAAACAAACTAACAGAAATCCAGTCGCAGACTAGCAAGAAGCGTGCAGTTCATACGTTTTGTGGCTGTCGCAGATACCTCCATTTGGCGAGTCGCACAGTGTGAACAGGGCTTACCCACACATACTGATGTCTTATCTGTCACCAAGAAAAACAAAACAAGGCACCAATGGAGCATTAACATGCAACAGGGCTATTAGTTACGCGTACATTATCCTCACTATACCCTGGGCGGCAGTAATCAATTCGTTTGATTGACGCGAAAGGTAGCTGTACAACACACCACATAGACATGGTATGAGAAGGACTGGCCTTTGATATAGCAGTAGATCTATCACTGCTGGGAAAGAAGGAGAAAGGTAGCTGCAGTAGGGCATAATCCCACAACCTGCCAATTCCATGTCCAGCCCTTTTAACCACTGAGCCAATAGAACCTAGGTCGCCTCTTCCTTCATCCCCTTTGAAAAGAGAGGGTTTATGATGCACCCCTCATTACTGTCTTTATACCAACTTTCTGTAAGTCACCCCTACTTCCCCTTACCATCCTTGTATTGTGGCAGTGAATCCCTGCATGATCTCTCTACCCATTCAAACCCAGATCGATGATACTCTAAGACAAGGGTGCAGGAAGAGCCTGAAAGGGTGCACCGAAGCTGTAGGGAGCTAAGAAGTCGATGAAAGAACGAAGGGAGGCAGAACAAAACATATTACCTTTTCTCCGGGGTTTACAGTTAGAGGAAGGACAAAAAAGGTTGACAGCCACCAGGCTATCATTATTGTGGCCACCTTAAGGACTGACCCAGAATGGTCGCATTGATAGAGTGTACTGTAAAAGGCTAGATATTTTTATACATATTATTGAATAAAAGAAGCTTTTAGAAGGAAACTTACGATTTGAAAATAACTTAAGGTTAAAGTTATTTTCATTGAGTGGGTTTCTGATTTAACTCACTCACTCAGGAACATTATTGATAAAAGTTTATCAAAAACAAAAACAAATTACTGAACCTTATGATAGTCCCTATATACCCTAGCATCCCCTTGGGATGTTTAGCAAACAGAAAAACCATCCGTCTAAATTTCATAACTTCACTCCTGCCCAGCTGTCTGAATTAAATTCATGAAGTTGTTTCGCTGGATTTCATCCTTCTATTGGAAAGGTTGACTGAATACCATGTCCTGGTGGGTTTTAAGCACCTTTTGTTACTAGGATCTCTTCCTGTCTGTATTCGACCTGCGGCCATCATTAAAATAAATTCTTCCGCGTAGTTTTAGTTGACAGACCTGTAACGGTCGGCCTGCTTATTTGTGTTCATTCTCCAGTCTTTTTTCTTCATTGACGATGCCTCCAGGTATTCGTGGATAACAATGTAACTACTGCTGGCAGATAATATTGATAACAACCAGGATTCATTTGTAATCTTATGAATATCATATCCTGAAATACCTGAATGATTGTACCGTTGAAGGTCCCGTAACGATGTGAATTAGGTCTATTAATTAGTGTTAATTAATGAGGAGGCTTCAGCTTTGTTATTGTCCTAGATTTTATGTCACGCCGTTAATATCCCGAAGAATAATACATCTTATCTATTTCGTAGAGGATTCAAGACATTCATCTTGATGATACGTTGATCAATTTAGTTCAATATCTCATTTTCCTCTTAATATGTATACATATTCTTCTTGTCTGTGGTAGAGACTTTCTCCTGCAGCTGTTTGGGAAGACTGGGTATGTTGCCGCCTTAAGAGGAAGCTGATCGGAAAGACTGGGTATGTTGCCATCTTAACAGAAAGCTGATCGGAAAGAGTGGGTATTTTGCCATCTTAAGAGGAAGCTGATCGGAAAGAGTGGGTATGTTGCTGTCTTAAGATGAAGCTGATCGGGAAGAGTTTACATGTTGCTGTCTTAAGATGAAACTGATCTGGAAGAGTTGACGTGGCGCTGTCTTAAGATAAAAGTTATCAGTAAGAGTCGGCATCTTGCTGTCATAAGATGAAGCTGATCGGGAAGAGTTGGCATGTTGCCGTTTTAAGCACAATTAACAGCAACATCTACCACTGATTCTCACCACCCTGATTAAGAATATTAAGCAGGAACAATAATGTCACTGTCTTATACCCTCAAATATTCTTTCCGATCACACCTCCTCCCTTTATAGCCCCGTAAAACTGCCCAATTGAGATCAAAGAGAGTGGCCGGGAGACGGGCCCGGCTGGGCCCCATGCCGGGTGATTGGTCTTAATAGACCATAATGCAAAGTTTAATAACTTCTGTTCTATTTAAGATATCGAAAAACTGTTTTCAGACCTATAATCGACTCAGTCTCCTCCACAAATTGGAGTATGATACTTGCATATAGGACGGGGAAATATGGACCATTGATATTGAAACAGCCTACTCAGAATCGGGAACAGTCGGTGAAGTGCGTACGGCGACAATCTTCAGGTCAAGCAGAGTCGGTTAATGCCCCGATTATAATCTGGTCTGTGGAGTGCGTACAGCGACATAAAGATCACCGATTCTGACAGACCAGACGGGCAAAGGTGTGTCTTATAGGCTTTAAGATGAAGCTGCAGCTGCAGGCTTCCTGCCGTCGTTTTTGTCATGTGTTCCTCCCACTTTATATGATCCGGCCTTACTGTTCCGCCTGCCTCTCATCGTTCATCCGTAAGATATTTCTCATCTGTCACCTTCCTCCATCCCTTCTCCATTTCTACCAATTAAGCCATCGTCGCTCAGGCCCTGCTAATACCGCGGCGTCCGTTGCGCGCGCAACCGGAAGGAATAGTCAGCTTGGATGCGCGCGCAGCGTGTCGGTCATGTGACCGGGGGTTCGGGTGTGAAGTCAGGTGTGTCCGACGTGATCCCTACCGGAAGCTACCGGCGGTGGACATGCGCGTCAGGGGCAGGCAGCTTATCGGCGGGTGGCGTCTGTTCACATCGTCTCTCCCGGCCTGCACCGCGCGCGCGTGCGAGCAGACGACTTTCGTTTTGGCGCCATTAATGCAGGCGCCTCACTGTAAGACGCGCCGGGCTTTGTGGGTTGGAGGGGGGGGGGGGGGGGGGGTGGGGGGCTGGGCTTGGGGAGAAGGGATTTAGTGACTTGTGTGTGGACTGGAGCTTGAACAGTATCAGTGACCCGCACTCCCCATCCAGATCTTTCGTGGCGCTTGCAGGGCGCAGCAGGAAGCAAGGCGCAGAATCTATGCTGGAAGAGTGAGTGACCCAACCACTGAGGGTACTTAAAGCTTCTGCCCGCCTCTGTCTGCCTACTTCTCATACGCCGCCCACGCGCCTTTTACTTTACCCACTTCCCTTGTCCATCGTTTGCCTTCTTATTGGACATGTCTCCTATGCTTTCTGGCGCTCTATTGTATGCCTTCCTGTCTCTCACCCACCCACTGCCTGTCTCTCACCAGCCTACTTCCCCTCGATCTTGTGTCCAGCCCGTCTCTCCCATGCCTCTCACCTATCTCCCCCATACCTCCTGCCTCTCTCTCCCATGCCTCCCACACATCTCTCCCATTCCTCAAGCCTCTCTCCAGTGCCTCCTTCCTGTCTCTCCCATACCTCCTGCCCATCTGTGTCCCTCTGTCTCTGTCCCTCCCGCCCATCTCTCCCGTCATTCTCCTCCCTACTATGTCTCTCCCATCCCTCCGATCCATCACTCTCATGTCTCCCCATCTCTCTCCCCCATGCTTCATGCCTGTCTTTCCTGTGCCTCTCACTTCTTTTTCCTGTGCCTACCGCCTGTCTTTCCCGTCTCTGTCCCTCCTGCTTGTCTCTGCCCCTCCCGCTCATCTCTGTCCCTCCCACCCGTCTCTCCCATCCCTCACCTCCCTTTTGTGTCTCCCTAATACCTCCCATCCATCTCTCTCATTCTCCCACCTCTCTCCGCCATGCCTTCTGCCTTTATTATCCATGGTATACAAAGCCCCCATTGAAAATGTATGAGGACTCAGTAAACCACTACCCATTGTATAAAACCTGTCAGATACCATAACTATGGTATACGGATTCAAACCTGTGGTATACGGCCTCAAAACCATGGTATACGGGAAAAATAGTCCCTTTTGCTATAGAGCAAAGAAATAGTTCCTAATGTTATACCCGTTATTATGGCAATTACTGGGTTTAATTTATTCGAAGAGATGGATAATAAATGCAACAAACGATGATTTTGTGGACAGGCTGCTCTGTAAACCACTCGCGGTTGACCTCGTAATACACTCGCTAGCGCTCGTGTATTACTACGCGTCAACCTCTCGTGGTTTACGGCCGCCTGTCCACAAAACAGTCGATTATTGTCTATCTCTCCCATATCGCTCGTCCATCTCTCCCGTCCTTCCTGACCATCTCTCCCATGCCTATCACCTCTCTCTCCAATGCCTCTTGCCTGTCTCTCCCATGTCTCCCACCCTTCTTCTGTGCTTCCCACCTGTCTCTCATGGCCGTCTCACCCAATTCTCTCGCCCAACTCTCCCGTGCCTGCTCCTCATATACCCTATTTACACCTAGTCACTACGTCACGACAGTCAGACGTCAAAGTCTGACAGTGTGCACGTCACGTCATACTTATCACAAGGCTTCTCCGAAAGGCACGGAGGGAAATCCGCCAGGACAGAACAAGAAGACACCAAATAAAACCAAAATACAAAACCCAAAGACAAGAACCATCCGCTGCTGGTTATCGGCGAGTCCTGAGAGGTGCTCAGTGCACGCTGGCCACCAGCGAGTCGTTGTTTGTCGCGTATTGACGGCGACGCGGGGCAGGTGTCACGTGGGCGGATGTGATGTCATGAGCGAGACGCTGGTGACGTGTCCCGGGGCCCGATCGATTGTCACATCCAGCTCGCGCGGGGCCCGATGAAAGAAAGAAGTCTGACCCGCCGCCCGCCATCCGCCCGCCGTCCGCCGCCCTCCCCAGCCCGCCCTCGGCCCGCCGCCCGCCCGCCACCGCCCTTCCTCCTGCCCTCCGCCCGCCACCGCCCGCCTGCCGCCCGCCGCCCCCCGCCTGCCGCCCGCCCGCCGGCAGCTCGCAGTACGCCCGCCGCCCACCGCCCGGCTTTGGTGGCTTCTTCCATTAACGAAGCGCTACTTCGCCGCCTTCCTTTTTCAATCATTACTGCCCATGGATTTACTTTAGGTGTGTTTAGTCCGGGGCCGTCTACGACACCATTTCCAGCTTATTTTATCGTTTTTTCCTTTCCTTACTGGACCTGAATTATGGATACAGACTTTGTGCCAGAGAGGTTTGATCTAGAATCTGGACACATGTTCTAACTGGGTTACATTTTCTTATTTTGATATTATTCTTAGCTGGCTTATTTCCGGGTATTTTTTAACCATACCGTGTATCCATGTAGTGCACAAGCTATCTTCATTAAGAAATTGTTGTGGACTAATAAGGAGCTCCAGATTCAGATTCTATCTCCCCCCCCCCCCCCCCTATCACTGACTGATTAGCTAAAATGTGTGACATCATCATCCTTTGAGTATTTTTCTACAATACTCCATGGGCGTTTAGTAAGAGTTTCCAATGTTAAGTCGATGGAGAAAATAATACCGGGCATTAGAGATGAAATATATTCTGTCAATATTTTTCAAGTGAAATCCGCCTAGCTAATATGTCCCACCAATTTTTCCTTCCGTCCAAGATACATATATGCTTTCTTCGTTTAACACCACATTACTCGACGATTTGATTGAGATAGGGTGGGTTAGCACCTTCAAGTCTACTTCAAGACTGACTGCTGAGAAGATGATTCGCTACGTCAAATGCTCTCATCATCTTATTAACGATTTTTGCCATTGCGACCACTTGTTGATCGTTATTAGCGTTGTAACTCTTATCTCACTCCTGGTATCTTTTTCCCCATAGAATAAACATTGAAAACATTGAATCAAGGCCCATGGAATATTTTTAAAAAATTTACTCATTGGGGGATGATGTTACAAATATGGCCAATTAGGTATTGATAAGGATATGGCCAATTAGGCATTGATAAGGATGAGATAAAATCTGAACCGCACTCGATTCATAGCCACTGAAAATACACCATTCATTTTGGTTTGTTACATGATCTCACTCGCCTTTGTCTCGTGAGTAAACCAAAATGAATGGCATATTTTCAGTGGCTATGGATCGAGTGCCGTTCATATTTGATCTCACTGTTGATAGACGGGGCTTAGCGAAAAGTGCCTTGCTCCCACCGCTATGCGACCACGGTGTTTCGTGTAAACCCCAAAGGAACGAAGAAATTTACAATCACGTTTTATTTCACCCCTAACATTGCCTAATTGGCTAACATTTGTAACATAATCTCCCATTGAGTATTTTCTCTAAATACTCCATGGGCATTGTGTGCGAGTTCCCAATGCTAAGTCTGTGGGGGGAAAAATCCAGGGGTGAGATAAAAGGGATGACTTTAGCTCACTGACACATTCTGGTTAGACTGGCAAAGTACTACAGTAGACGTGATACTCATATTTCTACAAGAGAAAAATTCCCTAATTTAAACGAAAAATTCCCTACTTTAAACGAGGGTGCATCTGTGCCCATAGACTTGCTAAAGTCTTTGATTATAAACATTCATCAAATGATTAATCACAATCAGAATAAAGTTCATTTTAGTATGTATCCTTCTCTCACTGGCCCATGACCCTGTATCCCAACGAGGAGGGAAGCCATAGGATGCAGGGACTGGAGCCAGTCTACTGTGCCCACAGCAGCCATCATCCTAATATGACAAGGAAACTTCACCAAATGACCCGAAGCAGCCCAAGATGTAGACTGGCCTCAGTCCCTGTATCCTACCCCTCCACCCCTTCTGAGTGACACAGGGACTGGTCTCATCCGTAAACGGCCATGTAGACTGGCGCGATGTAGCGCCACACTCCCCAAGCAAAGGTCTGGCTACTGGTCAGGATATCTGCTTGGAGATTGATACCCTCTCACTTTAATCTCAATCGAGACATAGTCAGGAGTAGGCGAAATATATTGCTATGAAAACACAGGCAGGCAGGGAACTGGAGGAGGTGAGGGGGGAGGGGTAGAGGGAGGTATAGGGTTACAGGGAGTGGCTTGGGGTCATAAACAGGAGATTCTAGTCAGAGTGGACAAGTCTTTGATTCATGGGCCAGTCAGAGAAGAACACATGCTATAATCATTTAATGAATGTTCATAATCAAAGACTTGAGCAAGTCTACCCAAGATCCATCGGGGCTGGTCAGACCGAACCGAGGCTCGGTCGGGCTGCTCGGTCCAACATTCACTCCCCCAGGTGTCTGCGGGTAGACTTGCCTCAGTCCCTGTGGCCTGCCTCAGTGTCTGCCGCCTCCCTCACCGCCTCACCCCCACCTCCCTACACTCCACCTCATAGTGACACAGGGAACTGGAGGAGGGGGTGGGGAGGGGTAGGAGGAGGTGTAGGGTCTCAGTAAGAGTCTTGGGGAACTTTAACAGGAGGTTTTGTCTCTAGAGGACCAAGTCTTTGATTCATGGGCCAGTCAGGGAAGGATAGATATTATAATGAACTTTATTCTGATTTTCATCAATCATTTAATGACTGTTCATAATCAGAGACTTGAGCAAGTCTAGTCTGTGGGGTACGCCAGCCGCTGGGTAACTTTGTAAAGGGAGGTGACATTTCTGAGGTCTTAAACAGATCACCACTACTATACAGCCTACCAGAGTCAGGTTACACACCGCACAGCGCTCTGCCGCCAACGTCTCATGTTAGAGGCCTGCGGAGATGGAGGAGCTGTTAGTCAGGCTTTCTGTACGCTATGTTCTCTGGCCGGTTAAAGTGCTGCGAGTTAAGTGTTGTTTCACAGAGTGATTTCCTGATGGCTTAAATTGCTGAGGTTAAAGTGCTGAGGATTGAGTAAAGTATTATTTCTGTATAGGTTAAATTCTGTATGGGTTTTTTTTAGGAGGTTGGTCTAGATTGGGGTGGGAAATGGCAAAATTACCAATGTCTATGGTTGACAGTGGTTAGGTTGTTCAATCTCCAGAATGCCTTTTCATTTTAAATGGATTAGGATGGGCAGAGGTGATCCACCTCGTCCCTAAAAAGTGATAACATCACATGCCTTGACCTAGCCAAATTATCTAAGACGCCTGATGAGTACGAACCGGATGAAACCTTGACCTATTTCCATCCAAATCGGTTAAATTAATCAGATTTCTATCAAGAAATATGCTTGGTGCACAATACTCCAACACTGTACTGTGCTGGAGAGTGAGAACACGGCGATGCACGGTTCCCATGATGACAGCGCTTGTTGTTACACGGGTAACAATTATAGCCATGTCTCATTAATTTAAGGTTCGGATTAAAGGTCATACCTCTATGGGTTAAAGTGCTGAGGTTTGAGCTGAGGGTCCGTACTGAGGTCATTTACTTGCGGTTCAAGTGCGGTTGAATTTCTTTATTAGCCGTATTCAGTTACAAATCAGTATACCATTTTACAAAAAATGTATCCATAAGTAATGATTTAAATAAGTGCTAAGGTATGAGATAAATGTTTTGCAAAGTTATTTCCTGATCGGTGAGTTTTGTTCTGCAGGCTGATTGCCTGTTGTTCCAGATAAGTGTTGTATCTTAGAGTCATTTTCTTCTGGGCTTAAATGCTGAGGTCTGAGTTATGGGTTAATTCATGGAGTGTTTTCCTGTTGGGTTAAAGTGCTGAGATATGAATTAAGTGTTTTTTCACGGAGTGATTGCCTCGTCCAAGTACGGACCAAGTTATTTTCACCTCATGTATTCGGTATTTTAACGTTTAACGTTTTCGGTAGGTTTCCTCTATAAAACATGTACCTGTGGAAGACCACTTTGTAAAAAGTAAACATTTGAAGAACAAATATATCTTTTGTTCCCCCCAGGAAGAGGATTGGTTGGTTTGAAACAATACATCACTTCTATAGAAGTGCAGACCGTGTTATCATGGCTTGTGACTCACAAGCTAATGTAAATGTAGCCTGATGATTCTCGACGATGAAACCGCCGTAAATCACACTGAAATCTGCCTAGGATGACAGCAAGTAGGCTCCCCATACATTATTGATATACACAATAACTATTGGTTTTGCGTACGAGTGGCCGTAATCGCCAAGTAGTTGACGCATAGTAATATCCGAGCGATTAGCGTGGATATTACATCGTCAACTACGAGGAGATTATGGTCACTCGTACACAAAACTAGTCGTTATTGTATTTATTACCCACCTACAAGATTAATAACAAATCTATTGCAATTAAAAAGTTTCCGTAAGCCATTTAGTTCCAGACACCACAGCACTGTCAAGCGTGGCAGTAATTCGGTGTAGACTTACACCAATAATATAGTTTACCATTGAGCTGTGACTTTAGCATGCAAAGTGTGTTATGACAGTGATTTCTGATGGTAAATGAAATTATTATGATTGATTCTAAATAATTAGCATTGAATGAACATTCAAGAAACTTATTTCGAAGTACATGATGATTCAATCTTATTATGGACAGGAATATTTTTCCGGAATCTCCTGCAGAAGATACTGACATGCCAGAATCTCCAGATAGCTAATTCTAAGTACCCAATACATTTCCTATGGAGACTCCGTAATAGGTGGGTAATAAAATATATGACAACAGAACTCTGAGCCTGACAACAAAACAAATGACAGCCGTCTTCTGTGGTGACAGCTGCCACCTGATTGGTTGTCGGTGATCACATGGTACAAGACTATAAAAGGGGTGGCTGTCACTTTGTGGTAGCTGCTTCTAAGTGTAGGTCTAAGCTCTAGCCACGTCCACAATTGAAAAGATAAGATATACGTCCATGAAATAATTAGGCTGCGACTTTGAGACGGTGTTTGTGTGATTTATATGTGGGCTGTGTTTCAGGTACGAGGGACCAGAGTTAGAGGAACATGGTATATAATAATGTTATGTGTGGGCTGTGTTCCAGGTACAGCGCAGGTTGAATATGATAATTTACATGTGGGCTGTGTTTCAGGGACAACGCCAGGTGAGGCTGGAGGGAGTGGAGTTAGAGGAACATGGTATATGATAATTTACATGTGGGCTGTGTTTCAGGTACGACACCGGGTGGGGCTGGAGGGAGCGGAGCTAGAGGAACATGCTATATGATAATTTACATGTGGGCTGTGTTCTAGGTACGACGCCGGGTGAGGCTGGAGGGAGCGGAGTTAGAGGAACATGGTATATAATAATTTACATGTGGGCTGTGTTTCAGGTACGATGCCGTGTGAGGCTGGAGGGAGCGGAGTTAGAGGAACATGGTATATAATAATTTACATGTGGGCTGTGTTTCAGGTACGACGCCGGGTGAGGCTGGAGGGAGCGGAGTTAGAGGAACACCTCCGCAAAGAGAAGGAGAAGGCCCTGGAAGCCTCCAGACTGAAAGGAGACAGCGGCAAAAAGTAAGCACTTTCTACAGCTTCAGAAGACCTTACAACAACTAGACTCACCTCTTAGTGTTCTGCAGAGGGAGAGAGGCTGCAAACCTTGTGTAATTTGATTTAGCAATAGAAAACCTTCTCATTGCAGCTTCTTTTCTCCTTCACCCCCAGTAGTGGTAAATTTACTGCTATATCAAAGGCCAATCCTTCTCATACCATGTCTATGTGGTGTGGGAAGTAAAAGAACTGTCTCCTCAGTAAATGTGTAGGGGTGAGGTTTCCACCGTAATTCATTTCATAGATTCGATCACCACCCTTGTGGTGTAAAAGAAGCTTGAGAAAGTCTGGTGAGAACCTGCAATGGTTAACTGGACATTAAATCAAACCAACCAACCAACCAATCATTGCCAGAAGCATTAGATAGGAAAAATAAAAGTCCTTAATTAAGTTAGATTTTCATACTGGAAGACGAGGCTTTCTCATACCGGGAGCATGACCACAAGTGAAAACAAAAGGTTTCCCCTGCACCACATAATTATGCGAGCATAATGTGGCAGAGATAATTCTTTTTCAATCAGATTAGTTGAAATTTCACCTACTTATCATTTTTGTATCCCAGGAATCTGTTATTTCTTTGTATCTATTGTGGAAATGCATCATTGTCAGAAAATGATGTTTCTGGATTTTTTTTTGCAGATGGAGTTTAATTGTGTATGTCAATGATTTATTTTAAAAAGGTTCCTTTGGTATTTTTGTTTATGGTTATACATTCATAACGTTTGACAGGTTCTATGCAGTTTTATGTTATTGTTGTGATTCTCTCCTGCCTTTAAGCAGTGAGAAAAAAGGTGATACCTAGTGGGTAAAATGCACACTACAGTTGTGTATAGGGATGGGGAGTTCCCATGTTCCCCTTTGGGCACCCCAGTTGTGCCCAAAGGCTCTTTAGAACTACAATTTCTCTTCAGTACATTACCAGGTAAGTACCTCGGAAAATTATGTAGAAATTATGTATCAATCCCAAGGTTGTGAGTTCGAGTCCCACTGCAGCCACCTTTAACTTGCTGCTATATCAAAGGCCAGTCCTTCTCATACCATGTCTATGTGGTGTGGTGTACAGCCACTTTTCTCCTTCATCCCTAACAGTGGTAGATTTACCGCTATATCAAAGGCCAATCCTTCTCATACCATCTCTCTGTGGTGTGGTCTGCAGCCACTTTTTTCCTTCATCCCCCTACAGTGGTAGACTTACTGCTATGTCAAAGACCAATCTTTTTCCTACCCTGTCTGTATGGTATGGTGTGCAACTATCTTTCTCCTTCATCCCCAGCACTGGCAGACTTACTGCTGTATCAAAGGCCAGTCCTTCTCATTCTATGGCTATGTGGTGTGAGAACTAAAAGCTCTCACCTCAGTAAAGGTGTAAGGGGGAGATTTCTACCTAAATTCATCTCATAGATTCGGTCACCACCCCTGTGGTCTAAAACCAGCAAAATAGGCTTTATTTCACACTAGCTTCGAGTCATTGTGAGAAATCAAACTGCTTAGAGGCGAGACGGAATAAAAAAAATACACTTAAAGCTAGAGTTATGAGCGGGATGCACCAGGGGCTTTGTAATCAATGGGTCTAGGGTTTTTTTCTTGGACTGAGAGTCCTTTGAAGGGGAGGAGCTCTCAGACACCTCTCTAGATCTTCCTCTCACGCTCCTAGCCCAGCCTCCGCAGCTGGCATTAGACGTCTGGTCAATAGTGTAGCCAGGGTCCCCTTTAAACTTCGGCTACGAGGGAATCCTGAGTAATGTACAGTAGAACCTTGCCAAAGGGCTAGTTCAACCAGCACAATGAATTTGTGGTATTATATCTTGGTATATCTTGTTATATCTTACAGTATGGGGGCCATCCATAAAGTATGCACGCACTGAGGGGGGATGGGGGTGAAAAATTTAGGAAATTTTGTGCATGCCCCTTCTTTGTTTTATTATGTACAAGATTGGGAGTGGGGGTTCCGAAATTTCAGAAATTCTGCATACATACTTTATGGATGGCCACTATTGCGATATGTCTTACATCCTTTGCCACGATACTTTGCGTGCGAAAATGTGTATATGTTTTCATGATAATGTGTGAGAATTTGGTGGTCCACCACCATGACACCTCACTATATTTTGCCCGTCATACCACGATCTATCGGGACAAGAATTGCGAAAGTGCTTAAGTGTACCGATGCATCGTGGCAAAAAAAAATGCACGCGATTACTCAAAACCTAGCAAGACTTAACAAGTCACCCAAGTATTGACAAATCTCGTTATATCTAGTTTGCTAGTGGAAGAGCCCTTTACATGGATCACCTATACTCTCATAAACCTATAAATTCCAGTAAACATGAAATAGGGAAATCCTTCCCAAAATAGGTTGTGAGATACTGAAACACTTCTAGAAATTGCTTGTAAGAAGAAGAAAGCCGGACTGCCACACACCACCAAAGAGCCACAATTGTATATGTACTATATATGGCTGATTGAGCATGATGTATGAGGGCTGTCTAAATGAACTAAACTTTACATCGAAATCCAATTATATGAATACAATTATAAGGCTGATTTATATACTTTTTACCTTATTTATTGAAGTCTGATTTTATCTATTTCCTATGCCTTCATTTCTCATCTGATATATTTTCCCTAATTGGATCATTGTAAATATGTTAGTAGTTAGATATAATGATGTGCAACCTGCTATGATATCAAATATGTGTATGGTTGAAAAAGGGGATGAGAGATGAGCGAGGTTTTTAGATAACAGTAGTAATCTAGATATCATCATATACTTGTGGAATAACTTCTATGAAATACTGCATGCTGCTGGGCATGACTTATGAATAATATATGGGCCCACTTTCAGGCTGTGTGTAAGATTTTCAGGAATATGCTAATATGGAAACTGAGTTACTGAGCCCATAGTGATGGGTGTTTTCGGTCTCTCATCCCCGGAACCATGGCCCTTCGCCTATGGCAGCGGGCCGTAGTTTATCGGATAAAAGACGGCCATCACTATAGGCCCAGTAACTACATTTCCTCATAATATAAGTAGCATAATCAGTGAGTGAAGGGGGCAGATTTACTGATATACATAAACGCAACATAGTGTGAGTAGTACATGGAAACAGAGTTACTGTAGTTTGACACTTGTCAATTAGATTATCCCAATGCAGATTGACAATTTTACCAAGTATTTCTGCCGTAAAACTACAGTCAGCTTGTTATTGTGTTATCATATACCTTAAAATAGCGACATTTTAACCTATATTGATGTCGTCACAGTGTGACGTAAGGCCATACACAAATATGTAGGAGATGCAGCCGCAGGTATTATCCTAAAAGGTCACCAAATTTCATATGATTGTCTTTGTCGTTAGCTGAGTGATAGCTTTAGTGGAAGACAATGAACGCCATGTTAATAATTATATGAAATTGAATAACGTTTAGATTTGGCATATAGATGTTTTATGGCATAACCATGGCATACTGTCACACCATTTTAAGTCTAGGGAGAATTATATGAGGGATAGAATAAAGCAAATAGATGATGATATAGGCAGTGTGAATAGTATAGGCAGTGTAAGTCTTTTTTTTCAAGGGCAATTTCGTATAGTATAGGTAATTTGAGCTCCTCAGATTTATTAAAGATCCCTTCACCGATATTTGATGTATTTGTAGGGATCGAGATGATCTCGAATCGAGCGATGAATCCGATATGGAAGTGGATGACGACCTGGGACTAGGCACAGGCACAAAGAGCACTAAGCATGACTTGATGATGAAGAGCGAGGTACGTACAGCCATATCAGCACCCTCCTCTGATTGGTTGCTCTCTCAACCAATCAAAAGAAGGCTTACATAGGGGATTGCTTTACAGATGGGAACCTGTGTAATCCGAGGTTGTACTCGCAGAGTCATCCATCTTGGTTCGATACACGAACCCGCTTCAATCAGCGAGTACCCCGAAGGCAGTCATGGAGGTCCTTGGTGATTGATTGATTGTTTGCATCTTATTTCAGAGGCCCAGAAAACGAGCGGTTCGCTGACAGAAGTGCCATTTTTCTTGTTCCACGTAATTGATGAGATTAAATGTTTTTCAGGCGATCTGTATTTTTATTGGCTCTTAAAACGATAAGGTGGCTCCATGCGGGGCTTTGAAAAGCTAGGCTTGAAATGGGCGCGGGAAAAAATAGACTTGAAGTGGGCGAGTGAAATGTCGTCTGCCCTGAAAGTGTTTGAAGCTGATGTTCAACTTACCTTGAGATCTTTCAAAATATTGGTGGAAATTTTCATTTTCCCTCCAAAATTCCCGTCAAATTTCTATTTTCGTATTTTAAAAAAAAAATTGCACTAAATTTCTTTTTTTTCTTATTTTTCAAGGTAGCATTACTAAATACTCAACACCCGTTGAGTATTCAGCAAAAATACTCAATGGGGGATTAGGTCACAAAGGTTAGCCCATTAGTCAATGTGAAGGGTGAGATAAATTCAGAAACCTATTCAAGTTTAGGGTCAGAGCTTGAATCCCATCTCGTTTGAATTGCGTACTAATTCACAAGGCAAAGCCGCGTGAATTACGTGGTGATTCATATTTAATGGGATACAAGCTCTGATCGTAAACGTTTATAGGTTTCTTCTATGGTATCTGCCCCATATTCATAACATTTGCACTAAAATCTTTGCAATTACAAAGGCAGGCCACTATCCAATCAGATGTTCTCATTGATCAGCCAATCAGATGTATTCTCTCTCACCAGGTTAATCAGATCTGCTCTTTCTGTAGGTCAGACCAGCCAATCAGATGTTCTCTCTCAGTAGATCACCAACCAATCGATTGTTTCCTATCAGTATGTCACACCAACCAATCAAATCTTCTCTCTCAGCAGGTCACGCGAGCCAATCAGATCTTCTCTCTCAGCAGGTCATATTAGCCAATCAAATCATCTCTTTCAGCAGATCACGCCAGTCAATCAAATAATCTCTTTCAATTTTCAGAGCAAAAGCAGAACAGGTTTCTTCAAGCAGGCGAAGAAGGCGTACCCGATTTACCCTGCGCCTGAGGAGAAGATCAAGTGGGACGATTACGGCGAGATAATACGGTGAGTGGGTTTTCTCAATCAACGAAGACCCCATATTACCTCTGCTACGTTGGTCAATGGGATTGTCCCTGATTTAATCCAGAGAAGCTGTGTTTGTCTTTTTTTCCATGTCTGGTTTCAGTCGTGTGTGCCAACTGACAGACCACTCTAATTCTGTAATAGGTGTCGATGTCGCCAGGAAGATAATTGTCCTCGTAATTTTGTAAATTTCAATTGGGACTTGGCTTTATCAATCGTCTACACGGTAGACTAAAACCAAAATAGGCCATCTCACTGGTGCTGCAGTATTCATTCGTGCCGCAATAGGCTTTAACTGAATGGGCCATCTCACTGGTACTGCTGTAGACTATAACTGAATGGGCCATCTCACTGGTGCCGCAGTAGACTTTAACTAAATGGACCATCTCACTGGTGCCGCAGTACACTTTAATTAAATGGGCCATCTCACTGGTGTCGCAGTAGACTTTAATTAAATGGGCCATCTCACTGGTACCGCAGTAGACTATAACCGAATGGGCCGTCTCATTGGTGCTGCAGTAGACTATAACCGAATGGGCCGTCTCACTGGTGCTGCAGTAGACTATAACCGAATGGGCCATCTCGTTGGTGCCTCAGTATACTATAAGCAAATGGGCCACCTCCTGCTGCGACCTGGTATTAGGTCTACGTGTGGGTGGAGGGAGGTGGAGGAGCAAGCGTATGGGTGAGGGTGCAGGTGTTGGAGTATGGGAGGAGGCAGGTGGGGTATTGGAGATGGATGGAGTCATCTTGTAGACATGGCTGGATTCCCTTTGGGGACACTGCATTGGGACGTGGGGTCAGGGACCGGAGCCTATTGTAGGGTGCGTCTTCACCGTGAAAGCAACGCGAGGGGACTGTGTCAGAATTTAGGCTTCACCCTGTCACCGCCTATTTACGCACAATGTATCAGCAGCTGACATAAAGTAGTTCATCTCTGATGCGCCCCGCTTATAACCGCTCACTGGTTCTATGTCATATTTTCTTTATTGTTACGATTTTAACCCGTCTCTAAGCTGTGAGAAAAATTATTCATGCAGATAATCCTGTTGCCCGCTGGGGGAATATTTTGGTAAAAAAGAACAAGTCTTGATTTTAAAAAGAATTGATGTTCCGCCCTGTGCACAATACGGCACCGCTGCCATCATGATTTCATAGATTCCATCATTTTTGAGGGGATTAAACAGTTTCAATTTCGATTACTGTATGTCATAATGACCCTAATACATTAGTTGATAGATCAGTAAATAGATCCAAGGCCAGATTTCTAAGCCTTATTTTTCTCGTTATTTTACAGGAGCGACGACTATGTCATATCAGAAATGATGCCCATGGAAGAAGAGACAAAGGTGAGTGATAAACGGGCGATTAATCTATCCAGGGGTGCTATAGATTCAATACAATATTTCATAAACTTGAATTCTCCAAAGGTTCATAGATTTTGTGGATTTTTACATATGTTTTTAACACAGGCGATAATTTACCTCGTGTTTTTCTTCTTTTCAGGACCAAGGGACGGTTGAAAACGTCGAGACACAAGGTGAGTAGGATTTCCCTCTAGTATGACGTCATCCCCTGTACAGACATGCGCAATAGACATATGATGAGGCTTATCATAGCGGTCATCCTCTGTTCCTGGCCAAAGTGTCTGCTTATGCAGGGTGCCTGCTTACGTAGGGTTATATAAACATTTATTAGAGGGATCCATTCTAAGCAAAGGTGTCCATTAACGCGGGGTGTCCATTGGGCGTGGTTCTACTGTAGGCATGCAGGTTGCTTGCACCTCTTCAGGTAAGCCTTATGATTGGCACAGGTCCAGACAGCATTTGTACGGATTTCTAAGCAGCATTGTAACAGGTAGAGTGTGTGGATTGTGGTCGCCCACCAGCATGTAGTGAGTGGTGGGTCTTTTTATAGATGCTGCGTACTATATCACTGCATCGGATGTGCTAGCCAAGAGAGGGCAACCAGTTTCTAGCCAGTTACTATGGTCAGATGCACCTGCACCGCTAGAATATTGCAATTGCATTAATCGCTGGAAATAGCAAAGCAACAATTGTGGATTCGATGTGCTAATATATGACGTGTCATCCTCAGGGGACTGGGCTCACTGTACCGCATTTTTTTTTTTTTTTTCAAAAATTTCCAGGTTTTCCCAAAAACATGCTTTCTTACCACCAGGGGATGAATTTGATGTCCTTGAATTCGCTTCGCCTGACATGATTGGCTCTGGGGAGGTGGTAATAAAAGACCCGGATGGTCACGTGTGGTGTTAATGGTGGCGTTAATCATCATTCAGCGTTCCCTACCGGTGGCGCCGCCCTGGTGGGCTAAAGTCACAATACGCATGCGCGTCGTGCACCTGCGCAGAATGGCGTGTGAGAAGACGCCAGGAACTACGTGTTTAGTTTTTTGGTGTGTTTTTTTTATTTGCTCATTTATCCAGCGAGGCAGCCTTGAGATTCTTTAATTGAGGTAGTAGCTGGTTCACACTCACATGCTCTGCCACGCTCACATTTCAACATATTCACTGAATCTTTCACACAGTTACTGCCTCACACTCATTCACTCTCACCTCTTCATTGATTCTTTCACACACTCATCCACTCATACCAAGCTCAGTGGCTAAGTAGTAGGGATGTTCGCCTCAAGCATGGGAGATCAGGGGTTTAAACTCTGGTTGGGTCATACCAAAGACTTACACAAAAATGGTCCCCACTGCCCATTTTACTTAACACCCGCCATTAGAATGAGTAGTAGGGGGCTAAGGCCCACGTGGTATAACGGCTGTATAGCCGAATCTGGTGATTGTGTAAACACAATATTTCCTTAATAAAAATTGCTTTAAAAAACCCTCTCACTTGCTCTTTCACACATTCACCCACTCCATATACCACTTTATCCTACCCCTCATATAAATCTCCATAGACTTAACATGGAGTGACTGTATGCCACGGTTATGCCATATAATATTTATATGACACAGGTGACATATGAAGTTAAAAAAATGTGACGGGGTAGGATAAAATCTAAACGTCACTTAATTTCATACAATTGTTTACATGGCGTTCGTTGTTTTCTGCTACAGATATCACTCAGCTCTGCTTTGTGATATCATGCCGCGAAAACAACTCATGCCATATAAACAATTGTATGAAATTTCGTGACGTTTCTTGATAGTATATATGTGTGTACATATGTGTACAGTAAACCCAGCTTAAGGGGACCACCCTCCATTCCAAGCAAAGTGTCCCTTAAGTGGCGTGCCCCTTTAAGCAGGGTTTTCAGTCTTTTGATGGATATGTTATCAATGTGTATACAGGTAGCACTATGGTATAGAGACATGATATAACCATATAAACAACCCAGAGACGCCTACCTGACGCCTACAGAGGCCTACGTAGGCCACTGTCTGGTGTCTAATCGTCAAGACACCAGTCTACCTGCCACACACACACCATAAACAAGTGATCGGGATAACTTGGAGTGTTCTCCTTATAATGTCCGTTCAGATTTAATAATGTGTCTCTCCAAAGTGTCCTCTTAAGCTTAAGGGGTGTTCCCTTAAGAGGGGTTAAAATAAACTTTTAATAGAGGGTAAAATTTCAGTTCCGTGCAAATTGGCCCCTTAAGCGGGGTGACCCAGAATCAGAGTTTTACTGTACACTGAATCTTTCACACAGTCGCTGCCTCACACTCCATTCACTCTTATTCCTCCATTCACTCTTTCACACACTCACACACTCTCACTCGCTCTTTCACACTTTCACACACCTCACTCTCACACTCACTCACACTCATTCTCTCATGTTTACACACTCACTCTTTCACAACCTCCTTTGTTCTTTCACACATCTACTCCCTTAGACTAAAGAAGAAACCAACAAGCTTTGGCCAAAGTCGTCATTCTCTACGAGTTTGATGCGGTGTGATATGAATGAGGTGACAGCCAAGTGAATGTAGTATTCAAACGATTTGGATAACGACTTATTTGACCGAAACGTGTTTCTTTCTGTATTTGAAATTAAGAATACGAGGCACATACACTTCTTAACACAGCCGAAAAAACCATTTCTGTATTTATCTCACCCCTGTACACACTGAAAGAATGAACGATACACAGGATATAGACCATGGAGAATAGACTGCAATACTCGTAGGGGCATGGAGAACGAGTTCCCAATGTTAAGCCTATGGGACAAAAATACCAGGGGTGAGATAATCACTCATTCTTTCACAGACTTACTCACTCACTCTCACTTCTTCACACCCATGCCCACATACTGACTAACTCACTCTTTCACACATTCACTCACTCAATAATTCCCTCATTCACTCACCCAATCACACCCACTCACTCCTTCCCACTCTGCCCCACAGCACTAACCTCGGTAGGACATAACTTCATACGCTGCATCCATACACGTTTTCGATTCTCGTTGATATCGGTTGGCAGCTGTCACTTGGAGATGGTGTAGTTGGATCTCTGCCCAACTACTTGACAATACTATCGACGTGTTCCTCTGCCGGCGCCCGTGTAGATTGAAGCGGGACTGAACACACAGTGTGACGGGGTGGTGACTGATGGGTGGTCCTGTGTGCCGCTGCCAGAATCTACACAACTACACCATTATCTGATTAGGATTAACAATTGTCGCTCTTGTCAAGGAAAACATAGATGCACTTAAAATCTCTGCCCTCACGAAAGCTCTTTGTTTGAGCACATTTTCTTATTCATCTTTAATAGTTGTTATTTTTTGTTGGGCAACAATTCGTCGGTACCTTTTTTTTTAAATTTAGATTTTTAGTATTACATAGATCTCGCTCTGGCATTGCACATATCTCGTGACCTCTTTGTATGCCTCATTTCACTTTACCATATTCTATGTCACTGTATACGATAGGATGGGGATAAGCCCCCCCCCCCCCCCCCCCCACACACACACACACACACACACACACTCAACACACACTCCCAGTTCCTTCATCTTGATAATAATAGAAAACGTGGTTACTGAGCATGTAGGGATTTCCCCTCAAGGTCTTTTGTCCCATAAAATCCGGATTTTATGGAACCAAAAGCCGTTTGGCCATAAGTGCATAATAATATGAGGAAATGTGGTTACTGAGTCCGTCCAGGTGGCCGTCTAAGGCTATTTGAAACAAAAATATGTCCCGTGCGGTGTCAAGACATAGTTTTGCTTCAAATAACCTCAAAAGGCCACCCGTACGGGCTCAGTAACCATGTTTTCTCTTATTATCATACACCTCCTAATCGTTTAAAGCGCCCTTTTATTAACTTTACAAAGACCACTGCAATTTACTACGGCCCACTGTCACGGCAGGCACGAACATTATTTATACTACACCCCTAGCAGCGGGTAGTATTTCATTGCCGTTCGGCCATAGGTGTATAGTAATATGTTATTTGCGTCATCAATTCCCCCTTAGTATACACAGATTCATTTGTGGTCCATACCATCGCTCCTTTGTTCTCCCTACCAACCTTCTATAATCAACTTTCTATCGGTCTAATCTCTCTACTTCTGTGCGAAGTTGCCACCCTTCAAGCTTTTGTTGCAAGAGATAAATATTGATAGGATAGATGGTGGTCAGAACGTTGTAATTAATAGGAGGTGGTCGAGTAATTAGTGTTCGAACAAGTGAGTTTTTCCAATTGTAATTCATCAACAAATACACGGGGTTGTTGCTTAGATAATTATTTCCCAAAATAATATATAGTATATCATCTCACCCCGGTATTTTTCTCCATAGGCTTAACATTAGGAACTCATACTCCACGGCCCTGAAGCTCGTGTACCCAATTCTCAATGGCTATTTGGGTGATTCATTTTATCAATGAATAATGTTATACAGGGTGAGATAAAATCAGAAACCCACTCGATGAAAATAGCTTGGTCCGTACTCTACCTCGTTTGACCGCAGAGTAAACCACTCAGCTTTGCTTTGTGAATTACTCTGCAGTCAAACTCGGTAGTGTACGGACCAAGCTATTTTCATCTCGTGGGTTTCCTTCTAAGAACTGCACTAAGAATCATACAAATACACAATACTCCACGAGTTTGAGGGGCCGCAATCGTCATTGAGGTGAAGCCGAGTGACGATTACAGCACATCTAAACAGTGGAGTATTATGGGTTTTTTGGTGGGGTTTTTTTCAGTTTTCATTATCAAATTCTGGTTCTTCCATTTGACAACATGAAAGAAAGGTGTGGTTCTGGATCTATCTCAACCATTTCACTGACATTAAATAGCATCACAATATCAGAATAATTCAAATTTCTTTGCAAATCCAGATGTTTAATAGCTATGACGTCAACTCATATTCACTCCGCCACAACCGAGATGTAGTGTTGTCACAGGGTGATCGTTGAGTTTTTTTTAACGTTATTCCTATGGCTAAACTTGAAGCAGGGGTGAGATAAATCACTGTCACTTACATTCTTCAACAGAGGTGTCCGAGGTGCCCACAAAGTGTGTACGACAGCTGGTGGAGATACAGATCAAGGCCAGTGTGACCTTCATCGACTTTGAAGGTCGGTCCGACGGCGAGTCTATCAAGAAAATCCTGCAGCAAATCAAACCCCGACAACTGGTAAGTATATTACCATATCATAATGTTATTAAACATTGGAAAAAAAAGAAATTTTTCATTTAGGATTTAGCATCCCAAGGGTCAATCTTGAGACCACTGTAAACTTGAGGAGAAACCTGGGAGAGGTCAAAAGTCCATAGTTTTAATTATTTTATTCTGCAAGATCAGTGACGAAATAAATGCCATCGGGCATCTACCAAACATACTTATAGTTTATATCAAATGCCAGTCCTTCTTATACCATGTCTATGTGGTGTAGGAAGTAAAAGAACCCTCACCTCAGTAAATGGGTAGGGATGGGATTTCTACCTAAATTCATCTCATAGATTCAGTCAAACGCAAAGTAAGTCTAATAGGACATATTGGACGTTAAACTACCCAAACAAACAAACAAATGTAGTATTTAAACCCACAAAGGCTGATGCTCATGGTAGCCATATGGGCTACATTTGGAGGCTTCTATCAAAAGCCATTTTGTCAGGTTTCATCGGTCATCGCCCATTACACAGCCATTGTGATGGCCACCATTAAGTGTGTTGCTTCCTCCACTATACTGATTACTATAACCACCTGACAAAAGGCTGCCATGCGGGTGCCGCCTGATGCCCTTTTTTGTCTTCGACCAGTTAGCCTTATGGAACACACCCTTTAATGGAGCTCAAAATGTCCTGCCCTTGACCCTGCTGAGCATTAGAGGGCTGTCTAGTGCGTATTCGTCGGAACCAATCACAGTACAGCATGCACTTGTCCATTTACCACTCTCCCCCCAGATCTTTCGCGGCGCTAGCGCTGTGCTTAGTCTCTGCCCCAACCCAAAGCCTGTTCCCTGGGTATCCACAAAGGACAGGTGAGACCAGCGAACATCTCAGATTCAAAACAAGGTAACTGTCAAAAGTTATACAAGTCAAACAACTCACATATCATTAGTTAGGAAATATAGGAATTGTTAAATTGGGTTAACTGACAATCCAACTGTTTCTTTTCCATCTCTAAACCACTTTATGATGTGAATCTACTGTTGATTAGACTGCCCCTTCGAGTGAGCACATGTGTTATGTTGACAAACAAAACCCTGAAACACATGAGGTGCCTTCCAATGAAGAAAGTAATCCCTAAGACTATGCCTGATTTGATACAACAAATAACAGAAATGAGTGTAAATCATTTACCATATAAATATATGCATATCTATTTACATGTAAACCACAAAATACTGCCCAAAGCGCTAAGAATTTAGGATATTTCAAAAACTGGCGTATGGGCCAGATTTGAGCCCAAACAGGCAGGTTGGGGCAGAGATATAAGCAGCCGCAGGAAGTAGAGCGCAAGATCTCTGCTGGGAGAGTGTCCATTTACGTACCATCCGCCTTCAGAGGTACGGTCCGTGAAGGTCTAAGAGAGCAGAGCTGCTATTGGTCAGCGCCGCTGGGTGAAAGGAATAACATGGTTCATTGTTCTATCTATAGCATCAGTTTGACAAGAGCTGATTGGTTCCGACAAATATGCACTAGACAGTGGTGGTATATGCAGACAGAGAGAATTGAACTAATTGAACTAATTGACTTATGTTCTAGATAGTGGTCACTAGATAATTATCAGAATATAATTTGCCTTTGATTTGTAATTGAAGGTCAGTAGATCTGTAAACAGGGTTTGATTATTTTATGATGTATTTACTTATATATCTCTTTCTTCATCTTATATATCTTTTGTTATTGTGTATGAATGATTGTCCTGTCCATGTAATGTCTCTTTTTACAACCTCATCCGGGAAGAACGTCCTTGGACAACAGTCTGTGTCTGTTATTTACTGAATTAAAAAAAAAAGAAATCTATCAGTTGTGGGGGTGGGGAGTTAGCTCAGTGGTTAAAGCACTGGACTTGTAATCCAAAGGTGGTAGGACTTTGTGGGTTCGGGTCCCACTGCAGCCACTCTTCTCTTTCACCCCAGCAGTGGTAGATTTACAGCTATATCAAAGGCCAATTGTTCTCATGCAACGTTTATGTAGTGTGGGAACTAAAGGAATTCTCATGTAGGAGTGTGACTTTGACTGAAGTTCATGTCACAGATTCGATCACCACCAAACCCAAATTATGTCTAATAGATCATATCGGACGTTTAACTCCCCGAACAACAAACAACAATATCAGTGTAGGTCATATCCCTCATGGGAGTAATGTCCGACGGCCGTCAGTGGGTTATAAAATCATGTTGGTGAGGTTTTCAGATCAACACCGACTGTCGCCAATTGTTATCGATTGTTCCCGACTAGCTAATCAGGAAGAATCGCCATGTCCTTGCCATCTAGGTTTACATTGATCGACTAGGGAGCGTTCATTAATTATGGCGGGGGGGGGGGGGCACACCGAGCGGTTGATACTCGGATTACTGAAAAAAATGTCGCCCCCTGCCCTTTGAATACCCCAAAATGACCCCCCCCCCCCTATGGAATACCATAAAAAAGGTTGGGTCTCCTTGGATTACTCCAAAAAAACGTTCCCACCCCCCACCTCCCACCTCCTTTGGAATACAAAAAAACGTTGGTCCACCAAAAATAAGTGCCCCCCCCCCCCCCCGGCCATGATTATTGAACGCTTCCATAGAAATATCCGGTTAAGTGCAAATGTGCAAACTAAGTGCAAACTTAGCCCACAGAACTCTGTGTTTATTGACATCGCGTTGAGTAGGAGTTGGTGGCCCTGAGTTTCACCTATTGTCGACTCTCACGTTACTTTGTGGAGTAAATGACGGCTCAGGTTTAACGAGACTACTTAGTCGTCTCCCGGACGTGATCGACGATCCACCACGTGTTCATCTCCCGTCTCTCAGGTCGCAGACTCCACCAGGAATAGACCCCATCCGGCAGATTCAGTCGAGGCATTGTCTCCCCAGCTCAGTAAAGCCTGGCTGATTAGTAACTCTGACTAGTTATCGGTAATATAATGTGATGTGAGTTGGTAACAACTCGGTTTTCACGATATCAAATCATGCTATATTACACATATGTAAGAACATTACATTCATTATCTCACCCCTGGTACAAGTTTAGCCAAAGGAATAACATTAGAAAAATATACTCAACGATCACCCTGGTAAAGTTACAATACTATGCCACGGCTGTGGCGTAGTGGATTTGCTAAGTATATTGTGATTATTCTGAAGTTGTGATGATATTTAATGTCATAGAAATGGGTACGATAAATCCAGAACCGCACTCAAATCGTAAAATTTATATGATTCTCGATGCAGTTCTATATAAGAACGGCATGGGGCTTTTTTTTCGAAAATCAGCCATTCCCTCCAAAAAGAAATCGGGCACACCAATTTAACCGTGACTAATTATCTGTAATATTAAGGCCATAACACATTGTACAATATTGGAACATGAATGTTCCGATATCAGTGATAAAGAAAGACAATCGAAAGCTCAGGCGAGGCCTCAAAACAGAGTCGGTCAGTGTGGCACCCACTTCAGAAATTTGCCTAAGATTAGAAAATGGTCCCCATGGAGATGTACCTTTGTCGCCGAGAAATTGCAGTCGGATGTTCTGAAATCAGGACAACAAATAAAGGAACCTGTGCTTCCCGTTGTCTGCGACAACAGAGTTTAATATCAGTCCGTAATAAGTATATCTAATCGCTGGGTGAGGAGTTATTGGTGGTGCTACTCACAGATAAGTGGTCAGATGCTGTCCCTCACCGATTTAACCAACGGAAGAGTATGTAGAGTAGAAAATCGTCCTAAGGATTGATATCTACTACTCCCCTCCTGGTATCACGCTGTGATGGTTGACATCCTGCACAAATTCGTCTGAGATACGTTCAGATAGCTTACGATAAAGGGATTCAATCGGTGGAAATGAAATCATACAGTGCATTTTCCACTTTAGACACAATAAGGAGGTTATGAAGACGTTGTTTTTTGTTGTTGTTTTTTTTATAGACACAATAAGGATGTGAGTTGGAAATGGCTCAGTTTCCACGATACCAAACCATGCTATTTAACACGTATATAAATTTGCTCCTTTTTACACCCCCGTTCAATGTCCCCCCCCCCCCCCCCCTTCAAAGCCCCCAGCCCTCCCTGTGTCGCCCACCGCTAACCTGTAAGCGGGCCTCTAACCCCCTACCTTCAACGGGTGCGAAAGTCGCTCATACTAATATCCACTCACAGTCGCCCGCCCAGAGCCTCTAGAGATGTGGTTATTACCTTGAAAAAACATACTCCGGCCACCCGAGCCCGCCTGGGAATGCTCAGTCTATTGTTCTGGTTGCGACAACTGTCTGTCCAGTACAAACGGTCACCAGAAACTTGGATTTTCAGTGTTTTTGATATGATAGCCCTCCAAACTGTCCCTTTAAGCAGGGTTTTTAAGCATTTCTGTACCGAAAAACTGTCCCCTAAAGCGGGGTGTCCCCTTAAGCGGGGTGCCCCCTTAAGCAGGGTTAAAATAAACTCTTAATAGAGGGAAAAATTTCCGTTCCGAGCAAATTGTCCCCTGAAGCGGGGTGACCCCTTAAGCGGGGTGTCCCGGAAGAGGGGTTTTACTGTATATCATCTGACCATTGGAGGTATCAAGGGAAGCAGGTCATGGGAAAGGATATTATGAGGAAGGTGACATGGGAAAGAGTGTCATGTGGAAGGGTGTCACAGGGTGGGTGTCATGGGGAGGGTGTCATGGGGAGAATCATGGGGAAGGGTATCACAGGGAAAGGATGTCAAGAGGAAAGGGTGTCATTGGGAAGGTGTCATTGGGAAAGGGTGTCATCAGGAAGGGAGTCACTGGGAAGATATCATGGGAAGACTGTCACGGAGAAGATGTCATGGGGAAAGGGTGTCATGGGGAAGGGTGTCATGGGTAAGGGTTTCATGGGGAAAGGCTGTCATGGAGAAGGGTGCCATGGGGAAGGGTGCCATGGGGAAAGGCTGCCAATGGGAAGGGTGCCATGAGGAAAGGGTGCCATGCGGAAGGGTTTCATGGGGAAAGGGTGCCATGGGGAGGGTGTTAAGAGGAAAGGGTGTCATGGGGAAGGTGTAACTGGGAAGGGTGTCACAGATTGAATGTCATAGGGTATGTGTCATGGGAAGGGTGTCATGGGGAAGGGTATCATGGTGAAAGAGTGTCATGGGGAAAGAGTGTCATGGGGAAAGGGTACCATGGGGAAGGGTGTCATGGTGAAGGTATCATGGGGAGGGTATCATGGGGAAAGGGTGTCATGGGGAGGGTCTGGTGTTTGATGTTTCGCTAATTGAACATAATACAGATAATAAGGGGGAAACACATTTATAGGTTAAACTCTTGCACATGAAGAAAATAGAAATTATGAACATATGTGACTGCAGTAGTAAAATGATTGCATGCTCGTGTACGTGCATGCATGCATGCATACGCGTGGGCTATGCCATTGCACGTAAGTTACCACAGGGAGCTTGTATTTCCTGCACAAAAGCGGAGAAGAAATATTGCCATTTGTTGAAATAGGAGACATGTAAAAAGAGACGACAGAGCGTGCCTCTGCTGTGGTGGGCCTCAGGGATGGCGTGCTCGAGTCGACGCGCCACAGACGCCGTCGTGGGTAAAAGTCGTCTGCTAAAGTGGGCAGACGACAAAATGAAGGAACATTTCTAATGCGCGCGTGGTGAGCGCATCACTGTTACCCGGGGCGCGTGATTGGAATAAGGCGGGAAAATAGAGAATTCTTTATTACACAGAGATGGCAGTATTATCTCAGCCTGGTATCTAAACGTCCATAGGCTTAACATTAGTTATATAGAACTGCATCGAGAATCGTATGAATACACAATACTCCACGAGATTGGATGGGCCACAATCATCGTCGAGGCAAAGCCGGGTGACGATTAAAACCCATCTAAATGAGTGGAGTATTCTGTATTTTACGATTCGAGTGCGGTTCTGGATTTATCTCACCCCTTTCACTGACATTAAATAGCATCACGATATCAGAATAATTCAAATTACTTCACATATCGTTTTGAGCACTTTTAAATATTCACTCGGCTATTGCCTCGTTCATATTACTGCACGCTCCAAATTTGATGGCGTATGGGGACACTCATCAATGTCTTTAATGTTCCGCTTTCTTGTTTTCATATCCAGTATATAAATTCTTGTTTTCTTGTCTAAAACAGCGGTCCGAACCTCTCGACACACCCTCAATCCTGTTCCATGGACAACAACACTTATTTTCCATGTTTTCTCAGTCTCTCTGAGGCAGTAGATTCCACATAAAAAAACATTTCCACTTTTTCCTGATCCCATCTATAAACATCCCTCGATGCAAATCACAGGGAAAAATAGTTGGAGTATCGCAATTATTTTTTATTTTTCAGATTTTAGTGCACGGTACGGAAAAATCAACGGAGGCTTTGGCTGAATACTGCAGAAAAACGAGAGATTTGGTACAAGGAAAAGTATTCACCCCCGGTATAAATGATGTTGTGGATGCCACAAAAGAAAGCCACATCTACCAGGTAGGTTTAAAGGCATATCCTACAAGATATAGTGGCGCCACCTGGTGATTTTCAACTACCAGCAATTATCAATTTAAATTCCATTTTCATGATATCAAAATAAGTGAAATATCAAATATTATAGAGTTTGACCCAACCCAATATGTAAATTAGGCCAATTAACATTTGATTGAACGATATAGGAAAGGTGCTGAAAAATATAGTTTTCTTAAATTCTCTCAAAAACAAGGACGGCGACCTATAGTTTTTAAAACGTAAATTGGTTCAAAGTCCACAAAAAAACTTAAAACTACATTTGGTAGATTCTGTGAAAATTTAAAGAAAATGATGGAAATTTGTTTTTGTTTCATCTGCATAATATACGATGAAATATTTTTATATGAAGTGTTTTATTTTAAGTAACGTCAGAAAACCATATATTCATTATCTTCTGATCAGATAACTAGCAGATGATAATGAATAGCTATTACATTAAATCTGTTATAACAAATTGATCGATAATGTAAATTCATGAGGATAATTATGATATGTAAATGGCATGTTCCGCCAGGCGTCAACATGATGCCTAAGGGCTGGTTCCACCAACAGATTGATTTGCTGTGTCATATCTTGGTATATCTTACAGTGTCACCATTTGTCTTACCTCTGTTGTCGCAACATATTGTGTGTGATTGTTTGTGTATTTATTTGCGATGATGTGTGTATATTTTGGTGCTCCATCACCACGACACCTCACAATCTATTGCTGACATATAGCAGCATACTGCAATCTATCGAGGCAAGAAGACGGCAAAGGTGCTTAACCAGACCAATGCATCGCAGCAAATTTGCACATGAATATTCGAAACCTGGGGAGATTTAGCAAGACAACCAAATTGTGACAACCAAATCGTGACTATATCTTGTCTGCTGGAGGAAGAGCCCCTTTATAATGTACAAACTAACAGGCCTGTGGGGGGAAAGATCAATGGGTGGTGGGTGCTGTTGCTGTATGCAGGCACCAGCTTTTTCATTAGATTTTATTGGCCATCACCCATTTCACTGCCATGCAGCCGACCCCTTTGTGCATTTGGCCTGCTCCATTGCACCGACTTCTATTCCCGCCTGCCACACCGTCTGTGCGATGTCGATACAACGCCCTTATGTGGTCATGCAGCCAGCAAGGTGGAACAGGCCCTTTAATTGTGAATTTACTCTATTTTTTTTCAATTAAATTTTTATCATATTTCATATTTTTGTAATATTTTACAATTTCATGCAAAAATCATTCAGGCGAAATTTTAACAATACCTTCACTGGTTCCCCACAGGTAAAACTGAAGGACTCGCTGGTGTCAGCCTTACAGTTCTACAAAGCGCGGGACACGGAACTAGCGTGGATCGACGCCATGTTGGATATGACTGCTCACCGAACGGACACGAGCGCCCGCCATGACTCAGCAGAAAGTAAGGCCCAGCACCAATGCACAATAGACCTTTTCCATAAGCTGGCTTCGTACCTTATCTGCCTGGTCACGCAATGCTTGCAGCCAGACAAACCGCAGGCAACGCATTCTTTAGCATTGGATCACTGAGTGTATGAAAGTAAAACGTATATTATAATAGCCATGGACATTATTTCCAGAGACGATATCATCATATTCTATGGTATTCCAGTTCATACCTGGTATGTCATGCATGCATATAATATAGCATCACCAAAATAGGATACACAATAATACATCTAGCTATCATATGCTCCTCCAATTTAAAACCAAAACAATTATCAACTATAAAGTTTAGATAGTCTAGACTCGTTGATACCTGTAATGACCGCCATTGTTCCAAAAGCCTAATCTGTCAAATCCAACACTCCTGCAATCAAACCCACCGTTCACACTCTAGGTTTGATTGCTGTATATCTCTATCGGCATGTGGTTGAAGTCGCCCGAGAGCCTAAATAAGCAACTCGCCGTTAGATAGCGTTGAACGGAAACACCTATATTATAGTGCACCGGGAGCTCCGTAGTGTAGTGCATCGGTGTGCATCGTAACATAAAAAAGGTGACCATGGTCCCGACGCACCTTACGATGCAACCAGTACAAGAATACGTAAATCTTCATATCAAAATATGTAATTCATTATAATTCAGAAAATAATGCATGGTTATAACTAGTTTTTACCAGTATTCGTAGTACATTGTAGAAACCTGTTAAGCCGGGCACCCACTTCTTACGATATGAATAGGTATGAATCAACAGTTCCGTATCATAGCCTTGTCTGAATGTTGAAAAATTCGGTTTAGTAGAATGTCAGAGTAAAGCCTATAAGACAGCGACACGACCATTGTGCCTGATCTCACCTTTGCCGGACGAAGCCGTCGGGTCGGTCAGAATCGTGTCGCTGTACGCACTTCACAGACCCGATTTTAATCAGGGCATTACTAGCATTGGGGTAATGACCGACTCTGCCCGACCTCAATCGCGTCGCTGTACGCACTTCACCAACTGTTCCCGATTCTGGGGAGGCCGTTTGAACAGCGATGCTACCTACCCTCCAGTCCGATTTACAAGTGCCTTAAGCCCATAAGACACGACATTTTCAACAGATTCTCACCGATCCGATCACCGATTATTATCGGGAACAAGAATGTCGCTGTCTTATAAACTCAACGGCGCTTGCCGATCACACCTCCCGCTAGTCTGCATTCATAGAAAATAATTCAAAGTTTAATAACTTTGGATCCAATTGAGATATTCAGAAACAGTCATAGGGCTGGAACGCTTGTCGCAGTGTCAGGAGCTTCGTGGGTCCCTTGGCTGGTTCTCGCCTGTGAACGCTGCTGGCTTCTTACATCTCACAGTGTCGCGATATGTCGTACCTCCGTTGATGTGATACGTAGGGTGCGATTTCGTGTCTATTTTGGTGCTCCACCACCGCGACACCTCAAGGAACATCTCGGCATGTGATTATTCAAACCTAACAAAACAACCAAAGCGTGACTAGTCTCGCAATATCTTGTGTGTTGGTGGAATCACCACTTAATGGGTCCCCAGCCTACAGACATTCCGACACACTACGATGCAAAGTTATTTTAATCTTTCAACACAGCGACCATGCATTAATTTAGTTTTGTTCTTGAACATTCTATAATACCGAATTTTCAACATTCTGACAAGGTTATGATGCAGGAATTTTGATTTATACGCATATCGTGGCCATGTCAGAAACTTCACAAGCCATGGGTGCCCAGTTTAAGATTCTGCCGCGATATAATTTTTGATCGGGATCGTAGTGCATCGGGAGACACCCTCACTAAACACTGAGTGCCTTACAAAAACACGTCTCCCTCTGGAATCACTTAGAAACAAACGAAACGGACGGTACTTTTTACTGTCGGGGGCGGATTCATTTCAGTCAGTTCCAATTTTTGTTTTTATAGAACGGAGAAAAAATAGAGGGAAAATGGAAGGGGATTAAGTCCTATGGTGCTTCCCCTAGGGCAAGTTAATTTGGATCTGGCTATTGTTTGGGGATTACCCCAGACACTTTTATTCTGTCCACTCTGCCCCTCCACCATTAGCCAAGGTTTTGTGTTTTAATTCTGCGGGTTTTTATATAGAGCACTGTTAAGAAACTAGTTTTCAACCTCCCAGCTGCCATTTCAAATTGACTGGTTTTTATCCTTGTGGATTTTTCCAAAGAATGTAAACCGTTAATTCATTGAAATATAAATCCACAGGAGTAAAAGCCAGCCAATGGAATCCCAGTTCATCTTTAAAGGCGTTTATTACAATTCAGAGTGGCGCCACCTGCTGATTTTCAAATATTGTCAATTATCAGTCCAACCTGGTTTCTTTGGATGCAGTCTACATTCAAATGAGTAAATATATGTTGTGTCCAGTATAGCCAATCCTAATAGGTAAATTAAGCCAATTTACATATGAATGATTTACATAGTAAACACACTGAACAATATGGTATTCTTCAATTCTCTCAAAAACAAGGATGGTGACCTATGTTTTTTTTTCAAAGTGAAATGAGTATTGCTAGACAAATATTCTCTGAAAGTGGCATGGGTTTTATTATGTGAAAAACAACATTTTAGAATGTCTATAAATTCTATTATGATATTATCGTAATATCAATCTCTAAAGCAAAATCTAGAACGGTGACCCTCAATCTTTAAGTTAGATATATGTATTCTACAACACTTTGAGCTCATCATATTCAATTCTCAGGAAAATGACATGGGTTTTAATTTTCAAGCAACATTGTCCGATATGGCTATAAGGTTTTGGTGACTGATTCTGTTTATCTGACTTGAATATTTGAGTTTTTTTTGTTTCTTTATTTCAGACGATGCGGACCAGAATGAGGAGGATAGCATGGACTTGGTGCCCTCTCTGATACCAGTAAATCCCTCAAAGGTAGGTCTCCCAAATCACTCAGATATCGCAGTTTTCCACTACTTATCGGATTTTTTTTATGTACATGTATAAGCTAAAACCAACTATCTGTTTGGTTTGTCACTCCTCCCAAACCACACCTATGTTTGGAGAGTGTGGACCGGATCTTTGATCCGTTATCATGATTGGATCCGACGTTGTCTAATCCAGAACAATGGTCCGCCTGGAGACACTTTAGTAACTTTAATCTGAAAGGAAGTTGTCATTAAGAAGGTAGCATAGGCTTTGTACAGAGGTGTTTCTAGCCACGTCTTCAATACTCTTTTTTTAGAGGACATAAGTTTTTTCATAGTATACAATCGGGTAGTTTTACAGGTATCCTTTTGGCTGATTCACAATATCACATTTCTGTTACTCTCTATCGTGGTCTTTCTTTGGGACCTGCTCCTGATTTTTTGATTTTTTTGATTTTTTGTTGTATGGTTAAGAATTGCTAGCTACAACCTGACTGGCTATACCTGATCCTCTAGTTTGATTGCCAACTCCTTACATGTCTATGTGCAATTTTATTACTTCCCATCTATAACACTTTTCGTAACAGAGATATCCTTGATTTTTCTCTCTATAATCCTTCATGTTCACTTCATCTGATTACATTTCGGATTTTTATGTCGAGATAAAGAGTAGAGATAAGCAAGGCTCGGAAATTTTCCCGCGAATCAATATCTGCATTTCAGAGAATATTTGTATTTGAAAAAAAGTAATTTAAAAATACATATACATAAAAAATTGAAAATCTTGGTTGAGTGAGTAAGATGTTTAAAGAATAGGTGGTTGCATGTCTGTAGTATGTCCCACAAAAATCTTGTTCAAAGAAACCTGAATCAGAGAAATCATTTAAGAATTAAGATTTTCATAACAACTCGGCTGTTTAGTGGCGAATCTGCACCGTTTTAGCGTTGAACAGAGCTGCCGGCCCCAATCCGCCTCCCTGACGAGTCTATTCATAAAGCTAATACTAGGTTGTCGTTAAATCCCAATCCAATCTATTCTTATCTCCGGTCCCGTATAATTTGACACAATTCACGTTGTTCACACTCGGGATGACGCCCAAATGACGCTGATTCAGAGTACGTTACGGAAATCTGCCCCTCTCCGTCTCCATTTTGTGTATTGGCGCTGGTTTATTATACACAACATTATTATGATTCCGATCCGATTCTCCGCGTAGTTGATACATAGTAAACCCTGAGAAATAGCGAGGAGTGTTGCGTCGTGTCAATTATAAGGAGAATATGGCTACACAGATCAAAATCATGTTAATGTATTTATTACTCATTTTGACTATAGTTTTCAGAAAAGAAATATTCAAATTGTTAGTTCCTAAATTGTCCATAAGGTGGCATAAAAAGCTGTATTATACTGAGTAGAATCAAAGAAGTGGAAAGAGATAATTCCTTGGTTGAATACGGCTTTCAGTATTCTACTCAGTAGCGATCTGTAGGCTCCATGAGTTTAGTATGGAGACTCCGTATTAGGTGGGTAAAAAGAGGAGGAATACACCCAGGTATTGATGGTGAGTCAGGAAGATTCACTACGTCATTCCCCATTTACGGCCACTTAGTATTAAGGAATGAAGTAATGTATGTACAGAGTGTCCCTTATGTACGACTGAAGTTTAGAATGTGAATGGATCAAGGGACTTGAATCCTATGCGATATTTTTTTCAGATTATAAAAAAAAATCATATTGTTTGTGTGTATCGCTGATGCTTATTAGAATTATATTTCTTCAATACGAAATTCTCGTGGTATAAGCATGGTCTTTGACTAGTCCGTGGGTATAGGTATCAAATTGAAGACTGTATACTGTAGTAATATGCCTGTCGTAACCTACACACTAGTGCCACCTAGTGGTTCGTTCAATAAACATTCCTGGGCAACAGGGCTGCTGTGTATACTTAGTATCGACATATATACATACATAGTAAATGAGTACCTGTATTAACAAAAAGACATCCTAGTGAGGGTAATTGTTGGTAAGTCGGGTATATACATTTGTATGTATATAGGACTGGCATGCAAAGGTGTGTAATAGATGTGTATATGGTCTACTCTGCTAGTATCTGAGTTATATATCTGTATAGGTCTACTATTTGCAGGTGAATGACTTTACTAGTACAGTAAAACCATGCCTCTGGGACACCTTGCTTAAGAGGACACCCCACTTAAGGGGGCAAGGGGGGGATGACTTTGCTAGTACCTAAGTTATATATCTGTATGGGTCTACTCTCTGCAGGTGAATGACTTTGTTAGTATCTGTGTTATATATCTGTATGGGTCTACTCGTTGCAGGGGAATGGCTTTGTTCGTATCTGTGTTATATGTCTGTATGGGTCTACTATCTGCAGGTGAAGGGACACGATGCTGTGTTCATCAATGAACCGCGACTCAGTGACTTCAAGTTGGTGCTGCTGCGGGAAGGCATCCCGGCCGAGTTCCAGGGCGGTGTGCTCATCTGTAACAACATGGTCGCTATCAGAAGGGTACGTTTATCATCTAATAATTTGTGTATCATTATATACCCTTGACTTATATACTGTGAATATGCACCATTTTTCTTTTTTTATTATTATCACAAGACAGTTCTACGCTAGTTAGATCTTCCACTATATTCGCCATATAACAAAAATACCCTGCGGAAAAATACGGAACACTGTTCTGTATGTGTTGACTAAAACATTCCCTGTTGGGCCAAATTGAGTAAATTTTCCCTTATCAATTTACCTTATATAATATGTATAGAACAACCTACCATAGACCCTATTGAGGTATCCCATAATTCAGTCTATTCACAAGTTCCGATTTTCGCTGATTACCGACGTGGTATAGTGATAGACCCTTACCCGTAACCCAGAATTAATGCAGTTTAACGGTTTTTCAGAGATCTTCAAATTGAAATTCTGATGCCTGAAATGTAAATTTCAGCTATTTCTACATAGAAATCCGAAATTATATTCAGTTTCTCCAATCATAAATAAGAAAACTGTGGTTCATGTTGTCGTAGTGTGCCAAGTCTATCGGGAGCGGAACTTTGCTTTACCCGGGGCGATAATCGGGAGTTTAGTAACCTCTGGAGGCTCTATGGTTGTTACCTACTATATTTAAAACGGTAGAATTCCGTCGAATCCGCTTGAAGTGGCTCCCACACATAGAGACATAGTGAACCAGACCTAGGCGTGGAGATTGAAGAGCCACGAGAGTGAGATTCTCGTGCAGTACTAAACTGTGAACTGCTACTCTTTTTTTGTATTTCTATACTCAGACAAACTTTTTCTCTTATGATTCATTTCAAGCCATGCCGAAATCAAAGTTTCGTATTGTAGTTTTCTAATCTACTTTTCTCATGAGAAACCAATGAGATCTCAACTTTCGCTGGTTCCCTTTTCAAAATTCCGCTGATTCCCCTCCCCCACCCACCACCACTCAGTGACCACCACCAGACTAAGTATTTGGTATTCCCCTTTCAACCGACTCTATGGAGCAGTCGTCAGAGTGTCCGTGTGGGAATGCGGATGACGGGAGTTCGAGTCCCGCTTTGGGTAGTCCGTCGTCTCATTATTTTTAAATTTGTTCGGACTCGGACTCGACGAAGTCGCTAGTACAAGTTACAAAACTCGTTTATGATTTATGGTTCATGCGGAACTCTGCGTAAACACCTCGTTAGGTATTAACCATGAATTATCATCTGGTTTTGTAGCTTGTACAACAGGTCTTTATATATAAGTACCATTTTTTTTTTTTTTTTTTTACACTTCTATATAAGTACCAATACATATTTTAACATTTTGATAGCACACCTCGCAGTGCATTGTTTAGTTAAGGCTATGGCTGAGTCAAATACTGCCCAGTCTATCTTCGACTCGTTAAATTATGGAGCCAACAAAATGAGTGACATAAGTAAACTCAAACTCAAACGAGTGGCGTCTAGATTGTATCCTACCCCGTTTCCACTTTTTTTCAGTATTAGAAAGTAGTGACATAAAGAACACTTTATATCACACCCGATGACATAAACAAATCCCATGTTAAGCCTATGGCGTTTTTTCATCAGGGGTAGGATAAATAACTGAACTCCTACTATACACTTTTACCTGTTCAGCTCACATAGTGTTCACATAAGTCTCTTAACTTAAATCTTAACTGATTGAACTAAAACCGCGCTCTAACATTAGAAATGCACCAAGATTTTTAAAAATGTCGTCTGCTTTTTGCTGGTTTCAGACGGAGGCGGGGCGGATGCAGCTAGAAGGCTGTTTATGTGACGACTACTTCCGGGTCAGGGAACTGCTCTACAATCAGTACGCCATCGTCTAACATGTCCGGCAGCAAATTCTACACACAGAAAATAGTCTCAGATGATACGGTCCCTTCTCATAATTTCACTATGGCTCTAAGGCTTTTTTCTTTAAAAGTTTTCTCATCCATATCTAGCAATGGTGAGATTCCTGTGAGAAAGATGGGAGCCTATTAGAAATATTATCCCTGGTGGCAAATTATGTAGAAGCATCTCACTATGGTGCGCAGCTCGGCCACTAGGTGGCACTCATTCTCACTGCCTAAGGCTGTGTTCCACCAAACCAGCGAAATTTCACCGTTTGGCCACCAAACGGTCCCCAGTCCAGCCACCAAAAGGTATCGGTTGTACTTCAAGTATCTGGACTGGGCCGTTGGAAGAGGTTAGAGAGATGAATCGGTTAAGAATCAGCAATCAACCGGCCAAATCTAATAATTTAGCTTTCGCCTGTTCACCGCTGGTAACCTGGCCGATGTTTCGCTCACTATAAGCATGTTTGGCACACTCCTGGCATTGTTGGCCCAGTGTAACACACGCTTTAGATAGATGAGACTCCTGATATTAAAGAAAAAAAACAGAGTGGAGTCTGTGAGAAGGGTGCACCGTGCGATGCTACTAACGCAGAGGTGCAATTATTTCTATAAATCACAGATATCCAGGATTTTCATTTACAATTATCAAAATTCTTCAATATTTACAAGCTGGCCACTCCTGGGCATACCCCACCGACCCCTAGTGGGACCAGGTCTTAGAATGCTTCTTTGACTCTTTTCTTTTTGGTAAAACTGCAGATCCATGGCCCCTATCTTATAACAAAGGAAATGTCAGTCACCCTACCTTGTTTATTTACTGTAAATACAGGTTTTCACCGACCCATCCACAGTAATCTAACGTTCTTTTACTGTTAACTTATGAAAGTGATATTGGTTCTTCCACTCTAAAATACATACATAGAAGCTATCAAATCTGTCAAGTTTTAAACACGGCTGCACTATTGACATCCATGTACTGGGGACCGTAGGGACAATGGATATGCAATTTTACCTTTTTTTAACCCCAAGTCTCCTGATCTATTTGCACAAATCCTACATTTCTTATTTCATCTCTTTTTCATTGTTAATGACTTGCATCTCTGCTTACATGAATTCTGGCTATTTAAGAGATATTAGGTTACAGATTGCGTCGCTCCGAGGCGCCTTATGTGTAGAAAAATGGTACGTCTTAGTTCTGACAAATTCCATGTTGTAAAGTGACCCTATTATTAAAGATGCATTTCCTTGGAAATCATGCTCAGCTGTTAATTTTAAAACTGCCGTCAGAGTAAACATGAAACCCAAGAATTGATTGTAATGAACTTATTGATGTATACGTTTTATGTACAAGGCTATAATATAGTCTGAGATATTTTGTAAAAAATGGAAAATAAATAAATCAAAAATATTAAAAAGTATCTATACCTTGTTCCATTTTTGTTATATCTTAAATATACAGACACAGAAGAAATGAACACGTGGTTGTATGCTTAACAGCTTTTATCATCAAATATGTTCGGCATTAGATTTACAAATTCTTTGATATATTCATTTTTACACTCGACTCATCCTCTAAAGAAGCTGGACTGTTCGCCAATTCTATCAATAAACTCCCGTTAAAATAAATAAGAATATGGTCGTCATCATCCATTCGTCCATATACTCTCCAAGCACATTCTTCACTTTGTGTCTCTAGCGTCTTTGTGCGGGCTACGCTATGATTGACTGAACACCCAAGTCACGTGAGTGGAATGGTTAACGGTGTACGTTTTTCAGAACACAGAACAGGTGGGGGTAGGCTACATGGTTCACTGGGTGCCTGCATCTCTCCAGGTAGGCCTTACGATTGGCGCAGGTACTGGGCTTTGTGCGTTTATAAAGGTTTGTAAGGATCGTTGTAACGGGTATAGTGCATGGGTCTGTTTATAGATAATGTGTACTGTATCACCTCATCAGGTGTGCTAGCCGAGAGAGGGCAACCGGTTTCTAACCAGTTACTACTGTCAGATGCACCTGCACCGCTGTATCCTGCGCGAATCGTAGTGGTTTGGAGATGATGGAGAAACCAGCATGGACTAAATACTGTAAATTCCCGTGTATAAGACGCATCTTATAAGAGAACCAAACCCCTGGTGCATCTTAAAGGCTTTGTCCAAGCTCGGGTATGTCTTAAACGCGGGTGTTTATTATTATTATTATTATTATTATTATTATAAAACAGTGCTAAAACCTTCAAAATCAGGTCCAATATGCATCTAATAGCATTCTCCCAAAGCCGGGTGCGTTTTGTACCCGAGATGCGTCTTATACGCGGGAATTTACAGTAGTGCCTCATGACCTTGATGCTTGCCCTTTGGTTGAAGATGAAACATTACATGTCTCTCGATAAGAAAGATGACATAACAATATATGACCAAGATAAATCTTTAGACTATTGCAAGATACATATGGTCTAAAGTTAGTTTGCCTTGAAAAAAGAACATGTATGAACAATGGAAGGAAGCGAGTAGGTCATGGGTGTCTCTCTTTTTTTTTTCAAAAGATTATCTCTTTTTGTGGGATGTGGGTTACGTAAGTCAAAATTTGGATGCGAATTCTTTTGGAGAACCACCTTAAAATGTATGACCAATAACATTAAAAAGAATTCTTGTGGTTATTTATAGAACATAAGATTACCTATAACCCTCTAGGCCACCAAACTAACTGTACATTTGGAACTGTACACTATACAGGGATAAAGAGAACAGGAGAGGCCAGGTTGGTCCTAAGGTAGGCACACAGAAGTAGGAAGAGGGGCATCCTTCAGAGAGTATGCCACCCGCTATGCACAATGAATAAGCACTTAAATATGGAACGTCAAAATGAGTCCTCCTTATGCACAGCTTATGTTAATACTCAATTGGATAAAGATTAACCAATTTATAATTACTAACCATACTTATAATAAATATTAATACAGGGGGGGGAGAGATAATTTGTAGGGTCCGCCAATAATTGGTCCACTTAGCAAACGTCTACCAATAGTATCATAGTTTATCGTTAAGAGGCCAACTTTTTTGTATGACACCATAACACCGGCAAACTAACTGGTAAACACCATATAAACATCTGACGTATGGTGAAATGAACGAAGAATGAATAGTACAGACAGATAATACACATTTAACAACCCTTAATGCCAACGACTCGTTCATCCAGTTATACTGGACTGACAGATGCATAATGAATATTCATGAGAGTGTACAAAAACTGGTTTTCATCAACCGAATGGGTTTTATAATTAGCGTTCAGATAGTTCTCTTTTTCAGTCAAATAAAGGCTGGATTCCATTTGGCCGAATTTGCTGCCCATCACCACTCAGGCCATAATCGGGGGGCTGCGTTAGCCCTGATCTGAATAGGGACCGGACATGACCCAAACAGGATCGGGACATAATTCGCATAAATGGAATAAAGCTTTTTAATGCAGACCTATTTTCAACACAGATTATTATTTTGCACGCACACAAGCAAATCCTTTTTGGTCCAAGTTTTCTCATAGTAATAATAATAATAATATGTGTACAACAGTTTCGATGACCACACACGTTGTGGTGGTCCGTACATGCCTGACGTCTCGCTTCACTGCACAGGGATCCACATGAATGAGCAGTGGGCAGGCTTCCATAATCCTCATTTGCACATTCCAGTCGCGACTCCTTGCATTCCGTGCCTCTGTCTATGTACACCCGGCACCTTGTATTCCTCCGATTCACACTATTTCCATTCACACCTCGCGCCTTTAAAGCACCATCCACCGGTGCTTTTTTTTTTTTTTTTTTTTAAATATATTTTTTTTTAAATCCTCGTCCCGTCTGATGCAGATACCAGCTCCTGCTCAGTCATTCCGGTCGCTCTGTGAGTAATAGTAGTAATAATAAAACGACGCTTTCTCTCCGCTTTCACAACCAATAAAATAGAAAATAGCACGTTCTCTCTTGGTTTCTGACTCTGAGTATGGTGTGGGTGTGTGTGTGAACTAATACCGTTACGAGCAGCAAAGTGCAGAAATGTGTGCACACACCGACACTTGGTAATTTATTGGCAGCGAATGTCGCCAGCCACAACACAGTCATCAACGCGAGGGTGGGTACGGTGTTATCCGACCCCGTCCTCTTCTGTCTTTAAAAAAAAAAAGAAAAAAAAAAAGTAAAATAGAAAAGAAAAAAGAATGAAGTGGGCAAGGGAATATTTTCTACCATACACAGATTTATGCTCGTTTCCATTGGTAGAAAGAACTCCTGGACTGTTGTGGGTTTTTTTTTCTCAGTTTTTGTGTGGGTTTTTTCGTATGACAACATACACAGATCCATTGAATTTGGTTTGTATAATTTTCATTTTTCTGTTGTTTGTTCCGAGAGATCATAATCATAACATACTGGAAGCCACGGCGTGTACATCATTCGTCCGCGTACACAAAGTCTGCAGTATCTCTGGTTAACGTGTGATGTCTGGCCGACAAAAAACCTGGCAGCGACGACTGAAAGATCACTGAATCCAGAGAAAGAGAACCTACACTCTCCCCCCGGATGTTTCAAGCCACTGCCCTCCTCTAGAGCGTACAATCTCCACCCGCAGGTTTCGGGGACTGATAGCACCGTCTGACCGCCAGAGGACGCCACTGATGTGTGTAGAAATAGTTCGGGGTTGATCCCCCAGGTGGTGTCTCAGTAGGCCCCGACGCCCATTGCACTAATCCAACCGTTCTCCGAGAGAAAATTCAAGATCTTTCGTCGGTGAGTCTTGTCTAGGTGGCTCGGGTAGCGTATCTTCACGGGTAACCCTTGCCGTCTTTGGAGGTAGTCCTGCGAAAAATATATACCAGATCATTCTCTATTTGCAAGGATGTCATTAAAAAAATTGGAAAGATTTTACTTTGGGAATTTACTGCTTCAGAGAGACTGAGAAAACATGGAAAACACATTGCTATAGACCATGGAATAGGGCTGGGGTATGTGAGGTCGCTTGAACAACAGTTTATTGGTGTGAATTATGCTTTGTTCATTTTTCTTTGTTGTACACAATTTTATGGACTGAATATGAACGCAAGGATTTCTTTGGAAAATAGGAAAACTACCGTGTCTGCATTTGTATGTCGTGAATTTTACTTTCATTTAATTATTTTATTTAATTTTTGCCCAACTGGTCAATGAGCCTTGTCCAGAATTTACAAAATATCAACTAGTTATTAATGAACAACAGTAATAATTTGGGCCTAGCTTTGGAAACGTAACTAAAACGTAATTTTAACCCCAATAAATTATAAGAGCATCAAACAATTTCAATGCAAACCATTTTCAATTTTTCTATTGAAAAAGCGAACAAATTTCGTTAGAATTATAAATATTTGGCTACAAAACGAATATTCTTCGCTTCTCACCAGGGATGTTAGTTGGGAACAGGGAACAAAGTGGAAATAATTTGTCTGCCTCAGAGAGACTGGAAAAACTTTAGTAGTATGTCCTTGATAGCTATGGCATGGGGCTCAGGGTCTATAGAGAGGTCCAAACCACTGTTATATTAGAGAAAATGAGGCTAAATCAAATCATCTTTGTTTGACGCAAGGGAAAGCAATTACATATACAGAATATGAGAAAGTGGATTTCCATAGAAAAATGGAAAACTGACATCTCTATTTAATGATGTGTTTCACTGGATATTGATTTAAACGTCACTTCACTAGTTATTTGAAGTCTATCTCGATTTGTTATGAAATTTCAAACACTTGGATTCTTAGTCCTCTCATGAAAGTGGATAACAATTTTATTATTATTAGCAAAAGTTTCTGGGGAACTTACCTTGATAATGCATGTTTTTATGGTAATGTAACTTGCAGGTTTCATTCCGATTGAATTGCATAGCTGAAATGACCAGAGCAAAATATTACCAAGTTTATCTAACAAATTATATCGTGGCAATGCAATTTATTATGCAGCTATAGTGAGGATTAATAAAATGGGGACAATTAGTTCCCTGATGTTTTGGGATTCATCGATATTTCAAAATAAAACGTTTATATGAAATACAAGAAGAAAGCATGTATAAGACAAAACTGCCAAAATATAGTCAAAGTTGATCAATTTGTTGGTAACCCTGAGGGCATATATATAAATTTTTAGAACATCAGAAAACCACTTGTCAAACACTAGATTTGACAATAATCCTGAATCTAAGAATTTAGAAATCATATATAGGGACTCTCTTGGGGTTTTAAGCTTTTCTCACTGGTTTTACACCACAGGGGCAGTGATCGAATCTATGGGATGAATTTAGGCAGAAAACTCACCCCTACACATTTACACATTCACATTGAGAGTTCTTTAACTTCCCACACCACATAGACAAGGTATGAGAAGGACTGGCCATTGATATAGCAGTGAGTCTACCACTGCTGGGGATGAAAGATAAAGGTGACTGTACACCACACCACATAGACATCGTATGAGAAGGACTGGCCTTTGATATACAGTAAATCTACCACTGCTGGGGATGAAGGAGAACGGTAGCTGCACACCACACCACATAGACATGATACGAAAAGGACTGGCCTTTGATATGCATCAAATCTGCAACTGCTGGAGATGAAGGAGTCAGTAAATCTACCACTTCTGGGGCTGAAGGAGAAAGGTGGTTGCACACCACACCACACCACATAGACATGGTATGAGAAGAACTGGCCTTTGATATAGCAGTATATCTACCACTGTTGGGTATGAAGGAGAAAGGTGGCTGCACACCGCACCACACATACATGGTACAAGAAGAGCTGCCTCGGTGAGAATGTAATGATGTACTTACGCGTCGTTCTCGGTCTGACAACAGGTCTTCCCCTGGCAGACCGTTGTGGTCTTTACTAATACCGTTATCCCTGTCACCTGCAACAAGAACAAAACCAATGTGTAACTGGAGTGGATAAAGTCATTGGGCAACTGCTTAACTATGTTTTTTAATGGAAATTTGGGTCCCCACAATGACAGATCACCAGAAAGAACAATATTTTATAATCATACACAGCAAGGTTTAATTTCTATGATGGTTAGGGGGAGGTAACAGTTTTATGGCAGTTCCAAAATTATACCTTTAGGATCGGTGGAGAAAGATAAATATCCAACAATAAATCTAGATATTTACATTGAAAATAGGGAATTGGGATTTATCTTAGCCAGGTATAAATATCCATAGGCTTAACATTAGGAACTCAAGAGGCTTGCGAGTACAGTAACTCATACTCAGTGGGCGATAAACAAAGATATTTCCAGGCTAAGAAAAAATAGGAAACAAATTTGTGTTTAATCTATTCAGCATCTGATTTGGAGTTACTCAGAATATTCACTCGGCTGTCGTCTTATTCATATTCCTGCGCCCTCCAAACTCAATGCTGAACGGGATCACAGACCAAACACTCATTGATTTCTTTCTTATTCTTTTTTCGGCCACAGTTGATGTGTTTATGCCTCGTCCTTCTATTTCGATTTCTTTCTCAGTTCTAACACGATAAACGTGAACACATTGTGTTTGTTATAACGGGGATATCAGATGAAAAGAGAAACTACCTTCTCTGAATATTAGAAAGGATACGCTTGGTTTTTATGGTGTTTTTTGTTGCTGTTCAAGGCTTGCTCTCGCCACGTTTCCACCAATAATAAATTCAGATTTATAGATTAAAAAAAAAAAAATCCAATAATAAATCCAGACTGGTTCCTGGTGACTTATTCTAATACCCAACGAATGAGAAATACTCGGACCCAATCCAGTAGGTGAAATAAGCCTATCTAATTTACTTGATTTATACAGAGAATGAACTGGAAGCTAAGGTTTTTTATAATACTATAATGCTGGTTGAGAACGGTTGAGAATAGATACAAAAATCAACTCGTTTGTACCCATAATAAGTTTAACATGCTACAAGACGTGTATATAAGTTATCTATAGCTTAAAACCACAATGTAAGCCCATAATCTTGGCAGGGATGATTCAAATAATTTTCGCGTCTGGAGGCGGTGAAGATAGCAGTGTCAACTCCGAATCGGATACTCCAGTATGAATACAAATGATAATAATAACAAAATTTATAAATTCTGGAGTTTGGAGAAACCTACCTATAATAACGCCGTCTTCGTCTGCGTCGTCTTTTTCCCTGAAACACAAAAATTAATCAAACATTTAGCAAAGAATATCAACGAATAATATGTACAAAAAGTTGTATATCATTGGCAAGATTTCTATAAAAAAAAATGTCTCCGTAAAAAAATGTCTCCATAAAACATACATTGGGAAGATATCCAACAGAAAAAAGATATACATGTGTATAGATAAAATGTCTCATAATTCATCACTTTTTCCCCACGAAAAGTATTCTCCCGAGGACGTTCTTCCATACAACAATTGAATATGATTTTGAACACATTGATATAGCACAGACTGAAATTACTTACTCCTGGGACTTTTTTGACGTGATTGAGTTTCGTTTTGCTGCATTGACGTTCGTCTGCAATATGTAACAAGAAAATGTGATAATAGGGCAAGCCATTGGATGCTGACATCATGAAAATCACAAGGTTTGACCATTAACCAACAGCAACGTACACGAAGTCTCACATCATACTCAACCAGTGCCAAGCAAATACTCGAGCATATTTAAAAAAATAAATGATATAATTATATGAATAAAAACCCACAATAAATATACAAAATCTAATAATACATGAATACGAATTTACATTTTCAAATATAAGTAGAAAAAAACAAAGCTTCATAAATAAATCTTCCATAAATATATAAAAATAAGTGTTGATAAATATATAAATAAAATTAATGTTGAAAAGAATATATAGATAAATAAGTGTCCAAGCATGTAACACTCTAAAATTCAATCATTCCGCGCCTGGGTTTACGTATTTGGTGGAGAAAGAAAGAGAAAGGTTTTCCATCTCATTTATTGCCTAAAATGCACTAGATACGTCTGACAACCACTACTTTGTCATATTTCCTCATTCATATCAACATAATGGAACAACCTGGTTGGGGCGCCAAAAGTTGAAAAGCAGACGACATTTGTGGTTGTCATTTTCACTGAGTACAAAATGGAATAAGAAATTACCATTTTCTTTTTGTTTTCTTTCTTTTTCTCTCTCCTGTATCTCTCAGCTTCAAAGTCGCCCATTTCTGCAAGCCAAACACACAACCATATTGTAACATCCAACCACGCCGACAATCTAAGCAGTCTAATTCATCACAAAAATACAAACTGATTGATACTCATAAAAATGCCAGTAGATATAAACCAAATATATATGTTGCCAACAACTAAGAAAACAGACAGTGAAGATAAAACACACACATTTACAAGCTAAAATAGATTATCAATATGGCAACTTAAGAACCATGAAGAACATTTCTAAGAAAAAACTTGAGATGTTGCAAAAACATCTCTAGCCCAGCCACTTACGGGAAAAAACATTTCTTAGAAAGTGAAAACACTTCATTTGAAAGAAGACATGCCCAAATTAAGATGTTTCTATGTTCAGTATGATATACATTTTAGATAAAATCATTTTTCACTGGCCCAAGTTGGGTCCCTGCATCTTTAGACAAAAAATATCCAATATTACATAACATAAGGGAATTCTTTCCATGCATGAGCTGTCGCAACGGCGGGTCGGTTTCCCGAGTGAGCTCGTCCTTAAGGTTATTCATATACCAAAATGGACTCCATAGGGTAAGGCCAGAATTTTTATTTTATCATAAAACAGCTCCCCCCCCCCCCCCCCCAAATATACTGGGTGCACAAATGGTCAATCCCGCCAGACCAACGTGGTGGGAGAAAACTGTCCAATCACAGGCGAGCTCTCTGCATGGCCCTGGAGTTCGACCAATAGAACAGTCTATACCAGGGGAGGCAGGACGAGCCAAGCATCCCATTCACTCTCAGAGCGGTCTAGGTAGTATCTCACACTGGTATCTTTGTCCCATAGACTTAACGTTGATAACTTGTTCTCCATGCCCCTATGATTATTGCAGTCCGTTCTCCCTGTTCTGAATCCTGTACACCAACTATTCTTTTAGTGTGTACAGGGGTGAAATAAATACAGAAAGGAACTCATTTTCGTCATCGTTTTCCAACTCGTATGAACGCTCTGTGATATTCACTCGCCTATCGCCTCGATCATCACTCCACATCAAACTCATTGAGAATGACGACTTTGACCAAAACTTGTTGCTTTCTTCTTAAGTCTGTACCTTTCTTTTTTCTGGACAGAATCACTCTGAGAAGGTCTTGTAATACTGGAAATTTATTATCTACTATTACCAGGGATGTCAGCATCCCTCGGAAAAATTCCCTGAAGTCATTTGCGACTCCCCTCCCCCCCCCCCCCCCACACACATCTTCTGAAGAAAAAAAAGAAGACTTGAGCAAGTCTAGAGAGGGGCATATAGAGTGCCTCCTGCACCCGCCAGGTAGGTCGGGTTGCATGCCTGTGGTTAGATTGACCTCATTACTGCACCCCCACTCAATCTCAGGGTGAACAATGATGTGTGTGTTGTTAACTTACACTCCCCCTACACATTCTAGGTTCTGATACGATTGGAGAGTCTCAGGGGGGTTCAGGGAGTCACTGAAATCCTATGGCGGTTTAACACACAGGCAGTCTGCATTCAGGGAGGCCCCCTGACTCTGCAAGGCCCTTGGGCCCACAGGGTACCACCAGTCTGGTTGACTGTAACCGGCGCCGTGTGTGCGCCTCCCGCTGCCGGCCGCTAGCGGGTACCACTGCCGGCCGCGAAGTACCCGCTAGCAGCCGCCTACACACCACAGTTCAGTGCAAATTTTGGATACGTGTATAGGTGAAGATAATCCCTGAAATCCTGAAATCCCCTGAGAACTGGCATCCCTGTATTACAAATGAATGTGTGGGACTTCGATTTGAAAACTATACTTGTAACGACTTGCCCTAAGCCTTAGGCCTTTGTATTTGCTGTTACACTCATCTTATCCCATCTATACCTATGTTGCTATCTACACATTCACCGAGGTGACAGTTCTTTCAGTACCCACACCACATAGACATGGTATGAGAATAATTGGCCTTTGATTTAGCAGTAAATCTACCACTTCAAGGGGTGAAGGAGAAGAATGGCTGCAGTGGGACTCGAACCCATTAACCTTGGGGTTACAAGTCCAATGCCTTAACCACTGAGCTAACACCCCACCCACCCGTCCAAGACTCATGGAACTCAGCCTATTTGGCCAACTACAACTAACTCCATTTATGATCTTGTCAATTCAGACTATAGAGGGACCAGATTGCAGAACAGCTGAGGCTGAGCCTGGATGCTATCGTATGTCATTTACATAAAAGTTTTCAAACAAAAAATCTAAAAATCGGTAGGAAGTGGATGCACGCCACGTTTCACACATCTTAAAGTTACTATCGCACATAGTGATCTTCCACGAAAACACCAAATTTCTGTGAGAGCTTGTAAACTGGTTAAAAATAGGGTATTGGTAGCCACAGAGGATATTTAAGAAGTGATCATCAGACAAAACTCATTGTAAAGAATGTTAAACTGGAATGTAGAAGGCCAGTTTGGTTAATTCATGGAATTTCTATGAAAATGCGAACTGAAATTATGTTACCCAGAGGCACCAGAAAATACATACAAAAATACAAGTACGTTCAATTATTTCTTGACGTTTTGGAAATGGAAAAAAACTTACCGTCTAATTTGGTGACGCCATTCCTTCGACACCGTACTAAATCTTTTATTCGTATCTTGAGCTGTTTTTCCTCTGGAAAAATAAAACTTAGTTTAGTACCCCATATTACAATGCATATTTTTACGATCACAGATGTGACAGAGGAAAGCTGTGTACTAAAATTAACTGTTATTAACACAGTTTCTCTGGGTTTTTTTTGCAACGGGGATAAGGATTGTTTAATTAGTAAAGTTCTTATCATAATTTTTTTTTTTTGGGGGGGGGGGGATACAAGCATCAAAGAAGTGGGATGAATGATTCAATGTTGCCAAATTATATAATTCAAAGACGAGTGGCGAAACTACACAGTAAAATCAATTATATTAAATCTAAATCTAATGTCAGGGATGCAAATCGTGGTTAGAAAAAAAAATAGGAAATAAAAATAATGACCAGGACAGTGTTCGAACTAGTAGTAAAATATGCTCACAGCTGTGGGATGTGTGTATATAGATCGCTTAAAGAGTCACTCGCTTTCTAAAAATTAAAACAAGACATGGCAATGTCCTTCTCCCGAAGTGATGCTTCATTGAATGACGGTTATTAGAACTGCCCCTAAAAACTGTAACCATGGTGCACTGTCAGCCGTGATATCATGGAAATATGTCAACAACCGTTTCTATAACAATCTGTAGAGACTATAAGTTTAAAACTGTGTCAAAGAACAAAAGGATATTGTGCACCGTTGTATGGGTCTCAATTAAGGTTAATTAGACTTAAAGGGATAGCTAACTTCTTGTCATAGTTATTTAATCATTTAGATTGTTGAGGAGTACTTAAGCATGGTAAATTTGACTCGAAAGGCTTGGCCACAGCGACACGGTGACCTCACATCCATGTGCCCCAAGAAATAAGGATGGACAATAATATATGATTTAGTAACTTTAATATCCTGAGAATCAATCTGTTGATATAGTCACTCATAATTATCAAGTGAACAGTCTAATAGTTATTGTCAATTGTCCATGTTATGTCCTAATGAATTCTCAAGTTTTAATTTGAAGGTTCATGACTCACTCATAATCATTACACACTTCCTTGATGTTAATCCATTCAGTGTTCCATTCCATTAAGTCTAATATATCCTCACTGTGTTCTCTCCAAAAGAGAGATAGTTCCTTACATGTCAGTCTGTAATTTACTCACAGAGACAATGAGTTTCACGCGACAGTCGTTCTACAGTAGGAGACTCCACTCTATGCGAGCAGAGCCTCCGGCGCCTAAACCCAAGCTCATCCTCTAGTAAGGAGCGGCTTTCACATAGTTCTCTACTAGATCTTATCCTCGTACTCTCCGCAGCAACCACAGAGATATACTCCACTGTTGCTTACATCAGCAGCTCATGTGATCGTTCACTTCCTTATACAGACAATCTATTCTAATTCCTAAATCTTACTTCCGGCTATCGCCATCTTGCTCTGTGTTAGCGGTTTCCACACACACATTAAACCTTATAGCATTATCTAATCAGAACTTTCATTATTGAAGTCATAACATAAACTCGGACAAGCATGAAGTGCAATTGTAATAAAGTTTGAAGAGTCAAAGTCAACAAGTGAGCACATATCAGTGGCCTGACTAAGTTAGTGGCCTGTTTGCGGTCCTGGTGCCACCAGGATTCAACCTCGGTCCAGTCGAGTAGCAGTGGGACCTTGTGCCTGTTTTATAGTGCTTCCTCACTGAGCGTCTGTGATATGAACTATTGACACTGTTACTAAAATATCCAGGGAAATCACTATGGCCCTGACACTATGATGTCACAACCTGCGCACGCTACGGTTGCAGTGTTTGGTTTGGAATCAACCATTTCTTCATTAAAGGCAGCATCACTGTTAAAGGATAGGTAAAAGTTAAAGCCACGTCATCATTTACATAAATCACCAGTACAGCTCCCTTTATAAAGTCTTTTTCAGAATTAAGGCACTTACTTTGTAAACTTTCAAAGAACTGGTCCTGTTCTCGATGTGACTGAAACTGCGCCAATACCCGCATTTTGTCTTGGAATTCTCTGTAATAAAAGTGTTGGATGTCTATGAAATGCGGATTTTGTGTATGATATCTTTTCAACCGGATTAGTATCGTACAATGTCCATCCAAATCCAGCAGACTTGTAACCAAATATGTGTTTTAAATTTAAGACTATGAGGCAAAAGTGCATACTGAAAAAAAATCACATTAATACACAATATTGACTGCTTTCAGATACAAGCGGTTGTATGCTCCGAGGAGTTGACACGTAGTAATATCCGAGCCCTGGCGAAGAAATTGCGCAGAGGAAACTACCGCTTTTATTTGAAACTAGTCTTTATTGTATCCATTGTCCACGTATCCACTATTTTATTTTATACACACTATTGGAAAAAAACGCGGAATTATCTAAACCCCTATTTATCACCCAGGGGTGAAAGTCGGGACTGAGGAGAAAATCGGAAATTTATAACGCCTATAGAAAAGTACTATTCATAACATCATTTTGGAACAGAAGGGCTCAGAATCGATATATATTCTAAGACTTCGAGTGTTTCCCGTGGATATGAAATGTCGGAATTCCGTCATTTGTCGGAAAACTTACATCCCTGATCACCAACTACAACTATTAAACGATTATACCAAATCCAATAAAAAAAAATGGAATTTGAAAATTAAAAAAAAAAATGCTTAAAAGACTTGAACAAGTCTAGGCAAGCACGGGAAGAATATAGGTCAGATGCCTGAGCTCCAGGCGTGACTTTTATCACTCTCCCGACACAGGCTTGGTTTCCGGGTTTCCGGGGTTAGCTGAGAGCCTATGGCAGTTCACCATGCACACAGGGAGAGTTCCGGGGAAAATCCGGTCACTAAACGGGTGGTTCTAGTCTACCACCGAATCTTATGGCAGGCCCGGGACTGGTGCTCACGCGGCCGGGGCTACGCTGCCGGCCGCCGGGAGGCCCGGCCACTAGTACACTTTATTTCATTTGATTAATTTGGAATAGAAAAAAAACACCGGAAACAGGGAGAATGCCGGAAAACTGACATCGCTGTTGCAAGCACACATGCGTATCATCTATCTGAATTTACCTGATACAGCTGACATTTATTTTAGTACCTGGTTTAAAGGAAATAAATATTCTTGTTCAAGATTTAAAGTGATTATCAATATCGAAATTTGGAACGTGATTAGACCTGAATTGAACTGGGGAAGCAGATACCGCGATGTGGGTGGCAGTATGAACCGCCACACCTTTTATAGTCTTGTACCATGTGACCCTAATTAACCAATCACATCATCAATATAGCCATAAATCCTGCACTTACTTGTCCTCCTTGGAGAGTTTCTTTTTGTTGTTCAATGTCTTCTGTTTGCCAGAGCTGTTGCTTAAAGTGGTAGCTGCCTGTATAAGGTTATATTCCCGTGCGATTTTCTTTCTTCGATTTCGTTCTTTTAATCTTTGACGGTACATATCTACTTGTGCTAATTTGAAAGCTGCAATAAAAATGTAATTCAGAAGTTACTGGTAAATTATTAACATGTACTTTTATCAAAAACAGATTGACAGAAAATTTTGTATTTTAAAATTGGTGAATGGTGCAAAAAGAAGTGATGATTTAATGCAATTTTCAAGTCTTTGTTTGTTTACTGAAAAGTTTGCCAAGTTCTTCTCTTTTTCAAAAATCTAATAAATGATACAGGAAGGAGGAATGGGTCAAAGTATCAATGATTTTATATAATTTTCTGGCTTTTTTTGTTTATTTAGTATTTGAGAAGTGGCAATAGACACCTCTTTATAAGGCCGATGCTACCTTGTTATAAAGAAATTGTAATTTTAATTATATTTTTTCTAATTTGATAAATAGTATAGGAAGATGCGATGATTGACTTACCGATGTCGATGTCGTCATCGTCATAATTTAACGAGAGACTGCTAACGAGAGATTCAGATTCATTATCGTATTCCTGTGGATTAAAAAATAAAACAATGGTCAGTAACAAATAATATATGCAGTAAGTATCGACCTTTTTCATATCTTTTTCATTCAGAAAAAATTATCATTATCTCTTTCTGTGTTGTTCATCAATGACCGATCTCATTGTTACAATTATCAGAAAAACAAAGTATTGTTCATGTTCGTGTTCCCAGCTAAAATATACGTTTCAGTGTTTAAAGTGAAAAAATGTTGAAAGACTAGATTTCACCATCTTTCTTCAAATCATCGAATATAATTAATGCTGATGCAATGAAAAATAACCCCTAAAAAACAAGATATCAACTGAGAACTGGTATCACTAGACATCAGATACATGCATATAAATAGACAATATTGACTGGTTTCAGATACGAGGGGTTGTATGCTCCGAGCAGTTGACGCGTAGTAATATCTGAACGCATGGGCAGGTATTTAGCCAACGCCAAGAGGCATATAACCACTTTTATCTGAAACCAGTCGATATTGCATTTACCATACACCTTTCCCTGACAAGTGGCGTACTAATATTGGTTCATTTATGCAGGCACTATTTTTTCATATGCGCAATTTTTCCGTATGCACCGGTTTTTGCGGCTCAGAGCATTCAAGTTATCTGTATATGGTGATCCACACTTTCTATGTGTTTTCTACGGACACTTTGTATGAGGTGGGTAATATATAAAAAAAAATCGACACTTACTCGCTCGAAGTCATCTCTCAGCGGCATATATCCTAGTTCTTGTTGTTCTTGTGGCGTCAGGTCTACGGGCGGGAGTGGGGCCGACAGACTCGGCGACAAGGGACCGCCGTCCGGCGTCGTGTGGTCCACCACTTTACTGACTGTGTTTGTTTTGTTTTCTGAACTGAAAGTGGCTTTAAATTCCAAAAATGTATAAAGTGGGTTAAATTTTGACAGGAAAACATATTATAGAGTATCAATTTTTAACAAGCACAACTCAACAACTTCCCAAATTGGTTTGATGGATGGCTTTTTTTCCCTAACAGTTAGTACACAAAGTTTCGGCAAGAGTAGCCTTTTTTAATTAATTTTGTCCTTAAATTTCAGTTCTAATCATAAATGAACGCATAAACCATTGACTTGGTTATGATGTAATATACAATAATTTGTTATTCCGTTTTTCCCAATTAAGTGAGAAATAGCGTATACATTATGAGATTCGATAGAGTGAGAAACATATATCAGGGGAAAAATCTGTAACTTAGAAAATACGAGTGTAAAAATATTTTACTTAGGAGTTTTTACATGCGAGAAAAATACCTAATTTTTTGGAATACGATGGAAAGCCATCTTTTATATTTGTATGATTAAAGTATTATGCGCATTGTAGCATACCAAAAATAGTCTCCTGGTCATTCATAAATTAAATAACAGGGTTTTTTTAATGAAAAGAAAGTGTATGCATGTATCAGAGTGGCTACTTACCTTTTCCGATGTTCCCGTGAATATAATAGGTGAAGTAATGTTCTCGACATTCTGAAATTGAAGTAATCATTCTGTAATGATCGTTATTTTTGATAGTTTATGCTTTTAATTTAAATAGGCTCAATTTAAGGAAAGTGATAATCAGTAAACTTAACGATATTTCAAATGTATGAGACGTGGCTGAGTAAGCCAGATGCTACCTTGAAAATGAATAATCTTTTTTAAATATTTCAAATCTCCATATGAAAGAACAGATACAGAAAAGATTTATGAATGTTAAGATGAACATAGACTATAATATAAATTGATGCGTAGGATATAATCAAGAAAAGAATGAAGAAGAAAATAAATGAATAATTAAGTTTACCTTCAGACGACTTTGTTTTGACGTGAGTTGAAACATCCTCCCTGAAAATAAAACAACATAATTTTAGTAATCTTTGTAAATTGTCGCAACTACAGTAGAACCCTATATAGGGGGACATCTGATGTTCCAAGGCTTTCGTAGATGTCCCTTATGCAGGGTTCTCAGGCTTTGCATGAGGAGAGGATTGAACGACTTTTTATTGCCATGAACGAGTCTCAATTTATACCATCTTTGTCTTATACAAGAAAAATCATTTTTAAACTGGAAATGAAAACAAGGATTTCTATGGAAAGGTGGATAACTGCCATCTCTGTATAATATAGAACCAGACCATAATGTACATAATGTGTAGTTATATATGGAACATGGCCTTTGCACTAATAAATAATAAAGATGTATACAGCTTCTCTACGGCAAAAATGGCGCCATTAGACCAACAAAGGCACCCACACAGTAAAAAGGCTGCCAAGTATTACGCGTTTTTCGTCATTTTACAAATTTCTACTCTCCAGCACCAGAATACTGATTGAAGCAAGACCCATCCGTAATATGCATTTTCATGCGACTGTGGGATGTTTGACTAAATTATAATTTTACATAAAACTCCCAGTATCTTTAAAATTAGGAAATAAATTGGATTTGTTAAAAATATGTCTTATACTCTTTATTTTTAATAGATTGTATCAATAGCAAGGCTACGATTTTATGCCAAAATTATCATTACAGATTCTATTAAAGATTTCATTCCCAGCCATTACCGATTTGGATGGAAAATTACAGATTTGGGGGAGACCAAATATTAATCAGGACGATTCAGGGGCCGTTTAATGATCTATGATGGTACAGGTTTACCTTATTCTTTATGGCAAAGGACGATGTGGGTGAACTTTAGTGAACACTTATGGATGGCCTTACGGACAGCTAATACTGTCTTAGTGAACAGGCTTTAATGTCATTAAATGATAACCCTTGAACGAGGTACTTGTTTGTTCAGTTTAATTTTACGTCCAGTCAACCATTTTAAGTCCTTATCAGATTTTCTCAAGGTTCTTTTACACCACAAGGGTGGTGATCGAATCTATGTGATGAATTCAGGTAGAAATCTCACCCCTATACATTTAATGAAGTGAGAGTTCTTTTACTTCCCACACTACATAGACGTGGTATGAGAAGGATTGGCCTCTGATATAGCAGTAAATCTACCACTGCTGGGGGTGGGACTCAAACCCACAAAGTCCTACAACCTTGGGGTTACAAGTCCAGTGCCCTAACAACTGAGCTAACTCCCCACCCCCTGTACGAGGCACAGAAAAGGTATCGATCTGCCTTGTGTGACCACCCTCAGGACTAATATTTGACACTGGTGCTACCATCTGGTTTCAAGAAATTATTGCAGTTTCCCATAGACACCACTAGTTAAGCACTTGCTTTTTTCAGATGGCCTTCCCATTTTGTTTTAGCATTTTCATTTGTATATGTTCCCAACTATCAGAATCCAGAATTATTTGAAGATAGCAATAGAACATCAGTGGCATTTAGCAACAGTCAAAATATTGCATTTTCCCATAGACACCAATAGTTAAGCACTTACATTTTCAGATGGCCCTCCCACAGAAGTTAGCATGGTGACATGCCATTTTTGCATTTTCTATTTGCTGATATATGGAACTTTTTTTCTTTTTTTTTAAGGTTTTTTATTTACCCTGGAGTGGTCACCTAGGACTGTGATCAGTCCTATCTTCCGGTGGCTAAGTTATTTGCAAAATTCAATAGAATTTAGAAATCACCCAACTACCAGCATTTGTCTTTAAACAGTCCCCTGGGTTGCCCTTCATAAACCTTCACAGGCTGCAGTCCATTGTTTAATTACCAGTCTACCCACCCCACATAGACAAAGTAAACAATCACTTGACATAACCTGGGCTTCTGTGCACACACTTCACACACACTTGACAGTGCCTCTCTTAAGCGGGGTTAAGTGACCTATTGTCTCCTTAAGATTATACAGGGTGTCACTCAAGTGGGGATTTCTTATCAAAATTAGATATCGAAAGGGTTGGTCTCCTAAAAGTACTTATCTTTTGTGACTCGGTTGTATACCTTTGGGAATTACTCAAAACTTGATGTGTACTAATATCATATGGAGACAATCAATAGGTGTCTGAATGGAATCTGTTCAGAGATATTTTGGTTTGAAATATTGACGGAGTTTGAACAGGGACGAGAGGGCATTTACCTGGAGATACCAGCCATAGGCTTAACTTGGGGTTTGTTTATGTCACGGTTGTGATATAAAGTGTTGTTTATGTCACTACTTCTAATATTCAAAAATTGTGGAAACAGGATAGGATAAAATCTAGAATCCACGCGTTTTTTTATTAGGAGTAGGATAATATAATTACCCCCAGACTAGAGTCTATAACCGCATCCCAATCTGGTGTTTTAGGGGCAGGATGGCTGCTTCCATGACATAATAGCTATTTGCCCTAGAGCTTGGTGTTTGTTTGTTGTTTGTTTAATGTTTAATTGGTTCAATTGGACTAAGTATTTTTTGCACTGGGATGCGATCCTGGCAGTCTGCCAAATGCCATCTAGGCTTATGCTAAGTCACCTTAATGTTTATACATAAATCCGATGTCAGTACTAAATGTAGTGGGTGACCAATTACTCTCGAGGATTTTCACGTTTTACGGGTGTATGTGCTACAAATCAGCTGTTCCATTTGTTTGGGTAGTTTCACATTTTGGTTGGAGAGCTAAAATTGCCAGACCTGTGAACATTTGACTTGGCATCTTTCAGATTTTGATTTGCACCTTCACTCCCATCCCTAAAAAGATTTTCTCCTCAAATTTATACTGATCTCAAAAACGACCCTTGAAATGTAAACAAATTATTTTGAAAAAACCTTTATGGTATGCCCCCAAAAGAGAAAAAGAAAAAAGAAAAACCCATGATGAATAGTGATGGTAGAACGATAAATAAATCTAATCCATATAGAACGCAGAAAACGGCTGAAAACCTCACCAGTTTCCGAATCCATACTGCTCAACAGCCTCCAATAACGCTTCTTCTTCCCATCCCATCCATGGACTGTCCTCGTCAAATATAACGAAGTAGCCATCGTCCTGAAAATAACATCACATAAAGTCAATGCATAGTTCATAGTTATAAGTAATGTGTTCTTCTGACCCAAAGAAAGATTTTGTGCATTCATTCTTAGGACTTCTTAGGACTTACAGGTGCCCCGATGCTGTTAGGCGGAGAGGCGTATTTTCTAGGCTGTGAGTAAGTATACATTCACAGATAAATGCCTGGTCTAGTTTCCCTTTATTATACACCTTATAATACTTCAAATATATAATAATTTACTATTATTAAGAGAAGGCACAACCAGAGACAAAGAAATGAAGTAGGAATAACAGGTAATGTTTATTTGCTGTATCATACACTTTCAGCTGGTCTTATACGACCCTACTATGTATCAACTCCGTTTACTTCCTGCCCTGTCAATCTTTAGATTAAAAAAAAAGAAAATTAATTAATTAATTTTTAAAAAATCAGCTTTTAAGAATTTTGATACCGTAAATATTTTGAGACTGTAAATATTTTTAGATAAAGATTGAAGCATTAACTATATAATTTGTTTCCACACATTTATACTTATTTTGCGATATTTTGCTCTACATCTTAATACGGTGAGTAGCAGGGTGGGCCATACATGTTGGACGGAGCCGTACCTCTCGGACTGGCCCGGACATATCTTTTGCAACCCCTCTGCCATATGTTATACATATGATACCCTGAACATAGGTTAGTAATTATAAGACTAAAGTGCACAGGTGTACAATAAACAGTTATACAGAACATATTGAGATGTCCGTGTGATGTAGACTCAACTTCAACGTGGTATCAACACCAATTCATGATAAAATATGATTAATTTTCGGTATATGATGAATATGAGACAGCATACGATGCTGCACTTGAGACAAAACATCAAGCCTTATCTCGCTTTGTATCGTATACAGCATGGGCATGTTGTTCTAATAAATTTACATTTCCTAATCCCTCTATCTAGTTGTTTACATTCCACAATCCCCCTTTATCCATCTGTATACATTTCCCAACACTTAACCAATTAATCATATTCAAACACATTAGTGAAAAATAAACAGATGATCACAGAAATGATATTATAATAGCAATCATATAATAACTAACCTCCATTTTTTTCTCTTTTTTTTCAGTGCATCAATTGAACAAAATAAAATTGTCCGGGCATAATGTCATTAATTAACCAATAACTGGATATTAACCATCTGCTTGATTATACACTTGTGACTAAGTACTAACAAACTAATTAAACATAATTAGTATAATTTAACACTCATTTAAGGTAATTTGAAATTCGTTCAGTGCAATGAGACCTGTATTCCAGACAATTGGGTAAACAGTCCCACACTGATTGCATATAAATGCTCTAGGCAAGTCTATCGTCTTAGTATGACTACACTTGTAGCTGGGCCAGTATACTGATACACACGGTATCGTACACACACTGTGACACCGGAACTCACCCGGCGGCCGTATGCAGCGCTAGTCCCTGTGCACGCTCGACCAGGCAGTCAGTGCCCAAATGTACCTACGTTAACACAGAACGGCACTCGACCGATATTGTGCGCGCTATTTGACGAACGAGACACAGCAACAGCGTGGTTATGTAGCCTAACGTACATGATTTAGAGAGCCAAGCGTACGCACATGAAGGCTCTGACCTGGTTTTATGTTCAAGTCAAGGCACGCCCCCGAGCTGGGTCTATGGGCAGCGGGGGCCTCCCGTGCCCGCAGCCGGCTGCACCCGCCGCCGACAACGGGGCAGGGAGCGGGCGACGCTCTCCGTCCTGGCCGCGGCACAGCGACGGCGGCGAGAACATGGCCGACAAATTATTATTGTACGCCTGGTGCGGAAAGCCGGCTCGCATCCTGGCCACCGCACTGCGGCATTGCAAGTGAACCAGCGGCGGCCGAGGGGGACCCCACGCTACCTACCCAAGCGGGCGGCGGTGGCAGCGGCCAGTCTCGCCGGGCCCTGCAGCGGCCGCCGACGCTGCTCCACCGACCGCCCCACCGCGCACAACGCTACCCCCCACCACAACAATCCACCCTGAGCTTTGTCCGCCCGCCTTTTTATAAGCATTACTTCGCATCCAACATAAATATGACCCTTATGGAATGCAAGCGTAAGCATGTATATATTGCATAAATAGAGGTGCAGTTGCAAAAGATGTCGCAATAAAGAGAACGGGCACCGGTATCGGGTTGATCGCTGGTTCGACTATCGCGGCGGCGTCCACCGAATCGATACTCACCAAGACATGATAATCGTGTTCCTTCTTGTGCGGCCCCGCTTCCGCACCCAGAGCGAAGCACTGAAACGCAAAAGGAAGCACATTCTGGGTTCAATCAAGTGTGAGCACATTGTATCATCAATGTACATAGATCATAAAATGTTTACTATTTTTGTGCGATAACACGGAAGTTCGGAATGAATGAAAACAGACTGAATGCATAATGATATCACGTGACTTGCCTGTAAACAAAGGTCAAAGTCTGGGCATTCGGCACACTTGATTCGGCAGCTTGTTATGAGATTTTGGCAATAGGTGCAACGGTATTTTGCCATCCTTCATATCCTACGAAGACTCCTGGTTGTATCCAATCCTTCTTTTTTCGTATCTGTGTCCATAAAGCACTCAAATTCCGCTCATGAAGTCGACTTCGCCATTCCCAGCTCGAGAGAAGCTTGGTTCGTGACGTCATTCATACCCACAATTCCTCGTTGACCTAGATTTGGTGGCACGTGGAAGCGTCGGATGCCGGGCCAAGCCACAGCTGTCGCGCTTTCAAATATCCCGTCTACAACAGCTCTATTTAAAGCGGGGAGTGTTGCAAGTGTTATAAACTTACACGAGACATGTCACTTATCTGTTTAGCTTCAAATATGTGGGTGTGTACTCGATTGTGGATTCACAGCTTGGCCGTGCACATTTGTGTTTGCTGATGTCTTGTGCTTGTGATTGCGGGATCGCGACGGCAGGTGTGACCTACATTTCGGCGGTCAGCACTAGAGCCGAGTTGGGGCGCCTTTCGGTGCGTGTGTTGCAGGCTAGTATTGTTTAGGGCTACATTTCTGAGGGAATAATGCGGGGCCCTGTGTCTGGTGACCGGTACGTCCGTTACCCATTGTGCGGGTCGCTGTGGCACTTGACAATTTCAGCTGTAAGACTTCCATAGGTGTGTGGTTTGGAGAAAGGGGAGGGGCTATGGCTAGTGACACGCCCACTTTTTTCCTTATGGAGTTGCTAGTGTAATTTCTCCAGGATGTTGTTTATTGTATACTCAAATGATATATTATAACTATTGCTAGTCAAAACTATAATCAGTCTATCACTAGATTAAAAAAAGAATCATACTTGAATTTATTACGTGTTTTTATTGTATAGATGTGTACCCCAAATCACAGCTGATATGACAACGATGGCAGACATGCAAACATAATGGAATGATTTATGAAAACAACAGTATATGTGTATCTTAAAAATATTTATAATTAAAACTCAATCATATGAGTATATGGCCCATCAGTGTCTGTAGAGAGAACCTGTGTGTTTCCGTAAGTCCCACATTTTACAGATTTTTCCATTTCTTTACATTTGGAGTTTACTAAGTATGCATTAGTACACTGTTCACAAAAGGCAGTATATAGTTCACGACCCATATCCTTATCTATATTTGTGTGGTACTGCATCTGTTTTCCTTTTGGTCGACCTCCAAGAGTAGCTTGAGGGACTATGAGTAGATCACCTGGCAAGTCTTGAACTGAAACCAATTTTCCAGATGATCCTCTACTTAGGCGTATCCCAAGAACAGATTTGACTGAAAGTGCAAAAGGTTACAAGAAAATGAGATGTAAATCATGAGAGAGCAATAATATTATCACGATGGAATACATATCATTTTCATGAATATCTTGTGTTTAATTATCTCTAGGTAAAACTGTTGACATAGAATAATGTTGAATATTTTTTTACGTGGATTCAAAAAAATTACAACGCCATAACTAGGATCAGATTTCATGTTATTTACAGGTATACCTACCCATTTTATTAACCGTCTCAATATCTGCTCCTCTGAGAAAACAGACGAAGACTATCATCCCTCTCTCAATCTGGAAATTATTTATCATCCATTGAGATATGATTTTTAATTGTAGTCACTGAATGTGAATTTAAAAATATAAAAAGAACACCTCAATTCCGAAGCATATACCACCTTCTAAAGACTGAGTAAACGGGCAGTATTCTGTCAAGAAAATTTGTAATATTGAGAAAAATGTATGTGATAAGAGAAAACGTGGTCTACTGACCGAGAACAGCCACCTGTATGGGCTCAGTCAATATGTTTTCTAATTACTATACACCTCCTAATCTTTTAAAAACGCTTTTTTATCAATTTTTCTGCTCCGCGAAAACCACTGCCATTCACTACGGCCCCCTGTCACGGCGCGCGCGAACATTATTTACCCTACACCCCTAACAGCGGATACTATTTCATACATGTTCGGTCAAAGATGTAGAGTAATATCCAGAACATATAATTCTGTAGCACAAAAAATAGGTACGATAATTATAAGCTATAATATCTTTAAACGTTGAATGTCAGTAAACATGCCTCTTTATTATTTTGGCTAAAATCACTTTATTATTTTGGCTAAAAACCCCCAAAATATTAGTAAGGTACACAATTATATAATCATGTAATCATGCAAAAAACAGTAACAACATAAAAAAATGTTGTTTGAAACTATTCCAAAGAAGGATATCATGTTTTTAAAAGAGACAAATCTCTTTGATTGTTTATAAGATATTTGAAAATTTTGAGAAGAATTGACTGAAATAAATCTATGAAAGTGAAAAGCTTAAATCATGGATGGTCCCCATATACCTTCAGGGTCCCCTGGGACGTTAAACCACAAACAAACAAACAAAATTATGTCAACTGCTATGATAATTAGTATAGGTAACCCTACCTGAACATACTGAGCCGGTGATCCCTCTGTTGCTGGTTGGACCATTAATCGGGCTGAGAGGCACTGCTGGAGCACGACTCGAGCTTGTGTACTCGCTTCAGGCTTTTCAGATGAGTTTGACGCCATATCTTCTCTGGAAAAAAGTCTTTTGCTGTCAGTCTGACATGTATATTCCTCATACAATCACTTTCAACAAAAGATGAATCCACAATCAATATTTATAGTTGCCTTTATCTACTCTCTATAAATGTACCATATAAATGGACTACCTCTACATGTATTAATAGTCCAATCATAAAGAAGTCCCTCAAAACTGTCAGTCCTAAGTAATACTTATGACACAACGTAGTTTTCCTGCCTCATAAACAACTGAAGGAATCACTATAGAAATCTGCTAGATGAGACCTTCAGTATTACCATTTCGATATAATTCGAATTATAAGTCCGTCTGCTTTTAGAGCCTACAAAAGAACAAAACTAATTGGTTTGAGGCGCACCCCAAGTGAACCCATGTGGGATTTAACCCGACCAAACCCTATATTGTACCAGGGGGTTGGTTGCCAAACTAAGCGCAGCCATGAACAAGGAACATCCTTGTCTGGTTCCGCGGTCATTCGCGAGGGGGCGCGGCGAAATTAGATTAGCGCGAAGTTGCTGCAGGGGGAACCAGACGAGAAATATGTCCCCATCACGGCCAGTGGACAAACCACAAGACCGTCAAACTAGCTCAAGCTCATACATTGATTATATGTGTTTAAATGTAACAGCTGAATTACTTTATACGGTATAACCATGTAGGACATATCAGTGATTTGCAAAGTTGGAGGCCCATTTCTATGATGGGATGGGAAATTAGTTCAGTGGTTAAGGCATTGGACTCGTAATCCAAAGGTTGTGGGTTCGAGTGTCACTGCAGGCACCTTCTCTTTCATCCCCAGCAGTGGTATATTTACTGCTATATCAAAGGTCAGACCTCATACCATGTCTATGTGCTGTTGGAAGGAAAAGATTTCTCACCTCGGTAAATGTGTAGGGGTGAGATTTCTGCCTGAATTCATCTTAAAGATTCGATCACCACCCTTGTGGTGTAAAACCATGGAGAAAGGCTGAACCATGAGTTATTCCATATATGCCCTCATGGTCTCATGAGACGTTATATTAACAAACAAACCATCTCTACAAATGCTACAGCAGCCTCAGCTCTGCGGTGGCAGTTGACTTTCCCAGCAGCCCCCTTCTAGTCCAAGAGGTTCTAACTGAGTGAAGTCTGACAGATTGGGATGAGTTCAGTTCAGCAGCAGTTTAGCATATTTACATATTGAATCTTTCCGATTTTGTAGTAGATTTTTGAGATTATGACTTGCGCATTGTTGAGATTATGACCTAGCTAGTGGTATCTAAAGTGACAAAAAGGAATAAAGGATATTTTTGGTTCATCAAATCATTCATAAGACATTTGTGAAAGTAAGGGTGCCATGAACATACTGAAATTGGCAATACAGGGAAGCCTGTTTTCTTCTTGCTTGAGAAAGATGGCAGTGCCTTCTGACTGTTCACCAGACAGGCATACGTTTCTTGGATTATACGCCCTTCAAGAAACAGAAAAGCTCACTCCCACCCCTCAAAAGGGGGCCGTCCGTAAATTATGTCATGCGGCAGGGGGTTCCAGTCTCCATGACCAAGAATGATAGGGCTGTATGACAAAGCATGACAAGGGAGAAAGGGGGGGGGGGGAGTAAAAAATGGTCAAAAATAGCTTGGAGCATACTGCTGAGAGTAAATGGTACAATATGAAATGACAATGCAATATCCAAATATATGAAAATACAATACTACTACTATCGGTACTACTACTAGAAAGATTAATTTCAATTACCTTTAGATTAAACTAAATTAAATAACAGTTTCCATGAAGTTTCAAGAACAATTCTGGATATGATGTAGAGTATACTAAAAAGGAAAATTTCAATGGGGAAAAAATGGCATAGTTGGCATCTCTGTCGCACTCGATATATATGTGTACTAGCGACTTCGTCGAGTCCGAGTCCTAAAAATATTTGAAAAAAGAGATGTAAGACTACTGGGGGCGGGGATCGAACCCCAGACACTCACGTTCGCAAACGGACGCTCTGATGACCGCTCCATTCAGAGAATTGGCCAAATACTTAGTGAAAAATTTGAAAAATGATATTCCCGACTGCTAGATACGAACGCCCATCACCAGCATTCCCAGCCTGACACCCTGCTGACTGCTCCACAGAGCCAGATGCGTTGAAGAGGCCAAATACTTAGGCTGGTGGTTGATGTGAGAACCTGCACTTAGTGACATGTTTAGTGACGCCAATAGTGACTTGAATAACAGAAAAAGTTTGGTCGCGTTGCAATAGGCATGTCACTGTAGGGGAGGTGTGTCTTGTCACTGTTGTGGATATGTCCCTAGTTTAGGACAACACATGTGGGGTACCCCATCTCTCATACTCATGTCCTACTGGGAACAAGTGCTGTCAAGGTGAAGGTCACTGCATAAATTAGGGACAGACATGGAATAATCCTACACTGACCATCAGAGCAACATTTGCTATGACAAAATTCAAATGTGAATATCTCTGGGTTGCAAGGGCCGATATCCTTCATATTTGGTATGTTTATAAGTTGTACGTGTCCCTAACTGGGGTTAAAGTTTCACAGCTTAATTCCTACGGGAAGAGAAGTTACACGTTTGTGACAATAGAAACGAGAGGGTATACCCTAGTCGTGGGCGACCCTAACTGTACGTTCCCGTATTAGGGTCGTGGATCACTCCATAGGCAAATTCTGGGGTTTTTAGCGAACCAAGATGGTTCGCACTCTCACGCTTTTGGATATTTACATCCAACGATAAAACTCACTGGAATCGATAGAAAACATATTTCTTTTGCTTCTGATGAATTTTTATCAGAAAATAACTTCAAGATACTAAGATATCTGGACTTGAAAATGATAAATGGTTGTCAGAGACTGTACCAGAGAGCACAGCGGCCATCTTGCCTCCACTCTTGTTGTGGTCACATGACCTAACCATGTGCTTACAACTGAATGTCAACAAAGATTGGAAATCAGTTTTTAAAGTAGTTGCAATCAAGATATGGGTCTCACTCGTGGGAATACAATGCAAATGTACTAAATGACATGATAATGGCAATGGGGCACTTTATATGCCTTAAAATTGATAGAAACACATTCTGACAGCAGTTTGTTGATATGACTCGTTTTCGGAAAAAGTGCGGCCCCCTATTATCGCTCAAACACCTGTCAAAATCATAAAACTTCTTTCTCAATCAATAATTCAGTTATCCTCTTATATCATTAGTTATATTTACCTCTCCTAATTGAAATGTACCAGTTAAATACCCGATTATAAGCTTATTGCTCACAATAACCACATCGAAACTTGCACAATGTCGGTTGGTATTTGAAAGTTATGTTTGGTCTCATTTTGGAATGTGACCTTGACCCTGCTGGGTCACCAAAATGGCATCCACCTGCCAGGAGAGAGATCGATTCACACAGTAAAACATGTCGATCTGGATCGTAGTTGGGGTGGGACAACATTTTAAATATTCTATTGGGTATATGTAAGTGTGTATTTTCTGTAGAAAGTATAGAAGGGCGATGTCCATAGCCGAAATGCGTTTATTCACCCTTAGAACCCAAACCCCAGTAATGTCTTATGCAGTGGTGTCCGACCCTAATACAGCGTATAGGGTCGGACTCGTCTGACTAGGTATACCCTCTCGCTATTATAGACACTATAGTGACCCTTTTAGTGACCGGACATCGTCTTATGAAATGGGACAAGCCACTGCGCCTGTCTCTTACCCTATGTCCCACAAACGGTTGTCCCTTAACTATTGCAACGCGAAGTGCCGCTATTGTGTCACTAAACCCAATAACGGACGTCCTACATGCTATTGAAATGGGTCCCAGGCCCAGGTCGGGTTCACTATGTCTCTATGTACGGGAGCAACTTCAAGCAGATTCGACGGAATTCTACCGTTTTAAATATAGTAGGTAATTACCTTTTCTGGCTGCAGTCAGTGACTGACAGGGCAGACAAGATTGTCAGACGTGTCCGACTCTCGCTTTGCCGTGAAACGTGACAGTTTGGGATGTGATTGTGCAGACACTTTTTCTAGGTGCTACAGCAGCCCGCCCATATATCTGTCACAGGAAGGCTGTTTGATGCAGCCTCCCGTCCAATAACAGCCACTGACCAACAAGTTCCTCTGCTCCCAAACCACTTTCAAGAGTCAGCCAAGGCCAACGTACGTCACTTTCTTTGCAGTGTGCGGCCACTGCCGATGTAAACTTCCGGCGTGTTTAAACGGCGAAATATCCCAATCATTCCGGCTGAAACGATCGTCTCCATACCCGAGGTAACGACTAATGTCAAAATGGCTGGGAAACACGACTGGAGTAAGAAACCTAGTACAGACGACGAAGAAGATCCAGTTGAGAACATGATTAAGAAGACTGGGTGTATCGAACATCACTACACTGTTTTGGTAGTACACATTTCTGTTTACTTTTGTTTTTGTAGCTTTTAAACGCGATTTCTTGTATTATCGCTCAGAAGGGGGCCCATTCACAATGTTTGGAGCTTACCGGTATGTCAATTAAGTTATAAATGCCTGATTTTATGAATGAGTACCGCTAGTGGTATCTAAAGTTTAATTGAAAGAGTCAACGCAACATCTCAAACGGCGATTCAGTACCTGTGCGTGCATATTCAAAATAAAGGATACTTGATGAAGACTGCTGAATCTTGAAGGTTGTGGCTTCAAGTTCAATTGTGCCAGTGGCAGTGGCAGTGGTTAACTAGTCCTGTCCTAGCCAGTGAACCGGGCCCTGTCATTTACAGGGCCGGGTTCTTACTATTTATCCCACCCCTAATATAAAATCCCATAGGCTTAACATTGAGATTCTGTATGCCACGCTGACTGGCATACGTACGGAGTTTTATATGCCATGGTGCACTAGTGGCATACAGAATTATGATCACATAATATTCCAAAATCGAGGAGACAGGGTAGGATAAAATCAAAACCTGATTAGTTTTAATCTTGGTCACCATATGCCACTCCTGGAGGTTTGACTCTGGACTTCACTCGGCTTCGCCTCATAAAGTCACTTTGCCAAACTCCAGTCTTGGCATATGGTGGCCAAGATTAAAACTCATCCAGTTTTACGATAATATATAGCCTTCCCACGCTTTGTCATTCCAATGAATTTTCATACTGGCCACCATCTGACATGCATGAAAAAACTGAATCAATGAATATAGACCAATTTGTGTTTGCCAACCTTCAAAATAGGTGTCTGTTGCTTTATAACTGTGTATTTAGAGGTAGTTTTCCAGTGGAGCTTGGCTGGTTCTCAAGTCCAGCCATTTTGTTAAGTCTTCCTTGCTGATTCCCTAACTGCAAAGTGCCTGGCCTATTTACATAGAACAGCTGTTTAAATTCACCCCTAAATGGAGATCAGGGTGAATACTTTACCTAGTCCTGTCCCAACAGGTAAATGCTTTGGTTAGAACAAGTATGAAGAAGGTGCTGAGTGTCAAACTGAACTAGATATTTATGAGTTAAGGGCTGGTTCCACCAACACGATGGATTTGACGTGGTAGATCTTGTTATGTCTTACTTTATTATGCAGTTATGTTGTCATGAAAACTAAAGTGATGCTATATTCCTTTGTTCAAAAGAGTGGCTGAATCAGATTCACCATGTAATGATTGACCAACATGGCACATTTCATGCAGTAGACTCTCTAATGGCCTTTTTGAGACTTTACTCTTCTATTAGTTGCCATGTCATGCAGATTTGCCATACAAATATCCAGTTTGTGTACCATTATCTCGCTGCTATGGTCATAGAAAAAACCTTGTTATGGTTGCCATGGGAACAATTTAATGACTTCAAAAAATGGTGTTGTCCATTATCCATTGGTGTGTGTTATTGCTAGATTCATCAATTGGTATGTGTCATTCATAAAATTATTCCTTTTATTCAACATTGATTACCATGAGAAAATAAAAAATTAGGGTTCCTCCACAGATTGGAATGTCACCATGGCAACAATTCTTCCAAGAAATCCGAAATTTATGCATTTATTCACCTTCTCTTATAACAGTATGTATAATATCAGTAAGTATCAAATTTTGTTTTCCTTCTGTTACCATGGAAACTAGTATGATGCTACAATTTTTGGAACAAACAAGCATCAGATTCAGATTTCTGAGGTCATAATTGACTAAAATGGCAGGTTTCATGCAATAGACTTTCGAGGGTCAATTTTTAGGCTATTTGCTCCTCTACTATAATAAGGATTATTTCCTTGAGATGAACACCAACTTGAAGATACTAAAGTGCTGATTCTACCAACAAAAAAGATATAGTGAGATTGGTCACAACTTGGTTGTCTTGCTAAATCGGGCTAGGTTTGAGTAATCGCGTGCCTATTTGTCGCGTCGCCATGGTGGATCATCAAAATAGACACACGACACTGTAAGATAAATCAAATCGAATAAATCATTTGTTAGCATATATATATTTTTGTATAAGGAAAATCGTTTTTACATCATCTCCCCAGTATGTACGTTTTTTATGGCTGACTCCATACGACAGTTTCATGATGATTTGACCCAAACTGAGGCATTTCTCGATCAGATACCTACAGATTCTTCCCGACTTTGATTGCAGGAATGCATGGCGGATAACGGTGACTGGAGGAAATGTCAAAAAGAAGTCGCCGTCTTCAGGCAGTGTATGACAGACTTCCATACGAAGCAGACTGGTGGTAAATCACAAACGCAGACGTGACACATAGCGACACTCTACCCCGTGTCAGGGGACCATGGACACCCCGCGTTAACGGATCATGGACACCCCGCGTTAACGGACAGTATTTTTAAACACTTGTACAAACATATGGTATACCTACCTGATTAATGCACACACAAAAAACCAGAAAAAAGGCATTGGATTCAAGCCACGTGTGATACCATTAGAATCCATTTCTCACTGCAGTGCTAGGCATCTAATCTACAGATACAATAGAAACCCCGTATTAGTGAAGAAGGGGTATCACGTTCAGGGAGCCTACATCACAACTCGGACCAATTTACCTGGAACGGAATTCTCTAGTTCTTGTTAATTGTACACCTCCAAGTGAGACACCTTGCAACTGTGGCTGGAAATGGAGGGTGCCCTACCTAACAGGGTTCGACTGAACTTATTTTTTTATAACTTCATCTCGATCTCCACAATGGTAACCATAACTAGATATCACATTTAGTTACGCGATCTATTTTAACAGATCGTTCTGTAACACTGTTGAATTAATAAAACAACAACTCCAATACGTATCACTTGGCTGCTTTATTTTAACCTACGGCAAACTAGATTTCATACATTTTTTTATGCTCTTTAACAATGTAGCAAGGATTCTTTTGCAGCTTTACATTAATCACTGCTTGTAGCATACACATGTATTGATGTCTTGGGACCACAACGATGCTGCTATCCCAATCAGAATGGGGAAGTTTCCACTTAGACAATGTACTACTTCTGGTAAGTGACGTCAATGGCCATGAAACTGTCGCCAATGTTGTGCAGAGTAGATTCAACACTGGAAATATGGCAAGTGCTATAAATAATGCCTAAACAATCTGTACATGTCACATCCTATATTTGAACAACAGTAACACAAAGTGCACATCACTTACCGGAAACAGTTAAAATAGAATGATTCGGCAAAGTGGAAACTGAACTATTCTCTTACTTAAGACTGGTGTCCCTTATACGCCCTCCAGAGGTTACTAAACTCCCTATTATCGCCCAGGGTAAATACAAGTTCCGCTCGCGGCTGGGTGGGCACACCACAACAACATGAACCACAGTTTGCCCATTTATATTTGGAGAACATGAATATTATTTCGGATCTGTATGTAGAAATAGCGGAAATTTCCATTTCTGAATACTTATAAAAACCGTTAAACTGCGATAATTGTGGGTTACAGTTCAAGGGTCTATCACCATAGAACATCGGCCACCAGCGAGCACCGGAACTTGTAAACAGACTGGATTACGGGATACCTCAATAGGGCCTATACAGTATCATCTAACCACTGCAGCTGTATGCTAAGACTGTCACATACCAATGTGTTTGTCCAACCTGTATCTTAAGTTTCTAGAACACTGATTTATAAATACTAGGATAATCTCAGAAATAAGTATGTTTCAAAAATATCTTTCAATTCAACTGTTGAGCACTGATTTTCATAACTGTTTCAGTTTACACCAATAAAAAGAAAAGACTCGCAACTATATTACATGCTTCCCCTGCAATTAATATAGTGGCCGATATGACAGGTCATGGAGGAATGTATTAAGATCTTACATCTATGTGCTTTTTTTCATAATTTATCGACTCTACAATAACTTCATTTAAGATGTCATATCAGGAATGGTCATCATAGAACCACACGAGCGCTATATACACATACCAGAAAGTTGGGTATCGGTCACAGTAAAACCTAATATATTTACACTAAAACTGGTTCATTAATACCATCATGCCGGGTGCTATTGAGCAAATTAACCACATTATTTGTTTCAACTACATTTACCTATCAATTGAACCAACTCACTTATTTTACTTGGACGAGATCCCAAATATATCTGGTCAAATGTACCCTCACTACCAAACACGATTGGCTGATCCATAATGAACATGTAAGTATTTTCTACCACCATTTTGGCACCAGTAATAGACGGAAATAGATGCGTCTGTCGCTATGGCGTGCTAGGAGTGAGACGACCGTTAGTAAATGGGACGGTTTATCATATCTCGTGACTAGGAAACGGAGGGCTACACTCAGAAATCACAACTGTATATGCTAAATATACGCATACTTATATCATGTTATCCTGCATGAACGATCGTGGTATTCGCTAGGCAGTACAATGGTTCAAATGCATACATTGACTTTTGTTACTAATATTATACCACCCACTTTGATTTCGTAATACACTGTACATCCCTTTGAATATTTCAGTATCAACTGAGGCGCAACATAATTACACTTTACATAAAGAAATTATATATATATTCATAATAAAAACAGCTGTCTTGTAAACATATACATGGTAAAAAAAATACATAAAACCCCGTACGCGAATATTCATCACCGAGAACAGTAATAAACCCATCTGTCCTGGACGACTTTAAAACATACATTCAACGAGATTTTTCTGGAGAGAGAAAAAAAAGGATGGATATAAATAATTTTCACCATACGGAAACCCTAGTAAAAATTGTTCATCGAAATTAAACTCGATGATCTACCTTCCTCAAAGCTGTTACAATTTCTAGATTTATCTCGTGGAGAAAAACAACTGAAAACCTGTTCAGTAGATTATCGTAACTCTTTCACAGTGGGATATATTATCCATAAAGATGTTTACGCAATTAAAGATACATCTGATATAAATACAGATCGGTTTCCTCGTATAAGTAGCTCTATGTACTGTGTATACATATCTATATATATCTGTACAAGATTATAGAGTTGAGGATAGTCATTCAAATCATAGCAAGCATACATTCTTCGTTATGAAACACTTTCAAGGGACTGGTACAGAGTAATACAACCTCTTCAGGATTTTCCCACCATGTAGCTATGCGGAAAATATAAACGAGATTCATTTCACATTAAACAAGAGTTGACATGGAGTACCACGCTTTCAATCCATATTAGAAATACTGTGTAGGTTACCACAAAGATTCCAAATCAAGATGGCCTCTCTCCCAGACCAATATGTCTGTAGATAGGTATGCTCAGTATGTAGATAAAAATATCTCAATTTACTTCATTCACACGTTTAATGTTTTCTGAAAAAAGTCTATTTAGAATTGAAATAGACATCACTACAGCTTAGTGCTATAATTCCCTGGAATCCTCGAGAGAACAAATACCCAGGAAAATTATAATTTTGGTCACACTCAAAAAGTCTATTCAGTATTTATACTCTCCCGCTTTCAACATACCTTCATATGGCAAAGAAAGATAAATATATAAATATTTCCAATACTGGGGAATATTTTGGTATCACAACATGAGGTCGACAATTTCAGTCCGTCTCTGCTGGCGCCGCGCTGGGAAATCTCCATTGAGAAAAGCGTCTACCACGCCATCGTTCAGCTCTGTGCCGCTAGGAGGCGGCAGAGCGGGTGTCACCTGGCGGTCATAGCCGTCACCAGCCACTGCCACCTGCGGAACACGCTCCAGCCCACTGTCTACACGATGGCTCTGGTCTGCAGGGCACGCCGACTTCAGCAAAGTCGCCGTTTCGTGAATGTCAATGGATTCCTCGGATGCAGTCTCCATTTCTAGATCATTTGGGATGCCTGAAGAGGGAAACATCAGCCAGTTCTACACTTGAGTACAAAATCTACTGCGAGCCAACATTGGGACATGGCCTGAGGCCAACCACCACATACTCTGACACAGGGGTGTTCTGGTGGAATCCAAGACACTACGCTTCATAGCCAGCATGCTTGGGATGCTACGCTTCGTGAATTGGACGCTACGCTTCATTTTCGCAAGACTGCTTTGGTCGCCTTTGGCACTACACTTGGCTTTTATGCTGTTTAATGTCCTCGTGACAATCAAACCGGTTTGTAAAACACAATCTAGTAGCTGCCATCTTGTTTGCTGAAGGCTGTTTTTATTCAAAGTATTTACGTCAATTCTAGACAAAGTTCTGATATAGAATTGAAGGGGTGGCAAAGCGTAGTGTCTGTTGGCCACTCCCCTAAAACCTAAGCATGCTGGCAACGAAGCGTAGTGTCCAGATACCTTCTGGTGTACACTGAATATCTTAGAACATTGTATCAAATACGGCCACACGCTGGTACACATGAGGTTACATCAGGGAATTACATAAAGTTAATTCAACAAAAATATGTGTCGTTAACAAATAATTTTCAAGTTTGAGTTTGTATGGCAATTCTACTGTGCTGCTATGAAGGCATTAAAATATACATAAGCAGAGGTGGTGAATTTAGAGTTAAGCATTATTTTAGAGCAGAGGGTCTGAATAACTATAATCTCATATAAAGCTAGTGCACACATAATTTGAAAAAAAAATCTAAATTTATGTGCAGTAGGGCGATGGTTTTATGAATAAGTAAATTGGCCATGTGATATCCTACTCTATCTTACATCAAAGGGAAATTCAATATGTATGTGAGAAATAGTAATTTGATATGCAACCAAAGATGTAGCTTAGATACTTAAATACTACCATCACTTAAAAGGAAATACCAAGAAATAAATTATAAAGTTAAATGTAAAAAGCGTAAATTGGGAGTTAGTAAATGGTTAGCGACTAGTAAGTAGTTAAAACATCAACTTTGAGAAGAAGCAGAGGCATGTACTACGCCATTGGTCTATTCTTAAGGGAAAAGGAAGAAAATATAAACTTATTAAAAAAAAGACATAGAAACGAAGGGCCATCTCCAGAATTCGTTAGAGCTTAATTATTTCACGCATCCCGACCCTTCCCATTGCTACAAGTTCACAACAATACACCTCGAAAAGATCCTGCTTTTCATAGTTACATAGTTTCTATACCATTCCGCTATCATATATATTCGTGTATGCTTGAAAATTAAAGTGTATGTCTGGTAGAAAATCATTTCAATGGTAATGATTATGACTTCACAGTTCATATCATACCCTTTATACCCAATATTAATGTCAGAAGTGTGTGTCCTGTTGACACATCTGAACATCACTTGCTGACATGCGGCAGATCTGTCCAGTGCAAGTCTCCCGCCCGCACAGTTACGGTGTATGAAAGCCCTCCCGCCACCACGCCACAACGAGGAGTCAGAAAATTCATAGCATTCACTCTCCCCTAGTGAATCCTTGGTATACATAGCTAAACTCAGCTTTCTAAAATCAGCTCATAATGATAGCTAATGTTAATTAGACCTTCTTTGAATTTTTTTGTCACTGCCTCACGATCATGCTTTGGTTTAACAAGTCAAGTGTTAAAGAGAAAAACAAATCAATATCCATGTTGTTAAAATAAACATGGGTTACAGAGATTATGACAAAATGTTATATAACCATCTCAATTCAGCTAAATGAATAGCATTTCCCCACGTATATATTGTACAGTAAATTTTGATACAGACAAACGTAATGGAAAATTGTTTTTACATTAAGTCCAATATGACTTTTCAGTTATTTGTCGAATTTGATTGAAAATTCCATCGGAAAAGATATACAAAATATTATCCAGCCACAGAGCAATGCGTGCCAATACAAACAATATTTATTACACATTAACATTCTCCCATTAAACTTTTCTTATTACAAAGTATGGACTGTATAATGGCATTAAGCTGGTCTATGCACCTAAATTCCCGGCTATACTGCTTATTTGATTTTATCTCACGCCTGGTATCTTTTTTCCAACAGACTTAATATTGGGAACTAGTACTCAACACCCATGGAGTATTGCAAAAACAAAACTCAATGGGGGACGAGGACACACGTTAGGCAATTGATCAGTAATAGGGGTGAGATAAAATTGGAACCGCACTTGATCCAAAGTTACTGTAAATACGCCATTCATTTTGGTTTGCTATGTAATCTCAGGGAAAGCCGAGCGAGATTACTCGGCAACCAATACTCATGGCATATTTTCAGTGGCTACGGATATCGATGCAGTTCCTTCTCAATAAGCCATTTATATGTTTATCTACAATTCTGGTCTGTTGTACATCCCACAGTATACCTAGCTATACCATAGTATGGTCTATACTCATGTCTTCAAGTTCAAGAGTAGAGTTTTTCGAGTGTAGTAATATTAGTCTGGGTCCGTTACGCCTTACACTTAATTGGTTAGTCTTCCTTAAAACTAGAATAGGAAGCAAGACACATGTTGACCAGAATATATTGTACGACATTCATCAAAATTATATCACGGTTAGATTAGTAGTTTCTATATGGAATAAAAGTTGTAAAAAAAAAGTCGACTAGTTATAACAGCCGCTACTGGACGATGAACATTGTGTATCTTAATGAAATACAATTAGCACAACCAGTTTTATTAATTTATGTTCAAAGAGTTAACGCCCAGCATAGAGTTATTTCCCGAAAAGTGAGATTTAACTGGAAGTCTGTTTTAAGGTTTGATTTCATTTGGACAAGTTTGGTGCCGATCACTACTCAGGCCCCAATCGGGAGGCTACGTTAGCCCTGATCCGAATAGGGACTGAACATGGCCCGAGCAGGATCGGGACATAATTTGGCAACATGCAATCAAGCTTGTCGTAATAATTATTACAGAACGACTACAGCTACCCAAAAAGCCCTTTTTTGCAGATCCTTAAAAAACGAGCATTTGCATTATAAAATGTATATCAAGCAAGTATTTTCTGGTTCTGTGTTACAACCACTAACATCCTAAAAGGATGTGGTTTGCTTGAATGGAAATAATGAGGAGTACAATAGGATAAATAGACCATGGTGGTCAGGTTCGGGTCAACACGGTCAGAGCTGTGTAGTAGTAGTTATAGAGTTAACAGGCGCGGTCTCAGCCTATCTCGGCTGTGTTGTTACTGGAGGTACGGCTAAGCGTAGAAGAGGAGGAGCCTCGAGCCATGAGCAGACCTGCGAACTCCAGCTCCTCGAGCCCGGTGTGCGTCTCCACCTTCAGGTTAAAGTACATGTTGCTTCGGCTCGGCCACAACAGATGCGTCAGCACCACATACGACAAGAAGTCCGCTCCGAACATCACACCTTCGTGGAAAAATTATCAAAAATCACATATTATTGACAGTCTCATCACCTACGTCCTCCAATCTGTCATATACAGAAAATAAACGATGGTTTCTGTGTAGCTTATCAAATTGGTATATTCCATGTATCTATTGTGAAGGAACTCTAGTGTAATAATCATACCATTGAGGTCTAAACGTTAGAAAAAAATTTATATCCACTATTTTCCTCTAATATAATGAGTCCAGGGATGTCCGCTAGGTTCAGACAAAAATTAGAAATATTTGTCATGTGCTGTTTTTTAGGGTTTATTTTGGTCAAACTATAAAAAAAAAATTCTGAAAGAAAACAGGAAATAACCTGAGTACTGGCATCCCTTATCTCATTTTTTTCAATTCTTTTGAAATAATTTTATTGTAAGAGTTCTTCAGTAACAACTTTTTTTGCATCACATACATTATAGTACAACTGTTCAGAGCACAAATAAAGCTTACTTAGTACAGTCTTGTGTCGCCACAGCGCAGACACCTGTGTGGCTATGACAGCGAGGATGGGCAGGTAGACAAACCACACCAGGTAGCCTGCCCCGAAGTGAAGGTAGAAGCGCGTCTTCTCCTTGCTACGCTCCAGGGCGAAGGTGTCCCTCATCTCGAGTAGGAACCACACCATGATGGCAATGCGGAAGGTGAGGATGAGGTAGCCCGGCCATGTGTGCCACTCATCGATGTCTGAGATCAAGTCAATTTCCATCTGCCACAAAACACCATGACATTCATTCAGCTTACAATTTGTATATACAACTATCAATAATCCCCTCCCCACACAAGAAAAAGGCAATCCCCCCCGTCCAGAGCACACCTAATCAAGGAACAAAAGTTCAAATCATTAATATAACCTTGTTGCTGAATTTCTCCACCTATAGGGTACATAGCTTTTGTGTTATGAGGGCGGGCATCTTGCCCCCCAAAGCTAAACAAAACACCAGGTGGTGGATTGTCATTCATAGGGTATGCCATAAAAGGGTCTCATGATTATCTCTAGATTATGACAGCAGAAAATAGTGGTCGTTCCCCAACTACAGTGGCCCTATCTTAAGTGCTGATTCCACCAACAGGATGCATTTCCCGTGATATGTCTTGGTGTATCTTGTTACCTCTTACAGTGTCGGGGTATGTCGTATCTCCTATGTCACAAAAACATAGCCGTGCGGTGTCGGGTGTATGTTTTGGTGCTCCACCACCACAACACCTCAAGAAACATTGCGACAATTAGGCACGCGATTACTCAAACCTAGCCCGATTAAGCAAGACAACCAAATCGGGACTAATCTCACTACATCTTGTGTGTTGGTGGAACCAGCACTTTAGGGAGGCCTGCTTCGGTGGCTGCTGGTCTTCTTTCTGATTATCTGGGATACAAGATAATATTTCTTCTTATGATATGCATCCACTGTTATATAAAATTTGTGTATTGATGTATATATGCATCATAAATTAGGGTATCAGCTCTAGTCTCAGTTCACCGAGACTTGCAATTTCTTAGAAACTCAGCTGAACCACACCATTGACTGACACTGATTCCTGAGTGTTCATTGTACTTTCATTGAAGTATACATTGAAGCGTCCACCAAGTATAAAAAGCTGGCATGTTCCATAACTCTTTCACTTAACAATATTATAGCCCTGATGAAGGACTAACGTTTGAAAAGTAGGCATACAAAAGTTCGAGGTGGGAATACCAAACTGTTTTTATATATGTTAACTTTTTTTAATGGGAGTTTGTGTGAATTCAACATTTTTCTTTAAGATAATATTTTGATTACAAAATCCACTGGAAATGAAATTAAGCCATCACATGGTGTGATAAACCAATTTGTGCCGAGCTTCCTAGGAACCCTGCCTTATTTCCGTCCTCTAGAGGACCTGATCACATGATCTGACCTACAAACTAGTCATACCTCAGCTGTCACTGGAACATATAAATAGACATAGATATAAAAACCTTAATATTGTATTTACCCCTCCACCTACCCCACCCCTCCTCGTCAAACCCTGAATGATTACTCAATACCAGATGTGACACGCGCTCAGCTCGGGGAGGTGCCTCTTCACAGTAGCACATGATTAAATCTGACACCGACGACTTCACAGCACAACAAATTTGATTCGACATCATTAAAAGACTTTTCTCGCCCACCTTAAGCTATACATAAAAACCTCAAAATCCACCCAACATATCTCTTCGACACTCAATAGCCCAGAATGCAATTCTGTGCTAAAATGAAGAAAAAACCCTTACTCTTACCAAGTTCCATATAAAAAGTGCCATGTTGGCGACTGTGTAGGTGACCCAGATGGTGAACAAGGTGGCTTTGACACGAGTGGTGAGGTCCATGCGGGTGATCGTCCAGCCCTTCACAATCAGCAGCAGAAGCAGCATGAAGACACATTGTGCCACCTACCAATATGCAACATAAATCGGTTAGTTTGGGTTTTTTATTGACAACATCTGACATACATCAGTTCTTCCTGTTGGCAATTGCCTTATTACAGTGATAGTCGCAAATAAATTTGTGAGGGTTAAGGGCTGGTTCCAAGAACACAAAGGATTTGCCATGGTATATCTTACCATATCTTGTTTCATCTTATAGTGTTGCAATATGGCGTACCTCCTTTGTCACAATACGTAGTGGGCGATGTCGCGTGTATATTTTGGTGCTCCACCACCGCGACACATCAGGACACATCGCAAATATGCAAGCGATTATTCAAAACCTAGCAAGATTTAAGAAGACAACAAAATCATGACTAATCTTGCTTTATCTTTTTTGCATGCTCTCTATGTTCAGTTTCCTAGAGACCTCCCTACTGCTTGGCGAGGGGGTCTAGTTCGAAGCAGCCTGATTCTTGTGATCATAAACATTTCCTAACCATTTCCTATGCTCCTACCTCTCAGCCAGGAGCCGACAGTAATTTATGAGTTCTTTTTCCCTAATCATTAAGTCTTGGTTTTCATGTTTACATTGAAGCATCCACCGAGTATAAAAGCTGATGTCTTCCATAAGTCTTTCACTTGACTGTATCATAGCCCTGATGAAGGACTAACATCTGAAAAGTAGGCATTCAGACGAATACAGAAGCTTGAATTGGACATAAGGAACTGTTTTTATGTTTGTTAACATCTCTTTATTGGGAGTTTGTGGATATTAAACATTTTTGTTTAAGATAACATGTAGATTAAAAAATCCACTGGAAATGAAATTAAGCCATCACATGATGTTATAAACCAATGGGTGCCAAGCTTACTAGGAACCCTGTATTGATTGAATCAGTTAGTTTGGGGTCAGGAAAAAAGAAGATATGACTTAGGGATGTCAGATGGGATCAAGATAAAAAGTGGAAACGTTTTTAATGCGGAATTTACTGCCACTGGGAGACTGAGAAAACATCAGGTTTTCATGGAATGGGCCTCAGGGTGTATTTTATAAGGAGGTCCAAAACACAGTTTTATCGGTGTGAATGACGCTCAATTCATACTATCTTTGTTTTATACAAGAAAAAAATATGTTATAAACTGGAAATGAAAACAAGGATTTCTATGGAAAAGCGGGAAAACTGTCAGATCTGTCTTGTCGAATTAGCTGCCTCAGAGAAAAAAGGGAAACATTTCCCAATAATTCTTCTGTGTATGCGACAGTGTAATCTTTGCAGTCTATGATTCAATTAAAAAAATTACCTGGTCTACAAAATCCCCGACGACGCGTAGCATTGGAACTCCTGTCCCATCAAAGGCGAACTTGAACACATGAACGAAGTTGAATATAATCCCTGTGTACTCCATACACATGGTGATTGTCAGTATGAGCGGTAGTACGTGCTTCTGTCGCGAGAGGGCGTACATCTGGATGGGCACGAGTATAGTGTAGACGATAAAAAAGGCGAGGTAGATCTCGAACACGTCGTGGTACTCGAAGGAGAATTGATGCTCAAAGGGGTTGAAATGTTTGGTGAATGGGTTGCCATTGACGAGCCAGATGTCGTAGTCGAGCAGGATGTCTTGGTTCTCGTTGTTGGCCCACCAGCAGGTCTCCGGGACGGTCGAGTTGTGGTAACAGGACACCATACTGATGTACCAGAACCTGCAGGATATTAATATTTCTCATTGATTTATGGGCCAAAATGAATGTCAGTGCACTACAGAGATGTCATGGGGAAAAAGGAAATATTCTTCATGTGCAATGTACTACCTCAGAGAGACTGAGAAAAGAGGGAAAACATCGTAATTGGCCATGGAAAAGAATGGGGCTGGGATATGTGAGGAGGTTTAAACCATTGTTAGTTTTTTCTCTTTGTTTTATACAAGAAAACATAATTCTATAAACTGAAAATAAAAAACAAGGATTTCCTTGGAAAAGATGAAAACTGCCATCCTTGTCACTATGGTTACAGTGGTTAGGGACAGTTCCAATAACTGTCATTTAAGGTAGCATCACTGAGGGAGAAGAACGTTGGCTCATCCTGTTTTGAAAAGCATGGATCTAGAGAATACAAACATTATTCATTAATTACTATTCAATATCACGGGTGTAAGCTGGGATGAGAAAAAAGTGAATATATTTTTTGTGTGGAATTTTTTACCTCAGAGATACCCAGACAACATGGAGAGAAAAACTATCGGTGTTTTCCATGGAAAGGGATTAAGGGTGTGTGAAGGTGAAATCGATGATTTATTAGCATGAATGAGGCCCAATTGATACTAAACATTATCTCACCCCTGGAATAAATGTCCATAGGCTTAACATTGGGAACTCGTTCTCCATGCCCCTACGAGTATTGAAGTCCGTTCTCCATGGTCTATATCATGTGTGTTTTCCATTCTTTTAATGTGTACAGGGGTGAGATAAATACAGAAAGCAACTCATATTGGTCAAAGAAGTCATTCTCTGACTCGTTTGAATGCTATGTGATATTCACTCGGCTGTCGCCTCGTTCATATCACTTCGCACCAAACTCGTGGAGAACGACGACTTTGACCAAAACTTGTTGGTTTCTTCTTTAAAGCTATCATTACATCAGGGATGTCACTTGGATGTCAGGGAAAAAAGTGGAAATATTTTCCGTGTGGATTTTTTTGCCTCAGAGAGACTGAAACTCACGTCCTTGTTAGCATGGGGCTGAGCTGGTACAACATTTACCCTAATATGTCCGTTCTCTCCAATTTGAGGTGAGCAGCTGTGCTATGTAAACAGACAGGGGTTTCCCAAGTTCACCAATCTTACCTCGTGGCCAGTTGAGGCAAACTGTGGCTTCTTACATTGAAAAACTAATAAACATCAGTAAATTCATTCTCTAAATGTATTGTTATTCCAATATGAAGGTAAATTGCCAATTATTTGGTGATTTATTCTGTCGAGTTAGAGGACCTGTAACAGAGACGGCTGGAATTGAGAAGCAGCCAAGCTCCACTGGAAAACTACCTCTAAATAGACAATTATAAAGTAAGAGGCAGCTGTTTTGAAGGTATGCAAAGACAAATGGGTATATAGTTATTAATTCAACTTTTTTTTATACATGTCAGAGCGCTGCAAGTATAGAATGACGACCCAGTGGAGGACTGGATGGGGAGAAATTCGGGCCTGTCTGGGGACTATCAGGGCCGGTTACTCTGGCTAAAGTCGTCCCACAGGGCTGGGTACATTGGCTAGGGGCTGAGGGTCTGTGGGGAGGTTCAACCCACTACTTAATTGGCGCAAACGAGGCTAAATCAATATCATCTTTGTTTGGTGCAAGGAAAGGTAATGACAAGAATATGACAAAGTGAATTTCTATAGGAAAATGGAAAACTGACATTTCTGACCACTGACGGGGGGCAATATGCTAGTTGTTTTTTTTATTTAGAGATCACATTATGATAATTCTATAATAGAATATATATATATAGAAATTCCAAAAAGTTCACAAAGTAAAACCGATGACACTGTCATTTTCCTAAAGTTTTCACAGAATATAGTAGATGTGTAGTGCGACACCTTCCTTGTATATTTTTTTAAAACTAACATTTCTGATTAGATAAGTTAGCTTGCACTGACCTCGGCTGTGTAGTGTCTTGCACGGCAAATGTGAACTGGTAACCGGGTACAACTCGCGATGGGGTGTCCTGCTGTTCGTCCAAACACAACTCGCCCTGGGGACAGGGGATCCGCCGCAAGAAGTCTTCATCACCCTCCTGATTACAGTTATAATCCCAAGCTATCGTGTCCACCTTTTTGAACATGGCAGGACATGCCTCCGATCGCGGCAGAGTCGTCCTGTTACCGTAGAACTCGAGGAAATACTCACTGTCAACCACTACAAAAGTCAAATCAGTTGTCACATTTTCTTTTGACGTTATGTTCCCGTAGATGTAACCCTGTGTGTTCTTGCCGTTCGTTTGTTGAAAACCGAATTTATCTAAAAATTTATAGAAGTTTCCACTGGACCAGGTACCTTGTAAGTGTAGACCGTCCACTGGTATATATAATAGCAGTATAAATACAGAGAATAATTTATAAAGACCTAGAATTCCCATGTTTTGGGACATTTGACAGGTACTTGGTGACAACCGCACCTCCGAAGCCATATTGAATGAATCCTCACGTGACAGTCATGTGACCCGTGGCGAGCGTGACGGCCACACTCTCCTAGCATAGATCCTGCACAGCCGACGTAGATCAAGGGTTACGAGGACTCTGCTATAAGAACTCAGTGGCAAACAACAACACAGCGGACGATCTGTAGATGATGCACAAAGTGAGATATGATGCTGCATATTGTGTAATAATGTTGTATACGGTAAATTTATAACATCCTTAAAATGTAGGCTGCTACCTTGGGATAATAGATGTAAGTATTTGATCACAATTTCAACTTCTATATATGAGCGATAATACGTGAACTTAAGGAGCGGTCTCTGTGAGAAGCCCCCTTCCCAGTTTCAGCATCAGGAACTCAAAGGCATCACTATTTAGCTGAACATTTTAAGCCTTATTTCAATATATTATTGTTGCACAAGCTGTCCTTTGTGTGAACTAGGATGACCAGGATGGTTCTGTATAATTTCGAGACATAAAGGTACCGGTAACTGGTTAAGTTTTGATAATTATGCATGTACCGGTATTGATTATCATACATTATTAATCATCGTAATTCGTAGGTAGTCATATTCAGAGTTGACAAATCATCTCAGTACTAGGCCAACAAATCTGGATGACAGTGTTAATGCTCAATGATTAGGAGATGTATATATGCAAAAGACTTGTGTCAAGAGAATGACTTAAACTGGAAATTGAATATGATAGTCTTCAAGTGTTTAAAACACATATCCAACTTAGTTTTTCATTTAAAGATCAGTATTATAATAAAACAATAGAATATATAGAAATTCTTTAAAAAAAAGAAGAAAATGTGCTTTCACATAGTAAAACACATGTCACTTTCCTCAAATTTTCACTGACACATGTATAATACTACACATTTCAGATTTAAAATTTATAGATCACCGCCCTTGTTTTTGAAAGAATTGAAGAAAAACATATATTTCAGTATATATCCTATGCAAATCAATTAAATGTAAATTGGCCCATTAAGACTGGATAACCTAGACAATAAGTTAAATTTACTCATTTAGAATTAGAATGAACCTCAAGAAACCAGTTTTGATTGATGATTGACATTATTTAAAAATCAAAAGATGGTGCCACAGTGAATTATAGAATATGCTTTGAATTACTCAGTAATGTTCACCGGGCTGTATTGTATACTATTTCAATTTATGAATTCTCAAATGAGTAATAATCAGGGATGTCTGTACCTTGCTTTGATATTATAAGATGATTAACCATTAAAAGGGTTTGGTTTTATTGACTTTATGTCCGGTCTGTTTAGGGGCCATCCATAAAGTACATATAGACGCACTGAGGGGGGATTGGAGGCGGGGGTCAACAAATTTGTAAAATTTGCGTATGCCCCCTCTTTGTTCTATTGCGTACAAGATTGAGGGGGCGTGGGGAGGGGGGTCCAAATTTTCAGAAATTCTGCATGTACATACTTTAAGGACATTTTTCATCCCAGACTTCACGATGCTTCAAGAACTTTTCTAGTTTTCTCTAATACTTAGATGGGGTGGTTTGCCTTGGATAATTAGTTTACACTTCGTGTTCATATGATGCCACTTTATCAGTTTTTTTTTTCAGAATCGATCGATAAAGCGAACCTGACCATCCACCATGCCGTCTACCAGATGGCGCCTCTTTCACCCGAAAACGGTGAATGCTATTTACACGTGGATGTACATAAACCGTTCCCTGACAGTATTCCTCGTCTTTCTGTACGCCATGACGTTCTTCATCATCCTCCCCGGGATGTGTAACAATTGGCCATACTCCAAATTCTACTCCCCACTCTGGACGGTGCCAGAGATGAGAAAACGTGCGGTGGAGCTTCACAACCGGCGCCTTATTCAAGCGGATCAGTATCTCAAACATCTCGATGCGAATCAAACTTACAACTTCTTCGAATCACTTCAGCATGAGAAGCCAATAGACCTGGCCATAGGTGTGGTGTCTGTGCGAAGGCTGCATAATAAAATGCGTCTGGATTATTTAACACAAGTAGTGACGAGACTGATGGAGTTGTTTACCACGGACACGGCTTTTACTAATAAAGTATTATTCATATGCGATACACAGGCAGGACCGGGGAGACATGACGAGGCGATAGGACTCAGTCGCTACGTGCCTGTGTTTCATAGATTCCCGACCCCCAACGCGACCTACGCCATCATGGACAGGTTCAAGAAAGAGAAACAAGACTACGTTTTCTGTATGGAGAAAGCACTCAATTATCGCCCGCGGTATGTGATGATTATAGAGGACGACGCAATTCCGAGACGGGATTTCTTCGAAGTCCTTCATCAGATGCTCGAGAACTACGTGCAGCGGAAACCACGTGATGATAGTCACGTGGTACATTACTGGGCGTTCGTGAAACTCTTCTACCCGCAGCGATGGCAGGGCTACAGCTTAGACCTGGACAGAATAACAGAACTTATCGGGGTTGGTATACTAGGAGGGTCGGCTTTCCTAATGGTCCTCCTCAACTGTAATCGGCGAAGATACAGAACTGTGACAAAGACGATTTTCTTCGTGTTCACCGGGCTTTATTGTATACTCTGTACTCTGACAATGGGAAGGCAACATATACTTGAACTCAGGCGTATGAGTACGTCATTATACAGACTATTACCAGCCCCCAACTGCTGCTCCCCGGCCAATGTATATCCCTATGACAAAGCACTGCAGTTAGTTTCTTTCTTGTCAGACGTTTCCTGTTCGCCCACGTTCCCACTTGATGCAGCTCTGGATCAATTTGTAGAAGTTAACAACTACAGGAGTTACCTTATAGAACCGAATCTGATTAAACACGTGGGCATGATTTCATCCTTGAAGACTGAGTCCTCCAATCTTGAAGAGTTTATATTCTAGAATGATATTGTTTTTGTGTATTTATTGATGTTATGTTAGTATGAATAAAATGGTAGTAAATATCTGAATGGGTTATCACTATGAAGGCCAGTCGACTTGGCCATAAAAGTGTACGTTACCTAGAAGATTGTTAAATTCTGAGGAATTTTGAAACGGAAATCGTAATACTGACTGGTAAAAATGCCAGTTTTACATGACATGCGGTTTTCTGTATTTTTTCAAACCGAGTGTTTCCATTTATCGTAGAGATGTCAGTCTTCAATTTTTCTGTAGAAATCCACTTTTTCATATTCTATACTGGTATAATAATTGATTTTCCCTAAGTCAAACAAAGATAATTTAGATTTTTGCCTCAGTTACGCCAATAAAACAGTGGTTTGATGCTCCTCGAAGACCCTCGTCCCCATGCCATGGACGACAAGGACATATTATCCAAGTTTTCCCGGTCTCTCTGAGGTAGAAAAATCCACATGAAAAATGATCCCACTTTTTCCAACTGTCATCCCTGACTATATACATTGTGTATAGCAGATGACGGAATTCCAACATTCCATACACACTGGCAACACTAGAATATATATTGATTCATAACTATTCTGTTCCAAAACAATGTTTTAAAGGATTCTTTTAACAAGTATTTTAAATTTCGGTTGTTTTTTTATTTTGTCCTTATTATCATCCCTATCGTTATATTAGAGATGACACTTTGAGACATGAGACAAGGTGTGCATGACCACACCTGAAGCCTGCACATCTCCCGTCCCTGTTTTATTCGTCGTGAGCTGTAGATGCGCAGGCTTCCAGCGTGATACATGCTTGGCAAGCTTACAGAAAAGATGTTCATTGGCAGGACTGACAATATCTTAGTAATACAGATCAATCACTGCTAGCTCCAGCCATTGAAAAAAAATCTTTATTACAAAGAGAAGGCTCAATAATACCTTGTACTTGTCTAGATCTCAGCTCAACAGATCATAATTCCAGCATGTCCATGGAAAGTGTCAATATTCCTACTTACAAATTATCTTTGCTATTCATGGATCCATTTCTCCCAGACTAACGTGTTAGTACTCTAGATTTGATAGGAGGCACGGAATGTATGGGCTATGTATCTCCATAAAAAATTGACAACGGTCTGGATAACTTTAGAGAATCCGAAAATATAGCCATCCAATGGTGTCGAGGGAGTGTCCCAAAGGGGGTCCAGTGGGTGATCACCCGGGAGATCCTACTTTTTGGGCTACTTTTAGTGAATTCCTTGCCTCAGCTGAGAGTTAAAGGGTCAGAATGAATCCACAACCCTTAAACAATTTTCTTGGATTTTACACCGATCTCAAGAATGACCATTGGTGTGTCAACTAATCCGGGAAAATTCTATGCCTGTATTGAGGAATCTGCCAATCCTGTATTCTATTTTTCTTTTTTTGCAATTTCAGTTTCATAGGGGGGAAAAATCAGTTTTATGTCTACCAATTGCGGAAAGTGACAGAAAACACAAACATCAGTTAGTATACAATCACAATTTGTCTTTAATCTGTCCGTTCAGCTCAACTGACGGCACATCTTCTCACATCAATCATATACAAATTCCATTCAGTTCCTAATAATACATACATAAGGGCTATCCATGAAGTATGTACGCAGAATTTCCAAAATTTTGGACCCCCACTCCCAATTTTGTATGCAATAGAACAAAGGAGAGGTATACGCAGAATTATCTCACCCCTGGTATTTTTTCACCATAGACTTAACATTGGGAACTCGAATTCAATGCCCACTGAATATTTAGAAAAAAATATTTGATGGGAGATTTTGTCACAAATGTTAGTCAATGTGAAGGGTGAGATAAATTCAGAAACCTATTCAAATATAGGGTCAGAGTTGATCCCATCTAGTTTGAATCGCTATGTACGTCATGCGCCTTCGCCTTGTGAATTACTACGCGATTCAATCTGGGATACAAGCTCAGACCCTAAACTTTCATATGTTTTCTCTATATTTCCAAAATTTTGGACCCCCCACCCCCACTCAGTGCCTACATACTGTATTGATGGCCCCATACCTAACAATATGAGCAGTTATTCTAATAAACCTGTCCATTCAGGCTTTTCCTCCTTTGTTGGGCTGAACCGATGTATGTAATATGATTTATTTAAATATTAAGATTGTGTTTTATACTGTGAATCCAATAACGAAATTGTATACAAAAATAAATAAATCATGAAAAACTGTACAATGTGGCGAAGGTAAGGTGCCCCGTATGACCGGGCATGGTGTACCTGGACACTGCGGACTTATACTGAAACAGCTCCTGATCTGCGACTCCCTGATTGGGCAGTTTGCGTTTCCTCTGGTTGGCGCACTTTGTGTTTTTCTCGGCGTCCTGCTGGCGGATGTGCCGGCCGACGGGCGGGTCGTCCCGGGCGAGCGGCCCGGGGACGGGCGCCGGTCCGCCGTCCTCCGTCAACACGGGCATGTTCATGGTGATGGTCTGGATGTTGTAGTCCCTCACCAGACACTCCATAGTGCTGACCTCCTTGAAGCCCAGCTCCGTCATGCGTTCACAGGTACGCTGGACTTGTTCGATGCACGGAGAGAAGGAGCATATTCTGCCTCCTGTTAGAGAGAAGAGAATATGTTGAAAAATGGGTACAAAATATGTGTAGTTGGTTGTCGGTTGTTGGGGTTCTTTAACATCCAATATGTTTTATTAGACTTACTTTGAATTTGATGGCTATCGAATCTATGACCCCTACACAAGTTTTTTTCATTTCCAACAACACATAGACATGGTATGAGAATGATTGGCCTTTGATATAGCAGTAAATCGACCACTGCTGGGGATGAAGGAGAAAGCTGTAGTGGGCCTTGAACCCACAAAGCCTTACAACGTTGGGGTTACAAGTGAAGTGCCTTAACCACTGAGCTAAATCGCCAACCCAAAAATATGTGTGATGTTAGGACAAGCCACAAAATAATTTGAATGCACAAGCGCAAAAAGTTCTTTATCTCACCTCTGGTGCATGTTAAGCCATGGGAATAACATTTAAAAGAAAAACTCAGTGATCACCGACCTAAAGTGACAATACAATGCTATGGTCGTAGCAGAGAGATGCGAGATGACGTCATATGTGATAAACCAATTAGCGGGCAGGATTTCAGGGTGCAGGCAAGATATAAACATGGAAATTTAAATGTTCCTGAACTAATATTGTGTCCGCAAAAGGGGTGAGATAATTTCAGAACTATACTTGAATCGTAAAATAAACACTCGTTTGGATTTTCTGCAATCACTCGGCCTCTCCTTGATGACAATGGCAGTGCATCCAAACTCGTGGAATGTTGTGTATCTAAACACTTCTCGATCCAGTTCTATATAAGTATTATAGCCATCACAGGTATGCCAGTTGGGACCAGGAAAAGAGTAGAAATATTAGTAAAAAAAATTAATTTGAAAATAGGAAAACTGCCATCTCTGGTAACGTGAAAATTGTGAATTAAGTGGCCACCGACAAACAATAAATATTGAAGATACTTAGCCCACAACACACCTTGTTTCCTTAAACTTCGCTTAGCATGAGGCAGTGCCTCCCACGGTGAAGGCAAGTCCAGGAACACTGCATCTGCTTTGTTTTCTAGGTCGAAGCCGTCGCTGCACACGTCCCTGTGTTTAGCCGTTACTACGTGACTTAAACCGTGTTCCTTGAACTCGGCGGTTGCCTTGATAGCTCGTTCTTCATGGAAGTCGAAGGTGTGAAGATGACCCGTTGGTGCTATTGTCCTGATTATGGCATGTGACAGGGAACCGCTTCCAGTACCTGAAAAACAAAATACGAGTATCAAATATAAATATCTGCATTATGTATGAACAATGACTATATATTCATATTACAGGGATGTAAGACGGGATTGAGGAACAAATCGGAAATTCCCCAACATTTACAGATGAAAAGATATTTATCAATTAGTTAATCCACGGACCTATACTCTATGGATAGGAAACCTAGCTTATCTCTGTGTTTGTTCTGTGATGTGTCCGACTCGGCTGCATTCAACATCTCCTAGTGGCCTTTATTGGAACTACCTGACTTCTAGTGGCGCCCCTAGTGTCAATGAAGCACAACTTTTGGTTCCCTAGTGGTAAATTTATGAACTAGCATTCTTGACACATACTGTCGCTCAACAATACTGTCCCTCAACCATACTGCCCCTCCACCATACTGTCCCTCAACCATAAAGCCCCTCCACTATACCTACCCTCCACCATACTGTCCCTCCACCATACTGTCTCTCCACCATACTAACCCTCTACCATACAACCCCTCCACCATACTGCCCCTCCACCATACTGTCCCTCAACCATACTGCCCCTCCACCATACTGCTCATCCTACATCCCCACATCCCTACATCATTACATCCATACATCCCCACATCCTACTTCCCAACATCCCACATCTCCACATCTATACATCCCCACATCTCCACATCCATACATCCCCACATTATGTGGGATACATGTATGGATATATGGATGTTGAGCATCCACCTCACATTCACTACACCACGGCCGTGGCGTAGTAGTGTCACTTTAGGGGGGTGATCGTTGAGTATTTTTTCCTAATGTTATTTCTATGGCCAAGCTTGTACAAGGGGTGAGATAAATCCTACATCCCTACATCCTACATCTCAACATCCATATATCCATACATCTCATAGGGGATGTATGGATGTGGTGATGTGGGGATGTATAGATGTGGAAATGGGGGATGGGGGATGTTGGGAAGTAGGATGTGGGTATGTATTGATGTAATGATGTAGAGATGTTCGGATGTGGGGAAGTAGGATGTGGGGATGTATGGATATATGGATGTTGAGATGTAGGATGTAGGGATATAGGATGTATGGATGTGGAGATGTAGGATGTATAGATGTGGAGATGGCGGGATGTAGGGATGTGGGGATGTGGGAAGTAGGATGTGGGGATGTATGGATGTAATGATGTAAGGATATTGGGATGTAGTGATTTAGGGATGTGGGGATGTAGGATGTAGGGATGTAGGATGTGGGGATGCATGGATGTAGTGATTTAGGGATGTGGGGATGTATGGATGTGGGAAAGTAGGATGTAGGGATGTGTGGATGTGGGGATGTAGGATGTGGGTGAGTTTGGGTGACTTTAGATGACGGCGCCACCGAGAAATGACTGATTTTCAGGGGTTTACCAGTGAAAAGTCAAAGATTCAAAAATGTTCCCACTCAATCAGGCCTTTCTAAAGTATTTAGCTGTCTTCCCCAATATAATACCTATTCAGAACAGTTAGAATTATATTCCTAGCCCCTCTGGGTTTTTCCAAACTTATGGCAGAGTTTGGGTGACTTTAAATGACGGCGCCACTGAGTTTTGACTGATTTTGAGGTGTTCACCGGTGAAATGTCAAAGTTTCAAAAATGTTCCCAGTCAATCAGGCCTTTCTAAAGTATTTAGCTGTCTTGCCCAATGTGATACCTATTCAGAACAGTTAGAATTATATTCCTAGCCCTTCTGGGTTTTTTCAAAATTATGGCAGAGTTTGGGTGACTTTAGATGATGGCACCACTGAGAAATGACTGATTTTGGGGGATTCACCAGTGAAAAGTCAAAGATTCAAAAATGTTCCCACTCAATCAGGCCTTTCTGAAGTATTTAGCTGTCTTCCCCAGTATGATACCTACTCAGAACAGTTGGAATTACATTCCTAGCCCTTCTTGGTTTTTCCAAACTAGTGGCAGAGTTTGGGTGACTTTAGATAACGGGCGCCACTGAGAAATGACTGATTTTGATCCGTTCACTGGTGAAAAGTCAAAGTTTCAAAAATGTTCCCACTCAATGAGGCCTTTCCAAAGTATTTAGCTGTCTTCCCCAATATAATACCTATTCAGAACAGTTAAACTTATATTCCTAGGCCTTCTGGGTTTTTCCAAACTAACGGCAGAGTTTGGGTCACTTTAGATGACGGCGCCACCGAGAAATGACTGTTTTTGACAGGTTTTCAAGTGAAAAGTCAAAGTTTCAAAAATGTTCCAACTCAATGAGGCCTTTCTAAAGTATTTAACTGTCTTCTCCAATATAATACCTATTCAGAACAGTTAAAATTATATTCCTAGCCCTTCTGGGTTTTTCCAAACTAACGGCAGAGTTTGGGTCGCTTTAGATGACTGCGCCACCGAGAAATGACTGATTTTGACAGGTTTTCAAGTGAAAAGTCAAAGTTTCAAAAATGTTCCCACTCAATGAGGCCTTTCTAAAGTATTTAGCTGTCTTCTCCAATATAATACCTATTCAGAACAGTTAAAATTATATTCCTAGCCCTTCTGGGTTTTTCCAAACTAACGGCAGAGTTTGGGTCACTTTAGATGACGGCGCCACCGAGAAATGACTGATTTTGACAGGTTTTCAAGTGAAAAATCAAAGTTTCAAAAATGTTCCCACTCAATGAGGCCTTTCTAAAGTATTTAGCTGTCTTGCCCAATATAATACCTATTCAGAACAGTTAAAGTTATATTCCTAGCCCTTCTGGGTTTTTCCAAACTAACGGCAGAGTTTGGGTCACTTTAGATGACGGCGCCACCGAGAAATGACTGATTTTGACAGGTTTTCAAGTGAAAAATCAAAGTTTCAAAAATGTTCCCACTCAATGAGGCCTTTCTAAAGTATTTAACTGTCTTCTCCAATATAATACCTATTCAGGACAGTTAAAATCATATTCCTAGCCCTTCTGGGTTTTTCCAAACTAACGGCAGAGTTTGGGTCACTTTAGATGACGGCGGCACCGAGAAATGACTGATTTTGACGGTTTTTCAGGTGAAAAGTCAAAGTTTCAAAAATGTTCCCACTCAATCAGGCCTTCCTAAAGTATTTAGCTGTCTTCCCCAATATAATACCTATTCAGAACAGTTAAAATTATATTCCTAGCCCTTCTGGGTTTTTCCAAACTAACGGCAGAGTTTGGGTCACTTTAGATGACAGCGCCACTGAGAAATGACTGATTTTGAGGGATTCACCGGTGAAAAGTCAAAGTTTCAAAAATGTTCCCACTCAATCAGGCCTTTCTAAAGTATTTAGCTGTCTTCCCCAATATAATACCTACTCAGAACAGTTAAGATTATATTCCTAGCCCTTCTAGGTTTTTCCAAACTAGTGGCAGAGTTTGGGTGACTTTAGACGACGGCGCTACTGAAAAATGACTGATTTTGGAGGGTTCACCGGTGAAAAGTTAAAGTTTAAAAAATGTTCTCCCTCAATCAGGCTTTTCTAAAGTATTTAGCTGTCTTCCCCAATATAATACCTACTCAGAACAGTTAAGATTATATCCCTAGCTCTTCTAGGTTTTTCCAAACTAGTGGCAGAGTTTGGGTGACTTTAGACGACTGGGCCACTGAAAAATGACTGATTTTGGAGGGTTCACCGGTGAAAAGTTAAAGTTTCAAAAATGTTCCCCCTCAATCAGGCCTTTCTAAAGTATTTAGCTGTCTTCCCCAATATAATACCTACTCAGAACAGTTAAGATTATATCCCTAGCTCTTCTAGGTTTTTCCAAACTAACGGCAGAGTTTGGGTCGCTTTAGATGACTGCGCCACCGAGAAATGACTGATTTTGACAGGTTTTCAAGTGAAAAGTCAAAGTTTCAAAAATGTTCCCACTCAATGAGGCCTTTCTAAAGTATTTAGCTGTCTTCTCCAATATAATACCTATTCAGAACAGTTAAAATTATATTCCTAGCCCTTCTGGGTTTTTCCAAACTAACGGCAGAGTTTGGGTCACTTTAGATGACGGCGCCACCGAGAAATGACTGATTTTGACAGGTTTTCAAGTGAAAAGTCAAAGTTTCAAAAATGTTCCCACTCAATGAGGCCTTTCTAAAGTATTTAGCTGTCTTGCCCAATATAATACCTATTCAGAACAGTTAAAGTTATATTCCTAGCCCTTCTGGGTTTTTCCAACAAACGGCAGAGTTTGGGTCACTTTAGATGACGGCGCCACCGAGAAATGACTGATTTTGACGGTTTTTCAGGTGAAAAGTCAAAGTTTCAAAAATGTTCCCACTCAATGAGGCCTTTCTAAAGTATTTAGCTGTCTTCCCCAATATAATACCTATTCAGAACAGTTAAAATTATATTCCTAGCCCTTCTGGGTTTTTCCAAACTAACGGCAGAGTTTGGGTCGCTTTAGATGACGGCGCCACCGAGAAATGACTGATTTTGACAGGTTTTCAAGTGAAAAATCAAAGTTTCAAAAATGTTCCCACTCAATGAGGCCTTTCTAAAGTATTTAACTGTCTTCTCCAATATAATACCTATTCAGAACAGTTAAAATCATATTCCTAGCCCTTCTGGGTTTTTCCAAACTAACGGCAGAGTTTGGGTCGCTTTAGATGACTGCGCCACCGAGAAATGACTGATTTTGACAGGTTTTCAAGTGAAAAGTCAAAGTTTCAAAAATGTTCCCACTCAATGAGGCCTTTCTAAAGTATTTAGCTGTCTTGCCCAATATAATACCTATTCAGAACAGTTAAAGTTATATTCCTAGCCCTTCTGGGTTTTTCCAAACTAACGGCAGAGTTTGGGTCACTTTAGATGACGGCGCCACCGAGAAATGACTGATTTTGACAGGTTTTCAAGTGAAAAATCAAAGTTTCAAAAATGTTCCCACTCAATGAGGCCTTTCTAAAGTATTTAACTGTCTTCTCCAATATAATACCTATTCAGGACAGTTAAAATCATATTCCTAGCCCTTCTGGGTTTTTCCAAACTAACGGCAGAGTTTGGGTCGCTTTAGATGACTGCGCACCGAGAAATGACTGATTTTGACAGGTTTTCAAGTGAAAAGTCAAAGTTTCAAAAATGTTCCCACTCAATGAGGCCTTTCTAAAGTATTTAGCTGTCTTCCCCAATATAATACCTATTCAGAACAGTTAAAATTATATTCCTAGCCCTTCTGGGTTTTTCCAAACTAACGGCAGAGTTTGGGTCACTTTAGATGACGGCGGCACCGAGAAATGACTGATTTTGACGGTTTTTCAGGTGAAAAGTCAAAGTTTCAAAAATGTTCCCACTCAATCAGGCCTTCCTAAAGTATTTAGCTGTCTTCCCCAATATAATACCTATTCAGAACAGTTAAAATTATATTCCTAGCCCTTCTGGGTTTTTCCAAACTAACGGCAGAGTTTGGGTCACTTTAGATGACAGCGCCACTGAGAAATGACTGATTTTGAGGGATTCACCGGTGAAAAGTCAAAGTTTCAAAAATGTTCCCACTCAATCAGGCCTTTCTAAAGTATTTAGCTGTCTTCCCCAATATAATACCTACTCAGAACAGTTAAGATTATATTCCTAGCCCTTCTAGGTTTTTCCAAACTAGTGGCAGAGTTTGGGTGACTTTAGACGACGGCGCTACTGAAAAATGACTGATTTTGGAGGGTTCACCGGTGAAAAGTTAAAGTTTAAAAAATGTTCTCCCTCAATCAGGCTTTTCTAAAGTATTTAGCTGTCTTCCCCAATATAATACCTACTCAGAACAGTTAAGATTATATCCCTAGCTCTTCTAGGTTTTTCCAAACTAGTGGCAGAGTTTGGGTGACTTTAGATGACTGCGCCACCGAGAAATGACTGATTTTGGAGGGTTCACCGGTGAAAAGTTAAAGTTTCAAAAATGTTCCCCCTCAATCAGGCCTTTCTAAAGTATTTAGCTGTCTTCCCCAATATAATACCTACTCAGAACAGTTAAGATTATATCCCTAGCTCTTCTAGGTTTTTCCAAACTAACGGCAGAGTTTGGGTCGCTTTAGATGACTGCGCCACCGAGAAATGACTGATTTTGACAGGTTTTCAAGTGAAAAGTCAAAGTTTCAAAAATGTTCCCACTCAATGAGGCCTTTCTAAAGTATTTAGCTGTCTTCTCCAATATAATACCTATTCAGAACAGTTAAAATTATATTCCTAGCCCTTCTGGGTTTTTCCAAACTAACGGCAGAGTTTGGGTCACTTTAGATGACGGCGCCACCGAGAAATGACTGATTTTGACAGGTTTTCAAGTGAAAAGTCAAAGTTTCAAAAATGTTCCCACTCAATGAGGCCTTTCTAAAGTATTTAGCTGTCTTGCCCAATATAATACCTATTCAGAACAGTTAAAGTTATATTCCTAGCCCTTCTGGGTTTTTCCAAACTAACGGCAGAGTTTGGGTCACTTTAGATGACGGCGCCACCGAGAAATGACTGATTTTGACGGTTTTTCAGGTGAAAAGTCAAAGTTTCAAAAATGTTCCCACTCAATGAGGCCTTTCTAAAGTATTTAGCTGTCTTCCCCAATATAATACCTATTCAGAACAGTTAAAATTATATTCCTAGCCCTTCTGGGTTTTTCCAAACTAACGGCAGAGTTTGGGTCGCTTTAGATGACGGCGCCACCGAGAAATGACTGATTTTGACAGGTTTTCAAGTGAAAAATCAAAGTTTCAAAAATGTTCCCACTCAATGAGGCCTTTCTAAAGTATTTAACTGTCTTCTCCAATATAATACCTATTCAGAACAGTTAAAATCATATTCCTAGCCCTTCTGGGTTTTTCCAAACTAACGGCAGAGTTTGGGTCGCTTTAGATGACTGCGCCACCGAGAAATGACTGATTTTGACAGGTTTTCAAGTGAAAAGTCAAAGTTTCAAAAATGTTCCCACTCAATGAGGCCTTTCTAAAGTATTTAGCTGTCTTCCCCAATATAATACCTATTCAGAACAGTTAAAATTATATTCCTAGCCCTTCTGGGTTTTTCCAAACTAACGGCAGAGTTTGGGTCACTTTAGATGACGGCGCCACCGAGAAATGACTGATTTTGACGGTTTTTCAGGTGAAAAGTCAAAGTTTCAAAAATGTTCCCACTCAATCAGGCCTTCCTAAAGTATTTAGCTGTCTTCCCCAATATAATACCTATTCAGAACAGTTAAAATTATATTCCTAGCCCTTCTGGGTTTTTCCAAACTAACGGCAGAGTTTGGGTCACTTTAGATGACAGCGCCACCGAGAAATGACTGATTTTGAGGGATTCACCGGTGAAAAGTCAAAGTTTCAAAAATGTTCCCACTCAATCAGGCCTTTCTAAAGTATTTAGCTGTCTTCCCCAATATAATACCTACTCAGAACAGTAAGAATTATATTCCTAGCCCTTCTAGGTTTTTCCAAACTAGTGGCAGAGTTTGGGTGACTTTAGACGACGGCGCTACTGAAAAATGACTGATTTTGGAGGGTTCACCGGTGAAAAGTTAAAGTTTCAAAAATGTTCCCCCTCAATCAGACCTTTCTAAAGTATTTAGCTGTCTTCCCCAATATAATACCTACTCAGAACAGTTAAGATTATATTCCTAGCTCTTCTAGGTTTTTCCAAACTAGTGGCAGAGTTTGGGTGACTTTAGACGACGGCGCCACTGAGATGTGGGGATGTAGGGATGAAGTGATGTAAGATATGGGGATGTATTGATGTAGAGATGTAGGATGTGAGGATGTAGGATGTGGGGATGTAGGGATGTTCGGGTGTGGAGATGTAGGGATGTAGAGACGTAGGATATGGGGATTTATTACCCACCTGATACGGGGTCTCCATACTAAGCCTATGGAGATTACAGATCACTACTGAGGAGGATACGGAGCTCCGTACCCTCCTAGGAGGATACAGATTTTTGAGATGAAAGTAGTCCCAAACATAACTTCTTAATTACGTTGAAAAGTTTTCTAACGATCATATTATTGCTTAAATCTAAAAATAAGTGAGTAATAAATACAACATTACCATAATTTCGATCTGTGTGTCCGTATTCTCCTTGTAGTTGACGCTACGCAATACTACGCGTCAACTTCGCGGAGAATACGGCCACTCAGATCGAAATCATGGTAATATTGTTTATGTATTGATGTAGCATGTGGGGATGTAGGATGTAGTGATGTAGAGATGTAGGATATGGGGATGTAGAGATGTAGGATGTAGGGATGTGGGGATGTAGGGATGTAGGGATATAGGATGTAGGGGTGTAGGATGTGGGGATGTAGTATGTGGGGATGTAGGATGTAGAGATGTAGGATGTAGGGATTAGGATGTGGGGATGTTGTATGTGGGGATGTAGGATGTTTGGATGTAGTATGTGGGGATGTAGAGATGTAGGATGTGGGGATGTAGGATGTTGGGGTGTATGGATGTATGGATGTATGATGTGGGGATGTAGGATGTGGGAATGTAGGGATGTAGAGATGTAAGATGTGGGGATGTAGGTTGTAAGGATGTAGAGATGTAGGATGTAGGGATTTTGGGGTGTATGGATGTGGGGATATAGAGATGTAGGATGTAGGGATGTAGGATGTGGGGATGTAGTATGTGGGGATGTAGAGATGTAGGATGTAGGGATGTAGAGATGTAGGATGTAGGGATGTTGGGGTGTATGGATGTGGGGATATAGAGATGTAGGATGTAGTGATGTAGGATGTGGGGATGTAGGATGTAGGGATGTAGAGATGTAGGATGTAGAGATGTTGGGGTGTATGGATGTGGGGATGTAGGGATATAGGATATAGGTCCGTGATGTGAGTAATAAAAGCCATTGACACCTATTTCCGCGCGCGCGAACGTGGCGCCGCATGGTGTGAAAAAACGGCAACACGTCGGCGACTGTAGCGCCGCCGTCTGGCTACAGAGAGAACCCTGAAGACAATGCCGAGTCCAACACCTACGGGCCACAGGCGGCGGGTTGCCAATCCATGTATACAAGTCCGTGGTTAATCATACCCAACTCGGTTACACACACACCACTTTGGTCCTGCATGCACACCCCACTTTGTCTTACACCCACACCCCACTCTGTCCAACACCCACTCCCCACTCTGTCCTACACTCACACTCCAGTCTGTCCTAAACCAACACCTCATTCTGTCCCACACCCACACTCTGTGCTACACCCACATACCACTCTGTGCTACACCCACACACTCTGTCCAACACCCACACCCCACCCCGCCTAAACCCATAACCCATTCTGCCCCACACCCACACCCCATTCTGTCCTATATCCACACCCTACTCTGTGCTACACCCACAACCCAATCTACCATACTCCCACACCTCACTCTATGACTTACCCACTCCCCACTCTGTCGTACACCCACTCTACAATACACACACTCCATTCTGTCCTTGTTTTTTTGGTGCCTCCACCATCTCAATAGAACACCCCTTAAAATATGTCTTAGAGCAGCAGGTACATAAGCTCCCGTGCCAGTATGTCCTGACAGGCTATTGGTTCACTTCCTAGATGGTGGATATCTAATCCTATAACTATGATACGCCAGTTTGCAGTCATTGCTCTTAAACCATCATTAACAGTCTGCATTTCTCAAGGGCCGGATAGCTGCATATTAGAGGATTTGATTATAGATAGTTAAAATTTGCGTGCCAGAATTCACCTGGCTTTATTTACTTAACATTACATTATATGTGTACATACACATGTATATATGAGAAAGAATCGATTTAAGGCTATTGCCTAGGGAAGGGGGGGGGGGGGGCATATATCCGGGTATTTGTCCTGGGGGGGGGGGGGGGGCTTATTTTTGGGTATTTCCGAGGAGGGGGCAGTTTATTTTAGGGTATTTCCGAGGGGGGGGGGGGGGCATTTTATTTTGAGGTATTTTTGAGGGGGGGGGGGGATTTCATTTGGAGGTATTTCCGAGGGGGGGGGGGGCAATTTATTTTGGAGGATTCGCCGAGCAAAACCCACACACCCCCTGCCATAAATAATGAATGCTCCCTTTCATGGGCATAGGTGTAGGAAGGAGTGGGTTGTACTTGGAGGGTATTAGTCATGGTGTCACGGCCAACTTGTACGTTTCACTAATGCAAGTGTATAGGGTCGGACGAGGCTGACGAGTGGGTATAGACTATAGATGTCATTGTTGGTAGGTGTGGAGAGTTGTTGATTGGTGGGTGTCAATGTTGTTGGTTGGTGCTGGGTCTGATGGGTGTGAATGTTGGTGTTGGTGGGTGTCGTTGTTTGGTTTTTTTTGGGGTGTATATTGTTGGGTTTTTTTTTTCATCGGCGCTGTTCCGTCCACAACGGATGTTTATTTGCTACTCCGTACTCGTTTATATATCTGGTAGGTAAACATAAATACATACCGGCTTCCACAACCACTGATCCGGGTTTCAGATCCAGTTGTAGAGTGATCATACTAATGTCTGTAGAGTATAGAATTTGTGTTCTGTGTGGTAGCGTTATGGTCCAGAGTTCGGGCGTGATTCGCAGGGCATACATCCAACCCTTGCTGCAAGGTGCCTTGGATCCATACTTCAGACCTATCAAATCGTTGTGGCGAAGTGCCCCAAACTTGGTCTGATGTGTTTTCCCAGCTTCTACATTCAAGTACTGGATCCTATTGAAGCCCGAGTAAAGGGCAACTGTGTCTCCGATCCGAATCGTTTCATTATGTTCCAAGAAACTCATTTTATGGTCAGTTTACTGTATTTTATTTTACATGCGTATCTCTCTTGCGCCGCGAAGAGTAGCCATGTGTTTCCGGTGTCTACACAGAAAGATTGCCCTTGCAAAATAAATATCACCTGGTTCCCCAGCCTCCCACTAGGAGGCCTGCCGGGTCACCAGCCAACGCAGACTGGTAGTTTTTCAGCATATCTTCACACATGTATACGTATCATGTATACCGATGCATGAAGGCATTAGTTTCCTATCAAATATCATTATGAGAATTTATATTACCGGTACCAGCCAAAAAAAGCAAAGATACTTTGATTTTATTAGAAACAACGAAAAAGCACTTTCATGATAATTGATATGCTAGCCAGTGTAACCAGCCCTGTCCACAATGGAGTTGAGGGGCGAACGTTTTACCTAGATATAGGCCTACTCTCGCGAAGAATATTAGTCCAATATATAAGAATATCATTTTCCTCTTCAGACAAAGATTTACCTTGGAAATAACTGACAGAATTAACAACGGCAAATGGTTTTGTAACAAAAAAAAGGGGGGGGGGGGACACGAAACAAACAAATAACAAAAACGGGGGAAAAGCACGTAGCCACACTCTTGAAATTAGACAAAGAAGAAATTGCTTATAGCATTAGCCAATTTTTAGTTTTGTCTTTTTTTATGAAAAGGCTAGAAATTTTCTATGACTACGGATAGTGTTATCCTCCTTGCATTTCATTTCACTTCTTTTTTTTAACTGCCAACAGTTTATTTCTATTGCGAACTGCATACTGCACGAAAGAGTTTGAGTCAATACAATCTAATTGATAAAGACTCTCTTTACTATAGTGTAGTGAGAGTAAGAGTATCATTTGAATGATATGCACATTGAAAGTTAGCAGGACGTATAAATCTATATGTCACCATGAAGGTTAAATGGTTTCATTAATATGAATACAAATAATTCATTTTTATTATCCATGATACTCAATTACCGCAATAATTACAAAAAAAACCCAACAACAATTATCTTACGGATATATCGATTTCCTAATGAAACTTTACGTGTAACTGATAAAGATCATAGAATTGCATAGGTATTTTGCAATTGGCTGGGGACCAAATTTATTCTAATAACTCCCCACAGGGAGTCCTAATTCATTGATATTCTGCTCGAGGTGAAACTGTGACCTTCAGCTCCGGCAAGTCCAATGCGTATTACCGGTGAGTAAAGTTAAACCGACACAGTGCGTTAACATGCAGAGGTGACTGACCCACCCCTCATTCAACCAGAAGGCCACCGAACAGACGCCTCCATTTTTAAAGTGGCGCACACTTTAAAAACTGAAATAATATGGAATAAGGTGTTATTGCCTATAAAGAAGGATCCCTTGGAAGAGATGGCAGCGGATTTTGCGGCAGGATGTATTGGAGGTAATCATATATCATTTATTTTTTTCTCAATACAAATGGATATTATTCGCTCAGTAGTATTATGCTTGTATGTGGTGAATATAAACGTGATAGGTTTCAATCCAAAATGATTAGATATAATTTGATCATACCGAAACTTAATATAGGTAGTGGCAATAATAAATCATTATTCCACACACAAAGATAAAAAAACAAAAACAATTTTTTTAAAATATATATATATTCCGTAGACAAATTTGTTTTTATTATTTGAAATGCCTGTCAAAATGCATATATGATTCTACAATGAAACGATATCAGGTAAACATGCATCCGAAGTACATATACCGTTACTACCGTCTTCTTTTAGAACAATGCTATCTATGCAAAACTTGATTGAGTCCAAAAGCAATGTTCAGGTTCCGATATAAGCCCTTCATATGCATGTTTTCGCTTTATAAGCTATGAGCTGTGTTATTTCAATGCGCGCACAGACTTAAGCCAAGTAGCCTAGATCACGATATAATTTGGCTCATGTCGACTGCACCGGTCTCCAGAGTGTGGCACTAGCTGCGGTGCTGCAGCCATACCTGGAGCTGTGATGTAACACACTGCGACTGCCCAGACGTCGACATGTTTGCACAGCGCAGTATACTTTAGCTTATATCCACCTGCCGACAAAATAATCGGCGACTTTAGGAAGCATTCGTTCTTATATTGTTTTTTTATTTGTTTTGGGATTGTTTAGTTTTTTCATTCGGGAAGTACGATACAATAATATGATTAAAAAAAGATAGCATCATCATTTCATTGTTTGCTAATAAAAAAAAGAAGAAAAAAAAAGAAAAAAATCTGCCATAAGATATATATAGGCCTACGTTTTATGTAAAAACAGCAATTTTATGCAGACAGAGAATAGATAAGGTTGAAAAGACAAAGTCAGTAATTATATAGAACGTCCTGACCATGCTGTACAATTCACAGAACGAGATGGTAATTTACAGTTTGTACGGACCAAGGCGTTTACGCCGAGTTCCATACAAACTGTAAATTACCATCGAGTTCTGTGAATTGTACAGCATGGTTGGACATTATATATTTACTATATACCCGAAATTCAAAAATAAGTCATTAATTTCATTTAACTTAACAACCAATATCTTAATAAGTGTGTTTGGCAAGGTGGTCCATATTTTAGTGTACGGACCAGTGGTCCGTACAATATTTTTACGTCAAATGGCGAAACGGTGCATATTTACAGTATATACGGCATGGGTATATAGTAAAATAGATTACAAATAAGGGCATTTATTAAGAGTCAGCCTTACAAGTTGGCGTGATAAGAAAATTGAGATGCAAAAGTAATAAATGGACTACATGATTAGATTAAGTAATGAACAAGGATTATAAAATATAAAATGGTGTGGGTTGTTGGGTAAAAACACCAAGATACGCCCGTTCCGTTCAGAGGTTTGAACTGGAATGGCGGAAGTATAATGCCATGTGATACATATAAGTTATGCGAGACAATGTGACGTACAGAGTAGACGTGTGGCGGTCTGTTCACTTATTATTGATTAACCAATTAATCTACAATTTGGCAACGTTACATTAGTTACGGACTTGTATTAAAATGTCTTCCAAGCCCGTGCGTTAATTTATATATTGTCCCTAGCCGTCTCCGTGACTGTCATTCAGGTTTTGTTTATTTCAGGTGGTGTAGGTGTCCTCGTGGGTCACCCATTCGACACCGTTAAGGTACGTTTATGCCCGTCTCTAGACTGACTTCAGTCAAATTGAAAAATTAAAAGAGTGGCTTTCCAATACTGGGGTTCAAACTCTCGGGACGGGGACTCAGAGAAAGTGCTTTACTGACTACTCCACAAAGGCAGATGCCATAAGTCGGTCAAATTGTTAGCATAGGTGGCAAATCAGAGCAGACTCATGGGCATGGCAGTTCATGAATATTCAAATGGGCGTTGGCAGCCCAAGCTATGACAGACTTACAGTGTACAATTTCAGCGTGATTTAGGAACCAGCACAATTTGCGCCATTTTTAAATGGCAGAGGCTATCAAAGGCTGGTCTCGGGGTAATGAGATCTGCAAACTACAGCAATAAATTTGTTTTTGAGTGGCTAGAAATTTTTAAAAAAGCAGATCTGAGTGAAGAGCTATAAAAAAAGAACAGCAGGTCTAGTTCTGTCTTTATCTATGTGGGTGAGCAACTCCATGCATATACAGTTGAAATCGTGCCTTTTTAAATACAGTAGGTAACAAGCTTGACAGTGTTGATGGAGTCAGAGTTTTCAGAATTTTTGCGTGCCGTACATACTTTATGGATGGTCCCTTGCTGTGATACATGCATTGATTCTTAGATCAGTCATACTACAACATACTTATCCTGATTTTGTTTAACCATAGAATGAATGCTCATAATCAAAGACTTGAGCAAGTCTAGTCCGTCCCGATACAGAGTTTGTCGTTGGTCCTTATACCGGTCCCTCTGTCCTCTGCCGCAACTGCCTCCCTTACCCCTTCCCCTATACTCCACCCCAGCCTCCCTTACCCCTCCCCCTATACTCCACCCCAGCCTCCTTTACCCCTCACGCTACACTTCACATCAGTATCCCCTACCCCCCCCCCCCCCCTATGACTGAGATTATAGGCCAGGATTATCTATAGGCATATTAGGGACTATAGTGAGATCCAGATTCAAATAGTGTTTCCCTAAAAACTCTAAGAGGTTGACTTGTGCTGCATATTTAATTAGTCTAAGTAAGCATTTGTTTGTAAATGTTGACTATAAAGGAAACACTCTCTGAAACTACAATATAAAATATTGCATCGTTTCCAATCAAACCGTTCTTTTCCATTCTCTGCCTACAAGGACAGTGCTTTGACATATATGGCAGATATCATGAAAAGTGGCTTTTTGCTACTTTTCTATTTTTAATATTATATTGAGTACAACAAAAGTTAAGTTATTAAAATGATTGTAAAAGAAATAACTACTCGTTCAACTGGGTTCTGATTTAGCTTTCATATGGAATTCTATGGAATCTTCACTCATATTCTAGAAGTCAAATATTTTGCCAAACTTGTAACATGAATTCTTAGGAAAAAGAACGTCAAAATGAAAACAGATAAATTATCTCAATCAAATCAGAACAAATATGACAATGAAGTCCATAATCTCTGGTTCAATGTGGTGCATTTTGCAAACCGGCATATTTCATGCAGCCTAAGTTATGACAATTTTTGTATATTATGTCAAAAATAAATAGTTTTCAAGTCCCCAATAGGGTTGTGCGGCCTACAGTGGTACCCAATATCATATATGTTTGATGTTCAAAAAATGCTTGCGACTGGGCGTACCAGGTGCCCCCAGTCTGAGACTGGACATACCCCATACACAGAGTCTCAGACGATGCCTCTCAGACTATCGTGAATCGTGAAGTTCACACTGTATCTTTTGAGGTACCGGTACATAGGTACGCCAGTCTGAGTCTGAGACTGGGCCTACCTATGCACTACATTAAGTGAGAGTCTACTCTATACCTCTAATGAAGTAGGCCTACAAATAATGAAACTCCCCTTTCCAACTAGAGTCGTCTTTGTTTTAATATTCCCCGACCTTTTGGTATTCGACAAGAAATTTTAGCAATATTCTGTTTGGAGAAAACGTTCCATGAAGTCAAATGTAGAGGAGTTAATGAGAAAATAAGGAGGGTCCTTTTGATGAATTATCGTTGATTTGATATAAAGCCATACAAACACCTGTTACTGAAACCTGTCGTGGATAATTATCTCTTTGTCAAGGTGCGGATGCAGAAGTCGCCAATGAAATATACCGGCCCTCTTCAATGTACGCGCATGATTGTTTCCAAGGAAACGGTAAGAACAAGACGAATTTGCGACGCTAATGACAAAATGAAGGGTTCCCAAACTGAGATTTAGTATTTTTTTTATGAGTTACATACATTTAGGTACCTTGTATCCGCCGACATGACAAACTAATGTTATGAAAATCAATTGTCCTTTTTTTTTTTTTTTTTTAAATTCAGATAAGTGCATCTCTCGGGAAAACCGAGTTATTCTGATACATTGTCTAGTTCAGGAGTACAATACAATGATATTTCATGTTTAGGTTACATCTAGATCAAATATTAAAGGCTCTAAATGGGCCACATAAAGTAGTGATAGTAATGATGAGTATGATAAGGTTGTCACACAGCAATTCGTTCAATTTTTTCGATTGCAGTTTTGAATGTGTCCACGGTTGCTATTTGATGTATACCAGACTACAAGCTATTCCATGATTTCACTCCTCTGTAGTAAGGTGACCTAGAGACTGTTGCTGTACGTGTTAACTTGGCTTTGAAGAGGATCTTACTATCAGAGCGAGTTCGTCGTACAGTTGTGTCCAGCCAATCAACATTATTACGGTTTCTGTACATAATAATTAAGAGTTGTTTTTTAAGTCGTTCTACAAGTGGTTTGACATCACATAATTCGTGCAACCGAGTGATAGCTGTTTTAAAAGTAGGCTTGTTATACGTTATCCTGAGCCCCCTGTGGTGCAGTTTTTCGAGAGCTATCTGGTCTCTTTTCGACATACTTTCAAATATGTAAGAACAATATTCATATAGAGAAAGAATATTCGAGATATACATAAGTTTCGCTGCCTCCATAGTTAGATTTTTTCGCAGCTTAGAAAATTTAAACAATTGATCACTAATATTCTTGATCATCGATTTTGCATGAGCAGCCCATGTAAGAGAACTGTCAATATTGATACCTAAATATTTATATTGATAACATCGAGATAATTCTTTCCCATAGAGACTAACTTTGAGATCACCACACTTTTTCAGGTTCTGAGGAGTGCCAATCCACATAACTTTTGTCTTTGAGACATTGACCGTGAGACCATTCCTTTTACACCAAATTCCGAGATTTAAAATATCTGCTTGTAACTTATTGTGTGCCACGACAGGCGAACTATCAGAAGCAAACAAGACGAGATCGTCAGCATATTGCAGGTAGGATGTCTGTTGAAGACTATCTCCCAGATCGTTAATAAAAAGCAGGAAGAGTAGTGGCCCCAGGACAGAACCTTGGGGCACACCAAAATCAATATTACATGGGTCTGATGTGTTTTGGTTTGCAAAGACAAATTGCCGGCAATCATGTAGATAATTCTCTATCCATCTAACAACGTTAGCTGGTATTCTTAATAACTTTCTAAGTTTGAGAATTAACAAATGATGGTGAATACTGTCAAAGGCCTTTTTGAAGTCCACGAAGCAACAGGCCGTGAACCTGCCTGTCCTTTGGGCTTCATAAAGGTCTTTGACAAAAAGGAATATTGCACCGGATGTACTATGGTCGGGCCTGAAACAATATTGTTTACTATTGAAAATATTGGCATCGTGAAGAAGATCATAAATAGCAGTATGCACCAGCTTCTCCAGGATTTTGCTTGGTATGTTAAGCAGCGATATCGGTCTCCAATTTTCTAGAAGAGTTTGGTTGCCTGATTTGGGGATCGGAATGACCATCGCCCTTTTCCATTTATATGGGAAACAGCTTGAGGTGATCGAGGTATTCATAAGTTTAGTTACATAATAACTCATAGTGATAAAGCCCTTAATAAGTATACTCGGTTTGATATCTGTTAGTCCACTAGACTTACTACAGTCGACTTTGTTTAACAGTTTAATGACATCAGTGGTGGTAAAGGTCAAATCTAAATCAGCAATGTCACCAATTTCCTGATTTGATAGGACATCTATATATTCATTAAAAGAGTCATGTTCTATTTCATTAAATAATTGATTGCCGATGGAGGAGAAAAATTTATTAAATGTGGCTGCGATATGGTCTCCTTCAATCCTTTGTCCCTCACAAACTAGTTCTATTCTGCCAGCTCTTTCAGTAGGATTGATTATACTGTTTATTACCCTCCAGAATTTTTTCTGCTCGCCTTTCGCTTCAATCAACTTTGATTTACAGAACTCGCTTTTTTCATGAGATATACGATGTTTGATATCCCTTGACAAGCGTCTTATCTCAACTAAGAGGACAGTGTTATTTACCAATTTTAACCGGCTGACTAAATTTCTACGATGATTGATCATATTAAGCAGTGCTTTACTCATCCAATGAGGTCGGCTATCATGAAATGTTATGTTTGATAGGACAGTGGTGGTCAAGGTACCTAGTGATCACACCTAAGATTTCTTCCCACAATACATTGACATCACCGCTATCCAGGTAATTATTCTGAATGTAATCCATTAAGAAAGCCTCATAGTGTGAATTATCAAATGATTTATAACTTCTACCCCTAAAATGTGCTTGGACTTTTTCCCTATGAACCTTTTTTCTGGTGGCAAAAACAGGAAGATGATCACTCAAACCTTCACTGAGTACACCAGACGCTTTAACATGGAAACAGTTGGTATAAATGTGGTCCAGCAACGTCCCACCAGAGGGATTTGGGCGTGTGATATCTCTGATTAATTGCTTCAGCCCAGTGGTTTGACTAAAACTTTGAGCCAAGCAAAAATCAGAAGTGTTAGTACTACGTAAGTCGACGTTTATATCACCTAGTATCCAAGTCTCCCGTTGGTTGACCACATCCGAGTTAACAATGCTGGTTAATTTATCAAAGAAGATCCGAGCTGATTTTGGAGGGGGTTTATACCCAGTTACAATACATAGTTTTCTGAAGTTGGGTTTGTCTACCAATAAGACTAATATTTCATAATCTAAAGTGGTTTCGCTGAGATTCGCTTCTCAGGAAACATATGGAGCAAATTTCTGTGACACATAACAGCCCACCCCACCCCAGGATGATTCGATTCTGTCCAGCCGAAAGAACTTATATTCTGGCCACAACAACATGGAGTCAGTGTAATCATCATGTAGTAGTGTTTCGGTGAGACAGACGAAATCTGCACCAGAGAAACTGTGTTTAAGTAGATCCAATTTATGATAAAGTCCCCAGATGTTTTGGCCTATAAGATTTACACCCTTAGGTAGCTGCAGACTGTTCATAGACATAGTTTCGGGAAACTATACTGATATCGAGCGGAAAGCAAACCTTGATGAAGTTGTTGATAAGCTTTGATGAAGAAGGATGATGTGAGTGAGCTTGCCATATACCCTATATGGTCAGTTCAGAGACTAATCAGTCACTGCAAAAGCAGTCAACTGAATAGTTTAAAGTTAGAGAGAAAAGAGAAAAGGTGGCAGAAGTAACGTGAGAGGACGACTCCCCTGCGTCTAGTTAACACAAGTAGTTTAGCTGTTGAATACAGTTACGAGTCAGCAGCTAATATGCATGTCAACAAATATAGATACTCAATCATTACCCTTTGATCTCAGTTACGGATCAATCATGGTTAGGCAAAAATCATTATAGAATTGATAGATACCGTGTATAGAACCTCATTCTTAGTTATCAATCGCAGTTACGGATTGAGACAAACACGATCACTAGTTATAGTTCAGTTAGGAAAGAATTCACATCAATATATGCTGAGGCAAGTGACTTATATTGATATCTTATATGTCCATAGTCGATACTTAATATTAATCGATTGTGATCGAGAAATAAGATGCTGTGGGGCCAGTTACGGACCCAGCAGAAAGTAACAGGAAAACATTTTCGACTACGATTGGGTATTCAGTAGCAATCGATGTAAGTCTAAATCAACATGGTGCAATTAAATTATACAAAAGATAGGTGCACCACCTGCATAATAGCAGGGAAGGATATCGCAATCTAGTAAAGCAAACGGTGAACGTAGTATATCCCCGCCTCGTTACAGGCTGGGGTCAATATATATGTAGAATGCGTTACAGATTATCAAATGTCCACTCAGGACTTTACAGGTTCAAGTTACGGTTGTTATGCTGAACTGCTTTGTCCAAATACTTAACAATGCGATAGCTCTCCGAGTGGGACATATGTACCCCATCATATAACCTGTTGTAATGGGTGATCAGTTTCGCTCTTTTAGAGTTCCAGTTGTGGACAACTTGCTCTAATCGAGGAGAAACATATCCGTGAGACTGGTTCCAAGAAGCAATAGCTTGGTTACATATCCTAACAGAGTCCTCAATATACTCCTGGTTTGGGTCGACGCCGTCAACGGGTGCGGTTTGGTTATAGGCTGACAAGTCCATGCCGAAAAAGCTTCCAAAAATTACGTGGATCTGTACTTCATCTGTATTCATTTCATCACATGGATCCTAACCGGATCAAACTTGTCATATGTTCTAACAGGCATACGTTACCGTACCGGACAAATTTGCCTGAAAATGAAAACCCATGTCATTCTCCTGATAATTGGATATGATGAGCTCAAAGTGTTGTAGAAAACATCTAACTTAAAAATAGGGGCCAATGTGCTAGTTTTTGATTGAGAGATCAATATTGTGATAATTTTACAATAGAATACAGTAACACCCCCTCCCCCCCCCCCCCCCCCACCAAAGGGGACATCCTCCATTCCCCTTAAGCGAGGTTTTACTGCAATATAGAAAATATACAAAAACTGCTTTTCACATAGCAAAACCTATGTTCTTTTCCTAAAACTTTCACAGAATATAGTAGATATATAGTACTGCAAATTTAAGATTAAAAATTCATAGGCCACTCTCCTTGTTCTTGAAACAGGGTTTGTGCATAGACGGCCTAATGGTATTTTTGGCTTTTTCCAGGCTTTCCAAGGAACATAACAATGTGAATCAATACCATCTTGCTAGTGAAAGAAAACAATCACTGTTTGTTTTCTGAAGGGTGCATATTATAACTGGTCACCGTTTTTTAAATTATGTCTGGTTCATCACCAAATTTAGTTAGTTTTCTTGATCTTCCTTACTACCTGTGGAATTTCACTGGTTTGGGATAGATATCTTCGAAATTCTTTTGTTTTGCCACTTTTAAATATGAAGACAAATACTTAAAACCATGCTATATCAATAGCAAGTTGCTATACATGGTCAATTATAGGATTTTATGAACTATTCAACCCAAATCAGTAAAATTTCATACACAGTCAGGTACTGAAGTTAGGGAAAACTGATAATGACCAGATTTTTATAGACTAAAAAGAATGTATGCAAAATTTTATGTAAATCTAGATTTTCCAGGCCCTTCCATGTTCTATGTGAGAATTCCAGGCTTTTCCAGGCCTGAAAAAACCAAAAGCATAATTCCAAGCTTTTCTAAATAGTGTGAATTATGCCGTATTCACGCCAATAAAACAGTGAGATGGAACCTCCAAACACACACACGCTGAACCGTATTCCATGGCCAACAATGATGTGTATCCCATCCCACAGGGATCCATCCTTGGACCGATGCTCTTTATTATATACATAAATGATATCGATACTAGCATTATGGGGGATATGGGCCCAGGAGACACCCACTGTCTACTCTTTGCTGATGACACAGTTTTGTTTAGGTCAGGCGACGACCCAAGAGACATATGCAATTTGCTACAAGTTGATCTGAATAGACTTTATCGTTGGTGTGAGGGAAATAAACTATCAATAAATACAAAAAAAACTAAATCGGTACTTTATAACACCAGCCAAAGCTTAAAGAAATATGCCCTTGGGGACTGTCGCCTGACACTTAAAAATGAGGTGCTTCAGTGGGTGCCTTCCTACAGGTATCTGGGTGTGGCACTAGACCAGAACTTGAACTACAAAGCTCACCTGAGTAACCTCAGAGGGCAAATGCTGCCTAAGTTATATATACTTAGAAAAATAAGACCATACATTACACAGGATGTAGGGATGAAAATTTATAAAACAATGCTTTTACCCATAATAGACTATTGAGACATCCTCTATGGAAACACACATATTACTGAAAGGAATAAAATTCAAAAATTACAGAATGCAGCCCTAAGGATAATTTTGAAGGCACACCCACTTACCCATGTTTCCACATTACACCGTTCGCTACAAGTACCGTATCTAGAAGATCATAGGGAATCACATATACTGAATTACATGTATATAAAATCGAAGCATGAGGGAGTCTTGCAGGTGACAAAACGAAATACTAGAGCATCTGATGCGCCATTATTTAAAATCAATACCCTACGTATATCAGCTTACACTAGAAACATTATGTACTATGGCGCGAACCTTTGGAATAATCTAATACCAGAAATTCGAAATATACTCTAAATACTTTCTAAACCTAGTATATTTCATAGCACTTTTCTCCAAGAGTTTTTCTGTATTATACTTCATTGTGAAACTTGTATACATTGAAATTTTTACTGTTGCTATTGTGTACCAAGGCATTGTCAGATTGGACCCGTGCCCGTGTGAAGCCTCATGTGTCTATGTATGAGTAATTATTCTGTACATATGTTTGCGCATTCTCTGCTGCACGAAATCATCAATACACTGTACTATGGAATATATGGAGCACTGGGCTTACATTGAAACCAGCCTTAATAGCTGAGTAAGATCCCAGTATAAATAAAAGTTTAAAAAAAAAAAAAAAAAGTTTTCTGAGGCAGTATATAAATTACACATAAAATATCTCAACGTTCTTCTTCCTCAACTGACACTCATGCACAGTATGACATAACTCTGCTCTACTCCTCAGGTGCTGGGTCTCTACAAGGGTCTGCTCTCTCCACTCTATGGCCTCGCTTTCATGAACGCCATTGTCTTCGGCGTCCAGGGCAACGTTCAACGCCGCCTACCGGGAAAAGATAGCCTCCTGTCGCACAGCGTCGCGGGCTTCGTCGCCGGCGTCGCACAAAGTTTCGTCTGCTCGCCGACCGAACTCGCCAAGATCCGCATGCAGAACCAAGGTCAAGGTCAAACCTACAAACAGCTCCACCAGAGTGGCGCCACCTATTATAAAGGGCCCTTGGATTGTCTGTGGAAGATCTACAAATCGGAGGGCATTTACAAGGGAGTTTTCCGCGGACTTGGCTTGACGATTATGCGTGAGGGGCCAAGTTTCGGAGTGTATTTTCCTGTTTTTCACGGATTGTGTCAGTATTTCACCCCGCCCTCTGAGAAGTACTCGGTCGGAACGATGTTACTCGCCGGAGGGGTTTCAGGGATGGTGACGTGGATGTCGACCTACCCAGTGGATGTCATCAAAACGCGATACCAGGACGATGCTCAACATCGGTATAAAAACATAAGAGACTGCGTAATGGAAACCTATAAATTAGGGGGCAGGAAGATATTTTTCCAAGGACTCAGTGTTACTTTATTGCGGGCCTTCCCCACGAACGCTGCCACGTTTACCGTGACAATGGTCATACTGCAGAATGTGTTCCAGAAGGATGACTACGATTAATCAGTCTCTGGTAAAATTTAGGCCTATACAACCATGCCTTTTTATAGGGAGCCAAAGTGAGCCCAAAGTAAAAACTGCAGATACCCGTAAGAACAAGGCTCAGTGCTTAAGCTATGCGAGTTTGAGGCTACAATTTTGCTTCAGGTCTAATTTGCTACTACAGTTGCACCCTGCTTTAGAAGTGGACACCCTCTGTTCCAGGCCAAAGTGTCTGCTTACACAGGGTTTAAATACACATCTAATGAAGGTAACAGTTCAGAATAAAGGTGTACGTTAAGGCGGGCCGTTTGCTGACGCAGGGTTCTACTGTATTGAAGTGTAGACCTACTTTACTAGAATTGTCTCTGAATAAGTTTGCCAATGAGTTATGAGGACTGTTGTTGAATGTATGAAAAATATGCATTTAAAAAATTGGAGAATGACACATGATCTTGAACTTATATGTTCAAAGTACTGAGCACCACTATCCAGATGTGGTGAATTGAGCACAGGTATCTGCGGTTTTAGCAGGCTCATTTTGGCTCCCAATGGTTTGTTTGAGTATTGCAGAGACGGGGGCAGAGTTAGAGTTATAATCTAGAACAGCGAAGCGGGATGGCAAAGCTGTGTTGAAACTTGTTTTTCCATCTAATAGCGGGCTATTTCGATATTGATTACTCGAAAAGAACATTTCAAGCATGATCTGTGATATATTTACGAAGTGGAGTTGTTTTCTGTGATACACATATACCATATTTTTATGGGGATGGAATCCCCATGTCTTTTTTTAAATGCGCTTTTCTCATGTAATTTAGCCATAAGTATAAAGATAAAGATACCTTCCCCATTATCATTGCGTGATCTAATGTGGAGCCCTATGTAAATTCAGGCTTGATTTAATTTACCTGCATCATGTCCTGATCAAATTCTGATCTTGCACAGGTCATGTTCAGTCCCTATTGCAGCCCGAGCGGTTGTCGGTACCAAATGGAATCAGGCCTTTCTGGTATGACAAGAATACTGGAATAGTTACAGATCGAAAATGCACAATTTGTATAAAAAATCATCATGGTGCTAATCCATCCTGAATTTATTATTCTCTTGGCATGATGTACTGTTGTCATGGTGTGGTGAGTGAATAAATACAGTGTGCGTTATGTGAAAGACAACCTGTTGCATCGAGGAGGGAATAAAGTATGTGAATACTCAGATAAATGTTGTCTTCAATATTCAATTTTGTCTGACATGCACGGGGGATGTGAATTACAACCCCACAGTTAGTATTTTCCCCAATAAACTCAACACAGGGATTTGTATCCAATTGGCATGATAATGTCATAAAACATTCACTATTCTTTTTAATACATACGAGCTGGCCAGTTCTTCAGGACTTGATATGGAAATTCTAGTTTTCCCAGACAAGAGTAAATTTCCCCCCTTTTTTTTTTTATACAAAATTAGAATTTTCACAGACGATAAACTCAACTTAAAAAAAAAAAATTCCATGATTTTCACTTAACATGTAGCAACTGCTTCAAATTCGATGAATATTGCGCTGCATAAGAATGTGCAGTGCAACAAAAACAAACCAATGGACTCGCAACTGATTTTAAGTGTTTATTTAGGTACTTCAGAACAAAAGCTGCATTGGTCATCTAGTAACACCATTCTCTTGTATTTTACAGGGGCAGGAGTTATTTCGCATGTTAACTTTCCTTAGAGAAAACATCATGCGGTGACCATTTCTTGAAGGCTAATCTGTAAATAACACAACGGGCTTATATTTTGCACAACTGGCAATGTTATTACATATCTGACTTGCGTAAATATTACGCTTACTTTAGCGCCAATTTTATTGTGTTTATATAAATATCACGTTTTTAAAATTCAATGAAATATTTCTTTCTTTTTTTAATGCAAGCCCTTGTGTAAACGTGCGCTATATGGAGTTCCAAACACATTAAAATGTAGAGTAAAATACACAAGTTGTTTCATCCCAAATGACAATCACTTGATAATTCCCTACAATCTTTCCTATTTACATTCTACTTGTGAATATAATAATGTACATGATAGTATTACATTCAGGCTGGATGCTAATAACATGTAATGTCTTGCTTTGCACATAGCACGGACAACCTGACAATACTGTGCTCATTTTTATATAATAAACTCCCGCTTAAATAGCCCTTTGATCCTACCAACTCCTCTCATCAAATCCGTGTGGCTGTAGAAAGCATTACCATAATAGAAAAATACTTTTTTTATGAAAAGAAAAAAAAAATCCCTCTGTACCTTGAGTGCGAATTGCAGCTGAGATAAAAGTTAATAATAATAATAATATTTTTTAAAGATGCTGATTAATTTTTTTTTAATGTTGCACAGATTCGATCCCACCTCCTTAAGGGTGTTCTGTACGCCCAAAAATAATGTTAACTTTTTTTTTGTTTATTTTTCGCGACCTCACCCGCTTCGCTGGACAACAGCCTACACCGCATTACTCCTTACGCTTTACAGGCCCGAAGACTTTCCTCCATGTACAAGGCCAGTACATAATGCCCCCACAATTACTGGCAACATGAAGTGCATGTAGTGTTTTTGTTTAAAAGAGTGTAGGGTAAGAGGGATTTGGGACCCGATACCAGAAAACATCCAGGAACCAGCATACAGTGACTGCAGTTCAGGGAAACGGAGGAGGCTCGTCAGGCATGGAGAGGTGTCACGTGACGTCTACCTGCGAAAACATGAAAAGAAACCTCCGTCAGTGAACATTTGTAAACCACAACAAGTAACCTACATCAGGGAACATTCCTAAACTACGACTCATAACCTGCATTAGAGAATACTCGTAAACCACACCAAGTGACCTACGTAAGGGAACATTCGGGAACTATGACTCGTAACCTGCATTAGGGAATACTCGTAAACAATGACAAGAAACCTATGTAAGGGGACATTCGTAAACTATGACTTGTAATCTGCATTAGGGAAAACTTATAAACCACGACAAGTGAGCTACATAAGGAGACATTCGTATACTCAGAGATGCCAGTAAGTCTGTTAAGAAAAAATGAAAATATCTGAACCTCGATTTAATCCACTACATGAATTTATCTCTAACATGATCTAGACTTAATACAAAAGTAAAACCCAGAGATAACCGGAAAGCTGACATCTCTGTAAACCACAACTCGAAACCTGCATAAAAAATTCAGAGTGAACGTGGCTTGTAGTTCTTTCGGTCGAAACCTGCATCAAATACACAATCGTAAATCACAACAAAAAATCTGCATTACTTATAAGCCATATATTGTTCATTGATTTAATTATTCCCTTATCAGGAGCCAAAGTGCGCTTCCTTTCCTTTTTTGAACAGTGAATGCTTAGAAACAGCAACCAAGAGCATGCTTCTCTTCACGAAACATGCACAGCCAGACTGGAGGCAAGCTTGTCAATGAGTTTCTAAGATGGTGACACCATACCTGATAATGTGTTGTGCATAATGCTGTTTTGATTCTCCCTATCCTGAGAGTGTGGTATTTAGATTTCAACATTTTGTATAATTGAAAATGATCTTTTTGACTATATGTAAATCACATTTTGAATGTCATAACATAATCACGTACCGATATATGTTAGGTCGAAAGTCTAATAGAACATGTCGGACGTTAAACTACCGAAACAAGCAATGTCAGTTGATGATGTTAGAGAACAACATTGTACCGAATGTATGAATGCAGGGATGTCAGTTGGAGTCATGAAAAAAAGGAAGAGGAACTATTTTTTATTTGGAAATAACTACCTTAGAGAGATTAAGAAAACATGGAAAACGCATCTATTTTCCAGGGAATGGGGCTTAGGTGTCTGGGAAGGTTTGAACCAGTTTATTGGATCAAATCGAGCCTAATTTATTCTCTCTTTGTTTTACACAAGAAAAGGGAATTTTATAATCTGAAAATGAAAACAAGGCTTCCCTTAGAAAATAGGAAAACGGTCATCCCTGTAAAGAGTCCTCTTTTTTTGTAATAACAAGGTCAACTTAATTCCGATTGGAAGATGTTATCGAAATTATCAATTTCGAGATGTAAAAACTTGTTTAAAAATGGTAACTCATACGCAATGGACTAGTAATGTGTGTAGAAGTTATGTTGTACAGTATTGTTAATTGCAATGAATTGAAGACTATCAAGTCTCAGCTGATATAGTAACCTTGGAGGAACTGGTCATGTACGCAAACTAGCTTTGCATCTGATCAGGATCAGTATAAATAAATTTAAAAAAAAGAAAGTATTTGCCTCAACTACAGGAATAATTGATGTTGTCGTTTGGGTAGTTTAACGTTCAATATGTTCTATGAGACTTACTTTGGGTTTGAAGTTGATCGAATCTATCACCCCTACACATTTACCGAGGTGAGAGTTCTTTTACTTCCCACACCACACAGACATAGTATGAGAACGATTAGCCTTTGATATAGTAGTAAACCTACCACTACTGGGGAGAGAACTTGTGCATTTAATAATCTGGACCCTACAACAGACTACTTCCCGCCACATATATATACGCAGTCCCAGCGATTATTGGTGAAAAAAATATCCTAGTATGTTTCAAACATAATGTATAAAGATATCGAGTGCTAAAAAGAAGTTCAAACGTTCTTTGAAACTTACATTCTCAACAGTCGAAGCCTTCAGGTTGGTACACAGTACTGCAAAATTTAAAGGTAAAGAGACATGCTACGTTTAGTTAGTTGCCGCGTATTGTGTACCAGTCAAAATACAAAGTAAATGTTAGTACATGAAAGTGTTATATACACAATAACCGATGGTTTTGTTGACAGGAGGCCGTGAACTACGAGAAGTTGATGCGTTGTAATAGACGAGCGTTAGCAGAGATTTACTGAGCCGCCTGTCAACAAAATCATCATTTGTTGTATTCATTATCCATCTTCTCGAGTAAATCAAACCCAGGAATTGCAATATCAAAGGGTTTTGTCTTTTTTTGGCCCTATAGCACAAATGAAATATTTTCCTCGAATACAATGGCTTTGAGGCCGTATACAATGGATTTAAATTCCTGTACAATGGTTGTGGTATCTGACTATTTTTGAACAATGGGTAGTGGTTTACAGAGTCCCCATACATTTTCAACGGGAACTTTGCATCCGATGGATAATAAAACTAGTCACTCATATAACGCACAATATACTCATATTTTCCAGAACTAAGCCATTTAAACAAAATATATTTATGGCACTGCAAAGTGGCATAAAGCGAACATTTGAAAAACTAACGGGACAAACATACAGCTTGCTTCAGAGGAAGTACTGCTGATTTAGCGAAGTACATAACTGGACAACCACATAGATGAGTTGATAGGGTTATTGTTTTTTGGGGAGGAACATACAAGATATAAGCTTTGTTGAGCCAGGATGGAAGTAAGAAAATAACTCACGTCTGAATCTGCTGCAATTGATACGTTGGTTGATTCCTAGACCAAGAAAGGGGAATAGAAAAATAAAGATACGATTTTACACAAACATGCGTGCACTTCAAGCCAAGGTCTGCCTATAAAATGGAATAAATCACATTGATTTCATCATAGATTAATAAAATATCAAAATATAATTTACCCTACATGGAAGATATATTCTTTGATAGAAACGTTTGTGGCAATGAAAAATTGAAATAATTATAAAAGAATAAATTCATATAGGAATAGTTTTAAGTGCTATACGATGCACACGTTAACCTCTAAGAAACGTAATATAGAAAAAGACTAAAATGTTCATGACTTTACACAATGGCTCTACCTTATATTCTTCACACCACGGTATCAATTTTGATGATTACAAATTAAAATCTGAAAATTTCGGATGTGGCTTAGATAGATTTCAGAATACTTACAGCCCTGAGAATGAAGCAAGATACTGCCTACAAAGCGGGTAGCTGGTATTGGGAGAAGACATTGAATAATTACTTGGCTTTTGCGTGTGTCAATATGTGTGACTTGAGATTTGTGGACTGGGCGAACTTCTTGTTGCATCCGTCGAAGGGGCAGACGTAAGGCCGGTCACCAGTGTGGATCCGCACGTGGGTTCGCAGGTTGAAGTCCAGCGAGAAGCGTTTCCCACATCCTTCAAATGTGCACTGAAAAGAAGAGAAATGATTATGACATGGCAAATAACACATTAAAAAAATCTGAATAGAAGAAAATGGGAATGTAACGAGAACAAAAAATGAGCACTGGAAATAACACAGTAATAAAATAAATCGGGAATAAAAAGTGTGTACTAGAAATAGATGTATTCTTTGTGTTTTAAATCTTTATATGCCGGCTATTGCTCAACATAGTGATGGGGGGGGGGGGGGGGGGGGGGGGGCGGTGTCTGTGCAGATCAGTCATACAACAACCTAAAATATTAACAACAACGCAAAAAATACAGGCCACCATTTTGAGGGCCCGTTTAGGCTCGCTTGGTGTCTGGCATTGAGTCTTTGAGGTGTTACAATATAATATGCACTGAGAATGTAACAAATGATACCTTTACGTCTCATTGAAAACATTGACATCGTCTTAGAACTCGATATTTTGGGGCTGGCTTACCTGGAAGGGTTTTTCTCCAGTGTGGACAAGTTGATGCCGTTTTAACTTTGAGCTCTCGACGAAGGCCTTTCCGCACTCGGCACAGACGTGGACTCGTGGGCCGTGCGTGTGTAAGTGTTTCCGCATCGCCGAGTTGTCGCGGAACATTTTTGTACAGCCCTGTGGAATGAACAGAAAATAACCCATCCCTGTAGAAATTGTCTTTGTTGTTGGTTGTTTGGGTAGTTTAACGTTCAATATATTTTACTATCCTCTTAATACATAGTGTCCATAGAAAACACGTGGGCAGTGTGTCTACATACCCGGAACACACAGTTGTATGCTCCGGATAGCAAAAAGCCGGCGCATACGGAAAATAGTGTGTACCTAAAATGAGCTATTATCGGTATCCCACTTGTCAGGAAAAGGTAGATAATAAATACAATATAGACTGGTTTCATATAAAAGTGGTGTTATGCTCCCCTGAGTTGCCTCTGCACAATATCCTCGCATTGGCTAGGGTATTACCATGCATCAACTACTCGCGGCATACCACCACTTGTATCTGAAACTAGTCAATATTGTGTATTTATTACTGAATTGGGGGTGGATAGTGATTGGAACTATGAGATGAATTTTAGGTAGAAATCTCACCCCTACACATTTACCGAGGTGAGAGTTCTTTTACTTCCCACACCACAAAGGTGTTTGTTTGTTTGTGGTTTAACGTCCCCTGAGGGTATATAGGGATAATCAATGACTTAAGCTTTTCACTTTTGAAGACTTATTTCAGTCAATTATTTTCAATGTTTTCAAATATTTTATGAACAATCAAAGAGATTCGTCTCGTTCAAAAACATGATATCTTTCTTTTGAATAGATTTAAATGTACATAGACGTCATAGGACTGAACAAAACGACTGAAAGACCATGAACAAAATAACTTCAGCCAGAGTAAAAAAAAATTCCTACTACATGTCCCTGAAAAAAGCACATGGCATTACTTTTACATTTGACTATGGACAATAAATCTTTATTCGATGTTGTCTATTTTACCTTGTGTGGGCAGGGCACTGTTCGTGGAACGTCATCGCTTGACTTCCGAGGTCGGCTACTGAAATTGTAAAAAGAAAATGTTCAATTTTATGTGTCTAGAATTAATAGGTAATTTTCCGATTACTTACCTTGGTTAAGTATGAAGGAGAATTAAGGTTCTTGCGAAGCCTAGGGACACTTTTGAGTGTCCTAGGGTATCAGGGTACTGTCCCAAGATATATCATTTTTTTATTCTGCTCACAGAATATAACTAAATAATTTTATGGGGGGAGTTTCATAACATCCTGTAACAACAACATTGTTTTGAGCGATGTAGCAATAATCCCGTCTCGGTTCTAAATATGCTCACTATGTCACAGTATGTGTCACTATCCAGATTGTAATAATACTCTATGATTCCTGTAATCATAGCAGTCTTAATTATATAAAAGGTATATGAGGTGGTAGTGGTGATGGTGGGCAGACTGCCAAAACTGGTAGGAGCCCTGGGCACTGATAATCAGACCAATGTAGAAACCAACTGACAACAAATAAAAAGGGATGTCAGTTGGGGTCATAAAAATATTTTTATGTGGAATTCACTGCCCCAGAGAGACTGAGAAAACATGGAAAACACATTATTATTGGCCGTGGAACGGGGCTGGGGTATATGGAGGGGTTTGAACCACTCCTTATTGGTGTTAATGAGGCCCAATATATTCTTTCTTTGTTAACACAAGAAAAAAGAATTTCATAAAGTGAAAATGAAAACAAGGATTTCCTTTGAAAAGAGGAAACTTCCATCTATGAATGAACAACCATATCTCGGACATCTTTTTGAGTAAAACCTGGAAAGTGGCTTCAACGCTGCTAATAAATATGTTCTCAACCCTCTCATAATGCACGTTATTGGATGATCAACACCGCGATACACTTATTAGAGTCGTCAAGAGAAATTTGTTTGTTTGTGGTTTCACGTCCCAGGGGACCCTGAGGGTATAGAGGAACTTTTCTAAAAGAGATACCTAATGATGTCAAATACGTTAGCCAATTAGTCAGTGATAGAGGTGAGATAAAATCTGAACTTGGCGTTGCCTCGTGAGATTACTCTGCAAACAAAACTCATGGCATATATCCAGTGGCTACGGATTTTGATGCACTTACTTCTTAATATAGGATCATCCATCAAGTATTAATCACTGATTGGGGGGGGGGGGGGTGGGGTCAAAATGTTTGGAAATTGTGCGTATGCTCCTTCTTTGTTCTGTTACGTACAAAATCGGCAGGGGGTGGGGGTGGGTGGGTAAAAATATTAGGAACTTCTGGGTACATACTTCATGGATGGTCCCTATGTGTGTCTTCATGTAAATAATGACATTTCATTCAGGGAACTCACTTGGCAAATTCTGCTAGCTGCTTGGGATCGCTTAGATCAACACCAGGGATTCCTTGTGGTACTTTTTTACCGGTCATGTATTCTGTGTAGTCGGCGTCGGCTGTTTGGGCTATACTCGTTGTGACTTCTTCTTCTGTGCCTGAATCCAAGTACAAGTACACATCATTTAAAGTCACAAACATAATGGTTAAAAAACATAGAACATCAATACACATACATGGTTTTAAGACGGAATGTAGTGGCATCCTTAAGTTTTTTTGTATTTTTTTGTATCGGCTTTATACGGAGGTCATCTTTGTTAAACTTACTCGTTTACAAAACATATATAAACGGTAAAAAAAATTGACATAGAACACCAATGCACATATATAATTGTAGATTAACGAGATGTGGCAATAACACCTCTATGGCAAAAAGCAAAAAAATCACATACAGGCTTGAAAGACAGCATCCTAAAGCTTATTATCGTGGACTCCATTCGTGGGAAAGCCCCCCCCCCCCCCCCCCTTAGGAGATTCCCTCTTTTTGGTGAGGGTGGTTGGTTGGGTATTTGGGAAGGTGGTCAGACCAGTCTATTTCCATCTCACTCCAGCTGCAACGTTTGGGGTGAGGTAATAAGCTCTATACAGTTTGTTCACTAGTGAGTTTAATACAAAGTTTACATGGGACTCTAAAACCGTGTTTCCGTGGTCTCTTTTCTATTAGCAATGTTTGGGGGTTTATTTTATCAACCACTTAGATAACAACTATAGATTCAAAGTTGGAAAATTTCTTAATAGGAGCTATGCATATGATATAAATCTTAGATGAAGAGTAAGTTTGTTTCTTTGTTTAGTTTAACGTCCAATTTGTTCAATTAGACTTTAAAGATTAAATTCCCTATTCTAGATACGATATTGCGATTAGCATCCCATAAGTACAGATCTTGTTTGAACGGCATCATGCTACTAGGCAGTATTTCAGGAACTTTTAACTCACTTCAATATGGTCACACATCTAGGGATAGAGCATGTAGTTTAGAAATAGCATATTCGTGATATTGAGATGAACGAGGCGTGTGTGAAGCGCTCACTACCGCAAGTGTCTGGGGTACCCACTTTGCAGGGCCGCGTACGGTTCTCCTGCCTACATCTTGTTTCTCATTAGTCTTTGTAGTACATGTGACCTTATTTACATTCCCTTCTTCAATCTCCACTTTTGTTTTGGATTTTCGTGAAATTATTCACTTCGTTGGCTGTATCGTTGGCTGTATGGTACAGGTGCAATGACGACAGCTTTAGGCATAAAAGTCCAGTATGAGGGCATAAATAAGGCCAGCTAATGTAGACCCTCCTTCACCACCATCACTCCCAAACAATGAGAATGTGTCCCCCAACAAGTCAGTGTGCGGACATAACACCAGGGGGCGTCGACGTCGACCTACGATCAGAGATGCCAGTTATCAATGTTTCCATTGAAATTCATGTTTTAATTTTCAGAATTAAAAAATCATTCCTTGAGTAATATTACTATACCAACTGCTAAATTACCCAATTCAACCACAGCCCATGATCCCCCACTGAACCTCCCCATCACCCATGTAGAAACTTGAGCTTCACATTGATTCCCAACTAGAATGTGTATGTAATGTGTAAACCCTGTATTGCAATCAACAAGCACAAATGTCTTTTTCTGACACCAAATGGCAACATCAGTACGTACAACGAATGCAGCTTCCAGTCCACACCTGGTAGCTCTCCAGACAATATGATAAACTATCTGATTAATTTTTATCATCGGGTAACAGATTTGTTATCTGTTTTGGCCTTCAAGTATACTTCAATTTAGTCTATAAAGATTTGAGGATTGCTTCTCAAATTAATTGCATCAATTCTGCAAGGACTTGTAATATCAAGGCAGGGATGGAAATGTTTTTCATGCGTAATTTACTGTTTCATAGAGACACGGGAAACATAGAAATTACACCGGCGTCAGCTATGGTGTGGGGTAGCTGGAAACGAGTTCATGAGCGTGAATGAAGCTGAACGGTATGATTATTTTGTACGCAATGAGGGAAATTTATATACTGAAAAGGTAAAAGTTGAAACTGGAAATCTGTTATCTCTTTTTAGGTATTTGCTCTGGCCTGTGACACTACGTATTCTAGTGTTAAGTTCAGTTGAGAGAGCACATATACACCTGTACTGGTTGTCAGTGTCAGTGGTTAACCCTTTAAGGACAGGCACATGTTGAAAGGCAGTATGAATAAGCTCGGGGGCTTGTGTCCATATCTACTGCAAAGGGACGGGCATATTGGCGTATGAACTCATATTTGTTTCATCATGTCATAAAGAATACCATCCTAACAATATTTTCTTTGAAAAAATTAAAATTTTGTTCAGTTTCACAGTTGGGACGAGGTAAACTGAAAATCCACGTAATCTCTATGGCTAAAATTATTGTCTACTGTCAAAGAAAGAAAATAATAATTTCTTTATTGAAAATATTTTTGTAAATCATGGAGAAATAATTGTTTACCCTCGGCCGGTTGGTGCCACAACGCGTCATTGGTAACCTTTTTTAGGGGGATAATTCGTAAACAACACCTAAACCAAATCTTATCAGACACACTTAACAATAGATGCCAAGCCAATGACTGTAACAATTCAATCGATATCTATTAACTAAATACTTCCCCTAACAATAGCCAGACAGAGATCATACCATCTGGTCTTAACTCAATAGGTCAAGTTTATTTTTCATTAGAAGATCGCCAGACAAAGTCGAGGGACCGAGATACATGGACCTTGATCTTTGAGCAGAGTGATAAAGATAGATGGACGAGTACAGAGTCTGCTGGAGGCACACTGTACCGGGATACTTTCTGATCGCAACACTCATGACATACCGGCCACACTTATCACACGTGTTCTCCACATGCTGCATACGTTGTTTTTTATGTGTTAAAAATTCAATATCATACCATTCATTATTTATTATTTTATTGGTCATCTGCCAGAGGCGAGTTTTTCAAGTACTATACTTCCAAGACTTGGTACTTCAGGGAATGGATTTTCTTACATGCTGTAGAATTTGTATGGATATTGAACGGAATTACAATATGGTATACAGGAATATCAAAAGGGGTTGGGGAAAAAAACTAGAAAATCTATGACCCCTACCCACCCCCACTTTCCCCCCTGATATAATGTTGATTTCACACGCCACAAAAGAGCGGGAACCTGTCAGTGTATGTGTATCAAAAATATACCACAATAGCATCTTGGAACAGGGATGGTCAGAATAAAAAGTTGATATATTTTGTGTATGGAATTTCCTGCATCAGAGAGACCGGGAAAACATGGAAAACAAATTAGTGCCAGGCACAGTCTGTGACTGAAATACCTAAGAGGGTCAAACCCTTGGTTTATTGGTGTGAATAAGGTTGAATTGGTATTATCTTTCGTTTTACACTAGGAAAAATAATTTTATAAACTGGAAATGAATACATGGCTTTCCATGGAAAGGTGTAAAGCTGCAGACCAAAGGAAGAAAGACCTAACGGTTTACAAAAGTTATTTTGGGTTATTTACATCGTGGGTAGCTCCCTGGGCCTGTGCGGAGTGGTGTTGTGGGTGTGACTGCATATGACTCATTAATGAATAAATTAATGAATGAAAAGGTTCTTGGGAGTCATGTCTGTGCATAGCCAGTTCATACCGGCCCAAGTAGAATTAATTCAGAAAGTCGAGGCTGTCGCTAAAGTGGCTAACACGAACTAAATCTTCTATTCTAGGGATCTCTAGAATGGGCCATCCACAAACTACGTACATAATGAAGGAGGGGTGGGAGGGGTAAAACAATTAGGAAATTGTGCGTAAATCCCTTCTTGAAAGGCATATCGGAGAACTCATTTTGAAAATCAAAACCCATGTCATATTCCTGGAAATGGGATATGATGGTTTCCTGGAGTTGGGGAAATCATAGCTAATATAAAAATTTGGGGTCACCATGCTCGTTTTTGATTTAGAGGTAAGGCCACTCAAAAAAAAAAAATTGTTTCTCATCACCAAGCCATGAAAAATATGACGAGGGCGCTTTTTTTTTTTTTTTTTTTTTTTTTTTTGCTGGGTCAGAGATGACTTTTGAAGTGTAATAATATGGACTTCAGACACTTATTTAGGTCATATCTTGCAGTCTCACTGTAAGTTCCTAATATCTCACTCATTTTACTGTGTGTAATGGGAGATTATGTCACAGATGTTAGCCCAATAGTCAATGTGATGGGTGAGATAAATTCCTACATATTTTTTCCGCACATCTTTTCAATTATTTTGACAATATTTAGAAAGTCTATGAATTTTGTCGCATTCCTCCTCCCCTGCATGGGAGTGCCTTAAGGCATTCATCGTCCCTGCCTGGGAGTGTTGGAGTGTGTCAGAGCGTGTCAGGCTATCTTAGCATGCTGCACTAGTGGAGGCAGGCTTCCGACAAGGGCTTAAGGCGGGCGTCCACTAATCACGACAAGGCTACGCGGTGGCATTCCGACAAGGTCCACGACAGGCCTACGATTGGTGGACTTGGCGCAGCCTTGTTGTGGTTGGTGGACCCCAGTTCCCGACAAGAGTCTATGACAAGGCCATGACAGGCTGCGACTGGGAAGCTTGTCAGGGGCCTTCCGACAAGGCTACGACAAAATCAAACATGTTCGATTTTTCCTACAACTGGACCTTTGTCATGGAGTGTCATGGCATGTCGGGAGTGTGTGGGGTGTCCCAGGAGTGGGGTTTTACTCTAAAGGGGGGTGTCCACCAACCAAGACAAGGCTACGACAAGTGCCAACATGAAAGTTCCAATCGTAGCCTTGTCGCAGCCTTGTCGTGAGAAGAGCAGGGTCGGGACAGCGGTGTCGTGGCGTGTCGTAGACGTTGCTGGTTGCCATAAAAAAGGCACCCATGGTTCTGACACACTACGACAGTGATATCTAGGAATCCACAACACTCCACGACTAAGGTCTAGTCGTAGTAAAAATCGAACAGGTTCGATATTGTCGTAGCCTTGTCGGAAGGCCCCCGACAAGCTTCATGTCGCAGCCTGTCGTGGCCTTGTTGTAGCATTTTGTCGGGAACTGGGGTCCACCAACCACAACAAGGCTACATCAGGAGCTTTAATTTGATACCAAATACTCATATTTTTCATGATTTCTATCAAATTTTCATCTCATCTATGAAAAAAAAAAAAAAAAAATCTTCTAAAAACGTTTTTGCTGACGCGCGCGGTGATGAGAAACAAGTTTTTTTTTTAAAGTGGCCTTACTCATTTGGCATTAAAATGAACCATAAGGATCCTGTGTTGACTGGCAATTGACAATATTTAAAAATCACCAGGCGGTGCCATTGTCAGGGATGCCAGTTGGGGGTCAGAAAAAAAGTGGAATTTAGGATTAACATATAGTGACATTCCCAATCGGCCATGATTGGCACTGTGCCGATTTTCCGTTTTACTCCCACATCCCTTCTTCTCATTGCTTAATACTTCAGATATCGACATTCCCCAAATAATTAGCGAAATGGCAGACTCTGTTTCATGTTTCTAGGTCTATTCTAAGTTCAGATGCATCATCTAGATTTGGGATGCGAAATGGGCGATAATAGGGGCATTACACAGAACAGGCTGGTAAAAGTGTTACAATCTACTAACCAACACTTAAATACTACGCATCTGATTACAATGTTCACATTTGTTGCCCATTTCATGTCAGTAGATGTTAAATGTTGAAATTACTAACCAATTTCAAGATTCAAGAAGTTGTAGAATTTGACTGTCTGCTAATCCAAAATGGCGGGATACACTGGTACAAGCAAGCATAACTTCGCTGGGCCCTCTGAAATTGTAGTATCTTTCAATGTGAAAGTCGCTGGTTCCTACCCCACCAGGAATTTTGACCAATCAGAGGCTAGGACCCCTGTTGCTGCCTGAGTTTTCCACACACGTTTCTGTGGAATTTTCTGCCTCAATGAGACCGACTTAGTGTGGAAATCAGACCGGTGTCTGCCCCAGCATGTAGCCAGGGGGCTGTCGGTAGGTGCAAAGGTTGTCACCATGGCCTATGGTGTACTGTTTTATGACTTTGATAACTCAGGGGACTTAAGTGTAAACTACTCTCTCATTTGCATAAATGAAACTCAAATAAAAGAATTTCATAACCTGAAAACAAGAATTTCTTGTTACAAAATGAAAAAGTGAATTTCCACTGAAAAGTGGAAAACTGGCATCCCTGCATTGTGGATTGGAGGATATGCCTTTAAGCTCATGCTACAAGATGGTGAGAGCGGACCAGATGGAGGACGAGATCAACATTTTCAAAAATTCTGCGCACATACTTTATGTTTGGCCCCTACTGGACACCCCCCCCCCCCAAAAAACAACAACAACAAAAAAAAAAAAACATTGCCAGATTTTTAGATTGGTTGTGCCCCATTTCCACACATCTGGGTCTACATCGACTAGTTATATCTATCTGATGCCATATGCAATTCATTTAAAGTAAACCGTACAATGCGTATTACTTTTTAACATTTTTGTATGCATCCTATAATTGAACCTTATCCAAAAGTGTCCATAAATCATGAAGTTTGATTTATCCGTTGTCTAAATTGATAATGACCTAAATCTAAACTGTCTGATAAACTCACCAATTACATATAATTCAGTGTAATTGAAAGATTGACTAAGAGTTTAAATTATATCTCTGGTGTTTGTTGGTTTGTGAAGAATCTTCTCATGAATGAATCTAAACTGTAGGTTTTTTTCACCTAAAAGAAATCAAGCTTTGACAGGTGGCCAATCTATGTGTTTTTGTTGTTGTTTTTAATCTAAAATTATAGATTTAAGTAAATATCATATCAAAACATTGCAACACATATCGAATTTTATACTGAAGTCTGCCTCAAATCCAACGTTTCACAACTCCCTTGTACCCACCTTATAATTCCTCCTTATAATCTCCCCGTTCAACCTCGCACTATACACCAAAGTTTTTTTTCCCACACTGGTCCACGCGTTATCCAACGGTTCCCCCCGTCGACAACCGAACGCCGGCCAAATATGGCCCCCAGCTAGGCGCCTGCTCACTTGGCTACGAACGAGGAAGCTACTACGTAAAATGTCCTTTCCTCATTTCCAATGACCTACTTCCCGTAAAAGCTTAGTCCCCCAATAGTAAATAAATCAGCAGGATAAAAAAAAAATACATATAACTGAAAAGAATAGCCGAAATTTCAGCATCTTTTCGCTCTCGCTTCAGTACGACCGACCAAACATGGCGGACAGCCGCCATCATGTTTTCGGCCATGATTTCTCCGCCATCTTTCTCCGCCATTTCAGAATATGGCGGCGCCCATGAGCCTTCATGATGGCCGCCCACAAACCAAAACAACACAGCCGAAACCACAGAATTCATGACAACTAGCTGGTAAAATCACTTTTTTGACATGGCAACACCTAAGTACAATCAGAATCAACGAACGCTGTTCGCTGATTTCACCAACAGTGGCACATGACCTCCGTTTCTCCTTGAAAGGGTAATTTTAGTAGGTGACGCGAAACCACACCGATCAACGACTGAGTGTTTATGGTGCGGCTAGCCCATCAAAACAGCCTCTACATAGACTATATGTGCAGGGAATATATTTAAAGAAGTAACAGTAAAACATTCCAATGGTTGTCACTTACCAGATGCCCACATTGTCACCGAAAATTCCCCTTCTAGGGTCTTGATTTGAACTTGCTTTTGTTCCCATCGTCGTGTACCACCACTTGTGTCAAACGAAACATCACTGTCGCCTGTATCGATAAAGTCCAACACGTTTTTGCCTTTATTTCCTCTCTTTTTACCCCCCTTTCCCCGTCGACTTGTTGAAGGTGATATCTCTTCTGCTTGTATTTCAATGTCCGGCTGTGGCACATGAATTGTATCGCCGTATACGACGAGATTGTCTCCAACAACTTCCTCTGAAGTTTGTAATACTATTTCCTCGTGCTCTGGCTCTGCCAGTGGTTGTAAAGCTATCATGGGCTGTACTTCCTCAATAGTTACTTCAGATGTTTCCACTGTTTCGATTGGCATTTCAACCGGAATTGGCTCTACTTCAACTTCTTGAATTTGTACATCTCCTATATCTTGTATTTCCACCTCGCATCCTACGTTCGACGCCATCTTGGTTCACGGTGGAATGGCGGGGAGGGAGGCTTCTGGCGCATACACAGGTGGGTGGGTGGGTGCAACATGAATATTCATGAACCTAGACTACGATAGAAAATACAGATTCTCTTTCCCATGACTGAAACCGACTGGTCGAGAAATGATACGGAAATTCTTTACAAATTACATATTTTGAAATTGTTTAAGTGAAATGTGTCTTTAAAATAAACATATTGTTTTATTTGTTGCTTTGATGTTGCTACTTTAGTCAAGTTTAGAAATTGAAGATCGGTGCGAATGGCTTGTTCCACAGAATAGGTACATCTAAGCTTACACATATATCTTGATTTAGATCTATATATCTGTAGATACAAAATATATACACCTAGACTGTATATTGTCTCTATGAAATGAGAATAATTGGTTTCAGGTATAGTATTTGTTGTTCCATATTTCATAATAAATCAAAATGATTAAGATGTAAACAAAAAAATGCAAGGGACCAATTTATCCACCTTCATTACTACAATAAATTATCATTCAGTCCAAACCTAATTCATAATAAAACTACATACTCAAAACATGCTTTGGAAATAACCTTTAAAACAACAAATAACTGGCCTAGTTTATCCATTGAAAACTAATACCTAGGCAATAGAAGATGTGACAAGTGGTGGATGATATCAGTTAGCCCGAGGTGGAGAGGCCGTTTCGTCAATATGATGTGGTTCTACCTTTTGAGTGTCATGCGATCCTCACGTCACTCGGAAACTGTGAGAGTTTCACGAACTCTTGATCAGTTACACTGACACTGGCCGGCAGACTGACCTGGGGACTTTCACTGGCTAATGTGTTAAACCAAATTGTCAAACAGACATCATGGGCCAACATGTATCTCGAGAGGAGTTTGAGTGGAGCTACACAGAAGAACCACACAGGACAAGACGGAAACAAATTTTAGGTAAGTTTGAGATCGTCAGCAGAGTTAGGAATCACTTGGAACTTGGGAAGACCGCTTTGCCGGTTTATATTTCTGATTTCACAGAAATGGTCCGGGACATTGGGACATGAAGAGCCAGCATGTGATGCTCATTTGCCATGAAGTTGTGTTTTTAATTGTTTTGTTGTCAATGAACACCTTAATTCCTGGAATAGTTTGATTATAAAACAGCTGTCCAACCTTCCCCACGCCCTTACGTAAACACTACGTGAACAACGTTAATCCACTCTTGCGTCTTGGACGGGTTTCAACTTATTGCTAGTTATACAATCATACTCAATCTGCTCTGCCTTAGCCATGCTTCACGATCAACATCAATATATTGATATAAGAGTGACAGTTAAGAATCCGAAATTTTATTTTAGGGTGTGAATACAATATTTGCGCTTCCTTTGCTATAGTTACGATTGACACTGACGCCCCCGCCCCCTTCCTATATAGCCCAGCCGGCTCTTGTGTAACAAACTCCGTGGGCGACTTGTGTGAGCCTATGGTACCTTGGCGTTGACAGTGTATTGTTTGGTAGTATATATGTATAGTGACTCACAAATTGGAAGGGATGGGATGCAATGTGCTTTAGTGCCTTAGATTATTGATTCTATCTTGCAATTTGGCCTGTGTAACTCCATGCCTTAGCGGTTGAATATTTCCCTACCACTCAGTATTATGTTATGCAGAGTACATGCATTTAGTCACGACAGCCACTCTCGCCACTCTTAATTATATAGCTTGTATATTCAGAAAAATCGTTTTTGATTGCTATTTTAGGTTCCTATCGGGAGGGTTGTAAAGCTTATGAGATACAGTACTCATGAGCAACAAAAATAAACCTACATAATGGACATTTGTCTCTCAGGGGTCCCTCACACTATATGTGGTCAAGAGTTTGTATATTTGCTTCCCTACTTTTCTTAACATATTTTTATATCTTAATTTAGTTTTTTAGCAAGAGTAAAACCGGTTCCCTCAGTTCCCCACCAGATTTACGCACAGATATCTTAAACTTCAGGGAACACAACGGGATTATTCACAGGACGAAGTATGAAGCCACTCCATGGTTTTCATCGCAATTTCAGCTTCAATTCACATTCTAATGGCCCTTGCGTATGTGTATCGGTGGTGCTTAAATGAATAACTCTTCGATTTGTACATTATATTTGCCCATGCATGGTGTAACTTAAATACACCCCCCCCCCCCCCAAAAAAAAGCACAGTGTTCCCCGGAATAGCCAGAGCTACTACTATTTTGATGCACACATAAAATTGGTAAAAACGTACTACTTGTATGAAGTCTTACGTCTCTAAATAATCTCTATAAAAAAAAATAACGATAAACGACCATATACAGGCAGATTATTCCAATTTTAAGTACCAAGGTGTTGCTTGAAACCTCATCGTTCAGCACGATGCGATTGAAGTGGCGCAGGGCGGCCACCGTATGGTTTGGATGTGCATGTATGTACATGCTGCTACAGTGCTATATGTATACATGTATGTATATAAATGCACGTGTGGTTATGCTGAAGGGCAAGCGCATATACAATATGATTATTTGTCCTCATTCAGGCCACGACCATGCAGGATCTATTAAAATAAAAAAAACAAAAATATATTTTTTAAACAAAGTGAGCTGTGTTTCCCACAACACTGGTCAGAGTGATCTTGAATTCCTTCGTGGAACCAAGATTATCGTCAAGATTTGAATAAAAACTATTCCCTGGTAATCATATCCAGGTGTTACCTCATCTATTTAGGGTTTAGTTAGAAATGCTAGAACCATAGAAAGTGTGGTAAGTCTGAAATTCTATTATCAGACATTAAATCAACAGACCAAACAGGATGAAAGACTCATATTTCAAATCATATTTGTCTCTAATTTCTAAACCCAGGAACACATCACCGGGGATACGTTTGTAGACAGCATGAAAGGAGTCACTGTGGGTCATTATTATTATCATAGACATTAACTTTATGATTATTAACCACAGCGTCATGATGCCCCAATTCCAGCATTATAATTAAGAGATAGCAGTCTGTTTTTCTATTATAAAATGTCTTGTTGTTAACTGAGAATTTATGTATCGTTAGCTTTTCCTAGTAGAGATTTTCTGTCGAGATAAAGTCAAATTATTGGAAACTTATCGAGAATGTTATATGTCATACATATAAAAGATCAAACAGATCGAACAAGATGTGCACGAGTATATGATGATTTATATAGAACTGCATCGAGAATCGTAGAAATAGACAATACTCCACGAGTTTGGATGGGCCGCAATCGTCATCGAGGCGAAGCCGAGTGACGATTTCGGCCCATACAAACGAGTGGAGTTGTGTCTATTTATGATTCGAGTGCGGTTCTGGATTTATCTCACCCCTTTTTATCAAATTAAATATCATCAAACTATCACAATAATTAGAAAAGACTTAGCAAATCCACTACGCCACAGCCGTGGCGTAGTGTTGTCACTTTACGGGGGTGATCGTTGAGTATTTTTTTCTAATGTTATTCCTATGGCTAAACTTGTACCAGGGGTGAGATAAAAGAAGGAAACTAATGAATGTTTGGTCTGTGTTCTTGTATGCCATCGAGTTTGGAGCGCTTAGGGATATGTATGAGGCCATAGCCGAGTGAATATTCTGAATCGCTTCAAACGAGATGGCTATCAGGGACACAGACCAAACACGAATATGTTTCTCATTTTATCTTAGCCTGGATATCTGTTTATCACCTGAGTGTGAATTACCGTACTCGCATACCTGTTGAGAACGAGTTCCAAGTGTTAAACCTATGGACATTTATATCAGTCTAAGATAAAGAACCATACCGGCTGGACTGGTGTTAGAGACACCACCTAATTATTGCTAATCCGCTGTACTAGATAATCTATATTTGTCTATCAGTGTGTACAGACCTCAGTATTACACGGGGTGTACATGCACACCACTATTTACATATGCAGATAACGGGTTAATTCTCTTATATCTATTATGAGGTATTGACGGCTAAAGGGATTCTCAAGTTTTACACCCAATTAAGCTGCCTGTCACTCCCAGGAATGTGGATCTGGGAATTTCTATCGGTTTTGTCGTGGGAGTCAAGTACGTGATACTATCTTGCCTGATATCAATCCAATCACGGTGATCCAATACATCATAGTCATTAAATCTTTATTCTGTTTTTTATCCTTTTGAGGGGGTGGAAATACACGCGATTAAAAAAAACTAGCTGTGAATCTATTCCCACCAAGAAGCGAGTGTAAAACTAAGTGTAAAAGCGAGTATAAAACCATGTGTAAAAGCTGGCCTCGTTATTTGTCTCATGAAAGTTTTCTAATCGCAGAGATGGCAGCTTTCCAGTTCTCCTTGGAAATCCCTTATATATTTTTGATACATAAGATTATTTTTCCTTGTGTAAAAGAAAGGTAATATTGATAGAGCCTCATCCATGCCAATGCAACAGTGGTTTGAACTTATGCACCATGTATAGATGATAGCGACATGTTTTCCCGGTCTTCCCGAGGTAGTAAATTCCATATGATAAATATTTGCATTTTTTATTACCTCTTTTTTCTAGACCTCACTGGCATCTCTGATAGACTACCAGGCCTTGCCACCAATTCTTATAACTGATTAACAAATCAAACAATCATCTTATCAAATATGATAAATGCGGAAAATCGGATATGATAATAATTGAATTTCAATCTAGATCTATACTGAAAATATATGTTTCTGTTGTGTTGCTAACTGTCTGGTGGTGAAAATGTTATGTATTGTTATATATACTTTTTTGTTGGACCCTACGTGGAAAAACATCACTTAAATATGATGAAAGTAAATCTCATTGAAATCTTGAAGAAAAAAATGAAAGTACGTCACAACTCTGTGATGCATTGATTTTTTAAAACTTGTATTCATTGCATATTTCTAGCAGATTACAAGAGTAAATGACATTATGATGTACCCTTCTACGTTTTGGAGGCTAATCACCCCTTCATCAGGACATTGATTTTAAAAATATATTAACTCGCTGAACCCACATTAGACCTCCCTTAGGCAACCCGGAGCGAGTGACGTCAACCCAAAAGTTGTTTTTTTTTCAAAACTTTTCCTGTGGTTATATTTGTCTTGGTTGATTCCTCAATCGGTGGCGAATTTCCAACCGCAGAAAAAATCTATTCCCGCCAAGAAGCGAGTATAAAACCATGTGTAAAAGCTGGCCCCATTTACGGCATACCTCAATACTGATCTGGATCAGGAGTATTGTTGTCGAGAGCGAAAGAGTCAGGGGTAAACGATGCCTGGCGGCTTGTCCAGGGGTTGTTTGGCAGTGCCAGTGTTAATCCTGAATTAATCCTGAAGAAAAAAAGCCTGAATTACAAACGCACCCCCTCGGACAGTCTTTATTGATTTGCATCATAATGGACGTACATAGTAACTGCCCTCCAAGAAACAGACGGAATCGCATTAGGTAGAAGTTCTCTTTTTTGGTATGTGGCGACAGACCTGCAGGTAAAAGCGATTAAAAAAAAAAATGTCAAGTCCTATAATCTGCTGTACTACAGAGATTCAGCAGTTTTCCATGGAATTCCATTCATTTCCGGTTTCTAAACTTCTTTTTTTTTTCTTGTAATGGTGTAAAACAAAGATCATATAAATTGAGCCTCATTCACGCCAATAAAACATGGCCTTGCTTCCATTCCATGGCCATCAACGATGTGTTTTCCATGTCTCTCTGAGGTTGTAAATTCCAGATGGACATTTTTTTCCCACCTTTTTTCCTGGCCCCTACTGATATCACTGGGTTCTTACCTAAGACGAGATACTGGGAAATATTTCGTATGGTTTCCACCTGGCTAAGATATGAACTTAAATTATCCTTGTATATAGGTCCATGGTCTTAGTTTAACGATTCTTTTAGAATAATCAAAGAAACTGCCCTGTGCTCTTCGGCATATCTGTATGTGTTATCATTGTTTCCTGGTGGTTCTAGCATACCGATCGGGTTACAAGGCGTCAGTATCTTCCATCACATACCACTGCCACGTTCACATAGAGAGGATCGGGGTGAAGGCGCTTTCACAGCGTCTCCATCTAGTCCTGAGAGAATTTTTTTTCCGAACGACCTGAAAGAGATAACGTCAAAATCTGGGAATACGAAACATACCGTCACATATTGTTATATCTTATGCAAGCTCATTTTATGAGTTCCTGATAAGGATATGCCTTATCAATAAAATCGAGAGGTCCGCATCAAGGTGGGCAGGTACAAAGATAAGAGCTTGTTGAGTGTCACTGCCTGGCACGAGTCTTGATAAATACATTTCCTTCCGCTAACTTTGCCATCAACTCTGCGGACTGCCAGGTCAGTGGCAGAATTTCACTTTTGTTACGTAAATCACAAATGGCAGCTTTCCTCTTTCCATGGAAATCCATGTTTTCTTTTTTTTTTTTTATAACAAGGAATGTGTTTATTAACCCCCTTTTTATGAAGAGAGAAAATCAATTGGATTGCAGGCTACTTGGCCATCTGGCATCAATCTAGAACACAATCGGCTTGTCACAGAGGTGTTTATTGCCACGTCGTAATAATTTTCTTTCTTTTTTTAATATAAAATTCTTTTTCCTTGTGTCAAACAAAGATAATGTTACTTGAGCCACATTCACACCAATAAAACCTCCCTGGAGCCCGTCAGCCCCACACTGTAGTGACACAATATTAGTAGACTTATCATATTTACCACATTTCCTTGGTCTCTCTGAGGCAAGAAATTGTACATGTAGAATATTCCCACTTTTTTTCTGTCCCCCAACTGATATTGTGGCACTAAATTACATGTTTTTTTTGTGTAGGTGTTATTGAAATTATGAAAAAAAAACAATTGTGTTCTAGATTGATGCCAGATGGCCAAGTAGTCTGCAATCCAATTGATTTTCTCTCTTCATAAAAAGGGGGTTAATAAACACATTCCTTGTTATAATATAGGGAGAGAGCAATCCACATATGGAGCCAAGTGTTACTGAACAAATTGAAAGTTAAACGTAATGAACAAACATATGGGTGGGGGGGGGGGGGGGGGCAGCCATTTTTACCCTGACACCGAACATGTATCAGTTATAGGTAGCTAAAATGAGCCCGCTGAAACTACAGAAACCTGGCTCAACACAGTGTTACGGGAAATGATGCTTAGTGCATTTGCTATATAGGTCCTAGATTCAATGTCTCATTCTCCAATCTTTTAAATGCATATATTTGATACACTCAACAATTGTCATCATAGCTTCTAGACAAACTTTTTCAAAGACGATTGTAGTAATGTACACTTCACTAGCAAATGAGACCAAAAGCGAAATTCTAGTCTCAAACCCCCATAGCTTTAGCAGAGTGCCTCATTCTAACTGACCTCCAGAAATGGTGTCTTGAGCAAGGGTATCTGCCGTTTTAGCAGGTTCACTTTGGCTCCCTATATCATCCATTTTCTCTCCCGACTGGTGGCGCCATCTCTCCCACTCTCCTGTCTTATTTAGTCCCGTGTGGCGAAAAAGTGGGGCAAAAGATCTGCTACGAGATTAGAACCGTCTGTGAGTCCTCTAACAGATGAAAAGGGAACTAGGGAACGCTCTGTTTCCTATCAACTGGTGTTCAAGTCCAATGTACACCAACCGATTAGGGGTTGAACGATTGGTTCCCAAATCGTATAGAAGTTGGTGAACTTGTCGTAGGCAAATTATGTAACTGAACAGGGGGTATTTCCCATGTTTATTTGTTGCTGACAGGATTTATCAACATGTTGATAAACTTTTGGCGAGCGATTTAGGAACATCGACTGACAATTTGTCGGCAACAAAAGAACATCTTGGGGAGGGAGCATTTACTAATCGTTGGCTGACCCTTGCCTAGCTGGCCCACATCTACCGACTCCATTAGGATGCCTCGCCTGAGATAGAGTAATGTTCCTTTGACGCCAATATAGGAACATCCATGTTCAGAAATCGCTAGATATGCATTAACTCAGAATTCTTGCAAAGGGCAATGCAGCCTCTGATCACTAGTGCCCAGAGCCACTGCAGTATGGAGAACTTTCCAATAAGAATAGTCCATCCTTCAAAGTCTAGGAACCCAATACTTGCGGCCCAGCAGGCAGAGCAGTAAAGAGTGCACACACATGTAAGGCTTCTTTGTCATAGTGTCTTTGTGTCATTTACGGCCAGAATCACGCCCAAGGACGCCAAGCTCATCCACTGTCACTTGTATAGAACGTAACCCACAAAGACCGTGTCGCTGTATTCAGAAACCTGCCTATTAACAAGGACACTACATGAAGACAGGTTGAGGGCTCAAAGAATTAAGTACAATAAATGAATGTACGAATACCAGAGTACTATTGGTTCAGGCGGAACATATATGTGAATTCCTCTCGGTCAACAACAAAATCTACATAGACAACTCTAATTCAAAGGCACTGCATACTCCACACCAAGACTCCCTTGGGGCTCTATTTGTGCAATCCTCTGAAACACTAATGACTTACTTGGTATCCCAGGGACGACACCATATAGCCAAGTCCAAAATTATTTGTTAAATAAATTGTCGCCGGAGGGACCGAACCCTTTATATATAGTTAGTGGACTCTCCCTTTTGAAGCAACTTATAAAAGTTGAAAACTCTGGTTTTGATAAATCACACGACAGTATTCATTTATCTAGCATGTATAAATCTGAACACTTTTATTTCTATGAAACTGACAGTAACCATGTCCAGGGAGCTGTTTCAAAACGTGGGATAAGTCTATGGTTTTGAAACAGCTCCCTGGTTGTCACTTGAAAACCAGAATGGCTCTAGTAACAAAATCAATTTCTATTAATTGGTTACCGCACCCCGATAGTTACTGTCTGACAGTTCTAACTGGTTTAATATGCAGCCTGATCATTCTCATGGAGGAAACTATTTCTGACTGATACCCCCCCCCCCTCCCCACTCGAGTTATCAAACGAACAGGGACACTGAAAGTTGTTGCCACTCTCGCTAACACACATCCAAAGCCCGACCCACAGAATAAACAACGCACTGGCACCCAAATACGAGCAGCGCTGTGATTGGTCGAGAAGGGTCACATGGTACAAAGCTATAAAGGGACCCAAACTGCCAACCATTCTGCCGTTGCTGCTTAAAGTGCTGATTCCACTGACACAAGACAATTCGAGATAAGTCACGATTTGGTTACGTCTGATTGTGTGAAAGCCTCAGTATCCAGTATACTCATGCACGATTCTTGAATATTCAATTAACCGAGACAGGCAGTGTTATAAGACTTGTAAGACTATCACATGACTATTGTAAGACTAGTAAAACTGATATAAGACTGTTGTAAGGCAGTTACAAGACTGTTGGAAGACTGATATAAGACTGATACGAGACTATTTTAAGACTGAATCTTTATTCACTTCTGTTTGGTTAAACAGTTCTTCCAGTGAGGTAGTTACATCAAGATTGTACACGTCTCATTGATGGATTAAGGTGGTGATGAAACGATGAAGGTGTGTTAGTATACGATTCCAAATTTATAGTACTTTTAGCTGATCTAAGCACACATTCAACGGCTCTGAATATGTTTAACCACCAGTACCGACATTGTGCAGTTAGGAAGTCTAATTGAACAATTCGGACGTTAAACTACCCTGAAAAAAAACCCCCAAAAATTATGTACGTGAAAATATTAACGTCTTATCTCTATCGCATGTCCCCAGTAGCCTCTTGAAGTACGTTTTGATGCATCCTAGATTCTGATCCGAATTATCGATTTTTTAATCTTGCCATGGTCTATTGCCAGCTTATCGTTTTAGATTTTCAAAAGAAAGGACTTGAACTTTCAACTTTCTGATATACCTGGATTCATCAAAAAGAGAGTTTTTTTTAAATATGATTTTCTGTACTGATAGTTTGACAACTCTTATCTAGAGAGATAACACAGGTTATTAATAACGAAGCTAATAAATATTTCTGCCATTTTCATGGGCCCAATACCCTATGATGAAGTTCTAGTTACTTTGCTGTGGCTGAATTTTATCATATCCAGATACTGCATTGACAACCCTAACTCACTAGTTGTGATTAGCACTTGCATCGATATAAAATTCCTGACATTGTGAAGAAAAAGAACGAAAATACAATAAGACTTGAAAATATCTGATAGAATGTTGATGGCTTCAGACCTAAAGGCCCGGCCCCACTGGTGCTACGGATTCATCGTAAGTCCATAAAAAGTCATAAACGGCCAGCGAGGGTAATAAAAACGGCGCTGCCCGTCTTATTGCATACAATCGCTCCTGTGGGGCCAGGGATGGGCATGTGTGCGATCGTGTGCGATGCGATGAATTCATCGCATCGCACATCTTGAAATGTTCATGATGTGCGATGAGTCCGTCGCACAGGCGACTATAGCCTCCTATTGTATTCATATATATAGTTCCCCTCTCCCTGACTAAACCCAACTAACACCTACCACTGGTAAATGGGATATACTGTAGTGAATTATAAGCACACATGCCAGCCCCCACTCAGGTGTCAGGTCTCAGTAGGTGTTATATCAAAACAAGCTGTGAAAACGGCGGCCTGTGGCTGTGGATGCAAGCCTGTGTCTACAGGCTCACAACAGGAACAGATAGACCACAGGTATCAGAGAGATTACGACAGATAATTATTTTCCTATTATAGGCTGTTGGCAGAATCATTTTAGGTTGTGCCACAAACATTGCGACGACTCCATCACATCAGTGGGGCATACTCTAGAATTTCCTTGCGACTGAATGCGATGAATCCATCGCAATAGGGGCCATAAACCCCGTCGAGGGGGCGTTTATTGGGTCATAAAATGTGTGCGACGATCGCATCGCATCTGTGGGGCCGGGCCTTAAGACAAAATCGCAGTGGCTGAGGCATGTGTGTGCCACAAGCGGCAGTACACCACTGTAACACTGATCATCAGGGCGGTTGAGCTGTTGCTAAAGTGTGGTATGCAAGATCCGGAAAAATATTTTTGGAAGCTTGCCATAAAGGAATTTTAACCTCGTCTCAATATCAGTCACTATAGGTTATAACAATTGATAACAGTGGTTACCCCCCGACTACACCGGGGTCTATTTTACAATTTCCTGGCAAATAATGGCAGAACTAGCAATAGCTCTGTGCCCTATACATGCTTCCGTTTCAAAGTTTGTTCACATGAAAATATTTCCACTTTTTCCCTTGACCCCAAACTGATATCCATGCTTCTGCTGCAGTGAAATACCCTCAGATTAAAATGCTCATGGGTAAATATGGTGGTAATACAAGTGAACTGGAGCTGCTGGAAGATGGGGAGTCTAGTACACCCCAGCACTACTCCAGTATGAATAAAATCCTTAAAATAAATTTTAAAAAATGGCGGCCGCTTGGTTTCTCCATGACGCCTCCTTCCTCCGATTCCTATGCCATGGCCGAAAAGGACATTATCAATGTTTTCCCGATCTCTGAGGCAGAAAATCCACATGAAAATATTTCCATATTCCATGTTTTTTCCAAGACCCCAACTGATATCCCTGCATTATATATGCTCCGTTTCATAGCTTTAGGTTGTGTTACTGATTTGTGTACGTTTCTATTGCAGCGAAGTACCCTCAGGTGAAAACGCTTATGGGTAACGATCCCAACTTGAAGTGGGCCGTGCTGGGCATGGTGATAGTACAAGTGGCGGCCGCCTGGTTTCTCCGTGATGCCTCCTTCGGCCTCCTGCTCCTCGCGGGCTACTGCTTCGGCGGCGTCCTCAACCACTCCATGACTCTCGCTATCCACGAGATCTCGCACAATCTCGCGTTCGGCCACAGCCGACCAATCGCCAACAAGCTCTTGGGGATCTTCGGGAACCTCCCGCTGGGGATTCCCTACTCGATCACCTTCAAGAAGTACCACATCGAGCACCATAAGTTCCAGGGGGAGGAGAGCATAGACATGGACATCCCGAGTCGTTTGGAAGGGAAGTTATTCACCACGCCCGTGACGAAGTTCATCTGGCTGCTTCTCCAGCCGTTCTTCTACGCCCTCAGGCCGGTGTTCCTGAGGCCTAAGGCTGTTACCTCGCTCGACCTGTTAAACTACGCGGTGCAGATCGCCTTTGATGTGGCCATTCTCCACTTCATGGGTTTCCGTTCCTTGTTCTACCTTATGTCCGGCACTTTCCTGGCCATGGGCGCTCACCCGATGGCGGGACACTTCATCTCAGAACACTATATGTTCCTCAAGGGCTACGAGACGTATTCATACTACGGTGTGCTTAATAAGCTCACATTCAACGTGGGGTACCACAATGAGCACCACGACTTTCCCAACATCCCCGGCTGCCGGCTGCCCCAGGTAAAGTTACACCGTTACTTGAGGAACAGTGTTAATTGGTTTGAGTAGAATATGATCCTTGGTATCGAATGCATTTACCATCTAATTATAGCAATTATTTTGAGTTCTAACTAGCTTCGTTTGTTCAATAAGTTATGCATTGATAATTCAGGGATGAAAGTTTGCCTTAAATTGATGGATATCCGAAATCTCAAGATTTTGATGAAATGATTTACACCATATCTGTGAGAGGCAGTGTGAGGCATGCATAGTTTTTGGAGTACAATCCACACAAAATTATGTGAATGAATTCCTCTCAGTCTTTAACAACTTCTAACACTAAGATAGTGAAAATGTCACAATCAACTGGCAAATACCAAATCTGATAATGTACTTGAGAATAGAATATATGTATTCTATTCTTAATTACATAGTATATATACATGATACATATTCATGACCAAATGATATGTTTTGCTTATTAATATTCACCTATTTTAACCTATCCCGTAGTACACATTACCATGAAGTTTGTTGTGTTTATTTTGAATGTAGCGAGTGAATGGCCAAATTGTAAGGTAATAATTACATACTTTTGCTTCAATGGATTCAAGGTAAAGCCGTACAATCCACCTTTAGCGAAGTATGTAAAGTGTAATATGCTGCTTTGGAACTTAAAATGCATGCAACCCTGTATAGGTAAGCAGTGGTACTAGTTCAGACACTTATGTATGGCTTATACAGAGATGTCAGTTTTCCACTTTGGAAACCCACTTTGTCGTATTCAATATATGTAATTGCTTTTCCTTGTGTCAAACAGAGATCAAATTGATTTAGCATCATTTATGTCAATAAAACAGTGGTTTAAACCTCCACACAGACCCCCAGCCTCATGACATGGCCATCAAGGGCATATTATCAAAGTTTTCTGGCTGAAAAATCCATTTAAAAAATGTTTCCACTATTTTTCCCTGAGGCCAACTGACATCCCTGCTTATATGAGCCGTGGCTAAGGTGATGATTCTATGGCAGCTGTGCGTTTAATCATAAATTCAGAAGTATAGGTTTCTTCCCTGAAAAAAAAGCTGTTACAGAGCACACTTTGATTTCCAGTCTCCAAGCAGACCCTTTGTCGTGCTTGGAAGCCAAGCGGCACCAAGGATCTGCCAGGAGAGTGGGCCAGAGTTAAATAGGGCCGGAGTTTATCAGTTTCTAGTTTGATCCATGCGCCCGCCAGACATTACTAAGGTCTCCATTATCGCCCTCAGATTCCGGTCTAGCAGATCCATCTTCGACAACTATCCTCTCCTGACAGATCGTTTGTGGCACTTGGCTTACAAGCAGGGTGCCTGGAGAGTGTAACAGCATTGTGATACACTGGTTCCCTGATCCTGAATGGTAGTAATACAGGTGTTGCCGTTCAACGCCACCTTACGGCCAACTGCCTAGATATGCGTCCGCTCGGACAAACACCGCGAGTCTGGCGGCATGTATATAGAGACATATAGCAATCACACCTAGAGTGTGAACGATGGGTGTGATTGCAGGAGTGTTGTTTTTTGACATTAAATTGCTGGAACAAACTAGGGTATTGTATTAACAAGTCTGGGCTGTCTAAACTTCACAGTTGATAATTGTTTTGGTTTTAACTTGGAAAAAGATAAGCATATTATAGCTAGGCTTGCCAATGTATTAATGTGTATTCAATTTCGGTGATCCTATGTTATCTAAGCTATATCTAAAGTATTATTGAGGCGATATGCATGTATAAGACACCAAATTTGAGCTGGGATACCATAGAATGCGATGCAATCATTATTATTTCTCTGGCAATAATATACAAGTGTATTCTGAACATATTACGCTCATACACTCAGTGGTCCCATGCTAAAGTACACATTGCCAGGTGAATGTTTGGCTTCAGCCGTGGGGTAACTAGGCAGATAAGGTGCGACATCGGCCAGTGGAAAAAGGCCTATTTCTTGGGGTATATAGACTTAGCCCTAGAGGGGCTGCACCGGAACCTGACACTAGCACGGGAATATTGGATACCATGATTAAGGCCGTGTGCCACAGTTTTGAATCCGTATACCATGGTCATGGTACCTGACCGTTTTTAATAATAAGTAGTGGTTCACTGTGTCACCATACATTCTCAATGGGTACTTCGTATACCATGGATAATAAAGAAATGATTGCAGTGTCCTTTGTCAAGAGGATGAAAAGACCATGCACATTGAAATGGACTTTCTCCCACTCGTCACTATTTGCTATGGCCAGTGCTGCCAGACTTGACAGCGCTTGGCAGTGAGCCAAACCTGAGACGGCTATGAAGAGTAGGTAGCTCAGGATGATAGTTGGATAATGTATTTGTGGTATGAATGTATTTCATACCACAACCCCCCAACCCCCACATAAATTAGAGTCTAATTGTTCTGTTTGTCTTCTCATGTATGTCTGGCGCTCTCTTTTCAAAACCTTTTTTTTGTCGTTTCTGTCATTAAGCGGTACCGTTGTGTAAACCGATTGTGTTGGATAAATTCGTATCCCCGATATCTTGTTTGTTTTTATTGTGCAATATATAGGGGAAACCCTGATCGTCGCAAGTATGCCTGGGCTAGGAGATAAGAATTATACTGCACATAGCCTACCCTGTTTACCCTGCCATCCGCCAGATTTCTATTGTGAGCCAGGAAGAGGGCGCTACTGTCGAGAAACAGCTGAACTCTATTCATGTGGGCACTTGATTCTATCTTCTTCTTTTTTCTTTTTTTTTCCATCTCGGGTTGATTACCGTCTCCATGACATAATAGCTATGTGCCGTATAGTTGCTGGTGGCCAGAAACTAACAGTTTGATAAATGCCACAATTCAAATTTGGAGCTAACTTAAAATTTGATTTATATTGTCTTTAACCCTTTCTGGCAGGGCAATGCCATATGGCATTCCCCTGGCCATGGTAGGAGAAAGCCATATGGCATTCCCCTGGCCGTGGGAGGACAATGCCATATGGCATTCCCGTATAGAATGGATGAACCATTCTGTATTTGTGACTCCGTAACTTTTTGGAAAATTATTGCAGTATCATGAAAATTATATGACGTATTAGGCTAAGTGTTGCCAGTAAGTCTTTATAATATCGGAAGGTTCTGATAAAAAATACAGATTTACTGGAATTTTTAAATTTGTAATTCTTTTAATAACATTGACTACAAAAGCCGGCCATACAAAGGCCACAATTGGTTCTGGTGCCTGCTATAGCATGGGTACATGGTGAATGATGTGTGGCTCTTGAAGGGTTAATCAACTAAACCATCATATTAGAAATATGATATGTAGTTGCATACCTAACCTATAACTTGATGGTTTTCGCTATGCATATTCATACATTTGAAATAATCAATGCTGGAAATGTGTTGTTTGGAAAAGTGGGTGTTCCATTGGGGTGACTGCATAACTACAAAATAGCCCACATGGCTGCCGTTTGGCAGACGGTTAGAGCAATCGGTGCAGTGGATGAGGTCACATACTCCACGGTAACCACTGCATGATGTTGTAATGGACGACGGCTTTTGTCAGATGGCTGCAAATGTTGCACACACAACCGCCATGCAGCAACCACCCTCGAACTGACCTGTGGGTTTGCACACCATAAGCTAGTCCGAGAAACTGTGACTGCCTAGCGGACAGTCTCTAGAGAGCACAACCGCTTATTCCCATAGTACAAAATGTCAGTTCCTTGGTTCTCTGTAATCCTGTCCATGTCAGAGCATGTTTATGCTCCCTTACCTTCAGAAATGTATAATTCCTTTTTGATGATAAAACTCCTGTTTTGTTCCTTTGTATTACTTATGGGAGCCTTTTGTACAACTCATTTCACCACTTCCAACTCATGTCGGCCATATTTGATGAACTGGTTCCTGGCAATCCCCTGTGTGGGATGTGCTGCACTTTTGAAACCACCATTTTGTTATTTTTGGCACCTGCAGAATGCAGTGACATGGATTTTACAAACACTGGCTGTTCTATTAGTTAGAACTAATGCAAAGGTAGGAAATCACTGTCATTTTACTACATTTTGCCTCAGGAAACAGTCTGCCACAAAATCAGAAAGATTCAACCTATATTTATGAGAAAAACGGCTGCTGAGCTGAGATTTACAAATCTGGTCGACCATTTAGCCTAGGGCTCTATGGGACTGCTCTCTGACTGTCTGCACCGCTTGACAGTCGGAGCCTCTCGCACTAACCATAAGCATGTTTGGCAGACGCCCGACACCATCTGATATATGGCCATCCCAATGGAACTCTACCCTTAAAACACTCAAATGGGCAAAATGTTGAAACACTGCTGCAATAAATCGCCTTCTTTATATGTGCTAGCGACACCCCCATCGCAGAAACCACAACACCATCATCAATACTTAGTTATATTTGTCTTTCTGGCAATATCTAGACTATGATGTTGAAGATTATGAAAACATGGTCCCTTGAATATTAAAAAGGAGTAAAAGTTTTCTGATCATAAACATATTTTAGTAGTGTTTGGAGAAACCTGAAGTGATGCATACATTGCAATTTGATATTTCAGGTTATTTAAATTTCATGCCTTGGCTTTATGATTTACCTAATTTGATGTTAAATGCCTTTGTGTTTTGGTTGATTTTATGTTTCGTCCTGCCTCTTCATCTTTCAGTTATATTTGTTTTGTCCTTCGGCTTTGAACATCTTTAGGCTAATGTTATATTTCACCCTTCAACTTGGTCTTTCAGAGTATATTATGTTTCGCCCTTCAGCTTCATCTTTCGACTAATCTTATGCTTCTTCCTTTGTTTAAAAGCTGAAGGCGATGGCACCTGAGTACTACGACAACCTGCCAAACCACTCATCCTGGGTCAAGGTGCTCTACGACTTTGTCATGGACCCTGAGATTGGCCCGTACTCGCGCGTGAAGAGGAAGAGCATCCCCTTCCCCGGAGAGGAGGAGAAGAAGGAAGATTAAATGTGGAACTACGTGTGTGCATTGTGTGACACTTGAAAGATAACCGATCCACTTGATCAAATTTCTATAGACTTTTCCACGCACAAAGGGATGTTTCTACTTGAAGCTGATGCTTTAGAAATCTTGAAGAACGTCTGTGTTCACTTCTTCATTCATCATTGTTTTGGGTTTTTTTTTATCCCAAGGGTTTTTTCTTAAGATCAATGTTAATCCGAGGAGAAAATGAGCTGAAATTTAAAAAAAAAAAAGAAGGCCATTATCCCCTCTCAACTGGGGTTTGAAATTCACCTAGAATACCTTAATAGGGAGGCCCCTAAACCCACAGCGTTTTTGCTGGATTTTTTAATTTCAAATTCCAATGCATGTTGAATAATACTTACTGCTTGGGTGAGGGGTCACGATATCTCCATTGGGGTGTGGGGGAAGGGGGGGGGGGGTGGGTGTGTAAAATTTACGTATGGTGATATTCTTAAATAATGTTTACGAGAATGATAGGGCAGTGTCATCATTTTATTTTCACCTAGATCCCGAAAATGCTTCTTTTTTAAAAAAATCCTTGATTCATGTTAAAGAACCTCAATACTACGTGAGATTGAAACAACCCGGTGTTAGATTATTAAATGTACGTGACATCCATAGCTGAAGGTGTTTCAGTTTTGAAATATCTGTTACAAAAATATGAAGATGGCCCTTGATACAAACTGCGTTCATGATATGAGATTATTTCTTATAAATTATTGAACTACCTACGACTACCTATTTTTGTTCCCATTTCTTCATACTCATCGAATGTTATGGTTCATATATGTTAGATCTGAAATTCCGGGATGACTGGTGATGTGCTTAGCAGATGATGGAGTCGTTGCTCCAAGAAATGTGGGAAAGTGTTGCCCCAGTAATATCGGATTGTGTCGTGTGGTGCCGACATTTTCACGCATCGCTACTTTTTACAATTCCACATTTTCATTAACACAAAGATAAAAGGTTCATTAGATTTTTAATTGAATATAGATGGTGATATAGTTATGACACAATCCGCAAAGAATACAAAGCAACATTATCCTCCTCGGATCGCTATTCTGCGATCCGCAAATGTGGAGCAATGCCCCCCTCTGGTGATGTAATTTTTATATTTTGAAATGATTTGATCTCTGTGATGCTTAGTCCTTACTGATAATGGTATACTATATTAGACATTCGTTATGCAAAGGCTTATAATAGGCTTGCTATAGTGTGCCTTAGGTAAGGTTTGTTTCATTATAATATAAGGGTTACTAGTTCTCAGTCCTTTTGTTTTTTCGCCTCAGCTCTAAATACTATCATTACATGGAGATGTCAGGTTTTCCTTGGAAATCCGCGATTTCATTTTCAGTATATAAAATTAATTTTTCTAGTGTAAAACAAAGGTGATATTAATCAAGTTTTGGCTGACACTGTATGGTTTTTCTCAGTCCATCGGAGTCAACGGATTTGACATGAAGATTATTTCCCGTCTTTTTTTTTCTAACTCCAACGGATATTTTCATAGAAATGCTCTCATACAGAGTGAAACTGTATCCGACGGTATGCCGGGTTTTTTTTCAAATTTATTTATGAAGACCTTACTGGCATCCCTGCTATCCTTGTACACATTAACTGTTCATAGACAAGATCTATACCCAAATGTTATATAGGACCATCCATTTCTACCCTGTGTTAACAGGCGTGAGTAATAGAAAAATGTTATGTACATATATTACAGAATTAAAGATTCCTACCCGCCTGGGGAGTCTAGTGAATATGTGTATTAAGAAAGCATCGGTGATTCGCACACCCGTGTATTTCCGATTTATGCAAACCACCGTCCAGATAATGTAAAAGAACTTATATATATATATATTTCTATTTCCTTCGACACAAAAAATCTTTAACTATGTTTGAAATCTGAAATGTTTATTTGGTTTCTTGTCTTTGATTCTCGGGGACTAGTCATGGTGAATTTACTTATGCAAGCAGCAACAGTCATTAGGTGAATTTTTTAGGTGAATTTAACATCATACAGGGCTAAAGTGAACCCGCTAAAACCGTAGATACCCGTGCTCAAAACGGCATTACCGGAGGCCAGCAAGAACGCGGCTTAATGCTAAAGCTTTTGGGGTTTCGAGGATAGAATTTCAATTTTTTTTGTCTCGTTTGCTACTATTGAAGTGTAGTTTACTACCATCGCCCTGAATAAGATTGTCTCTAAGCTATGATGACAGTTGTTAAGTGTATCAGAAATATGCATATAAGAGATTGGAGAATCTCAAACCTATATAGTCAAGGTACTGAGCGTCTATCTCCGGAAATGGTGTTTTGTGAATGGGTATCTGCGGTTTGGCGGGCTCACTTTGGCTTCCTATAAAGGACGTCATAAGGTGCCAAAGGTGGACCCCAAGAGATCGGAGATATCTAAAGGATTAAGATACCAAAACTAAGTCTAAAGCTTGTGTATTGGCGTATTTTGCACAGTTCCTGCTTTAACGCTGCAGAAACGGCTTTAATTCCAAGGCGCTTCTCATAGAAATAAAGGTACAACTTGGCCATAAGAATAGTCACATGTCATCAAAGAAACTCATTTTGTCACTTCGAAGTTAGCAAGAACAGTAGCTACCTACAGATACCCTTTGGAATAAAAGCGCTGATTATGCAAATATTTCCCCCAACCCAGTTCGTGCTTTGGATTCTGTGCCTGCACAAACTAGCTCAATGGCACAACCCGAATTAGGTCAAGACCGGAAGTGAAGGTGTCGAGAGTATTTTTATCACCATCTATCTATTATGTCTCCATGGAGGTGTCGAGAGTATTTCATATCGTGATTTTCTTGTGATATTGAGATCCATTGCTATAGTGTTATTTGTAGATGTGAAATGAGAAAAATATCCAAAGAGGGTATGTAATGGTTTCTACCAGAGAACTAGGAGTGTCTGGTTCTTTGGTTTCTCTATATTTTTATTCTATTGTCTTTCATTGCCATAAAATGCTTCTCCACGAAATATAGGACATTCCACCTTCTTCATCTCACCATAACTCCATGTTCCATTGGGCTAACTGCACAACCTTAAAAAAGAACATGAATGAATCATTAACGATCTATGACACTCTCGTACAGTAACCCGTTTGTGATCAAAGGGTGCTGCCCCAAGTCGATCATATCGCACATGCTAGTAATGACCAACAGCTATCATTCGCCAGAATCCCAATTGTTTACTATCTAATTGTTAAAACACATGTATGATGCAAAACTCAAAATGGATGAAAAAAACACCGAATAATGATTGATAACCTCGCATATGAGAGATAACTAGTTGGATAATGGTAATATTTCCCCAGTAAAACGCCATTGAAGAGATCAACGTTTCAACTCGTTTTCATACCAAGACAGCTGAGTATAGGGACAACGGGGAGACTTTAATTACGTATTGGTCAATTTGCGTAGACAAAGTGGGTAAATCCTTCAAATTCCCTTTCAAAGTTTCCATGTTGAACTGTTGTAAAGAATTATATACATGTCTAATAATAGGTGCCATACTATCCCTATGTATGTACTTCAACTTATTTTTCTTAATGATTTTTATATACATGTACTAAGTTTTCAAGAAATGATACTTAAAACAAGCTATGAACATTTTTGTAATCCTGTACTCGAGTCACTAAGGGATGGAAATTTCACTGACGATGTACACTGATAATGTTAAAGTCTTATCGATCAAAGACCTATGAAGCTAGTGAAAGGGAAAATAAATATTGCTCCTAACAAAATGCATTTGTTGTTTGGTGTTTTTATGATTGATAAGAGAAAGTTAACATCTGTGAGCTTTCACAAGTGAAATAAGATGTATAAGTTGATATCTAAACTTGAACAACTACCGTAAAACCCCGCTTATGAGCCGACTCACCATTTCAGCAACATGAATTTATGAGCCAATTTTTTTTTCTCAAAAAGATCGGCTCAGGGTTTTTACGGTAATTCTGTTTCAAGAATTCACTAGCTTTTCCCGGTTGCCATCCCTGTATTGATAAACTTAGTTTTGTCCTTTCCATATTTACCATTTTCATCATTACAATAGTCCATATAAAGCTGTTTCTTCTACTTGGCTCAGATATAACACAGTGTTTTCTCAGACATGCCACTGTATATATCTTCCAATAAAGGTATCTAGTCCTTTGAATGTCTTTGTAAAGTCTCTATTCATAGTTTTATAGTCCTCTATACACACTACCTAAAGTTCTTACTTCTCGACCTGAATTAGTAAGTGAGCCGAACCTAATTTTGTTTGATGTCACAGATGACCCTGTAGGTATATACACTGAAATCCTCTGTAAGCAGGCACCCTGCGTTCCGGGCCAAAGTGCCTGCATACGCGGGACATCCGCTTACGCGGTGTTTTAAGGTTTTCTCCGGCTGAATATATATACAAGTGTTATATATCGCTATATAGGAGAGACAGAGGCGATGATAGATCTGAAATCCATCATCCAATATCTAAATTGGAACCGAAGTTATACTTTGAATTACAAAATGTGATTTCTAGGAATACACACACACACACTCATAAAGAAAGACAGGTTAATCTATTTTTGGTAGGGTGTCTGTCAGAGGTGTCTGTTTAAACAGCTGGGGTTTAGAAGATGGAGGTGAGGTAGAAGTGGAGAAGAGGTAATAGCAAGGTAGAAGTCATGTCAGGGATGAGGTGAGACAGGATCGATCACAGGTAAGTGGGACGAAAGGTCATTTGGATCAGTGAATTTTCCATCATGTGTCTATAAAGTGGGCCATACTGAGTGTAGTGATGCGTTAGACTGGCCTCAAAACCGTGTCCTACCTCTCTGCCTGCGTTGCCACCATTTCCCCTATCCCTACCCTAGACTGGTCCCCTGCCCCAATGAACAATGAGACAGGTAATGCCCATTTGAGAGCAATGTGTGATCGACCTTTAACTTTTACTAGTTCCCCGCTGATTTGCAGTGGCAAGAACCAGCACAACTTCTGTCCCTCACGAGGTTCCCCAAATATCTTACTTATACTTGATACAAGATAAAGTAATAGCAACCTCAGATCAAGACATCTTATTAGAATTTGACAAGTGAAGTATGCACACCTGAAGAAGGGCAGATAGGTCTGAAAAGTAGTGTTATAAATATTCATATTTTAAACTAACCATTGATTAAAATACATAAACAAAATCCAGGAATTGTTGGTTTGTGATAAATCTTAATACAATTTTAAAACTTATCAGGATGTTTCTTTAAGAAAAAAGATTTCGCCACATCCTCTGGGGGAAACAAGCGTTTAATCGAAAAAGTATCTGTCAGGTACTAGCTGAATGCTATCCCGAAATGCACCAGAAAATTGGTGGTAGTTACCTGGCCTAATATGTGAGTGCACATTGGCCAGGTTTCCAAGCTAAACCCTACCCATATCAAAGGGCATTAGGGTGAGTAATAGCGCATTCAGTTACCTAAGAGATACAATAAGAGTATATACACTTATGGTCATATAAGTGCATTTATTACCCACCTGATACAAAACCCTTATAGAAAACATAAGCGTGGAGTATAAAAAGATCTATCAAATTGTTTTGATTTTATCCAATCAGTGGGTTGCTGTAACCCACTTGGCATTTTGCAGAACGCGGAAAGTCTATAAGCTCTCCCTTACCTAGACATCATATCTGAGTACGAGTATCCCAAGCTTATAGTGTCCCTCGCATGTAAAGTAGTACGTAAGATCCGCAGCCATTTTATCTTTTCGTTGATAACTTAAATTTGTAATGCTGAACTATAACAATATTAAGCTGATTCTGATATATATGTTAAATATGAGGTGCACTATGGTAAATATGAAGTTCATTATGTGAAAGAGGAGGTGCACTGTGGTAAAGAAGAGATGCACTATGGTAGATATGAGGTATGAGGTGCACTATGCTGATTTGAGGTGCACTATGTTAAATATGAGGTGCACTTTGGTAAATATGAGGTCAGGTGATTTGTGTGTATGGGGGGTGGGTGGGTGAACTATGGTAAAGATGAGGTCAGGCAATGTGTGTGTGTGTGTGGGGGGGGGGGGGGGGTGTACTATGAAAATGATGAGGTCAGGTGATATGTGTGTGTGGCCGACTTAATCTGACCAGGTAACTTTCGTTATTTCACTTATGGTACAAGTTTAGCCATAAGATACCAATACTATGGCATGGCCATGGCAGAGTATTGTTATGAGATGATTCATAAGCAACTGGCCATTCAGTAGCCAGGATTCTTCCACCAAAAGTTGAGACACACTGATCAGAAAAGACATCAACATGGATATTTATACATTCCTAACTAGATTTTTTTAAGAATTTGAATTATTCTGATATTGTGATGCTACTTTAATGTCCATCAATTATGAAGGGGTAAGAAAAATCCAGAACCGTGATGGACAGTTAATGCTCTGCAAACCACTCCAGGTTGACGTAGTAAAATTCTCGCTAGCGCTCGTATATTACTATGCATCAACCTCTCGTGGTTTAGGGCCACCCATCCATAAAACCATTGATTATTGTCTGTTTATACACATGTATATCTTATACATTATCTCTGTTCAACATAAACTAAAAGAATGTTATATAGCCGAATTTGGTGATTGTGAAACACAATATCCCCTTAAAAATTACTAAAAACATTTTTTTAAAGAATAATGTTTTTTTTACTATGGCAATGTGTCAATTTATTTTTTCACCAGAGTTTGTTTCTTCTTTTCTGTTTCCTTCTCTGTCTCAGATCTTCATGATTTATAATATATAAATTCATAACATCATTTATCTTTGCCACGGATTATAGTTCTGCATAACATTTGACTTGACTTGAATTATCATACACATTAGAATGTACTATGATCTGACAAACATTCTCATTCTGTATTTATAAACGGGTCTGAGTGCTGCAAATGACAGCCTTTTGTGGTTATAAGAATCTGAGTGGATAGGATTGTGTAACTTACAGATCAAATGGGTTTACTGGGCTAGACAATGAAAACCAGCTATACTGTAAAATAGCTGATGTCACAAGCCCACTTCATTGACGAAACTTTGTCTAAAGTTCTATGTACTTCAACTTACTATTTGTGTCAATAAAGAAATCATGAAAAAAGCAAAATTTTGTAACTTTATAACAAGAAATATTTTATTTTCCTTGTTCTTCTCAATAATAGTTTAATTTGTCATGGATAACCAAGGGCACTATTGCGCTTCACATATGCAACACCTGACAGCATTCTTGTCTCTTCAGTGGGGGGTTAAAGTAAGTGACTAGGAACTTTGATGGGACAAGCATGTGACTACAGTTGATTTTGGATTAAGTATCAGGGTATAGCGCGGACGCAGTCCCCCTCTAACAAAAATTGCGCACCCGAGTCATCCACATTTGGGATGATCGCAAGGGTCAACCCAACCGTAGTGCAATGGAGGGGCCTCGCCCTGGGACAACTGCCTTCTCGATCACAGTGTCTCCTGTGCCAGGTAAAATACACCACCTCGGCACATATGATACTTTCTCACTGGACATAAAGTTGGTGTCTTGAGTGACCATGCCTTCTTCTGGCCTTGTTTTTTTAGCTGTTTTAATGTTCTTTTAAATCACCACTGTGATCCATAATAATATATAACCATTTATTATTGAAAAAATTGTTCTATTAACAATATTACACTGAAGACTTGGATCGAGAAATTGCATTTGTTAATTGTGTGGTATAGTGCTACAGTGGTGCTACCTGGTGTCACTTCTTTGCATTACACCATAGCCTAATGCTAGTGAGACACAACAGGGGTAGCCAGTGTATCTGATCACACGCACCACATCATAGACCAGGGGAAATAGATCACTGAACCTGCAATCTTTTCCCGATTAGTATGGGAACTGTTATACAAACCAGGTTGTTGCCTACTATTGTATTCAGGCATACTATGTAGATACCACTGAAGTAAAGTGGCAGGGGTAGGTCTTACAGGCTGCGTGAATTTATTTTTTTCACCGAAGGATACTTTTTATGAAAAAGAGTTGCCCCCCTCCTACAGGAATACAAAAAAAATATGCCCCCCACTCAGAAATGCTAAAAAACGAAAGAGGGTTGGTCCTCCAAAAATAGGATTTGGACCTCCCTTTGGAAATACAAAATATGAGGTGCACTTTGGTAAATATGAGGTCAGGTGATTTGTGTGTATGGGGGGTGGGTGAACTATGGTAAAGATGAGGTCAGGCAATGTGTGTGTGGGGGGGGGGGGGGGGGGTGTACTATGAAAATGATGAGGTCAGGTGATATGTGTGTGTGGCCGACTTAATCTGACCAGGTAACTTTCGTTATTTCACTTATGGTACAAGTTTAGCCATAAAATACCAATACTATGGCATGGCCATGGCAGAGTATTGTTATGAGATGATTCATAAGCAACTGGCCATTCAGTAGCCAGGATTCTTCCACCAAAAGTTGAGACACACTGATCAGAAAAGACATCAACATGGATATTTATACATTCCTAACTAGATTTTTTTAAGAATTTGAATTATTCTGATATTGTGATGCTACTTTAATGTCCATCAATTATGAAGGGGTAAGAAAAATCCAGAACCGTGATGGACAGTAAATGCTCTGCAAACCACTCCAGGTTGACGTAGTAAAATTCTCGCTAGCGCTCGTTTATTACTTTGCATCAACCTCTCGTGGTTAAGGGCCACCCATCCATAAAACCATTGATTATTGTCTGTTTATACACATGTATATCTTATACATTATCTCTGCTCAACATAAACTAAAAGAATGTTATATAGCCGAATTTGGTGATTGTGAAACACAATATCCCCTTAAAAATTACTAAAAACATTTTTTTAAAGAATAATGTTTTTTTTACTATGGCAATGTGTCAATTTATTTTTTCACCAGAGTTTGTTTCTTCTTTTCTGTTTCCTTCTCTGTCTCAGATCTTCATGATTTATAATATATAAATTCATAACATCATTTTGTAACTTTATAACAAGAAATATTTTATTTTCCTTGTTCTTCTCAATAATAGTTTAATTTGTCATGGATAACCAAGGACACTATTGCGCTTCACATATGCAACACCTGACAGCATTCTTGTCTCTTCAGTGGGGGGTTAAAGTAAGTGACTAGGAACTTTGATGGGACAAGCATGTGACTACAGTTGATTTTGGATTAAGTATCAGGGGATAGCGCGGACGCAGTCCCCCTCTAACAAAAATTGCGCACCCGAGTCATCCACATTTGGGATGATCGCAAGGGTCAACCCAACCGTAGTGCAATGGAGGGGCCTCGCCCTGGGAGAACTGCCTTCTCGATCACAGTGTCTCCTGTGCCAGGTAAGTATGCTTATATACACCACCTCGGCACATATGATACTTTCTCACTGGACATAAAGTTGGTGTCTTGAGTGACCATGCCTTCTTCTGGCCTTGTTTTTTTAGCTGTTTTAATGTTCTTTTAAATCACCACTGTGATCCATAATAATATATAACCATTTATTATTGAAAAAATTGTTCTATTAACAATATTACACTGAAGACTTGGATCGAGAAATTGCATTTGTTAATTGTGTGGTATAGTGCTACAGTGGTGCTACCTGGTGTCACTTCTCTGCATTACACCACAGCCTAATGCTAGTGAGACACAACAGGGGTAGCCAGTGTATCTGATCACACGCACCACATCATAGACCAGGGGAAATAGATCACTGAACCTGCAATCTTTTCCCGATTAGTATGGGAACTGTTATACAAACCAGGTTGTTGCCTACTATTGTATTCAGGCATACTATGTAGATACCACTGAAGTAAAGTGGCAGGGGTAGGTCTTACAGGCTGCGTTAACTTTTTTTTTTCACCGAAGGATACTTTTTATGAAAAAGAGTTGCCCCCCTCCTACAGGAATACATAAAAAAATATGCCCCCCCCAAAACTCAGAAATGCTAAAAAACGAAAGAGGGTTGGTCCTTAAAAAAAAGGATTTGGACCTCCTTATGGAAAAACAAAATATGAGGTGCACTTTGGTAAATATGAGGTCAGGTGATTTGTGTGTATGGGAGGTGGGTGGGTGAACTATGGTAAAGATGAGGTCAGGCAATGTGTGTGTGTGTGTGGCGGGGGGGGGTGTACTATTTTTTTAAAGAATAATGTTTTTTTTACTATGGCAATGTGTCAATTTATTTTTTCACCAGAGTTTGTTTCTTCTTTTCTGTTTCCTTCTCTGTCTCAGATCTTCATGATTTATAATATATGAATTCATAACATCATTTTGTAACTTTATAACAAGAAATATTTTATTTTCCTTGTTCTTCTCAATAATAGTTTAATTTGTCATGGATAACCAAGGACACTATTGCGCTTCACATATGCAACACCTGACAGCATTCTTGTCTCTTCAGTGGGGGGTTAAAGTAAGTGACTAGGAACTTTGATGGGACAAGCATGTGACTATAGTTGATTTTGGATTAAGTATCAGGGGATAGCGCGGACGCAGTCCCCCTCTAACAAAAATTGCGCACCCGAGTCATCCACATTTGGGATGATCGCAAGGGTCAACCCAACCGTAGTGCAATGGAGGGGCCTCGCCCTGGGAGAACTGCCTTCTCGATCACAGTGTCTCCTGTGCCAGGTAAAATACACCAGCTCGGCACATATGATACTTTCTCACTGGACATAAAGTTGGTGTCTTGAGTGACCATGCCTTCTTCTGGCCTTGTTTTTTTAGCTGTTTTAATGTTCTTTTAAATCACCACTGTGATCCATAATAATATATAACCATTTATTATTGAAAAAATTGTTCTATTAACAATATTACACTGAAGACTTGGATCGAGAAATTGCATTTGTTAATTGTGTGGTATAGTGCTACAGTGGTGCTACCTGGTGTCACTTCTCTGCATTACACCACAGCCTAATGCTAGTGAGACACAACAGGGGTAGCCAGTGTATCTGATCACACGCACCACATCATAGACCAGGGGAAATAGATCACTGAAACTGCAATCTTTTCCCGATTAGTATGGGAACTGTTATACAAACCAGGTTGTTGCCTACTATTGTATTCAGGCATACTATGTAGATACCACTGAAGTAAAGTGGCAGGGGTAGGCCTTACAGGCTGCGTGAACTTTTTTTTCACCGAAGGATACTTTTTATGAAAAAGAGTTGCCCCCCTCCTACAGGAATACATAAAAAAATATGCCCCCCCAAAACTCAGAAATGCTAAAAAACGAAAGAGGGTTGGTCCTTCAAAAAAAGGATTTGGACCTCCCTATGGAAATACAAAATATGAGGTGCACTTTGGTAAATATGAGGTCAGGTGATTTGTGTGTATGGGAGGTGGGTGGGTGAACTATGGTAAAGATGAGGTCAGGCAATGTGTGTGTGTGTGGGGGGGGGGGGGTGTACTATTTTTTAAAAGAATAATGTTTTTTTTACTATGGCAATGTGTCAATTTATTTTTTCACCAGAGTTTGTTTCTTCTTTTCTGTTTCCTTCTCTGTCTCAGATCTTCATGATTTATAATATATAAATTCATAACATCATTTTGTAACTTTATAACAAGAAATATTTTATTTTCCTTGTTCTTCTCAATAATAGTTTAATTTGTCATGGATAACCAAGGACACTATTGCGCTTCACATATGCAACACCTGACAGCATTCTTGTCTCTTCAGTGGGGGGTTAAAGTAAGTGACTAGGAACTTTGATGGGACAAGCATGTGACTGTAGTTGATTTTGGATTAAGTATCAGGGGATAGCGCGGACGCAGTCCCCCTCTAACAAAAATTGCGCACCCGAGTCATCCACATTTGGGATGATCGCAAGGGTCAACCCAACCGTAGTGCAATGGAGGGGCCTCGCCCTGGGAGAACTGCCTTCTCGATCACAGTGTCTCCTGTGCCAGGTAAGTATGCTTAAATACACCACCTCGGCACATATGATACTTTCTCACTGGACATAAAGTTGGTGTCTTGAGTGACCATGCCTTCTTCTGGCCTTGTTTTTTTAGCTGTTTTAATGTTCTTTTAAATCACCACTGTGATCCATAATAATATATAACCATTTATTATTGAAAAAATTGTTCTATTAACAATATTACACTGAAGACTTGGATCGAGAAATTGCATTTGTTAATTGTGTGGTATAGTGCTACAGTGGTGCTACCTGGTGTCACTTCTCTGCATTACACCACAGCCTAATGCTAGTGAGACACAACAGGGGTAGCCAGTGTATCTGATCACACGCACCACATCATAGACCAGGGGAAATAGATCACTGAAACTGCAATCTTTTCCCGATTAGTATGGGAACTGTTATACAAACCAGGTTGTTGCCTACTATTGTATTCAGGCATACTTTGTAGATACCACTGAAGTAAAGTGGCAGGGGTAGGTCTTACAGGCTGCGTGAATTTAATTTTTTCACCGAAGGATACTTTTGATGAAAAAGAGTTGCCCCCCTCCTACAGGAATACAAAAAAAAATATGCCCCCCCCCCCCCACTCAGAAATGCTAAAAAACGAAAGAGGGTTGGTCCTCCAAAAATAGGATTTGGACCTCCCTTTGGAAATACAAAATATGAGGTGCACTTTGGTAAATATGAGGTCAGGTGATTTGTGTGTATGGGGGGTGGGTGAACTATGGTAAAGATGAGGTCAGGCAATGTGTGTGTGTGGGGGGGGGGGGGGTGTACTATGAAAATGATGAGGTCAGGTGATATGTGTGTGTGGCCGACTTAATCTGACCAGGTAACTTTCGTTATTTCACTTATGGTACAAGTTTAGCCATAAAATACCAATACTATGGCATGGCCATGGCAGAGTATTGTTATGAGATGATTCATAAGCAACTGGCCATTCAGTAGCCAGGATTCTTCCACCAAAAGTTGAGACACACTGATCAGAAAAGACATCAACATGGATATTTATACATTCCTAACTAGATTTTTTTAAGAATTTGAATTATTCTGATATTGTGATGCTACTTTAATGTCCATCAATTATGAAGGGGTAAGAAAAATCCAAAACCGTGATGGACAGTAAATGCTCTGCAAACCACTCCAGGTTGACGTAGTAAAATTCTCGCTAGCGTTCGTATATTACTATGCATCAACCTCTCGTGGTTTAGGGCCACCCATCCATAAAACCATTGATTATTGTCTGTTTATACACATGTATATCTTATACATTATCTCTGTTCAACATAAACTAAAAGAATGTTATATAGCCGAATTTGGTGATTGTGAAACACAATATCCCCTTAAAAATTACTAAAAACATTTTTTTAAAGAATAATGTTTTTTTTACTATGGCAATGTGTCAATTTATTTTTTTACCAGAGTTTGTTTCTTCTTTTCTGTTTCCTTCTCTGTCTCAGATCTTCATGATTTATAATATATAAATTCATAACATCATTTTGTAACTTTATAACAAGAAATATTTTATTTTCCTTGTTCTTCTCAATAATAGTTTAATTTGTCATGGATAACCAAGGGCACTATTGCGCTTCACATATGCAACACCTGACAGCATTCTTGTCTCTTCAGTGGGGGGTTAAAGTAAGTGACTAGGAACTTTGATGGGACAAGCATGTGACTATAGTTGATTTTGGATTAAGTATCAGGGGATAGCGCGGACGCAGTCCCCCTCTAACAAAAATTGCGCACCCGAGTCATCCACATTTGGGATGATCGCAAGGGTCAACCCAACCGTAGTGCAATGGAGGGGCCTCGCCCTGGGAGAACTGCCTTCTCGATCACAGTGTCTCCTGTGCCAGGTAAGTATGCTTAAATACACCACCTCGGCACATATGATACTTTCTCACTGGACATAAAGTTGGTGTCTTGAGTGACCATGCCTTCTTCTGGCCTTGTTTTTTTAGCTGTTTTAATGTTCTTTTAAATCACCACTGTGATCCATAATAATATATAACCATTTATTATTGAAAAAATTGTTCTATTAACAATATTACACTGAAGACTTGGATCGAGAAATTGCATTTGTTAATTGTGTGGTATAGTGCTACAGTGGTGCTACCTGGTGTCACTTCTCTGCATTACACCACAGCCTAATGCTAGTGAGACACAACAGGGGTAGCCAGTGTATCTGATCACACGCACCACATCATAGACCAGGGGAAATAGATCACTGAACCTGCAATCTTTTCCCGATTAGTATGGGAACTGTTATACAAACCAGGTTGTTGCCTACTATTGTATTCAGGCATACTATGTAGATACCACTGAAGTAAAGTGGCAGGGGTAGGTCTTACAGGCTGCGTGAATTTAATTTTTTCACCGAAGGATACTTTTTATGAAAAAGAGTTGCCCCCCTCCTACAGGAATACAAAAAAAAATATGCCCCCCCCCCCCCACTCAGAAATGCTAAAAAACGAAAGAGGGTTGGTCCTCCAAAAATAGGATTTGGACCTCCCTTTGGAAATACAAAATATGAGGTGCACTTTGGTAAATATGAGGTCAGGTGATTTGTGTGTATGGGGGGTGGGTGAACTATGGTAAAGATGAGGTCAGGCAATGTGTGTGTGTGTGTGGGGGGGGGGGGGTGTACTATGGAAATGATGAGGTCAGGTGATATGTGTGTGTGGCCGACTTAATCTGACCAGGTAACTTTCGTTATTTCACTTATGGTACAAGTTTAGCCATAAAATACCAATACTATGGCATGGCCATGGCAGAGTATTGTTATGAGATGATTCATAAGCAACTGGCCATTCAGTAGCCAGGATTCTTCCACCAAAAGTTAAGACACACTGATCAGAAAAGACATCAACATGGATATTTATACATTCCTAACTAGATTTTTTTAAGAATTTGAATTATTCTGATATTGTGATGCTACTTTAATGTCCATCAATTATGAAGGGGTAAGAAAAATCCAAAACCGTGATGGACAGTAAATGCTCTGCAAACCACTCCAGGTTGACGTAGTAAAATTCTCGCTAGCGCTCGCATATTACTATGCATCAACCTCTCGTGGTTTAGGGCCACCCATCCATAAAACCATTGATTATTGTCTGTTTATACACATGTATATCTTATACATTATCTCTGTTCAACATAAACTAAAAGAATGTTATATAGCCGAATTTGGTGATTGTGAAACACAATATCCCCTTAAAAATTACTAAAAACATTTTTTTAAAGAATAATGTTTTTTTTACTATGGCAATGTGTCAATTTATTTTTTTACCAGAGTTTGTTTCTTCTTTTCTGTTTCCTTCTCTGTCTCAGATCTTCATGATTTATAATATATAAATTCATAACATCATTTTGTAACTTTATAACAAGAAATATTTTATTTTCCTTGTTCTTCTCAATAATAGTTTAATTTGTCATGGATAACCAAGGGCACTATTGCGCTTCACATATGCAACACCTGACAGCATTCTTGTCTCTTCAGTGGGGGGTTAAAGTAAGTGACTAGGAACTTTGATGGGACAAGCATGTGACTATAGTTGATTTTGGATTAAGTATCAGGGGATAGCGCGGACGCAGTCCCCCTCTAACAAAAATTGCGCACCCGAGTCATCCACATTTGGGATGATCGCAAGGGTCAACCCAACCGTAGTGCAATGGAGGGGCCTCGCCCTGGGAGAACTGCCTTCTCGATCACAGTGTCTCCTGTGCCAGGTAAGTATGCTTAAATACACCACCTCGGCACATATGATACTTTCTCACTGGACATAAAGTTGGTGTCTTGAGTGACCATGCCTTCTTCTGGCCTTGTTTTTTTAGCTGTTTTAATGTTCTTTTAAATCACCACTGTGATCCATAATAATATATAACCATTTATTATTGAAAAAATTGTTCTATTAACAATATTACACTGAAGACTTGGATCGAGAAATTGCATTTGTTAATTGTGTGGTATAGTGCTACAGTGGTGCTACCTGGTGTCACTTCTCTGCATTACACCACAGCCTAATGCTAGTGAGACACAACAGGGGTAGCCAGTGTATCTGATCACACGCACCACATCATAGACCAGGGGAAATAGATCACTGAACCTGCAATCTTTTCCCGATTAGTATGGGAACTGTTATACAAACCAGGTTGTTGCCTACTATTGTATTCAGGCATACTATGTAGATACCACTGAAGTAAAGTGGCAGGGGTAGGTCCTACAGGCTGCGTGAATTTAATTTTTTCACCGAAGGATACTTTTTATGAAAAAGAGTTGCCCCCCTCCTACAGGAATACAAAAAAAAATATGCCCCCCCCCCCCACTCAGAAATGCTAAAAAACGAAAGAGGGTTGGTCCTCCAAAAATAGGATTTGGACCTCCCTTTGGAAATACAAAATATGAGGTGCACTTTGGTAAATATGAGGTCAGGTGATTTGTGTGTATGGGGGGTGGGTGAACTATGGTAAAGATGAGGTCAGGCAATGTGTGTGTGTGTGGGGGGGGGGGGGGGTGTACTATGGAAATGATGAGGTCAGGTGATATGTGTGTGTGGCCGACTTAATCTGACCAGGTAACTTTCGTTATTTCACTTATGGTACAAGTTTAGCCATAAAATACCAATACTATGGCATGGCCATGGCAGAGTATTGTTATGAGATGATTCATAAGCAACTGGCCATTCAGTAGCCAGGATTCTTCCACCAAAAGTTAAGACACACTGATCAGAAAAGACATCAACATGGATATTTATACATTCCTAACTAGATTTTTTTAAGAATTTGAATTATTCTGATATTGTGATGCTACTTTAATGTCCATCAATTATGAAGGGGTAAGAAAAATCCAAAACCGTGATGGACAGTAAATGCTCTGCAAACCACTCCAGGTTGACGTAGTAAAATTCTCGCTAGCGCTCGTATATTACTATGCATCAACCTCTCGTGGTTTAGGGCCACCCATCCATAAAACCATTGATTATTGTCTGTTTATACACATGTATATCTTATACATTATCTCTGTTCAACATAAACTAAAAGAATGTTATATAGCCGAATTTGGTGATTGTGAAACACAATATCCCCTTAAAAATTACTAAAAACATTTTTTTAAAGAATAATGTTTTTTTTACTATGGCAATGTGTCAATTTATTTTTTTACCAGAGTTTGTTTCTTCTTTTCTGTTTCCTTCTCTGTCTCAGATCTTCATGATTTATAATATATAAATTCATAACATCATTTTGTAACTTTATAACAAGAAATATTTTATTTTCCTTGTTCTTCTCAATAATAGTTTAATTTGTCATGGATAACCAAGGGCACTATTGCGCTTCACATATGCAACACCTGACAGCATTCTTGTCTCTTCAGTGGGGGGTTAAAGTAAGTGACTAGGAACTTTGATGGGACAAGCATGTGACTATAGTTGATTTTGGATTAAGTATCAGGGGATAGCGCGGACGCAGTCCCCCTCTAACAAAAATTGCGCACCCGAGTCATCCACATTTGGGATGATCGCAAGGGTCAACCCAACCGTAGTGCAATGGAGGGGCCTCGCCCTGGGAGAACTGCCTTCTCGATCACAGTGTCTCCTGTGCCAGGTAAGTATGCTTAAATACACCACCTCGGCACATATGATACTTTCTCACTGGACATAAAGTTGGTGTCTTGAGTGACCATGCCTTCTTCTGGCCTTGTTTTTTTAGCTGTTTTAATGTTCTTTTAAATCACCACTGTGATCCATAATAATATATAACCATTTATTATTGAAAAAATTGTTCTATTAACAATATTACACTGAAGACTTGGATCGAGAAATTGCATTTGTTAATTGTGTGGTATAGTGCTACAGTGGTGCTACCTGGTGTCACTTCTCTGCATTACACCACAGCCTAATGCTAGTGAGACACAACAGGGGTAGCCAGTGTATCTGATCACACGCACCACATCATAGACCAGGGGAAATAGATCACTGAACCTGCAATCTTTTCCCGATTAGTATGGGAACTGTTATACAAACCAGGTTGTTGCCTACTATTGTATTCAGGCATACTATGTAGATACCACTGAAGTAAAGTGGCAGGGGTAGGTCTTACAGGCTGCGTGAATTTAATTTTTTCACCGAAGGATACTTTTGATGAAAAAGAGTTGCCCCCCTCCTACAGGAATACAAAAAAAAATATGCCCCCCCCCCCCCACTCAGAAATGCTAAAAAACGAAAGAGGGTTGGTCCTCCAAAAATAGGATTTGGACCTCCCTTTGGAAATACAAAATATGAGGTGCACTTTGGTAAATATGAGGTCAGGTGATTTGTGTGTATGGGGGGTGGGTGAACTATGGTAAAGATGAGGTCAGGCAATGTGTGTGTGTGTGGGGGGGGGGGGGGGTGTACTATGGAAATGATGAGGTCAGGTGATATGTGTGTGTGGCCGACTTAATCTGACCAGGTAACTTTCGTTATTTCACTTATGGTACAAGTTTAGCCATAAAATACCAATACTATGGCATGGCCATGGCAGAGTATTGTTATGAGATGATTCATAAGCAACTGGCCATTCAGTAGCCAGGATTCTTCCACCAAAAGTTGAGACACACTGATCAGAAAAGACGTCAACATGGATATTTATACATTCCTAACTAGATTTTTTTAAGAATTTGAATTATTCTGATATTGTGATGCTACTTTAAAGTCCATCAATTATGAAGGGGTAAGAAAAATCCAGAACCGTGATGGACAGTAAATGCTCTGCAAACCACTCCAGGTTGACGTAGTAAAATTCTCGCTAGCGCTCGCATATTACTATGCATCAACCTCTCGTGGTTTAGGGCCACCCATCCATAAAACCATTGATTATTGTCTGTTTATACACATGTATATCTTATACATTATCTCTGTTCAACATAAACTAAAAGAATGTTATATAGCCGATTTTAAAGAATAATGTTTTTTTTACTATGGCAATGTGTCAATTTATTTTTTCACCAGAGTTTGTTTCTTCTTTTCTGTTTCCTTCTCTGTCTCAGATCTTCATGATTTATAATATATAAATTCATAACATCATTTTGTAACTTTATAACAAGAAATATTTTATTTTCCTTGTTCTTCTCAATAATAGTTTAATTTGTCATGGATAACCAAGGGCACTATTGCGCTTCACATATATGCAACACCTGACAGCATTCTTGTCTCTTCAGTGGGGGGTTAAAGTAAGTGACTAGGAACTTTGATGGGACAAGCATGTGACTATAGTTGATTTTGGATTAAGTATCAGGGGATAGCGCGGACGCAGTCCCCCTCTAACAAAAATTGCGCACCCGAGTCATCCACATTTGGGATGATCGCAAGGGTCAACCCAACCGTAGTGCAATGGAGGGGCCTCGCCCTGGGAGAACTGCCTTCTCGATCACAGTGTCTCCTGTGCCAGGTAAGTATGCTTAAATACACCACCTCGGCACATATGATACTTTCTCACTGGACATAAAGTTGGTGTCTTGAGTGACCATGCCTTCTTCTGGCCTTGTTTTTTTAGCTGTTTTAATGTTCTTTTAAATCACCACTGTGATCCATAATAATATATAACCATTTATTATTGAAAAAATTGTTCTATTAACAATATTACACTGTAGACTTGGATCGAGAAATTGCATTTGTTAATTGTGTGGTATAGTGCTACAGTGGTGCTACCTGGTGTCACTTCTCTGCATTACACCACAGCCTAATGCTAGTGAGACACAACAGGGGTAGCCAGTGTATCTGATCACACGCACCACATCATAGACCAGGGGAAATAGATCACTGAAACTGCAATCTTTTCCCGATTAGTATGGGAACTGTTATACAAACCAGGTTGTTGCCTACTATTGTATTCAGGCATACTATGTAGATACCACTGAAGTAAAGTGGCAGGGGTAGGTCTTACAGGCTGCGTGAACTTTTTTTTTCACCGAAGGATACTTTTTATGAAAAAGAGTTGCCCCCCTCCTACAGGAATACAAAAAAAAATATGCCCCCCCCCCCAACTCAGAAATGCTAAAAAACGAAAGAGGGTTGGTCCTCCAAAAATAGGATTTGGACCTCCCTATGGAAATACAAAATATGAGGTGCACTTTGGTAAATATGAGGTCAGGTGATTTGTGTGTATGGGAGGTGGGTGGGTGAACTATGGTAAAGATGAGGTCAGGCAATGTGTGTGTGGGGGGGGGGGGTGGGGTGGGGGTGTACTATGAAAATGATGAGGTCAGGTGATATGTGTGTGTGGCCGACTTAATCTGACCAGGTAACTTTCGTTATTTCACTTATGGTACAAGTTTAGCCATAAAATACCAATACTATGGCATGGCCATGGCAGAGTATTGTTATGAGATGATTCATAAGCAACTGGCCATTCAGTAGCCAGGATTCTTCCACCAAAAGTTGAGACACACTGATCAGAAAAGACATCAACATGGATATTTATACATTCCTAACTAGATTTTTTAAAGAATTTGAATTATTCTGATATTGTGATGCTACTTTAATGTCCATCAATTATGAAGGGGTAAGAAAAATCCAGAACCGTGATGGACAGTAAATGCTCTGCAAACCACTCCAGGTTGACGTAGTAAAATTCTTGCTAGCGGTCGTATATTACTATGCATCAACCTCTCGTGGTTTAGGGCCACCCATCCATAAAACCATTGATTACTGTCTGTTTATACACATGTATATCTTATACATTATCTCTGTTCAACATAAACTAAAAGAATGTTATATAGCCGATTTTAAAGAATAATGTTTTTTTTACTATGGCAATGTGTCAATTTATTTTTTCACCAGAGTTTGTTTCTTCTTTTCTGTTTCCTTCTCTGTCTCAGATCTTCATGATTTATAATATATAAATTCATAACATCATTTTGTAACTTTATAACAAGAAATATTTTATTTTCCTTGTTCTTCTCAATAATAGTTTAATTTGTCATGGATAACCAAGGGCACTATTGCGCTTCACATATATGCAACACCTGACAGCATTCTTGTCTCTTCAGTGGGGGGTTAAAGTAAGTGACTAGGAACTTTGATGGGACAAGCATATGACTATAGTTGATTTTGGATTAAGTATCAGGGGATAGCGCGGACGCAGTCCCCCTCTAACAAAAATTGCGCACCCGAGTCATCCACATTTGGGATGATCGCAAGGGTCAACCCAACCGTAGTGCAATGGAGGGGCCTCGCCCTGGGAGAACTGCCTTCTCGATCACAGTGTCTCCTGTGCCAGGTAAGTATGCTTAAATACACCACCTCGGCACATATGATACTTTCTCACTGGACATAAAGTTGGTGTCTTGAGTGACCATGCCTTCTTCTGGCCTTGTTTTTTTAGCTGTTTTAATGTTCTTTTAAATCACCACTGTGATCCATAATAATATATAACCATTTATTATTGAAAAAATTGTTCTATTAACAATATTACACTGTAGACTTGGATCGAGAAATTGCATTTGTTAATTGTGTGGTATAGTGCTACAGTGGTGCTACCTGGTGTCACTTCTCTGCATTACACCACAGCCTAATGCTAGTGAGACACAACAGGGGTAGCCAGTGTATCTGATCACACGCACCACATCATAGACCAGGGGAAATAGATCACTGAAACTGCAATCTTTTCCCGATTAGTATGGGAACTGTTATACAAACCAGGTTGTTGCCTACTATTGTATTCAGGCATACTATGTAGATACCACTGAAGTAAAGTGGCAGGGGTAGGTCTTACAGGCTGCGTGAACTTTTTTTTTCACCGAAGGATACTTTTTATGAAAAAGAGTTGCCCCCCTCCTACAGGAATACAAAAAAAAATATGCCCCCCCCCCAAACTCAGAAATGCTAAAAAACGAAAGAGGGTTGGTCCTCCAAAAATAGGATTTGGACCTCCCTATGGAAATACAAAATATGAGGTGCACTTTGGTAAATATGAGGTCAGGTGATTTGTGTGTATGGGAGGTGGGTGGGTGAACTATGGTAAAGATGAGGTCAGGCAATGTGTGTGTGGGGGGGGGGGGTGGGTGGTACTATGAAAATGATGAGGTCAGGTGATATGTGTGTGTGGCCGACTTAATCTGACCAGGTAACTTTCGTTATTTCACTTATGGTACAAGTTTAGCCATAAAATACCAATACTATGGCATGGCCATGGCAGAGTATTGTTATGAGATGATTCATAAGCAACTGGCCATTCAGTAGCCAGGATTCTTCCACCAAAAGTTGAGACACACTGATCAGAAAAGACATCAACATGGATATTTATACATTCCTAACTAGATTTTTTTAAGAATTTGAATTATTCTGATATTGTGATGCTACTTTAATGTCCATCAATTATGAAGGGGTAAGAAAAATCCAGAACCGTGATGGACAGTAAATGCTCTGCAAACCACTCCAGGTTGACGTAGTAAAATTCTTGCTAGCGGTCGTATATTACTATGCATCAACCTCTCGTGGTTTAGGGCCACCCATCCATAAAACCATTGATTATTGTCTGTTTATACACATGTATATCTTATACATTATCTCTGTTCAACATAAACTAAAAGAATGTTATATAGCCGATTTTAAAGAATAATGTTTTTTTTACTATGGCAATGTGTCAATTTATTTTTTCACCAGAGTTTGTTTCTTCTTTTCTGTTTCCTTCTCTGTCTCAGATCTTCATGATTTATAATATATAAATTCATAACATCATTTTGTAACTTTATAACAAGAAATATTTTATTTTCCTTGTTCTTCTCAATAATAGTTTAATTTGTCATGGATAACCAAGGGCACTATTGCGCTTCACATATATGCAACACCTGACAGCATTCTTGTCTCTTCAGTGGGGGGTTAAAGTAAGTGACTAGGAACTTTGATGGGACAAGCATGTGACTATAGTTGATTTTGGATTAAGTATCAGGGGATAGCGCGGACGCAGTCCCCCTCTAACAAAAATTGCGCACCCGAGTCATCCACATTTGGGATGATCGCAAGGGTCAACCCAACCGTAGTGCAATGGAGGGGCCTCGCCCTGGGAGAACTGCCTTCTCGATCACAGTGTCTCCTGTGCCAGGTAAGTATGCTTAAATACACCACCTCGGCACATATGATACTTTCTCACTGGACATAAAGTTGGTGTCTTGAGTGACCATGCCTTCTTCTGGCCTTGTTTTTTTAGCTGTTTTAATGTTCTTTTAAATCACCACTGTGATCCATAATAATATATAACCATTTATTATTGAAAAAATTGTTCTATTAACAATATTACACTGTAGACTTGGATCGAGAAATTGCATTTGTTAATTGTGTGGTATAGTGCTACAGTGGTGCTACCTGGTGTCACTTCTCTGCATTACACCACAGCCTAATGCTAGTGAGACACAACAGGGGTAGCCAGTGTATCTGATCACACGCACCACATCATAGACCAGGGGAAATAGATCACTGAAACTGCAATCTTTTCCCGATTAGTATGGGAACTGTTATACAAACCAGGTTGTTGCCTACTATTGTATTCAGGCATACTATGTAGATACCACTGAAGTAAAGTGGCAGGGGTAGGTCTTACAGGCTGCGTGAACTTTTTTTTTCACCGAAGGATACTTTTTATGAAAAAGAGTTGCCCCCCTCCTACAGGAATACAAAAAAAAATATGCCCCCCCCCCCAAACTCAGAAATGCTAAAAAACGAAAGAGGGTTGGTCCTCCAAAAATAGGATTTGGACCTCCCTATGGAAATACAAAATATGAGGTGCACTTTGGTAAATATGAGGTCAGGTGATTTGTGTGTATGGGAGGTGGGTGGGTGAACTATGGTAAAGATGAGGTCAGGCAATGTGTGTGTGGGGGGGGGTGGGGGTGTACTATGAAAATGATGAGGTCAGGTGATATGTGTGTGTGGCCGACTTAATCTGACCAGGTAACTTTCGTTATTTCACTTATGGTACAAGTTTAGCCATAAAATACCAATACTATGGCATGGCCATGGCAGAGTATTGTTATGAGATGATTCATAAGCAACTGGCCATTCAGTAGCCAGGATTCTTCCACCAAAAGTTGAGACACACTGATCAGAAAAGACATCAACATGGATATTTATACATTCCTAACTAGATTTTTTAAAGAATTTGAATTATTCTGATATTGTGATGCTACTTTAATGTCCATCAATTATGAAGGGGTAAGAAAAATCCAGAACCGTGATGGACAGTAAATGCTCTGCAAACCACTCCAGGTTGACGTAGTAAAATTCTTGCTAGCGGTCGTATATTACTATGCATCAACCTCTCGTGGTTTAGGGCCACCCATCTATAAAACCATTGATTACTGTCTGTTTATACACATGTATATCTTATACATTATCTCTGTTCAACATAAACTAAAAGAATGTTATATAGCCGATTTTAAAGAATAATGTTTTTTTTACTATGGCAATGTGTCAATTTATTTTTTCACCAGAGTTTGTTTCTTCTTTTCTGTTTCCTTCTCTGTCTCAGATCTTCATGATTTATAATATATAAATTCATAACATCATTTTGTAACTTTATAACAAGAAATATTTTATTTTCCTTGTTCTTCTCAATAATAGTTTAATTTGTCATGGATAACCAAGGGCACTATTGCGCTTCACATATATGCAACACCTGACAGCATTCTTGTCTCTTCAGTGGGGGGTTAAAGTAAGTGACTAGGAACTTTGATGGGACAAGCATGTGACTATAGTTGATTTTGGATTAAGTATCAGGGGATAGCGCGGACGCAGTCCCCCTCTAACAAAAATTGCGCACCCGAGTCATCCACATTTGGGATGATCGCAAGGGTCAACCCAACCGTAGTGCAATGGAGGGGCCTCGCCCTGGGAGAACTTTTTTTTTTTTTTTTTTTTTTTTTTTTTTTTTTTTTTTTTTTTTTGTAATAAGCCCCATTCCTCGCCTATTACTGTGGCAACCAACCTTCTCTTTTAAGTGTCTTTTTGAATTTTATGTTGTTCTTTCATCATTATGTTGCCTCCATTTTTTTTTTTTTTTTTTTTTTTTTTTTTTTTCTCATATAGAAAAATAGAAAAGGAAATGTATAACAATCGCTTCCATCAAGGTTCTCAGTTAAGCTAGGCTTAATTTGAGCCTCTGAAAAAAGAAGACATTTTATTATGTGAGAATGAATAGAACAGTCGCTTCCATTTGGGTTCTCAGTTAAGTTGTTCTTAATCTGAGCCTCTGCAAAAGGAAACAGATGCAATGTACAAGTGGTCATAATAATCATAAGAAATCGTCTATCTTTATTTCTTCAAAGTTTTCGAACCAAAACCAAAATCTTTCATGTTGCATAGTATTCAACTTTTTCTTGTCCAAGTTGTATTTTTGGTGAATGTATCTGTCTACCTCTCTCCAGATCATCTGTATTTCGACATCCAAATTTTCCTTTGCTTTCTTGCATCTGTAGTACCAAACTGTTTGTTTGACCACATTAATCAAAAACAAAGAAATAGCAATTTTGATGCCTTTGACTGAAGGCAGAAGTGAAAAAATGATAGCATCCTCATTCACACTATATCTCTTCTTCAATATGATGGTCATTATGTGATTTATGATTGACCAAACAGGTTTGACAATAAGACATTCTGTAAATAAATGTTTGACATCTTCGTCTTTAGGACAGAAAAAGCATTTCCTTCTATAGTTTCCTTGGTTTCTTATAAACCACATCTTGTTGGTTGGAAGTATTCCCACTACTGTTCTGTATGCCATATTTTTCAGGTCTGGGTCTAACTTATTATAATGAATATTTTTCCATATGTCCGAGAAGGGTTTCAAAGGATGTTTAGCTTGTACACTAGGAAATTGTGCTTTTTTTTCAATCAATGTATTGTAAACGGCTTTTGTAGTCGGTATGGAATTCTTGTCAATTTCTACAACATGAGAAGTATATTCATTAAAACTTTCAATACATTTTCTATAAAACAAAGGTGTATAAATTGGCGGCATCACAGCTTTGTTTTTCAAATGTTCTCTGAGTGGATATTTCAACCACTCCATGGCAAAAGTTTTCCACTTGTGATGAAAAGTGTCAGACAACAATTTACAAATATGCACTGTATAAAAGGCTTTCAATTTACACTCAATGTCTACAGCTGCTATTCCTCCTTTCAGGACAGGGGCAATTAGAGTGTCTCTCTTCAAATACTCACATCCTCCTCTCCATATAAAGGAAAAGTGTACAGAGTTAAACTTTTTCAGGTATGGAGCAGGCAGGTTAATCACTTGTCCAACATACCATAATTTGCTGAGTGCTATTATTGTTGCTACTTTAGATTTACCAAATAACGTTAAGGACTTATTGGACCAGTCAGTTATTGATTTGTTAAATTTCTCAAAAACCACATTCCAATTTTCTTTGTGTCTGTTGTGGATGGCATCTTTCTTGTAATTGAATAGTTCCCTGTCTGACAAAGAAGCAAAATATATACCAAGTAATTTAATAGGTCGATTAGAAAATGCAATATCTGATATTGTTTCATCTCTCCTGTATTTCCATGCTCCTATCCAGAGCCCTTTGCATTTACCTCTGTTGATTTTACTTCCTGATGCTAATCGAAAAAATTCACAAATGTTGACAATTTCATGAACTGAGTTTTCTGTTGTTATAATACAACTAGTGTCATCTGCATATTGGATGACTTTTATACTTTCGTTAGAAGAGGGACATTTTAATCCTACTATATTCGGGTTTCTATTCAATATTATGGATAAAGGTTCAATACATAAAACATATAATAAGGGTGATAATGAACATCCCTGTCTGACCGATCTTTCTATGAAAAAAGTCTCAGTTTGAAAGCCATTAACTAGTACTCTACTTTTTGCTCCTTTATATAATAATCTAACCCAAGAAATGAAACCATTTCCAAAACCAAACATTTGTAAGATATGAAACATATAGTCATGTGATACACGATCAAAAGCTTTTTCCTGATCAAGGGATAAAATTGCCCCCGAAATGTTTTTATTATCTGCATAATCAATGAGATTTCTGTATAAATGAATGTTGTCCAATATGGACCTACCTGGGACAGCACAAACTTGTTCCTCAGATACTATGGAAGAAAGGACATTTCTTAACCTATTAGTCATTGCTTTTGAGATGATCTTATAGTCTACATTTAATAAACTGATTGGTCTCCAGGCTTTTAAATCAGTTTTTCTTGTAGTGTCTTTACAAATCAAAGTAATGATACCTAGTTTTAGAGAATCTGGTAACTCTCCTAAAATATAAGACCAATTGACCATTTCAACAAATCTATTACCGAAAAGATGAAAGAATTTGTAATAAAATTCTTTTGGTAAACCATCTAAACCTGGGCTTTTGTTGTTGGCCATATTTTTTATTGCTTCCCAGCATTCATAAAAGGTTAGAAAACCTTCACATGTTTCTGCATGGGTCTCACTTAACGTTGGTAGGAATTTTGAAAAGTAATGAACTTGGTCCATGTCAATATCTTCTTTTGTATATAAATTTTTATAAAATTGGAAACATTCATTTTTAATATCTTCTATCTCTGAAACAATACCATCTGGAGTAACAATTGAGCCAATGTTCTTTTCCTTGGCTCTTCTCTGTTCTTTATTTAGATAATAGTTTGAGGGAGTTTCGTTTTCCTCAAAATATTGAATCCTCGATCTTATTCTGTTCCCTTCTGATGCTGTTTTCAATAGATCATTTATGTTTTGTTTTAATATTTCAATATTTTGAATGTACAAACCAGGGTTATTTTTTTCTTTCTCATAGATCTTTTTTAGAGCATTTTGTAAATGATTTAATGTCTTTTTCTGAGCAGATGCAATTCTTTTGGAGTGTTTGATGATTAAATCTTTAAACTTTCTTTTACACCTCTCCCACCATTCTCCATCGTATAATTCATCATGACACAGATCTTCAAACCACAATTTGTTTAACTCACTTTGAAAAACAGGATCTTCTAAAGTATTAGCATTACATTTCCAGTAACTGGTTCTCTTATTTTCAGTTAAATTATCAAAGGTGCATTTCAAAAATACTGAACAGTGATCGGAAAAAGCACAAGGTATTATGTTGGCGTTTGTGAAAGAATTGGCTATGTTTTTACTGACATAAATGCGGTCTATTCTTGTAAATACATGTTCTTTAGATGAAAAAAAAGTATATTCTTTTGCTAAAGGTTTAAGCTTTCTAAATATGTCACAAAGTTCAAAGTCATTACAAATAGAAATAATTTCAAAATTACCAGTTGCTCCTCTTTGAGGATTTCCTCCAGCTTTATCTAAAAGAACATTTTCAACAAAATTAAAGTCTCCTCCAAGGATTAGATCTTTTGTTCCTCTAACAAAATTTCGAATGGATGGTAAAAAACGTATCCTTGATGCAGGATATGTTGGAGCATAAACTGAAATTAATCTAATCTCCTTTCCTTTAATTTTACAATCTAAAGAAATAACTCTTCCTTCAAAGTCACATTTGTGTGACAAATGTTCAAAATCAAGAGTATTCTTAATAATTATGCCAACGCCACAAGAATTATTATAACCGTAACTAAAATAAGCTTTAGCTTTAAATAGTTTCTCTATTGCATTAATTTGTGTTTGATTATAAATGTGTGTTTCTTGTAAAAGTAGAATATCTAATTGGTTTAGAGAACAGAATTCAGATAATAAATTTTGTTTTTCTCTGGACAATAAACCATTGATATTTAAGGATCCTATTGTTAGTGTCATTAGAAGGGTTAAAAGAGAGATATATGGCGTTGGGCAAAACATGGTTTATCTAGGTAGAAAGGCTATTACTTCTTTGTTTTTTCTCTACTCTAGAGACACTTGGACTCCTGGATCTACGTCCAGGAGGGGAAGGCATAACTGCCGCTGTTATGTGCGCCACTCTGGGCGACTTTGGTATGTTGGGATTTCTAGGAGAAGGAGTTTGGGGGGGCCTCATTATCTCCTCCTCACTCTCTTCTCCCTTCTTATTCACTTTTAGACTTTTTTCCTTATCCTTTTCTGCCTCTTTTGTTTCTTTTTCTACCTCTTTTGTTTCTTTTTCTACCTCTTTTGTTTCTTTCTGGTTATACCTTTTAACCTCTACTGATTTATCTTTTGTACTTTCACCTTCAACTTTTTCACCTTCTTCTTTTTTGTTTTTTGGATTAGTCTGTTTTTTTTTACTCTCTTTAGTCTTGGTAAAGTTCTCTGGTTCTTTGGCTTTACTCAGAGGGGGATCTTCTTCCATTTCTTCTTCCTCTATTTCCCATCCTGCTCTTTCTTTACCCATTATCTTACTGGCGTAAGATGACTGAGTTTGGGGACATTCACCTCTTACGTGGCCAATGTTCCTACACTTCAGGCACATAGGTGGCCTACCTGGCATTGTCACTAAGCCAGTAAAACGTTGTCTTTTAAAAAAAGCATGGCCTATGTGAGGAACTAGGTCCTCATCTTCCACCTCAATCTTTACCCTTCTGACTCCGTTTTCTAGGCCTTCTGCAACCGACACCTCTGCCTGGACCTCTACTACCTTTACATTTCTTGACAGAATTTGTTCTATAGCACTGTCTGGCAAATACCTTGGTAGCCAATGAACTCTGACCCACCTGTAGGGTCTGATCCATCTGACTTCCCCACCTGGTCTTACTTCAGCAACCTTTTTGATAGGAAAGGTTCTTTCTCCAATTTCTAGGTGTTTCACCTCTAGAAACTCTTCCAGAACACTTTTGTTTTTGAATTGTATTTGCCAGGCGTTCGCTTGTTTCACAAGGGCTTTTAAGGTTGACAGGGGAGTAATTGTTGCCAAGCAACTAACAATGTCCGCCCTACTCACATGGGCTGTACCAACACAAATCTCAGCTGTCAGATCTAGCAGCTCCATACTCAGACTTTCTGAAGTGGCTGATTGTTTGGGGGGACCTCGACTGCCCTGGTTTCCTCTAGACGACTCTGCAGAGTGACTTGGTGTCTTCCACCGGTTGAACGTCCTGTCAGAAGTTGATGGCTGGGGATTTCGCATTGGCTTCCCTCCACGACCGACCATGGTGAAGTCCTCGTTGTCGCTGTCACTGTCGATCTCCATCTGTCGCTGGGCTGGTGTAAGCGAGGGTAGAGAAAAGTGGGCCATCGCCAAGGCGAAGTGACCCGACTTTAATCCTTCTTGGAAAGCAGTGACGTCTGCTGGAACAATCTGAAAAGTAGCTTGAAGGCCACAGTTGACGAGCTCACGACAACCGTGTGTATAACCTCTACACTACTGAAAAAAGATGAGAGTTAGGATACTAAACCGATCACAGGGTCCCCTGTGCCAGGTAAGTATGCTTAAATACACCACCTCGGCACATATGATACTTTCTCACTGGACATAAAGTTGGTGTCTTGAGTGACCATGCCTTCTTCTGGCCTTGTTTTTTTAGCTGTTTTAATGTTCTTTTAAATCACCACTGTGATCCATAATAATATATAACCATTTATTATTGAAAAAATTGTTCTATTAACAATATTACACTGTAGACTTGGATCGAGAAATTGCATTTGTTAATTGTGTGGTATAGTGCTACAGTGGTGCTACCTGGTGTCACTTCTCTGCATTACACCACAGCCTAATGCTAGTGAGACACAACAGGGGTAGCCAGTGTATCTGATCACACGCACCACATCATAGACCAGGGGAAATAGATCACTGAAACTGCAATCTTTTCCCGATTAGTATGGGAACTGTTATACAAACCAGGTTGTTGCCTACTATTGTATTCAGGCATACTATGTAGATACCACTGAAGTAAAGTGGCAGGGGTAGGTCTTACAGGCTGCGTGAACTTTTTTTTTCACCGAAGGATACTTTTTATGAAAAAGAGTTGCCCCCCTCCTACAGGAATACAAAAAAAAATATGCCCCCCCCCCCCAAACTCAGAAATGCTAAAAAACGAAAGAGGGTTGGTCCTCCAAAAATAGGATTTGGACCTCCCTATGGAAATACAAAATATGAGGTGCACTTTGGTAAATATGAGGTCAGGTGATTTGTGTGTATGGGAGGTGGGTGGGTGAACTATGGTAAAGATGAGGTCAGGCAATGTGTGTGTGGGGGGGGGTGGGGGTGTACTATGAAAATGATGAGGTCAGGTGATATGTGTGTGTGGCCGACTTAATCTGACCAGGTAACTTTCGTTATTTCACTTATGGTACAAGTTTAGCCATAAAATACCAATACTATGGCATGGCCATGGCAGAGTATTGTTATGAGATGATTCATAAGCAACTGGCCATTCAGTAGCCAGGATTCTTCCACCAAAAGTTGAGACACACTGATCAGAAAAGACATCAACATGGATATTTATACATTCCTAACTAGATTTTTTAAAGAATTTGAATTATTCTGATATTGTGATGCTACTTTAATGTCCATCAATTATGAAGGGGTAAGAAAAATCCAGAACCGTGATGGACAGTAAATGCTCTGCAAACCACTCCAGGTTGACGTAGTAAAATTCTTGCTAGCGGTCGTATATTACTATGCATCAACCTCTCGTGGTTTAGGGCCACCCATCTATAAAACCATTGATTACTGTCTGTTTATACACATGTATATCTTATACATTATCTCTGTTCAACATAAACTAAAAGAATGTTATATAGCCGATTTTAAAGAATAATGTTTTTTTTACTATGGCAATGTGTCAATTTATTTTTTCACCAGAGTTTGTTTCTTCTTTTCTGTTTCCTTCTCTGTCTCAGATCTTCATGATTTATAATATATAAATTCATAACATCATTTTGTAACTTTATAACAAGAAATATTTTATTTTCCTTGTTCTTCTCAATAATAGTTTAATTTGTCATGGATAACCAAGGGCACTATTGCGCTTCACATATATGCAACACCTGACAGCATTCTTGTCTCTTCAGTGGGGGGTTAAAGTAAGTGACTAGGAACTTTGATGGGACAAGCATGTGACTATAGTTGATTTTGGATTAAGTATCAGGGGATAGCGCGGACGCAGTCCCCCTCTAACAAAAATTGCGCACCCGAGTCATCCACATTTGGGATGATCGCAAGGGTCAACCCAACCGTAGTGCAATGGAGGGGCCTCGCCCTGGGAGAACTGCCTTCTCGATCACAGTGTCTCCTGTGCCAGGTAAGTATGCTTAAATACACCACCTCGGCACATATGATACTTTCTCACTGGACATAAAGTTGGTGTCTTGAGTGACCATGCCTTCTTCTGGCCTTGTTTTTTTAGCTGTTTTAATGTTCTTTTAAATCACCACTGTGATCCATAATAATATATAACCATTTATTATTGAAAAAATTGTTCTATTAACAATATTACACTGTAGACTTGGATCGAGAAATTGCATTTGTTAATTGTGTGGTATAGTGCTACAGTGGTGCTACCTGGTGTCACTTCTCTGCATTACACCACAGCCTAATGCTAGTGAGACACAACAGGGGTAGCCAGTGTATCTGATCACACGCACCACATCATAGACCAGGGGAAATAGATCACTGAAACTGCAATCTTTTCCCGATTAGTATGGGAACTGTTATACAAACCAGGTTGTTGCCTACTATTGTATTCAGGCATACTATGTAGATACCACTGAAGTAAAGTGGCAGGGGTAGGTCTTACAGGCTGCGTGAACTTTTTTTTTCACCGAAGGATACTTTTTATGAAAAAGAGTTGCCCCCCTCCTACAGGAATACAAAAAAAAATATGCCCCCCCCCCCAACTCAGAAATGCTAAAAAACGAAAGAGGGTTGGTCCTCCAAAAATAGGATTTGGACCTCCCTATGGAAATACAAAATATGAGGTGCACTTTGGTAAATATGAGGTCAGGTGATTTGTGTGTATGGGAGGTGGGTGGGTGAACTATGGTAAAGATGAGGTCAGGCAATGTGTGTGTGGGGGGGGGGGGGGTGGGGTGGGGGTGTACTATGAAAATGATGAGGTCAGGTGATATGTGTGTGTGGCCGACTTAATCTGACCAGGTAACTTTCGTTATTTCACTTATGGTACAAGTTTAGCCATAAAATACCAATACTATGGCATGGCCATGGCAGAGTATTGTTATGAGATGATTCATAAGCAACTGGCCATTCAGTAGCCAGGATTCTTCCACCAAAAGTTGAGACACACTGATCAGAAAAGACATCAACATGGATATTTATACATTCCTAACTAGATTTTTTAAAGAATTTGAATTATTCTGATATTGTGATGCTACTTTAATGTCCATCAATTATGAAGGGGTAAGAAAAATCCAGAACCGTGATGGACAGTAAATGCTCTGCAAACCACTCCAGGTTGACGTAGTAAAATTCTTGCTAGCGGTCGTATATTACTATGCATCAACCTCTCGTGGTTTAGGGCCACCCATCCATAAAACCATTGATTACTGTCTGTTTATACACATGTATATCTTATACATTATCTCTGTTCAACATAAACTAAAAGAATGTTATATAGCCGATTTTAAAGAATAATGTTTTTTTTACTATGGCAATGTGTCAATTTATTTTTTCACCAGAGTTTGTTTCTTCTTTTCTGTTTCCTTCTCTGTCTCAGATCTTCATGATTTATAATATATAAATTCATAACATCATTTTGTAACTTTATAACAAGAAATATTTTATTTTCCTTGTTCTTCTCAATAATAGTTTAATTTGTCATGGATAACCAAGGGCACTATTGCGCTTCACATATATGCAACACCTGACAGCATTCTTGTCTCTTCAGTGGGGGGTTAAAGTAAGTGACTAGGAACTTTGATGGGACAAGCATGTGACTATAGTTGATTTTGGATTAAGTATCAGGGGATAGCGCGGACGCAGTCCCCCTCTAACAAAAATTGCGCACCCGAGTCATCCACATTTGGGATGATCGCAAGGGTCAACCCAACCGTAGTGCAATGGAGGGGCCTCGCCCTGGGAGAACTGCCTTCTCGATCACAGTGTCTCCTGTGCCAGGTAAGTATGCTTAAATACACCACCTCGGCACATATGATACTTTCTCACTGGACATAAAGTTGGTGTCTTGAGTGACCATGCCTTCTTCTGGCCTTGTTTTTTTAGCTGTTTTAATGTTCTTTTAAATCACCACTGTGATCCATAATAATATATAACCATTTATTATTGAAAAAATTGTTCTATTAACAATATTACACTGTAGACTTGGATCGAGAAATTGCATTTGTTAATTGTGTGGTATAGTGCTACAGCGGTGCTACCTGGTGTCACTTCTCTGCATTACACCACAGCCTAATGCTAGTGAGACACAACAGGGGTAGCCAGTGTATCTGATCACACGCACCACATCATAGACCAGGGGAAATAGATCACTGAAACTGCAATCTTTTCCCGATTAGTATGGGAACTGTTATACAAACCAGGTTGTTGCCTACTATTGTATTCAGGCATACTATGTAGATACCACTGAAGTAAAGTGGCAGGGGTAGGTCTTACAGGCTGCGTGAACTTTTTTTTTCACCGAAGGATACTTTTTATGAAAAAGAGTTGCCCCCCTCCTACAGGAATACAAAAAAAAATATGCCCCCCCCCCCAAACTCAGAAATGCTAAAAAACGAAAGAGGGTTGGTCCTCCAAAAATAGGATTTGGACCTCCCTATGGAAATACAAAATATGAGGTGCACTTTGGTAAATATGAGGTCAGGTGATTTGTGTGTATGGGAGGTGGGTGGGTGAACTATGGTAAAGATGAGGTCAGGCAATGTGTGTGTGGTGGGGGGGGGGGGTGTACTATGAAAATGATGAGGTCAGGTGATATGTGTGTGTGGCCGACTTAATCTGACCAGGTAACTTTCGTTATTTCACTTATGGTACAAGTTTAGCCATAAAATACCAATACTATGGCATGGCCATGGCAGAGTATTGTTATGAGATGATTCATAAGCAACTGGCCATTCAGTAGCCAGGATTCTTCCACCAAAAGTTGAGACACACTGATCAGAAAAGACATCAACATGGATATTTATACATTCCTAACTAGATTTTTTAAAGAATTTGAATTATTCTGATATTGTGATGCTACTTTAATGTCCATCAATTATGAAGGGGTAAGAAAAATCCAGAACCGTGATGGACAGTAAATGCTCTGCAAACCACTCCAGGTTGACGTAGTAAAATTCTTGCTAGCGGTCGTATATTACTATGCATCAACCTCTCGTGGTTTAGGGCCACCCATCTATAAAACCATTGATTACTGTCTGTTTATACACATGTATATCTTATACATTATCTCTGTTCAACATAAACTAAAAGAATGTTATATAGCCGATTTTAAAGAATAATGTTTTTTTTACTATGGCAATGTGTCAATTTATTTTTTCACCAGAGTTTGTTTCTTCTTTTCTGTTTCCTTCTCTGTCTCAGATCTTCATGATTTATAATATATAAATTCATAACATCATTTTGTAACTTTATAACAAGAAATATTTTATTTTCCTTGTTCTTCTCAATAATAGTTTAATTTGTCATGGATAACCAAGGGCACTATTGCGCTTCACATATATGCAACACCTGACAGCATTCTTGTCTCTTCAGTGGGGGGTTAAAGTAAGTGACTAGGAACTTTGATGGGACAAGCATGTGACTATAGTTGATTTTGGATTAAGTATCAGGGGATAGCGCGGACGCAGTCCCCCTCTAACAAAAATTGCGCACCCGAGTCATCCACATTTGGGATGATCGCAAGGGTCAACCCAACCGTAGTGCAATGGAGGGGCCTCGCCCTGGGAGAACTGCCTTCTCGATCACAGTGTCTCCTGTGCCAGGTAAGTATGCTTAAATACACCACCTCGGCACATATGATACTTTCTCACTGGACATAAAGTTGGTGTCTTGAGTGACCATGCCTTCTTCTGGCCTTGTTTTTTTAGCTGTTTTAATGTTCTTTTAAATCACCACTGTGATCCATAATAATATATAACCATTTATTATTGAAAAAATTGTTCTATTAACAATATTACACTGTAGACTTGGATCGAGAAATTGCATTTGTTAATTGTGTGGTATAGTGCTACAGCGGTGCTACCTGGTGTCACTTCTCTGCATTACACCACAGCCTAATGCTAGTGAGACACAACAGGGGTAGCCAGTGTATCTGATCACACGCACCACATCATAGACCAGGGGAAATAGATCACTGAAACTGCAATCTTTTCCCGATTAGTATGGGAACTGTTATACAAACCAGGTTGTTGCCTACTATTGTATTCAGGCATACTATGTAGATACCACTGAAGTAAAGTGGCAGGGGTAGGTCTTACAGGCTGCGTGAACTTTTTTTTTCACCGAAGGATACTTTTTATGAAAAAGAGTTGCCCCCCTCCTACAGGAATACAAAAAAAAATATGCCCCCCCCCAAACTCAGAAATGCTAAAAAACGAAAGAGGGTTGGTCCTCCAAAAATAGGATTTGGACCTCCCTATGGAAATACAAAATATGAGGTGCACTTTGGTAAATATGAGGTCAGGTGATTTGTGTGTATGGGAGGTGGGTGGGTGAACTATGGTAAAGATGAGGTCAGGCAATGTGTGTGTGGGGGGGGGGGGGGGGGTGGGGTGGGGGTGTACTATGAAAATGATGAGGTCAGGTGATATGTGTGTGTGGCCGACTTAATCTGACCAGGTAACTTTCGTTATTTCACTTATGGTACAAGTTTAGCCATAAAATACCAATACTATGGCATGGCCATGGCAGAGTATTGTTATGAGATGATTCATAAGCAACTGGCCATTCAGTAGCCAGGATTCTTCCACCAAAAGTTGAGACACACTGATCAGAAAAGACATCAACATGGATATTTATACATTCCTAACTAGATTTTTTAAAGAATTTGAATTATTCTGATATTGTGATGCTACTTTAATGTCCATCAATTATGAAGGGGTAAGAAAAATCCAGAACCGTGATGGACAGTAAATGCTCTGCAAACCACTCCAGGTTGACGTAGTAAAATTCTTGCTAGCGGTCGTATATTACTATGCATCAACCTCTCGTGGTTTAGGGCCACCCATCTATAAAACCATTGATTACTGTCTGTTTATACACATGTATATCTTATACATTATCTCTGTTCAACATAAACTAAAAGAATGTTATATAGCCGATTTTAAAGAATAATGTTTTTTTTACTATGGCAATGTGTCAATTTATTTTTTCACCAGAGTTTGTTTCTTCTTTTCTGTTTCCTTCTCTGTCTCAGATCTTCATGATTTATAATATATAAATTCATAACATCATTTTGTAACTTTATAACAAGAAATATTTTATTTTCCTTGTTCTTCTCAATAATAGTTTAATTTGTCATGGATAACCAAGGGCACTATTGCGCTTCACATATATGCAACACCTGACAGCATTCTTGTCTCTTCAGTGGGGGGTTAAAGTAAGTGACTAGGAACTTTGATGGGACAAGCATGTGACTATAGTTGATTTTGGATTAAGTATCAGGGGATAGCGCGGACGCAGTCCCCCTCTAACAAAAATTGCGCACCCGAGTCATCCACATTTGGGATGATCGCAAGGGTCAACCCAACCGTAGTGCAATGGAGGGGCCTCGCCCTGGGAGAACTGCCTTCTCGATCACAGTGTCTCCTGTGCCAGGTAAGTATGCTTAAATACACCACCTCGGCACATATGATACTTTCTCACTGGACATAAAGTTGGTGTCTTGAGTGACCATGCCTTCTTCTGGCCTTGTTTTTTTAGCTGTTTTAATGTTCTTTTAAATCACCACTGTGATCCATAATAATATATAACCATTTATTATTGAAAAAATTGTTCTATTAACAATATTACACTGTAGACTTGGATCGAGAAATTGCATTTGTTAATTGTGTGGTATAGTGCTACAGTGGTGCTACCTGGTGTCACTTCTCTGCATTACACCACAGCCTAATGCTAGTGAGACACAACAGGGGTAGCCAGTGTATCTGATCACACGCACCACATCATAGACCAGGGGAAATAGATCACTGAAACTGCAATCTTTTCCCGATTAGTATGGGAACTGTTATACAAACCAGGTTGTTGCCTACTATTGTATTCAGGCATACTATGTAGATACCACTGAAGTAAAGTGGCAGGGGTAGGTCTTACAGGCTGCGTGAACTTTTTTTTTCACCGAAGGATACTTTTTATGAAAAAGAGTTGCCCCCCTCCTACAGGAATACAAAAAAAAATATGCCCCCCCCCCAACTCAGAAATGCTAAAAAACGAAAGAGGGTTGGTCCTCCAAAAATAGGATTTGGACCTCCCTATGGAAATACAAAATATGAGGTGCACTTTGGTAAATATGAGGTCAGGTGATTTGTGTGTATGGGAGGTGGGTGGGTGAACTATGGTAAAGATGAGGTCAGGCAATGTGTGTGGGGGGGGGGGGTGGGGGGTGGGGGTGTACTATGAAAATGATGAGGTCAGGTGATATGTGTGTGTGGCCGACTTAATCTGACCAGGTAACTTTCGTTATTTCACTTATGGTACAAGTTTAGCCATAAAATACCAATACTATGGCATGGCCATGGCAGAGTATTGTTATGAGATGATTCATAAGCAACTGGCCATTCAGTAGCCAGGATTCTTCCACCAAAAGTTGAGACACACTGATCAGAAAAGACATCAACATGGATATTTATACATTCCTAACCAGATTTTTTTAAGAATTTGAATTATTCTGATATTGTGATGCTACTTTAATGTCCATCAATTATGAAGGGGTAAGAAAAATCCAGAACCGTGATGGACGGTAAATGCTCTGCAAACCACTCCAGGTTGACGTAGTAAAATTCTTGCTAGCGGTCGTATATTACTATGCATCAACCTCTCGTGGTTTAGGGCCACCCATCCATAAAACCATTGATTATTGTCTGTTTATACACATGTATATCTTATACATTATCTCTGTTCAACATAAACTAAAAGAATGTTATATAGCCGATTTTAAAGAATAATGTTTTTTTTACTATGGCAATGTGTCAATTTATTTTTTCACCAGAGTTTGTTTCTTCTTTTCTGTTTCCTTCTCTGTCTCAGATCTTCATGATTTATAATATATAAATTCATAACATCATTTTGTAACTTCATAACAAGAAATATTTTATTTTCCTTGTTCTTCTCAATAATAGTTTAATTTGTCATGGATAACCAAGGGCACTATTGCGCTTCACATATATGCAACACCTGACAGCATTCTTGTCTCTTCAGTGGGGGGTTAAAGTAAGTGACTAGGAACTTTGATGGGACAAGCATGTGACTATAGTTGATTTTGGATTAAGTATCAGGGGATAGCGCGGACGCAGTCCCCCTCTAACAAAAATTGCGCACCCGAGTCATCCACATTTGGGATGATCGCAAGGGTCAACCCAACCGTAGTGCAATGGAGGGGCCTCGCCCTGGGAGAACTGCCTTCTCGATCACAGTGTCTCCTGTGCCAGGTAAGTATGCTTAAATACACCACCTCGGCACATATGATACTTTCTCACTGGACATAAAGTTGGTGTCTTGAGTGACCATGCCTTCTTCTGGCCTTGTTTTTTTAGCTGTTTTAATGTTCTTTTAAATCACCACTGTGATCCATAATAATATATAACCATTTATTATTGAAAAAATTGTTCTATTAACAATATTACACTGTAGACTTGGATCGAGAAATTGCATTTGTTAATTGTGTGGTATAGTGCTACAGTGGTGCTACCTGGTGTCACTTCTCTGCATTACACCACAGCCTAATGCTAGTGAGACACAACAGGGGTAGCCAGTGTATCTGATCACACGCACCACATCATAGACCAGGGGAAATAGATCACTGAAACTGCAATCTTTTCCCGATTAGTATGGGAACTGTTATACAAACCAGGTTGTTGCCTACTATTGTATTCAGGCATACTATGTAGATACCACTGAAGTAAAGTGGCAGGGGTAGGTCTTACAGGCTGCGTGAACTTTTTTTTTCACCGAAGGATACTTTTTATGAAAAAGAGTTGCCCAACTCCTACAGGAATACAAAAAAAAATATGCCCCCCCCCAAACTCAGAAATGCTAAAAAACGAAAGAGGGTTGGTCCTCCAAAAATAGGATTTGGACCTCCCTATGGAAATACAAAATATGAGGTGCACTTTGGTAAATATGAGGTCAGGTGATTTGTGTGTATGGGAGGTGGGTGGGTGAACTATGGTAAAGATGAGGTCAGGCAATGTGTGTGTGGGGGGGGGGGGGGGGTGGGTGGTACTATGAAAATGATGAGGTCAGGTGATATGTGTGTGTGGCCGACTTAATCTGACCAGGTAACTTTCGTTATTTCACTTATGGTACAAGTTTAGCCATAAAATACCAATACTATGGCATGGCCATGGCAGAGTATTGTTTTGAGATGATTCATAAGCAACTGGCCATTCAGTAGCCAGGATTCTTCCACCAAAAGTTGAGACACACTGATCAGAAAAGACATCAACATGGATATTTATACATTCCTAACTAGATTTTTTTAAGAATTTGAATTATTCTGATATTGTGATGCTACTTTAATGTCCATCAATTATGAAGGGGTAAGAAAAATCCAGAACCGTGATGGACAGTAAATGCTCTGCAAACCACTCCAGGTTGACGTAGTAAAATTCTTGCTAGCGGTCGTATATTACTATGCATCAACCTCTCGTGGTTTAGGGCCACCCATCCATAAAACCATTGATTATTGTCGGTTTATACACATGTATATCTTATACATTATCTCTGTTCAACATAAACTAAAAGAATGTTATATAGCCGATTTTAAAGAATAATGTTTTTTTTACTATGGCAATGTGTCAATTTATTTTTTCACCAGAGTTTGTTTCTTCTTTTCTGTTTCCTTCTCTGTCTCAGATCTTCATGATTTATAATATATAAATTCATAACATCATTTTGTAACTTTATAACAAGAAATATTTTATTTTCCTTGTTCTTCTCAATAATAGTTTAATTTGTCATGGATAACCAAGGGCACTATTGCGCTTCACATATATGCAACACCTGACAGCATTCTTGTCTCTTCAGTGGGGGGTTAAAGTAAGTGACTAGGAACTTTGATGGGACAAGCATGTGACTATAGTTGATTTTGGATTAAGTATCAGGGGATAGCGCGGACGCAGTCCCCCTCTAACAAAAATTGCGCACCCGAGTCATCCACATTTGGGATGATCGCAAGGGTCAACCCAACCGTAGTGCAATGGAGGGGCCTCGCCCTGGGAGAACTGCCTTCTCGATCACAGTGTCTCCTGTGCCAGGTAAGTATGCTTAAATACACCACCTCGGCACATATGATACTTTCTCACTGGACATAAAGTTGGTGTCTTGAGTGACCATGCCTTCTTCTGGCCTTGTTTTTTTAGCTGTTTTAATGTTCTTTTAAATCACCACTGTGATCCATAATAATATATAACCATTTATTATTGAAAAAATTGTTCTATTAACAATATTACACTGTAGACTTGGATCGAGAAATTGCATTTGTTAATTGTGTGGTATAGTGCTACAGTGGTGCTACCTGGTGTCACTTCTCTGCATTACACCACAGCCTAATGCTAGTGAGACACAACAGGGGTAGCCAGTGTATCTGATCACACGCACCACATCATAGACCAGGGGAAATAGATCACTGAAACTGCAATCTTTTCCCGATTAGTATGGGAACTGTTATACAAACCAGGTTGTTGCCTACTATTGTATTCAGGCATACTATGTAGATACCACTGAAGTAAAGTGGCAGGGGTAGGTCTTACAGGCTGCGTGAACTTTTTTTTTCACCGAAGGATACTTTTTATGAAAAAGAGTTGCCCCCCTCCTACAGGAATACAAAAAAAAATATGCCCCCCCCCCAAACTCAGAAATGCTAAAAAACGAAAGAGGGTTGGTCCTCCAAAAATAGGATTTGGACCTCCCTATGGAAATACAAAATATGAGGTGCACTTTGGTAAATATGAGGTCAGGTGATTTGTGTGTATGGGAGGTGGGTGGGTGAACTATGGTAAAGATGAGGTCAGGCAATGTGTGTGTGGGGGGGGGGGGGGGTGGGTGGTACTATGAAAATGATGAGGTCAGGTGATATGTGTGTGTGGCCGACTTAATCTGACCAGGTAACTTTCGTTATTTCACTTATGGTACAAGTTTAGCCATAAAATACCAATACTATGGCATGGCCATGGCAGAGTATTGTTTTGAGATGATTCATAAGCAACTGGCCATTCAGTAGCCAGGATTCTTCCACCAAAAGTTGAGACACACTGATCAGAAAAGACATCAACATGGATATTTATACATTCCTAACTAGATTTTTTTAAGAATTTGAATTATTCTGATATTGTGATGCTACTTTAATGTCCATCAATTATGAAGGGGTAAGAAAAATCCAGAACCGTGATGGACAGTAAATGCTCTGCAAACCACTCCAGGTTGACGTAGTAAAATTCTTGCTAGCGGTCGTATATTACTATGCATCAACCTCTCGTGGTTTAGGGCCACCCATCCATAAAACCATTGATTATTGTCGGTTTATACACATGTATATCTTATACATTATCTCTGTTCAACATAAACTAAAAGAATGTTATATAGCCGATTTTAAAGAATAATGTTTTTTTTACTATGGCAATGTGTCAATTTATTTTTTCACCAGAGTTTGTTTCTTCTTTTCTGTTTCCTTCTCTGTCTCAGATCTTCATGATTTATAATATATGAATTCATAACATCATTTTGTAACTTTATAACAAGAAATATTTTATTTTCCTTGTTCTTCTCAATAATAGTTTAATTTGTCATGGATAACCAAGGGCACTATTGCGCTTCACATATATGCAACACCTGACAGCATTCTTGTCTCTTCAGTGGGGGGTTAAAGTAAGTGACTAGGAACTTTGATGGGACAAGCATGTGACTATAGTTGATTTTGGATTAAGTATCAGGGGATAGCGCGGACGCAGTCCCCCTCTAACAAAAATTGCGCACCCGAGTCATCCACATTTGGGATGATCGCAAGGGTCAACCCAACCGTAGTGCAATGGAGGGGCCTCGCCCTGGGAGAACTGCCTTCTCGATCACAGTGTCTCCTGTGCCAGGTAAGTATGCTTAAATACACCACCTCGGCACATATGATACTTTCTCACTGGACATAAAGTTGGTGTCTTGAGTGACCATGCCTTCTTCTGGCCTTGTTTTTTTAGCTGTTTTAATGTTCTTTTAAATCACCACTGTGATCCATAATAATATATAACCATTTATTATTGAAAAAATTGTTCTATTAACAATATTACACTGTAGACTTGGATCGAGAAATTGCATTTGTTAATTGTGTGGTATAGTGCTACAGTGGTGCTACCTGGTGTCACTTCTCTGCATTACACCACAGCCTAATGCTAGTGAGACACAACAGGGGTAGCCAGTGTATCTGATCACACGCACTGGTCACATCATAGACCAGGGGAAATAGATCACTGAAACTGCAATCTTTTCCCGATTAGTATGGGAACTGTTATACAAACCAGGTTGTTGCCTACTATTGTATTCAGGCATACTATGTAGATACCACTAAAGTAAAGTGGCAGGGGTAGGTCTTACAGGCTGCGTGAACTTTTTTTTTCACCGAAGGATACTTTTTATGAAAAAGAGTTGCCCCCCTCCTACAGGAATACAAAAAAAAATATGCCCCCCCCCCCCAAACTCAGAAATGCTAAAAAACGAAAGAGGGTTGGTCCTCCAAAAATAGGATTTGGACCTCCCTATGGAAATACAAAATATGAGGTGCACTTTGGTAAATATGAGGTCAGGTGATTTGTGTGTATGGGAGGTGGGTGGGTGAACTATGGTAAAGATGAGGTCAGGCAATGTGTGTGTGGTGGGGGGGGGGGGGGGGGTGGGGGTGTACTATGAAAATGATGAGGTCAGGTGATATGTGTGTGTGGCCGACTTAATCTGACCAGGTAACTTTCGTTATTTCACTTATGGTACAAGTTTAGCCATAAAATACCAATACTATGGCATGGCCATGGCAGAGTATTGTTTTGAGATGATTCATAAGCAACTGGCCATTCAGTAGCCAGGATTCTTCCACCAAAAGTTGAGACACACTGATCAGAAAAGACATCAACATGGATATTTATACATTCCTAACTAGATTTTTTTAAGAATTTGAATTATTCTGATATTGTGATGCTACTTTAATGTCCATCAATTATGAAGGAGTAAGAAAAATCCAGAACCGTGATGGACAGTAAATGCTCTGGATATGGATAACCAAGGGCACTATTGCGCTTCACATATATGCAACACCTGACAGCATTCTTGTCTCTTCAGTGGGGGGTTAAAGTAAGTGACTAGGAACTTTGATGGGACAAGCATGTGACTATAGTTGATTTTGGATTAAGTATCAGGGGATAGCGCGGACGCAGTCCCCCTCTAACAAAAATTGCGCACCCGAGTCATCCACATTTGGGATGATCGCAAGGGTCAACCCAACCTTAGTGCAATGGAGGGGCCTCGCCCTGGGAGAACTGCCTTCTCGATCACAGTGTCTCCTGTGCCAGGTAAGTATGCTTAAATACACCACCTCGGCACATATGATACTTTCTCACTGGACATAAAGTTGGTGTCCTGAGTGACCATGCCTTCTTCTGGCCTTGTTTTTTTAGCTGTTTTAATGTTCTTTTAAATCACCACTGTGATCCATAATAATATATAACCATTTATTATTGAAAAAATTGTTCTATTAACAATATTACACTGTAGACTTGGATCGAGAAATTGCATTTGTTAATTGTGTGGTATAGTGCTACAGTGGTGCTACCTGGTGTCACTTCTCTGCATTACACCACAGCCTAATGCTAGTGAGACACAACAGGGGTAGCCAGTGTATCTGATCACACGCACCACATCATAGACCAGGGGAAATAGATCACTGAAACTGCAATCTTTTCCCGATTAGTATGGGAACTGTTATACAAACCAGGTTGTTGCCTACTATTGTATTCAGGCATACTATGTAGATACCACTGAAGTAAAGTGGCAGGGGTAGGTCTTACAGGCTGCGTGAACTTTTTTTTTCACCGAAGGATACTTTTTATGAAAAAGAGTTGCCCCCCTCCTACAGGAATACAAAAAAAAATATGCCCCCCCCCAAACTCAGAAATGCTAAAAAACGAAAGAGGGTTGGTCCTCCAAAAATAGGATTTGGACCTCCCTATGGAAATACAAAATATGAGGTGCACTTTGGTAAATATGAGGTCAGGTGATTTGTGTGTATGGGAGGTGGGTGGGTGAACTATGGTAAAGATGAGGTCAGGCAATGTGTGTGTGTGGGGGGGGGGGGGGGGTGGGTGGTACTATGAAAATGATGAGGTCAGGTGATATGTGTGTGTGGCCGACTTAATCTGACCAGGTAACTTTCGTTATTTCACTTATGGTACAAGTTTAGCCATAAAATACCAATACTATGGCATGGCCATGGCAGAGTATTGTTTTGAGATGATTCATAAGCAACTGGCCATTCAGTAGCCAGGATTCTTCCACCAAAAGTTGAGACACACTGATCAGAAAAGACATCAACATGGATATTTATACATTCCTAACTAGATTTTTTTAAGAATTTGAATTATTCTGATATTGTGATGCTACTTTAATGTCCATCAATTATGAAGGGGTAAGAAAAATCCAGAACCGTGATGGACAGTAAATGCTCTGCAAACCACTCCAGGTTGACGTAGTAAAATTCTTGCTAGCGGTCGTATATTACTATGCATCAACCTCTCGTGGTTTAGGGCCACCCATCCATAAAACCATTGATTATTGTCGGTTTATACACATGTATATCTTATACATTATCTCTGTTCAACATAAACTAAAAGAATGTTATATAGCCGATTTTAAAGAATAATGTTTTTTTTACTATGGCAATGTGTCAATTTATTTTTTCACCAGAGTTTGTTTCTTCTTTTCTGTTTCCTTCTCTGTCTCAGATCTTCATGATTTATAATATATAAATTCATAACATCATTTTGTAACTTTATAACAAGAAATATTTTATTTTCCTTGTTCTTCTCAATAATAGTTTAATTTGTCATGGATAACCAAGGGCACTATTGCGCTTCACATATATGCAACACCTGACAGCATTCTTGTCTCTTCAGTGGGGGGTTAAAGTAAGTGACTAGGAACTTTGATGGGACAAGCATGTGACTATAGTTGATTTTGGATTAAGTATCAGGGGATAGCGCGGACGCAGTCCCCCTCTAGCAAAAATTGCGCACCCGAGTCATCCACATTTGGGATGATCGCAAGGGTCAACCCAACCGTAGTGCAATGGAGGGGCCTCGCCCTGGGAGGTGCCTTCTCGATCACAGTGTCTCCTGTGCCAGGTAAGTATGCTTAAATACACCACCTCGGCACATATGATACTTTCTCACTGGACATAAAGTTGGTGTCTTGAGTGACCATGCCTTCTTCTGGCCTTGTTTTTTTAGCTGTTTTAATGTTCTTTTAAATCACCACTGTGATCCATAATAATATATAACCATTTATTATTGAAAAAATTGTTCTATTAACAATATTACACTGTAGACTTGGATCGAGAAATTGCATTTGTTAATTGTGTGGTATAGTGCTACAGTGGTGCTACCTGGTGTCACTTCTCTGCATTACACCACAGCCTAATGCTAGTGAGACACAACAGGGGTAGCCAGTGTATCTGATCACACGCACCACATCATAGACCAGGGGAAATAGATCACTGAAACTGCAATCTTTTCCCGATTAGTATGGGAACTGTTATACAAACCAGGTTGTTGCCTACTATTGAATTCAGGCATACTATGTAGATACCACTGAAGTAAAGTGGCAGGGGTAGGTCTTACAGGCTGCGTGAACTTTTTTTTTCACCGAAGGATACTTTTTATGAAAAAGAGTTGCCCCCCTCCTACAGGAATACAAAAAAAAATATGCCCCCCCCCCCCCAAACTCAGAAATGCTAAAAAACGAAAGAGGGTTGGTCCTCCAAAAATAGGATTTGGACCTCCCTATGGAAATACAAAATATGAGGTGCACTTTGCTAAATATGAGGTCAGGTGATTTGTGTGTATGGGAGGTGGGTGGGTGAACTATGGTAAAGATGAGGTCAGGCAATGTGTGTCTGGGGGGGGTGGGGGGTGGGGGTGTACTATGAAAATGATGAGGTCAGGTGATATGTGTGTGTGGCCGACTTAATCTGACCAGGTAACTTTCGTTATTTCACTTATGGTACAAGTTTAGCCATAAAATACCAATACTATGGCATGGCCATGGCAGAGTATTGTTATGAGATGATTCATAAGCAACTGGCCATTCAGTAGCCAGGATTCTTCCACCAAAAGTTGAGACACACTGATCAGAAAAGACATCAACATGGATATTTATACATTCCTAACTAGATTTTTTAAAGAATTTGAATTATTCTGATATTGTGATGCTACTTTAATGTCCATCAATTATGAAGGGGTAAGAAAAATCCAGAACCGTGATGGACAGTAAATGCTCTGCAAACCACTCCAGGTTGACGTAGTAAAATTCTTGCTAGCGGTCGTATATTACTATGCATCAACCTCTCGTGGTTTAGGGCCACCCATCTATAAAACCATTGATTACTGTCTGTTTATACACATGTATATCTTATACATTATCTCTGTTCAACATAAACTAAAAGAATGTTATATAGCCGATTTTAAAGAATAATGTTTTTTTTACTATGGCAATGTGTCAATTTATTTTTTCACCAGAGTTTGTTTCTTCTTTTCTGTTTCCTTCTCTGTCTCAGATCTTCATGATTTATAATATATAAATTCATAACATCATTTTGTAACTTTATAACAAGAAATATTTTATTTTCCTTGTTCTTCTCAATAATAGTTTAATTTGTCATGGATAACCAAGGGCACTATTGCGCTTCACATATATGCAACACCTGACAGCATTCTTGTCTCTTCAGTGGGGGGTTAAAGTAAGTGACTAGGAACTTTGATGGGACAAGCATGTGACTATAGTTGATTTTGGATTAAGTATCAGGGGATAGCGCGGACGCAGTCCCCCTCTAACAAAAATTGCGCACCCGAGTCATCCACATTTGGGATGATCGCAAGGGTCAACCCAACCGTAGTGCAATGGAGGGGCCTCGCCCTGGGAGAACTGCCTTCTCGATCACAGTGTCTCCTGTGCCAGGTAAGTATGCTTAAATACACCACCTCGGCACATATGATACTTTCTCACTGGACATAAAGTTGGTGTCTTGAGTGACCATGCCTTCTTCTGGCCTTGTTTTTTTAGCTGTTTTAATGTTCTTTTAAATCACCACTGTGATCCATAATAATATATAACCATTTATTATTGAAAAAATTGTTCTATTAACAATATTACACTGTAGACTTGGATCGAGAAATTGCATTTGTTAATTGTGTGGTATAGTGCTACAGCGGTGCTACCTGGTGTCACTTCTCTGCATTACACCACAGCCTAATGCTAGTGAGACACAACAGGGGTAGCCAGTGTATCTGATCACACGCACCACATCATAGACCAGGGGAAATAGATCACTGAAACTGCAATCTTTTCCCGATTAGTATGGGAACTGTTATACAAACCAGGTTGTTGCCTACTATTGTATTCAGGCATACTATGTAGATACCACTGAAGTAAAGTGGCAGGGGTAGGTCTTACAGGCTGCGTGAACTTTTTTTTTCACCGAAGGATACTTTTTATGAAAAAGAGTTGCCCCCCTCCTACAGGAATACAAAAAAAAATATGCCCCCCCCCCCAAACTCAGAAATGCTAAAAAACGAAAGAGGGTTGGTCCTCCAAAAATAGGATTTGGACCTCCCTTTGGAAATACAAAATATGAGGTGCACTTTGGTAAATATGAGGTCAGGTGATTTGTGTGTATGGGGGGTGGGTGAACTATGGTAAAGATGAGGTCAGGCAATGTGTGTGTGGGGGGGGGGGGGGGGGTGGGTGGTACTATGAAAATGATGAGGTCAGGTGATATGTGTGTGTGGCCGACTTAATCTGACCAGGTAACTTTCGTTATTTCACTTATGGTACAAGTTTAGCCATAAAATACCAATACTATGGCATGGCCATGGCAGAGTATTGTTTTGAGATGATTCATAAGCAACTGGCCATTCAGTAGCCAGGATTCTTCCACCAAAAGTTGAGACACACTGATCAGAAAAGACATCAACATGGATATTTATACATTCCTAACTAGATTTTTTTAAGAATTTGAATTATTCTGATATTGTGATGCTACTTTAATGTCCATCAATTATGAAGGGGTAAGAAAAATCCAGAACCGTGATGGACAGTAAATGCTCTGCAAACCACTCCAGGTTGACGTAGTAAAATTCTTGCTAGCGGTCGTATATTACTATGCATCAACCTCTCGTGGTTTAGGGCCACCCATCCATAAAACCATTGATTACTGTCTGTTTATACACATGTATATCTTATACATTATCTCTGTTCAACATAAACTAAAAGAATGTTATATAGCCGATTTTAAAGAATAATGTTTTTTTTACTATGGCAATGTGTCAATTTATTTTTTCACCAGAGTTTGTTTCTTCTTTTCTGTTTCCTTCTCTGTCTCAGATCTTCATGATTTATAATATATAAATTCATAACATCATTTTGTAACTTTATAACAAGAAATATTTTATTTTCCTTGTTCTTCTCAATAATAGTTTAATTTGTCATGGATAACCAAGGGCACTATTGCGCTTCACATATATGCAACACCTGACAGCATTCTTGTCTCTTCAGTGGGGGGTTAAAGTAAGTGACTAGGAACTTTGATGGGACAAGCATGTGACTATAGTTGATTTTGGATTAAGTATCAGGGGATAGCGCGGACGCAGTCCCCCTCTAACAAAAATTGCGCACCCGAGTCATCCACATTTGGGATGATCGCAAGGGTCAACCCAACCGTAGTGCAATGGAGGGGCCTCGCCCTGGGAGAACTGCCTTCTCGATCACAGTGTCTCCTGTGCCAGGTAAGTATGCTTAAATACACCACCTCGGCACATATGATACTTTCTCACTGGACATAAAGTTGGTGTCTTGAGTGACCATGCCTTCTTCTGGCCTTGTTTTTTTAGCTGTTTTAATGTTCTTTTAAATCACCACTGTGATCCATAATAATATATAACCATTTATTATTGAAAAAATTGTTCTATTAACAATATTACACTGTAGACTTGGATCGAGAAATTGCATTTGTTAATTGTGTGGTATAGTGCTACAGCGGTGCTACCTGGTGTCACTTCTCTGCATTACACCACAGCCTAATGCTAGTGAGACACAACAGGGGTAGCCAGTGTATCTGATCACACGCACCACATCATAGACCAGGGGAAATAGATCACTGAAACTGCAATCTTTTCCCGATTAGTATGGGAACTGTTATACAAACCAGGTTGTTGCCTACTATTGTATTCAGGCATACTATGTAGATACCACTGAAGTAAAGTGGCAGGGGTAGGTCTTACAGGCTGCGTGAACTTTTTTTTTCACCGAAGGATACTTTTTATGAAAAAGAGTTGCCCCCCTCCTACAGGAATACAAAAAAAAATATGCCCCCCCCCCCAAACTCAGAAATGCTAAAAAACGAAAGAGGGTTGGTCCTCCAAAAATAGGATTTGGACCTCCCTATGGAAATACAAAATATGAGGTGCACTTTGCTAAATATGAGGTCAGGTGATTTGTGTGTATGGGAGGTGGGTGGGTGAACTATGGTAAAGATGAGGTCAGGCAATGTGTGTCTGGGGGGGGGGGGGGGTGGGGGTGTACTATGAAAATGATGAGGTCAGGTGATATGTGTGTGTGGCCGACTTAATCTGACCAGGTAACTTTCGTTATTTCACTTATGGTACAAGTTTAGCCATAAAATACCAATACTATGGCATGGCCATGGCAGAGTATTGTTTTGAGATGATTCATAAGCAACTGGCCATTCAGTAGCCAGGATTCTTCCACCAAAAGTTGAGACACACTGATCAGAAAAGACATCAACATGGATATTTATACATTCCTAACTAGATTTTTTTAAGAATTTGAATTATTCTGATATTGTGATGCTACTTTAATGTCCATCAATTATGAAGGGGTAAGAAAAATCCAGAACCGTGATGGACAGTAAATGCTCTGCAAACCACTCCAGGTTGACGTAGTAAAATTCTTGCTAGCGGTCGTATATTACTATGCATCAACCTCTCGTGGTTTAGGGCCACCCATCCATAAAACCATTGATTATTGTCTGTTTATACACATGTATATCTTATACATTATCTCTGTTCAACATAAACTAAAAGAATGTTATATAGCCGATTTTAAAGAATAATGTTTTTTTTACTATGGCAATGTGTCAATTTATTTTTTCACCAGAGTTTGTTTCTTCTTTTCTGTTTCCTTCTCTGTCTCAGATCTTCATGATTTATAATATATAAATTCATAACATCATTTTGTAACTTTATAACAAGAAATATTTTATTTTCCTTGTTCTTCTCAATAATAGTTTAATTTGTCATGGATAACCAAGGGCACTATTGCGCTTCACATATATGCAACACCTGACAGTATTCTTGTCTCTTCAGTGGGGGGTTAAAGTAAGTGACTAGGAACTTTGATGGGACAAGCATGTGACTATAGTTGATTTTGGATTAAGTATCAGGGGATAGCGCGGACGCAGTCCCCCTCTAACAAAAATTGCGCACCCGAGTCATCCACATTTGGGATGATCGCAAGGGTCAACCCAACCGTAGTGCAATGGAGGGGCCTCGCCCTGGGAGAACTTTTTTTCTTTTTTTTTTTGTAATAAGCCCCATTCCTCGCCTATTACTGTGGCAACCAACCTTCTCTTTTAAGTGTCTTTTTGAATTTTATGTTGTTCTTTCATCATTATGCTGCCTCCATTTTTTTTTTTTTTTTTGTGTTTTTTTTTGTTCTCGTATAGAAAAATAGAAAAGGAAATGTATAACAATCGTTTCCATCATGGTTCTCAGCTAAGCTAGGCTTAATTTGAGCCTCTGAAAAAAGAAGACATTTTATTACGTGAGAATGAATAGAACAGTCGCATGCATTTGGGTTCTCAGTTAAGTTGTTCTTAATCTGAGCCTCTGCAAAAAGAAACAGATGAAATGTACAAGCGTTCATTACAGTCATAAGAAATCGTCTATCTTTATTTCTTCAAAGTTTTCAAACCAAAACCAAAACCTTTCATGTTGCATAGTATTCAACCTTTTCTTGTCCAAGTTGTATTTTTGATGAATGTATCTGTCTACCTCTCTCCAGATCATCTGTATTTCGACATCCAAATTTTCCTTTGCTTTCTTGCATCTGTAGCACCAAACTGTTTGTTTGACCACATTAATCAAAAACAAAGAAATAGCAATTTTGATGCCTTTGACTGAAGGTAGAAGTGAAAAAATGATAGCATCCTCATTCACACTATATCTCTTCTTCAATATGATGGTCATTATGTGATTTATGATTGACCAAACAGGTTTGACAATAGGACATTCTGTAAATAAATGTTTGACATCTTCGTCTTTGGGACAGACCCACTACTGTTCTGTATGCCATATTTTTCAGGTCTGGGTCTAACTTATTATAATGAATATTTTTCCATATGTCTGAGAAAGGTTTCAAAGGATGTTTAGCTTGTACACAAGGAACTTGTGCTTTCCTTTCAATCAATATATTGTAAACGGCTTTTGTAGTCGGTATGGAATTCTTGTCATTTTCTGCAACATGAGAAGTATATTCATTAAAACTTTCAATACATTTTCTATAAAACAAAGGTGTATAAATTGGCGGCATCACAGCTTTGTTTTTCAAATGTTCTCTGAGTGGATATTTCAACCACTCCATGGCAAAAGTTTTCCACTTGTGATGAAAAGTGTCAGACAACAATTTACAAATATGCACTGTATAAAAGGCTTTCAATTTACACTCAATGTCTACAGCTGCTATTCCTCCTTTCAGGACAGGGGCAATTAGAGTGTCTCTCTTCAAATACTCACATCCTCCTCTCCATATAAAGGAAAAGTGTACAGAGTTAAACTTTTTCAGGTATGGAGCAGGCAGGTTAATCACTTGTCCAACATACCATAATTTGCCGAGTGCTATTATTGTTGCTACTTTAGATTTACCAAATAACATTAAGGACTTATTGGACCAGTCAGTTATTGATTTGTTAAATTTCTCAAAAACCACATTCCAATTTTCTTTGTGTCTGTTGTGGATGGCATCTTTCTTGTAATTGAATAGTTCCCTGTCTGACAAAGAAGCAAAATATATACCAAGCAATTTAATAGGTCGATTAGAAAATGCAATATCTGATATTGTTTCATCTCTCCTGTATTTCCATGCTCCTATACAGAGCCCTTTGCATTTACCTCTGTTGATTTTACTTCCTGATGCTAATCGAAAAAATTCACAAATGTTGACAATTTCATGAACTGAGTTTTCTGTTGTTATAATACAACTAGTGTCATCCGCATATTGGATGACTTTTATACTTTCGTTAGAAGAGGGACATTTTAATCCTACTATATTCGGGTTTCTATTCAATATTATGGATAAAGGTTCAATACATAAAACATATAATAAGGGTGATAATGAACATCCCTGTCTGACCGATCTTTCTATGAAAAAGGTCTCAGTTTGAAAGCCATTAAATGGTACTCTACTTTCTGCTCCTTTATATAATAATCTAACCCAAGAAATGAAACCATTTCCAAAACCAAACATTTGTAAGATATGAAACATATAGTCATGTGATACACGATCATAAGCTTTTTCCTGATCAAGGGATAAAATTGCCCCCGAAATGTTTTTATTATCTGCATAATCAATGAGATTTCTGTATAAATGAATGTTGTCCAATATGGACCTACCTGGGACAGCACAAACTTGTTCCTCAGATACTATGGAAGAAAGGACATTTCTTAACCTATTAGTCATTGCTTTTGAGATGATCTTATAGTCTACATTTAATAAACTGATTGGTCTCCAGGCCTTTAAATCAGTTTTTCTTGAAGTGTCTTTACAAATCAAAGTAATGATACCTAGTTTTAGAGAATCTGGTAACTCTCCTAAAATATAAGACCAATTGACGATTTCAACAAATCTATTACCGAAAAGATGAAAGAATTTGTAATAAAACTCTTTTGGTAAACCATCTAAACCTGGGCTTTTGTTGTTGGCCATATTTTGTATTGCTTTCCAGCATTCATAAAAGGTTAGAAAACCTTCACATGTTTCTGCACGGGTCTCATTTAACTTTGGTAGGAATTTTGAAAAGTAATGAACTTGGTCCATGTCAAAATCTTCTTTTGTATATAAATTTTTATGAAATTGGAAACATTCATTTTTAATATCTTCTATCTCTGAAACAATACCATCTGGAGTAACAATTGAGCCAATGTTCTTTTCCTTGGCTCTTCTCTGTTCTTTATTTAGATAATAATTTGATGGAGTTTCGTTTTCCTTAAAATATTGAATCCTCGATCTTATTCTGTTCCCTTCTGATGCTGTTTTCAATAGATCATTTATGTTTTGTTTTAATATTTCAATATTTTGAATGTACAAACCAGGGTTATTTTTTTCTTTCTCATAGATCTTTTTTAGAGCATTTTGTAAATGATTTAATGTCTTTTTCTGAGCAGATGCAATTCTTTTGGAGTGTTTGATGATTAAATCTTTAAACTTTCTTTTACACCTCTCCCACCATTCTCCATCGTACAATTCATCATGACACAGATCTTCAAACCACAATTTTGTTTACTCACTTTGAAAGACAGAATCTTCTAAAGTATTAGCATTACATTTCCAGTATCTGGTTCTCTTATTTTTAGTTAAATTATCAAAGGTGCATTTCAAAAATACTGAACAATGATCGGAAAAAGCACAAGGTATTATGTTGGCGTTTGTGAAAGAATTGGCTATGTTTTTACTGACATAAATGCGGTCTATTCTTGTAAATACATGTTCTTTAGATGAAAAAAAAGTATATTCTTTTGCTAAAGGTTTAAGCTTTCTAAATATGTCACAAAGATCAAAGTCATTACAAATAGAAATAATTTCAAAATTACCAGTTGCTCCTTTTTGAGGATTTCCTCTAGCTTTATCTAAAAGAACATTTTCAACAAAATTAAAGTCTCCTCCAAGGATTAAATCTTTTGTTCCTCTAACAAAATTTCGAATGGATGGTAAAAAACGTATCCTTGATGCAGGATATGTTGGGGCATAAACTGAAATTAATCTAATCTCCTTTCCTTTAATTTTACAATCTAAAGAAATAAGTCATCCTTCAAAGTCACATTTGTGTGACAAATGTTCAAAATCAAGAGTATTCATAATAGTTATCCCAACGCCACAAGAATTATTGTAACCGTAACTAAAATAAGCTTTAGCTTTAAATAAATTGTGGAAATACAAAAAAGTGCCCCCCCCCATTGCACTACAAAAAAAGGAGGTCCCCCCCCCCCCCCCCCGACACATGAAAATTCAAAATGTTCCCTTGCCTTTGAAATACTGAAGAAATTTCTCATGGGAATAAATATGAAGTTGCCTCCTCCAAAAATAGCAAAATTGCTGTTTAACTGCAACTAACGATTATCCTGTCTAAAAAGTGGGTCCCAGCTGACTGGTGCTGATTATCTCATGATGTTCTCACTTTAAACAGGGATGTCAGTGTTCAGAGAAATCCCTGAAATCAGGGAATTTTCTAAACCACAGAAATAATGTCTCACTATTCAAAGGCCTTACTAAGACTAGTTTATGTCAATCCCATATTGTTTTTAGAATCCAATATATCCAACTTTCCTGTAAATGTGTGCATTATAACTTCCAAGATCTTCAGGGTTTTAGCTGACAAGCTGTCACTTGATAATGCATGGATGGACAGCATAGACTAGTCCTACTCTCCAGGGGGCATTGTTTTCGTAGCTTTTGATGTCCCTCGGAGACAGAGAAAATATGAATAACAATATTCGTGTCTAACATTATCTTTATTTATATAATGCTAGAGTAAGAATAAAAAAGTGGGTTTTCATGGAAAAATTGAAATCTACTTTCTCTGTAATACAAAATATAAAGTCTTATTGTTTCATCATAATTCTTAACAATAGCAACCTAGACTGTGACTACCCTTTTTCGTTTTCTGCCCTTCTTTGACACAGTTTTTATGCCGGTTTCCTTTTGTGTTACTGTCACATATTTGCCGAAGGTGCCTCCCTTTTTCATGCTGCTCAAGACTGTATCTTTAGTCATTGTCATATCAGTACTTATGTTTGACGTGCGGGAGACTAATAGTTTACAGTAGTCCACAACAAGTCCCGCCACTTCAGCACACACCTCGCCCTGGGCTCGTCCTTTGACCTTGAAGCCATGATCTGCGCCCTCTATCCAATGAACGGTGAGCGGTGTGTCTTCACCAGAACTTAACACCTTATTGTCCATCAGGCTGCGTTCACACATGGCGTCTGCCGTTCCGTTCACGACCAGACAGGAATGTTTCATTTCACACAACAGGGCATGACGTAGGTTGTCCGTCACCTTGGGCCGGTGTAACGGGTAGGCCAAGCAGATGACACCAAGGATGAAGTCCCCCAGGTCTGTGCCGTGATGCTGATTGGCCACGCCTACCGCCGCCCGCGAACCCATAGACCGACCTGCAGTGTTAGAATCACAGATCTTTATCCCAGCCTTTATACAAAAAATGCCATAGGCTTAAGATTTGGTCACTGTATTCGGGTGAGCGTGTAGTAAAGTGTTATTTATTGCACAGAACTTAAATGGTTTATTATCATTCTAAAGTCATAGACCCTCAAAATGTTACTAAACTGCCTAATATCACCTTTGATAAGTACAGGATCCACTCCTGACTAGCTGGCCGCATCTTGGCCGCCCATCTTCCGATGAACAATCATTTTCTTATTTTGAACTGGAGAAACTGAATATAATTTGAAATGTATACGTAAAAATAACTGAAATTTCCATTTCTGGCATCGGATTTCCAATTTGAAGATTTATAAAAACCGTTAAACTGCTATAATTGTGGGTTGTGGGTCAAGGGTCTATCACTATACAACGACGGCAACCAGCGAACACCAGATCCTGTAAACAGACTGAATTATGGGATACCTCAATAGGGACGAGGTAGGATAAATTCTAAACTGAACTGGAGTTAGTCACCAGTAGCGGGAATGGACATCGCACTCCGGTAGTCGGCTACTCACTGTGCTCAGCTAAGCAGTAAGCAGTAACATGACCTGCCCATTGTGCGATAAACACTCAAACTACTACAACAGTGTTGCAAGAAGGACTAGATGCATTATGGAAATGGACTCAGGAAAATTACTTAACAATTAATTGTAAAAAAACCTAGGTGACTTGGTACGGGTCTAAGAAAAAAGCCAGGTTGTTAGATAATGCTCCTGATCTGTATATTGGTCTAAACAAATTGGCAGTTGTGGATAGCTATCACTATCTAGGTGTCCACATAGATAGACATCTAACCTTTGAAAAAAACATCAGCTATGTCAAGAATAGACTGAATCGGAAGATCTATCTATTCTGTAAAATGAGGCATCTAATGTCAACAAACACTGCCTGCTGAGTATACAAACAGACTATTATGCCTGTATCGGATTACGCTAACGTAATACATCTATGCTCGACCAAAAACCAACTCAACAAGCTACAGCGAATTCAAAACCGGGGACTACGTGTATGTCTAGGGGTGGGTCCCATGGTGCACTCTGTCAAAGAGCTCCACTCTATAACTGGAATCCCAACCCTAGAGAATTGTAGAAAGAAATTGTTATCCACGTATATGCGGAAACAAGCGCTAAAGGAAGGCCTATTAGACAGGGAGAGGCTTGAGAGGGAGAGACTGGGTAGACCAAATACTAGAGCCAATAACAAAGCGAACTTTGTTCCTCCAAAACCCAAAAACCGAGAGTTTAAAGAGGTCCCCGCTATACCAGGGAATTAGTTACTGGAACCAACTTCCAGAATATATCAAAAGTTCGGAGAGTAAGCTAGCTTTCAAAAAGCTGATAAAAGTATATTTGACCGAAAATTAAAAGAGATAATGGCAATAAATGTACCAATGATACCCAATGAAGTCAATGCATTATTACCATATATACCATGAATGTTGCTGCCTGTCTTGTTATGAATCCTGTATTATGATGTATTATAATGTATGTCTTGTTATGTGTTATATATTTAGTACTGTTTGACTGTAAATACATAAATTAATAAGTAGCCAAGTTTCAATACATGAGAGATAAAACTACCTGCGTGTAGTATAGTTATACAAGGCTAGAAAAAGGGACGGTGGCAGACCACTACGACTGATGTACGCGAACCTTACCTGAATAAAAAAAAAACAAAAAAAACTACCTCCCACTCAGTTTCTACAAAATATCATCTTTAAACCCCTTTAACAGCACTATAATACCTTAAGACATTGCCGGGCTATGACGAGACATTTCATCAGTGGTTTCAATAAATAAATATACAATATGAGACTATTAAAGAACGTCATAAGGAAGTGCCCATGCACATACTTTTGAGCTAGTCCTCATTACGTAATACCTTGTACAAAACCCAGTTCCGAGTTTGATGCTTAATCACGGAACGAGGCCTCTGGAAATTGTTTTCATTATGAAAATAGGGCATCTGCCACCCCCATGGGGAAGAGGAGGGGCCAGGTGAATCTCACATCCTGACTCTACCACCACCCTTGTTTGGATGGAAATATTTTACACTCATCTCATTTTGTATCGTGTTCAGCATGATTATGCTCTCCTATATTAATACGGTACTTGCAAGAATGCTGTGAGTATAAGGGATACCTGGGCCCTGTTTTTCAGTCACGACATTCGTTATGAACGACATGTTTTTGCTGTGAGTGTGCTATAGTCGCGACATTTTAGAGGGTCGGACAATGATCACCGCTCTACGACACGTAGGGCCGTGTAAGGTGTGCTATAGTCACGATACATGGAGGTCACGTGGGTAAATTTGTCTCCCAAACTGTCTTAGAACTAAGACATCTATGGACATGTCGTACAGAATGCGCAACTTCACTTCCCGTAGGAATTAAGCAATGAAATTTTAACATGGGTAAGGTATATATAGAACCTATGGACGTACCAAATATGAAGAGCAAATACTGCTCTGGTGGCCAGTGTATGCCTACCATCACGTGATCTAATTTATGCGGCGACCTTGACATCGACTGTGCTTACTTCACTCTCCCAGCAGAGATTCTGCGCGCTATACCGCGAAAGATCTGCTAGGAGAGTGCTTGTACAATATTCAATCGATAGCCCGATGTTTCAAATTCAAAGGCCGCTATCTTCGTAACCGTAAGGCCTTTCTTCTTCATATTTGGTACGATTATAGTTTATATGTACCCCTTACTCGTGTTATAATTTCATTGCTTAATGCCATCGGGAAGTGGAAAAATCCTCTATATATGCACAGTGATGTGTTATAGAACCTAAGACAGTTCTATACTTGTCGTAGCGGCTGACATTTTTCGCGGCGATCGTCCGTGCCGCACTACGATCGTGTCTATAAAACACCGGCCATCTTTTGTTGTCCAAAAAGGTCATAGATCGACTGTGCGATCTTAGGCCTGCGACACTCACAAATGTCGTGACTAAAAAACAGGGCCCTGGTGACTAGAATATTATAATTCGCACATTCCATCCATCACAGACATACAAAATGCTAATAGTTATGTCTTGGAAATATAAACAGAATATACGCACCTGCAAGGATTACCCCCTTTTCTCCAAATTCGTTTCTCTTATTATAAATATATTCCTGCAATGTCAAGGTAACAGTGTGTCAAGGCCATGCGTGATAGATATTATCGATCAACAAATAAATCAGATTGTACGCCACCATTTCATCGGATCTACTTTTGATTGCTGTATGCAACCTCCATTTGGTTAATCTACGACAGCGATTGGATATTACTCTGTGATCATCTAGAAACTATGAATCAGCGAAAACTGTAGGGCTTTAAAACAAATTGAGAGCGTTAGCAACACTAAATATATTGTAGCGCCACGTCAGGTAAAATACAATTCAGGTGCTAAGGCGTTGATAGATATTTTTCAATCTGAATAAACATATAAGTTAACATTTATATTCAAGAGTTATTGTTTCCAACTTCCAGGTTCAAGCCTTAAGGCATAGCTACAAGTTACGATGATTTTGATCCATCAGCTAACGCTCACGACCACGAAAGCACGTGAAGTGGAGGCAGGTGAAGCCTTGTCCTTTATAGCCCTGGCCAGGGAGAGGAGGGAAATTCATGTCCCTTCCTACTCCATGTGTTAGGGTCACAGTCACCCTGCATTGCACACCCACCAGTTCATGCAAAAACAGATTTCAATATTGGATTTCTCTAAACGACATCTCAATGGAAACGAAATTTCAAAACGACATGAAAATAGCGTAGTCCGTACCCTACTGAGTTTGACTGCAGAGTTAATCACAAAGCGAAGCTGAGTCAATTACTCTGCGGTCAAACGAGGAGGAGTGCAGACCAAGTTATTTTCATTGAGTGGGTTTCTGATTTTATCTCACCCCGTATAACATTATTTATTTATAAAATGAGTCTCCCAATTAGCCATTGAGTATTTGGTCCACGAACTTCACGGCTGTGGAGTACGAGTTCTTAATGCAGGGATGCTAGTTGGGGTCAGAAAAAATTCCTACATGGGGACTGAGGCCAGTCTATGTATCCCCTAAAACGCACATGGTGTATGGGGAATCCCAATCACTCTCCTAGCAGATTCTTGGGCATATATTTTAAGCCAATCAGAAGTCAGTATTCAAGTTTGCCCTTATCCGTAGGAGCATTTCCTACAGGAATCCTACCATCCTACAGTTCTAGGTTGGAGCACTGGGATCCATAGGGCCTCTAACTGAGTGTACTCGGGGTAGCTAAATTCGGAATTTTGAAAGATTACAGAACAAATTTATCTAAGATTTAGATTTCAGGGAACCTGGAGTCAATTTTGTTCTCAAAACATACAATTTCTTCAACTTTTCATCACTTTGAGACTAAAATGAAAATCCTACATGTAGGCAAAATCCTACTAACTGGCATCCCTGTTAATGTTAAGCCTATGGAGAAAAATACCGGGATGAGATAATCAAATAGAACTGAACGAGAGTTAGCCTGATTAGTTTTTTTGCCACGACGGACAGGTCGTGTAGTGAGTAGCAGACCTGACCGGAGTGGCTTGAAAACTAGTCAGGCTAACTCGAGTTCGGTTCTGTATTTATCCTACCCCTTCTCTACACTTCAGGTGTCAGTTTTATTTTTCGACTATTCTGTATCATGCTAGCAACATCTGAATGGGCATTTTGAGTGGAACCGGAACTTTTTTGTAGTAGCTGACATCCTGGTCTCTGATTGGTCAATTTTGTTTGCTCTCTAACATGTTTTCTTCCTGACGGTTTCTGGCCAGTTTCCAAGTGACAAAAAGTGTTGCTATGCTGGTTGCTATGCGCTTTGCTATGCGATAACATCACAGCCGCATTCCACGGTCAAAGCGAAAGCTAGGGTTCATGTTGAGCCTTCTGTGCCCAAATTTGACTAAAAATGGCTCTTACAACTTAATTAAGGTAAATATATTAATCACCTGAGGAAGCACATTGAACATGTGCGAAACGTCGTGACTAACTTTGATACCACCATGTACACCAATTGTCATCTTGGCCAATAATAAGATCTGTCAACAAGAATTACTGTGTCTGGTTTTTTGTGAGTTTACCCTCATTACAAATATATTAATGTTTTTGAGGTGTATAGTAAAGATAAAACGTTGTGCCTGTAAACATACAAATTTCGATCCTCACTCTGGCCCATGGAACGTTTACAACTCAGTGTAAACACCTCGTTATAAACGTCCCAGGGCCAGAGTTCGGATCAAAATTTGTACGTTTACAGGAACATCGTTTTATTACTGTCCTTAATGAGGTAAGGCCTCAGAATGTTGGGACGGGGCAGGGCAGCTCCTGATAAAGGGGATGGGGTACCACCTGGTGTCACCCACTCTCACAAGCGTTCAGGCTTCATGAGAGTTCACCCGGAATCCCATCACTATCAATTCAGTGATCCCACTCTTTCAGCACTTGCCTGTGACAGTATTCACCACATTGTTATTTTTTCACTGACTGTGTAATTCACCTTTACTAGAATTTACAGAAAAAAATGTTTCATCAAAACTCACCAAAACTGTAGCATAGACTTTAGTCCTATAGACGATGTTAAGTCCTTTGCAAGTGAAGCGAAGGCAGGAGAATCCTTGGTCCTTTAAAGACCTAGCCAGGGAGATCAGAGGAGGGAAGTTCATGTCCCCTCCTGCTCCGTGTGTTAGGATCACAGTCACTCCGTGTCGCTCGCCCACAGGTTCATGAACTACTGCAGTTATCATCTTCTTCCCATGTTGTATCTTCAATTTATTCATGATGTTTTCAGAAATAAAGATGAATATTGATATATAAAAACATTTGAAAAAAATAGCTAAAAAGAAACAAGTAGGCCCTACTTTCAATTTCTTATACTATACTGAATCCTTGTAATATTTTTTTACTTAATACCTCGTAGCCAGAGGCGAGTTTTTTGGACAACATTTTGAATGATTGGTATTTCAGAGCATAACGTAGATGTCTCAGGTTCAAAGGGTATGATTGTCATAATATTCTATTCGTTTTAGTAGAATATCAAAAAAATTCTTAAATAAAAATCTCCGTGGGTGGAGGGTGTCGACTATTTTTTACCACTTCAGGCTCCGAAAAGAACCCTGCCCCCCCCCCCCCCCCCGCCATAAAAAAATATAGAATCGAACCCTGCTTTGCGATTTGAGAGACAGCCACCCAACCACCCAACTTTTAACCTACACACTGGCCCAGTTCGTCGATGCAGGAGACCAAAACACACATGATCATTTACCTTACTGCCTCAAAATAAAGTCCTTATCACATTTCCATTTCTACCCTGCACCTCATCTGCCGTGTCATATTGTGATAAGCAGTGGGTTCGTTAATATTACTTACACACTGGGGTCTTCCCGCTTCTTCATTTTCCGCCATTTTGATAACGCCAGATGATTCATGGGTTTTGTCGATAGATGGCGCCAGCAACACCGCTAGACTTCCAGTCTCTTTCACGACCACTCGAGGCGCACAGGGCACGCCCTCCTTGAGCCGTGTACACGCCGTCTGGTGAATGGTGGCCGCACTACAGGCTACTAGACTTCATACTGCGCCGCTCGTCGGCAAAACCCTTTTTCCCTTTATTGCCCGAGCGATGCAGTGTGCGCTAGACTTTAGTACCGGTGTCACTCGCTAACTCGGCAGGTTTCGCGCGTGTAGTTTTACCGTTAAACTTAGTTTGGCTACCCCTTGTACGATATAGGGGTCGGTCGGGTTAAATCACACACGGGATCACCCAGGGTGCGCCTCGATCCAGGTAGCTTTGTTCTGTGTAGGCAACAATAACACTTTTAAAAAAAAGATAATAACCTCCGATTTATGTTTTTCTCTTGAAAGCAAATAACATTGTTTAAAAATCTGTGGAAAGTGAACGGAATCCTTCAATTTGCGAAAAAAAATTCTTTAGAACAAATCGTTCAAGAAACACTTCAAGGCCACGTTAATTACAAATGACGTGCATTGTTTAAAAAAAAAGACCCCGAGGTGGTAGGCCACCGAGGATTTAGTGTACACAGGTCCGTCCATGTTTCGGGGAATGACTTTTTGGAGGTTACACAAACTCAGTTTTTGTTGGTCTTTTTGAACCTGAGTTGAGCCTCTGAGGTACATCACATTTGTTTGAAAACGTTGCTTTATTGTAAATTCATATTTTTGGTAATTGGAGGGTTCTCTGTCCAAAAGTCCTTCTTCAAGCTCAGCTTTATCATAAATACTCATGACAACTTTAAATGCAATAAAATACCAAGTTTTATTCACTAGTCATAAAACACTGCGTCAGGAAACTTAGTTTTCAGTTTTAATAATATTTCCACTGGATAGAGCCGAGACAGCACTATCAAAGTATCTATAAACAAACCCTAGTATTACACACATCCAGATAGGTGGTATCTGAATTTGTAATCTTATACAATCTCACCCATACCAGACATGACAGTAATTGTAGTAAAATCTGATTTAGCGCATGCCGCTTTCAAACTTATCAAAGCTGGTTAATATGTCACTTTTTAATGACATCAAAGCTTAATAATTGTGCATAAACTTATTATAGTGGGTTTGTTTTACTTTATGCTTGAGCTGCCTAGTATGGTTAGGTACAATTTGTTGTAGCTTAAGGTTAATTGTATTTTCTCTTAGAGTATTTAACGCTAGACCGCTATGGTGTAACAGGCGAAAGAGAATACACATAATAGGACTATGAAGCTGGAAGTCGCTGCACACTCTGCCTGATTAATTATGCTACTGGAGACAAGTGATCTTAGTGCACCGATCTTGTGTACCTCCCAACCTATCAGAAATATCGGAAAAGTGTTAGGGAAAGATAAAGCAGCCACATATTTTTTTTGCGCTAATAATGTTTTACTATATTCACTCTTCAGGAAAGTAATACATGTGAAAGATACCCTCACTTTTAATTTATGTAGACTTGTTCAGAGTTATTTAGTAATTGCATTCACCGAAGCTATAGCCTACAAGATAAAATAAGCAGTAATTCAGGGTTAAAGGAGGGTTCAAAGATGAGCTAATAAAACATGAAGCTTTAAAAAAATTGTTTCTGAATGGGCCACAATTAAACAACTACTATGTATACATTCTACATTATATACAATTACATATACAGTTTACAACAGCTACAGGAAATAGTAGCACTAGCTATACACATATCTAACCAATGTACAAGTTTCTTTATACAATCTCATATGGTTACTTTTGGGGATTAAAACAAAATAGAATTAATGAGTGATATACATTTACAAATTAAGAAGCTGAGAATCTTAAAATAAAATCTTCATTTATCCTCTAAAAACCCATAACTTTATGTAAGTTATCCTGGGCTCAATTGTACAGGACTGTACAAAAGAACTGGTAATATCTGATATTACTGGTAGTAATTAAAACTATTGCAAGGATGTTAACCTAAGTACGGTTTATGTCCTAATAATGAATCCTCTTTTGACTTTTTGAAATTTCACTTCTTCTCTGCTGCACCATTCTTCGTCTGGAGATCTTTTTGTTGAATCGCCGCGATTCGTGTCCGGGGATTGGTCAGAATTCTCTGCTTCCTGGTGATTATTAAATACAATACGATCCACCTTCGAGTTTCCAATCAAGGACTGCATCTCCAATACTTTTTCTAAGTTGTTAATATTTTCAATCGCTTCGGGGAAAGCCTGAAAAACGTAAACAAGAAAATAAATCGGCTCGTTAATAAAATCATAAATAGACATGTATTTTCATTGAGAAGAAAGAGTCACAAATGAACATTTTATACAGCAATGTCTGGAAATACCCAAACCAAATGTAAGATAGGACAGACATGGCTTTTTGTTAGGATAAACGCGACTACAAAGTTCGTGGGCCCGGTTTCAAACTTCCCTTAAGGTTGACTTCAGGTTTGCTCTGGAGAGTAATTCTCTTTCCGATCGGTCAGGGATAACCTGATTAATTACTAAGCCTAAATTGTATAAGTCCTCGGGTTTGAATACCTCTAAGCGATGTGCACTCTCCCCTGTGGCTAGGGAGAGTGACTTGATTGAGATGGACCCTCTGATACTCGTAGGTAGGGAGGGGTCACTGGTGGAGTACCACACGTATAGCAGGTGAAGGTAGATGTACCAGCCCCATGCTGACTGATTTGCTAAGGTGAACTTTGACATAATTTTGTCTGAATAATTTGATTTTTACCAAATAAGTTTGAATCCCTATCCCTAGAGATGGGGATTATGATATCCGTGGTTTCGGTTCTCACAGAAACTCATTAGGCATGACAGGCCAAACCTTTTTGCTCCTCGTAAATATGAAAATGGATTATTCTTATTGAATATCAGTTGAAGTTAAGGGCTTATGCCTCGTATCTTAAAACCTATTGAATAACGGAGAGATCAAGAGTCATGAGGTTCTAGTCTAATCCAAGTAGACTGGTGGACAGAAAGACATATCAATAAAAGGAAAGATACATTTCTGCTCGGTAAAGTAGAATGCAAGGATGTCAGTTGGGTTCAGGGGAAACAAAGTGGAAATATTTTGTATGCGGAATTTGCTGTATCAGAGACTGGGAAAACATGGAAAAAACGTCGGTGTCGGCCATGGTATTGGGTTGGGGTTCAAACCACTGTTTTATTCTAACAGTGTGCGTTTTATTCCAACAGTGTGAGTTTTATTCTAACAGTGTGAGTTTTATTCTAACAGTGCGAGTTTTATTCTAACAGTGAGAGTTTTATTCCAACAGTGTGAGTTTTATTCCAACAGTGTGAGTTTTATTCTAACAGTGTGAGTTTTATTCTAACAGTGTGAGTTTTATTTTAACAGTGTGAGTTTTATTCTAACAGTGTGAGTTTTATTCTAACAGTGTGAGTGAGACTCAAGTAATATTATCTTTTTTTTTGCAGAGTGTCGAAAGACGTGGCGAAGTATTAAAAAAAAAAGTTTTACAAAGTGGAAAAGAATTATGTATACTGAAGATGAAAAGTGTATTTCCATGGAAAATGGAAAGCTGGCATCTCTGCGGAGCGCAAACTGACCATTGACAACCCGGAGATGGCTCGGCAGCTATTCACAGCTCTGTCGTTGAACTCCTCCGGGATGTCAGTCCCATCTTCAGGCGTCATCAGTGGCGGCTTTGGTTCCAGGTGCACCACTCTCTTCGCCTGCAAGTATAAACCGTTAAAAGTGAGAAAACCTAGAGGAGCAGGAAGCCGGTGATGCATGTTGAGCACCTTCAGGAATAGGAAACTGAAGAAAAAAAATTCGAAAAAAAAAAAAATCGACAGAGACTTAGGGGCCCGTTGAATAATCTAGGATCGTACATAAAGAGCCATTTCTGTACCTCGTACAAGGGTTATCGTTTAATAATATCTAAGTTTGTTCATTAAGACAGTACTATCTGTCCTTGGGTCTCCTAGGAGTACAGAAAATGGTCTTCATGTGCGATCCTAGATTTTTCAACGGGCCACAGTACCCCAGTGGTATAGTGTCCCAGGTGGGGAGCTCAAGGGACGAAGCCCTCGTAAGCTCATGGATTTGGGCTATTCTACGTGAACAGTGGCCTAAGCTGAGAGCTAGAATAGCCATAATGCACAAATATTGCTCACCATCTTTCAGGTTTTCATTTTGAACCACAAATTCCAAGCCAAAATATAATCTCAAGGAAGACCCACGGGATGTAAAAAACATAAATATCTGGAAAGATCCGATGCCTGCACCTTGGACATGGGGAATTCTACAGTAAAATGGAGAACCTCTTTTCGAAAACTGTCATGTATCAACCTCGATTTTTGTTTTCATATTTTCTTATAAACGCTAGACAAATGCCTAACTAGTGTATGCCTTACTACTGTAATTTCACTTATTAAAAAGAACTTTGCATAATTTCTAATACGGAAACCATTAATTACTGTATTTTTGTTTGATGTGTACATGCAACATAGCAAAGCATGTCACAAGACAAACTTACCTCGGTATTGCATTCGTGAGAACACTGTTTAGCGAGTTGTTTTACGCATTCTGGGGGCATGCTTTTGCGACAACCAACAACAGAAAGAAGAAGTCTGTTGAGTTCCGGCATCAACACGTCATTGAAATACTTCTCCTTCTTTTCATTCACAACGCTACCTCCTGAAGAAAAAGGATAACAATTTAAAATGAACCTTGATAAAGACCAACTTGCTGTCGAAACGTCGGTTCTACAATAAATGCCTTTTAAACTTATTTTGTTGTTCTCGGGTTATACTGTCTACAATACTTGTCAACTTAAAATGAAACTGTTGTCGTTTTATACGAATTCATCACACATTAAAACTGAAATAACAACTCTGATATCAGAAAAAACGGTTGATTTTCTAAAACACGGAACTGATAAATAAAAAAAAACAAAAAAAACACGGAAAAATAGGCAGGAGGGTTTGGGGGCGCCTAAGCCCCTTCAATGTCTAGGAACAGTACCAAAGGTGGTAGTCCATCTCAAAAAAGACCCTTGGGGTGTAAACAAAAATTCGGGAAAATCCGATGCCTGCTTTTCAGACCGTTAAATTATGTCGATCTGTCGTTCTGTGTGAAATATTACTGGAAGACACTAAAAGCTTTACCTGATTGTGACGAACTCTGAGAAGAAATTTCAGTTCCAACGTCTTCAGAAATCTGTATGTTTTGATTGAGGACTGATTTATAAATCTGAAAGATAGATATTTTAGACATTTATATTTTGTTGTTGTGCTATTGATAAAGAAAACAAATAGCTTGGTTCATGCGAAAACAAATTACGTTGTTTCACTCAGGGATGGTTTTAGATAAAAATGTAAATGTCTAACATGACTATGTACTTTGGAGACCAACCGAACAACTTGATCTCAACACAATATAACTGATCTCGCTCTTTTACCTAGCCCACAACGCTAAGATGGTCCAATATCAGTCTACAGGGTTCGTACATAGACAACCCAATAAAATTCCAAGCCTTTTCCAGGCTTTTATATATTTTTTCCAGGTCACTGGTTTTAAAACAATGTCAGATACATCACCAAATTTCGTTGAAATTGTCTTTATCTTCCTTACTACCTGTGGAGTTTCAGTGGTTTTGGATAAATATGTTCAAAATTCTTCTTTTCTTTTGCGACTTTTAAATATGAAGACAAATAATCACATCCAGGTACCGTAGCTAAGGAAAGCTAATAATGACTAAAAAATAAATTTTTATGCAAAACTAAATTTACTAGGCTCTTCCAGGTTTTCCAAGCTCTATATGAAAATTCCAGACTTTTCCAGGCCTGGAAAACCCAAAAGCATAATTCCAGGCTTTTCCAGGCTCTGTACGAACCCTGAGTCTAAATTCCTATTTATTTATCTACACTTTTTAGCCAAATTATCATCAATGGAAACATACTTAGACATACCAAAGAGTCAGTTCCACCTATAATTAATTCATGTTTTCGGTCTGTTGGATGAAGTTTTTGTTTCAGTCAACTCTCTCAGGGACTCAGGTCGTATAGTGTATGCACAAAGAGTTGCGCTCATTGTAAACCTAGATCTAATCCCAGGGACTCATTCAGCCTAGGTGTTAAAAGGTCCTATAATTAATGGCTTTATCAGGCCTCCCAATACCACTCTTCCTCAATATAGGTTTTTGAAATCAAAATATAGATTTTTACAGGTTTTTCAAGGCCAAAAACATAAGCTTTTATAGGTTCTTAGGGTGAACATATTCATCAGGATGGAGTCAAAATATAGTTAATCGCTTATATTCAGTTGTTGATTTATAAAAAAAAGAGTACCTAGTACTAGAGTCTATATTGCAGGACGTTAGGATGTCTGACTCATCTGGTTTACTCAGCACGCACATGTGTGTGCTGAGCTCCCAACAGGCAAACCAAACTGGCAAGAAGACATACAAACTGTTGATTCTTATACACTTTCAACTTAATTCAAGATCTCTTAAATACATAAATTATGTGGGTTTCTTGTGATTTGACAATCTGACTTTGTGTCAAGTTAACTTCTAAAATTTCCAGTACACATCAATCTGCATTGCAGTGACAAATATAGGCTTTTATAGGTTATATAAGAAAAGTAAAGGCTCAAGAATCGAAATATAGGTTTTTATAGGTTTTATAGGTTTCACTGGGACTCAGTGGGAGGCCTGCTATGGTTAATAAACTAGTAATAGTAGTATACGGTACTTGTGCACACGCCCACAATATTAACGACACAGGATCTGTCAAATTATCGATATTGTAATCCCAATCATGGTATACAGTAGCCCGTTTAGTAAACTCCAGAAGGTTATGTGAACAGAGTCGATCACATGCAACAAAACTGTCTAAAGTGTATTCTTACCCAAGTATAGGAACTGTAATACAGTGACTGTATCAGAAGCAGATCGGAAGAGAAACCACTCCCATCTTTCGTGTACTAACCAGAAGTCCTCATTCTCAAACTGTTACCCTTGTTTGTCAAACATATTACCGAAAAATCACCAATTGATCATAGCAGGGTACAATAACTAGTGATCAAATGGTGATTGGGTCATATTATTACTTGATACTAGATACCGACCATTTTCTATCACCGACCAAATTAACAAAAGGATTGAATCACCGGAGAGTGACCTACCTCAACAAACCGTGTACGAATCTTCTCTTTGATATCATCCGCCGTATATATCGTGTCCTCAATATGCTTGTCGAAGCAGTCTGTAATATTGGCAATTATCTTATCTACAGCTTTCCTGTCATAACACATCAACAACGAGTTATTCTCTTTTCCATCTGGTAGAGGATCGGGGCCTGGCTCAACGCCCGCCATATTTGTATTTGGCGCTCGATAGATGTCAGTGCGCGATCACAACTATTCATACGCTCATCGCTGACACATTTTTGGTGAACGGCGCATGGTAAAATTGCCACACAGACTCATCGAAAACAGAAAAGATGTCGCACCTTCTCGATCTACCCTCTTGGCAATTGAGCACTGCTGATCTTATTCAGCAGGTAAGGAACCCCATTTATAGATGTATTCAATGCTTGTTGTGTAAGGGTTTAATGTTTTAGATTATGGCGTCGGTCGATATGAACTTAGACATATATTCGACATCATTAGAAAGAGGGGAGTGGTCGCTAAGTCGAAGCCCAACCTAAATAAATAGCCTAAACATACCGTCGCTGTGTGGTTCGGGACAAAACTACTTATTATTTAGATACAAATTCCTTTGAAATTATTAGACCTAGTCTTTCAACTCGGTGTGTCAAAACCGTGTACCTGCTCAAGAATATGCCTCAGATTAATTAAATTCGGCTGGTTTTAGACTGTCATGCTATCACATTGTACTAGATCTAGTAGTATTGATCAGTTATGCCTTATGGCATGCAGTTATGGTAATATTATATCAAATATGGGATATCGGACATATGGGATCAATATGAATTGTTCCCGGTAATAACATATATATTAGAAAGAACAACCACAAATTACCTCTTCAAGATTACTGTGTAGTTTTTGACAACTTGTTTTTTTAATCACAATTTCAGGAAATTCATGTCTTCTAGTTTAGAAGGTAGAAAACGCCAGGAATAGTTTTATCTATCAAAACCCCTGTTTTCTAGGCTAAGAAATTGTAGCATGACAAAGAACTTCAACATTGGCAATAGTACAAATCCGAGTTGACAGAAAGTTGTGAGGGATGTGCACTGAGTAAAGTGCTGGTTCCACCGAATACAGGACACCCCGTTTGGAAGCCAGCACGCTTTGGACGCCCCGCATCGTAAATTGGACGCCCCGCTTTTTTTCGGGAGGTGTCGCGGTGGCGGCCTTGGACGCCACGCTTTTTTTTCAATATCCCCTTTTTATATGGCAAAATCTAAAGCAAACAAGCGTAATAAGACTATGAAACTTGGTGAATATGCATATCATACACATATAAATTATATCCTCAAACATTCATTAAGTAATAAGACTATGAAACTTGGTGAATATGCATATCATACACATATAAATTATATCCTCAAATATCTTTTAATTTCATTATGTTTTTCTATCTGAAAAATCCTATTTTGTCATCGAAAGTTATCGAAGTTTGAATGATACACGGGTGCCCAGGGCATCTCAGGACCATCAGGAATACAGGACACAAAAATGTGTTTATATTAGCTATATAACTGGGAAAAAAACCAGTCAAGTATTTGCTAGTTTGCTTAGTCTGTATGATAAACATTTACTGGGTGTTTGATAGATCCTTTGGGATGGTCAAGGGCAGGTGTCATGGGTCTGGTGGCACACCAGCCCTGGCAACTCGCTGACAGCCAAGACCGAGAGACTAGCTGAATCTCCCAGAATTTACGTTTCTATCATAATCCAGGAACTATTAAGTCTTCTGCTGCCTATTAAAGAATCTCTTGATAGATGTTTCGGAAATATGATATATGAATATAAAGAAGAGAGCGGTTAAATAGTCAATGTGATGTACTAACTCCGACATGACAACAGAAATTTTCGTCACCGAAAACTGTAAGTAATGTTACAAGATTTTTATAAAATCAAACAGATGCTCATAGATTTGTATTTCTTACTTTATTAGCTACAAGTCAGTCTTTATTTGAAGTTCCTACATGAATTATTTACCGACTTATGATATAAATTCGAGAAAAAAAGCGGGGCGTCCAACCGCGAAAAAGCGGGGCGTCCGTCGGTCAGTCGCTGAAAACGGAAGCGTGCTGGCTTGCAAGCGGGGCGTCCAGAGACCGTTCCACCAACACACAAGATATAGCGAGATTAGTCATGATTTGGTTGTCTTGCTAAATCTTGCTAGGTTTTGAATAATCTTGTGCATATTTGCCACAATGCATTGGTCTGCTTAAGCATTTGTGCTGCATTCTTGTCGAGATAGATTGTGCTATGCCTTGATATGTCAGCACTAGATCTTGAGGTGTCGTGGTGGTGGAGCACCAAATTATGCACACAACATTGTGAAAAAAATACAGATATCATTGCACGTGATGTATTGCAAGAAAGGAGGTACGACATATTGCAACACTGTAAGATATACCAAGATATGCCAAGATGTACCATGGCAAATCCATTGTGTTGGTGGAACCCACCATTTATACAGACAAGAAGATACACTATCATACTATGTCATAGTTATTCTTTAATTGTCCCAAACATAGTAAGTATGTGGAAAAGAGTGACTGAGTGCAGTGTTTTCACACCTTGTCCCAGATGCCTACTCTCTACTCAGGTGTCAGATCTCAGGAGGTATCATATCAAAGCAAATTGTGAAAATGACAGGCCTTGATTGAATATAAGTCGCCATATGTATGTAGAACTGTATTTTTATGGATGGTGTCACTGAACTTATTGATCTGCAGCTTCTCGAGGTCCACCACGTATTATGTATTTTTACTTTTATAAGTATAACACGTATTCCTATTAAGCCTGTAAGACAGCAGCACGCCGATTGTTCCCGATCACACGTTTGCCCGATGGATACGTCGGGTCTGTCAGAATCGTGTCACTGTAGGCATTCACAGACCCGATTATAATTGGGTAGGGCATTACTATCATAGGGGCAATGACTGACTTTGCCCAACCTTAACCTTAATGGCACTTCACCGACTTATCCCGATTCTGAGTAGGCCCTTGAAATACCTATGATATGTATACCGCCGTTTGATATACAAGTGTTATACCCTGATTTGTAGGGGAGACAACATCGATTATAAGTCTAAAAACAGTTTTCTGATATCTTAAAAAGAACAAAAGTTATTAAACTTTGCATTATTGTCTATCAAGGACTATCACCCGGCTCGGGGCCCAAACGGTCTGGGCTCCCGGCTACTCTCTTTGATCCCAATTGGTTCATTATACAAGGTTATAAAGGCAGGAGGTGTGATCAGGAAGAATATATGAGGGTATATAACGGTGACATCGTTCCCGATTATTATCGTCGATCGGATCGCTGAGAATCGGTGGTAGATGTCGCTGTCTTATGGGCTATATTATAACTACAGCACATATTTCACAATCGCGCCATCTTGTAATGGCGTCCAGCAGGTCACGTCAAAACGAGGCGCGCTCCCTGCATGTGGCTTCACAGTGCAGTGGGTGCCGAACACTCAAAAAAGAAATATATTTGTTTGTTTGGGTAATTTAACGTCCAATTTGTTCAATTAGAAAAATGTTTTCACCACTGACTCAAATGTACACAGGTTAATTACCCACGTCATGTCACCGGAATCACTCGCCTCGCTTTGATGTCGTAGTGATCAACCGGTGCTCGGCGAGCCCATACTCTGCACATAGAACTAGCGTTACCTTTTATCACGAACATATTCAATTTCAAGTTGCTTTGTGGCAATCACCTTTCTTTTTTTTAAATTACATAAACTGCAAGGTCGTCACTGTATTCATCTGATCTATAGTCACAAAAAAAAAAGTAATGTCAATTAAAGTACCTTTTCATATATATAGACCTCACAGTGCATTGGAAATATATGGATAATCGGAGCAGTTACAGTGGTAGTCTCTAAATTGTCAGTTTAGAAAAGCAATTCTGAAAGATCAAATAAACTTTTAGTATTCCAGGTGGGTTAGCTATTGTGCTATGGGGGCGGCCATCTTGGCCCCTGACGCCATCCTAAAAAACAGGTGGCAGGACCAATTATCAATGGATTTTAACAAAAATATTTGTTGGGGCTTGCCATGGAGGAATTTTAGACCTGTCTCAATATTATCTATAGATTATAACAACTGATAATAGTAGTTGTCCCCCGACTACAGTGGTGCTATCTTACAATTTTCTTGCGCACGGTGGCAGAACTAGCAATCACTCTGTGCCCTATAGTTTAGATCATACAGGAACACCAAACCTGGCTATACAAAAAACACATTGGGGGGGAAGGGGACCAACCATTATATAACTATCTTTTTCTAAGTGAACATTCTAAATAATGCAGTCATTTACCAACGATGCCAGCGTCCCAATAACATGGGATAATTCCAGAGACAGTTTTTCGAAATTGAATTTTTTTACTAACCTCTAAGGGAATTGGACGCCTTGAGCCTTTTACCGTTTGAGCCTCCTGTCAACGGACGCCTTGAGCCTACCTCATTTTAGTTCCGATTAGCGGGTCAGGGTTAGAAAAGGGTTGGGTAAGGGCTAGGGTTGAGTATATATGAGTATAAACCAGTATAAGTACACTTTTCAAAGTTTTTTACATGTAGATGCTCAAGGAAACCAAAATGGGGTTGGCTCAAAGTGTCCACAGGGTAGGCTCAAGGCGTCCACAGAAAGGCTCAAGGCGTCCAGGGCTCGAATCGTCCCAGGCTCAAGGTGTCCATGAACCATATCTAACTGAATATGACACTCATTTGCAGATCAAACAAGGAAATACCAAACTTTATTATATCTACTAACTCTACATTAAACCGTCCTATAACTATGCAAAGTAACCAAACAACTGACTGTTACTATGGAACCCAAACAGCTCCCTAAACATCTCCCAAATTGACATACCTGTACCCTATTAAACAATAAAATACACACCCTGATGAAGGAGTGAATAACTCCGAAACATGTCGGTTATCCAAACAGAAATATAATTGCCTCCTTATTTTTTCAAGGGATCAGCCCATCCCCGAGTTAGTGGGAATATTTCCCTCTCTTCCCTTTTCTAAGGAAAAAAAACAAGACAATTATCGACTCGAAAGTAATAGACACCCCAGATCCTGAATACATTACGGTAGTTTGTCCCAACAGTTATATCTTTAAAAAAAAAAACCCAGCAGTCTTGCAATCACATCCACCATTAAGTCTAATTGAACAAATTGGACTTTAAACTACCCAAACAAACAAACAAACATCCACCGTTCAAACTACGTGTTTGGTTTGTTTGTTGGTTTGATTTAACGTCCAGCTAACCATTGCAGGTTCTCACCAGACTTTCTCAAGGTTCTTTTACACCAGAAGGATGGTGATCGAATATATGAAATGAATTTACACATTTACCGAGGTGTGATTGCAGTGTATCACTTTAGACATGGTGTCAGTTTGAGTTATTTTTGACTGAGCGGCGGTCACACACTAAACAACACATCGCTAGGCGGAACGTAATGATAACTTATGTATTAGAGGTGTGGCTTCCATAACTTCTTCCATAATGTCAAAAAATAACCCGGTTCATATATCATTGAGATTAAAGTAGATTTTAAAAAAAAATCATAACTTCCTTCCCAAATCAGAGACCTTCAGGCCCACAATGAACTAAACTTTAGATCGTGAAACTCTACAAACTTTCTAATTTGCATTCCCAGGTTTGTAAACGTATTTTGTTTTATCCCTTTACCACTCTAGGTTGCTCAGGTAGCATGGCTGAACAAAGAGAGCGAGTACAAGAACATGTACGAGCTTATAACAGGGGCACGTGTAGCCTACGAGCTGTGGAACCGTGTGAGCGGGCAGCGTGAGCTAGAGATGTACCAGGTGAGTTGTCTCTCTCTACGACCCAGTCATCTCTCTGAGTTAACTCAGCTATTAAAAAGTATCATCAATGAAATTAATCAGTAGATGAATCATTCAGTTGGAAAGGTAGTGAAACACAGGTAAAACGTGTTCTGTACTTCTGGCAACTGATCATCTATACTATGGCCGCTGGAGCCCACCAAAAACAGGGTATGTTACACCCTAGTGGATACTCCAGGTAAAATAATATAAAGAGACGTCATGAGTTTGAGTCTAAGTTTATTTATGCCACGCATTTTGTTGGCTCCATAATTTCATGAGTCGAAGACGAGTGACATTATGGAGCCAACAAAATGTGTGACATAAGTAAACTAAAACTCAAACGAGTGGCGTCTAGATTTTATCCTACCCCGTTTCTACTTTTTTTCAGTATTAGAAAGTAGTGGCATAAACAACACTTTATGTCACACCCAGTGACATAAACAAATCCCATGTTAAACCTATGGCGTTTTTTATTAGGGGTAGGATAGAAGTCTATACTATAGATACAGAAACTGGCTTACTGTATGTCAAAATATGTTTTAAATCTATTGGTACAGTAGGAATAATATTCCACTTTTTTAGGAATTGGCACAGTCTGTTTTAATGAAGACACCTTAGATAGGTTAGACATACAGCAGAAGATGATACTACCTGTACTGTATGCTATGCTTGGTAGCCAGCATGCTTTGGATGCTACACTTTGTAAATTGCATGCTACGCTTCGTTTCCGGGAGGCGACATTCTCACACTCACTGCAAATTGCGTAGCAAGCAACAGCAAATAATCATCAGTTGCTTATTGCAAATCAAAATATAAACCTACTGTTTACCGCACATCTTTAACTACCTACTGATCTTTTATTGAAGTTTCTATATCAATTCTTGACAGAGTTCTGACATAATTAAAAAAAAGTGTCTGTCGGTCACCCGCTGAAAACCGAAGCGTGCTGGCTACGAAGTGTGACGTCCAGATGCCATACCAAGTACCATCATTAAACTAGGACAGCTCTACATATTCACACATGGTAACTTACTCTATTTAATTCACCTTTTTCTAGAACGAATGCATCATGGGAATCGTGGACTACATCAAGAAGAACCCCAAAGCCACAGAGGAGCAGATCGCCGCAGCCGTCGTCAAACATGTGGCCGAGTTCCAGGCCAAGGTGGAAGCCATGTGAAGTGTTCACTGACCACACCCATAAACTGACCAGGACAAGTGTGGCGCCGTTATCATGTACCCACTCTGCAGACTGGACAAGCTGTTGCCTTCAACATCGCTGACTCTCTTGATGGTGTGATGATCTACGTCGAAGCTTATTATTCTTTATCTCATCTCTGGAATCTTTCCTACTGACTTAACATGAGAAACTCGTACCCAACGCTGCTCTGTGTAATGTAAAAAATACCCAACAGGCGTTAGCCAATCAGGGGCCAGGATTAAATAAAACAACAGGCATCAAAATAGGTTTTCTATTTAGGTATGTTCTCTTTTTATATATATTGATGACGTTATTTACTCGGATTCAGGGGTGAGATAAAATCTGAAACCAATTCAGGAAAAAAGGCGTGGCCAATAAGTCATTCATGTCATCGTTTCGTAATTTTTCACTCGGATATCGCCCCGGGAGATCACTGCACAATCAAACTCTTGGCATATTGGCCACGCTGAGCCACCCTTATTGGGTTCCTCCATAGTATGCAGCATTGTTTCATCTTCTGACGTGAGATTGTTGTGATATGCCACGAGCAGCTTTCCATATTCTCCTTTTTTCTCATCATTTAAATCTTCATCTGTACTGAACTCTCCCTGATGTGGCTGTAAATGTATGTATAATCAAGGAATAAGAAACCGGTTTTGCGTTTGTCTGAACGATACATGTGTTTCTTGGAAAGGATTAGTTGAATATAGCTGTTGCTGTATGAAACATAAGAAGTGCAAATAGCCATAATTAACACCAAATTGAGATAGAGTTGTGTTGTTCATTCATGAAGATTATAAATACCATTAACAATGGGACCTTGTTGTGGTTGTATTCCTGATTGCGATGTGTTATAACTTTAGATTGATTTAGCGTATTTATTACTCGAAATCTATTCGTCATGGTTTTATGATAGTTTTGAATATAATAGGAGGTATACTACGTAAGTCTTTGTTATACAGTTCCTTTGTCGCAAAAGTCCTCCACCAGTTTCTTAATGAAACCAGGTTTTGAAGAAATAAACTTTTGAGGAATGTACTCCTTTCTGTGTAGTTATTCATATTTTGTTAAATTTCGAGACTTGGTAAAATAGGAAAAGGAAATTTATAGACTGCGCGTTTGTTTATACCAATGTGTCTCAGAATTGTCTTCTGTTAATGCTAGTGAAACTGACGATGGTTTCAAACGTATATGTGAGTAATGTCAATGTTCTAGTCTGACATGTGGCAAAAGAAAAGAAACAAGCAAATGTTGCCAGTGAATTAAAAAAAAAAAACCTGTACACCCAGTCTTGACCGAGTATTCATTTGCTTGGTTAAAACGCTATTCGAGACGCTACTAAAATTGTATTATCAACCTGGCGTCATGTTTGGATAAACTACATCGTTTTTTATAGTAAAGAAAAAAAGAACAAACAAATACTTAAGGACAGAGTGTTCTTGAGTCACAAACGATCCAGACAAAAACAATTTGTATGCGGTGTCTGACAGGCTCGGCCAGGGTGATATGATTTCCATGTCACCTGGTCATAATCCATATTACCCGTCGACATTAAATCATGTTAATCATGTTATATCAACAGGCAGAATATCAAAGGGTGTTATGTACGCATATTGAGCTATTTTCTCCCATGTGCCTCAGGTAACATTATTGTTATATCTGTGTTTTGTAGTTTATTTTCATACTTTTCAAACAGCTGATCGAGGCTTTAGTTTTGTTTACCTTTAATGATTATTAATATATATAAATATCATTATTGATTACATTCTATGTAATTTCATTACCACAAACAGGTATGATTGGTTGCAACAAAATCAGGCGGCCTTCAATATAAGCTTAGTCTCGATAATAAAAGGAAATCCTTACAAAAAATGCGTTTGTTCCACCAGTGCTTTGATAGCAATCCATTGACATTGATAGATAAAGAGCAGAGACAATACCATCTGACATATATGTTCAAAATATTCCTTGAAAAAACTCGAAAACAACAGTAAATGAATGATCGGGGAAATATCCACTTTGAGGTGATTTAATTCATTTTTTGACGACTCTGCAGAGAAGTGGTCAGAGGTCTGTATGGACCCTGGTAGCATCGCGCGGGTTACTCAAAATTTATGAACGGCATCATGAACTAGTTATTAGAACTACACTGATTGCCGTAACTCAGTCTCTTTATTGGCTGATATCTACAGTAACCAGCGAACACACTGCACTCTTCAACAAATGAGATAGAAAAGCATCAAGATGGCAGACAAGAGCACGGGCACCGATCTCGGATTTGTTGAGGAAACAGATTCATGGAGATTATTAAGTCATTTCTTTCCCAGTAAAGTCGGAGGTAACCCTGCGTGGCTGTCTCTTAAGCCGATCCCAAAAGCAGACGATGTCACATGTTCAAAATGTGGGAAACCCTGTATTTTCCTCATGCAAATCTACGCCCCCGACGACCAAGAGAAAGACACGTGTTTTCACAGAACTGTTTTCGTCTTCGTGTGTCGGGAACCGGCCTGTTGTAAACAAAACTCCAACTCTAATTTTGTGGTGTTTCGATCACAGTTGCCGCGGGTGAACGACTTTTACAGCGATGAGCCGTCGACTGACGATACCTTCGATGCCAGTGGGGACTACCCCCGTGCTGATGCTCACGAGTCTCTGTGTGTGGTGTGTGGAATCTCAGGACCCAAGCGTTGTGCTCGCTGTCAGAAAGCTACCTACTGCAGCAAAGAGCATCAAACGATAGACTGGAAGGCAGGTCACAAGACCCACTGCAAATCGGGATCAGGAGGTAAGATGCATTATATTTCACATTTTCATGGATTTCCTGAGATGGGATGGGGTCGGGGGGGGGGGGGGGGGGGGTAAGTTGGAGTTCCGGTGTCCATGACCAACAATGAATGATGAAGGGTTGTATGAATACATGGGGAGGGTGGGAGGTATTAAAAATTGTCAAAAATAGCATGACATAATTTATAGACAGTTCCTTTAAACGATACGTTCTAGATAATTATTCCAAGAAATGAAATGATAAAGAGTACGACCAATTCTGTCTAGGAATTGTTTAGAATCTTTTTGACATCCCAAGATTCATTCTTGAGATCAGTGTAGAATTTAAAATCTGAGGGGGAATTTACTTTGGGGTGGGTTTAGGTGTTCAAATTGAAAGTGAAAGATGATGTGTGGCCTTTACGCACCTTTAGCCAATGATTCTAGTATTATAACTCAGATTGCAGCCCCCCCCCCCCCTCGCCCCCTGGGCCCCCACCTAGGCTTGGGCTCTATCCTTGGACCTGCAATTTTCCAGTCCCATACCTGGATGACAAACATGCCTAGTAGTACTGATGCAGTCCCATACCAGTAGTCTTGCTTGATCTTCTGCGGTAGATATCAGGTGGTTTCTGTTTTAGAATTGAAAGCATAGTGAACATGCATCATGAAAATTGGAAGATACTTCTCCTATGCGTCTTTTCAAATAATTTTTTTCGCAGCCAAACTCAATACATAACCGAGTCATTTTGTTATCTATTATTAGAGGATAATTTCAGACTGTCTTCATCAAGCTGTGCCCAGCCAAAAGGTGTTGGTCGATACTTTTCTCCCCCTGCCATGTCAGCATACAGAAATATGTGATTTCATTCATTCAAGACGACAGTAATCCTCGTGGTCTGGCCATATTCAATAATTTTTATTTTCATACATCACTTTTCCAGACGCCGTAGAACTCCAGAATTTTCTCTTGAAGGAATTTGAGTTGGTGACCGAAGCAGAACCACTGGAAGAACATGACGGAACGGAAAGAACAGATGACGAGAAAATGAAGGTACGGTACTAACCTTTACTTGTCTGAACATGTATGTATTTATATGCACTCATTGTCAGAATTAGGCTGGCGACAAGTCTGAGAGACCATAACCATGGTATACGGATTTCAAATCCATTGTATACGGAATTTAAAGCCACTATATGGAAACTACACTCTCTAATCATATATCTGATCCATTTCTTTACAAGTATATACAACACTGTACATATAGTTCAAGAGCAATAATGCTAATTGATATACCATATGATATTCCAGGGTTTAATATGTTTAAGGAGAAGGATAATGAATAAAAAAAACAATGGATTTGTGGATAGATGACTCTGTAAACCACACAAGGTTGACTTCCTAATATACTCGCTAGCGCTCGTGTATTACTACGCGTCAACCACTTGTGATTTACGCCTACCCATAGACCCATCGATCATTGTCTATTAACATCTACTTTAATACAAAATATATACGTGATACCATCTCCACTTTGTTTTGATTTTCTACAGGAATATGAAAAGTTAGTTGCTTCTGAGAAGACAGGAACCCTGGTGGACTCGAGCAAAGAGGAGGCAGACCTGGAGAAGATGGCGCGCAAAGAATCTGCAGACGACAAAATGTTCAAACGGTTCAAGAAGCGTGTGAGTCACGAACCTGAACAGGTACTGGTCTATGAATTATATGCACACCGTGTAGTGTTGAGGGCGTGCTGATTGTAAACCATAAAACATGTAGTATGCAGGCCTCCCAGTACCCGCTTCCTCAATATAGGTTTTTTTTTATAGGTTTTGAAAATCAAAATATAGGTTTTTACAGGTTTCTCAAGGCCAAAAACATAGGCTTTTATAGGTTTAAGGGTCAACATATATTCAGCTTGATGGAGTCACAATGTAGTGAATCAGTAATTTTCAGTTCTTGGTTTCTAAGAATTGTACCTAATACAAACTTAAAAACAACCATCCCAAAGATTCCAAGGAATGAAACTGCTTTTTTCAAATTGGTTTGACTATTTCCCATAACAGCAAGATCATTTCCCGGCAGTGACATCACGCCCATTACGATTTGAAGAAGTGTTCACTACACAAATCGCCTAGAAACGGACACCTTCCGCCTGGTAACTGTTGGAAATTGATGTACGATGATGTCGGCTGACACGCGTCGCTAGTGACAGCTTATTCTCGCGGTAGCTGCACTACAAACCACATCTGATTTGATATGAAAGCCTAGGGATCACCACATTATCTCATCTTTCATACACCATAAGTCCCATTGTATCACCCCTCCCCTACCCTTTTAACCCCGTTGTAAAAGTTTTCTATATGTAAAACTAGCATTTGTACTGAAGCCGGTAAGAACAAAAACTCAATAGAGATGCCTATGGTTAAAGGTACAGGTTAGAATGAATACAGGCCAGCAGGGCCGTTTTTTTTATCAACTCAGAATTCCACAGGGAGGGCTGTGAGAGTTTTATGTTCATGGTGCATCCGTCAGGGACCCGCATGGTCAGTCTAAGAAAAGATGCGTGTCACGGAGATGTCAGTGCCTGATTCAATTAACCACAGAACCAGGGGAAATTACTCCTATCGAGAGGATACCCACCGAAAATATATTAACACAACTTTAAATCTTAACACCTTGTTTACTAACCTTTCCATGTGCCGACTATGTTGTATAGTGTCTATGGCTTTTGATTTGACACTATTTAATTTTTCCGTTTTTCCGTGTAAAATCCACATTTTCATATTCAGTTTATGTCATTGCTTTTCTTTGTATCAAACAAAGATAATATTAATTAAGTCTCATTTACGTCAATAAAACAGTGATGTGAATCTCCCCACAGACCATCAACCCCATGCCATGACAGACAATGACATATTATCCAAGTTTTCCCGATCTCCCTGAGGCAAGAAAAACCCACATGAAAACATTTCCACTTTTTGCCATAACCCCAACTGACATCTCTTATTTCGTGTTTCAGGTGTTACGTTATGACCGCGGCGGGGCGCCACTGTGGGTGTCTAACGAGGGCGTGCCCAGCACCAGCGACATCCCCACGTGTTCCTGTGGGTCACCAAGGTCATTCGAATTTCAGGTGAAAATATAATTTTTCTTAGAAAACGATTAATCTTTAGATTTGCTTAAAAGCATGTACAGACGCTTCACCTAAGTCATTGGACATACACCAACCTTTTTTCATTTTATAATTATAAATCGTTTATTCACTTCTTTTATATGAAAAGATTTTCCCGTGTATTAAATCGTTGTTTGAATGATTCTTTGTTTTGACAAGTGGAAGACTCAAAACCACTGTATTCATAGTTCTATGTGTCAAATATTTAAATATATAATTCAATTGTGGCATTTTTAAATATACAACACACATTCTGCAGTCTTTTGTAGGTAGGTACATCTGTAATTTCCTATTCACTTTTTTCCGGCGTTGACTGCTGCTAGAAGGCTTGTACCGTGTTTCTAGTGCCGTGTATGTGTTTTATCTTTTCGTTCCGTTGGAGTCTATTTCTAGTCTCCGTGGTTGGAAGCGGTAGGAGTAGAAGGTGCACACAGCTAAGCCTCGTATACAAATATATATTTCCTTCTAGTGCCGTGTATCTTTAACAAATCTTACACCGGGGTACTTAAATTTCAAACAACTTACCGTTGGTTTCTATAGGTGATGCCACAACTTTTAAACTTCCTGAAACTTGACGATCTGCACGAAAGCATAGACTGGGGCACACTGGCAATCTACACATGTTCCGTCAACTGTGAAATAGGTTCAGTGTACAAGAAGGAATTCCTGTGGAAACAAGACTTCTCTAATACGGACGTTGTATGATACCTTATGACCGACAAGGCGTTGCTAACTTGATTTTCACGATTCAGTGAACCTTATATATTGTTCCCTACAGCTATAGTGCATTGAGGAACCTGTTTACGAAATCTGTTGCGGAAAAAGTTATTGAATATATAATCCCATTTATAGTACATCAGGAACACATAGTACTAGAATCCCATTTTAAATATAACACACTGAATATACCAGTGTGCAAATGTCTCACAACTATTGGTCAGCTGTACGGATTTCATGCGTCACTCAGTGACGAATCAATAGTTTGTGTCTCTGTACTACGCGACTTGCTGTTATTCAGTCATAAGTCCGGCCATTCTTACCCGATCGCCATATATTACTCAGATTATCATTAGTGTATAACAGCCAATAAATAAGGTAACATACAATTACAACGACAATGAAACATTCAGTCAATTTATTGGTGATATCACGGACGTGATGACCTGGATTGGAAACGTGGGGCTGCTGGCCTATATATTCATGCCTCGCTATTGTTCTCGAGTTCCCGGTTTCGCCACCAGGTCGGCAGTACAATAGCTGTAAAGAATTGAGATGAATTCTTTCCCGGTGTTGTCATGCACATACCAGTATCCCTGTTATGATCTACAACGTGGTTCGGTAATGTACCAAAATGTGTGTATTATATGACCCGGCAACCAAAAATGAAAATATGAACATAGAAGTTCTAATACTTAAATCTAAATATTGCTACAGAGGATATCTGTAAACGTTTGTAAAATGTATATATTGTATATCAATATTTGTAACAAGTGCTGATATTTCTACCCCACATACTTCCCTTAAGTAAGGTGAATAGCTATACACTGTGGCAGATATGTTCTAATGATCGGAATCTCCGGAAAACAACTTTCAATAATGATGCATTACCTGAGTTAAAATAGGGTTACCACACGTCAGGGAAAAATTGTTTTTCATGATCATTGAATTTGTTAGGATAGTTGGAAATCTTTCAGGGAAACTGGAATTTTGAAAAATATCTGGGACAATTTTTACTTGTCAGGGAAAACTGGAATTTCCAGATCAAAGCATGAAGAACTGGCCAACTATGTGTGTACATACTGAAAAAAAAGACAGCAGATATTTTGAACTTAAAGTGCACTGCTATGATCAGACACCAACCCCCTGGCTACAACAATTCAAAAGAAAGGTTTATACCAGATTATCTTAAAGGGGTTTGAAAGTCGGGTTATATATTAACAAAATAAATGGAAAGGGTGGCTGTAGGGCCGTTCAATAGTCAAGAGTATATCCTATTCTCTCACAGGGATAAAAATCTAATTTGGGAGAATTCAGGAATATGTCACGGAATTCTGATATCTCCAGTTTGTGGCAACCCTGTACGAGGTCACTGATGTACTGAAGGGCTTCATAGAGGTTTTATTTTGTTCTCCCTGACATGATTTAGGAGGCGCTAATTTGCTAGAAAATATGCACCATTCAGTGACAATTCTCTAAGTAGATCTAAAAGTATGTCCCACTAAAACTACACCAATTCGTCGTTTTCGGAATGATCTGAACAAATCTGACGGGTTTTCTTTGAATCTTGGGGAAATGCATGTAATTTTAACGATTGTGATGATCTTTGTAGAAGGAACCCAACACCTACTCAACTGTATATAGCAACGTGCAAAATGTACACAACAATATATTCAACATGTGCTTGAACTGAAATAACACTTTTGTAATAACATTAATAAAATGAATCTACAATATCTAATACTTCAGGAATTGACCCCCGATATGGCTTGTGATTCTGTGTATAACATAGTAAGCATTTTCGGCACTGGAATGTTTGTCTTAATCGAATCACACGACCTTGTCCTATCCACATTCTCTACATACTTACAATAATCTATTGTTTTTATACAGGTGTACAAGTAGTTTTACCTGTATTTACAATTATCACATTTCATATATTTCTCATACAGATAGGCTTTCATGCTATATTTTACGTAAAAATTATTTTTATAACAATTCCAGAGATGCCAGTTTTCCGGTGGTTTCCTGGTTTTGCTAGTGTACTAAGTCTTGATCTTGTTAGAGAAAATAAAAAAAAAATAAAAAAAAATTTGGGTGACAGTGACACAAACCCCCAGAAGATTAGAATATGCAGCCTGACGACTCCAAGGGATCAAACCACTTTTTCTAGTTGTTACTGGTCCTTACCATAACAACACGATCATCCCCTGGTAGTGACGTCACACCGATTATGATCAACAATTCACTAGCCACACAATTCTCCTAGAATCGCGTTGATATACATGGTAACTGTTCGAATTTGGTATTGACAACAATGTAGGCATCTGTCAAATGCCTTGCCAGCTCACTAAAGCAGTAGCTTCAACAAAGGTTACATGTGGCACGTCCTAGATATGTTACAGAAAAATAGTTGACTTAATCAGGATTCGGCTATTTTCAAGACTAGACCTCACTAGCATCTCTTTATTTCCTAACCTGTACCTTACACAACAGACAGACACTGACTCGGTGGGATATGTATTATAATTCCTCTGTTAGAAGGAACAATAACTGCAGGAAGAGAGATCGGGGCGGAAGTCCCAGTCATTCCCCCAGAATCCTGTGCAGGAGTAGCCGCCAGGGCCCTGGGACCGGAAGTTGGGGCCTGTGATGACGTAGTCAGGCAAGAGATTGGAAAACTGAAAAAAAAATCAAATATAATATAATAATCAAAAATACAATACAATTATGATTTTGATGCTGAAGCCACAATAAACAAAGGGAAGATAATGGGGTAGTTTCCACTTAGCCAAGGTACTACTTCCAGTAATTCACGTCATCAGCCATTAAAACATCACTCACGTTATGCACAATAGATTTAACACTGGAAATGTGAAAAGTGCTACAAATAAAGAGAAAATACTCTAGATAACTTACGGCATGACTCAGGCTACATGCATCTCGTAGCTCATTCCAAACCTTTAATGGCTGCTTTGATCTCAACAGAAGTTTTGTATTTATCATGCTTAATTACATAGAGCCTCCAGAGGTTACTAAACTCCCGATTATCGCCCCGGGTAGAGCAAAGTTCCGCTCCCCATAGACTTGGCACACTACAACAAAATGAACCACAGTTTTCTGATTTATAATTGGAGAAACTGAATATAATTTCGGATTCCCATGTAGAAATAGCTGAAATTTCCATTTCTGACATCAGAATTTCAATTTGAGGATGTTTGAAAACCGTTAAACTGCATTAATTCTGGGTTACGAGCAAGGGGTCTATCACTATACTACGTCGGTAACCAGCGAAACCCGGAACTTGGTCAACAGACTGAATTACGAGATACCTCAATAGGGTCTATTGGCAGTTTTCAGTATTGGTGCATCGAGTAGGACATGTTGAGAACAGAGCTGTCAGACTGACAACTCACCGGAGATCTGGTCATCGGAGGTATGGTAGGCGTCGCCAAGGAAACCACGTCCTGCATGGCGTCTATGGAGTCAGCCATCAAAACTAACGCCAGGTGGCGCCCGTGTGGCGCCAGGAATAGCGCCCCCGACGGACTGTTTGCGAACTGACAGGATCCGAGCCCGAGAGAACCTGTCAAGGAAATCCAGGATCAGATAAAAAAAAGTGGAAATATCGTTCAAGTGGAATATGATATTTGTGAGACCACGAAAACACGGAAAACACGATTGTGTCAGGCATGGCATTGGACTGTGTGGAGGTTCAACCCACTGTTCTAATGGCGTGAATGAGGCTCAATAAATATGATTGTTTCACCCAAGGGAAAGGAATTTTATAAAATGAAAAAATATGGATGTCCGGGGAAAATGATAGAAAACTGCCCTTTCTTACTTCAAAATTTTCAAGAATTCCATTGCCCCCCTTACCTTCATTGAATGTTAATGGAACGCTCTCCAGGTACTTTGTAGTCCAACGATTTTCATCTGGCGACCCAAGCACGATCAGGTTGTACTCGTCTGAAAATTAAGTGGACACTCATCAATGCTGTAAGAGAAATCTATCAAATAATTCTCACTGTTCTGTCTTTTGGCTAATGTGGGTCATTATGACACACGCCTGTTATCTCGTAGGACGATGGAGTATGAATATGAAGAAAGACGCACTTGTGTGTTATAAGTTGTTAATTCGAGTGTTTTGTTACATGTTACCTTCTTGACATAGAGCCATATCTTTCACCATCTAGTTATTTCTCTATATGTTTAAATGTATTCTCTCAAAATATTCATTTTTCTTTGTTGAATTTAACGTCCAGTAATTACCATCACTGTTATCAGTTTTGAATATGTATTTCAATGAGAACCCTAAATATTGACCGAACATGTTCAGCATGACAGACGCCAGTTACCAGCAATGTCCGCTGTCAGGTTGATGTCGCTGATGACTGGCGCGTCAGTGTCGCTGGTCAGGAAGAAGAGGTTGGCGATATAGACTGCAGAATCCAGCAGCCGGCGGGTAACCAGCGGCGAGCCCAGCGTCCCTACGACAAGAAGCAGACGACAATATTTCAGTAAATGGGTCCCTATTCAGATAACATCTCCCACATAGGAATTATAATATTTATATAGAACTGCATCGAGAATCGCATAAATAGACAATACTCCACGAGTATGGATGTGCCGCAATCGTCATGGAGGCAAAACCGACTGACGATAACGGTACATCCAAACTCATAGAGTATTGTGTATTCCTCAATTCAAGTGCGGTTCTGGATTTATCTCACCCAATTCTATGGCATTACATATCAGAATAATTGGAATATACTTAGAAAATCCATATGACGTCATCTCACATTCACTACGCCATTGCTGTGGCATAGTATTGTTACTTTACTGGGGTGATCGTTGAGTATTTTTTTCTAATGGTATTCCTATAGCTAAACTTGTACCAGGGGTGAGATAAATAGTTGTATCTTCATCTTTGTGAAACCATAGGATTGCATAATCCACCTTCTCTTGTAACCTGAAGTATTAGATACCCGTGTCTTGATGTCTGACACTTACGTCAATGAGGGACGAATACTTAAGAGTTTGTCCCTCCGAACAGCTCTTAACGAAATCCATTAAGCCAGCCTCACCCAGTCTACATTTATGACTGGCAATATGCCGAAACTTTCACTCAAACACTCAGGTGTCTCTAATAAATCATGATTTGGGAAACTCTTTTTTTCTCTCTGAAAAGCTGTGTATTACATCCCTGGTGTGAACGTCATCCACTCCTATAGATATATCAATTTTTTTTTGGTATGTGCCTTGCATGAAATTCTTAACTATAGGTATATCAATTATAGTCTTGGGGTTTCAAAGAATGGACAAATAGTTTTGACAAGTACACTGGACTGCTGTCCAAATGGGTTTTGATAGTTTGGGTTTATGATAACAGTATTTTACAACGTTTCGCATTCTTAGTGGCCTTTTTCAAGTTTCAAAGAATATCTTAACACTGACAAAGAGGAAAGGATACTTTGTAAAGTGACATGTTTTGTCCAGGGTTGGAAATGCCGCGGGATATGGTAAAATAACCATACTTACCACTCACGATGAGGAAAGGCCGCTCAGCAACGCGTCGTGCTGGTCCAAGGTTGGATGGGCCTCGGCGAATTGTTGACTCCAGATCACCACAGTCAGAGCACACCTTCCACGCTGCTAGACAACATTCAATTAAATTTACATGGAGCTAAATAACTATTTTCACCACGAGATATGGCGCAAAGATGATTATTGTTATAGGTTCAAGAAGGGATACAGGTATTTCAAGGGGCAATAACTAATAGGTACCGAATCCTCTCCTTTTCAAATTCCCTCTGGATTTTCACACTGCTGGATGTTATCAGATATGTTTTAGAAATGAAACTCATATTCATATTGATTTGATAGCTGCAATAAATTAAATTTTCTCATTCAAATGCGGCAGTTCATCTCTAAATGTTATAATTCTACTGAAGTACACGAAAAAAATCAAAACAAAATTTGAATTCTATAAACATGCCAAAATGCCAGTCTATGTAATTATCATATCATTATTACATATATTACGAATAATTGATATTGATGAGTATTTTATTTACCATTTTCTCTGCAGAGGCACAGAGTCGGATCTTTCAATATATGTTGACCATCGACCTGGAGGGAATTCAGATATCATCTGACTAGATAAATATTTCTTCATTATGTCTTTAAACAATTTATTTTTATAAAAAACAAAAGGAAACCTAATATCAGATGACTTTTTTTTTGTGAAGTTCTGATTAACATCGTAGCATCGGCTTGATTAGGAGGTGTTTTCGCCTGGTTTTATCATCTAATTTATTCTATATCATTTTGCAAAGTCGTCCCTACAGCGAAATACCTGTTTGATATGTTCGATCTATTAGCCAATCAGATTGTGTTATTTGTTCAAAGTATGATGGAGTGTTCCAAGGACATACAATATACGTTGGTATTGATATCAAAGGAAGTTGAATTATTACTTTGAGGCTACCTTGATGTTTTTCTGCCACCAGTCCAGTGGGCGGTTGGGTGGCTCAGAAATGAGAAAGCGTTGGACATTGACAGTCACCAACGTGGCTTCATCAGCATTCACCTCAGCCTGTGTGTAAAAAGAAGGACTAATAGAAAACCAGATGAAATCAGAGATTAATTTTTTACATGATAACGTCTCTCTACGTGTCAGCTTATTATATTTCATTCAACAGAATATGTGAGAAACTTTTAATTCGAGCATTCTGAACAACAGAAATAAACATAGATTTGATATGCAGGAAAAGTAAATTGCAATTCAAGTGGGTTCAAAGAGAGAGGAAGAATCACAGGTAACTTGTAAAATGAAACAGCCTCTGTCATTCACTAAATTAGATTTAAACCAGGGAAATAAATAAGCAAAATAAAAAAAGGGAATTAAATAAGCCGTCGCAAAAAATATAAAAATAAAGGTACAATCAAGCCGAGTAGAATCATGTGTAAAAAGTAGATGAGAGAGGGGGTTATGGATATATAACAGAAAACAGAATAGGGCATGAAGGTGAAAAGAGAAGGTGAGCAAGAAAAAGAAAAGAATGAGAGAATAGAAGAAATAGGTAGAAAGATGAAAAGTAAAGACACAAGACATGAGGCTAAGATGGATAGCTCACTAATGGAAATAGAAAAACAAAAAAGAGACAGAGGAGGAATATATGACTGCAATATCTGAGGCAGAATAAGGGAAAAAAACATATGAGAAGGGTTTCAGAAGCAAACCTGCAAACTAGCAGATTGTAGCCTTGACTTGAAATTTAGAAAAAAAGCAAAAAAAGCACAGATCTTCAGTTAGAAAATAGCCATACAAGTTCAGTGTCCGACCTGTATAGATGATGCTCTGAATGGAGTGGTCTGCTGAAGTATCCGCAGTCCTCGTAACGATTCGCCGAAAGCCGGGTTCATTGTGACGTACGTGAAGCTTTGTGTGGGGCGGTACTTGTCTGCGGGCGTTCCTGTCCCGGGCGTCCCTGTGCCGGACATTCCTGTCCCGGGCGTCCCTGTGCCGGGCGTCCCCGTCTCACACCCGGCGCCGGCCCCGTCACAGGTCTGAGACGGGGAAGCAGGCATCACGGAGAAATAGTCGGTGAACTTGCGCAGTTGAGGATCGTGAACTGTACCGCCGTCATTAGTTTCCCTGTTGATGCAAATACGTGTATATCTTTTAACTTTATTATTACATTATTTATCATGTACTATAGGTCTAACCAAGGAATTGTCCCTCTCCACTTCTTTGGTCTAACCGACATGTATTGCACCTGAACAGCATCATATCATTATGGATATCATAATCTAGAAATGATGAATTATTTCAAGCCAGAGATACACCTTTTAGCTTTCTCCAGCTGAATTACACTGAGGGCATTCCTGAATACAAAAGTAGAATGGGCAAATAAATGCATTGGGATGGCAATATTAGTTACATCAGAGACAATATACGTATGCCCACGGAATTGCATCCAAGATCGTGGTCTGCATTACTGTACATTTTTCAGATGGTATTAGACTTCAATCTACAGAAAACTAAATACATCAACTATAAACTGTGTATGCTTCAGTGAGGCCTGTTTTCCAGATAGAAACTTGTTACAATGTCACCTCTTGCACATAAGGGTGGCGCTGCGATCGCTATGATAACAGGTTTCGCTGGTTCTATATACTTGATAAACTACCAGCCGGGGACCAGCGAAATTCCCGCACTCCAGAACGAGGCGTGCACTGTCAGAGTGAAGCCAACACTGCAGCAAGTGCCTAATACCACTATAACAACGAAAATATAAATTACTCTTCTGTCATAAATAAATGGCCGAATTTTACAATTAAAACATTTTTAAAAAGCTGGGACATAAACCTATCTGTTGGTATATGTATGATATACCTGTGTTATGGTTATGGTTTTCTTTCATAGCTTGAACCTCGAAATTGTTTGGGTAAAAAAGACCCACAAGCCTGTCATCTTCCTGCTTTCAAAGTGATTTAATGAAAAATCTATCGCGATGACCTATAGAAATAAACATCCTACCTTCTTAGGCATTTCAAGACGATTAAAACGATACCAATATTACTAGGTTGTGATAGATATTTCCTGAGGTAATAAACTAATAACGCACCAGTTAATTGTCAGGAAATTTGGGAATTTATCACACTATTTGATCATGTTTTAAGTCTGATACAATAATAAAACTTTTACAATAGGAGAATTAAAAAATAAGATATAATGGGGAATAATTATTGCACTTATAAAATATAGCAACCTTTGACAACTTTGTATCAAAGCCAGTATCTAAAATGCAATAATATCTGAAAATCAATTTTTTTCTAGTGCTCTTTTTGACTCCTTGCCATCTATGATAATGCACCATTATCTCAGGAAATATTTATCGCAGCCTGGAAATATAGGTATCATATTAATTGTCATGAAATATCTAATAAGATAGGATAGTTATTTCTGTAGGTCATCGCGGTAGATTTTTCAATAAATCTCGGAAAACAGGAAGGTTACATGTTTTGGTATTTTTTATCTAAAACAATGCCAATGTTCAATCTATGACAGGAAATGTTGGCTATAACACAGGTATATCATATATAATACCAGCAGATAGGCCCCAGTCTCAGCTTTCTAACAATGTATTGTTTATACAAATCGGCCGATTAGTTAAGACGTGAGAGCGATTTCCATCTTTCAAGTTAGAGAACCAATAGTATTATCAATATTCAGGACTGAGTGGAGAGGGCTCGCCTCGTTTTCGATTGGCGTACATAGGCGGCCATTACAAGATGGCGCCAGTGTGAAGAGGGTCTATACCTCATGTATATGGCATATACCAATTAATTCTAAAATGATTTGAATTGTTCTACATATCATCACATTTCATCTCATTATCTCATACCAATATGAATGCTCTGTTGTTAGTATACTGGATAATTTTTTAATGCCATACATTCACGGTACTGTAAAGTTGAATCCAAGTTCGGATACATCATGTATGTAGAATACCCTAATAAAAGATCTATAAAAGAAATAATTTGCAGTGAGAGTTAAAGTTTTCCTGCAGGGGATGGCTGAGGGTCTTACCATGTGTCCCACCACCAGTGTTCTTTGGCGGGCAGCTCGCTGTACGTCACATTCACCCCCAGATGTTGCAGCACGCGGTACATCCTGCGTGTGAAGAACGGGTGAATGGTTCTGTCTGCAGCGCCTATACGTATCAGCACAGACAGGCCCTGGCCAGAAAAAGAGTATGATCTTTCAAATTACAAATCTATACATATACGTCATTATGCTTCATGAAACAAGCGCAGGGAATAACACATGGTACTGTCGGCAGCGCCTATACGTATCAGCACAGACAAGCCCTGGACAGAAAAAGAGTATGACCATCAAAATTACAGATCTGATATAGGTCATCATGCTGCAAGAAGTACAGGGAATAACACACGGGTCTGTCTGCAGCACCTATTGTGACCAGGGGTTGTCCGTTTTTTTTCCTTTTTAATTCAGGAAAAGACAGTCACCCTAATATGGGCGTTTTTACATGAACAGGGATGAAAGTCGGGACTGATGAAAAAGTCGGAAACAAAAACACAAACAAAACTGGGGCGTATTCGGGGGGGGGGGGGGGGCGCCCCCCCCCCCCCCCCCCCCCCCGTGCCGTCAAACAAAATTTCGGCACTTGACAGAACTCTGACGGCAGTGTCAACGGCCCTTGGCGCGTTTAACTGCCGCCAAATTACTGACTGGAGGTTTATACGCTGTTGGTGAGAGCCTGGGAGCTGTTTCAAAACCATAGACTTAGCCCACGTTTTGAAACAGCTCCCTGCTGCCAGAGTTTCTTGGAATTTAGTTTTATTTTATGATTTTCATACTTTGTTAATGATCATATTTCGAGATGCAGAAATTTCTGATTTCCGTCAATTGTCGGCAAACTTGCATCCCTGCATGAAGTCCTTCAACGAGTGCATCAATCTATATGGTATTATAGATTATTGTAATTAACAAAGTGAGAACATAATATACTCAAGACGTTGGTAACAATGCTATCAAGAGTATGCAGTGTAGAAGATATAGTCCATAAAGGACGTCAGGTTATATTTGACCTTTTTCTTTACCCCGCTCCCTTAAGATTATATAGAGACAGGGTTTGGGTACCTGAATGAAATCTGTTCCAAGTTGTGTTGGTATGTTTAGATCCCCCAAGTTCTAGGTACATCTAGACACACCAAAATAATGAATGAATTTCATTGAGGCACCCTCACTGTCTCATTATTATCATATACGTATGTATCATTTAAAACGCCATTTTATTTGTTTGAATTACAAGTCACACGGTACAGAGGTATGAACTATATTCATTCGTCACTGAATGACAAATGAAATCCATACAACCATGGACGGTATACTGTCCATTACACAGCTGAACAGTGAGTGCCATGTATTCACACACATGTATATGATAAAAACTATGAATGCTATAAATGTCACACACCTTTAGGTTCGAGGCTAGGCGGTCAGACTCATTCTCTGTTATACAGGCCTCTAGCACAGCCTTGGTGGCTGGGTCCACAGTTGTTGTAGCGATGTCGTGTCTGTACAATACAAAGATCAGAAAGAAAGCGTGAGAAAACATGACACTAACATTACACCAAAAACATTATGTGGACTTCCTTGAATCAATAGTCATCTTACCATTATTAATCTATTCCATTCCTGTTAGACAGAAGGGTAAACCCTAATGGAATGGCAACCTTAAATGAATACCAAAAAGTGAAAGTTACAGAAAGACATGAATTTATACACTAGATAACGCTTCACAACTAACTTAAAAGACTTGATAAGCTGGCATCAGAGGTAGCTAAGAAGGTTCTAACTCACTTTATAAAAATCAAATATTTGATATATGTTGTAGACGAGGCTAGGTGTTTTATATATACAAATACAGTAAATCCCCTCTTAAGGGGACACCCTCTGTTCCGGGCCAAGTGTCCCCTTAAGCGGGGTGCCCCCTTAAGCGGGGTGCCCCCTTAAGCAGGGTGCCCCCTTAAGCGGTGTGCCCCCTTAAGCGGGGTTTTCAGTCTGTCAATGGTTATACAATAGAGAATACAGGTCTACATAAATGAAGAAAACAATGGTTATTAGGTTAAATTGTTTATCAATAACACATAATTAAGTAAATAAATATAAATGATATAATATAAATTAATATAAATATACAAAAAAATAGATAATAGAGGTTAATAGACTGAGCATTCCCGAGCGGGCCCGGGCGACCAGAGTGTGTTTTTTCATGGTAATAACCACATCTCTAGCGGCTGTGGGCGGGCCACAGTGAGTGGATATTAGTACCAGTGATTTTCGCGCCTGCTGAAGGTGCCAGGTAAGAGGCCCGCTTACAGGTTAGCTGTGGGCGACACAGGGAGGGCTGGGGGCTTTGAAGGTGCGGTATTCAGTGAGCCGTTGCGGCTCTGGGCAGCTCACGATGAGTCCTTTTAGGGCTGCTGATTTCTCTCAGAAGTTACTGGGGTGGGGGGCATTGACCGGGGGTATAAAAAGGAGCGAATTTCACAAGGAAGGTATATCCACCTTCATATTGTTCTGTCTGTCCCGTACAAACGGGCACCATAAACTTGAATTTTCAGTGTTTTTGATATGATGTCCTTCCTAAGCAGGCTTTTTAAGCATTTCTGTACCAAAAAACTGTCCCCTAAAGCGGGGTGTCCCTTTAAGCAGGGTTAAAATAAACTCTTAATAGTGGGAAAAATTTCTGTTCCGAGCAAATTGTCCCCTTAAGCGGGGTGTCCCTTTAAGCGGGGTGTCCCCTTAAGCGGGGTGTCCCGGAAGAGGGGTTTTACTGTATATATTTATAACATAACCATATCCAATACAACAGGTACTTGCTATGTTAATGTTCAGTGTAAAATTGAACAAAATGAAGACTGACTTAAAGAAGAGGTTGCTGTCGCCGTACTCTTCCTTCTTAATCCAACCGGCGAGTGAAATGACGGCCAGGGCTCTGTCGGGGAAGTGAGTGGCAAGGTTCCAGGCTCCGTGACCGCCCATCGAGTGACCTGTCAGCAGACAATACTCAACCCTTTTGTACCAAATACGCACACTGAAATATACCGCTGTAGTATAATTAGGATATTCCATAATAGTAATGGTATTAGATATAAGATAGTTTTATATAGTTTGGAAAGATATCATCAACATTTTCAGATTTCAGAAATGATGCCCCAAGGATTCATAGAGTACTACACCTGGGAATACCTCCAGGCATCATAGCGCACTATGCTCAGGAATGCCTCTAGGCATCATAGCGTAGCAAAAGGATTAATCCATTCGTGGTCTTGAGGCATAACCATACAGACTCGGGTGATGCCTCAAGGCATCATCAGATCAGACTGGGCGATGTTTGAGGCATCATTTCCCAAGATTTACAAAATCAGTTTTTTTTTTAATGAAATAGGAAATGATTGACCAATATACATGCCACTTCAATAGAATGTAAGTATAACTTCATATTTCAAACATTTATGGAAATAATATGTGATATCAAGTATCATGTGTCATATCACGTGATGAAGTTACCAAATTACCATAATCAACCTGTGGAGACCCGACCCCTAGCAGTATACACTGACACTAGTACCCGACTTGACGTCCCTACTGCTGCAGGCGCCCGCTGCGAAAGGTTAAAAAAATTGATATATAAAAAAAAAAATTTAAAAAAAAAAAAAATTTGATATATAATTGTGTATTGGTGCTGAACTATGTCACTACGCCGCCTGGTGTCAGATGCTGTAGGGAGGAGTGTATACTGACCGGCGTAGATAACGTGCTGACTGCTGGCTTTGTTGGCGATCCACTCACTGGAGGAGGTCAGGGCGTGGAGACTCTCCAGGGCCTGGATGGCGGTCAGAGCCCCTGGACCCTCCCAGTTGTGCGCTCCGTGTCTGTAATAAATTTCATTATTTTTACTACATGTATATACCCATGCCGTATATACTGTAAATACGCACCGTGTCGCTATACCTACAATTACCGTACGGAACAGTGTTCCATACAGCAAAATACGGATCACAATTCCTTATGCATTGACTATAATGGTAGTTGTTAGAAAAGATTAAGTTAATTTTTTTTGTCGATTTCAGGTATATAGTAGATAAAGAACTACCTAGCATGCTTGCACAAACCACAAAACTCGATAATAATTTACGGTTCGTACGGAACTTGGCATAAACGCCTAGTTCAGTACGAACCATGAATCATCATCTCGTTTTGTAGCTTGTCCAGCATGGTCAGGTCGTTAGGCCCTTAACCCTTTCTCCACTACATCGAATTCCCTGGCACAGCGTCACACTGAAGGCAATGCCTCAAGTAACACCACTCCTCCTGCAAGCACCTTAAACCCGGGAACCGCAACGTTACATGATTTCAGTATTTAACAATAGTAAAAATGGTATTTTACACCAAAGCCCCATATAGTGTTCATCGGACATTGCCAAGGTTTTATAGAAATATAAAAATTATTTCTTGACCTATTGAATTTTATATATCATTATCCTGTGAGGAATATGAGGTAGGTACACTTCTATAAAAACAGAAAATAAAAAAATTATCCATTATGCCTGAATGCATCTCGCGGCTGGTAGCCTGGGAATGCCTGGAGGCATCATGCTGGTGTTCAATAGAAAACTGCGAGTTGATTTAACACAATCAGTTTACTATGTATTACATACTGTAATGGGAATTTTCACTATAGCAGTACACTCTAGCACACCCTCTCCATCTTGTAGGCAATAAATCAAGGAAGAGACATACGCAAAAATTATCAGAATTGTGTGCCCCTAATTCCCCCTCCTCACTGCGTAGGTACTTTATAGATGGTCCCTATCATGCACCTTTGCCTTATGAAATTGAAAATAAATCACGAGCTGGTGGACCTTACCTTGTCGGTGCGAGAACCCAGGCGTGTTGCAAACCGAAGACATACTTATCCTGCACCATGTACTTGTAGCTGTCTGCCTGGCTCTGTGGTGGCACCGTGGTGCCGTGCAGGCTCAGCAGAACGGGACACACTCCCAGGTGGCAGTCACTCAGCGGTTCAATGGCCGCCGCCTGCTGCACAGAACCGTCGTGGTCCATGAACGTGAAGAGGAACGACTCGTGACGCTTACGACAGCGGAGAGTGAGCGGCAGGAAAGCCTCGCCCTCTGAGCAGCTGACCTTGAGCTGTACGTCTAAGTCTGAACATCTCTCTATGACTGGGTTAGTGTCTGTAGACAGCTGTATGCCTATGGGCCTCGTTTGTCCAGGAGCAATAGAAAACTTCTCGGTTGATGACTGGACGATGGATAATTGAGACCCATGACCTTGGGAGGCAATTATGACCTTGATGTTTCTCAGCCATTTTTTGCCGTTGTAGTTAGCTATCGGGAGAGCTATGTGCGAGCCCAGGAGATAGCCATTGGGTAAATCCGGTACGTAGTGCGGTTTGAGGACTTTGAAGGTGGATTCTGGCAAGTCGATGGTGCATTGAAACTGTGCCCGTGCCTTGGCTCTCAGTCGGATGTACAGCGTGTGGATCCCGCGGTCTAACGTCACGGAAAACCAAAACGAGGCTCGGTGATACACGTCGCCGGTTACCGGCACGTCATCGACGTACACAGTGTGCACGCCGAGGCACTGAATGATAACACTCAAACCGTCCTCATTCACAGCAAACTCACCCACCATCCAACCCTGCCACTCCAATATAGCGGTGGAGCCTAGAGAGTTCACCAAGTCATTCCAGTCCAACTGCGGCATTAGTTTAACCGGCTCTGTGGTCTGTTTGAAGACGAGCCACCCAAGTTTGCCGTCTGCTACCAGTTCTGACGTGTACCGCTCCTGTTTATTGAAACGCTTCCTGGCCACCTGGCGGATTCCGCCGTAACTTTCCACTGGGTCCCCGTCCACTTCCATCTTGCCGATGACGAAGGGCCCCAGGAAGTGCCACTGCCTGACGTTCTTGCTGACCCTGTGCCCCATCTTTGCGGCCCATTTGAAGCACGTGGAGCCTGATTTGGAGACTCCCTGGAGGATGTATATGCTGCCTAGGCTGCTCCATGCCCAGAAATCAAGATCGTCCTTCTCTAAATATTTGATGTGGCAAGCAATGGCCTTTTCATACTGCAATTAAAAGATTGACATGTTTTCTGTACTTTCCAATGAGTAAAATCTTTGAAGAAATAAATGTCTTGTTTACATTCAGTTCTGATGCCTTATTCTTTTTTTGAAACCTATAAATACTGTTAGTTATAGAAAATAACTTACAATAAAAGAATCCTCTCCATAGAGACTGCACTTTATCTTACCCCTAATCACCCTGCCCTAATAAATAAACGCCATAGGCTGTATTCTGGCCAGCGTGCAGGAAAGTGTTATTTAATGCACGCAGGTAACAAATGAATTATTGGAGCCAGGGTAGGATAAGTACTAAACTGAACTTGAGTTAGTAGTGTTAGTGTTTATCGCACTCTGGTCAGGTCTGCTTCTCACTACACTCGGCTAATGCCTCATGCAGTAATTCGCGACCTGGCCATCATGTGATAAATACTAACACTACTAACTTTCGTTCAGTTTTCACTATGCAGTCATCGTTCCTGATAGAAATACATGGCTCTCGTACTAGATTCACCAGAAATTTATCTTCTGGAAAAAACCCAACTCAATGTGGCATACTCTTCCTTTTCCTTGTTTTGTTAGTTTAGTTAGCGAAAACAATTAAATTACAGAAACATTGATGTTGGTCATGTAATAGATCTGGGGATGTGTGGGGAGGATTGTACCACTGTTGATCGGTGTCAAAGAGGCTCAATTCATGTTGATTTTGCTTTAAACAAGAAAAAAAGTTGTATGAACTGGACATAAACCCATGGATTTCCATGTAACAGTGGAAAACTGCTATCTCTGTGATGAATAATAAGGAAATCATTGAGGCGTGACGTGTAACATACCTGCTGGGTGCTCCTGAGTCTGTCGAGCGTGGAGAGAGTGACGATGCTCTGCGGACACGTCACACCCTCGTGACTCAGCCGCTCGGCCTCCTTACTGAGCAGCTCCAGTGCCTTCTGTGATCAAACAACACGTACACATTTCAGAGCTATAGGGTACTGAGTGATTGCTAGTTCTGCCTTAATCCAGCAGGATATTGTAAGATACTGTAGTCGGGGGTTAACCACTGATATCAGTTGTTATAATCTATGGCCAAGTAGTATGGGTGTTTGCCTCGAGCATGGGAGGTCTGGGGTTCAAACCCCGGTCGGGTCATACCAAAGAATTACACAAAAATGGTACCCACTGCCCATTCGGCTTACACCCACCATTAGAATGAGGAGTAGGAGTCTAGGGCCCGAGTGGAAGAACGGCTATATAGCCGAATTCAATGATTGTGTTGTAACACAATGTCCCCTTAAAAATGATGGCCCTCTCCATAGCAAAATAGCTATATGCCCCATAGATATGTATCACAACGAGTTCAAATTGTGAGTAAATGACACGCGAAGTAGGATAGGCATGATCTGAAGTTGATATTCTAAAATTTGCATTCATCACACCCCCACTCCTGACCACTACAGGAAAAAAGACAGAGTTCTGTAAATTGCAGATATACGTTAGTTATCGGTACCCATCATGGAATGACATAGAGTTCCCATATCTGTACCACATGGGGAATACCTTTTCAGAAACCCCTCAGAGCTTGACCATTGAAATCATGCAATGAGGGAAGTGTGTTTCTTCACAAAATTCTGTAAGTGGAGATTATATTTTTCACAAATGCGAATATGAAAATACTTTTTTCAATCAGACATTGCCCATTACCGCGTACACAATGCATATTTACAGCAGCTGCAAGATTTAGTTCATAATATTCATTCACTATCCCAGGACAGTGTCCATTACATCCCATGCATTTCCATAACCTTAATTTCTCCTTTTGGGCATAATGGCAAGCAGAACAGCACACATATTTTCAACAGGCACAATCAAGAGTACCTCTAGCTCATTGGTGGAAAATATTCCAAATGTATAGATTTCATTGATACATCCCTGGAAAACTGTGATAAAGAATAAGGACAAATGTCGGCCTCTAACATCTGCCCGAGACTATCTCTATGTCGGCACTGATATAAGAAATCATTATCATTGGTGCAGTAGATTTATGTCGTATGTGGAACAGTTGGGAAGCGAATACACTAATTAAGCAAATATTGAGTATCGCACCGGCCTACCAGCATCGGCTGCGAGGCAACACCGAATGCCAGAAAGATTGGGCTTTTGGATTCACCGCCCAGAACTGGGTGCTAGAGAAGCAATTACATATAGTTAGGCCACGGAGCAATATCCGCCATAACCTAGCCCGGTGGTTTAATAGGCCTACCACTCGGCAGTAAGCTGGTACCAGTTGTAGCACATGTGGGGTTGGAAATATTGAGATAAAGTTATTGTAAGTTTAAACAATAACTTGTATAAAGTTTTAAGGGTTAGATGAGGGATGGGTTAATAGCGTTATGTGAATAAGTTCAATAACATATTTCAAACGGGTCGAATTCTTTTTATTAATTTAGGATAAATTCATTTTCATTCATATTGATTATTTGTCATTAATGGAAATAACTTGTCATGATGGTGAAAAAATAGTGTAGCTGTGGGCTCATTGAGTTTGCAGACCCATGTTACGGTGACAGAGAGAAACATGGAAAATACACCAGCATTAGCCTGAAAAAGAGAAGGAAATAGTACAGAAGTAAACAACCTCCTTCCAATATCTCTTCTTCCACTCTCCAGAAATATTTTCGAGCAAATAGTAGATGAAAGAACATCAACTTTTTCTAGAAAACAATATTCTTCCTGAAAAACAAAATAGCTTTAGACCTAACAACTCCACCATCAAGACCATCTCGAAACTAACAAATGAACTCTATGCTGCTATCAATTCTAAGAAAATGAGAGGTAAGCACTATTGGAATTAAGGACAATGTTCTGTCCTGGTACAAAAGCTACTTGACAGACTGCTTGTAGCTTCACCATGGCAAATGATGTTAAACCACTCCCCAGATTGATCACCTGTGGTGTGCCACAGGGTTCGATATTAGGGCCGCTTTTATATAAATGATCTAAAAGAAATTGTCAAAAACTGTGAATGTCTACGTCATGCTGATGAAACTGTTTTTTACTACTCGGATATGAGTATAAAAAATGCTGCTACTACTACAAGGCAACAGCAGTTGCATTGAGTGGCACTATGTTGTAATAGGAATAAGCAGACAATAAATGTAGAAAACCAAGTCAGTGGTATATGGATCAAATAAAATTATGATACAAGGTAGAAATGTTCTCTAATGATAAATGAAAAATCTAATGGTAGTCCATCCTACAAATACCTAGGGTGACCCTAGACCAAATCCTCAACTTCTAGGCTCATGTAAGCAACATTAAAAAGACGTTACCCCATAAATCATTTATTTTAAAGAAAAGAAAAGGAGATATATAACAAAGTTTCCAGCATTGAAAATCTATAAATCCATGATACTTCCACTCCAGGACTATGGAGATATTTTCCTACTGCAAACATCCATCAAAAACATTTACAAACTGCATGTTCTGCAAAATGAGGCACTTAGAATAATGAATAGATTGCACCTTTCAACCCCATGAATATTATTACAATGTAGTGCTCAACTACCATTCTTAACAGATAGATGAAAAATGCTACATGTATTTCTCCACATGTTTGACCAAAAAGGCAACAGACATCTGTTACAACATGGTAATAGGAGAACCGGACTATCAGATAGTCCAGTCCTTTAACTACAACAGCCGAATAACACTGCATTTTGCAGCTCGCTAGATTTCTATTGGCCAAACGTATGGAATTATATATAGTAACCTGTATCTACACGCAATGTAGACTCCAGAATAGACTTCATAAAGTTAGAGAAACGTCAGTTTATTGGCTGCAGTACCTTGAAACTAGGTGTTAACACCACAGGCTATTAATTATTACCGTACCTGATCTGTTGTGACAAAGATATCAAAAACAACTGAAATTTACATAAACACTTTATTTTCAGGTGAAAAGACTGTCATTTCAAGTAACCTCTTCGATGTATTATATGTTATGTGTTACTGTTATGCTTAGTTATGTTAGATCTAGATTCTAGATCCTAGACTTGTAGAATCATTATATACCTGTGCCCCTATGTCTTATGTATAGGGCACATAACTATTGTGATATGGAAGCAGCCATCTTGCCCCCCCCCCCCGACACATTCCAAAACTCCAATTATCAATAGGTTTTATCAAAAATATTTATTGAGGGATTGCCATGGAGGAATTTTAGCCTCCTTTCAATATTGTCTATGGATTATAACAACTAACAACAGTGGTTACCCCTCCAGACTACAGTGGCGCTATCTTACAATTTCCTGAAGTACCTTATACCACCCGCTCCTACCCATGCCATATACACTTAGCCTCAGTCTTAGGTGTATGTGGCGTATGGGGTATTTATCCTAACTCTCATATAAATCTCCATAGACTTAACATGGTGTGACTGTATGTCACGGTTATGCCATAAAATATTTATATGCAGGGGTGACATGTGAAGTTAAAAATACATGATGGGGTAGGATCAATTCTAAACATCACTCAGTTTAATGTAATTGTTTACATGCCGTTCGTCTTCCGCTACAGATACCACACAGCTCCGCTTGTCTATCACCGTAATATTAATAATCACGTATAGCCACAGTAACCCCGTTTCTGTATACTACTACTAGTGCCAGTGGTACCAGTAGCAGGCCCTAGATCTAAAGGCAAGAGGAACAGACGCCCACCGTGAATTCCTTGATCTTCTTCTTCGTGTGGCACGGAATGGCTGTCAGGAGAGTCAAGAGAAAGATAGTGCATAGTTTACACAGGTTCATCGTGGTTTCATCAGTGTCAGACTCACGCCAGCCGGCGAGTTCACGCGGACGTATTTATTTACGTGGATAGACTGGTACCTAACTTACTCTGATGGGACTGTCGAAAACCAGCGAAACACCCGACCTGTGTCCCAGGAAAGTTTATACTAAAGATAAAGTATACGAAATGGCTTGATTTAATTGTTCGAACCATGAATGGTTCATCACTTCTGACAATATAATTGTTCTTTCATAATTTTCCCTAAAAGTAGAGTTCCCGTCAGTCAGATACAACAAAGTTTGTTATAAAGAAATTTCTAATAAATATTTCCAGGACATCAGACAAATGGCGGGGACTACAAACAGATGAAAACCTAGTTTTCGTATGACAAAATTAACAAGAAAACTGTATGTGACGATATATTTGAAGCCCCCATTATTAAGGAAGACGAATATGGCGACTAAGAAGCTCAAACGACTAGGATTTACGCCTGTCATTCAAGATCGGCTCCAGAGACAGCGTATTTGCACATGCAAGGTGAGAAACAGGATTTCAGTTGGTAAACCGTAAACGGTAAAGTACGGTATGCACCCCTCTCCATTTAGGGTTGAGCCCGACCCTGTTTTGGGTCGATTACAGTGGCTAGGGTTTCAGAGATTAACTGATTAAATGTATTCCTAGAATTAACTGCCTGCCCAACACGCCTGTCACAAGCCAGTGTGTTCAGCCCTGTCCACAACCGATGGAAATGAAGGGTGAATATTTTACCTAGCTGGTCATCAGTCTTGCGGAAGTCACTGACTACCTCCCCCCCCCCCCCCCCCCCCCCCACGCTCACGCCCACGCTGCCAAATCCATTTGGGAATATGGCTAATTTAGATTGTCAATCCACTGATTCCCCGCCTCCAACACACACACACACACCAAATACCCAAAGATGGATACTAGAAAACTCAGCAACGTGGAGAACTCAACCCAGAGGAGAACCCGGCAAGCAGGGGAACCCTAGTCAGACAAATACTGGACGCTACGCTTGGTAGCCAGCACACTTTGGACGCTACGGTTTGGAAATTGGACACTATGCTTCACCTTCGGAAGGTGACATTCTCACACTCACAGCGAACTGCATCACAAACAATGGCAAATAATCATATGTTGCCTATCGTGCTTCAAAATATAAACTTACCAACTCTTTTCTATCTTTAGCTATCTACTGATCTTTATCTAAAGTTCCTACATCAATTCTTGACAGAGTTCTGACAGATTTGTAAAAATGCCAAGTGTCCGTCAGTCACCCGCTTTTATAAAATCCGAGGCGTGTTGGCTATGAAGCATGACGTCCGGATACCAGTCAGATGGTTACTGGAGAATTTGACCTAGACTTGCCCAAGTCTTTAATTATGAACATTCATGATTAAAGAAAATCAGAATACAATTCATTATAGCATGTGTCCGTCTCTGACTGGCCATGAATCAAAGATGACCAGAATCTCCTGTTTATGACCCCAAGCCACTCCCTGTAACCCTATACCTCCCTCTTCCCCTCCCCCTCCCCTCCTCCAGTGCCCTGGCCGCCTGTGTTGTCATAGCAATATATTTCGCCTACTCCTGACTATGTCTCGATTGATATCAAAGTGAGAGGGTATCAATCTCCCAGCAGATATCCTGACCAGTAGCCAGACCTCTACTTGGGGAGTGTGGCGCAAAATCGCGCCAGTATACAAGGCTGATTGCGGATGAGACCAGTCCCTGTGTCACTCAGAAGGGGTGGAGGGGTAGGATACAGGGACTGAGGCCAGTCTAAACTTGACCCAAAACAAACTTAACCCGTAGTATCTGGGTGGTGCATTACTAACACCTTTTGGCCAACATTATGGCCAATGGGGCCAGTCTGGCCATCAGTTGGCAATCAAGGTGTATTACTAAGAAATTAAGGCTGTAAATGGCCAACAATCATGGCCAACCTTTTGCCATAGCATTTAAGCACGTCCAAGGATATCGTAAATGCTAAAAACAGTATGATAGCATACAAAATAAACACCTACTGTAACTTTTCACCATCTATAACTAATTTTGTTGGGGATATTTAAGTTTTGACATAAATAAAAACTGTAAATGGTTTTAGTAGACACTCATACTCAATGATTGTGAAAGCTAGTTTTTCAGTAATAATCATCCTTTACATTTACGCTGGTTCCCCCAGTGTACACCTTGGCACTTGGCAGAATTTGATATGATATATGTGTCCATATGTAGTCATATATGTTTGCCTTTAATAATTTTCTTTGTTTTACACAATCCTGCTATAAAAGTTTACATTCTCAACACTTGCAGATTTGTGTATCAAGAAGTAGATCTTGTAAAAATGGGAATCCTCTCTCTGACATCATATCAATGTTGGCCATCTGAGCCCCGTATTACTAAGGTCGATGGCCAACATTATCACCAAACCTAACTTAGCCATCGACTTTGCCGATTGTGGCCATTTTTCCATAACCCTGTATTACTAAGATAATGGCCAATGTCTCCAAATAGATATGATGTCACAGGGGGGATTCCCGTTTTTATGGCATCTTTTTCCTGATACACAAATTTTCAATTTATAATGAACATGCTATTTATATAAAAATAATGTAACACAGAGATAGAAATTCAAGGCAAACATGTATGCATACCTAAACACAAGATAACATATTTAATTCTGCAAAGTACTGTAGTGGACAACTAGGGATTACCAGCATAAATGTTAAGGGAGATTATTACTGAAACACTAGCTTTCCTAGTCATTGAATATGAGCGTATACTAAAAGAATTTACAGTTTCTATTCATGTCAAAACTTTAATAATGAAAATGAAATTGGATATAGTAGTAAAAAGTGACAGTAGGTGTGTATTTTGTATGCTGTAATATTAGGAAACGTCCTTACTGTGGACGAAACGGTTCCTGTTCGAGGTCAGTCTTTGATTTCATACTGCCTGACGCCATAGGCGGAAGGCAGTATGAAATCAAAGACTGACCGAGAACGAGAATCGTTTCGCCCATAGTGAGGACGTTTGCTTATTATTATATACCTTAAGTCGATGAAAAAACGTTATTTTGATGACTTATTAAGTCACACTCACAGCGGGCACGAACATTATTATTACTGCACCCCTAGCAGCGGGCAGTATTTCATAGACATTCGCACACAGGTATATAATAATATTGTTTTTACCATTTACAATATCCTTGGACGTACTCAAACGTTATGGCCAAAGTTTGGCCATAATCACTAGTCATTTACGGCCATAATTTCTTAGTAATACACCTCATGATGCTGGCCATTAAGTCTTAGTAATAGGCCACCCTGCAGTAGAACTTAACCCGCAAAGTTAACCCAAATGGTTTAGCAGATGTTTGTTTTCTTCCTCAAGGAAGAGCAAATTTGAAACCAAGATAACATACTTATTACTATACACCTATGGCCGAATGTCTGAGAAATATTACCCACTGCTAGGGGTATAGTATAAATATTGCAGTGGATCGTAGTGATTCCCATAGGCTTTATAATGTAAAAATGTTGGCGCCCTCCGTGACCTATGTTCGTCTCACTAAAGGAATTTCTTGCGATAGCACAAGAGCAGTGACAGCGCAAGGGGCACATCCTCCATGTTGCTTCTGGGTATCTTTCTGTTCGACTTGTGTGTTGTATGTGGTGATACAAAATCCAAGTAACGGTTAGAAGTGAGCAATGACCAAATATCGAGATAGATAACGTGTGGCATTCAGTTAAGACCATTTATATAGCTTAAATCTGCGAGACCAAATGATGATAACAAGTCCGCTAGCCGACGTTAACATGCTGCACTGCCAAGGTAATATTGTATGGTTAATAACCCAAGTTCCAGCGTCATCTGTTGCCACATAGACCCACTGCGTCGACTGTTGCCAGGGTTTTCTGCTCACGGGCAGTAGTGAATGGCAGTGGTATTGTTCGGGAACGGGGGGTTGAATCACGGACCAGGAAAGTTAATAAAACAGCGTTTTAAACACGTAGGAGGTGCACAGTAGTAAGAAAATGTAGTGACTGAGCCCGTACAGGTGCCGTTTTCGACCATTAGATGAAAAAATACGGCCTTCCCGCCTGCGGTGTCGGGCCATATTTTTTCATCAAATGATCTCAAATGGCCACCCGTACGGCTCAGTAACCATGTTTTCTTATATTACTAAGTATGGTATTTGTCCACAGTTGTATTGATAAGATACTTGAGTTGGGAAGATTGGGAACAGATAGAGTTTGTTACGGATCAAGTTTTTTCTGACGGATCGAGTTTGTCACAGGTTAAGATCGTTTAGGGTTGAAATCTCCAGTATTTAGTTAGACTGGTCTGCTTCTGTATACTTTCGTATTTAAAAAATGTGTAACGTGAAACAAGCAATTTGGGTCACCACGACCTGCTATTATAATGTTGTTTTAAGATACGTGTATATATAGATAAATTACTTTGTTGTATGTTTGTTAAATCTTGCATTCATGTTTATTTTTCAATTCTCCTCGGGGCTAGGTTCTCCTTGAGGCATTCCCCAGCATAGGGCAAGTGATGCATCATTTATGATATTTTTGTTTTATCCAAAAATAATGGATCAATGAACATGAAACTTGCAGAGAATATACTTATGATACAATATATAATATTATTAGGTAAAATGAATGATGAAATTAAGTTTGAAGTGTCATATCACATGATCAGAAAATCGAATCTGGGTTTGGACGAAAATAGTCCCTGGTACTCCTCCCCACCAACATGGGTCTGTCGTTTACCCCCAAGAGTTAGGAGGGTTTTGAATATCCTGAATCTTTCCTGCCCCTTTCTGCTCTTAGTATCCTGACCTTAGTCCGAGACTCTTACTGGTACGTGTAGAGTTTATGGGTCAAAGTACAGAATCTGTCTTTAGTTTCACTCGTTCGTACTAAAATAGGTCCCCTGACCATGGCTTGAAAAGATGCATTCTGCATCTATATACATGTATTCTCTTCTATATTTATAGGATTTACTGTCTAAAACAGAATTGCAGTTGGTGAAGCTTCTGGGTTTGGGAATAAATACCGTGCGACAGATTATTCTCAAAACAAGCCAAGCATGTGGTCCATCTGCATCTATATACATGTATTCTCTTCTATATTTATAGGATTTACTGTCTAAAACAGAATTGCAGTTGGTGAAGCTTCTGGGTTTGGGAATAAATACCGTGCGACAGATTATTCTCAAGACAAGCCAAGCATGTGGTCCATCTCCAGTCACAGTAAGTATCAGTCTAGAGTCAACCTAGATATAGATCACTACCCTATAAATAGACTTTTATTCCATGTGCGTGGAAGTGGCGCTCGGTCCTTGTGTACTCAGTGTACTCGGCCAAACACCTATCTGGCAACGTATTCTTTAACATTAGATGACTTAATGGTAATTTGATTAGTTACTTGTTATTGCAAACTTTAGTCAGTATTATCGACCAATATTACCTTCTGAAGACGGTTGAGCACACTGTCGGATTGTTACGCTTTACATTTTTTATTAGTCCCGTTGCTGTTAACCAATATCAGTTAATGATCATAAAGAATACTTGTATTATGGAATGCTGTATACATATTATTAATTTTGGGTTTCTTTTTTATATATTAGTTGCTGACTATGGATAAACAGAACTGCGATTCATCTTTTCTGAGAACATCTTTAGGAGAGGTCGATCAGGTCTTACAAGGGGGTCTGCCTGTTGGTACCATCACAGAGGTAATTTTTTAAGAAAAATCTATGAATCCAATCATCCCTCCCTTAAATGTCTTCCTTTCTTTCATCCACCCATTCTATAATATGCTCAAAGTCTATGTACTGAGACAATCAACTAACGGGTTGAAGACAAGAAAAATTTGTGTCGAATTTCTGAGCAGGATTCTGCTTAACTAGGCCCCCATGTTCTGTGTTCCCTCTCCATATATCTTTTTCTCATTTTTTCAAAAATCATATCATGTTGACATGATTCACATCTTGCAGAGGTCGCAGGATATAAAACCAAAGAAGAAACAATATAGATAAGGCATTTGGGTATACCTAAAAGGCATTAATCGATTTTCTGTAAACAAAAATCATGTCATAGCGAAATTACTTAATGCAGGTGATATAGATGCGGAAAACAAATATAATATTGATTAAGAATCATTCACCTGGGTTTCTGACATACGTGCAGAAAATTCTATTATGGAATTCTATTGATCTAACTTTTTATTTGAATTTCGTAAATCAGGTAAATTTCGGAAAAGTAAGATCAGCAAATTGCTGATATGATTTCATTTTTTTCCCTGTAGGGCCAGCTATATTTTGAAAAATAAGTTCAGCACACTGCTGGCATGATTTCGGGTTCTGCTCAGAGATGGCATCTTTCCACTTTTTCCTGGAAATCCATGTTCTTATTTTCAGTATATGAAATTCCTTTTTCTAATGCAAAGCAAATATGATATTGATTAAGCCTCATTCACGCCAATTAAACAGTAACATCCCCAGATACAACTGAAATCGATACTTCATTGCTGAATCCGTGTGGGAAAATGCACCTGAATCGCTTCTGAACGAATATGGACTTTTATTTTTCTGACACCAACTGACATGCCTGTCTGTAGATTGCAGGACCAGCTGGATGCGGTAAAACTCAGATGAGCATTATGCTGAGTGTCCTGGCTACTCTACCGGCAAGTCGAGGTGGACTCGACGGGGCTGTAGTCTACATCGACACTGAATCTGCATTCAGCGCCCAGAGGTGAGTTTTAAGGTTCCTCTAATTTTCCAATGAATCCTTGTTTTCATTTTATGTTGGTTTAATACAGGGATTGTAGCCCAGCTGTCATGCCTGTAATTCCATATCCATAGAAATATACATTTACAAAATTTAGGCTATAAATTTCAGAGATGCAAGTTTTTCGAAAAATAACGGACTTCCGATATTTCATATACACCGACAACACTTGTGGTGTTATATTATCTATCGATTCTCATCCAAAATAATGTCATACACGATCTTTTATAAGCGTTTTGAATTTCCGATTTTTTCCCCAGTTTCTACTTTCATTCTTTTATGATTACTCTGTAACAATGCATATATACATCATCCCATATTTTTGCTATGTTTCTGTTTTATTCACAGATTGGTGGAGATGGCCCAGACACGTTTTCCAGATAGATTCCCCTCAGATGAGTCTCTGGACCAATTAAGTTCCAGGATTCACGTCTGTTTGGAAACAACCTGCGCGACTTTACTGAAAAGGTAAGTGATTTATTTCTTTTTGCTTCTATCATGCATGTAATTCACTTTTGTGACGTTTACAGCTCGACTGCCTATAGTTGAATATAACCGTAAATATTACTGTCATCTGTCGCTTGAATGCATATATTCAGACACGGGATTTCCTTGGATCCTTCCGAATTTGCGGATTTTTGTTCATGTCCCTGGGGTTGTTCTTGAGAAAATGGACTAAAGCAATAACAAAAAAGGCCATGTTAACTTGCCGATTAGGCTAGAAATTCACTTTAAATATCTGAAACCACAGGCCCATGAACCCTAGAGTAACCTATTCTGGATTTGTTTGTTATTCTCAAATTCCAAAACAGTTTCTTTTTATCTTTATGAGACAATTCAGTAGATTAAACCCCGCAACTCTTTGAACGTATTTCTTTTATAGATTATTAGAACGTGGCTGAGACACCCCTGTTGCAAGCCGATGCTACCTTGATAATGACACCTTCCTGTCACTTTTGAACCAGGTTACTATGGTGGTAAAAAAAGTATTTATTTCATAAGACATGATGGACTTTACAGTCTTCAGGACAATATTTGCACCTTGTAATATTTTATCGGAGACGGACTCTGCACATAGAGATTGCTATTACAATGCTACATGAGACTCATCTCATTTTCAGACTGGAGAACTTAGAAGAGGACATTATCCAAAAGAAAGTGAAGCTCATCGTCATAGATTCCATCGCTTCATTGATCAGGAAGGAATTTGACAGTAAATCGGGCAAGAATCTCATAGAGAGAACTCAGCTCTTGTCAAAGCAGGCGTCATTATTAAAGTACATCGCAGAGGCATTCAGGATCCCGGTGAGTGGCATTCTCGTAATTATATCATATAATTTTGACATTTATAGAGAGTTGCACTCCCTGCTTGTCGATGTACATAACCGATTCATCTATATATCAAACATTGGACAAAATCTAACCTGGACTCCTCTTGCCGATCGTGGCGCCGTCTAGTGTCATTGCCAGTGTTCCGCGTCTTGGATTTAGTTTACGCTATGAAACACTAGGTGGCAGCAGCGATGAGCGTCAGAGACCACCAAATGGTCATTCTAGCCGCTTGTGGTAACTACACTCCTCCTGCGTCGTTACAATCGCATATGGCTATGATATCGTAGAGGTCGCCAGTGTTGGTTCATTATAAAAAAAAATTCCCTACCTAGCCCAGATCTAATCCCGAAGGGTAAAATAATACCATACCTGATATACGTGGTATACATAACGAGTATAGTCCATTTAAACACGTACTTATGACAGGGATGACTTCTGATGTGTATTTACATATATTAAAGCCTTCAATCTCGAGGAACTTATTCTCATAAAGTAGAAACTGGAGTCAATATTCTGACGCTATCTTTATGTTTTAGAAACATTTTGTGATTTAAGTGGTATACAAGAGGGGACCATATTATATAATTGCTATGGGAACTCAAGAGAATAAGCGTAAAAAAATCAGCTCTGCAGGGGAAGATGAGACAAATGTAACTGTTGACCTGTCGCAGCCATTCCAGTTTGATTTGGAACCATACTCAGGAATGGGGGGGGGGGGGGGGGGGGTAGTTGAATTGCAGATATGGCAGCTTTACATTTTGCCATAGAATTCTTTTCTTTTCCTTTTTTAGTATATACAATTCTTTTTCCTTGTGTAAAACAATGATAATATCAATTCAGCCTCATTCACGCCAATAAAACAGTGGTCTGAACCTCAGCAGAACACCTCAAATCACACATGAAAAATATTTCCACAATTTTCAGACTCCAATTGAAATCCCTGTGAAATATACCAAGTAAATGATATTCCAACAAACATGATTGAAATCAAGCAAATGTTTTCGATAGGGCTAGAGATAATAGACTATTCAAAACTATGCTATATATTTAGCTACCACGCTTGGCACTCATCAAAATAATCCAAATAAAACAAATACTTATAAATTTAGGTTTGAATCCATTCAATTGTTGTGTATCATCTTGCAAGTTCGTTTTTCGATTGACTGCATCGACAACCACGAGTCTCTGATGGTATATTGCAATGACTTATAATTCACATAGCTCAAACAATAACAATAGTCAACATAGTTTGGCTCAGAGATAATTGAGAAAAAAAAGTTTGGTTGGAGACTCCCCACGTGGGTCTGATTATTTTAATGAGGTAATGCAGGTAACGTGAGAGCATGCTTGTCAAGTTATCAGTCTAGCGGCCCATCTGTATTCTGTTAAAAATGATAAAATACTCACACAATTTTTAGAACAATGAAGAAGGGTTATAAACATAAAGAATCGCATTTCCTTTGTGAATCCGACTTGGTACTATTCAGATAGAGACCGTTATCATATATAAATGATTTATTGAATAAGTCATTTTAAAGTAGCTACATATATTGAAATTGAATTTTGTGGATATTAGATGGTTGGGATTTAACTGGCAGTTATTCTAAATTCATCACATTGGTTATATTCACTATAGTTGCATTTTAAGACAGTGAATTTGCAAACTACACATGTAAGTTTACCAGTAGACAAAAGGAGGGTAGAATTCTAATCTCTTTGGTTGATATAAATAGGTTAGACATATGACACATATTCCTGTCCTGAAGAGGGCTTATCCTGCCGAAACATCGAGAGAAAGAGAAAAAGTGTTTATTGTACAAAGCATGGAGTGGACATCCGTTTGTACAGTGTTCTAGAGTTAGGCATGGCTTCAACTCAAATGTGGCACATTTTAGTACGAGTCTAGACTTGCTCAAGTCTTTGATTATGGACATCATTAAGACATGAAACTTCTTTGCAACGTGTACATTCCCCAAACACCTAACAGGCCCAGGAATCAAATCTGTCTCCCCTCAAGGAGGGGTGGGGTAAGGGGAGGGGCAGGCGTGTGAAACAGGGACTGAAGCCAGCCTAGTTCCAGCTCCCCGTCTTTAGATTAAAAATAAAATGGTTAGGCATGTGCTTGACAAATGTTGGCAATGTCTCTGTCTGGTTTGTACTCGGGTGGGCTCTGGTTCGATTCGGGGGGCGGTGCCCTCCCGGCCCGTCCTCCCCGTCCTCCCGGCCCTCCCTCCCGGCGCTTCCCGGCCCCGGCCCCGGGTCGCCGGCGGGGATGGGCCCGTCGGACCCCCGGCGCGATGTCGTCATGACGACGAAATCTGACGACGTCGTCACAGCCAGAGATGTGTCCCGAGAAATAAACCAATCACAGCAGTCGCCGCGGACGCCCGTCGCCGGGTGGAGCCACCAGCGGCCAGCTGTGGTACGTCAGAACACTCTCCATACACACTGTCTGTGGAGGGACGGGAGAGTGAGGCTTTTGCTTTTTTTTTTTAGTTTTTATTTCATTCTGTTGTGAACAGATCTTCGCCAGGGGTGCTAGTGACAAATCTAAACTGTGTGTATTTCATTTTAGAAAAAAAGGCAACGACTTCATAATGCCAGCACAGACTCAGTATACATAGTGTACATTATTTTCATGTGAGAGATATACTCGTGAAACATGTATGATTTCAATACACAGACATGTATACATATACATACATGCATACAATAGATGATGAAAGTGTTGGTTGGTGCAAAGAAAAACATGCCCCAATTAAGTTAAAAATACATATTCTATAAAGAAAATTAATATTTCAAATGCATTACATCAAGACTGCGATTACATTTATGCTCTATGATTTTGTAGGTTAAATAATCCCTGGACGATTTGTACCACATGTAGTTGATGAAAATATGCCCTTCCAAATCGCCGTCTGCACACCCCACATGCACCGATATGTACACAGTGGTGTATAATCTAGAGCTGGGCTCTCCCAGACAAGCCACGTTATCCACATTTACTACTTTTTTACCGGCACCCACCCCGTACATTAAACACTCATGAACGTCCAGTTATTCGGGAAATGTTCCCCGCCCCGGTATAAAATGCGCGAGTTTGATAATAACCCCTGCACCCCTAGTAACACTATCAACCAATTTGCGGGCCCCTCTGCACCGTCTCCTCTCTGGCCATTAGCTACCTTACCCCGCCCCTACATGCCCCCGGGGCGCCCCCTGGAGGTTAGGGGTCGCATTTGGCTGACCCCCCGGGGGCTGCAGGGCCCTGGGGTGCAACCCGAGGGGCTGAGGGGCGGGAGTTCCCAGAAATTCATGGAAGATTTGTCGCGGAGTAGATGATGGGATCCGGGGCCTTCCTGTGGTGACCAGGCGAGAACACACTGAGACAATTACGGGTTTATTTTACCACACGCATTCTTTTATCAGCGTTACAGTTTATCATGTCAGGATAGATTCTGTGCCACAGTTTTATCTTGTTAGGTTGGGTGGAAACATTACAGCTCTTTTCTCAGATTCAGTATCAGTCTTATCTTGTTAAGTTGTGTGTGAACATTGTGGCTCTTTTTTCTTATCAAAGTGTTCACTCAACATTGCTAAGTTATGCTAGAATAAATACTTTTGGTGCTGAGGGAAAATAGTACGAATATTGCACCACACACCATGATCGGTCATGTCATACCATAACATTATCTGATTTATCCAACAAAGTTACTAGTTTTGCGCATTCATTTCCTGCTTTGTCCACTCACCAACGCCCATGTATGCAGCTTTTTATGTGTGACTTTTTCTATTTCTAAGAGGGTGTTTGTATATATATATATATATATATATATATATATATTACTATGTATGTGGATGTGTGTGTTTTTCTAGGTGTCTCTGTGAGTGTCTGATAGTCTGTGTGCATATACAATATCTACTTCTCTGCCTCTTTAAGTGTGTGTTTGCAAGCATCTATGCCTTTGGCCATGAGAAAACGAGCAGTTCTGGGCAGTTTATAAGGGCCAATTCCCACATGGAGATTCTTGCTCCAGAGACTGGTGCCAGTTACACAGCGGGTGGGAGGGCATAGTTGGGGAATAGGGGCCTGAAAATTTCATACATGTTTGAAATTAAATCACAAGGGATGAGTGCCTTTTTTGGACGGACTCGAGTTGGCGACTCATAGGGGACAGGGGTGGGGCAGCAGTTACCGATGATTTTACATTTTTGTGTTCCCACTTGGCGACATGGTAGATTCCTAGAAATTAGAGTTTATAGTCGCCGACTGAATCATTGCACATGCCCCCAAAACGCTTAGTGGGAATCGAGCCTTACATTTACATATCTGTGACTTCAACCTATCTGTTGTGTATCAGAGTTCATGTAGGTGTGTGTCTGTGTGATATACATATCTGTCTCTGTGCATCATAACGAGCAGTTTTGAGCAGCTCATTCGCTGCGCGTCAGGCTTTTCGGTTTTTCTGTGCATGGTTGTGTGTGTCCATCTGCAGGGCTGAAAATCTGGGTGAAATTTGGTCAATTGAGGAGGACAATGCCTGTCAGGGGGTCCAGGGGACAAGGGCTCTGGGAGCTCTTGATTTTCATATTTTAAAATCTTAATTATGGCGAGGTATAAGAAAGTCCATTAATCGTTCATATTACATTTTACCAGATTGATCTGTATAAAAAATTCCACCTTTGAGCACAGATCTTCTCAGTAGGCTACAAATAAATGGTTTTCTATTGTTTTGACTTTATAATGATAAAAAAGAAAATTTCAAAAATCTCTTATCCCATTTCATGGGAAATGGTCAGAACAAAATGAACCAATGACAAACGACATAACCTCGTATGTCTCACGGTAGATCCGTGAGACTATGCAGCCACTGTATGAATCTATATGATGTATGTATCCATGTGAGTGCGACATTGTGTGCAGTTCTGAGCAGCCTGCCAGCTGGGTTTCTGACATGCGTGCTTTGCGGGTGGTATCGGGTAGCGTGAGGTAGGTAGTCGATTATCATTTTTACCCTGATTAATTTCACTGCGGTAGTACGGATTCCCGCCGCGTGCTGCATGGCACCGTGTCGCCATAGTTACCGTGTGTTATGCCAGTAACGCGCGGCGGACGCTACGTGCTGTGTGCAGGGGACGCTATGTGAAAGCAGGGGACGCTACCTAAACGCAGAGGATGTGACTGTAATACAATAGACCCTATGTGAATGAAGGGGACGCTACATAACGTTAGCGGATGGTACAGTAATATAATAGACGCTATGTGAATGAAGGGGACGCTACATAAAGTCAGGGGATGGTACAGTAATATAATAGACGCTATGTGAATGAAGGGGATGTGACAGTAATACAATAGACTCTATGTGAATGAAGGGGACGCTACATAAAGTCAGGGGATGTTACAGTAATGTAATAGACGCTATGTGAATTAAGGGGACGCTACATAAACGCAGGGGATGTAACAGTAATACAAAAGACGCTATGTGATTGAAGGGCGCTATATGAATGCAAGGGGCGCAACGCGCATACAGGGGATGCTACGTGAATGCAAGGGACGCTACGTTAATGCATGAGACGCTATGTCAACGCAGGGGACGCCATGCAAATGCAAAGGACGCTATGTGAACGCCGGGGATGCTACTTGAATGCGGGGGGACTATGTGAAAGCAGGTGATGTTACGGTAATGCAGGGGACGCTATATGAACGCAGGGGTTGCTAAGAGAAATTAGGGGACGTAACAAATATGCAGGGGTAATCGAGGTAACCTGGGCGACTAAGAAAGTACCCACCCCCCCCCTTCCCAGTGCAAAAAAAAGCTCACCAAAAAACCCCAAAACAATTGCAGTAATGTCCTCTCCTCTACAATCCCTAACCAATACCTGCCTACCTATTTCTTATACTTCTTTTTACCAGGTAGAACCACCTCAAGAACAAATGTTGTCTTATCTAATAGTCTTAAAACGATGAAAAATAAAGTATTCAAACATAACGTAATTACTGTCAGGGTAATGCAAGGAGGGGCTTTCACAAACAACTTCGTTACAATAACAGACATATACAGAATATTACCCCAGCATATCAGAGTCACTCTGTAATACTGACTCTGTGAGTCTCGAGAATACACATACTGTACATACTATGCACGCATTCCCATCGGTGCAGACAATCAAATATTATAGACTAAGTATGTGATGATTGGAGAAGAGGTATGTGCGCTATTCACAGCGCGTGTCAAGCTCACTGAGCTCTGATGTCATACCCATTAGCCCCGGCCACACTGCTGTAACGCGATCGTCACACACGATTTACGACCTCAGTTGGGAAGAATCCGTCGCATTCAGTTGCAGCTGAATGTTACGAGTGTGCCACATTAATGCAACACGATTAATGCAACGTTTTTACTACATGCGTATAGATCATACATAATGGAGACGTTAAGGGTGGAGCAGTTTAGGTTTGCTGAAATGCGTACCGAGTTGGAAGAACGAGGTATGTTTTAACACACCTAAAGACTTCTTTTGTCCTCCCTCAAGCTGTCTCCAGAACATGATTAAGTACGCCAATTTATTACTTGCGGATTTCAATGACAGTAAGTCGTGTGGTTCAAAGAGGCAAACTATATTCATATGTCACTCCGACTGTCTAAGACATTTATGCGCAGTTATTACCTACTTCATATAAAACGTTAGAATTCTGTCGGATCTGCTTAAGGTTTCTCTGCAACATAGAGACAGACTTACCAGAACTATGCATGAAGAGTGAATTGTTACAAGAGTGAGAATCTAGTTGAAAGCAAAACTTGAACCTTCTATTCTTAGTGGGTCTATGCACAGATGTGCTTCTTATCGTACAGTGTATTTCTAGCCATGCCGATAACAGAATTTAATGCTGTAGTTACCTTGAGATCGGCCTCTGAGACGACAACCATACGCTGGTCTCTGTGCGTAACCAATTGTGCATGCCGCTTATCAGTATCTGTGTTATGGAAATGATACACTGTTCTGTGTTTGAAGGTGCATACACCATCGTATCCATGATAGAAGCTAGAGGACACCACTTAAATACATGGGACAGCAGTAGGGGGAAACAGCCAGATTCAGACCTAGTCTGACCTGTGGCATGCACGGTCCATCGTGCTGCCTGCTAACTTCATATATTAATGGTATACCATGACGACTGACATCTTTATGTTAAATACACACTCGGAACCTCACAGCGTAGCAACGAAGTGGCTGGTATAATAATAAATCGTTATCAGTCTCTAACAATCTTTCAGAATCTCTCAGAGCCCCTTATTTATCATACGAAGTGATCCCTATCAAATATTCCCTGGAATGTGAAAAAGAAAATTTACAACTGACAGACCTGGTAAAGGTTAAAAATCAACTTATGGGTTGTGATAAAATAAATCTTTGTCAAACCCTAGAATACCACGTCACTGTGTTCCTACCCTGGGCCTTTAGCCCTCATCCCTCTTCACGTGGCATTTGATGACTGTGAATGACAGCATGCTGACCTCAGTGATCTGGACGCGATGGGGAGTTGGCCGTAATTGGGCTCAAAAGTGTCATTGTTCGATCAGGATTCCAGTATAGAAGAGGGGTGTGTGTGTGTGTGGCGGGGGGGGGGGGGGGGGGCGAGAAGAGCTTTGTGAGGATGAACAGAATGAAAATAAGAGACAGAAAGACCAGGAAGGTGTAAAAAGAAGCAGATTAAATTAAATATAGAGGCAAAGAGAAGTAGATATGGAAAAATAAATCTGTGTATTTCTGACTTATTCGCGGAGTCGTAAAGGTGGAATGTTCAATGACCGTTGCACAGACCCCAGAGAATGTTTCAATGGGCCATCTTCCTGGTGACAACAACCTGTGTCTTGGTAACTCAAATTGGAAAATGGTGAAAAACAGGAATATTCGACATTTTAATACGGAATCCGTAATTTTATATTTGAAATAAGGTTGTTTACACCCAGTCATGATTTTAGCATTCCAACCTGACAATTTAGTTACATCACGGACTTGTCATCCAAGGTGCTTCAGCAAGATGGTAATCATAGCACCACCTACTGCTGGGTCTACTGTAATTAAAAAAGAGGCCATTTTAATAATAACTTACATGCTAGCGGTCATTCACTACACGAACACACGAACTTGGATGATCGTGACAAACATTATTGATACTGCACCTTAGAGCGCGAACATTATTGATATTGCATCCCTATAACAGTGAGTAGTACATGCATTTCATAGTTGTTCAATCACAGGTATATAAATAATAGGCTGAAACACTCATATAAACCTGGTAAACACTGACGGCATAACCCATCAAGTTCATATTCTATGAAGCTTATACTAGCTCTGTATATATCTCTATTTTCCTCCCTCTGTTAACTAGCCAGTCATCATCTTATCTATTTCACGAAGGCATCTTGAACCGCTCCTGTTTATAACACGCATACCTGCGCAGAGACGGACCATCTCTCTGGGATAAATGAGAAATGAAGGGAGCGCCGAGCATCGGGCATTGGCTGCATACTTTGGCGCCCTCTCTCGGCAATTGGCGGTAACTCTAGCCAGACTTGGCCACCAGGGGTCTCTCCAGGTGTGCGGGATGATTCAGCCTGCCACCTGGCGGCGGAGATAACGACTACTGACGCGGGGGTTGAGGTCAGTGATGGATGTGATATCAGAGAGGTGTGTAGCGCCGCACATTCAGGTGTTAAGAGATCCAGCGCCGGTCTTAACGAGAGGCACATGGGCGGAGGTCTCCCATCACGGCCCCACCCCACTGACTCACGGCTAGAGCTTCAACCCGATCATCCACGCCCGAGCCTCTGTGGTGTACGGGACCTCTTACCCTTCCGTATTGAATTTGAGGACTGGAATCTTGTTTTATTTTTGTATCTATTTTATTTTTGTTTGAACGGAGGCTGGCCAGCAGTTCAATTGCCTCGTCACACGTTTTGAGGATTGAATGAGGTGTGTGTGCGTGAGGTGTGTGTGTGTGTGTGTGGGTGTGTGTGTGTGTGTGTGCGTGAGGTGTGTGTGTGTGTGTGTGTGTTTGTGTTTGTGTTTGTGTTTGTGTTTGTGTTTGTGTTTGTGTTTGTGTTTGTGTTTGTGTTTGTGTTTGTGTTTGTGTTTGTGTTTGTGTTTGTGTTTGTGTTTGTGTTTGTGTTTGTGTTTGTGTCCGGGAGGGCGGGGGGGGGGGGGTCAGTATGGTAAATGCTGCACTCGATTGATTTCCCTAATATTTTATCTAGATCTCATAGATTCCACCTCAATAGGACACGGATTGGTGATTTTTTTTCCCATGACGGTCCCTAACGCTCTTCTACCAAAAACAATCTTTATCACACATCCAATATCTTATAATCCGATATCCTATAATTTTTTTAAATATTAGATGATAGGAAAACGGTATAGCTTTTCTTACGTTACTAATAAGTAACTACAATGTAGTCATCACAGGAGATCTAACCATGTTTGATATTTGCTTGATTGCTATCTCCTAGTGAACTTTTAAAAAGCACATTTACGCCATATAAGGTACGTATCTATGTTTAAAATCAACTTCAAGGCAGCCATTAACCCTTTAAGGACGCATGATGCCTGGAGGCATCACCACGCTAAAGACGCATGATGCCTGGAGGCATCACCGCACTAAAGACGCATGATGCCTTGAGGCATCATTGTCCCAATATTAAAAAATGTTGAAAAATGTTTTAATAAAGAAATAATAGAGCAATATTCATGAAATCTTCAGAAAATGTAGATATAATATCATATTTAGTATTTCTATTAAAAAGAAATATAATATTTATGATTATGTATCATATTGCATGATTACAAACTTTGATATCAGTTTCAACTATTATGTGGCTGTCCTGTAGCCAGACAAACTGCCACCAGTATCCGTCCTAATGGGAGTAGCTAGACCCCAGACAGCCGTCCTTAAAGGGTTAAGCAAATATGAAATCTCATTAAATCTAATGTTTCATCCTGTGCTTGATTTAGGTTTCTATTCTTGATATTCTAAATTCTCGTTCAAAAGTTTTTGTCGAGACTGTGTATACCTATACATACACAGCAGCATCCAGGCCTGACAGACTCACTGGAGCAGTACCATAAAAATCACGAAACGTGTGACAATCGTTAACCTCGTGATGTCATCGCCTCCAGATTCATCCTCCCCAGGCGCGCATTTCAACACCCGCTACAGCACAGCTATCCGTGCTTACGTCCCTCACTGCTGCCCTCAGGCGTCAGCGTCTGGTACTAATGAAAACCCCATCCGTTAGGCGACAGATTTCCCAGCCTCCCTAGCGCACGGTCACCGCCGGTTCCTGGTGCGCACTCAGCCGTCAAATCACATTTAGTGCCGCGCTGACGTGACCAGCGTCTCTGACGTGACGTCAGGCGCGGCGGGGCATTCTGGGATGGCCTGTGGCGGTGTCTCACGACATTTTAGCCCACACTTTGCCTTGTGTGTAGTTGCCACGCAGATCGGACTTCGGGTTCGAGTCTCATCGCCACTTAGAGGTAACCGGTACCATGAGGTGTATGCATGCTGAGCACTATATGACTTGTCAGGTATGCAAACAAATCGGCTTCACCCAACGAACCGGCATATTTCTCTGACATCCCAAGTTATGGGCTCTCAGCAATGACTCCAGCACATATGTCCGAACTCGTACGTCAAAACAGGATAGGTCAACCGTATGACACACAGAACGGATTCTCCAAATTGTAACGCTACTTAAGCATATTTACGTATCAAAACAAATGATAAATGGTTTCAAAAATGAATCCATCTATAAATCTCCGTTGCCATTCCCCTTATTTGAATAACAATATAATAATGTACCTTTTTCTTCCTAAACTTCAGAAGAGCTAATCTTTATAAATGATAAATTTTCAATTGTAATATTAAGTTGTATACTTAAAGAACTTCTTACTTTTATCTTAATGATGAACTTTAGGACTAGAAAAAAACGTTTAGATTTTTTTTAATCCACCACTTTATCACAACCAATAACTTCTTGTCTCGTATCTGTAAGTGACTCAATAAGGAGACGCGTATCAAATGTATCCATAGAATTCGCATCGAACCTTTCTAAATCACCGAAGGATTGACATTTTTATGTTTCTGTGATAGTATACGAAATAATCAATTATCCCATTAGTTCCCGACCAAATCACAACAATAAGAGCAATACAACAATGAATGTGTCATTGAACAATAAGTTGTAAGTGCTATTTGGTTAGTTCCTCTTTCTGCAAACGTTTAAGTAATAATTCATTATCTACCAATAGTTAAATGCTATATCCTACATATGAATGATCTTTTAACCTTCCTATGAATCACACGTAAACCCCGACCTCGACATAACTATCTTTTTTCCTCTGCACGTGTAATAAACGATCTGGGTTGGCTGCACGTTGTTACCATGCCAACCACCACGTGTTTGCACCTAGTTGAACCCCAGGCGCACCTGTGATGGGGTGTTTAGCCCGTAACCCCCACCACGTGTACCTGTGACAAGCCTCACCTGGCCCCACCTGTCTCCTGCTCAGAGCCGCTCCAGTCCCTCACTCAGCTGTCAGGTGGAGGTGCGTACAAACCCATTACGTCAGCATTTAACGCTAGTCGGTATCAGCGCCACAGGTGAATACTATGTCGAGGCAAATGGAACAGAAAATCAAAATACTTCCCAGTGATGACAGTTTTCTACTTTTTCTATGGAAAGGCTTGTTATCATTTCCAGTTTATGGAATTATTTTTTCTTGTGTAACAGAAAGATGATATGAATTGAGTCTCATTCACGCCATTAAAACAGTGATATGAACCTCCCCCACACCTTCAGTCCCCTTCCATGGCCAAGCCATGATTTCTTTTATCTGAGGGAGTAAATTCTACATAAAAAAATATTTCCACTTCTTATCTAACCCCAAATGACATTTACGACTTCCAGAAACAACTGGAATTGATGATACAGTATGCACAGAGATTGATCAATAATCTGTGCGATATTTGAGAATAGAATCTTATATCGATTCTCAATTTTCAGCACTAAAGTGTACCATAATCACTTGTAAATCGCGATTGGCCACTCTGGAATATCAACCATTTGTATTACAGCTTGGACAGTGTATTCTCTATGGAGATTTCCCCCATTTTTCTCAGATACTTAGATTGTTTGTCCATGATTACAGGGATTTAAAGATGGGGCTTATATTATCGAACCACAGCCAAAGCGTGAGTGGTGGCTCCGGAAGTGGTAATTTGTGAACGAGTATCTGCTGTTTCAGTAGGTTCACCTTTGCCTTTAATAGGCCTTTTTCCGTAGGCCGGTGTCGCACCCTATCTCCCTAGTTACGCCACGGCTGAAGCCAAAGATTCACTTCGCAACGTATTCTTTAGCATTGGATCTATCAGTATATGAGCGTAATACGATCATAAGACCTATGTATCTCATTTCCAGAGAAATAACAATGATTTCATGGTATTCTATGGTATTCCAGCTACAATTTGATGTATCATACATGCATATCACTTCAATGATACTTTAGATATACCTTAGATAACACAGGGACACCAAAACTGCATACACACTAATACATTGGCAGGTTTGGCTTTAATATGCTTATCTTTTTCCAAGTTAAAACCAAGATGATAATCAACTATAAAGTTTAGACAGCCCAGACTTGTTAATACAATGCCCTAGTTTGCTCCAACAATTTAATCTGTCAAAAAACAACACTCCTGTAATCACACCCACCGTTCACACTTTAGGTGTGATTGCTGTGTTCCCTATACACATATGGCCGGACCTAGCAGTGCCTGTCCGAGCGGCCGCGTAACTAGGCAGTGGGCCGTTAGGCGGCGCTGAACGGCAACACCTGTATTCACAAAAGAGATGAAGAGGTGGACAGTCACGTGATCAACATCATCATCTAATTATATGTATTTCATACTATTCTATGAAGTGACACAAACCCTCATTTCTTACACGTTAATTCGATACACCCGGACAACTTTCCGTTCTGTTTGTGTCGTCTATGATTCATCGTTTCTTTCCAGTGCATAGAACCAGGTTTCTTCTATGCTGTAGTGATATATTTCTCTCGCCAGGTGGCAGTTGGGACGTTTGCTGGTGAATCATTGGATTCTCCTGTGAATAACTGTCTGGTACTGTTTTTTTGGACAGGGAAATGATAACAATACTCCTTTGTGCGTTGTTGAAGTATAAAAGTACCAGCATTCCGTTTTTTATCTATTATTGTAGGCATTTCTAATGTAGTTTACAATATGTCTATTTCACAATGTACATGTAACGAAATCTATTGATATATATTTGAGGATATCAATTGTAGATTTTGGCCACTCAGCCAGAATAGGCTTTACTACATAATATTGCTTAAAATCCATAAAAGTTACGGATTTCTTCAGTTTAGGGAATCGTGGATCCAAAGTAAACAGTAACATGATAGGGTGAAGTCCCTGTCCCACTGCGTCCTCCGCTGGTTACGTATAAGAACAGAGCGCCATCTCGTGAGAAAGAGGCGCACTGATTGCAGCATGCTCGCGGGTCACGCAGACGTTCACAGACACTCCCAGAATGCATTACGTGGTCGACAAATCAAAACCCGCTTATCATGTAACATACTTAGACTGGCTTCAGTCTCCAGCCATAATTCCTCTCATACGCAGCGAAGGGAATGGGGAGGAGAGTTACAAATTTTTTTATTTTTTTTTTGAGAGACAGATATGTATATTTAAGTTGTGCTCTTTTATATGTATCGTTGTATACTGGTGTTTTTTTTGTTTTTGTTTTTTCAAAAGCAGCTTTATTTGATTACTTTTTGTTTACAATCCGTTGACATCTAAGTACATAAGTGAAGATTTTACTCGTAGTTGGCATTTACATACATGAGAACAAATATACATCAGATGAGCTGCAATATTTTTGGCTTTTTGTTGGTTTCCATAAGGTGTCTGAAAATTTAAGAAATTTTGCGCGCGCCCCTTCTTTAATATATCGTGTAGAAGATGGCGAGGATGCTGGGTGGGGGGACTAACATTTTTCAGATATTTTGCATACGTACTTTATGAATGAGTCCTTATTCAGAAAAAGACAGGAGATTGAGATTATAATTCAGATTGAATTTGTATTTTAGATCAATTTCTTTTTTGTTTTAGAAAATTCTCAGTATTCAGTACCATTACTAATAAAAATATCACTAAAAACAAAGTGGCGTATACTACTCAATAATATTGTGTTATACATTCAATTCCTTCACACTCTTTGTCTGTTGCCATCTCCCTTTTCATCGGTCCACCCCTCTAACTAGAGAATTGCTGGCCGCTGGGATACATCTGGTCGCATTAGCCTGATTAAATCTGATATTTGGCTATTCAAATCAGTGATCGTTTTTCTCAGGGGTAGGTTGAACTCATGTGTCAGAATGCTTTGATATTTTTGGTAATCAGTGAACCACCATTCACCAAGATACATCATAGGATGACATGTGTACCTTTATTTAAGGACAGTAACCAAATGAAAGAAGATATAGACAGCAGCCATAAAATATACTTTAAAAAAAGCAAAATTATGATCATTTCTTTAGTATATATATATAGATTGATAAACAAATGTTGACAGATGACAGTTTTCTACTTTCGCATGGAAATCCTTGCTTGGCCTGTATCTCAGTGTAACCAACGATCAGTTCCTACTCGCCACGGGGCACTATATCGTGCCCCGGTATACCTGTTATCCCGGGGCACTCCAGTGCCCCGGGCTTGTAGGAACTTCAATTCCCCTTCAGTACTAGGTAAGTATCTCGGTAATTACCTATAATATAGAGGAAACCTGTGAAAGTTTAGGGTCAGAGCTTGTATCCCATCAGTTTGAATTGTGTAGTAATTCACAAGGCGAAGCAATTCAAATGAGATGAGATCGACCTCTGTCCCTAAACTTGAATGGGTTTCCGAATTTATCTCATATTTTCCCTAAATATTTCATATGCGTTGGATACGAGTTCCCAATGTTACGTCTCTAGAGAAAAAATACCATGGGTGAGATAAAGAGACATACTATACGCACTCGTATAACGGTACGTGGGTTAGGAGCATGAAACCCTGTGGTGAGTTCCTATAAGGAAGTTAGCAGCCGCAGGGATAGAATATCACAATATCTGTCTCCTTATGGCGCGGTACCAGTCCGGGCGGAGAGAACGCCGCGTTGCATTCCAGCGGGCACCCCGTCGTGCTCAGAGGGCATGGGAACCCGCCATGCCCCGTTGTCGTCAGTGAACTCCTAAATATTTGAGGGTAGGGCTGCATAATGGCACCGCGGTGGGTGTATGGTGGAAGGGGATGGCGCTCAGTTTGAACTGCTCACTACGCTGGTCCCCTTTGCTGAGTTGCTCACATTCCTCAACAAAGAAGGCACGTTACCATAACAAGCATCAGTGCAGCTGTATGGTTGTTGGTACCGTCACTCTCCAAGCAGAGGTACATCTTGGGTTGGCATATCGCACTACTGCTTAGTCTACGAGGTGTAAACTCGTATGTACCCCCACTACTCATTTTTAGCAAAATTTCGTTTAACACGACCGCATAATTGCAATGGGCCATTGTGCCCAATTACCGTTCAAATATTTTCTCTGGTTCGAGACATCTATGATTTGATGTTCTGGGAAAATGACAATCGAAATTATGTATATTTGCCGTGTTAGGATTGTAAGAAACTGAATAAATTGTGCGAATACAATGTCTAATGAAACCTCAATCGCAGCTATTTTGGACATAGTGGTACAGAAATATCTTAATTTTTTCCAGTCTATCACTGCCCTTTCTAAAATGGCACACTAGATATAGATGAATTATAGATTTTACACAATATAGTTGCATGTAGAAATGGGGACCGGAAAAGTCACGACTAAACTATGATGATGGCGGAACAAACGCAGTTTTCAAATTCGTTTATGGTAAGTTTTTAACAGTTTTACCTATCATGTCTCATCTGCAGTAAACCCAAAAACCCTTCTCGTAACTTACCGAATTCTGCATGGAGAGTGATAGTTTGGATCAGTCCCCACCCGCCCTCTCGCTTACCCACCACCCTCACGGCAGCTGGAGGCGGGGTGGGGGTGTATTGTATCCAGGGTACTAATCTTTCTAGGCATGTGGATCTTTGTGGATGATTTTGACTCATCCCAGAGGACTTTGTTAGACAATCATAGGAGGTTAGCGAAATATGTCGAGTTTTAAAGATTTCATTTACAATAAGCTAATTCATACATAGAGTCGCGACAGCACTTGTCAATAGAAAAACAATAAATTAAAAAAGAGCTAGGAAAAGTGTCATATCAGGTATTTATCCAACAAAGTATATGCACAGTGAAAAGCCATAATTACCTAAGATAAATCACTCAGAATCATTGACCATCTGATACAGAATTGACAGGATAAGACCAAGAACAGATCTGAAAACTGCTTTACGGTATGGAGCCATCCATAAAGTATGTACACAGAATTTATGAAATTTTGAACCCTCACCCACCTCCGAATCAATTGAACACTGAAGTAGCACACCCAAAATTTCCCAAAATCTTAATCCCTGGTGTGTACGTACTTTATGGATGGCCCACATCTTGATTTAGATCAAATGTATGGTAAACATGGCATTTTTTTTATTCAACTGTATGGAATAATGTTGTAAACGGTTATAGTGTAGTGGGCTTCAATGTGATTCTAAAAAGAGTTCACATACCAAATGCCCTCAGTAATTGATAATCATAAAACTGATTGTAATAATCATGTGTATTTGATTTGTCCTAAATATCAAACAAGTAGTTTTCGCTACATCATGATATAGCTCTAAATGAAAATTAGTTTATTGAAATGAGGTACCCATGGAATTGTTTATAATGATTTTAAGTAAATATATTGGATAGAACGACGCAGACCTTGTGTAAGTTGTGTAGGAATGACTCTCATTTCAATTACTTAAAAACATATATTTATCAAAAATCAATACAGGACGAGGCGACGTCCTTCTCCCCTAGCGATGCTGCCTTAAATGACAGTTATTAGAACTGCCAGTTCTTTTTTTTTTATTAAGAATCAAATCCTAGCTTAGTGATTGCCCTCAAAGTAGAGCATTACTGGTGACGTATAGGGGACGCTGTGACGTTCCCTGCAGACGCGTAGAAGACGCTGTGACGTCTGCGTCAGACGCGTAACAGACTCGTGACAGACGCTGTGACGCTGTGACGCTGTGACGTTCCTGCCAGCCGCGCGATGGCCGCGGCGTCGTTGGCATCAGACGCCGTGACGTCGGCCGACAGCTGTCACTGACGACGTCATGTCACGCGCAGTCGTCATTGCAGCGCGTCACAGTGACGTCACGCTACAGGGCGTGGGCGATGTGCCGAGCCGTTTGGAGCCAATCAGCTCTGACACCATTTAGATTGAGTTACTCGTGTCTGCGCCGCTCCAGGGGCGGCGGGCGTGCGTGCGCATCTGTCACTCATCAGATGTTGTGAGAGCGGGGCGCACGGTCAGCCACGCACTAGACGTGACGCATGTCCCTCTGCTAACCTCTACTGTATACCACACATGGCAATATTCTATGGAAATCCTATCTTTTCATTACCATTTTATAAAATTGTTTTAAAAAAAAAGAAGACAATGATAGTATGTATTGAGCCTCATCCACGCAAATAGAATAGTGGGTTAAGAGAAAACGTGGTTACTGAGTCCGTAGGATGGAGGTTCGAGGTCATTTAATCAAAAGGTTGAGAATGGCAACACTACGGGCTCAGTCACTTCTTTTCCTTATCATTACATACCAAAATAACAAGAAAAATGTCATTTTTATGTACTTGTCTTATAAATGTACCTGTTGACTCTAGGTATTCACTACAGACACAGTGTGCCCGAATATGCAAGCGCCCGAAAATTATTAATTATGCACCCCTAGCAGCGGGTAGTATTTCATAGACTTTCGACCATAGGTATATCGACTGAAAGATGCTTTATTTTCCCATCTGAAGTACAGCTTTTCATGAGAAAAATGAACTCGCCAAGTTGACAGCTTAACGGCATGCCTATTGGGACTAGAACAGACGAAGTAAATATAAATAATGTGAATTGACAAGAAAATGAATCCATATATCATATCCTAATCTACAGGCCAGAAACTGCAACAATCATACACTTTCCTTTTCAGTTTTGATTGTTTTCTCAAGCAATACAATGCTCTTAGATCCTTAGATTCTAATATGATACAATGTTTTACAATGTAAAGTAGATTCTTACTAATCATTTTGGCGAGTTTAATAATTATCATCATCTTTATTTATTTTTCTATAATTATTTCCGAGTAATGCAGATACATATGATATATAGATAGCGGATAATGTGAATGATGACCTAATACTGCCTTCATTTTTTTCAGTATCCAGACATTGTATCCATGACTTGTCAACATGTTTAGTATATTTTACCTTTAAATTCATAGTGTTAGGTAATGTGAGAAATGAATTTTTCATTGTGGATTCTAAAGAAAAATCAGCCTTTGAGTAGTCTTTGTCTTGAAAATATTGTTTCTGCAATGTAGAATATGTGATTTGTTTGTTTGTTTTGGTAGTTTAACGTCCAATTTGTTCAATTAGACTTAGAATATGTGAGGAATGAATTGGCAGTGGTTGACTGTTACAACCCAGAAAAGGTATTACTCTTTTTTTGCTAAAGCTTTTATTTACCCTGGAGTGACACTTGGAGATAGTGAAACCCCATCTTCCAATGGGTCCAGCACTTTTTGTGTATGAATGCTAAAGTTGATGTTAGGTGGAATACGAGGCTCAAGCCTATGGCTCGCCTTTCACACATATGGTGTTGTGGTGTAATGGAGTAAATATGATTCATAAAAACATAGACCTAGTGTCTATGGCAAGTCTCTGCTGCTGGGTTTATGTATAATCAGGAGCCACGTCCAGAAACCGTTGGTGGCGCTGCGAGCGTTGCACCCCTCGGGTGGGGTGGGGGTGGGCGAGGTGGGGGTCAGGGGGCACCAACCATAAGTCACCTATTACAGGTATGGCACTGAGTATTAGGTTCTACCTGTCATATTGATGCACAGGTGTGTTCCTCATCAGCCAATCAGAAACCAGCTTACAGATGTGACACGTAAGTCACATTCACCACCCCCAACCTCGCCATTAACCCCAAGTCTACAGTTTAAGTACGCATGTGCCACATCCATATGTTCCACATTACGCCGTTTGTGTAGATTCATGTTGAATAAGGTTCGGGTGTATCTGTTGTGATTTGGATGTCTCTGTGAGTTTGTATAAAGTACCAGAAATACTTTGTGAGACTATGTAGATGTATATATCCTTATAGAATGCATTTTGCTATAGTAGTGAATATTAATGACGTTTTCATCGTAATTGAGGTCCTATAAAAATGTAAACCCATGATCCATATACACTATACAAAGATGAAAAACGCATGTAAAGGTATTAACATATTTATCAAAAAGGTGAAAATATAAGATGATCGATAATGCAGTCATATTAGAAATAGGTCGCTAGGGCAGCCAAATAATGTCGTTAAAGAATTGAAGAATAACATATATTACGTGGGAACAGTATGTGCCAAAAGTCACCATGCGTTGAAACAGCTTTGCTCCCAGATAAATAAAAATAATCTCCACCCAAAAGAAAAAGACAGCATAATCTAATCAAATAAGGTATTCGCAATGAATATTGAGCGTTTGCCATATTTGCTCCTGCGATGAATGATGCTTTCTTTTGACGTTCCCTGCTTACCCAGCATGTATTTAGCTCAAGGGCTTGGCCTTTTGGTGACACATTGGACGACAACTCGATCTCTGGTGTTCCCGCGTCCCGACAGATGGCATGGTTGTCTTGCAGGTCACGTGGTTGTACCGCGTTGGCGCGGTGCATTATGGTGCACGGCAGTGACGCACCCTTACACCCTGCCATTAACAACACTCTAAAAAAGACTAATAGATAAAAGAGGAGCACAAGAATGTGTGCTGGACTGTACGTCGGCTACCAGCGTGCGCCCGGGGCTGTGGGAAAGTGTCGTCTGCTCGTTTTGGCTACCCTGGAGGGACGCTGAGAGGACGCGGGAAAACATGTAGCATTGGTTCTTTGGTCTACCGCATGGTGACACCACAGATGCTAGATGCATGAGGCTGAGAACTGACAATACAATGTATACCCAAATGCATTCAACTTGTTTCTCTTTTTTGAGGAAACGTCATAATTCGAAAATTGACTTGTTTGTTTTGTGTGTTTTGCTGTATGTATCTGGGAACAATTAATACTATCACTGACCATTGTTTGATAATATTCGTTGTTAAATGTATGAAATATGATCACCTCTATTTGGGTAAAAGGTTTTCTATGTAAATATCTGAATATTAGTGTAGTGCATAGAAGCGTGTTTTGTTTCATTCTAATAGAAAAATACACAGATATCATACTCAGAAATTGTTAGAACTAACACATTCATTTGGAATAGTCTTATAGGTTCATGGTTTTATTTGAAACCGAATGATTAATTGCATTTGTTATTCTAGTCTTATTATTCGACTCGCTTGATAGCTGTATGCTTATTATCCAACGTATACAAAGACCCTTTTGAAATTGGAAAGGGACTCAGTAAACCACGACCCATTACATAAAACTTGTCAGATACCACAACTGTGGTATACAGATTCAAATAAAATCTATGAAATACCGCCTCAAATCCATGGTTTATGGAAAATAATCCTTTGAGCCATAGAGCAAAGAAATAGTCCCTATTATTCGAAAAGATGGATAATAAATGCAACAAACGATGGTTATGTGAACAGGCGGCTCTCTATTATAAACCACTCGAGGTTAAAATCGTAATACACGACGCGTCAACCTCTCGTGGTTCACGGCCGCCTGTCCACAAAACTATTGTTTATTGGCCATATACACATGTATAGAGATCTATGTATGTACATACACATACCCGAGCGGTTTATCTTACTGCCCAGCTGACTTTCACTCATCCAGTCTTATCGCTGTCCCGAGCGTCTGCCCGGCGTTTCACCAGCGTCTCACCAACGTCTCCACGGCGTCTCCACTGCGTCTTTGACGTAGACCCTGGTGACATCACGACCGTCGCACCAAGACGCGTCTTTCGTCGCGCCCCGTGTCGTAGCGCCCCCTCGTGGCGCGGGACAGACGCCCGGGTGCCTGGATCAGACGTCGCGTCCCTAGAAACGCCCCCCGCTCTCCTACATCAGCCAGCACCCTCACTCCACACCCCACACCCCAATTCACCCCAGTCTTCCGAGAAATGACCTTGAAGCAGATGGAGGTCAGTGTCGTTTGACCTTGCTGGCAGGCGTCGTCTTGTTCCTCGGCGTCGCTTCGGCGTCTCCTTATTTGACTGACACTGGACTGGTACCTTGCCCTGCCGCCGATTGCCTGACCATGTGTGAAGGGTTGGGTGGAGCTCAGAGGTTTTGAATTTTAGGGGGGTCCCTCAAGTTTGAGAGACCTCACTGCTGGATGCGCCGCTTGATGTTCTGTTTGGATGGTGGGAAGTCATGTGCAAATTTGTACATACCTCGTGGCAGATAAATAACCTGGTCTTTGTATAGGTTATATATACGAGTATAAAATACATGTATATTAGTCACTGTTCATCTAACAATCTGAAAAACTTAGTTGTCCACCTAGTAGATAAATACACAATATTGACTGGTTTCAGATACAAGCGGCCGTATGCTCCTAGGAGTTGACGCGTAGTAATATCCGAGCGTAAGCGAGGATTTTGCACAGAGTTCATGTTAGATCTGCTCTTGCACTCGCAAGGTCGGGCTGTGTCTTGTAACACCTTGCCGCATCTTGATGAAATCGGAGAGTTCATGTTAGATCTGCTCTTGCACTTATCCCTTTGTGTGTAGCCCCTATTATCGCTCAAAGGGGGCTATTCCACTGACGCGTTTCAACCAGATGTTCGCACACGATTCATCCCAACCTAGCAAGTTATCAAATTGGGCATGAACAGAATATATCGCATGTCCTTGTGGATTCAATACCCTCTTGTGTACTTCTGGGTCTGAATGATAGCTGACGACATTATGGCATTTAAGGCACAGATGCTGTAAATGCGCCAACCTCATCGAGTCACGTATCATTTGCGGGTACCCTTAAGTTGTTTTATCTTTATTATATGAATACTCCAAACCCATATTTATAATTGTAAATTTACTGCCACTGGGCAGAATGAATAAAGATCTTTAAACAAAGAGAAGCATCAAGTTGAAGTACATGTATGTGCAAGGGTAGATAGTAAATACTTGACCTGTGGGAGACTATGATAGATAGTAGTAGCTCAAAAGCTGAGGGCGATGAATGCATCACTTAACTAGGTTGTCACCGACTTAGATAACTACAGTTTAGAGTACATATTATCAAGAAACGTCACAAAGTTTCATATCATTGTTTATATGGCGAGTTGTCTTCACAGAATGATATCGCAAAGCAGAGCTGAGTAATATCTGTAGTGGAAGACAATGAATGCCATGTAAACAATTATATGAAATTGAGTGACGTTTTGATTTTATCCTACCCTGTTACTTTGTGATTGCGGATGTCACCCGTGGCATATACATTTTTTATGGCATAAACGTGGCATACAGTCAGGCCATGTTAAGTCTATGGGGATTTCTATGAGGGGTAGGATGAATGTAGCTCTGTCGTGTTGATTATTCAATTTTGGTGAGCCTTGATAAATTACTGTCATCAGCAGGAAATGAACACTAAGCTGCTTGAGACTCTAATTTATTTTGTCCTGTTTACATTCGGATGTTTATGTTCTGACAGAAACTTCGTTAGTTCTCTGAAGACATCTTCATGATGGATTGCTAGTACTTGATCTACTCGGTGGCAGGATCCGGTTTGTACTGTACACAAAACACTTAAGGCCGCGAAAAAGCTCCCATCCTAGAACCCACCCTGTCATCCAAGAGGCATTTGATCTTAAGCGTTCCCGCCTGGCAGAGGGGACATTGATAAAAACAGTGCTTTAATTTGCTGCATGTGCAAAGAGGAAATGGCCGCACAAGTATGTTTTGTTTGTTTTGACTGATGGCCTTGAAATTGGAAGCACGGTGGTGTGGCCTGTGTTGTGGTTGTTGTTCTCGTGATGGCGGCCGGCGTTCGTGGTGTCGTCAGCGTCTCACCAGACGGCGCTGGACGCATCTGCGGACGCTGGGAGGATCCAGGGCCCGCGTCCCAGGGCTCTGAGCAGACGACAATTTTCCGTGCGTGTTTACATGTGTTGTTGTCTAAGGCGTCCTCCCGCCAGATGTCTCTGCTTGGCACCCAGACCGAGGCTGACCCGTCTGCCCCCACGGACGCTGCCAGCCATGTGACCACCGCCGGCAGACACGTGACCAAGGCACTTGCCTCCTCGTGGCAGATTCCAGGCCACGCCCTCTGGTGTCAGTCTTACATGACACACCTGGGCGCGTCTGTCACCCGAGGCAACTTTTGGCGGGAATTCGCTCGTACGCCAGCGTCTGTACCACGTCTGCATGGATGCACTTTGAAGATGAATACCTGATGGCGGCCACCGATGATTGGAAACTTTACATGCGTCCAATTATAATCCCGTTTTTTCCCACTCCTTTTGAAATATTGATATTTTATGAACTGTGAGAAACATTCTTCGACTTCACCCAATAAACTTTGCATTTCCCTGTGATTGTATCCTTAACTTAATTCGTTATATCAGAAACAGCATAATTCTCTTTTTTCTCTATTTGAAATGCACATCTATTTTAAGATCTGTGAGAAATATCTATTTTCTTGTTCATCTCAATTTGTTACCGTTAGACTTTGAGCCATCACGTAAGTACTGTTTTTGTTTTTATTGTTTTACCTCCTGCACCCTACCTCAGCTTCGCTGTATGGGACCCCCCCCCCCCCCCGACCTTCTGGGCGATTTAAAACTCTGGTTCAGCTTGCATTTCTTTCATAGAAATGATAAACCTTTATTGTTTTCATGCCCTTGCGCATGCATACATGGAAATCATCTCAACATGAAATGTATGAATTATATATAGGCTCATACAGCTGTAGACTACTTCAATATCACACATTGGATACATTAGTTTCACGGTCTTATACCATAACAGAAAAACTAGGGTTATTAAGATCATAAATCGGATAAATAAATTAAAAAACTGAAGATATATTATGTACATTCCTAGCCATAATGAAGAGATTCCATTAGATGCATTCCTTTTTCTTTTTTAATAATTTAGTTTTTATTGACCTTTCTCTTCATGGAGTTCTTTGGGCAATAAGCCGAATACGCTTAATGATTTTACCAATTAAGAGGGCTAGTGTGGGTTATAAAATTAATTAATTTACTCTTGAGTTTATTCAATAGATTTTTCATTTCCCTATAATTAAATATACTAAATCGAAGCTTCTTGACGACAAACCATAAATCGTAATTATTTCCCTCATAGTGATAAAAACGTCATTCGAGTATACAATTCAAAATAATATAGAGTCTATTCTAGCAAAATAATATAAATGCATTTCCTCATACGCACATTTCAATTATGGCAATTTGCTTGCAATGTTGCAGACATAGGAAGGCCACTCTGTACCACCCTTAGGGTTGATCTGTTGGGTGGGATTTGGTCATATCATCCTTCTTTGCTCAGTTTGCACTGACCTGGGGTAACATTGGGGTCCTGTAGGTATGTGGGGTTTAATCCACTACAGCTGGCTTAAAAGACAACCAGCGCGCCTCACGTTCTCAAGGTCATTCAAGGTCATACTATTACAGAGCTGGAATGGGTCCCACTTACGTCATCCACGTGTGTGACGTTCAGAGCGACGTATGTGACGTCAGGTCTGATACTAGAACACACACAGAGTTATATGATATCCAGATGAAAAAAATCTCTGGTTTTTATTACATGTGTTATTGGAAGAGGGACTATATTCGAGCTTTTCGGTTTTTAGAGCCCTGACGCATTGCAAACAGTCATCTTAAATTACCTACTGGATTTTATTAGGAGACGAGGAGAACGCAGCTGGCTGAAGTATTTACCATAATCATTTTGTACTTGGGGATTGATGTCGTCTGCTAAATAATACTCGTGAACAACATTGAGTCTTCTTGTTCTTGTTCTTGTTCTTGTTCTTCTTCTTCTTCTTGTTCTTCTTCTTGTTCTTCTTCTTGTTCTTCTTGTTCTTGTTCTTCTTCTTCTTGTTCTTCTTCTTCTTGTTCACGGCAAGGCAATGTACCCAACCCTTTAAACAAGTTAAAAAAAACCCAACTTTATAGACATTTTATTAGGACAGATTTATCAGTTAGGCAAACATTTCTCTCCATGTATTCCAGAAACGTTTATATGCCATCCTAAATATGAATGAATTCACATAGTCAGCTCATGTGTTGTTACCTACCTTATCTAAAAAACTATGATTTGGGAAGGATCTTCTTGGAGTATCTACCGCACATAGGGACAGAGCGAACCAGACCTAGTCTTGGAGACTGAAGGCCCACGAGAGTGAGGACCTTGTGGAGAGACTAACTTGAAGCTGTTGTTCTTTTTTGTAGTTCTGAACTCAGCTCTCCTTCTCATCTCATGATTTATGTCGAGCCATGCCGAAAACGGAATTTAATGCTGTGGTTTTCTGATCTCATTACCTTGACAGACACCTCTTAGATTTGACCTGTGTCATGGTAAATGATTGCCCATTCAGAACTACGCTCGTTCCCCAGATGTCTGCTAGGGGGTTCGGCGAATGCCTGCAAATCCTACACGTTCATAGGCTCTATCGATGAAGTCGCTAGTGGGAAGTAAATGAACTCTCACCTTGGTAAATGTGTAGGGGTGAGATTTCTATCTAAATTCGACACATAGATTTGATCACCACCCTAGTGGTGTAAAAGAACCTTGAGAAAGTCTGGTAATGGTTAACCAACAGAGTCAGCTGGTTGTTGAACCTTGGTAGAAACCTGCTGTGTTCAACCCAAGCTTTTAGCTGAATAGGTTGAGAAATCGCCTGTGTTAGCAAGTTCACCCTTATTTGCACTGAATATCTATAGCCATGTGAAAACCTAGGTTGGTTTTATCTAGACTTGCTCAAGTCTTTGATTATGAACATTCATGATTAAAGAAAATCGGAATACAATTCATTATAGCATGTGTCCTTCTCTGACTGGCCCATGGATCAAAGACTTGTCCACTCTGACTAGAATCTCCTGTTTATGACCCCAAGCCACTCCCTGTAACCCTATACCTCCCTCTACCCCTCCCCCGTCCCCTCCTCCAGTTCCCTGGCCGCCTGTGTTGTCATAACAATATATTTCGCCTACTCCTGACTATGTCTCGATTGAGATCAAAGTGAGAGGGTATCAGTCTCCCAGCAGATATCCTGACCAGTAGCCACACCTCTGCTTGGGGAGTGTGGCGCAGAATCGCACCAGTCTACACGGCCAATTATGGATGAAACCAGTCCCTGTGTCACTCAGTAGAGGTGGAGGGGTAGGATACAGGGACTGAGGCCAGTCTAGTTAGTACCCTGCCACATTACATTTTCAAAAGCCTCAGCAGTTATTTCGGGTGTACCCCAGGGTTCTGTTTTAGGCCCGCTTTTATTTATTATTTTTATTAATGATATTTTGTTGCATATAACAAACTCAAGTCCAATTTTATACGCAGACGATTTAGCACTAGTATTGAATGGAAACAACCAGGAAATATTATGTAGAAAGCTAAATGCGGATCTTGTAAAGATAGATGACTGGATAAATGACAATGGTCTAATGATTAATTATGAGAAATCAAAGGTGATGTGGATTAGCAATAGGAAAAATATTGATAAGCATCTAGGTGTAAAAACTGTGAATCATGAATTACAGGCAGTCGATCATTATAAATATTTAGGAGTTATACTTGATAACAATATGAGGTTAAACCGACAATTTGAAAAAATTACCAGAGAATTTCAGCTTAAACTTTTTCACTTGAGAAAAATACGACATTGTTTAAATACAGATGCTGCTTTAAAATTAGTAAAACACATGCTACTCCCTGTAATAGAATACTCTGATTTCCTGTATTATCTACTGAATCAGCAACAACAAGACAAGTTACAGACATTAATGAATACAAGTTTAAGAATTGCAGTGGGAATACGGAAAGCAACTGATATATCGCGAATAGACCTACATGAGAAATGTAAAATTAGGCCTCTATCACATCGGAGAGCAACTCATACTTTACCCATCATAAAATGGTGGACTGAAAATGATGATAATTGTCTGGAAGATATGCAACGAATTACTAGAAATGCTGAAAAGGTTAGAATAAAACTAAAAAAACCAAATAACAATAAATATCTTAACTCACCACTCTTTAAAGGAGTACAGCTATGGGATAAATTAACATCTGAAACCCAGAAACTTCCAAATGGTGATTGCTTTAAATGTGCTATGAAGACTGAGCTCTATGAAATCTTATAATATAATAACTGATATTAAACTGGATAACATGCATGACTGATTTGATTACAAGATCAATCTGTATCTTTTTTGAATTTTGTAAGATTAGACGGAGTTAAAAAGGAGTTATTAGTTTCCATGTAAATGTGTACTAATTAATACTATATATAATTATTTGAGCATTTGTTATTTGATCAAAAGATCGATAAAAGATATTATATGTGATCTAATAGTTAATTATTGGTATGAGTGAACGTGTACTTGTATTGTAAGTCCTGTAACCTTGTATCGTCCATGACTATTGTATGGAAGATCGCCTATCGAGGCGAATACTTTATGTCAATAAACTTTATTGAATAAAAAAAAAAAAAAAATTACTAGTTTCGTGCTCATCCACTGGAGGGCTCATCAGGTTCCAATTTTTTTCTTTTACTATCCTAAATGTAAACTCTGCATCACTGCATTTCTTGACCAGATCCCCACACATACTTTCCCTGCTACCAGTCGGCCGTTACCAAGGTGACGAAAACCTTACCCTTGTTCCCTAGGGAGGCTCACTTTCACGACCAGCCTCGTTTTGATCAGCCGCCATTTTCCGCCCACCTCCGCCTCTCAGCAGCCACTTGCTGTTTTAGTTCGCCGACCTGCCACTTGGCGGGGCGGCCGTCGTCGACTCGTTCCCGTCGGCCCCTGCGCGTGTTATCGACGCCCTGGAAGTCGTTGGTGGGACGATGACAGGAGGTGTGGACTGTGGCACCAATGTTTCTGTACGCCTCTTCAGCGTATCATTGATATCAGCCACTTTCCCACGCACTGTGACGCGCATTTCACTCGGCTACTAAAAGTATAAGAGCATCCTGGAAAACAGGCATCACCTTGTGTCCCCACCCGCAAAGAGAAGTGAGGGCTTCTTGGTATTTATCATGTATGTACTTTGGCGGCATTTAAAAGGGATACCAGACTATTTGCCTATAGAATTAAAACCCATGTCATTTTCCTGAAGGTGGAATACGATAATATCAAAGGGCTGTAGAACGCATATCTAACTTGAAAATTTGGGGTCACCGTGCTAGTTTTCTTTTATTCAGATATTGGTATTATGAGAATATTATGTTAAAATTCTAAAAAGTTGGGCTTCACATGATAAACCCATTCTATTTCATTCAAATTTTCACAGGATATAGTGAATGTCTGGTACTAGACATTTTAGGTAATAAAAACTATAGGTCATTGACCTTGATTTTGAAAGAATCGAAGAATTTTTTCAAAAGTAGATTTCCTATTAAACCAGGCAAATGTAAATAGGTGGACCAATATTAATACAGAAAACGGAAATGGGAGATGGGCAAGTTATTTGTTAAGCAACTCTATTTATATTACTGTTGTGAGTGCATGTAATGCCCAGAACAGTGGACATCACTTACATTAAAGGGTTAACCGGTTAACGCGATCCCAACATGTCCTATGCCTTTAACCTCCATACCAAGGTTTAGTTTCCGTCCATATCTCACCTCTAAAGAGTGTGTATGGAGAGTGATCTCACTGTAGAGATAGCTGCAGTAAACAGCATCTAGCTCAGATAAACCGAAGAGCACATTTCACTAACTCCACTAAAAGTAGTACGTTCCGGGTGCCTCTTTAATGGCCGGGCACAGTCTACACAACCATCCTGAGAAAAATAAGCTATTTTTCGCCTATTCTTCTGAAGCCCTGCTCTGTTGGTAAGACCTTTTCAATGTGGCGTCCAGGAGAGTCTTCTAAGGACAGATGTACCCAGAAGGTAGTGTTCTGAGTCCCATTGTGTGTATACATACATGTATTACATATTGTTGTCTTTTTTGTTTTGTTTCCATTGACAACTAGTTCTACCATATCTAGTAGATCTTCCACTTTAAGGACTTTTATCTCACCTCTGGTACAAGTTTAGCCATAGGAATAACACTAGAAAAAAATACTCAATGATTACCCCCATAAAGTGACTATACTATGGCACAGCCATGGCGGAGTGAATTTTAGATGCCGTCAAATTGATTTGCTAAGTAATTTTGATTATTCTGAGAATGTGATGCTATTAAGTGTCATTGAAAGGGGTGAGATAAATCCAGAATCACACTCGAATTTTAGAATACTATCGTAAAACTGGATGAGATTTAATCTTGTCCACCGTATTCCACGACTGGAGTTTGGCAAAGTGACTTCATGAGGCGAAGCCGAGTGAAGTCCGGAGCCAAAACTTCAGGAGTGGAATGCGGTGGCTAAGATTAAAATGAATCCGGTTTTGATTTTATCCTACCCCGTCTCCTCAATTTTGGAATATTACGTGATAACAATGCTGTATGCCACTAGTGGCATATAAAACTCTGTATGCCAGTCAGCGTGGCATACAGAAACCCAATGTTAAGCCTATGGGATTTTATATTAGGGGTAGGATAAACATTGATACTCCACTCGTTTGGATGCACTTAGCTTCGCCTTGTAACACATATTATTATTATTATATACCTGTGCAAGAACTTTTTAAAACACTAACCGCTGCTGGGCATGACATATGAATACTGTGTTTGCCTGCTGCCAGGCTGTGACTTGATGACTTCATGATTAGATAAAATTGCGGTTTTTTTTTTTCAAATGTTCAGGTATGTGATGAATATGAAAAGAAAATGTAGTTACTGAGCGCGCATCATAATTTCCAATATTTCATAACAACAGCATGGTTCAAATCTTACATTGTTTTTATAAGTGCATTGTTTATTTCCTATATCAGGTCTTGATTGATCATTACATGACAGTAACAATGCAGAGGTTCATTCATTTTAATAAGACATTAATAATATAAAAGAAAAAGTATTTTATTCAGTTTTCATCTGGATTTAACTATAGGCATTATCCGGCCTGATAGGCCTATAAATGAGACATATTTAGGCCGGCCCCACGTCGTGAGCTGCTCGCTCGATTGCTCTGCACGCTTGACCAGTTGTGTGACTTGAAGGACGTGACAGAGTCTCTGTACGAGTGAGTGACCACGTCCCCAACACAAACACACCCGCCACCGTCCGAAAACACCTAGAACTCCACTCTCACAGCACATACTGCACGCCCCTGCGCCAGCGACAGAAACTAAAGCTCTGCCAGGAGAGCGGCACGTGTCGCATGGCACCAGACGTGACCGCCGCCTACCAGACAACTTTGGAACTAAAGGCGACACAAGGAGGGAGATATTTAAACAGATATTTCCTCCATATATGGAAAAGTATATTGTTTACAGATGCACCAGTCACTTTCCCAGTTACTAGCAGTGATATTCACTATTTACATAATAAAGCAGAGATGACAGCTTCGCACTTTTTCAATATCAGTATATAAAATCCTCTGCCCTCCTTCTTTGTGCAAAGAAAACGTTGTTTGAGCTTTATTCACGCCAATAGAATAGATGGCTTGAACATCCCCACAGACCCCCAACCAATACCATGGCTGACACTAATGTGTTTTTCACGTTTCCTTGTCTCCCTGAAGCAGCACATTCTACATGAAAATTATTTTCACTCCTTCTTCAGACCCAACTGACATTCCTGGTATAGCTACTCTAATTGAACTTCTAATGCAAAGCTCTTGATTTCCTCTCACACAACAGTCCCTTGAATATATTAATTTGTTTTCAAATCAATACAGGATGTCACATCACAGTTACTTAACACATTCCAAAACATTTTAAGAGGTGATTCAGGGGGATCCAAAGTTATAATGTCTGCTATCCGAGAGCCCTACGTTAACTCGTCGACAGCAGATGCTAAGTCTATAATTGACTATCTAACCACCTGCCAAGAAAAACGCGTTTTCTCCGAACCCAAGGTCTCGCGAGATCCCGTGACATAGATCACGTGCGTGGTCGCTGCATGAGTCAGCGTCTCCAGCCACACCCTCAAAAACAATGCCGAAAGAAGTATGTATAAACAAAATAAATGCTACACAAAACGAAAGAAAGATCCATGTCGTCTGTGCTGGGGCTCTGACGGCTGTGGATGATAAATAAATCCACGTGGTTGTCTCAGATAAAGGCTCAGGAGACGTGGTGGGTGAGCGGGGAAGGTGCATCCATGACATGTCCCTATTCTAGACTCTAGATGGCAGCTTTCTACTTTTCTATTGAAATCCACCTTTTCATTTTCAGTACACCACGTTCCTTTTTCTTGTATAAAACAAAGATGATATTAATTCAGTTGCATTCATGCCAATATAACATTGGTTTGAACCCTCCCCACTGACTCTCAACGCCAGACCGTGGTTGACACTGACGTGTTTTCCATGTTTTCCCGGTCCCGGCAGTAAAATCTGCTTGAAAATTGTTTCCACTCTTTCTTTTTCTGATTCCAACTGACATCCGTTTTCCTAGGATAATACGCGTGACATTATGGGTTAAGCAGGGCAAGGTTTCATTCTTCTATTTTTGACTGTTTTTCTTGTGAGGAATATCAGTGATGGGCAGCGTGAAGGTCAGAAGGGCATTTAGTGCACGAGGTGAAACTTCAATCCATCAAAGAAATAATTCTGTCGATTCCGAATAATCCTCGGTATCTTCATCAAACCTTATTTATTGTCACTGGAATATCAACCTTTTTAACCCGTTACAAAATTCATGAAAAATAGAAAACAGGGCTTTAGGCTACCAGTGGTACATTAAATCACATATTATTTGACGTGAATAAAACCTAGTCTTTTTAATCTATGATCAGTAAGATCCATATTTACTCCGTCAATATAGGTTTGATTTCATCCACCTGCAGCCCCAACATGCCGACTGAGCGCTGAATGGTTAAACATTCATGGTGCCATGTGGGGATTTATAGAAATCCTAACGCAAACACTGAGTGCGGAGCGGGGGTCAGGGGGGTCGTGAGGATGGGTGGGGGGCTCCAGCTGGCCGGCATCTGCCCGTCACTGACCATTGTCCACCTGACCTCTGACCCCGACCGCCACGAGCAACTCACCTGGCTACCTCCAGGGGGCAGCACGGGTGACCAGCCAGGTGGAGCGACTCGAAGTCATGTGGTGTGGTCACGTGGTCTAAGACGAGGATGACTCGTAGATGGAGGAGTTGCAGAAAGAATGAAATATGAGGTTGTTCAATATCAATAATAAGACAGAGATGCAAGTTTTTTTTTTAAAAAGAAGACAGAATTCTGACATTTCAGAGATGCCTGCAACACTTGCAGTGTTAGAATATGTACATCTATTGATAGCCATTCTGTTCGAAAATAATGTTATAAATGATTCTTTTTTTTTATAAACGTTTTAGATTTCCTATCTTTTCGTCGGTCCCGACTTCCATCCTTGAAACACATTTCTAATTTATGTCTTGAACGCCCACTGACATCCCCGAGTACTGCTTATACATTCAGAAATAAGATACTTAGATAGGTGTCGGGGTTTCCTTCAATGCTTGCAATAGTTGCATTTATTTCATGGATAGGATTCTAGGTTGGTTTCCCACTGCCCCATTGTCGACATAATCGATTACACAAATTCATGAGCCGGCCCATTAAAAAGGATACATAATTGAGCATAATTGAGCATCTACCAACGGTAATAAAAGATATATGACAAAAGCAAACTCAATAAAGTAACGGGGAAAATTAGATACAATACAGCGATATAAATGTGTGGCGGTATAAAGATGACCAATCAGTTCCTCGGATTTGTGATAGAAGGTCTTATGAAGCTTTGGAAAATAAGAAAAGATTGTGGGTCGCGTGTGACCTAAATAACCACGGGCACCACACGAGTCACTCAACCGAGTCACGCTGCCCGCTCGACCGTGAAAGACGCCAGTTTCCGGCACCGGTCTGCGCGCGCAGCCCTCTGTGTGGACAGGTCCCCCGTCGGGACGTCCGACGGCGCGCGAGTGGCCCTCTCCCAGCAGAGGTTTAGTCTGCCATTCCCTACCTCCCGTAATGAGGAATGTGTATGAAGAGCGGGTCCTTCCCGGGGCGGCCGCCCTTCCAGTCACGCGTTGACACAGAGGGCGCCACGGTCGCCGATTCTCGTTCGTGACGCTGACTGTAGGGGGCGTTAGTGGACGTTAGTGGCCGAAAACGAGGCGCGACATAGGACTGTGAAGTCCTTTAACCTGTGATAAATAGACAATAATCGATGGTTTTGTGGACAGGCGGCCGTAAACCACGAGAGGTTGACGCGTAGTAATACACGAGCGCTAGCGAGTGTATTACGAGGTCAACCGCGAGTGGTTTACAGAGCTGCCTGTCCGCAAAACCATCGTTTGTTGTATTTATTATCCATCTTTTTGAATAAATTAAACCCAGTAATTGCCATATTAATGGGTATAACAATAGGAACTATTTCTTTGCTCTATAGCAAAAGGGACTATTTTCCCCGTATACCATGGTTTTGAGGCCGTATACCACAGGTTTGAATCCGTATACCACAGTTATGGTATCTGACAGGTTTTATTCAATGGGTAGTGGTTAACTGGGTCCCTATACATTCTCAATGGGAGTTTTGTATACGATGAATAATAAAGTACATGTACATGTATCATCTGTAATAATGTAGGGCCGTTTCCAGTCCATAAACTCTATATATTAGGGGTCTTCGATTAATATACTCTTCCCTTAGGGTGCTTCGTAATATCTGATAATTATAACGTAATTTGAACATAAAATTAGATTTGCTTAGATTCGCTGAATGGTTGCCGGTCGCCCTGCTGTGCGATATTCTGCTCCTGTCAGCCTCAGATCAAATGGAAAAGACATGTCTTTCTCGTCCTATACACCAGACTATAGGTTATGCAACCTCACACTTGATATCTGCTTTGCAAATACACATGCACTTAGTAATAGACACCCATTACAAAACGTAGAATAGTTTCGTGATACACAAAGCAGAGAGTTAATTTATGTGCAACTCATGTCTGTAGTTCTGGACACTTCTAGATATATTTGTAGTTGTATTAGATGACCGTACCTCTCAAAATCTTGTAATTCTTATATATAACAACAGAGTTTTAAGCTGCCATTACCAGGCGAGCATTATCTGTTGATCTAAATATAGTAGTATATATTAGAGTTAAAGGTGTAGAAACCATGTATCGACACATTTATATACTCAAACATTACAATGCGGTGTTATCTCAAAATCTGTTAATTTCTAACCAGTGTTTGTGTAAAGTTAGGATAACGACAACATTAGTTATAGTCGACCAGAAGGTAATCAGAAGGTCACTAACGCTCTGACGTCACCGGTGACGTCAGAGACACGTCGTCAGGACCGACGCCGCCAGTGACCCGCCATTAAAGTGAAACCGAATCGGCGGTGGTTTGTTTATCGTCGCGCTCTGCTGCACACGAGCTATCACACGGACCAGCGTGTTGTTCCGTCCCAGAATTCCCGCTCTAATTAGGCGTCGCCGATCACTGCCACTCGGTGGCGCCACCGTGCCATTAAACGCTCAGGGCGTGGCCAGGTGGCGCTGCGGTGTTACTCAAGAGCTTCCCGGCGTTCTCCGCGGCACCGCAGCTTTAAGAGCAGAGATACACACCTCAGCCCTACCGCCTTGGCTGACAGCGATCTTTCCCCCCATATTTTCTTGGTCTCTCTTAGTTAGGAAATTCCTCACGAAAAACATATCCATTTTTTTCTGGCTCCTCCCAAGAATACAGCATACTTAGAATACGAGCGTGTTCGTGGAGACTTTGACTGAAAGGACAGTTCGTATCCTTTCAGTAATCTTTTTTATCCTACCCCTAATAAAAAACGCCATAGGTTTAACATTGACTCAGTGTATTTGACATAGCCTTGGATAAAGTGTTATTTATGCACCGAGGTGAATAAAAAAACGGACCAATCAGGGACGAGATAACGAGAGTAGATCCGGCAGCATTGATAACTACTAACATGGATAATTACAAATATTCTCTGAATATCGGTGAGATGGGGTAGGATAAATACGAAACCGAACTCGAGTTAGCCTTCTCAATGTTTATACCACTCTGGTCACGTCTGCTACTCACTAAACTCGGCTACGCCTCGTGTAGTAATACACAACCTGCCCATCGTGGCATAAACATTGACAAGGCTAACTCTCGTTTGGTTTCTACTAAATATTACATTGAGGACACATTGAAGATCCCAGTGCCCAGTATATGTACGGGGGAGGTGGGTCAGAGGGTGTGTATGTGTAGGAGGGGGGGGGGGGGGGGTGAATGACGGTTCACAGGCCCAGCAGGTTCCTCTGTTTATTTTCTCTGTGTTAGGGACCCTTCTGAAAGCTCGCCGCTCGCCATTCTCCATACGCGGCTAATTAGGGCCCAGCAGGTGTGTGTCTGTGCTAATGAGTCCCCCATTCAGGGAGTGTTGATCCTCCCAGCCACTCTCTATCATACACTCACCCCTCCGGCTCTCTCCTCGCCATGCTTGAGTCACTCACGGCTCGTTTAGATAGGTATGCACTAATATTTCTCCTTTGGCGTTTGTTTAGTAGCTGCATAGTTTCTACAGGCCATGCAATCGTATATGATAGAAACACAAAACAATCAAGAGAATCTAATCTATAAAATGACAAATGTAGTATTTAGGTAGCTGCATAGTTTCTACAATACATGCCAATGTTGATGAGGGAAAAACAAGACAATCAAGAGAATATAATATATTAAATGACAAACACAGTAATTGAGGATATGTCCACATAGTCAATCGTACCATACTTATGTTTGAATGTTCAGTAATATACAACACAGAATAATATGGTATAGTAAGTAAAAATTTGTGTGTAGTGTGTCTGTGTAATCTGATACAAATAAGGGGAATTACGTTATCTAGTGATGAGGTGAAAAGACTCATAGACAACGGTCTCAATTTCATCTTTGTGACAAACAGGGAACAAAGACACCAGTCACATCAGGTGCCTGTCGTCCAAAGGATTCTTTAGTTGTCATAAAATTAGAGATTGCAGTTTCACAATTTTGCAGCCTTTTATTGTGTATCAAACTATAACTATACGTATTAGAGATAAGAAAAAGGTAAGCAGAGTATGGAAGTATTCATAGAAATAATTTTGAAGCCAGTTTGAAAGAAGCCTTCTCTCAAATTCATATGAACATCAATCACTGCCCAAGTACCTTTGTGTGAGAGAGATTCGCTTGTATTTATGCAGTTTCCCATCAGAGTCTTCATCGTGCAAAAAGTATGACATCCATTGTAGATATGACAAAGAAATATCTATCCAATACAATATTTTCACATCGAAATCGAGCATTAGAATTCGTGTTGACCCTTTTATTGCCTGGCGTTTGAGCTTCTTCCATTGGTATCAAGAAACAACCGATTTACCTAGAAATTGCTAGCGGTAAGCTAGATCTCCATTTGTTCAATTTGCATTGCAAGCACCAGAGGGACCAGGCAGCAGGGCCGTCACAAACGTTCACCCCTCATCCTGTTGTGGACAGGGCTGGTTACACTGACTAGACCGTCACGACCAAGTCTGGCGATTATACTACAATGCATATCTTACCCTAATAAAATTGATAAAAAAAGAGAGTTCACCGCCTTCTTCGCACTGGCTCATCGACCGTCAGACTGCTTGATTAATGTTCCGAGAAATAGAATCCAGTCTGTGAGACATCTTCCGTGATGTCATGTCTACCCGTGCCCTGTAATGCTGACTCCCCTGGAGCAGTACCTCCTCGCCCCTGTCTCCATGACCCCCCTGCCTCAGAGACAGAGGGTGGTTTGTTCCTCCAGCATGGAATGCGCAGGGAGTGGCAAAGACGGTGGTCGTTTTGAGATGTAAATCCGGACCATGCGGAGGTCATTCGGACTGAAAGTCAGGCTGGTGTCGTTGAACTGACTTCAGTCTAGTCCTGTGTTCAGGCCTCCGCCTGGATCCCTCATTCTTCATCGCCGGGAGTTTGATACCTGGGCCTATCTGATTGTATCTGGAGTTACGGGAAGTTAGCATATGGCAAGATGTCATGTCGCTTCATTTCTCAAGCGTTGATTCGACGGAAATTAATCGTTCCCAAGTGTTATCATACCAGTCCCTCGTATGCCCCGACCAGTGGAGCCCTGGCTCGGGCTGTGGTAGAGCCCCACTGGTCATACTAGGGACGGGTATAATGAATTTGGGAACGGGCCGATTTTCGTCCGAACGCATAATCGATTATTTGATCACATCATTTACTATATACCTGTGTGCTAATGTCTGAAAGACTGTCCGCTGCTACGGGTATAGTATAAATAATGTTCACACCCGCTAACTCGGCGAGTCATAGTGAATGACAGTGGACTTGTACAACCAACGGAGTATGAATCACAGAGCAGGAAAGTTGATAAAAATGTGTTTTCAAACAATTAGGAGGTATATAATAAGAAAACTTAGTAACTGAGTTTTTAAGGATTTCATTATCGGTGTTTTAACTCAAAAATATGGCCCATTGCCTGCGGCATCAGGCCATATTTTTGAGTCGTCAAAAGGCTTCGCATGACCATCCTTACCGTCTCACTTACCATGCTGTCTCATATTCTTGCCTATATTTCCCCTTCAGTGCGATATGCATTTGCTTACATATTACTCAGATTTGAGTGATTGATTATTGGTATTGGTAAACCTAGGCAGAGCACTATGGATCCACTTTCATTTAAGGAAAGAAGGAGCCCCTTACTTGCACTTCCTTTTAGCATATTGATGGGCACTCCATTTAGTTGGATTATGCATCAGTATCAGTCAGAAGGCATCCACCCTTACTTCAGTTGGTCTCTCATCCCTTGTTTTATTATGTGGCTACTTACTTTCAATAGATAATCCACCACATACCAGCCACGTAATTTCCCCTTCCTAACAGGCTACTGACACACTCACAGTGAAACCATGCAGAGTGCGTTCTTTTAATGGAAATCACTACCAGGTGTTTGGGAGTTGCTCCCACATTCCTGTGTGCTCTGAGGGTTCCGCTGATGGATGTAGTTTATGTTGTCTTTATGGCGCTGTAAAACAGTGAGAGAGGAGAACCACAGGAACAACCTGCCGCCACCTGATCACAACACACAGGCTGGGCAAGGAGCATGCAGCTTGGGCGAGGGCTAGACTTACTCAAGCCTTTAGAGCGTGCTTGCACGCCCTATATACATAGCTGAGAGGTTAGATTGCTCATATTGACATCCAACTTGCTGCTAAAAAGCTATCCCTTCACTATCTGCATGCAATTCACTGTTATACTTTGAAAGGAGCAACATGCCAGTGTCTCAGTGTCACAGAGGCATACCCAGCTGACTATGACCTATCACGTTAGACCAAAATAGTTGATATGTTTGGATCCTAGACTAATGTACATGTAGTTGCAGAGAGAGAGCAAGCTGACTGGTTAAAGTGGGTTATAGAAAATTATCCATAGACTGAATATATCCAAAACCTTTTAATTCTTATTCATCTGTAATTGATTGTGTACACACAATTTGCTCCTAGTATTATGTTGGTGCATCCTCTACATATGTTATCTGTTATCACACCTGGCTTTTTAGTCACCAGTTAGGTGCTGTGGCTTCTGACATTCAACAGTGCATGTTGATTCTACATCTTTCCAAATTACTAGTTCTTGTTTGGTTATCAACATCCTTTGTTTTATTCGCCTATATACATGGTTTATCCTAGAGTAAAAAGAGAGATGGCATCTTTTCACTTAAAATCCACATTTTCCTTTTGAGGATATTAGATTCTCTTTCCTGGGGTTAATCGTAGATCATTGAGCCTCATTCACACCAATAAAACTGTGGTTTAATAATTGAATCTCGACATATACCCCAGGGCATATACCCTCAGGGAACCTTACACCAAGGCACAAATGATGTGTTTTTAAAGTTTTCTCTTAGGCAGGAAATTCCATTTTTGACTGGCCCCAATTGCTATCCCTGTGAGAAGGATATGGACAGAACACTATTTTAAGATTAATTGTCCATAACATATCATAGTGATTGTCCATTATATCTTGAACAAATTATGTAACCTTCAGATATTTACAATGACTGGGGTAAACACCTTACTTTCCTGCTGTATAAGGTTTTTGTCTGGCTCCAGTTGGTACCATTCCTCCTGTGGAAAGTGAAAATGTGATCAAAACCACTTCAACTTTTATGTATGTCTTGAGACATTCCTGAGGACCCATTTGCAATTCTCGCCAACTCTCGCACGGTTGTCACGAGATTTCCCCTGATGGTTACACTGGGGATTCCGGAACCGGATATCAGTGCCCGTGGGTGGAGATTTCGTGACATCTGAACCGGACTCTGATTTTCAACCAATCAGAGGCGCTGACAGCATTTACCGCGGGTCTGGCGCACAGACGCAATGGAGCCCACTCTCCCAACAGAGATTTAGTTTCAGTTCGTGCCTTCTCAAGATGGACATTCTGTATGAAGAACGGGCCCAACCCTGACCACGGGAGTACCGGGAAGAGCCCTTTATCTCCTTCTAGGCAGGACTGAAGCGATAGTGGAATTGCTTGACCACTAACCACAGGCACTAATGGTAAAAAGGTGGCAAGGCTCCTGATGAGCCGACAACAGATAAGAGAGATACTACACCAGGCCGCAACGGTGGTATCAAAGACTTCTTATCTGGGATTGTGAGAGAGATGTTGTAGAGGCTCTATCTGGCCACTGGATATCACCAGAGGCGGGTTTAATGGACACCCAAGATTGATGCCTGCACTTAACTAAATGATGCTTTAGTGTACACCCTCCCTGACAAACAGCGTACAGTCAAAACCACCGCCTCATCCACCACCGCCTGCCGGCGCATACCTGCGGCATTTGAGAGCGGCATTTATACCCTGGTCAGTTTCATGGTCAACCTCGTTTTACAACGTATCTGATTTTCTTTTGGTCAGGAACAACCATCATCACCACCACACCATGCTGGTTTCTGCTTCCGGGTTGGCGGTACCAAAGATTATTCTAACCAAATGTACCAAAATTCTATACTCTTTTTATTTTGAAAATCTGTATTGCCACGGCGTTCTTCCATAGAATGATATGTGAATTGTCATCTCTAGGAACAATGGTAGATACAGATGAGTAGATGATCGTCGCTGATATTGCGTTTTCATCATGTGGCGGATATAATTTTAGAATAAAACAATCTTTTTTGTTGGTACAGAGCTGACTCAACGTTTTGATAATACATGTACAAGTCGCACCACTATCATAGTAAATGATTTGGAAAGTGCTTGGGTGGGGGGGGGGGGGGGGGGGGGGGTGTACTGGATGGATAGCAGCTATATTATTACACAGTTGTCTCGATGAGAAATTATATTTCGGAATGGTGCATGGTGAGATTCAGAATTTGTTTTTCAGTATGGAATTTGTCAAAGTAAATGAAATCAGAAATTGTGGTGAAGGGTAACCTTACTCAATTGGGATAGTATGTGAAGGTAGTGAAGGAAGTACAGTACACGTGTACATTGTCAAGTAAACTAAATAATATTTGTCTTATTTTGTAGTAAATGATGTCACCCTTTGATGACGTTCATGTGATTGTTGAAAGGCCTGCTACACTTGATCTTAATTGTTTAATCTCCTCTTCCTGTATCCCACTATTATCATAGCCCATGCCCACAAATTACATAAACCAGCGTCACCCTGTGTGATATCTTTACTCACCCTTCAACACGTGTAAAGTACGTGTAGTCCTCAGCCACCAGGGACGCAGGCAGGTGACACGTTGCGTCCATTGACGTCACGGAAATCATGTGACACGCTGACGTCACGTTGGTCAGTGTGACGTCACACGAGACGTCGCACGTCACTGGAAGTAGAGGGTGTGGTTGGACTTCTTGGAGAGTTGTGTTTATTTGACCTTTCACCCAGGAGGACTTTTTACCCAAACATGACACAGAAAGCCCTTAACGATCGATAGCCCGCCCTCCCTCCTCCCCCTCACTTCCACCTACTTCCGTATCATCGTGAATCTTTCAATAAACGCGGCACAGTTGAGTCATACATGAGGAGCGACAGGGTACCCGATTAAGGCGATTTGTTGTCTTAGGGACAGATGGCTTGGGACCCAGTTGAGAAGATCTGTTGTCGGAAAGTAAGGTACCCTGCTTTTGTGAGATGGTCAAAGGAACAAGGTGTAGACACAGTAAATGGTAGGGGAAACACCAAAAGGATTTTATTTAGCGGGGAAACCCCGCTTCCAGACTGGAAGACAAGAATATCTTCTGGAAGCTGATTCTGTTCATTATAAAGCAATTCTAGTCTTTGAAGTTAATTCATTCATAGGCATGACCATGCTTTATCACCGGAATGATATGGACTGTCTCCCCTACCAGTAGTTACGTGATAAATTGGTAGTCATATGTTTAGCTGAGCCGCTGGGATATTTGTTTCTTTATTGATATTCACTTCTTCATGGAGACTTCACGAAACGACCTTTACAATCTGACTAGCGAAACCAGTGAGAGCAGTTCGGCTTGGCTAATAGTACAAGTTTGATCGTGTATTGGTTTCAAATTCCGTCTCACCCCTAAATTAGAGTAGGGAACGTTATTAACATATGTCAAGAAATGCTACGTGCATAGGAGGCCAATAAACAGTCAAAATGACCTGCAACCACTATTTTGACGAGAGTTTTATTTTGGTATATCCTAGCTGCTGATCGGCTTTCGATTTTTGACGTCATTTTTTTTATTTATGAAACGCGAAATAATGTTGAGTTTATGGAGAAATACACCAAAGCTGAGAAAAAGTATTTACCCCTTCTTCAAGCAATTCCTCTACTGCTAAAGCCACATTTCTGTTAATGATATCTGAACTATTATGTTAACAACTATTATTTTAAAAGCTTTCCATTATCTTCCAAAATCTTTCCTTCGAGACTTTCCTTTTCCAAACGCCATCTTCTCTCCCTACCCTGCACCATGAGGAATGTGAATGATAGGGCGACGTTCCACCTCATTGTCCGCCGCCCCGGTTGAGGGCGGGCGACCCGCCAAGCCCGTCGACTGATAAGCTGCTCACCACGCCCCTGGCGGCAGATAAGCAGGGCTGCGGGCAGCTTTGATGCCACGTGGTCGTCAGCTGTGACCTTGATGTGACATTGACATGTTTGGATCCCGGTCACTTCACCTGGACGCCGCCTGGCCGGGCTGGAGAATGAGATGATGTGAACCGGGACGGCACGACGGGATCCGCGAAATAGGCGGCGATTTGTAGTACTCTGCTCCGGAACTTGTCTCTACCTATATACGGACACATCTTGTATCTTGCATGCGGTGATAAAGAGAAATTAGGAATGTTTTATGGGTTACAGGATGCAAAATATGTTTACAATACATAATCGTGATTACAATTTTCCCACGGGTGAGGCAACGGGTAGGAAACGCATGCGTATTTATTGCTCAGTGAGAACCCCGCTTGATGGGGAAAGTGGAGTGTAGAGGGTACACTGGCCGCCAGAGCTACAATATGTTAGCTCTGCTACACTATGTTAGCTCTGGTCGGGTTAAATACGTGGCTACCTTGAACCATTAGCTATATGAGTCTGTGACTCTCCTACAATATCTTCGTGTACTGCTTGGAGAGTGTGTTTAGCCATAACCTCGAAGCCAATATATCATTTTGTTTTCTTTTGTGTTTTAAAAAAAAGAATAATAACCACCATAAAGCTAGACTTCATTATCAATTTGTGAAAATAAGAAAATTTCTTATTGAGTATTTCTGCTTTTAGAGCGTACATGGAACAAAACCTCCTGGTTTGAGGCGCACACAGAGTGATACCGTGTGGGATTTAACCCAACCAACCCCTAGAGGCCCGTTTCCATTGGCCGACCAACATTGTGTAGATTTTTTATGTTCTCCTAATAGCCTATTTCCATTGGCCATCACCGATATACAGTCAGGAACCACCGACGGACCTTAGCACTGCTGCCGCCAACTGGAAATAGGCTATTAGGAAAACACAGAGAATCTACACAGTGTTTGTCGGCCAATGGAAAAAGGCCTTTAATCGTAGCTCAGCGCAGACAGAGGTTGGTTGCCAATCTAATGGCAGGTATCATATACGACTGACGGTGGCGTCACTTCGCGGAGACGGTGCGGATCCAGGTGGCGCTGCCGAGCAGGCGTCAGTCATGCGTGTCGGCGTTATCTGATGGCGACGCGCGGTCTGTTACCGGCGAGCTGCTCTTTGAAGACGATAAAATACTGCGTTCACGCGCGTAACCAGCAGCTCGTTGATAAGCGCCGTAAATTCCAGCATTGTTTGATGAGAAATCAGAAGATAAGTCACGTAGCACGAGTTAAGGTCACCAACCTTCACGCCCTAGAAACAGTTAATAGCTATTTATTAATAAAAAAAACAAAAAAACCTACAACATGTTCACACATTCGATACTTTGTATTTGTCTGTAAAATCCACCGTCAACAATCATGGATCATCAAGTACATATTTGTCACTCTCCCATCACATCCCTTGGAAGTATTCCACTCTCCCACCACAACATCGGTAGTAGACTTGCTCAATTTATTGGTTGTGGACATTCATTAAGAAAAAAACTATTTGTTAGTATGTTAACTTCACACAAAGCCTTACAAGACTGTGTTCCGGCAAGTAGGGGTGGGTTAGGTGGAGGGGTAGACACAGGATACAGGGACGGAAGCCAGTCTACTTTGGTAGCTCTATTTCACTATCGAATAACCCAACTCAGGCCCCCAAGCTATTATCAGACTGGTATAATATCAGGTAACCTCCCACACCTAATTCTCCACGAAAGTGTTTATCATGTATTAATACTTTCAACTTTTTTTTAGTAAATTATCATTCTTTGTATGTTTGCTGATAAACTATGAATGAAGTTACATGAGATTAGTTTTGTTTTAGATATAGATAGGAGTCTGTGGCTGAAAGATGAAGCCATAAACACCATCTGTAACCTACAAGGCAACGAAAACAGGAAATCTGTAAATATCGGTTAATTGCTGCAGACGTTTCTACTTTATTGCCAGGAAGAAAACCCAATCCAAAGCCTTAATTTTTCTACCACACCCCAGGCTTGGTGACACATTACTTTGAGATCTGTGAAACCCATTTGTACAGCGCCGCCCCCACATGGTGAGGATCAGCACGGGCTTTCATGGGATCGCGTTGACACGTTCATTTAAAACGGTAACACCCAGGCATTGAAAAGCCTGATGGATGGGGCAGCTGTGGATGTGGTGACGAATTGACCGCTCCTCCCTTTTCCCCCCTACGCTTCCGGAGAGCTATGCAGCTATTTCAGCATGAATTGTTTCTCTTTTTTTTTTTTTTTAAAGAAAGGTAATATTATTTAAGCCTTATGCACGCGAAAATATAAAGCCATGAGGTGACTGCTACCAATGTGGTATCCACGTTTTCTGTGTCTCTCTGAGCCTGCAAATTCCACATAAATATTTCCACTTTTTTAAAACCTCAACTGACATCCCTGTTTTCTACAAAAAATTGCGTCTCATTAAAGGGTTACAGTCATTGCGTGATTTTAAAGTTCATCCATTGAAACACCGACTGAAACTAACCAGTTTTTAAAATTTTAGGCCGGGGTAAATATAATTTAATCAAAGTATTTTTGCAGTTACTCTGAATATTACATTGATATCTATGTATTTAGATCCCAACTTCAAGCAGTATCCTTGATAAAGGCGTTAGGATATCTAATTATAAACAATTTGTTTTTAGAATTTCAATGTATACCCTACTCTTTATCGTAGTCCGCCCCCTTCTTCTATTTATGTGTTAAAATATTGATCGCTATTTCAACATACGCCTGATAAATGATTGTGCGGTCCCGCTGGAGCTCTGTCTGTGTCCAACAATGAAGATAACTTCCCAGATGTTCTCTTTATATGGCTCTCCCTTGGACTTTTTAACTTTATGTGATGTCCTTGGGCATTTTGAGTCGTGGATCTGACTCTCAGCTGTCCGTGTGGTCCTCGTCTGTCGTCACCGCCCACACAATCTGCACACATCTTGCCTCACGCAAATATGAAGCCACACCGTTTGGTTTCAGTACTCGTAATATTGCTGCATCTTGCCACCTATCTATCCCTGAAGTTTTAGATTTAGTATTTTTGTTGCAATTTTTCTCGTTTCATAACGGTATGGGTTTAATTTAGTCCTTTTTAAAAAAAAATCTGGATTCTGAATTTATTTCTGTATTGGCGGGAAAAAAGCAGACGACTTTTGGAGAACTCGTTACCTCCGCCCTATTATCGCCCATCAACACAGTCAGGCTCAAGGTGACGCTGTGTGTCGGCTCCGGGGTGTAACCAATGTACAGGGTGAACGGCAAGGGTCATCCAGGCCTCTTAGGATCAAAGGACATCAAAGCCGAGACCTGGTAGCGAGGCGTAGCGCTCCTAACCATTCCTCTGTGTCAGGGGTGACAATCTGTCTCCACTGTGTTATCCCACACCTTGTGAACGCAGACCGGAGGTGTACATAAAACTGATTGCCTGTTGATAATGGATCGTGCTCTGGTGCACCAGTGGCACCGTTATCGGTGAAATTAATTACACTGCCATCGGAATATAAAAGGTTAGGAGCCGATGTTTGAATTGATTGGGTGTGAATTTGTTGAGTGATTTCTAAAGCAATGCCTTCCAGTTATGAAATAAGATAAAGGAATATGGCCTTAATCCCATCTCATTGTACATATGATCTATGCTGTATTAACTCTAGTTTCAAGATACTTCTACATGTAATTTGTGAAAATTATTTTTGACGAAAGAGAAAAATGTTCTTAAAAAAGAATTATGCTAAGAATCGTCACAGAATCTATACTCTCCATGTAATATTTCCATTATAGTTCGTTCAAATCTAAATTTCAGCATCATCCTTGGTGATATTCCATTGTACAACTTTTAGAATTTAATTACTATGCAGTTTTGAAACTATGAAATTCTTTTAAATACAAGAGGATTATTGTAACTCTATAAAGGGAAAAAGGCTGCTCAAATAATGAAAAAGGTAGTCTACGAAAGGTTCAACCTTTTCCAACTCAATACGCATTTCGTAACTAACTGTTCCCTCCAACACTATCATCACGCCCACTCACCTTATCCTCAATCTGCCCCACCCCTCTCACCCCTACACATATGTTTAATCTTTCTCCACCAATCCCTCCTCACCACACCCATTCCCTCATCATCCTCTGTGTGCAGCAGTTGTCGCACGTCTGTCAAGTGTCAGATCCGCCTGGGGTGTTAGGTGTGAGGTAGACTGGCTTCAGTCCCTACATCCTAGGGCTACCCTCCACATACTCAACCCCTCCTCACAGGGTTACCTGGGCCTGTTGTTGTTGTTGTTGCCTGTTGTTGTTGTTGTTGTTTTCTGTTATTGTTGATAGTGTTGTTGTTATCATGAATCCATAATAAAAGTCCGGATGAAGTCTAGGTATGAAGTTCTGGAGGGTGGTGGCTAGACTGCTCAAGTTATCAATTATGGACATTTGTTAAAAATTATTTTTTTAATACGTTCACTTCTCCCTATGCCTCACGGTACTAGAAATCAGGGTTGAAGTTGAGTGAAGGAGAAGTGTGAAGGGAGGCGGTTCCATAGTAAGAGTAGAGTGGAGGGTGGAGATGGGGAGATGTAGGACACAGAGACTGAGATCAGTCTAGTCAGTGCCCTATCCAGGACCTCTTCCCCTTGATCTCCCTCGATCCCCTCTCACAGAATCACCCGTACCACCCTGCAAGCCGGCCCCCCGCCGCTCATTTGGAAATAATCATAGCTAAAAACCATACTTGGCGTTCAGAATTCGCGGCTCGGCTTCCTGTGAGTTGCTCAGAGTCAATCCGAGCCGCTTGTTGCGTGCGCATATCAACCACATGTGACTCTAATCACGTGGACCCCACCTCGCCTTCAGATCGGCTCGCCTCTGCTGCTGCATTTACACGTGTAGGGCCCGCGGTGATAAGAACTCCCCCGTCCCCAAACCCAGACCCAACCCAATCCCACCCCACTCTCCAAGCATAGGTGCCGTGCATTATCTTAGCCTGGTATAAACTGCCATAGGCTTAACGTTAGGAGCTTGTTGTCAACAGGCTTGCGAGCATGGTAACTCGTACTCAATGGGTGATAAACAGAAAAATATTTCCAGGGTAAAATCAGAAACATATTCGTGCTTGGTGTGAGTGCCCCCCCTCCCGTTCGCCATCTCGTTTGGAGTGCTTCCGATATTTCCAATACAACAGCAGCACAGTATTGTTAGAGTGGCCTCTATTTAGTTTGGCATTCATCTCTCTTCAAATACTAAAAGTAAAATTATGATTAAGATAAATTAGACTATATGTATGTCGATTCATAGCCATTGGTAGCGGCTCCAGATGTTGACTAGAAACACTCCAGTCTTTTACGATTTCAATAGCGGTGAAGTATCGATTACTGGAATGTCGGTGAAACTCATTAAATCTTAATATTCTTTCCCCATCTACCTAACTTCGTGATTTGTCTTTAAATCTCTTTGACAGCTCCACTATTTGTGTAGCCCGAATATAGTTTCAGTTCCTCTTCCGGTGATACCAGAAAAACACATTTTCCGTCCCTTTAAACGATTCGTTTCAGAAACACCAAACTGGGTTGGAGCAGAGATCAGTAAGCCTATTCAGCATGAACGATCTGGGGGGAGAGTGTGGCATCCCTCACGTATGGAGCTGCTCTACCTCAGGGCTGGCTCCAATCAGCGCTGAGTTATTGCTCGGTATTGCTCGCGCAGGCGCAGTGTACATGATCACGTACAGAGTAAATATCACGTGACATGAGCGTGAGATTGTCGTCTGCTCGGCTCCAGATGCCTGTTTGTTGGCCTTGTTTACTCATCAGTAGTAGCACTAGATCTCTATCACAGGCAGCCCTCGTTGGATTTTTATTCGTGTAACGTTTCACTCTAAATGGGATATTAGATGAAGATGTATGGATTGCAGCGCCTTTATATTTTCCCATTACGTTCTCCATCTCTGTTATCTTTCTCCTCAGAGATGACAGTGTTTCACTTTTCTACCGAAATCATTTCCATACTTTGAAATAGTCTTTTCTAGTGTAAAACAAGGATACATTGTAGTTGAAATTCACGCGAATAGACCCTTAGCACCTTTCCTTGGCTAACACCGATGTATCTTCCACATTTTTCTCGGTCCATATTTCCACATTTTTCCTGACCGCAACTCACATCCCTGTCTTCTTTTCGTTCTGAATTTCTTATTTATAGACGCAGGTTAGACGCTTCATACAGTGGGTGCAGATGTCGTGATGGTCACATACACAAATGTCATAAAAATCAAGACTTAAAGGTCGGGGGGGGGGGGGGGGGATTGACGCAATTGTTAAGAGCACTGGACTGCTAATCCCTATGTTTCATTATTTTGTCCCACGGTATCAGTTTTTCTCCTTCATCCCCTGCAGTGTTAAATTTACTGCTATACCAAAGTTCAATCCTTTTCATACCATGTCTATGTGATGTGAAAAATAAAAGGACTCTCACCTCGATAAAAATGTAGGTGTGAGATTACTACCTAAAGGACTGCCATAGATTCAATCACCACCCCTGTGGTGTAATAGCAGTGCAAAAAAATCCGAATCTTGCGGAAGTTTGGAAATAACCTCTAATAGTTGACTGGACGTTAAATCACACAAATAAACAGCCACACAAATCATAGTTCTGGATGGGTGGTAGTTGGTCTGGATCTGGAGAGACATCTGAGTACCTGCTTGTAGGAGTTGAGTCTAGGGGTCGATCAAAGGTACTATAGAGGAAACCTATGAAAATTTAGGGTCAGAGCTATCTCATCGAGTTTGAATCGCGTAGTAATTTACAAGGTGAAGCCGCGTGAATTACGTAACAATTCAGACGAGATGGGATCTAGCTCTGACCCTAAACTTGAATGGGTTTCTAAATTTATATCACCCTTCACATTGACTAATTGGATAACATTTATGACATAATCCTCCATTGGATATTTCTGCTAAACATCTCATGGGCGTTGGTTACGAATTCCCAATGTTAAGTCTCTGGAGAAAAAGTACCAGGGGTGAGATAAATATCAGTTGAAGATGCGGAATTTTTATTTTTCGACCGAAAGCGTTCACAGATCCCACCAGATCACGTAACGCACACGGGAGAGGAAATTTGACCTAAATATCAGCTGAAGCCACTCTAGGAACTGGTCAGTGCCGGGGGCCACGGCCTTTCGCTCGTTATTTGGTGGCAGATTTGTGGTTCAGATCGGTCTTGAATCAAACATTTTGACACTGGAGAGTGTTTGTAAACAAACCCTGCGTCTGGCTACCGCCTGCTGGACTGGCCGGAGCACGGAATACACAGCCCCGGGCGCTGGTCTATGAGAAGCCGGGAGAAGACTGTATAGAGCTGCTCCGAGTGAGACCCCAGCCACCAGGACTGCTCGATGTAGCAGGGACAGGACTGCCAATAGACCATATTGAGGTATCCCATAATTCAGTTTATTACAGGATCCGATTTTAGTTGGTTCCCCTCGAGTCATATACCCTTGTCCCATATCCCACAATAGGTGCGGTCATTCTGTTCTTACATATCTTCAAATCGGAAATTCTATGCCAGAAATGGACGTTTCAGATATTTCTATATGTACATGCGTAATTATATTCAGTTTCTCTGATAAGAAATCGGAAAATAGTGGTTCATCAGGGGACAGGTGGCCGAGGTGTCCGATATTTTGTAGATTGATAACGTTTGGAGGGCATATAGACTGGCCTTAGTCCCTCGGAACTATTCCTCCGTCTCTGCCGCCCTATGCGCCTCTCTAATCCCTCCCCATTGAGTGGCTTCAGTTCCTGTGTCCCACGCCACCTCTCCACCTACCGTCACCCTCCTCGCCGGGATTTGATTTGAATACAACTCCGTGGTTAGGCAAACCAACGAGGATAGCGGCTTTCTCTATACTCGTGGGGCCAACTGATAGAAAACAAAGCATGATGTAGGTCTCAAGAGTGAATATCGCAAGAGTAAGAGAAATATTACCCACGTTTCCCATTGATTGAGTCATGGTATCAGACATGCCAGGTCAAATCGTCAATCTATGAAGAGTTAAGCCACAGTAGTGTAATTATAAAGATACCAAAAAGACGGAACAAATCTGTGGCAACAAATATGGATTGAACAGCACATTATAGATAATTACCCGAGGTACTTACCTAAAGTACTGAAGGGGAATTGTTGTTCCTACGAACGGCAGCAAAGCATATGCAAGACCGCATAAGGTCTGGGCAATCTAGACCCCCCATGATGGTGGCATACTGATACTGCCTGAGTACAGGTCACGAAAAGCGATACCTCACCCTTCTATGACGTAACCATTAAGTAGGCCGCGACAGGTGCCATCTGACGGGGTAGCGGTGAACTAATATCTACATTCATCACACACCCTCATGCACTGAAGGTCAGGGGTCAACTGGGCCGAGTATAAAAGTGTTACCAAAGAGTGTACGAACTGACTGCTGTCCACCCCCAAGTGCTTGCTCCTCCACCCTCTTTCCAGGGTTGCCACACATGAGGCAAATATTACGAACATATATTTTTAGATTCAGTGAATTATCAGGGAAAATTGAATGTATGAAAAGTCTGGGAAAATTCAGTGGTCGTATAGCGGTGGGAGCAGGTCGCCTTCAAGATAAGCCTCGTTCACCAAACCAGTGTCATCACCTTGGCCACATTTCACAGAAGTTGGCAAGCACAATTTCTGGCTTCTCGTTTTGAAAGTCTGATGCCATAATCACAAAATAATGGATGAAAAATAAAGCTGTAATTCTCGTTTTATCAGTCAGAGCAACGAGTACAGAGTATGTTCTCGTTGGTCAGAGCAAAGAATATTCTCTATACTCGTTGGTCAGAGAGAATTTGTTTGTAAAAATTCAAGAAAAATCGACGTTCCCAGTGTGTGGCAGCCCTGGAGTGTTACGGACTGACCAGTGTCCACCCCGAGCACTTGCTCCTCCCCCTCCTTCTTCCGACAGTGTTACCAGCGTCCAGACCTGATATTACCCATCAGGCCTTGCGATAACACAGATAAGACACTCACTTCCCGGCAGCACCGCCAGGGGGCAGTGTGCTTAGATGCAGCGTCCCGCTAATGCACGCCGGGATCGGGATTACGTCACGAACATGAGTCACGTCCGGGTCACCTGAAGCGTCGTGATGTCAGTGGCGTGACGTCACGCGGGCACACTGACGTCACGCAGGATCCACACGGCTGGTATCTTCCCAGGAGTGTCACCCAGGGCTCTTAGCGAGCACCACAGATTGAGCTAATTTAAATCTCCTCTAATCTGGGCTATAATCACAGATGTGTCAATTTAAATGCCGGGCGACACTTGGGACATTCCGAGATAAGTCTCTTGTGTGTATCGATTTCAACATTCCTAGAATGGGTGGTGAATGTATAATTGAGCTACACAAGCTCTGCAGATAAGAAGGTGGTCAGCTCATCCGTAGTTAATAGCATCTCTGATATTTTCGCTCCCTTTAAATAGTGTGTAATTGTCACGTTATTCCAGTTTTCCACTTTTCTATGGAAATCCATGTTTTCATTTTTTAGTGTGTAAAATTATTTTTTCTTGCTTAAAGCAAGATGATATTAATTGACCCTGAATCACATAAATAGAATGGTAGTTTGAACCTCCCCATAGATCCTCAGCCCCACACCATAGCTGACAGTATATATTTTTTATGTTTTCTCGGTCCCTGAGAGGCAGCAAATATGACTTTAAAATGTGTCCACTTTATTTTCTGACCCCAACTTACATCCCTGCGTTTATGAAACGGCAGATTCAGAACATTCGCTGAAATCTATGCAGCTCTTCTAAAGTTGCAATGACACCACAGGTAATCTAACTGACTTATATGTATTATCGAATGCCGCTCGAGGGGGACACCTTGCTTATGGGGACACTTTAGCCCAGAGCCAAGGATATCCCCTTAAGGGGGTGTTCCACTGAGGCAACCAATGCGTTGATAAGACGACATGCGTGCATCAGACAACATTGCACAGCGATTACCTGATGGCGGCCATCGGCCAGGTATAAGACACCAGTGCAGTGGAGCAGCGCGACTCAGCACATGGCGGCGATCTCTTACTGTCGGTATGAACCTGTGGGAGGGATACTGCATTTACCACAAACTATGGTACTGCATTTACCACAAGAATTACCTAACGCATGGACGCCATTAAAATCTAATGAATTAGTGTTTGATGGTAGGCTTTGAGGCTTGTTACCTACCTATTATAAAACGTGTAAATTCTGATAACATCCGCTTGGAGATGCTCCCGCACATAGAGACAAAGTGAACCCGACCTAGGCATGGAGACTGAAGGGCCACGAGAGTGAGATTCTCGTGCAGTACTTAACTGAATCCTGTTATCATTTTTTGTGTTTCTCTACACAGATGTAATTCTATCCTTAGGATTTATTTCATGCCATACTGAAAGCATGATTTAGAACTGTAGTTTTCTAATCCACCTTTCTCGTGAGAAAACAATGAGATCACATTTCGCTGGTACAAGTGGTAAGTAACCAGCTTCAATACTCGGCTGATTACCCCCACCCATCACCAGCTTAAGTATTTGGCCTTGCTTGAACGTCTGGCTCTGTGGAGTAGTAAGCAGAGTGTTCGGCTGGGAATGCGAGTGTCGGGGGTTCGGATCCCGCACTGTTGGTTTTGACTTTTCATTTTTCTATATTTTCCCCCGAACTCGCACTCGACGAAGTCGCTAGTAGACAATAAACATGTGTGGCCACACGCTGCGGTCAATATTAGTAAATGTCCTAACACCAAGCACTTGTACAGTAAAGGCCTGAACCCACTGTGTGATTCTTGTCCCCATCCCTGCAATAAATGGCCCCTCCACACCGAATCGTCAAGTGGGTTCTAGCTTGCGATTTCTGGCCCTGAGATTTTGATACCACCCCCGTGGAGGGTACAATTTGTCGGCTGCAAATCGTGCCTTGAAGGGGCCCAGAATCGCATCTGATAAAATTTTAACATGTCCGTCTTTTTTTCTTGCGATTCTGTTCCTAGGGTTGTCGGCCGCCTGTCCCCAAATCACAGGGTAGCCCTGGCCAAAATGCGCTGTACAAAGTGCACAGTTTACCCCAAAAATGCATGTGATTCCTGTACCGATCCCTGCTGTGCATACACCACTGTTAAGGTCGACAGCCCTTGCGGTAAACTGCTACTCCCTCCATTCAGGGAAGGCCAAATACCACAGGGAGATATATATCGCCCAGTCTAAATTATACGACTTCAAATATAGCCTCTTCAGTTATGTAGAGATATAAAGTAAGATGGTTCCCATGCCGGGAAACTGTTTATAACAGATCCCGCTGAGTCACTCCCCATGTGGCCACTGCACGGGCGATAATCGGTGATAATCCGTTAATAGAATACCTTGGGATGACTCAGCAGTAAATAGTCACAGTGATTATCGTTCACGAGATCTGGAGAGTGGAACCTGGAGGATTTCATTCCCAATCCACGTCGCCACCTGGCTTGAGGAAATTACGTAAATGGAATGGAAGTTCTCTGGTTTTGACTGAAGTTCTGAATAAACGCCAATCATTAATACTCTGATATACTCGTGTAGTTGTGCTGGCATTTTTTTTGCTACTGATACAGTTCCTTTAAAATAAGGCTTTTAACGGGTCAGATTGTAGCAGAGCTGCCAAGTTTGGGTACTGCACTTTAGTGAGATTTAGGAAAGTGAGGGGCTGTTGGCCGTGAGGGGGTCGAGGGCTTCGGGGTCTGATAGCTTTTGATTTTGACATGTTATTGAATCGATGTCTATCAATCATTGATATCGTATTTCACCTAATAAACCTGCATCAAAGTTTCACCATTCAAGTTTTCTCAATAGGCTTTTAGTGGGTTTTACTTTTTGTTCCTTTAAACTAAAAGCAATAGGAGGAATTAAAAAAATGCTGGTCCTTCCATTTCATGGGAATTCATCAGAAGACCTGGAGAAATAGCTAAAATTCGTGTGCATCACGGTAGATCCGTGAGACTTGCCTTCTATTCTGGGTTCCAAAGTAAATGGGATGCCAGGTCTTATTAGTCTGCTAAAGTTTTGCTACAAACAGGACAGAACGGTCTATATTTGTTTACCATGTTGTAGCATCTAAATACATGCGTTGTGTGTATGTCTGTTGAGGCATGAACCTGTGACATCCTTGTCAATATTTCCACATGTCTAGATAATTCATAATACGTGCGTGTTGGCACTTTGCTGAGTGTGATTACGATGAAACTATATCTTCCCCTTGTTTTCACCACATGTTCCAACCACCTCCCAGGTCTCTCTCCCACGCCTCATCTGTGGGCGGCATGAACTTTTTTTTCCCTATTTTTTTTTGGAACACGTGACTAGAATTTGAAGTCACGCCTCAGTCATAATCAAGATAAATCCAGTGTTCATGGGCAAGTTTTTTTTTATCCTGTTACCATAATTTTCATATTAATCAAGATAAAACTAATGTGTGTTGTGTATAAATATGCTTTATTATTATTATTATGCTTTTATGTGCATGATTAGTGACCGTATCCTTTCGTCGTTTTTTCCTCACATTCCCTCCCACCACCCCACCCATTCTGTGAAACTCACCTTATCTGTTCATATTTTTCACACGTGCAGTAAAAACATAATTGCCCTTGTCGTCGCTTCTGTTATTATTGCCGATAAGTTGGACAGTCTGGCCACCCGACCCTCTTCTCCCCAGAGAGAAACAAAATATTACACAAATAACACCAACAGGCCACCTAGCGCGTCACCTTGTGCTCATTTTCACTCTCCAAGCACACATCTAGTGCACTAGGTCCTCCTTCCAGGCGGATATCCAGCTTCACCGTTATGGTGGTTAGGTCGCAGCCATCTGAATAAGAAGACAGCACTATTTATAAGAAAAGAAATAGTCTCTGAACCAAGAAGAATATAAGATAGTGATCAACATCTCTAAATTGACAATGATATATAATATACATATATCAGTATTTATCTAACAGAACTCTACTGACTTTAGAATACCCTGTCATGAAACCATGGAAATGAAGCTGCTTGAAACAGACAAACAAAATCAATAAACATGAAACTTTCAATGAAAAAAATCAAATAGATTTTGGATTCTCTCTGATATTCCGATGCTGTATTTATCTTGAATGACAGACTTTGAGTTGTTTAGTAAGATTCCCTGGCAGTCTACACCAACGAGAGAGACACATGTGCTTGGAGTTTTGCTGTTTTCCCAAATTCGATCAAATAATAGATATGTTTGGAGAGCAGGAGATATCTGCTTGGAGAGCTGCTCTGATCAGCTCGTGAATGCTGGGAAGGCGTTCGGCGAACTCGAGGATCGTGGGAGCGCGACGCCATGCAACGATGCCCCCTGGGGGGAGGAGTGTGGATGAAGTTGCCCCCATCCTACCTCACGTAGCGTCTACCGATAGGCGGCAGGTTATCTAAACCTCCCGCCAAGTCAGGTGACACCTGCACGAGGTCTTACGAGACTTGACGAGAACGTGACGTCAGGTGGCTGGCAGACCGGATCCAACCGGATCCCGCGTTCCGCAGGCCATGGTGTGAAGTTGCAGATTTAAAAGGGTTCACTGTGCGTGTGTTTGTTTACATTAGGGACGGTCTGGGGCTTCCAACAGGTATTTCCACTTCCTGCAATGCTTCATCAACAACCAGCGACCTGTTTTGTTATTGTTGAGCATTTACAGTTAAATCTGATACCATGGGAACCAAGGGTTCATTTGAAATTAACAGAGTTTGAAGTTACTGAGGATGTGAACTACCTTTATTGCTGCGTAGGAAAATATAATGCATTCTAATTTTCAATAAGATCTATAATTCCTGATAGTTGATACTGATTAATCAAAAGGATTGCCTTATTCGCATTTCCATTTCTTTTCACTTGTGTATAACAAGATCGCATTAATTGCACCTCGTCCAGTATAGATAAACAGGATTAGAGAAGGTACCATTTAGTTTATCTCGTTATTGAGCAATGAGGCTGAAGAGGAACAATAAATGATCAAAAATACAAACATTTGAATTAACCTGTCAGCAACCAGTAATAAGCTAGACGGAGTGCCTTGGCTATATGGTATTATTACTATTACCCTAGGAGCAGTCAGTATTGATGGTGAGTTTGTGAATAGGTATATAATAACAACAAATAGTCCAAAGCTTCTGCGTACATGTATATCCCTAAGTAACTGCCTTACAGTACGTTTTACCTGAATGGGAACAAAACATCGTGATTTCGTTGTAGGTGGCAGCGTAGCACAGTGGGTGGTATTTTCGCGAGCGGAAACAAAGTACACTTTTTCTTCAGAGAAAGGGGATTCGGCTCATATCAGTCCAGTCTCATGTCACCAGCTGTGGAGACGTTTTACTCTTAAAGAGCATGCGATCGTGTTTCTAAATGCATGCCAGGAATTCTCTCCCCGCTAAATGACACACATATATAGAAGAAAGGTTTCTAATGATGGATAACGTTCAACATAAGGATACGTTTTTTTTATAATCCATTTCAAGATATGTAGTGGGGTTTCTCAAAGTTTTTTTTTCCCAAATTAGCGGTCGCATTATTATGGACAACAACTTTGAAATGCACCTTCAACGGTGGATAAGCTTTAAACCCAGGATCACAGATACTGTTTGCTATGGATGAAAAACACATAGCACCAACAGCCTGGTTTTGAATTACAAACACAACTGTCTGGTTTCAGCACGCTGGGAGGATAACTGTCGGAACGTCGTAAACTTTCAGTGGCCATCTGTTTGGCTTCTGGCTGCAAAATTGCAGTTTCTGAAAACAGGTTGTCAGCAAACTATACAGCATCAGTGACTCGCCGGCTACCAGCGAGGCGCTCTCGCAAGGAGAGAGAGAGCGCGATACTTGGCGAGACTTCACATGTTTGAGAACACAGTTAGTGACCCCGTCTCAGGAAACGTGACCTTGACCATGGCGACAAACACAATCCAGGAATTTAGGAATGGGTACTCCACTAGAGTTGGAGGTTGGTTGGACGTTTTCTGGCCATGTTGCAAGTTCTCTTCTTCCAAATAGGTTAAATAAGGTATATTCAACCTCACTGAGAGATGGCAGCTTTCCATCATTTTATGGTTTTTATTTTCGGTTTATGTGAAATTCTTGTTCTTTTAAAAAACAAAGATAACATTAGATTCAGCTTCATTCACGCCAAATAAACCGTAATTTGATCCTCGCCAAAGACGCCCATCCCCTTGCTGTGGATGACGCCAAAGTATTTTCCAGGTTTTTTTCTCTAAGGCAGCAAATCCCACGTGAAAACTATCCATTTATTTTTTCTGATCCCAACTCACATCCCTGCCCACTGATCTTACCCAGTGTTTTGCACAATGCTTTACCCAGTATTCTACATGATGTCTTCCCTACCATCCTCCCTCGTTTATTTCCTGTGCCCCCTATATATCATCAGGGTCCCCTGGGACGTTAGACCACGAACAAACAATCCTGTGTCCTTCCATCAAGGTGTGATTCAATCTCGATTGTAATACCCAGCATTCTACATAAAATTCCAGCATTCTGCCCAGAATCATACATAGTTTTCTACCCAGTATTCTACCCAGCAGGTTACCCAGCGTTCCTACCCGTAATCTCACAAAGTAGTCCGTCTCCATAGCGTCTTCATCCACCGTTCTACATAGCCTTCTAACATTTCTGCATGGGTGTAGTAGCCCAGGGACTAGTTAAAAAGATATCATCAATGAGAAATATTTAGGGAGTATATCCAATGTTAGTCATATACATTTGCATCATTATTCCCCGCAAAGGCCATCCTGATGACGGTGGTAAGTTACTATTTGGTAGAATTTGGTGCTGATCACTACTCGGGCCCCAATCGGGGGACTGGCTTAGCCCTGATCCAAATCGGAACCGGACATGGACCCAGCAAGATTGTGACATAATTCGGGTAAATGCAATCAAGTCTTTTATAGTGTTGTATTGAAATGCCCTAGTATGGTTACAATCAGAACAGTATGCGAACAACATGCATTTGCATATGAAGAGCAACTTGGATTTTTGTAATCCTTCTGACCTTCATTTAAAAAAAAATATTCCACTTTAATTAGGGTTACAAACATACATGTTTTCGGAACTCGGCATTGCCGTTCTACCGTTCGGTCCATCTTTTGTGTCTATTAAGTAATGTAAAAATAGTAGCTGGTATTTTGTGGTCAGATTATGTCCAGTCAATCTTAAGACGATTTTTGTGCTATAATGAGTACAAATGCAACTTCGATTTTCATAATCCGAAACAGGCTTTAAGATCTATTGAGTAGATTTTATATATGTATTCGTTGTAAACACCCAGAAAATTATTTTCGTTCAGATCATGTAGAGTTTAAACTAAAAGAATTGTTTCAATTTTAGGAAGGGGCCATCCGTAAAGTATGTAGGCAAAACTTCCAAATCTTTGGACCCTTCACCCCGCCTGCACTCCCAATCTTGCACGCAATAGGACATAGGTAAAACTTCCAGAATGTGGACACCCGCACCCAGCTGCGTACATACTTTACATAGATGCCAGCTGTCCACTTTTCCATGGAAATCTACTTTTTCATTTTCAGTGTAGGTAATGACTTTTCCTTGTATAAAACAAAGATGATAATAGTAGGGCATCGTTTACGCCAAGAAACCGGTGGTATGAACCTCACCCACAGAACCTCAACCCATGCTATGGTAGACACTGACATGTTTTCTACGTTTTTTGGTCTCTCTAAGCAATGAGTATTCTCTATACTCGTTGCTCTGACGCACTGCATGGAGTTGTCCCCCTGTATTAACTAGGAATAGAGTAGTCCCAGTAGCCAATGACTGCATTCGGAGCAAACCACGACCTTCACCCTGACCTCCTTACATAATATTTATAGCGCCTTGGGACGGTTCTACAGTCAACAGTTGACCTAAAATCTTATGGGCCGCAACCACCCTCCGCAGCAAATACCACATGGAAAATATTTCCACTTTACTTTCTGGCCCCGACTGACATCCTGTAACTTTATGGATGTCCCCGAACAGGCGTGGGTCATAAATGTCAGCCGGGAAAGCTGATCCTGCGTGCCGAGTGCGGGGCGTGCTCGTCGCCGGGCGGGGCACTGATAAGACCCGGCACTGACTGCATGCTGGTGGTCGGGATCTGACCTATTGTCGAGGCTAACAGCTACACTTTGTCCTCGACTCCCGTGTTACAAAAGATCTGCCACCAATATCAGATGGCCATAATAAACGTGGTGACCCTCTTTGTACTCAGAGAACCACCGAAGTGTGGGGCCATCTGACCTAGTTTGATTAAAGAGATTTGGTATTTTGAATACTGATAATGGTTATTATTGTATCAGAGTTGCTACTTTTACTGACTGATATTGGAATCGTATCGGATTTGAAATGAAGGGATCTATTTCATTTTTGATACTAATAAATGTTATTGTTCTATTAGAAATGCTACTTTAACCGTGTGATAACATCGTATCGCGTTTATCGAAAAATATTTGGTTTTAATCTTAATTTCATTATTGCTTTTTCGAGAGTAGATATTTTTTTGTCGTTTCTAGCTATGTATATACAGAACATATGTTAATGTATGAAGACGTAAAGAAAGACTATAGAGAGACTCTTGAATGCTATTTCCTCCACTCCGGTTGCATCACCTCTCTTGGCCGTGATTCTTGGGTCTGTCAGGTGTTACAAGAACTGTCATGAGAAGTGAAGAAAAGGTTTACAAGTATAATTAGAAAAAAGAAGGCTACATCTGCTTTAGTTTACTCTGGATGGCTGCATGTAGCAAAATAGTCTATAATGAAATACTTAAGCAGGTCTAGTCTTATAAGTCAACATATCATAGATAGAATAGCCTTTGTCCCTGTGTTCAATATCACGTCCCTCCCATACGCCTCCCCCGTCCTTCACTTCACCTCAGATTCATGGGCCTGTCAGATGAAGGTTATGTATTTTATCATCAACCTAAAAAATAGTGTCCTTAGTAAACATATGTGAACTCTATATGGACATACCTGGCACATACAGAGATGTTGTATGCGCCGGGTTGCGATAAAGCTTACGTATGGATAAATAGAGCCCTAAAGATGTCACCTAGTTGGCGACCGACGAAGTATATAATAAGATGAAAGGTAGATATTTAGAAGGAAACTCATGAGATGCAAATAACTTGGGCCATACTCCACTGACTTTGACCACGGAGTTATTCATGAAGCGAAGCTGAGTGAATTACGTAGCGGTCAAACGAGGTAAAACTATTTTCGCTGAGTGGGTTGCTGATTTTATCTCATTCTGTTTACATGGTCAGGAACATTATTATTCAATAAAATAGAGCCATTGACTATTGGGTACACTACCTTCACGGCCGTTCAATAGGAGTTCCTAACGTTAAGCCCATGGAGGAAAAATGGGGTTGAGATAATAAACAATAATTATTGACTGGTTTCAGATCAAAAAGGTTTTTATTGATTCTATGCAATGCTACCCCCCAACTCACTCCTCGGAGTATTTGGCCGTTTGTTTCCGTAGCCAGTCATTATTGTGTATGTATTCCACATTTAATGCTCCTTCAATTCAATTAACTAACAACTCTTCTTAATTCAGGTTTGAGCATCTCTATTCCGTGCAGAAATTGAGAAAACTCATAATCTTTGTATTCAACGATACACGATTATAGGTATACCATTCAGAAACAGATTTTGACAGAAATGTTTGGAAAACAAGCCTTCCCGCGATTACAGCGCCATTGGTAGTGTTTAATGCAGGGTCAAAGGTCGTGAGGCCCCGTACCAGATGCCCTCCGGTGCCTGGTGGTAGAGCTTCTATCTGGTGAACATGCCAGGCCTTGTTTACATAACAAATCATGTATATCGCGTACTTTCAGTTGTATGCCACTCCTGGCAGGCATTGACGTACCCTCTAGCTGGGTCTTGGACGCCTAGCCTCACAAACATGAAGATGATCCAACGCCATCTACGCGTAAAAATATATATAGCCCATTTGGAGTCCGATGGACTCAGCAGGTTTTTTTGTCATAGCTGGGTCCCTGATGGCAGCAAAAGACACTAATGTACTTAAATTGCTAGTGAGGGAAACGTCAGCATATGGCAGTTTCCAATTTATATAGGACATCTATTTTCAGTATATAAGATTTTTTCTTTGTTCCTTATGTAAAATATAGATAATGATGATAATTGAGCTTCATTCATACCGATAAAACAGTGGTTGAACCGTCTAAGAAACCCTCAGCCCCAAATCATGGCTAACACTGGTGTGTTTTCGTGTTCCCGATCTGACTTAGAAAGCTCCTTCCCTGTGAAAACTATTCTTATCTTTTTTTCTAATCCCAACTGACATCCCTGAATCATCACCTCATCAAGCTAACGATCACTGGGGTCCCAGAAAAATAAGAGTAACTTATTCAAATTGATAAAAAGATAACATGGTTATTATCGTATATTATCTCTAATATTGGCGGTAGAACTCAATTTCAAAATATGATTGAAATCTGTAGAATTATGACTACAGCCAGAGGACAAAATAAATAATGCCCATTCAGAAATACATCTGCAATAGATATAGTCTAAAGGTACGCTCCAAGATACCAATACTAAGTTAGAATGACCGGAAATGAAAACTGCCCGCATTCAAAGGCTGGTGACACTAATCCACCTGGCGATAATTTCTCGCCTTTCCCGTATAAAACCCTTCATCGGCGCCTGACGATTTGTCTCCGGGTTTCTGGTCCGTCTGCGATTTCGATCACACCCCGCGGTAAGTTACCGGCCTCACTCACCAGAGGGCGTCACCTTCAGCAGTCATTTAATTGGCGCCGGAAAGATCACGTGGTATCGGGTAGAGTGGGGGTCATCAGAGGCGGGTATCAAGCTTGAGATGAAGGATGGGACACTCTCCAAGCATAGATTCTGCGCCCGGCGTGTATCTCTGCGACAAGGTGCCTGTTTAGGAGAGAATCTGTCTCTTCTGTATTCTACTTGTTAAAGAGACATGTTTTATAGTAAATCACGGACTTGGATGACAATATATGTATAAGTCCATGAGGAAATATACAACAACTCGTCTTGTCAAATCAGAGATAGTATCGAGCATTATTTTCTTAAGTGGAAAACACCTCATGTGTAACTTAGTAGAAACTGAATGAGAGTTAGTTTATCGCACGATGGGCAGGTTGCGTTACTACACAAGGTGTTAGCTGAGCGTAGTGAGTAGCCAACCTGACCAAAGTGCGATAAACACTCACACTACTAACATTAGTTCAGTTTTATATTTATCCGGCCCCGTCTCCACACATTTAGAATAATGATTAGCCAATTTAGTTCCTCCATGTTGCTTGAGCGAGTGAAGTTTGCAGTGGCTGCATTGCCAAGTACTTAAGGCCAATAGTGGTCAACAATTCATAGACCGTATTAGTGTGATGTCGCTCATGTCCTGGTCGCTGATTGATCTTTTTTTTTTATATTTTCCTTGTGCAATAAATAACACTATACTGCACACTCGCCCGAATACAGTGACCCAATGTTAAGCCTATGACGGTTTTTTTTATTAGGGGTAGCATAAGAGGCTTTGTTTTGTCAACAAGACACATGTGCTCATTCGAAGTAGCAGTCTCATCAACTATGGATGTACACCATACTTGCTACTGGAATGTCTCTGAAATTCATGAAGCACTAACCTTCTTTCCCTACTCACAGAATCAAAATATATCAGTGTTATGGTTTTTAAAATGTTTAACATTTCCACTCTTTTGTAGCTTAAAAGGAGTTTCAGTTCCTGTTCCGGTATATCACGTGACTGGGTTGGAGCAGAGATTTGTAACCCAAGCGTCATCACAGATCAACGGGCGGGAGAGTGAGGGGTGGGGCAGGGTGTGATAGGACAGGGGTGTGATGAGGGTGAGTTGCATTGGGTGCGGGGGCACTCAGTCTGTGGTAATCCTAGCCCTGTGTCCAGCAGCGCCCTGATAGCACGCTAATTCACGGTGCTTGACAAGCGGAGAACATTTGATGTTTCTGCCGTGTGTGAGGTGAGGCTACTGTGTCAGTGTTCTGTCGACTGACAAGTGGTCCACACTGGGCTTAAGGTGGCAGGTGGAGGGGTGGGGAGGTGTCAGGATACACTGACTCCACCTGATTGTAGATATCAAGGGTCTGATACTAATAGCACTGAATTGTGTCCAAGCCCGTGCGATTAGTAACTGATGACGAACTAAATTCTTTGTTTTTCATAAACATCTCACTCGTTGGTGTATATTGTGGTCTTCATGATAAAAAGGTTGCTATATATTGATAGTTTATTATCATACATAGTCCTGATTTTCTTCAGATACACTTATGGACGACCTTAAATATTATCGAATGATAACCCTTGTAGGAGGTACAGAAAAGGGTCATGTACGAGGCTAAATCATTCGACAGGCCCCTGGTTCCGCAGCCAAGAGAGGTAATATAAGTGATGCTGCTCGTTTGGTCTGTGATACTTTTACTCTTCACCTTCCCTTTATGATTATAATGTGAATACATCTAAGCCTGTCGTTTCATTAAAATATATCACAGAGGTTGGGTGGTAACATCTCTCAGTTTTATACGGCACATAGCCTAGCCTGCTTTCTTAGCCATCGGGTAGAAGTTATTGGAAGTTCAAGTGCGAACTGTGAAGATGGCGCCAATAGTTGTTGGCCGGCCTCATTCATATTTCGATTTGAGACGCGACGGAAACACCTCTGAACACTGCAGATGTTAAAAACGTAGGAAAAAAACCCGACTCTTTCATACTGCAGTCATGAGTGCACCTCTATTGACACTGTATAAAAAAGAGAAAACGAAACGTATGTAGGGAGATTGGTGGATGTCAGTCCTAACCACTTGTCTACTGCACTTCTATCAGTGTGGTTCCAGATCTTGCGGTGAGATCATTGCCTAAACTATTCGCTAGGGTTGACGTAATACGCATGAAATTTACATTAAGATGGAGGGGACTAAGAGTTGAGGATATATTTGGGGATACTGATATTATTTTCTTTTTATTATTCTTTTCTTTTAAATGTAACATTCCCTCATTGCATATATATAGCGATCGCAGATAGTGAATTGAAAAAACTTTATATTCACTGTAACATACAGGAAGTACATAGCGTAGAAATGTATATTACATTTAGCGCAATACATTCAGTACAGAAAATCTGAAGCCTGTCTTGACCTTTTTCTTTTAATTTGATAAACTGTTATTAGATATTTTATGATATTTACATAGGAGATATATATCCAAATACAGTTCTGACATTGTATCCTCTCATTCTCATGAGGTCATGAAATACATAATGATGATAACAATTTTCTGATTTCTAAATTAGAATAGAAACACATGAGGTTAAAGGTTACTCCTAACCCCACCTCTCTGTATGATAGTGTAGGCCGTCCTTCCACCACCACTTCAACCTGCCCCCTGTCGGTCGTCTGGCCACACGTCTGACTGATGCCCGGCGCACTCTGCGCATGTGCGGGTCACGTGACTCTGCAGGGGCTGTTGTTGCGCCCTCTGGTGTATTGTTGTGCCTGTCCGATCCCAGAATGCCTCTCGCTCATGGTAGATTGCAGGTGGTCATCTCCGGAAGTTTCTCCTACTTGTAACCAGCATTTTGGTTCGTCCACCAGGCAGTGAATGGATATACTCCACTGTTACAAACCAATCAGAACGTACCTATTATCTCCATTTAATGTGAGAGTTGTAACCGGAACTGATATCAGTATTACAACCGAATATAATGGATGTAAATGTAAAGCATTGAAACTAGTATGAAGTATCAGTTCAATGCTGAGGACACGGTTCTGAGAGTGGTACACTAGTAATAATCTGGGTTATCACAGTCTCATGTACACGTCTTAATACTCAAATATATGCCTTTTACAGAGATGGAAACCTTTCGCTTTTCCATTGAAATACACTTTTTCATGTTCAATGTTTAAAAATCTTTTGCTTGTGTAAACCAAATATAATTTTGATTGAGTCTTATTCATAGCAAGGAAACATTTTTAGTTTTCTGTATATAAAGTTCCTTTTCCTGGTAAAAAAAACTAAAGTAGTATTGATTAAGCCTCATTCACACCAATAAAACAGTTTCCACCTTCCCATTGACCCTAAGCCCCACGCCATGATTGACACTGGTATGTTTTCCTTTTTTCTTTGTCTCTCTAACATCGCAAATTCTACATGAATAATATTTCCACACTTTTTCTGACCCCAACTGACATTCCTGATTTTATGAAATAATCATGAACCTACATCGCCTACCTGAATGGCCACATGACCGAATATCCGCAGCCTTAACTAATAACAGCACAAAACGAATCTACCGGCCTGAAAGCTTGCTGAGCACAATTATTCAGATTTATTTCCAGTGACCTCCCACTCCCTCTGGGTACATGATACAGAGTCATTTTTAACCTGACCATTTCTTTTCCCCATTTCGTTACCACAAAGAAAATAGCCTGGTTTGCCGAAAGTTCCCAACATGTGTTCCTTGTCCCACAAAAGGTAATTGGAGCCCTGGCGTTTTTGTTTTCCCTGACACTGGCTCCAATTCCGACACCCAAGACAAACTTTCCAGCCACAGAGCAGCTCGCTGTTGAGTGGTGCGCCCCCCTCCACACCCTCACAGCCTGGGGTGCCCTTGGGGATCAGAAACAAGTGGAGCCTGTAAATGTCCGGGCACCAGTTGGTCGGTCACAGCCCCAGTAGAAGTTAATGTTTCCTGACAGTCTACAAACGTCAACCCAAGGTGAAAACAGTCCCCCTGTCCCCATTACCGTCCCATGGTAGAGCTGGTGCATTGCCTCAGTGAGGAGGATGACGTCGGGATGGGGAAAGCCATGACACAATAACAGATTATCTCACGTACTTCTGTAACCCTCTTCACCCCAGCTTCTTTCATTTACTTTCTATCAGTATTTACAAATTCATCTGTTAACATACTATCCTTGTACACACTAGGGTCTAGTTGTTAAGTGCCAGTTGATATAATGTTCTGCTAGATTTTAAAGCAATATGCCTAATATCTACAACTAATTTTTCCATATTGTCACAAGCTCGTAGGAGCCCCCCCCCCCCCCCCCGGGGAAAAACAGCAGGTTATGATATTTAAATTTTTTTTTTTTTTATTACGACCAGTTCATTCGATTGTGACAGATCTTCCACTGGATATGACTATATAACATAGAACTTTTGGACTCTTATCCTTTTACCGTAGACCTACTTTGCATTATTGTAAACGACTGGCTGCCCTGCAATGCAAATGCCTTATGGAAAGTAACGTATGAAATAATGATCAAAGGATGAATATTGTAATATTGCTTCTTTAAAAGATATCTTAAGATTCAAATGCACGAGGGAAAAATGCACATAAAAGCAGGTACCTAAGGAGGGGTCATGGCCTCAGGATGATATACGCAAAATACTTTCTATTAGGACGAGGCCACATACACGACAAAGCACATCCTGACGTTTAAAAGAAATATATCCAATTCCACTTTCCATTAACTCCTTCAGGGCGAGTAATGCCTTGAGGCGTGGCATTATGAAGCTGGTGAGAAATTGGTGAGACAATAATATATACGTTGTAGGTACTTCATAAGGTATGACATGACTTCACATATGATCGGTGGTGAGCAAACCACTAATTTTATCGATATTTGAAGGTATATAAGAATAGGGAAACCAAGTCCTCGAGAAAGCAGGTCAAGGTTACTCGGCAATGATCGAAAAATTTACTCCCCTCGGCCAAGGCCTCGAGAAGTGGTTCCTTCGATCCTTACCTCATAGCTTTGACTTTCTTTCACGGGGATACAGTTTCTCTCTAATGTTTACAAACTCCCGGACCGTCAAGTAATCGAACATCAGAATTGTACTATACTTTTATTGCATGGATGTGGATCAAAGTGAAAAAAATTAGATACACAGATACAGCTAGGTAATTGCTGTCTTCGGCATAATATTGAATTCCATGTTCGTGTGTACATCTCTACGAAATTCAATGAAGACGGGTATTGCTTGCATTATTCTGAGAAATCACCTGATATTGTTTTTTGCGTGTATATCTTAAAACAATAAAATTAGATTACTTTTCAATAAATACGTACATATAAATTTCCACACAGGTTTCGTATATCATAAAAAGGTTTTCAAAATATGTTTTGGATTGAAACAAAAAATATATTCCCATCAACTGTAGAGGGGAAAGGTGTGCTGAAGCTGACTTATTTTTTGTCTTTTATTATATTTTCACAGGTGATAGTGACAAATCAGATCACAACTCGTTATGGCTCTAAACCTGATGCCAGCAACACCTCACCTGAGGACACTGACGGTAAGTCCACATAGGATACTTTATTTCACTATCCATCGTATACAAAGTCTCCACTGAAAATGTATAGGAATTCAGTAAACCACTATCCATTATTTAGAATCTGTGAGATACCATGATCATTGTATACGGATTTAAAATCCATTGAATATTGCCTCAAAGGCATTGTATATGGACAATACACTCTATGGTCATATTCCCAGTCTATTTGTTTGTATTTACAGCGCTATCCTTATGGTTCGAGAGCAAAAACATAGTCCCAAATGTTTTACCCTGTAATATGTCTTATGGTTGGTTTCAAAAGATTTTTGTCTAACTGATTAATCTCTCGAGGCTACTTATTGAAACCACGTGACAGTTAAGGTACTGCGTGTTCATTGGCGCAATACTATAAGTAGCAGGTTTGTAACTACAGATTTAAACTGTCTCCAAAGAACTTAACGTAAATCGTTTTGTGTTCTTTGAAATAAAAAGACCAAAAAGAGACTCTTTTGTCATCCTTAATCTAACTTTATTCAAATGAAATTCTATTATTTTTTTCTTTGCGATGTGCAAAACCACGGACGTGGATGATAGGTCCGTGGCAAAGCTAAATTGAACAAAGTTTTCTCTGACACATTGTCCTATATGACTATGTTGCTGATATTCTAGAGTTCTGTTCTCCTTAGAATCTTCAATCTTCAACTTTGAGGCAGAATCAGAAATAGTTAAATACTATTGTAACCATGGAAAAAGGGGTCATCCATAACGTACGTACGCAAATTTTCTGAAAACTGTGACCCCACCCCTATCTTCACTTGTACGCGTTAGTTTATAGAAAGGATGTACTCAAAATCTCAAAAATCTTTTACCACCACTCCCTCACTGCGTACGTACCTAATGGATGACCGTTTGATAGTTATCAAAGCCTGGTACACGTCGTGGTGCCAATGGTGCGATCTCTAGCTGATCACCGCAATACAGCACGCTTCATTCCCTCATGCCATTCACCGTTTACACGTAGATGCGTTTAGATCGGTTTTCCTCGTTCGCTGAGGTATAAATCCCTCTGCTGTAGTAAATAGAGACAGTTCCTTCATCGTAAATGTCCATCTTTGGTCAGTCCTGGTCCTTCCCTGGGGCCAGTTGCACATCCCTCAGGGGTCAAGCCAGCGGTCATCGTCGTCCTCCAGTCATTTGTTTATTTGTAAATATTTAGTCGCCGCTACTTGTAAGGGCCCCGCCAGAGGACAGTGTCATCGTCACTCAGGATGCCCACACATCAGGGAAAATTAGGGGCCAGTTGATGTTTTTTCTTCATGTTCAGTGAATTGTCAGGGAATTTTTAGATCTGCTAGGGAAAATTAGAATTTTTAGAAAAACCAGGGAAAATTTACTCTTGTCAACGAAACCTGGAAATTCCATATTAATGCATTAAGAACTGGACAACTGGGACACTTTCGAAATCTGAATACATTAAGGAAAAGAAAATATTCCAGATTCTACGAACGCAAGGGATATTGGTATACATGAGCCAGTATCAGCAGTTTGGTCACATAAATTGCCAGAAAGGTTTATAGTTTGGCGTTTCGACAGTCCTAAAATCGCAAAAAATTGAATTGAAAATGAAGCTGTAGATTCGTTAGATTCTCCGATCCGGCCAGGAAGTAGGTGGCGCTACAAACTGCCTGGGCGGCCATTTTGGAGAATCCCCCACGCAATGATAAGCCTATGGAACGTTCGGACGTCCATTTATGATACTATTTAATATGTGAGGATGTTTTCAATACTTCTGAAGATTTCTCTTGGTCACAATTACACTTCCCTGGCAATTTCAGACCAAATGATTATGTTTCCCCCCAGTTTCGACTATAAACGCGATGTCAACAAATCGTCGAAACAAGCGATTTTCTTCGAGTTGGCACGTTTAAATTATGTCTGAATAGTGTAAATAATCCCATTTTGACTATTACATGTACAGAATGCACAGGAGAAGGTAGATTAATACAGTTTTTCGCCATTTTAGACTCTGACAGCGCTTTGTATTCACCAGGCAAGATGGCGGATTGATCCGTTGTCAGGTAAATTTGTGAGCATTTTGAACCGGAAGTGTCCGGCCGGATCGGAGAATACATAAAGATTTCCTTGTTTTACTTGTCAGTGAATGTAAAAAAGTTTGTTTTTTTTTGTGATCAGAGGAGGCCCCTGGGATGACAGACGGGGATCTGTCTTACATCCTTGATTGTGACATTGATTATTGAGGTTCTTTTCATGATCAGATGAGGCCCCCCAGGATGACGGACGGGGTCTGTATTGCGTCCTTGATTGTGACATTGATTATTGAGGTTCTTTTCATGATCAGATGAGGCCCCCGGGATGACGGACAGGGATCTGTCTTATGTCCTTGATTGTGACATTGATTATCGGGGTTCTTTTCATGATTAGAGGAGGCCCCTGGTATGACGGACGGGGATCTGTCTTACGTCCTTGATTGTGACATTGATTATCGGGGTTCTTTTCATGATTAGAGGAGGCCACTGGGATGACGGACGGGGATCTGTCTTATGTCCTTGATTGTGACATTGATTATCAGGGTTCTTTTCATGATTAGAGCTGGCCCCTGGTATGACGGAGGGGGATCTGTCTTATGTCCTTGATTGTGACATTGATTATTGAGGTTCTTTTCATGATCAGAGGAGGCCCCTGGGATGACGGACGGGGATCCTGGTTACGTCACGGCGGCTCTCGGCAACACGTGGAGTCACAGCGTCAACACGCGCCTCATCCTGCAGTACCTGGACGGGCCTCGGAGACAGGTGGGTTCACACTTGTTCTATGTGATATTTATATTACCATGATTTCGATCTGAGTGCCCGTATTCTCCACGTAGTTGACGAGTATTACGTAGTGTCAACTACAAGGAGAATAAGGCCACACAGATCGAAATTATGGTAATGTATTTATTACTCACCTTTCGAGTAATTATCAGGAAAAGAATCTAGTATATTATTAGAAAATCGACCCTATTGCCGTGCTTTGTTTATATGAATTAGTTCCTATAACGCCGGTGAGGTGGCCGAAAAAGCCGTAATCTCCTAGGAAATTCTGTATTCCACTCAGTAGTGATCTGTAAGCTCCATAAGCTTAGCATAGAGACTCCGTACTAGGTGGGTGATAATCCTCAATATGTATTCACTGTAACGTATCGTTTTCATTCAGTATCCTACGTCGTATCTCTAAATATTTCCTTGAATCATTGCCCTTCTATGATAGATTTCTCAATTTGTAGTCTTAATGATTTTCTATGGATGACTCAGTCTCCACCATGCCCAACGACCATACTATTCTAAATGCTTCCGGTTTGTGATATTCATATTGTGCCATAGTCAGTTGGAGCATACATGGAGATATGAATTGTACAAAGTATTTCATCATCATTTGTAGCACCTTTCACATCTACTGTGCACAATATTGGCAATATTTTCGCTTATCAGAAGAGTAGTAGTTAGTATCTTGTCTAAATGGAAACTGGCCCAGTCTATGCTACACCCCTGAATTAGTTTACTGAACTATCGCCATTCTTGTGTAATTTGTTTACATTCCTCATTACAATTCTCAATAATCTTATTTCTGAGAAGGAATGTTTTCCATTGACAAATAATGAAGAATTTTTTTTCCGCCGAACGCATGCCGTCTCCCCCCCCCCCCCCCGCCGGGATCGTGGAGACAGCCTGCGAAGCGAAGAATTTTTGATCCACAAATAATGAAGAAACTTACATTTGATTATGTTTCAGTTACTGATTGCAAAGTCTCCTGTAGCACCGTTTGCCCAGTTCATCTACACCATACAAAGCAGTGGACTCGTCTTACAAGGTAGGACTCACTCACTTCGGAGCCATCCATAAAGCATGTTCAGAATCTTTTGCAAAGGTGAAAATGCAGTATTAAAGGAACCTGAATGACATCACCTTTTTGGGTTAGAAAGTCCCTTGTATCCCTAGTAGAAATGCTAGGTGTGTTTTGGTTGTGTTGTGGCATTGTACCAACCCCCATTTTAACCTTTCTGGAGTGGATAAAGTTCGGCATGTTTGATATTTCCATGCATTTTTGGGCCGATCAAATCATAACCCCTTCAGGCCATCATCCCCATGTGAGGCCTGGTGCATAGACTGCAAGCTGGCCAGTGCACCCATCAACCTGCCCAATCACCAACCTGCCCAATCACCAACCTGCCAAGTCATCAACTTGCCCAACCACCAACCTGCCCAATCACCAACCTGCCCAATCACCAACCTGCCCAATAACCAACCTGCCCAAACACCAACCAGCATGCCTACCAACATGCCTACCAACCTGCAAACCCACTTGCCAACCTCCTCACAATCCCACCCACCGACTAATCTACGTGGCTATTTCTGACCTGTACTGAGAGAGCAGCTACCGCGATGTGGGTGGCAGTTTGAACTGTCACGCCCCAAAAAACTTACCAACCTTCCCGCTCAAATATCTACTAGCCTGCTTATCCAGCATACTACCAACCAACCTACTAACCTGCCCACCAACCCGCCAACCTGCCCACTCACCAACCTGCCTACACACCAACCTGTTTCCATGGCAACCTTCCCATCCACCAGCCTCCCCACCTACTAACCTGCCCAGCCCCCAACCCGCTCACCTACCCACCTGCCCACGCTCCAACCTACCAACCTTCCAACCCTCCCTCCTGCAAACCTACCAACCTGTCTGCCTATCACCCAGCCTTTAGCTCCTACCCACCTACAGACATGCCCAGCAACCAATATGCTCACCGAGGAACCTATTCAACCACCTACCCTCCCACCAAACAACATACCCAGCAGCATACATATCGCAAGATACCGCACCCCACCCCCTATTTGCATACCTCACCCCCCTATTTCCATATGCATGTATATGGAAAATCAACTTCCCCTGTACGCTCTTGTATGCATTTGGTAACCCCCACTCCTTTTCTGTGTACGTAGTTTATGGATGGCCCCTAACCAATCTGGCATTCTTTCAGAAATTGTGCCATATTATTCTTTAATATGGTCAAGGAGTTAAAAACACATGTTATCTGCCTGACGTATTTCAGTGACATTACAAAATGTGCACCGTCTCATAACAGATCTATGAGAAATACCCGGAGTATTTCAGCGGTTCTATTCAGGGACGTTACTGGAGCAAACCGCTAGTTGGCAGTGCGAGTTGTGGTGGCGCCCTCTATTCGCTTCTCTCTAACCCATAAGCATGTACTTCTCATATTTCAGCACTCAAATCCAGGCACGTTATTCATGGACTGAAACTAGAGTGGTAATAGTGCTTGGAACTGATATTAAGACATACCCAAACCACTGAAGTTAGACTCATTGGCGCCTCTATGAATGATGCGGTTTGAATATCAGAAAAATATGTCTAATCGAAGGATTGATCAAGACGACATAAATCGGAAACCTAAGAGAATGTAATCATACTGGAATTGACAGTGCCCAATTCAATTTATTTGATCAGGTTAGGCAACCAATTATCGCTGAAAGTCCCCAGGGAGCGACGCATATGCACGTACAAGATGTTAACATAAGTACATGTACATGTTTTTTATATACCGTAAGATGTACACAGTTTTATATCTTATATACACCTTGAGTCTACTCAAGACATGTTTTTGTTCTCATTCATTATCAGGGGCCAGTTTGTTGCATAAAACCTTCTTATGTGGATAGTAAGCTGTACTATACATGCAATTTAGATTAATTTTATAAAATGCGTCTCAGATGGGGATACCACGTGGGTACCGCCGCATCATGTGACAAGCTATAAAAAGAGAACAGAATTGTTTTTCTTTCAAAGGTTTAATTTAGACTGGAGTTACTTTTAGGGAATAAAAAGGTCCATATCTTCCACATCATCCAGTACGTAAAAAGCAAGGTTTGAGTTGCTGTAATGTGGTTGTCGCTTTTCCATGTTATGTAACGCGAAAGTTAGGAATCCAGGACTTTTATTGTTACATGAGAATGTACTGGGTCAACAAACTTCATGTGATACTTTATACTTTCTTCTGACCCAGAGTCGGACTGTGCCTTTGGTCGTCACATTGGATACCCGATCCGTCTACACCCTGACCTTGACTTGTAGCTTATCAAAAACCTACAACAAAAACGAGACCTGAGTTTGGGTGTTTTTTTCCTCGCGCTTTATCTTTAGTACAATAGGAGACAACCACCACCCCATCACGTAGGACAGGGTTACTACTTCTACCCCGACAAATGGTACCGCCATTGGATATACATACGGGTCAAAGACCATTAAAGTCAGTTTACATCAAACATTTATAACACACTAAATTTTGAAAGGTATTGAATATAAAAACCCCAGCTATATCAAAAGATTTACTAAAACAAATACAGAGCAGGGGATGTTTATGACATCCCCATCCAAATAAATCTAGCCCAAAGGTAATAAATTTTCGATAATTAGAGTCAATTATGTGCTATTTTAGCAGGGGAAATAAATACTCGCGAAAATAGCAGGACTTTGGTGTGAAGATGGGTCAGTAGGTGCGAGGAGTGGGGCCGTGGCCGGGCCCTTGTGGACGAGTGACGGGGGGTTGTCGTTGCGCTCATGATTAATGTCCCTTTTCGGGTACGAAGCGAACCTCCAAGTGCTGGGGTTGTCGAGTGCGAAAACGTAAACACGGAAGGGTAGTTGCACACCTGACGTGGCTGGATTACAGGTATGAACCCGGAGTCAATGACCACAACCCCTCCTTGTCCTGCTAGTTATAGGCCCACTTCTGTTCTGACCTTCACCCGCGACCGGAACCAGTATAACAAGCCCTGCCTCAACAGGGCTGTTGGTTGCTCAATGCTGTGGACATGGAATGGTTGCTTCTATTTGTTTAGCATGCACTCTGCATGTATAACAAAAGGTTATACTTTGATAAACACACACCCAATTATCTTAACATGACTACTAGACCATGTCACGTTCCTTTTAATTGTGTATTTAGAGGTAGTTTTCTAGTGTAGCATCCTTCCTTAGTCTAACCAGTTGTAAAGATATAAAGTCAAACATGTCGATAATTAATTAAAACGACTTCGGATCTTTACAAAGTATAATCAGCCCTGGATGATGAAGGGGTGAATATTTTACTTATCCTTAGTCCAGCCATATTGGATTTCTTCCTTCTGGTACCCAAAACTTCACATTTCCATGCGTAGGGCACCATCTCTCTATAGTACATGTTTTACATAAGACAGCTGTTCACCCCTCAATGGAGATGAGGGGTGAACACTTTACTTCAGTCAAAACAGGAGGCTCTGCTCAGCGATCAACGCAGTGAGGAAATCATAGGAATCTCACAGATTTTTAGCATTTCGTTTATTGTATTCATAGACTGTAGAGGACACTAGGACGGGTTTCTATGTAGACTGGGTTTGCGTTCACTGGAGAGCTGGAGCCTATATACCCCAATCTCGGAATCGGCCAGCGCCATACAGAAATGGCAGCTCTCCATTTTTCCATGGAAATCATGCTTTTGTTACTCAGCATATATATATACAGTTTATTTTCCTTGTGTGGAACAGTGATACCTTCTATTAAGCCTTATTCACGGAAATTAAACTGTAATTTGAATCTCCCCACAGTCCCACACCGGAGATAAAAGGGAGAAGTGGGAAAACGGGGCAACTATGCCTAAGTAAGATAAGAAATATGCTATATACCACCCAATAGGTATTGTGCATGAGAGAATCAGGCCTTTCTTTCTTCTGCATATGGACATGGGATTTTTCTGGAATTCCGGATTTCCTTTGTACATCCCAAGGATACTTATTGAGGTCAATATAAATCCCAGGAGAAAATTGGGGGATGGGGAGGGGGGGGGGGTGTCAAAGCTTCTGACATTGTTAAATACTGTGACATCAGAGAGTTGATAAGATAAGAAGGAGACATTTTAGCTTTTCAACTGGGGACAGAAATCTGCTGAGAATAGCCCCAGGTCTTTTCCGGATTTAATCCCATGCCTATATTAGTAGTGTGAGAAATGTCCGTACTACATATGCGCCATAATCACGTATGGTAACCTCTGACACACCCAACACCCCCTGGCACACAAGACTTCCGCATAGCATTCAAGTTGTCATGACAACTCTTCATCCATCATTCTCTCCTTGGCGGGAAAGAGAAGAGAGACTCTAGTTCCCCAGGAGGCCTCTAGGGGGAAGCCCCGTCGCCGTGATGCGGCGTCTCAGATGTAGGCTGCGGTCAGCTGACAGCAACCTGTGGTGGTGATTGTTGGCGCCCAAATTGGTCAATCAATATAGGTCGCTGTTAGTGACGCGTAGCAGCCTAGCCTGGAAGGTCGACATGGGTTTATTGTGTATTTCCCACTCTTGTTGAACCGGCATTGATAACCCATTAGCTAATCTTTTGACAAGATTTTTTTTAAATTTTTTTATTGGCAATAGTTCGCATACAGGCCACGTCGCGGTCTTCCACCATTCCATTTATCACACAGTGGACAGTTTCTCAGACGATTTTAGATACAAAATAGTTGTTTCGGTATGTTACTATGATAATATGAAGAAACAGTAAATAATATGTAATGGACAACAAAGTTCAATGTTATATAAACAAAGTGAATGAGCTACATTTGATAAGTGACAGAAAAATGCAATAGACACAAGAAGGTCACAACAAACAATAAGAGAACAACATCCTCTAGTTACTTCATTGCTGTTCCTACTACAATGTAGCTCTGGGATATACTATATGGCTCCAGCAGCTTGATAAATTACTCTTGCATTTCTTTACAGAGTGTATATAGCATATAGCTATTGTTCTAAGGAGGCGGCCATCTTGCCCCCCGACGCCATCCAAAACACCAGGTGGTGGGACAAATTATCAATGGAATTTATCCAAAATATTGTATTTGGCCTTGCCATGGAGGAATTCTAGCCTCGTCTCAATATCAGCTATAGATTATAACAACTGGTAACAGAAGCTGCCCCCGACTATAATGACGCTATCTTACAATTCTCTGGCTGATGATGGCGGAACTAGCAATCACTCTGTACCCTATAGAAGCTTCAGTTAGACTTTAACCGAATGGACCAACTCTCTGGTGGCATCGTCTCTCAGTCTACCGCCTCCCATGTGTCATTCCTTCCCCACTCCATCCGATAGACATGATATACCACCTCCAGATATATCGATGTTAACAATGGATGGTATGACATTGGATGTGGAAGGAAGAATTGTGAAAATAACCCATGTTGGAGGTAAAATTGCATTGTGGCAGATGTAGATGTTGTACAGATTTTGACTGAATGAAAACACTTCGTTCGAAATATGGAATTCAAGAAAGAAATAATAGATACATTTAAAGTCATAATAATTATTGACTATTGAGGTTAATCAGTGTTGAATATCTGGATACTGAATTCTTGAGAAAATCAGTCGCCATTCCTTCACTGTTTTGCTAGATTTGTGGTTCCTAAAGGTTCTTGATATTTCAGTAACATCCGTCAGTAGGCCTATATGCAACGTTACTTAAATGAAAACATCCTTCTAGATATCCTCCATATCAGTAACAACACATTCAGGGGAATGACCACGAGAAGCTTATGTCACACGGCATAGATTATGTACACGGATATGACCTGACACTGTCAGAAAACTCTGTAATCCAATCTATATGATTCTACATCAATACAACGCCAGGAAATGTGACTGTAAAATAGGGAGGGGGAGAGGAGAGGGGTAGAGAGGGAGTGAAAGCGGAGACTAGACACATCACAGAGATAAATGGTCAAAGTCAGATCGTAGATAAACATACATTTGTACTTGTACATCGATTCTACATCAATCCTACGCCAGAGAATCTTGGGACGACAAGGAAAAGGGGGCGGGGCGAGAGGGGAGTGAAGGGAGTGAGGGGAGGAGTTGTCATTTCACAGACCGACTACATGCAGACAGGCACACAAACACCATACACAGTCAAACTGCCATAACTCTAACAGATACACATATATTTACACATCGAGTCAACATCATTCCAACGCCAGGAATTATATCGGGACAACGAGGAGGAATAGTGGGTAGAAGGGGTCGATAGAGAGTGAGGGAAAGATGAGGGAAGGAGGTTGGAGTGGGAGAAAGAAGTAGAGGAGAGGATGGAGTAGATATAGAGGGTAGCTGGGGAGGAGGAGAGGAGAGAGGGTAGAGAGAGGAGAGGTCGACAGGAGAGGGGGTAGATGGAGAGGGTAGATGGGGAGGGGATAGATAGGGAGGGGAGGGGGAGAGGAGGGTGTAGAGAGGGGAGGTAGGGAGAGGGGAGATAGAGAGGGTAGGTGGGGAAAGGGTAGATAGGGAGGGTAGGTGGGGAGGGGGATGTCTCTTCCCGCCACAAACAGCGCCATCTGGGACGCATGACGGGAAGTGTTTGGCCCCGCTGGCCGGCAGACGGCGCTAGTGTTATTTATGTAAGATATTGTTAGTGTTTGCTCGGTGTTCCGCTTGGCGCTGCCTGCGGCCATCGCCCTCCCATCGCCTAATATCGCCCTCCCCGGTTTTACAGAGACGCAGTTACCTCATCGCCTTTTCCCGCCCTTTCGCGACCCGCCCGGCGCGTGGAGACTCCTCGTGGCCACAGTCGGTACTACCATTGGCGTCGTCAGACTGGTACCTTGCCCTGTGCGTCAGAGCAACGTGGTGCAGTGGTCGGAGGTATAGAATACGAAATACACCCACCCGAGTTTGACCCCATACACATATGCATATGGCTCTTTTGTGTCCCCTAGACCAGAGATGGTAGCTTTCCATAAAGTAGGGGCGGGGAGTTAGCTCAGTGATTAAGGCACTGGACTTGTAATCCCAAGGTTGTGGGTTCGAGTCTCACTGCAGCCACCTTTCTCCTCCATCCTCAGCAGTGATAGATTTACTGCTATATCAAAGGCCAATCCTTCCCATACCATGTCTATGTGGTGCGGGAACTAAAAGAACACTCACTCTGGTAAATGTGTAGGGGTGAGATTTCTACCTAAATTCATCTCATAGATGCGATCACCACCCTTGTGGCGTAAAACCAGCGAGAAAAGCTGAACCAGGGTCCCCTGGGACGTTAAGTAAACACACAAACCAAAATTCCATAAAGTTGTGGTTTGAACCTTCCCCACATCAGCGAGTATGCACTGAGGCCCATGCTATGGCCTATACACAACACGCTTTCCAACATTTTATTGAACCCTCTGAGGTATCAAATTCAACATGAAAAAATGTTTCCACCTTTTCTTCTGTCCGTACCCAAAATGACATCTCTGCTTATATTGCAAATGATATATGGTGGGTGGAAGCGCAGAACATTTGATTTGCTACGAAACGGAATGAGAAAATAATTTTACATGTTTAGATCTACAACCTTGGTTTTTTCTTTGCCTGGTGTATGGTGAGGCGGTTCTGCCAGTCGGACTGTTTGGGTACAACCGCACGTACCAGGACCCTTCTGGGCGCTGTGACATTGACTGACCTGAAGGTCATACATAGTGGCCGCCATCCCTAACAGAGTGGGTCATTTTTTATATGAACATTGTATGGCACATTGTACATGTGTTCCCGAGCTGCTCTGAGCGAATCTATCTTGTTTATATGGATGAGACAACCAGATGCCACCATGTCTGCACTGGTGATTGGGTTCTTCTCATTACTGTTCTGATTACTAGGGGTGTAATATCTAACTCCATACTACATGCAATATGCATTATGTCTCAGCCAGACAGCTATTATTCATTTATTGGATATGAGACGTTTACATGCAGCGTATATATACTACTGTAGTTTGTGTATGGTATAATCACGAAAATAGAGAAGTACTCTCAGTGAGAGAGACCAATTATTCAAATAAATCAATTTTCCTCTTTTCCAAGCTCATTTTCAGTTTATAGAATTCCTTTACCTTGTGTAAAACAAAGAGAGAACAAACCTTGGCTCCATTCACACTAATAAACGGTGGTCCAAACTTCCCCACCCACCCCAGCCCCAATCCATGGCCAATAACGATGTATTTTCCATGTTTTCTTAGTCTTAGTGAATTCCACATAAGAAATATTTCCTTTTTTCATTATCACAACTGACATCCCTGATTATTCAGATTTATCTCAACTTTGAGAACTCACTCTCAATGCGCATGGAGTATATATTAAAAAAAACACATACTCAATGGACGATGACATCACAAACATTAGCCGATCAGTCATTGATAGTTGTCAGAAGAAAATTGATCTGCACTTGTACGTAGCCACTGAAAATATGCCGTTTGTCTTGGTATGCTACGTGATTTCTTTAGGGTTTGGCTCGTGAGATAGCTCTGCAACCAGAACTCATGGCATATTTTCAGTGACTGTGGATCTGATGCAGTTCCTCCTTAAGACAAATTAAAGGTGGCCAGTCCTGTCACCTTCCCCCACCCCCACAATATAATTCAAGCTAGTGAACCATCGTCAGAGTGATGATTCCCTCTGGATAGGTACATGTGCAATGTGCAATGAAATTTCTAAAACAATGGAGTACTTAAAAGGGAATATCCACCTATTTTTATTTTCTGTTTAATGAAGCACAGTCGGCTCTTCCTATGGTTCATTGATACATCAGAAACAAATCAGTCTTGCGTATTATTCGTGTCATATAATACAGGAATAAATAGTGATTAAAATGAATAAGAGAGGATAAAGTGATACAAAACATATCTTCATTCTTATGCTAAAATATCTCAAAGGTCCTTTAATGGACACATGCAAGGCACGCTGACACATGCAGTGCTTAAATAAACATCCGCGATGTTGTTGAAATATTAAATACTTATGACAATTTTGTTCAAAAATCCAACTACAATACCAACGTGATCGAGGGGTATTTTGTCGTAAGGCAAGCATGATACATTTCGATTATAAACAGGAATTTAGAAGGCCAAATATGTAAATGAATCTTTTGAAAATAGAAAGAAAAGGGTAATGTTTCAGAGATATATAACAATCTGCCCGTAGTACTTACAGTGTATACCTTGTTTCATGATTCAGAGACTCGTCCTGGTATATTTAAGGCACTTTTCAAACACTTCATGGTCTATTTTCATCCCATGATTTATAAACACACTGAAGCCTTTGACCGAACTATAGTCCTGGCTTACCTCAATGCATATCTCACCTTGTACCTTATTTGGTTTACGTGCCAAAACATAAACCCAGTTTTGAACCAATGACTGCATACCTCATACTCACATTCATAGTAGCTGTTTGTTACTCCTGACACAACACACATACAAGTATAGGAGCACTTCTGTATTTTCATGATCATAGCACACATAATCAAGAAGTGCACACATTGTTAGATTTGCTCAAGTCTTTGATTACGAACCTTTAATAAGGAATCAAACTGCTTTTCATTATGCAAACTTCCCCTGACAGAGGCCAGCCAGAACTAGGAACCAAATAGAATCTATATCTCAATGAGAAGAGATGAGGCAGGTGGATGGGAAGGCGATAGGACGCAGGAAATGAAGCCAGTCTAACACTCTGTATATACCTCCGATATATAACTCTGTTCCAGTATAACCTTGATACCTAGTTTTACTTTATTCAGCTGGGTGGTGCACATGTTATGTGAGCTGCTCCAATTAATATGAGCTCGACGCTATGATACAATTTGTATGAGCTTGTGTGTATGCAAATGACACCTGTTATAATGTAGAGCTGCTGCTACGTTTAAAAGGCTATATTCATATCATATTAGATTTCGAGCATGTACTTGAAACCTGTTACAAAATAGAGCTGCTCCCATTATCAAGAGGCTATATTTAGACTATCAACTTCGTTGCAGGCATACACAAGGCACCTGTTACAATGTAAAGCTCTTCCTATGACTAACCCTTTTTTTCTTACCAAGGCGGTAGCAAACACTAAACAACCTCTGCAGTGCAAGCATATGGTACAAATGTTAAGAAAGAAGATTCTTTCGCTATACTAAGGTATATGTCAACGTTTCCATAATGATGAATACTATCGTAAAACTGGATGAGATTTAATCTTGGCCACCGTATGCCACGACTGGAGTTTGGCATAGTGACTTCATGAGGCGAAGCCGAGTAAAGTCCGGAGCCAAAACTCCAGGAATGGCATACGGTGGCCAAGATTAAAACGAATCAGGTTTTGATTTTATCCTACCCCATCTCCTCGATTTTGGAATATTACGTGATAACAATTCTGTATGCCACTAGTGGCATATAAAACTCTGTATGCCAGTCGGCGTGGCATACGGAAACTCAATGTTAAGCCTATGGGATTTTATATTAGGGTAGGATAAAGGATTCTTCATCACTTTTAAATAAATGACATTCTAATCAAAATAGGAAAATGCTGCCTCGAGGCATAATTTACAGTGCACTCGAGAATGGCCCTAGGTAAGGAAAGGGTTAAGAGGCTATATTTAGACTTATTAGGTCGCGGCCATGCACTGGGCACCTGTTACAATGCAAGGTGCCCTGCGTTTATAACATAACTGCTCAATTGCTCGCTTGGTGTTTATGGGGCAAGGATCACGACGGGTGCAGGCTGGTGGTTAGCGGGGCAGACAGGCCGTCTCCTCCGCCCGACAGAACGTGCTCACTCGGCCTCACCGGCTCATCTGTTTGCCCTAACATGGAAATAGGAAGTGAAAAAAAAGTATTGTGAAAAAACTCCACGACACAAGAGAGGAAGCAGGGTAGAGAGACACACTTTATTTTCACTGTACTTGGAGAGGTTTCTTTTTTTTGTGGGAGGGCGAAAGTGCAGCTGGGTGACAGAAAGAGGTTGAGGTGGTTGGGAGGGAGGGGCTGTGGGCTGTGGGGGGTGATAGGGATAACAGTGGGACTGGTATGATGTGGGGTTTAACAATAAGGATGGGGAGGGTAAGGCTGTTTACATATGGCTTCAGATTAAGATGCAGGGGAGGGGGATGGACCTAAGGCCTCTCTTTTTTAGATGGGGGGAGGGGGTGCCTAGAAGATCATGATCCTGAATATTTTCCCTTTCGTTTATTGATAGTCACATTCCGTCTTTTAGTCGTCAACCATATTGTGTGAGATCCAAGCTGGCGAACAGTCTCCAAACAGAATCCTGTTCAAAAGAGCACTGCGTTACTCAAACAAACCGATAAATGCTTGGAGATCTTGAGCACTAACCTAGTTTTATTGGAGCATTACCATCCACACAAGTGATTCTCGTCTTGACTTTTTATCCCGATTTCTTTGACCGGAGGCGAGGGTTGGTTCATGGCGTGGAGGGCTGGTGACACGCGGGCGTCTGACGTCACGGCACGTGGTGAGTGACGTCACGGCACGTGGTGACACGTCGACCTCGTTGTGTTTTTGGATCCTTTGGAGACTGCGGACAGCTGCGCCTGGTTTGGATCCTTCAGATGGTGACAGAGAGCTCCATGAGCCTGGTCCCCATAACTAATCCCCAGGAAAGATCTCAATTGCAACCACTCCCAAATTCACGTTTCCTCCATCCATCATATTTGGGGTGAATGGCATCCAAGTACATACGTGTAGTTTAAGAGGTTATTTAGAATTCGATAATCCTCCTTAGATTTCATATTAACGTTCAGATAAGGACTTTAAAGGCATATCCTACAATTCACAGTGGCGCCACCTGGTGATTTTTGAATATTGTCATTTATTAGTCCAAACTGGTTTCTTAGGAGTCATTGTAATTCTACATGAGTAAATTCAACATTTTGTTCAGTTTATCCAATCTCGATAGTTAAAATAGGCCAATTTGCAATTGTTTGATTTACATAGGAAATCTACTGAAAAACATGGTTTTCTTCAATTCTTTCAAATAAGCACGGTGACCTATGATTTGTAAAGCATGAATAAATAGTATTATATGTGTACTATATTCTGTACAAATTTGAGGAAAATGACATGGGTTTTACTATGTGAAAAAATACTTTTTAGAATTTCTATATATTCTTATATAAAATTATGCTCATATTGATCTATAAATCAAAAACTAGCACGGTGACCCGATTTTTAAGTTAGATATGTGTTCCACAACACTTGGAGATCATCATATACAATTTTCAGGAAATTGACATGGGTTTTAATTTTCAAGCCAAATTGTCCGATATGCCTTTAACCTAACAAGAGCATTTTACCCTTTAACTACAGAAAGATGTCTCTAGGCATTCCCAGGACTACCTCAAAGGCCATCCTTCTCATACCATGTCTATGTGGTGTGGGAAGTAAAAGAACTCTCACCTCGGTAAATGTGTAGGGGTGAGATTTATCATTTCTACCTGAATTCATCACATCGATTCGATCACCACCCTAGTGGTGTAAAAGAACCTTGAGAAAGTCTGGAAAAGACCTATAATGGTTGACTGGACGTAAAATCAAACCAACCAAACAAACAAACAAATCCTAGTACTACCACACCATGAGACCTTCACTTATTCCCAGGCATAACACAACATGATGTCTTATGGCATCATTGGTAGTTACATACTAAATTCGAGAATCAAATAATATTTTCGTGACATAAATAACATGAGGCATTTGAAATAATGATACCATGGAAAAATACTGAAATCACGTAACGTTGCCGTTCTTTGGTTTAAGGTGCCTGCAAATGGGCTTCGTGTGACTGCATGCACTTCTTGTGGTGTGATGTTATGGCAGGGACTCGGGCAAGGCATAGAAAGGGTTAAACGGGGTCCATATATAAGATTGAGCTGCTCGTTCGGCTGAGAATCACTTCGCGAACTGCTCCAAACTACTCTCCATACAGGGCCAAGAGAGATTACATACAGGGAGGTCACCGACCGCAATAAAACCTTATCAGGGGGAGTGGCACAGAAACTCGCACTTCAAAGCTTGCCTGCCAGCCCCAATACGCAATCTTGTGATGGGGAAAGGGCAATTGATTGGGTAGTACAATCTGCTTGTGTTATACAAATCATTGTAAATATTGCCAGAGTGTGACCAATCCTTAAGAGACCGAGATGGGAGTACGCATTTTTCCATGGAATTCCCTGATTTCATTTTCAGTATATGATATTCTTTCTCCTCGTGTAAAGCAAAGATTAAATCAATTGAACCTCATTGAATATATCACAAAAAGCAGTGGCTTAAGTTTCTCGGCAGTCCCTCAGCCCATGCCATGGTCGACATCAATGTGTTTTCCATAATTGCCCTGGCACTCTGAGACAGCAAATTTCACAAGAAAAATATTACCACTCGAGCACACATCCCTGAATTACGCTACGCTAAACGACCACTGCTCCACGTTAGATAAACCACTTAATCATAGAACAAGTGGACCCTTAGCCATAAAAAAAGGTAATACGGTATCCTCATGCCCCACCCTCATTCCACGTTCTACCAGAGACCATCCCTGTTCACATTTCTCTCTCTCCCTTTCTCCCCAAATCTCGTCCAACGAGACTCGCTGGTGTTTGACATTAGTGTACTCGATAACCAGCGAAAACCAGCGGGCGACATGTGTCGCTGGTTGTCGGTCGGTCGTATTTGAGCATAGATTTATGACGTCACTGTCGTCAAGCGAATCATGACCGAGAGGTTCTCAATCACCAAGCGGATTCTTTGCATTTTCCCCCAGATATCCATGTAGGTCCAGTACTTAAAGGGAGTGGCCATGTTTGATTCCTCAGATATCATTGGACTGTACAAATTGGAGTAAGATAGATGCACTTTCTGGTAGCTACAACTATGACGATAATCCGGAATGTAAAACAACGATCGTTGTTCATAGGCTTCGCGTGGGGTGGCGGTGGATGCTATACTCAGAAATGAAAGTTTTCCACTCTTCCAAGGAAAACTTATTTTCATTTCCAGTTTATAAGACTTGTTTCTTGTGTAAAACAAAGAGACTATAAATTGAGCATCACTCACACCAAACCTATACATCCCCCCCCCCCCAATTCCATGTTTTCTCGGTCCCTCTAAGGCAGCAAATTGCACATGACTAATATGTCCATTTTTTCCCAACATTTTTTTCACAACTGACATTGTTGCATAATTTTTGTACATTTTCATAGATTTTGATAGACTGATATTTGGTCATAGGCTCAGAGTGGGTGGCAGATGGGTATTGTATTTATCTACATATCACTCAGTAGGGTGTTGTCACGTGACCAAGACAATGGCGCCTCTGTTTACTCCGTGACTGAGTGCTTGAATGAGGAGGTGGGGGATGTATGCCTCTCTCCCACCACTTGTTAGGCTTCCCACACTTCCGTGTTCTGGCCAGCATCCACTAACACTTCCTTCAATTGTCTATTATACACACACACATAACATATTTGCTTCAGAATTCAGAGATGACAGCTTTCCACATTTCTATGGAAATCAGTGTTTTAATTTTCAGCATGTAAAATTCTTTTGACTTATGTAAAACAAGGATAATGTTAACTGAGCACTCATTCACGGCAAAAAGACAATGGTTTGAACCTCCCCACAGACCCTCAGCCCCATGCCCTGACTGACACCAACATGTTTTCCATGATACAAGTTTCACATGGAAAATGTTTCTACTCCCGAAGAGAGTAGCTAGTACTCACTGTGCAGAAAGTAGTCAGTATTGATTGGACATTGACTAGCGAGTACTGATTGGACATGAAGAGAAGTCAGTACTAATATGACAGAGCCTAGTCAGTACTGATTGGATAGAGAGAGTAATGTGTACTGATTAGACAGAGAGAGTAGTCTGTACTTAGACAGAGTAGTAAATATTGATCGAAGAGAAAGAGTAGTCTGTATTGATTGGGCAGAGACTAGTGTGCACTGATATGACAGAGAGTAGTGGGTACTGATATGACATAAACTAGTTGTGCTAATTGGACAGTAAGAGTATTCGCTACTGATTGGATAGAAAGAGAGTAGTGAGTATTGATTGGACAGAGAGTAGTGGGTTCTGATTGGATTTATAGTAGCAAGTATTAATAGGACAGAGAGTAGTAGGTACTGATTGGAGAGTTGGGTACAGTTGATAGAAAAGAACTAGCAAAAGAAGAAGAGGTACAGAAAATGGAGGAAAAAGACGTTATATCGTAAAACTGGATGAGTTTTAATCTTGGCCACTGTATGCCATGACTGGAGTTTGGCAGAGTGACTTCATGAGGCGAAGCCGAGTGAAGTCCAAAGCCAAAACTCCAGGAGTGGAATGCGGTGGCCACAATTAAAACGAATCAGGTTTTGATTTTAGACATACCCTGTCTCCTCGATTTTGGAATATTACATTCTGTATGCCACTAGTGGCATATAAAACTCCGTATGCCAGTCAGCGTGGCATACAGAAGCTCAATGTTAAACCTATGGGGTTTTATATTAGGGGTAGGATAATAAAAAGAGACGGAGGGAGAAGGAATACCATCAGGAATCAGCTATAGTATTTTGTTTGGTATTTGAACAGTGGAAATGAAAAATCTACCAGAACTGTTACAGCTTCAACAACCGCCAAGTGGTGTAGGCCTACGCCTATTTTATAGGCGGTAAGAATGACTGATGCTGGAGCCGCTGGTAGATAGGGATTATATACATACCCCTAAGCATTAACTCCAGGGTAAAAAGAACTTTTAAGAATAACTACACTGTTTACACCAGATAAAGACACAGATCTTTTAGCGTTTCTCGTTTAAAAACTCGTCAGTATTGAATGTGGAGTGAAGCCTTCACTTTCCCGGAGGTGGTGAAGACAGGACCTCATGTCGCTCTACTCGCATAACATTCATCCTTTTTATGGCAGTTCACTTACCTTTTCCGTTACCTTTTGGGCCCCCGGCGCTGTGTGGTGATGGGAGGTGTAGGGGGGGGGGGGGGGGTATGGGTGATAAATGCGCCTTTACTAATCTTTACGATCTCACTTCTAGGCACATGGAAGAAAAATGACTATTAAGTTTGCTATTGATGTATTGGAGATCAATTTAATAGCGGTTTTCCAAATAGTATGTACATAGTGACGGGTGTAAAAGAATGGAAATTTTGTGTAAATCCTTTCTTAAATCCAGAGATTCAGTATTCCATCATTTTCGTGGAAATCCACATTTTCATATTCAGTATTTATATAGAACGTCCTGACCATGCTGTACAAGTCACAGAACGAGATGCTAATTTACCGTTTATACGGACCGAGGCATTTATGCCGAGTTCCGTACAAACGGTAAATTAGCATCGAGTTCTGTGACTTGTACAAGCATGTCCGTACAGTATTTTTACGTCATATGCCAAAACGGTGCGTATTTACAGTATATACAGCATGGGTATATAGTAAATGTATTTTCTTTTCCTTGTATCAAATAAAGATAATATTGATTTTTGCCACATTTACCTCAATAAAGCAGTGGTCTGAACCTCCCCACAGACCCCCAGCCCCATGGCATGGCCGACAAGGACACATTATCCAAGTTTCCCTGATCTCTCTGAGGCAGAGAGATCGACAAAAATATATCCACGTCTTTTTTTTCTGACCCCGATTGACATCCCTCCTTAATCTAATGCGTAGATGGAGATGGAGAGGGGTTTAGGTTTGTCAAGAACCTTCCGAAATTTCGCGTATGCATTCTCAACCCACATTCCACGTTGCGGTTATTTATTCCACGTTTAGAAAAGAAAAAACGTTTTGGTCACAAGGTATTCTACTTGCGCATATTCTATGGCGTTATTGGTACATGTTTTTCTATTTAGTAGATTTGGACACTGAAAATGGCACAGTCACACAGGTAATCCGTAATCGTTCACTGGCATGCTGGACAATTGGGTCAAGTTTGTTCCAGAGTTGTAAACCCCGATAATGCGGACGTTCAGTTTTTAGGCATACATGGTTCTGACCTCTGAGTCTGTATACGTGCCATGAATCTTTAAAGGTAATTTCTGTGAGACATAAATCATGTTTTAAAGATATCAACTACACAATGGAGTCCTCTCATAATGTGATCATATTCCAGGTTTGGTCTCCATGGCGATGCACGTGTGGTTACCACAACAATGACTAGATTGTTGGTAGGCATTGGTAGGGATAGCGCCTGATGGTGTTGAGTGGTTGGTGGGTGGTACTGGAAGTAATGTATGCAGAGGGAGGGTGGGTTTCATTCTCCAAGCATAGACCCTGCTGCACCATGCTTGTATCTCTGTGCCAAGGAACCTATACGTGTTTTGGGCAGGATTCTTTTCACACATCAATTTCCATGTATCTTCATTACTGGGTAATTTGAGGAGTATTTTGTGTTTTAGTTGTAAAAGAGAGACTAGTCTCTTTCACGACCGCTTGAGGCGCACAGGGCACGCTAACAAGGGTCTCTCGGAGTCTACAAGAGCAGGTTGGTTAGTGGTGGGAATTTTCTCGTTGGGCGTGCTGAAAATATCATGGATTCAAACGTGCGTATTATATATAGTAAGTAATAGGCACCCATTCCTGTTATTTGTGGTGTCAAATCGGGTATAGTGTCTTGGATTTTCTTGACCAAGTATTGCAGGGCTTTGTTTCAACAAAAAGACTCTTAGTTAAAGTGGCAATCTCATCAACTGTAGATGCACGCTATACGAGCTTAGAGGTTCTCCTGAAGTTCCACAATCTATTCATAATTTGTCTTTGAATCTTTTTGACTATTCCACTGTTTTGTAGCCCGAAGGTGGTTTCAGTTCTACTTCTGGTATATCATACGACTGGGTTAGACATTCCTAAGTCCAACAAGTAAATAGAATACTCTTTGGTAAGCCCAAGCAAAACAGAAGAACTGGTATAGTGGGTGAGATTGGACACTGGTGTCAGTAAAGGACACAGGGTGATTGCCAGTTCCAGATGTCATTACCCAGCAGAATATAGTGTCACCGTATTTGGGGGACAACTGCTCTTATCGTTATTATTATGCTATTCCTATTTTTTTTAAACCCGCCATAGGCTTAACATTGGGCCACTGTATGTGGGCGAGCGTGCAGTAAAGTGTTATATATTGCACGGATCTTAAATGGGTTATTATTATTCTAAAGTCATGGATATAGGGTAGGATAAATACTAAACTGAACTCCGGTGAGGTCGGCTACTCACTGCGCTCAGCTAACGCCTCGTGCAGTTACGCGACCTCCCCGTCGTGCGATAAACGCTCACACTTCTTACTCTCATTAAGTTTCTACTAATGATCCATTGATAATTTTGAGACGAGGCAAAAAAAATACCCCCTCTATTGCAAGCGGGAGAAAACAAACCAACAACAATCTATTGATAAAACTACACCCGTCACCAAGTGATTTATTAGTCTCAGGGGCAAGATGGTCGCTTCCATAACACAATAGCTATGTGCCCTTGTAGGACATAACACGTCATCCCGCACCCCGGTGAGGTAACAACAACAACCCGCACATTGTGCCGCGTGCGTGGGAACGGGGCCCGGGTCGTCCCGGGGCCGGCGGCCCTCCAGGGCAGGCCCGGAGGAGGCCGAGGTCAGCCCCGGGAGGAGGGGCTGATGCCCTGCTGATGGGCAGGCCCATTACCTCATAATATAGGCACCCGTTTATTAGGTAATGCTCTGTGGACCTGACCTGGACCACACTAGTTATTTTGTCATTTTTCCTCTCTCTTTTTTTATGTGTGTACACAGGCAGGATATTCACGGCATGGTCAACCACCGAATCAAGGGAGGGCACATGCTTGAGTGACGGTGGTGGTCCGATTATTAATCCCAATTACTGATTATATCAGAAAAAATATTTCCCTATCCTTTTAAGAGGATTCATTTAAAGAGGGGTGGGGAAAGGTGTTTTTTTTCTCTCATCCCCTTTTTAGGTAAATCATCTTAAATGGAGATTCTTTTCAGAACCTCAATTACTGGTTATCTTCATGTTTGAATGCAAGGACAGTGTCTGCCTTTATGCGATATGCTCAGTATGGAATGCATGTACATGTATGTAATTTCACAAACAGAGGCCATATCAAATTCCCAAGCAGGAACTTTTTGACAAATTCATTTAATACCTAGTTTTCATGCTACCTAATTCTAATCACTACCTTCTGTAAATACATGGTGTGTTTATTATCTATTGTAAAAACAGAATATTCCTGTAAACAATACGTTATTCATAAGACATCCACGTTGCGCCTAGGCTTAAGATGGATGTATATATATACTTGCCCCGACGCCAGTGGGTAGAAGGGGTACTTTTACACAGGGTAAGGACATCGCAACAGATACAATCTCTAGTCGGTTTTCCTTTGATATACTTTGAAATGGTTAAAATCAATACGTAAATTGGTTTGGCAACCAAAACGACCAGTCCGTATAACAGAGTATAATAATATAGATATGCAATAATACAATATATTGATCAGTAGTGTGTAACTATTAAATATACTTGCATTGGTGTATAATAAAATGTAATGTGAAACAGAAAGCCACAGCATGTCATAGCTGATAACCATGTAATACATGTGAAAGAGTGGTCGTTGTTCGGTAGGATAATGACCTGCTAGGCACTGTGTTTATGTCTATCACTGAGGTATTTTTCATGTCTGCTATGTCCTCTATAAATAAGTGCCACTAGGTTTCCTTCCCAACTCTCACGTATATATCCACATCAGGAATTCCGTCACTGTTCATAATAATAAAAGCACACCACTTATTCCTAGATCGAGTTTCAAAACACATTAGTCGGACATTGTAATGGATATCAGACAATGTTAGCAGTGCCGCAAACTTGAGAGTGCCATTGAGATATAACGATACCGCCATTGACTGGCGATAGAATGCCACACTGAGGAAGATTAATCTGGTGTGAAAAGTTACTTTGCGTTCAAGAAACTGCGCGGATGTTAAACAGACTCGGGTAGAAGGGAAGCAGAGAAGTGGCCGGCAGATCAGGTGACACCCTCACAACCACCGCTTGATGGTCGTCCCTTGTTCTAACATCTTACTTGTAACAACGGGTTTGAAAAAAGTGTATGGATGCAGAGATGGCAGCTTTCAACTTTCCATCTTCAGTATAGTGCGATCCCCCCGCCCCACCCCCGTCCAATCATGTACGCAATAGAACAAAGAAGGAGCATACGCAAGATTTTCTAAAAATGTTACTCCCCTACCCGCCCCCATCAGTGCGGATGTACTTTATGGATGGTCCCTATATCAAAAATATCTCTTTCCATGTGTAAAATAAAGATTATATTAATTGAGCTTCATTCATGCCAACAAAACAGTGGTTAAGACCTCCCCACAGACCGCCAGTCCTTGTGTCATGGCAAACAGTGATGTGTTTTCTAAGTTTCTTGGTCTCTCTGAGGCAGCAAATTGTGTATGAATAATGTAGCCTCATTCACAAATGTACACAAAACTGGTTTGAACCGCCATGCACACCCTCAGCCCCATATGCCGTGGCCTGACACTGGTTTATTTTTCCTGGTCTCTCCGATAGAGCAAATTCCACATAAAAGATATTTCCACTTCTAAGTTCATATTAAGCTTTAAATTTGAAAGCAAAAGCTTCATATATAAGCGACGCAGTAACCGGTCACCTCCCGTACAGATTTTAAGAAACTGATGTTGAATGAAAACAGGTGTAGATCTAACGTCACGTTTATGTGGCTTTATTAACTTTTTGTTGTTTCTATGGCAAGGCCTCTCCTGTATGTAGCCAATGAAATTAAATCTATTTATTAGCCTGAATTCAACATGGGCTGGGATAGATAGGAAGTCTATAACTGGCCTAGACTGGCCCCTTTATCAAAGGAATCAAATCTGAAGACAGCCAATGTCATGTGGAAAACTTTTTTTTTTCTTGACCCCAACTGACATCCTTGATTATTCAACCAGAGCGAGGCACCTCGCCCTGTGTCATAAACTTTTAATTGAATCTCCAAACTGCCATCGGGTACGCCATCCACCCTCCCCAAACGACCCATGCCGGTGTCGACTTGATTATTGTGACGTCACGCGTCGTGTGACCATGACGACCGGCCCGTCGGGGAAAAGTGCTGCGTGGTCAACGGACCGTGTTAGAGGGTGGCGTTCAATGGGGCGTGACAGGCGGGAAAATTTACCTGGAGCCCGTTGAATAATATATGAAGACCCTTTTCTGTATGTCAAGGAGACCCAGGGACGGTGTGGGTCAACTTTATTCAACACTTATGGACGACCTTATGGATGGCTAATATTTTCTTAGCAAACATACTTTAATACTGATAAACAATATCCCCTCTACGAGTTACAGAAAAGGGTCTTCATATACGATGCTAGATTATTAAACGGGCCCCTAGGAAAATCATGAAAATTAACATCAGTTTGACTGGATTTATGTGCTGGATGGTAAATACGTTGAATGTGCGTGGGTTAACTTTGTTTCTGATAGAACAAACGCCAACATTTTACTCTAGTGTCACTATAACAAGTGAAAGTGGGCGAGGACGCAAGGACGCAGGGCGCCTGGGAGCAGTTACGACAGGGGTCGTAAGGGGGCGCGGCGAGCGACGTGCCCTCTGGGTGTATGACCTTAGAGAGAGGACCACCGCCCCTCCTACCCTCACCCTACTTACCACGCCCGCTCGTGCAACAAGTGGTCGTTTGCATCCGTTTGACCACACCAGAGTTCAGCTCGGGGTAACCAGGATGTGGCGTCATTCAGATTATCGTCGTATCAGCTGGGAGGGCGATATTATAAGGAGATTGAATACATTACAACATGCTCCTCCAGCTAGGGAGATCTCTAGAGATGACATTATGGATGAAGATAGGACAGAACCTATATACAGAGATTAGATTACAAGTCTGTAATTAAAGGAGAGGAGATTAATTTATGATAACCATGATAACGCTGTAAGATTTATCTAAGATGCAATGTGTGTAGAACTATAGTCGATCTCATACAAGAGATGTTAGGTTTGATTTTTCTTTCATGGAAATTCACTTTTTCATTTCCAGCACACAACATTCTTCTTCTTTTGTAAAACAAAGAAAACGTTATTAGAGCCTCATTCAGGCTAATAAAAATTGGTTTGAACCTCCACCGGACTCCCTCAGCCCCATGCCATGATTGGTATCGATGTCCTTCCCACGTCTTCTTAGTCTTTATGAGCAACGTGTATAGATAGTTCTCTGTCGTCTTTGCTCCGAGGAAGTAAATTTCGCATGAAAAATATGTCCACACCTTTTTTCCCAACCGAAACTAACATCCCTATCATACTCCTTCGTATACACACAGGACATACTACCAAACTCCTCTGAAATTCAGATGGTGATGAAGTAACCCTTTCATCCGAAAATAGCTTCTTTTGTTTGCCCACCCACCTTCCAGTCACAGGAGGGTCAGAATACATATATCCCACCCTAAACACCGCCCTCCAGCCCAGAAAGCACATTCAGAAACCCTCAAACAAGCACCATTCCCTGCTCATGTTTATGGATGAGCGGCGTAAGATTACCCGAACGTGACGAGAGAAATTCCCGAGCAGGCTGACCTGAGCTGGTCGTGTGCGGTCATTTCCGCGCACTTCTGAGGGAAGTAATGGTCGCCGACCCTGTCCCCGGTGTGTATCAGGACACCGGCCGCCTTTATAATGCTTCCCATTTGCATTCCCACATTAACATCCACCATTTATGGCTTTTCTCAGACTTACTGGCCACTGTGTACAATCCAGTTGTTCTTGTTGGGGTAGACTTGCGTAGGCCACTCAAAATAGAAAAACAAACTTGTTTCTCATCAAAAGACGTGGCGTATCTGTTTCTGAGTCTGTCTCCTACCACTCTAATAATATTTCCCGAAGACGATTCATCCAGAAGCGAGGTCTCAAATTTTTTTCCAACCACGGATCCTAGACAGACCCATTGGAACGGAAAAATTACGAACAAACTTGTTTCTCATCACCAAGCATAAAAGATATGACGAGGGCGCTTTGTTTTTTGCTGGATCAAAGATGGCTTTTGTAGTGTCATAAAATGGGCTTCAGGCAGGTGGCAGCACAGAACTATTGGTTTTGCAGGCAGTATGAAGAGAGATATGAATACCACGGTTTGGGGAATATCTTGATATACATAATACCACATTGAATGCATCCCTGACATCAGAAGCTTCAATTTGATAACAAATACATATACCTATTATAATTTCTATCAAGGTTCATCTTATATAAAAAAAAATCTTCTAAAAAATTGTTTCTGATACGCGCGTTGATAAAAAACGAGTTGTTTTAGTGGCCTCAGGTCTTTCAGTATGAATAATTATTAAGAAGGTAAACGTGCTTAAGCCTTTAAAGTTTGATTATGAACAATTATATAGAAAATGAAATTGATTGTCTTTGATTATGAATGATTATTAAACTAAACTTGCTTAAATCTTGGATTATGAACAACCATGACACCTACGCCTTCATCTAAGCCATAGTTGTATCACTAGATGTTCTGCCTGCAACACCGGTTGGAAATATCTTCGTTATTTGCATTTAATATTTTATCACATTATGTCCATGCTCTTATCTCTCTGTTGCTTAAGCAGTCTACAAACGAGAAGTTAATGTCGTAACAAGTGTATGGTCTTCTGTAAATGACATCAGGGTTATACCAGTTTACGGGTAAAAGTTATCAATTCCTGTAGTAGTCATGGCAGTGTTATTAAGGAAATTGTATAACAGTGCATACCACAGAAACTCAGGATAAATTAGTTCAGTATTCATCCGAACCCCGGACGAGCGCATGAATCAAAGTCTTCATATGGAGTTATAGGGTATGGGCAGTGATTGGTCTCGGAGACTGAGGCCGGTCTATTGTAGGGTTTTAATGCTGAATCAGGGAAGCATAGTGGAGAAACTTGACACACGAACAGAGACTCTGTTTACAGCTCCACGTCTAAATGCGGCTCAGAGTCTATCTTCAAGCTCCAGTATCCGGCGTAATGTTCCGGAGATTTCATCACGCACTATAAATGTGCTGTTTTTACTTCATACATTCGTCCTATCGCGGCATAGCTGGAATACCATTTTTGATACAAAGCACGAATTTATGAGGAATATGCCTGACAGTGTTTTCCTATTTATATTTCCAAGTTTGGTTCACGTCAATACAAAACCTATTTTTGTTCGCAATATATAATTCCTCAAGGAGGAAAGAGTGCAGCGTTTGGAAATTGTTATCAAATATAGTTTGGATAAGTATATATAAAAAGGACATGCAATATACAGTAAATGCCGAAGGATATCTTGTAACCTGCGTGGGTTTCGTATTCGAATTCCCATTATATTGCGGTCATCGTATTATTAGTTATTAGCGGGAGTGAGGGATAAAATGAAAGCATGACTTCTTGTATTTTCGCCACTGTAGGATTTTGTCTTTCCCTATGTAGCTGCCGTTTCTAGTCTACATAGGTCTCTGGACCTCAATCTTAACCAGAAATTCTCTACCTGTATGTAGCATAAGTAAACAGGAACAATGACATCATGCCTTGAAGCTAAACAATTGATTTTCATAGTTATAGTTGTCACTTATTTTCTATGTATGTGAATCACATTATTGAAATCGTTGAGTAACATTGATTTTAAACCAGTACATTTAAAAAGTACCTTTTCTGGAGGACTTTTTTTTCACCACCGACGTTTCTAGATTATCAACGTAATCAATGATAAGATGTTTAATGTATGTATCGTTATTTCGCATTAGATTACATCCTTTGCAGGCCCACCTAATTATCTTTGTCCATGCACTCCTCAATGGCGTGCGGTGTATGCTAGGGTGGGAGAAAGGTGACCAGACGTTCCGATTAAACACAACCCCTGAGAGTGCAATGAGGGTATGACTACAAATGGAGCATTAAACAAACTCAGACTTCCACCAGCGTGTGTTTATCTTCTCAATTATCGTCTGAATCCCCCTTGACACAGGCTTAGAAGAGCAGGCCCTCGTAAAGTATAAAAACGTTAGAGGGTTAGGATAACATCTGCCAACACCAGGGGATGAGGGAACTCCTATATGGAGCTTTCAACGAGAGATTTGCCATTTTCACACATGAGAGCAATACCATCAACGTGTTCAAGGCATGGGGGAGCTTGAGGCGCCCCTTTTTTCTGAATTGCAAAAGAAAATTGTGTGGTATATGCAAGAAATGTTTTCAGATATTGGGAAATAACTTTCAAATCTAAAACCTCGATCGGGTCCCTCTAGATTTGGTATGCATGCAGAATGATTAGAATATTATGCTCCAATTTCAGTGAATTGAACTAATTTCACAACAATCGGCCATATATATTCGCTATGTTTCTTTTGTATCGAACATCCAGTGAGCTCTATATTATTCTCAGGCAACCTTGAATAACAGGGCAAATATTTCAGAGACGATGCTGATGCAGATAATACTTTAAGGTTACTCTAATAATATTTCTCGAAAACTATTTTATATTCTCAGTTACAGGTGTGGATGGATTCATCCACAAGCGAGGTCTCAAAGCTCTGCTTGTGCATTGCACAATTTTTAGGTTTATAATTGAGCCTGGGGGATGCATATAATCGGGAGAGGTTATAGAGACTTTCAGCTCGCTGTATACCCTAACGTTTCACTATCTGCGGGCCAGCCTTGTGGGACTGTTAAAGGTGCAGAGGACCAGTATATCTTAGAGCGTCTTAGAGGAATGCACGTGAACAATCAGTACAGACTAAAGTACTTGATTGACTCACTCGTTCTTGGGATATATGGATTCTGCAAAAATGCGTTGTGGAACAGTATGTGTGCCAACATTAATGATCCACTAACTGGACAACAACCAAACTTTTAAAATGTCCACTTTTTTAATTCCACTTTTTTTCTTTTGTTTTTGTTTAGAAACAAAGGTAATCCAACCACACAATAGTCGTTCTTCCACGCCAGTGGGTAACAATAAACAATAAATTTAATGAAGGTAATTACAATGAATTGGAGTCATCGGATCATAGTGTGCATCATATCATATCAAGACATGCAGGTTTACATAATATTGTTCCTGTATTTAGTCAATTTCGCTGCCGTTCACATACACCCTCATTATTAGAAATACAGATAACATGTATTCCTAGTTTATCCAAGGATCCAGCATGGTGTCAACATATATTGTTGTTCCTTTAACTGTAAGAAACTGGGTCATCAGAACGCCCATAATTCACCTTGGGATTGTTATCGGAATTTCTGAATGCCGAATCCGAACTAGTTCAACCGAGGAATGAAACAAGAGAAGCCTCTCCTTTACCTGCCTTTGTAGCGGCTAGTTCACTCCCCTGGGTTACGATCTTTTAATGTCCAAGGTCACCGCGGTCGTCCAAATAAATCCCCGGGATTCAAATATCAAAACACTTTGTCCACGCTGTGATCATAAAAATAGGAACACTGCAATGATCTATCCTTGCCTCAATGCCTGTTTGCGTTTGAAGAGTGTAAGGCCTTGATCTCCAAGCACTAAATGGACTCATGATCGCTGTAATAGCTCCTAAATCAGTACAGAGAATGTAGACCAAATGCCCAATCTGTGGATCGCTATTGTGTATGGGTAATAACCTCGGGCGTTTGTTGGGGGTTTAAAAGGCAATGGGAACAGGACGAAGTGGTCTGTCTTATCACGGTGTACCCACTGACCTCGCTATTCTCGTGTTGAGGAGATGGTATAGGGGGATTTAGTGTGATCCGTACACTGGGATGGTGCCGTGAATGAAACAAGTATTTATAGTTATGTGGCTTTTATTCCTGTTTGACTTCACTGACGACACACCTTTTACAAAGGGTCGTTAACACTAACCACTTGCGCGATATCTCTCAAAGCATTTTCAAATGAGGCATGGGATTTTCCCGGATTTCCCGATTATTTGAGATCCCAAACGGTCCTTCATGAGCTCAATGGAAATCCGAGGAGGATTATTTTGAGATAGGGATTCAAAATGAACATCTGAAAGATGGTGAGCGATATTTTTGTAATTCTGGCTTCTTCAACTCTCAGCTGAGGCCGGGAATTCACTTTAATCAAAATGCACCCCCTCTTTTTTTCCTTTTAAATTTAAAGTGTTTATTTCAAAAGTGATGCTTTAAATTCTCCTTCCAGACGGTATTCCTGTTCTTTGGGTAGCTTACTTACTAGAGCCTAACCTATAGATTGTTATAATTTATTAGGAAGGCAGGTCTTTTTCCGGATTCCCATTCCATTTCCTGTCAAATAGAGCGTTGACCGTGGCTATCTCTAGTCCTAAGTAGACTTTATTTTACACTAAATACCCAGTCACAACTGTAGTGTTTACCCGAATATGCTAGGCTTCTTATCATAATGGGTAAATCCATCTCAATATATTTATAGGCGATTTTATAATTAGGATGTCGAGAATACTATCTTCCAGATCATTCTCCATCACATAATAACAGGACTTTTAAATATCATTGCACTTCAAATATCAGAATTACAGTTTCAAATACTGGAGGAATCTGGACATCATGCCAGCACACTGCATTTATCATGGCCTAAAAGGTAGAAACTAAGCTGCATTGTTTAAACTCTTGGATTCTTGTATGGGATTAGGGTGATACTGACTAGTTATCACTGTAATGCAATGTGGAATGATTGGGAATCGTATCAATTTGACATCCAGCTCGCCATCTCAAACACCACACTACCCTTCCCTTCACAGAGCAGTTAGTCTATATGTTATTTACTACCATTGGAGTCTGCATGCATTGTGTACCTGATGGAAGTGACTATAAAAACGAAAATTATTTTCAAAACCATTATTGAATTAAATGTTTTTGTACAGGTAGTTTCTATGGGGAATTGGTACTGGTAGACTCTAATTTGCCACTGGCTTCTAGCACATCGACGGTATTGCCCCCTGCTGTGTAAATGGTGAATCATCAAACCAGTGGCCTTGCATAGGCAGTACATTATGATATTCATATTTGTACTCTTTGATAAAATCTCAGAAACTAATGAAACAACAATAATAAAAAAACGAGATAGACCATCCATGTATTGTCATCTCTCTTTTGACCTCTTTTGAAAAAAAGAAGGAAGGCAAAACAAACTCAATGGTCGTTGGGCGACTGGGGAGGACCCCATAAATGAAAAATGGTTGGGACCCTCTCGCTTCAGACAAAATGTGCATCCATGCATCCACGAGTAAGACGAGAGCGTCAGGCCCGGAATGTGTTTATTTGCCCGGTGCTGTCTGCAGAGATTACCACCAACCTGTTGTTCACCCTCCTCCCCATTTAGTCCCCGGTACACACCCCACGTGACCCCCGCCATGAGCACGTGACCAGGTCTCCGCGCATGCGGGGTGCACTCTCCCAGCTGAGATTCTGACTCTCGTAGAATCTCTGATTCTCACTATGGTAGAATCGCTGCCCCAACCTGCCTGTCTGGGACCATATCCATCACCACACGCCAATTTTTCAGATATCCTGATTTCTTGAGTACCTCGAAGACCATTTTGTCATCTATTTTTGAGAGAGACTTACATGTATCATATATCAAACATTATCCACTTATTCCTGTTTTGTTTGGGGTCAAATCAAGCATATTTTCTGGCATATTCTCTTCTTTGTTAATCTATTTGACATCCCAGGGGACCCTGAGAGTATATAGGGACTAACATAAGGTTCACTCACTGGTTTTTACCCCACACTGGTCTTGATTGAACTTCTGAGCCCAATTTAGGTAGAATTCTTACCAAGGTGACAGTTGTTTTAGTTCCCACACCACATAGACATGGTATGGGAGGGACAGGCCTTTGATATAGCAGTGAACCTACCATTGCTGGGGATGAAGGAGTAATGAAGAAACCAACAAGTTTTGGTCAAAAGTTGTCGTTCTCCACAAGTTTGATGTGGAGTGATATGAACGAGATCACAGCCGAGTGAATATCATGTAGCGTTCAAATGAGTTGGTGAACGATGCCTTTGACCGAAATGAGTTGCTTTCTGTATTTATCTCAACCCTGGACACACTTAGAGGAAAGACGACACACGGGATATAGACCATGGAGAACGGACTGCAACATTCATAGGGGCATGGAGTTCCTAATGTTAAGCCTATGGGACAAAAATACCAGGGGTGAGATGAAAACATAGATCCTCCGCCCTGCTTGTATCTCTGCGCCGACCTCCCTGTTTTGGGGCAAGATCTGCCCGATCCAGCAATATTTCATAAATCTTCTGTTATCATTTGGTGCATGCATGTACTTAGAAGAAATATTTTCAGAAACAACGACTACTACTATATGGAATTCTATAAAGGTTTTGCCTTTAAAGATACATGTAGTTCGTACATCCTTATTACTGAGTGATATGAAGTATGTTTTGTGATCTATTTTTGAGAGAGATATACACATATCGGAGGTTCGAACAGAGATGAGTAAACCTAGCGCCACGGAAGATCTGCGGGGAGAGTGTGGTTTATACTGTAATCCCTCTCCCCTGTCCCGGTGAGCCATGTGACTGGTTTGGAGCAGAGATTAGTAAGCCTCAGCACAACGAAAGATCTCCTGGGAGAGTGCACGTGATCAAACCTCGGCGCATGCGGGGTGCAGACCCACCGACGCTTGCGCACTGGGTTTCAATCAGCAGCAGGGAGAATGAATCGGCCATGGTGGGTGTTTCTTCACCGGTCCTCATCTTTTTTCCTCCCATTTTTTCCCCCTCTGATGTATCTTTTTTTCCTTATACATTTTTTGAAGGCGTGTGTGTCTTAAGGGGAAATGGCTGAGGAATGGCGCTGTCAACTCAGTGGCTGTGCAGATGACACTGAAGGTCCTGGGAATGGGAACACACCAGGCCCCCCACCAAACACCCCACCGCCCAGGGATCCTTCTGTTTGTTAGGGTTGGCCACCAGTGAGGGATCGCTTCGTTTTTGTTTGAGTACACAGCTCTGGTGCCGAGTCTGGTGTGAGGGAGGGTGGTGGTTTAGAAGGAGGTGCTGCTTTTATTGTAAGCCTCACAGGGCTTTGTTAGGCATTCTGCCGGGGATGGTGGATCGAGGGAATCCGGTGGCTGTGTGCACAGTAAACAGTTGGCAACAATTCGTCAGTCGCGCAGGGTTGCCACACGTCAGGGGGAAACCTTGGACAATTTTATTCTTTTCAAGTTCAGTGAATTGTCAGGGAATTCGGGAGTTTCTCGGGGAAATTCTATTTTTGAAAAAGTCATGAAAAAATAACTGTTATCAGAGAAAACTAGAATTTCCGTGCTAAGGCATTAAGAATTGGTCAACTCAGACACCTTTAAATCTGTTTAAATATAAGGAAAGAAAATATATGTTTCTTATGCAAAGGATATTTTGTTATGAGCCAGTAACATCACTCTTTTTGGTAGAATTATTTTTAATCTTTCATTTTTGTTAGATATATTCAGTGCTGAGCGTAACATCTAAATATCCAATGATCTGATCATCATATCTCAATTTCAGGATCTTAAAGTTACATTCTTAGAATTATAAATATTAGGTGAGTCTTAACATGGAAATGGCCAAGAAAGATTGAGGCTATTGCATTTTGAGAGCCTTGTCCTAAAATTGCAAAAGAAATGGATAAAAAACACATCTGTTTGTATGGACGTTTAATCAAAGATTTTTTCGTCTAAATTGTTAGGGAAGGATTAAATCTTTCGGATTAAATCGGGAAAAATATATAGGAATTTTTTCATCTTAAGTTTGCGGCAATCCTGTCGGAGCGGCTGTGCCTGACTTGTGTTGGCTGTGACACCACATCGTGTGATCTTGACACTCTCAGACACGCTCGCTCCTTTCAAAGCTAACTCAGCTTCGGTGATTGCTCTCGATCACACCTCTTCGCGACCAATCCGTCAGGTCGGTGAGAACCGGTATCATTTCTGTTGATGAACGCGACAGGAATCAGGCATTACTAGCACGGAGGTAACGACTAAGTCTCTCCGACCTTAAGATTATTGAGTATCATATACCGATTTGCAGGAGAAACAAAGGTGATTATAGATTTAAATCCTCGATATCTTAAAGAGATCAAAAGTGATTAAACTTTGAATGATCGTCTATGAATACCCTCCGCCCAGCCCTGGCCAGTCCTCGGCGGCCCCCTTTGATCTCTATCGGGTCGATGTACGATGTTTCCAGACTGTTCCCGATTCTCATTGCCGATCGGATTTAAGGCCCGTTCACACTACCACCCGGGCCATGCCGACGACGCGGCTTTAAGGCACGTTTACACTATCATGCGGACTATATGACGTCATTCGTCTTACTTTACTCTGGGTACCTCTCACCAAAGCTTCTTTATCACAAAAGGGAGTGAACATTGGCAAACATTTCTGGGCTCATCTGCAATTACATCACAATTGTAAAATTCACTATATCCGACATGGTTTTGTGTTATTCCTGTTATCTTCTGTAACAAATTTGTCGCAGTTTAGGACGGGGGGAGGGTCTGCAATGCCTGGTGAGACGCTGATGACGTCACATCACCTCTGTACATCAGGGAAAGTGAGAGGGACTCCTCCACCATGGAGTTGTCCTATTACACTAATTCCATATAAGGAATAAAGTAAACCGAGTAGCCAATGACTGCATTCGCAGCAAACCCCGACCTTCACCCTGACCTCCTTAAATGATATTTTCTCGCGCCTTGGAACGGCTCTTCAGTCGAGAGTTGACCTACAATCTAATGGGCCACAACCACCCTCCATGCGGTTGCAAGATCATTTGACCAGACACTCTCCCTACACATTATCTGCCAGTTACAATGCAGTCATAGGGTGGGACGCCTCCGCATACCACAAGATATTTCCCTTGCGACAAGACATGGCGATGAAAAGTCGTGCAGTGTGCGTAGACCTTTACTTGCTTCCCTCTTCTCAGTACGCCGCTTGCCCTCCTCCAACACCTCAAAATAACCATTCTGAGGACTGCTGCCACCCCCGGCACAACACTGGGCCAAGTCCCTAAATCTAAACTAGCTGTTCCAGAATTTATCAATATTCAATTCCCATCGCCCAGAATGAAGAAGAGGGCTATCAAATCACACTATCAACACGTAGATGTTAATATTCTTCTAGAAATAATATGGTTCAGACCAAGCTGTTCTGAGACTATTGAGAGATCAACGTTATCGAATGAGTTTAGGAACCACCCCATGAACCACTCAGAATCCATTTCTCTGTGGAACATACACATGAGCCAAATAATACTGTCGATGTAGACAAATATTGAGACAGTGTAGTGTGGTTATGCAGTCACTTGTAAGGTTGACATTCATATTGGATCTGAAGATACGTGATATATGAAAGGAAACTTTAGCTGCACAGCCTCCCTCCCCCCCCCCCCCCCCCATCTCACTGTCACAATGGGATGGCTGCTATCCCTGCTCAAACCTGGAATCTTAGAATTCTCCATAAAACATATTCTCTCCTTATACATGTTACCTCTTCCTGGTATCTTGCACAAACTATGAATCCTCTCCAGGCTGCTCCTTCACTTAGTGCTGTTGAGCGATAATAAAACCAAAGCAAAGCGCCAGGAAGGCTGCCTTGTACCCCAAACAGAATCTATTATACAGATATTCTAGAGAGGTCTGAGATGAAGATTAGCCACAAAAAGGTCATCAGTGTCATTAGCTATAAATCATATGAATAGGCCTTGCTTTCAGTTACACTACACACGCGCGGTCTTGTGACGTCATTTCCAACCACCATACTGCTTCCGGGAAGGCTATAGCCTGCCTCAGCCACCAGACCCCAACAGGCCTACTATACCTTGAGCCATGTACGACACCGTTTGATGAATTTTTTTTATTTTTTTAAAAAGTTTTTATTTATACTGGAGTCAGGGTTTAGCAAGAGTTTGCTTATCTTCCACCCCCTCCAGTTGTTTCAGATCCTTGTCCGTGCCCGTCTAGCAGGCGTACATGACAGGTTGTAGTACAAATTTACACATTGAATACGAATATGCATGTATGAATAATATATCAATTTTACCACTAATTTATATATTTCTTCTAACATATATGTTGACTGCACTACAGGCTAGGGTCAAGGAACGCTGATATTGTCAGGCTTTACTTCACTGGGGAACAAGGGAGTTAACCTTGGGCGATACTAGGGGAGAAAGGGGCGTCGCCCGACGGTCATCACCAGGGGGAGTGATTGCGCAGTCAGCGGGGGTGTTCTGAGGGGGCAGGCGTGGAGGAGGGGGTTTATTGGGGTTCATTTCACCCTCCCTTCTCCTCTCAGGCGATTGCGGTCAGGCCTCTAGGCACAGGCACTAAAAAGGTAAATGGGAAAGGAGACAGATTGTTATGGATGGCGTCATCAGGTGAATAGGCCTGAGTCCCTCCTCCACAGTGACCCCCTAACAACAACACCCCCTCCCCCCTCCCCCAGCGAGCCCACCCCCACCACCACCACTCATATATCTGCCGTGTCCAGGGATGTGTTAAGCCATTCGGCACAAACTAACTAGCTCGGGAAGCCGAAACGAAGTGTCATAAATATTCATGTGTTGAATTAACAATTATTGAAAATACATATAAAAAAATCCAGGAGTTATTGGTTTGTGATAAATCATCATACAAAAGATACACAGGTTCGAGACCGTATTTGGCATTTGTTTACTTTTCAATATTATCATACACTTCTGACAACGATTACCTCCCTCTCCCATCCTCTTACTCCACACGTTACTGACCCTATCTAGGCACTCACCATATATTCCATAATCATCTGCCCCACGCATGAGACTGTACACATGTATATGTCCAGGCCAGGTTTCCAGGCTCCCCCAGGCATATATACCCTCCTTTTTACTGTCTCCTGCCTGCACCAACATGCCCTGTTTTCCCCGGACAAGGTCAGTGAGGGAGGATGACCTTGTTGAGGGTGCCAGTGCACCGAAGGGCCTGACGCCCCGGTAACATTACCGACCCTATATGTCACCCTCTCTCTGGGGGGTTTACTGGAGAACGCGGACCGAAACGATGTTATCCTGGGATTTTATTGAGAATTCGCCTCGTTTTGGAGAAGTCGCACAGCAATTTAGTCTTAGACATTAAATATACGTGTGTGCTCTCTGAAGCAGGCCCATCCTCTTTTAAATGATCTGGCAGCAGATTCGATGAATACATCCTCTGTTTTCACTACCAACCTCAAATAAGCAGTTCGGAGAAATCTGAACGGGTGAGTTTGTTTCAGGCCGAGAAAATGCTGGTGTCACTTGCTATCGGAGCGGGTTCTCCAGTATTCTTCTGGGGAGAGGGGCCCGTTTAATAATCTAGGATCGAATATGAAGTTCCTTTTCGTTATCTCACCCCGGTATTTTTCTCCATAGGCTTAACATTAGGAACTCGTACTCCACGGCCGTGAGGTTCGTGTACCCAATACTCAATGGTTAATTTGGTGATTCATTTTATCAATAAATCATGTTATACAGGGTGAGATAAAATCAGAAACCCACTCGATGGGTTTCCTTCTAAGTACCTCATACAAGGGTTATCGGTTAATAATTTTTGAAGTCTCTTCGCTAAGACAGTATAAGCCGTCTATAAGGTCGTCCATAAGTGTTGAATGGAGTTGACCCACATCGTCCTTGAGTCTCTATGGCACACAGAAAAAGGGTTTCATGTACGATCTTAGATTATTAAACGGGCCCCCGGGGTCTGTTGAACAGCTGATGCTCGCACATAAGGACCATTTTCTGTACACCAACGAAACAGAGGGACGATGTGGGTTAACTTTTTCAATCAACACTTATTGATGACCTTATGGACGACTAGGACGGTCTAGCGAGCGAACGTGAATATCATGGAACGATAATCCTTGCACGAGGTCTCCTTGTACCCTGTCATTTCGTATAAATAGTTTATTCAACAGACCCCTGACAGCAGGTGTACATCATCAACTACCACACGCCTGTCGCTTGACTTAACTGACTACCTCTGTAGTACAAGCTTACGTTACAATTTTCGAGAAAATGGATCGTTTTGTAACATATTTCAGATTGAATGTTTCCAAAACATGAAATATTCTTAATTGATAATCACTACAATGGTGTTTTATATACTCAATGAATAGATTATGAAGATCCATGTCGAATCAGCTGAGATAAAGGACATTCTAACAAAAAATAGGAAGATTACGCCTTGAGGCATCATTTGCTTTATCTACGGGAGTGCCGTGAGGCGTCATTTACACTATCCATAGGAGTACCTTGAGGCATCAACGGTAAGGATAGGGTTAACTGTGGTTTTTGGCAGGGCTGTGACGGTTCGCACTGGTGTGGGGGTGACATGGGGACGGGGTATGTAGGAGGGCCGGCAGAGCAGGGATTGACAAGAACAGGCCATCTTCCATTATCCCACCCTCTTGCCTTTCATAAACACACCAAATATGGGTCGTGGATCAACAGCCAGAGGATTATTAGGACTGAGGCAGATCGGGAGACATGTGATTGGATAGAGCCATTTTACACTGGCCGACGAAAATGGCACCGATTTATTGAGTTCCCATAAAAGTCGGTCGGTGGTGGGCAACGACTGCACGTCGGTATCTAAAGATTAGAGATGGTGTAGACTATGCCTTGTTTCGTAGTCAGCGGAAAATGGCTACAGAGGGAGTATGATATAACTCGGTCCCCAAACTACTATCAATGCGACCACATGCTCGTTATGAATTTCCAGAGAAAGGGGTTGGTTGGTTTGAGGCCATCCGTAAAGGACTTTATTATTATTTTTTACATAGACGATATCATAAACGGAGAGGGGGTAGTAAGAGGTGTAGAGGAATTTGAAAATTTTACTTAACCCAAATTCTTGATATTGTTGACAATTTGCTTCTCTCAGTCCGGTGCTAATTTTAGTTTGTGTAAGCTGGCGACCCGTTAAAACCACCACCACACCCCCACCTCACCCCCTACCTATTTTTCCAGATTTCATGTTATTTGAGAGTGGGGAGTTAGCTCAGTGGTTAAGGCACTGGACTAGTACCTCAATGTTGTTGGACTGTGGGTTAGAATTCCACTGCAGCCACTTTTCTCCTTCATCCCCAGCAGTGGTATACTTGCTGCTATTTCAAAGGCCAGTCGTTTTCATACCATGTCCATGTGGTGTAGGTACTGACAAAACTCACACCTCGGGTAAGGTGTTGGGGTGTGATTTCTACCTGAACCGATCTCATGGTTCGATAGAATGTATTGGACGTTAAAGTGCTAATTCCGCGGGGATATGCGATATCATGCGCGATATGATGTCTCGGTAGGTCGGGATGACTCTTTTGCGAATATCTGGGTAGAATCGCAGCAGTGGAATAGCCCCCCCTTTAGCAATGATATGGGCCACACACTTAGGGAGAAGAACACGAGCAGATCTCACGAGATTTATCCCGATTCATTAAGATGCAGCAAGGTGCTACAAGACACAGCCTTACCTAGCGAGACCGAAAAAAATATCATGGTGATAGAATCTGCCCTTAAACCACTTACCCAAACAAACTAAAAGATCATGTAATTTTCCCAGTCTCTTGCCAGCACATAGACTCACTCAAACGCACATATGTGACGTCTCATATTCAGGTCAGCTCCGTATCGTCTGGCCATAGAAACAAGGAACATCTGTCTGTTGTCATACTGCCCCCTAGCAGCATCCCGGCGTTATAACATTGATTTAACAAACGCTCACTAGGGGTCGTCCCCATTCTCACTTCCTCTCTCTCCTCAAGGAAACACTCCCCAGACCGACGATGGTTTGACCTTTGGTTAGGTCAAGGTCGTCGCCTCCAAGGTCAGGCTGGAGGAGGTCGGGTGTGCAGGAGTAACCATGGAAACTCCATGTATGGTGCAAAGTGTTGGCTATTGTCTGTCAATGTCTAGACCGGTCCCTTGTCCGACTGGATCTCGCTGACAATACGGGGATCAGGGCAGGGGCGGTGGTTGTGATGTCAGCTCCCCAAATCAGTCATTTGTCGCTGTAGTACGTCCCGTTGTCGCCAGGGCTCGGGCGCTCAGGCCCAAAGGTGGCCGGTGAACGGACTCATGTCGCGTGAACTGAAGGAGGGTGATATTAACGGAAACGGTCGAATACAGACATTAGGATGTTTCCGACGAGCAGCAGATTTCACCTTTTTTTACTTTCGGTCGTATGGGCACTTTTAAAAAAAAATAATTTTAGATCAGCGTAAATCCGAGAAAAAAATATGAAAAGAAATCCGAGAAGAAAAAAATATGAAAAGAAATTACAATAAATTAAAGGATGAAAACCGTCGTTAATGATGTGATTTACTATAAATCCAATTTTCCAGTATATGAAATTGTGTTCCTTATGTAAACCAAAGATGATATAAAATTAGCCTCATTGACGCAAGTAAGACTGGTTTGAAGCTCTCCACACACCCTCAACTCCAATGCTATGGCTGACATTAACTAATATCAATGTCTAAAAATAATTAAGTGCATTCATATGCGAGAATCAACTGTTCTACAGATATGTCAGTTAACCTTTTTTTTCTTGTGCAAAACAAAGAGAGAATAGATCGGGTCTCATTCACACCAATAAACAGTGGTTTAAATCTCCCGAAACACACCAGCCCCATCTATGACAGATAACGCTGTCTTTTCCATGTTTTCTGAGCCTCTCTGAGGCAGTAGATTCAAAATGAAAAATATGTTCTCTTTCCTTCATGACCCCAACATATATCACTGGCTCTATAGATGACAAATTTACAATTTAATCGCCAAGGTATATTATATACTAAGATCTCGTCTAAAATTATTCGTAGTGTTGTATTGTCATCTGGAGAAGATATTGTACGACTTGTGACTGGTTTTGTAGGGACCCCCCACATTTATCAGTGACCCGCCCCCACCCCCTCCCCCCCCCCCCCCCACCTCTCTACCATCCCCCGCCTCATTGATCCTGGAAACCGGTACGTGGTCTGTGGGGAGGATCAGAGAGCTGTAAGGCCACTGATTCAGACGTACGAGGAGCTCAATGAGAACAGACTGACCACTGTAATCACCTGATGATGGAGAGCCCGTTCTTTCTGTACTACAAAGCCCACGCATTCCTTAAGGCTTAAAGTCAGGCTGTTTCCGAGATGGCAGCTTTCCAATTTTACAAGGAAATCTACTTATTCATTTTCAGTATACGCGTATTAAATGAAACCAGTGTGTAAACAAAGATAATATTAATTCAGCTTCATTCACACAAATAAGATGGTGGTTTAAACCTTCCCACAGACCGTCAGCCTCATGGAGTGGCCATAACTCCCATAATAAACAGTGTTAAAAGCATAGAGTTCGGGCTCAGTCCTGTTTACATGACTCCCATAGTAAATAATGTTAAACATAAACAGCACTGACTCAGTCCTGTTTACATGACTCCCATTGTAAACAGTGACTGTTAAACACAAAGTCCTGCAATACATGACTCCCATATTAAACAGAGTTAAAAACAAACAACTCTGGCTCAGTTCTATTTATGTGACACTTATAGTAAACAGTGTTAAACATAAACAACACTAACTTAGTCCGATATATGTAGCACCCATATTCAACCATGCTAAAATAGACATACAGCACTGACTCAGTATTATTTACGACTCATTACAGTTCAGACTAAGTCACATGACTTAAACATGAAAGTTTAAACACGTGGAAGGCTTACTCGATTGTTTTCATTTAAGACTCGTCAGGTTTTGAATGGGCGAGCAATTCATAAAAAAATCTCTGATCAATCCTTCAACATACAGGGAAAGTAAGAACTTATGCGGTGAGGGGAGAGAGTTGGATGCCCTGGGAGCTGAGTGAGGTGTGTGTGTGTGTCGGGAGGGGGGGGGGGGGGTATTAACAGGTGGGAATGAGGACAAACAAACGGATTCACCGGGTGTAAAAAGACACCACTGGGCATGCTTTATTTTTCCCTGGTCATACGGCTAGTGATGCCATAATGGACTTCTTATGTCGGCAAATATTTGACGGTCAAATAAGGCACGAAAAAGAGACGCCATCTTTTTAAACATCCCGGTATAGGCCCCCTGGCGACAGTAGCTGAAACCAGTCACGCATGCGCAAACCATCGTCTAATTCTCAGTAATCTCAGAGCAGAGTCTTTGCTGTCTGACTGGGGTGGAACTACTTGGAGTACGGGAAGCAGAGGGATGCTGCTTTGAGTGAGGGGTGAATTTACAGTTCATACTACACGTACTAGGTACAAAAGATATAGTTAATTACCAAGGAATTCGGGAATTAATCATTTCTTAGGAAAACCAGAATTTGAAAAATGTTAAGGAAAATTGACTTTTGTTAGGGGAAAATGAAATTTTCAGATCCTTGCATGAAGAACAGGCCGACTCTGAAACCCTCGAAATGCATATTTTACATGAGAGAAAATATTATACCATGACAATATGTACGATATATGTGGCCTCCCTGAGAGGAGGCACGAGTATAAAGACTCTATACTCGTTGTTTCAAATAAAAAGGACCAATTGCTGTGGTTACACTATCACATTGGCTACAGAGGCTGTCAAGAAAGGTTTAAAACAATTTAAGTAACATTTCTTCTCTTCAAATAGAATAGATGGAAGGAGAGGACATCTGTAAGGGCATTTAGCAAAAGATTTTTTCAAGTTTTATTTGTCAGAAACACATGGTCTTCTCAGGGAGAAGTCAGAGAAAGTCAGGACACTTTCATATCTCCAGTTTTTGGAAAAGAAAATAATCATTGAGCTGCAATCACGTCAATAACACAGTGGTATGAACCTCCCTACAGAACGTTTTCTCGGCCTGATAGAGGCAGCACATTTTTCCAATATTTTTTTTACTTCAGCTGATATCCCTGGATGTAAAGTGGGACTTAATCTTAGTAGAAATCTCAGTATTGTTTTATGAAATACAATATTCGTGAAACTTAGCTATGGTCACCCTAATGTGAAGATTCGACTCCAACGCTATCTTGCGGGTGATATCATCTAACGTTACGCTAATATTCACCCGTCTTTACGACAGGCTTTGTAATCTTTATCACATCTCTAAACCAAACAGCAGTGTAATAAAGGAGATAACAATATGACCACCCAATATAACCTTTTGGGTACCGTCCTCACTCACATACCTTCGTAGCAGGTCTTTACCAGTTTCAAGCTTTAGAGGATAATGTTACCTTGACAACACGCACTCGTTGAACACTTACACAGATCTCCAGTCTTTACCTTTTGATTTTCCATAAACTATAGTCATTATAATCATGTCACCACTTTATATTTACAAAATTAGATGAGCATTATTATAATGATTAGGATTACACATATTCAGAGTGATTAATGAAGATAATGTGTGTTCCGTTGAAGAATTAGAGTTGGCTGTTCATAGATCTGTCACATCACTCACTGCATTGGGCGAGTGGGGGAGTTAGTTAGTACTCGTCATCCCAAGGTTGTGGGTTGTGATTCCACAGATTGTCGGGGAACCAAAGAATTCAACTCAGACATCATCCTACAGGGTCGTATATGGCCGCTATTGCCGTGATATTGCCCTGACTGTTGATAAAGCGCTAATCTTCCACTTCATTACTCCCTGCTTCATTCACGAGGTGTCATTCAGAATGATAATTTCCACCACTGTATACCCCAATGCCCTTGGCAAACGGCTGCGGTTAGTTAATGTAGTTAGGGGAGGGTTCCTAAAAAGTGACTGGATTTTATCCAATTTAGAAAAAGACTCATCTCTACAGTGAAATGTCAAAATCAAACCCCATAAATGTGAAATGAATATGATGGTTTTATTGCTAAGAATCTGATTTGATGTCTTTATACCTTTCTTCTTGAAAGTGGAAATTTGGATGAGATATTTACCTTAAGAATTTCTCAAAACCTGAATTTAGGAACAGCCCCCATGAGCCCTCATGAGGGCTCGTTAAACCCGTTGTTACTACAGACATTGAATGCTCATTGCACCCGCAAGCACATCCAGGTAGATTAATCTCATTATGCAGTTTACCACAAGGGTCCATCAGCTAGCTTATCAGTCAGTGTCTGTCTCAACTGACCTCTCTCTCCATACGATGTGATTGCCTCATTTCTTTCTTTTTACTAGACCACTTGTAAGAGATATTGGAGATGAGCTGTTTTATAGAGGGTGGCATTATCCTGATTGGATTCAGTTTGGGAAATGATTGTCACTTGGATTTAACTTAGGCAACGAGCGTAGATTAATACTGGTTAGAGTGAAAGCTTTTCTATAGTGGTGTGTAAAAGTTGTCTAGTCATAAATGCAAACTCGGAAACTCGCTTAAGGACCACCTCTAGCAAGGGGTGAGCTCAGTGGTTAAAGTACTGGACTAGGAACCCCAAAAGTTGTGGGTTTAAGTCCAACTGCAGCCTTCATCCCCTACAGTCCTAGGTTTACTGTTATACCGCTTCTGTTTATATCTGATGTTGGAAGTAAAATAACTCTCACCTTGGTCAATGTGTTGGGATGAGATTTCCGCCGGATTACGTCTCATCGATTCGATCACTACCACCGTGCTGTGAAACCAGTGAGAAAACCTGAACCTTGATGAAATCTGGAACGGACGTGTATAATGGTGGACCAGACATAAAAGCAAACAAACAAGCAAAAATACCTCTAGCTAATCAACTAGTCGAAGTGTTTTGGCAATGTAGAGGAGTAGTATGGAGGATTTATATTCTTGATTGCTGGTTTTATCGTCTGAAATTATCCCATCACCTCTCCTCCAGCTGAAATAGACTCTAGATGCCCGATTTTCACTAAGCGATTTGGGGGGCATTTGTGGAGCTTCAGTCGGTGACTAAGGGCACAATTTTCTAGGAATCTTCCATGTCGCTAAGTGGGAATGCAGAAAACTCGGTTCCATGAAAAAAGGCACTATTTTTTTTTAAAAGTTCAATTTCAAATTTGCTGAAAATTTCGGGTCGCTAGTCGCCGATTGTGCCCTCCTAATGGCGTTTCCCGGCGACTCTGATGGGCACCAGTCTCTGTGGCAAGAATCTTCTGCCAGTTCTGGTTGGAATCGGAATTAAAGATCGAGTCATCCACACGATCAGCCCATGCTTTTGAGCAACTAGAATTGGAATTGTCTCAGTCTCCACACAATCAAATCATGCTATTTTAACTGTTCTCAGTTGATGATGTTCATTTTGTGTCAGTCATGGGGTGTTTTATCATTATTTTAGTGTAATTTTTTCGGTTCCAACGGACTCGATGGTTGTCCATGGTCGGAAAAAATTCGGTGGGCAGTCGGATTCTCAATTGCGTTACGCCACGTCCACAAACATATTTTATCATTATTTGTAGCACTTTTCACATTCCCTGTGTTAAATCTACTGTGCACAACATTGGCGATGTTTTCATGGCCATAAACATCACAGACCGGAAGAAGTATTCTATGAAGGTGTACCTCGTTGGCATTACCTCTGAAGTACACTTATTTGGCCGAAAGACAATACAATTCCCAGTCCTGAAAGGAGTTTAGTTGCATGACCATCTACTATTATGGATTATTATTGTCAATGTAGTTTGCTAGTTGTTTCGCAATAAATACTGGTATGTGAGTGAATAATTTATTTGTTATATAAATTAGGGGATTTGTACATACACTTGCACAAAAAGCAAGAACTATGTGGTTATCAGGTACTTATTCACAGAGATTTATGCAAGTTAATTGTTGGAAATTAGGGAAACATTTAGTCATCGCTGCTATGATAACTGTATCCAGGTAAGCGGCGTCACATATAAATGATACCATTATGTTGTTAGCATTCCAAACCTCCTACCTCCGCTTCAGTCTACTTTTTACAACAACGGTGATCTTAGATTCTAAGCCAATTTAGACCGGCCTTTTCTCTGGGGAGAGTTCGTTCCCAATTTGAATATTTAGATGATTCTTCAATTTTGGAATGATTCATTGAATTTGCATGACATTCATGAGGAAATCAAGCGACATTATTTCTCCTAGGCACAGCGGTAATACCTAGATTCGTAGGAAAAATATCATCCGTCAGTCCTCTGGTAATGTGTTTTTTATCATCTGTCATGAGATTTAATTTCTGTAATACCTGTAGTCCCCGAAATGTACTACTATAGTGATTCCGTTTGCTGCACTCCCTTCTGGGTCATGTGACAGATATGCCCAGAGGAAGAAACCCAAAGAAACTCAATACACCATCATGTATAAACTCAATATATTAAACAAGAGGTGTTGGCTGTATATCACCCCATGTATGTAATGAATTAGCTTTAGCCCAAAAAAGGTTTTTGCAATACCTACATGTTTAAGATTGTCCTATTGCACCATCTTTGAACGACAAGATGTGTACATATATGGAGAGGGAGAGGTGGTTACAGGTTTATTTACACTTCGTCATTATTATCCATAGAAAACACAAGTCCCCAGGCCCAACCAACATAGCTCTATTTAGAGGATGATCTTAGACTGGCTGCAGTCCCTGTGTTCTATGCCTACCCTTTCACCTACCCCACCTCTCCTAGGCGTTAGAGGATGTTAACCCACTTAACAGTACTTTGGTTTCTTAAAGAATGTCCATAATGAAGGACTTGAACAAGTCTAGGATGCCTCCACTGCCGCCCTCCTAAGAATAAAGGTACGGGAGCGTTACCGGATATACAGACCCAGTCGCCCCCCCCCCCCCCTCACCGAATCCTATGGCCCTCAAGGAAGCCCTGTGACGATATGGGGAGAGGGAAGGAGGAGGGGGCTAAGAGGGTGGGTGCACTTGTGGTATTGGCTCTGGAAAAGTAATCATCAGCCTCTATTGTGTGGTGTGGAGACAGTAATGGTGCCTATTCATCACCTCTAGTGCCCTCCCCCTCTGGTCGTCACACTTCACTGCGCACACAAGTCCTTGCCCCATTCCCCACACACCCTCCACGCTTAATCACCTTCTTCTGCCTCAGGAACTTATCAGATTACTGATTGGAAAAGGGAGAGGACGAGGTAAAATGTGTCAGCAACACATCGAACTAAAGGTGTACACAGAGATATCAACCTTCTACTTTTCCAGCTAAATCCATGTTTTCATTATAGGCGGATAAAGTCTTTCTTTGTATAAAACAAATTGAGCCTCATTCATTATAATAAGACCGACTTTAACCTCCATACATGCTATGGCTGACACCGGCAAAATGTCTATATTTCCTCGGTTTCTCTGAAGCAGTAAACTCCATATGAAAAATATCTACGTTCTTCTGCTGACTCCAACTGACAGCCCTGGTCTACGCACATCTATATAGGAACTTCATTTTGCATTTTTGTTTATATTGTTATCCACCAAGAGTTATGTCGCCATTTTATGACCTAAAGTTGCCTCTAAGATGTATAGAGCAGAGCACAGAGTGTCAGATAGTTCCAAGAAAATTCCGCCAGGAGAGTGATGTAGTTCCGGTTTGACCCGTGAAGGGGGAAAGGTCTGGGCGGGGCTAACCACTACTTAAATCTATTGATATAACCGCACCCGCCACAAGATGGCAGCCCCTATGACTGAATAGCTATATGCCGTTTAATGCAATAGGAGAAACCCCAGTAGGCGAAAGGGGATATCATCATGTCGTTTTGTTGTATTGTCAAAGGGAAAGCCCCTGTAGCTATAAGGAATATCATTATGTCATGTTGAATGGCATATTATTACACATCTGGCTGGCGACCAACAGTCTAGAGTCTATAGCCTCGGACATCCAGGTGTGAAGATATCTAGGATACTAAGGTATAATGTTGGGATGTGTTGCATGCGATAGTTACTGTAAGAAACATGATGGCATGTTGGTGGTAGAGGTTAGGGCTAGGAGCTTCACTTCTCCATCTTAGATGTAAACATTTGCAAAACAGTGAGGAATGGGGAAGTGGAGGGTCACACATTGAAGACGTTTCGTTTAAAATATAGGTTGGCGATATTGTATATTGCCTGCTAATGTAGGGCAATACAACATTTATTTCCCAAGGTGATAGGAATATTTAAGATAATGCAATTGTTCTCTATGCATCTAAGGTGCCACTATTCATATGTAGAAAGCTGTAATAAACCATACACAAAAACAAAGAAAGCTGACATTCTTCGTATGTTTGGACCCCCAAACTTCAGCATTGATATCTGACTTTCTTTCCAACAGAGACATAATAGACTCGCTAGATGAAGAGGCTGGTGATAGCAAGCAGGGTTGCCACACGCCAGGGGAAAATCAAGGAACGGTGTATTTTTTTCAGGGTTAGTGAATCGTCACGGAACTTGGGAATTTGTCACTAAAATCTTCATAGATTTCTTTGAAAATTGAATTCTTGTTAAGGGAAAATGGAGATTCTATATTCATGCACGAATAACTGGCAAACTCTGATACCCACAAAATCTATGTATATTGAAGAAAGGAAAATATATCGTGCCATTTTGTATGATATTAGTGGCCCTTAAACAGTCCTATTCCAAGTATGAGGGGTCTAGCTTGCTGGAACACCAACATAACATTGACTGCCAGGAAAATAATCGAACACTTTATGCTACAGTGATTCTCCGCAAATAAGATAAATAGATGGAAAGGAATCGTTTAGGGCCATTTGACATATGATTATCTCATTTAATTTTGGAATTTCTACATCCCCAGATTGTGGCAACCCTGGCAACTCTAAGCATCGTATTCGTCTGCGAATACTCACAGAAAACCCTATGACAATAGTGGAGAGAGGTGGGGTGGTGTTTATGGACGTCCAGGGTGTTGGTATATTGGTTTCTAAAGGTACCGACCAAGATTCACTCAAGCAGCACTGAATAGAGTGTTTTGCTTTACCCCCCAACAACTCTTGGCTATTTGCGTTACCATGACGACCCACATTTGATGAAGGGGAAAAAACAGGTCGGGTGGGTGAATAGGGAGGGGGAGATTGTGTGTGTAGGGGGTGGGGTGGGAGGGAGGGTTTTCAGTATGGCTGAACAGGTGCCTGAAACTAGTCAGCAGAAATCTAGGTATAAACAGCAAAAATCCACGTTCCGATACGTCCTCGTCAGTCAGTGAAGTATAGAATAAATGGAATAGAGACTGATGTTGGAATTGTGAATGGGATCCTTCATATCAGACTATAATTTCAATGGTTGCAGGTTCTAAACCTGATAGAGTGTATAGCATAGAGACCAGGGTATCCACAGTATGTTGGTTTTTTTTTGTCTGGAACCTTTTGTGGGAACACTCAAGTTTGCAAGAGACACTGTAAGTTCCTCCAGTGGCTGCCTCTTCTGTTTGGGTGTTTTGGTAATTTATTACTCTATTAACAGAAGTGCCACGCTGATATTGGAAATAGATGTTACAATTACTCACAGTTGCGTAATAATGAAGGTACGTCATTCTGCTTACATACAGTTTTTATTTTTCTCATAAGTTCAGTGAATATTCAGGGAATTTCTGGAATTTGTCAGGTAAAATTGGAATTTAAAAAAAGTCAGGGAAAATTGACTCATATCAGGTAAATTATAATCTCCATACTAACTCATTTTAAGAACTGGACAATTCGGATACCCTTGAAACCTATGTATGTCAACAAAAACATGAATATGTTTCGAAGGCAAAGTGTATTGGCATGAACCAATATCATCACCTGGGCCGCTGAAGTTGCTAGGAAAGGTTTATGGTATGAAAAACATGAATGAATTTAAAATGTGGTTCTAAGATCATTCAATACATTGTAGAAAGAGTTCCTCATTCTATTTGTCAGGGAAAAATAAATTCATCAGGAAATGTCAGGGAGTTTTCCCATCCCACGTTTGTGGCAGCCCTACGAGCGTGCGTTCTTAAGGGCTCGGGCGGGTGTGTAACATGGGGGAGGTGTTGAGCTGACTGAAGGCAAGGTGTGTATGTGTGGAGGGAGGGGGGGGGTGCTGGTGTAATGATACAAAAAGGCGAATCACGTGACGATGTACCAACATCTGTGATGCGCCACACCCCTGTTCACCCCCCACCCCCCACCTCTCCACGCATGGCTGCACATCCCAGTGTAAAGGTAATTGTTCCTCTCAGCTTCCACCTCCATTCACCACCACCATCACCATATCCCCCGGGGTACTTGTGTAAGAATAAAAAATCAAAACAAAATGTCCCTGGTATTCTTTCTTTTATTAAAGGGGACTCAAAGCGAGACAGAATGAGGCCACGCCAGGAATGAAATGAAAGGAGTGCGGGTGTCTGCTATAGAAATTTCTGGGCATGAAGGGAGATGGTTGATTCGCGGAGTGGGCGGGGTGGAACTCTCTGAAGGTCATTATGTTGTAGGTCACCTGTTGGTCTTTGCTTTGGTCATCCCTCTCCTCCCCCATGTAGGCATTGCTCTTGCCAGGATTTCTGTATAGTACTTGTTCATCTTTATCTCAGGTTCAGGCTGAAAACACCTGTTAGCGTGTGTGTATTTTACGTCGTAAGTCCTTAGACATTGATTGAAATCGTGATGTTTTCTTTTGCTATGGAGAAAATTATTCTTTTACTCAGAGCCCACATCTAAGTAAAAATTAAAATCTGTACCTGAACTATATATGCCCATTTTTGACACTCCCAAATAGAAATACCATGTCAAGCAGTAGAAGTGCATGTATTCTATACTTTATTCATATTGTGCATGTAAGAACTGTTAGATTTGAATAAGGCAAATCGTTCTCATACTATGGCTATTTGGTGTGGGGATTAAAAGGTAAATGTGTAGGTGTGACATTTCTACCTAAAATTCATCTCATAGATTTGATCATCATCAAACCCAAAGTAAGTCTAATACGACATATTGGACGTCAAATTACCCAAACAAACAAACAAACAAGTTAGATCGGAATGTTTTGCTGCTGTAATATTAAATGGTAAAATTCGAACTCTAAAAGTTGAATTTCTTCCCTATTGGGTTAACGCAGGGAAGAAGCTTAATTAAGCGAAGGGGGGTTGATGGGGTTGGTATTGAATTCCCACCTGTCTCCCTGTTCACAGAAAGGGGTAGGGGTCTATAAGGGGTGTTGTGGATTCCATACCTTACTCATCAGGGTTCCCTACACACCTGTTCTAGAGACACCCTATCCCCTTCTGATGGTGTTTACTGATGGCGTCATGCTCACATTTCGTGACGTCACACTCACGACCGTACGTCATGAGAGCGTCCAATTGAGACGCGCCATTTTCCTGTTCCTACCTGTCATTTAAAGCTTGTCGTACAAAATTGATGGCTACACGTGATGAAAAAAGTTAACAACCATAAAAGATAAACGGGACGAGATGAAAAGGTAGAAATAATAAGGAACGAGAAAGAAGTGAAAAAAGCGCCACGCTGACAGAGTAGGATGTGTAATTTAATTTCCGCAGCAAGCAAAAACCTTCTCATGTCATGGCCCTGACTTCATATGAATCACAATGGTGGTCTTTGTAGTATCCTCTACTTGCTGTTTATTACGTTGCCGCACTATAATTTTTTCCTACGTTATTATAGTAACTCTTTTTAGGACCTCACCTTGGTTGACTCGGGACTTGTCTGTTCTGTGGTCAAAATGAGCGTCTTCAGATGGCCGGAAGTCAGACTCTTTTTGAAACTGGTCCACCAGGGAACCAATCAGAGGGGTGCTTCTAGAATGAGTAGGCGGCTAGCACACAACGCGTTCTGGTGGAGAACACTATGCAGTTTGTTGGATTTTAGGGTTTTTATGCTGGTCTTTCACAAGGTCCTATTACGGTGAGATGTAATTGCTGTATGAGAGAAGAGAAGAACAGCATAGAACGGAACTATCCGAGGAGGAGAGTAACTTCATGGATATAAAATATGTCAAGTACCAGTGGAGCAATGAGATAGTTCGGTCTTTAGTGATTGGGAGCTGGACACTCCACTAAAGTATTAAGACACCAGGGCCTGTTTTATTATTCAAACTGGTACATGAAAACTCTTTTATGTACGCCAAGGAGACCCAGGGAAGATGTGGGTAAACTGTATTTAACACTTATGGGCGACCTTTGGTCAGGTTGAATAATCTTAGCTGGACGAGCTTGAATATCAATAAACAATAGCCCTCGTTCGAGGTCTTATTCTACCCTGTACTCTCGCATGCATAAGTTATTCAACAGAGCCCTGGTTTGTATTTTTGGGTAGTTTAGCGTATAATAGGTCAATTTAGACTTTCTTAAGACACTGGTGCTGTGCATCATACCAATGACATAGAGTTGGGCTGGAGATGATGAAAGGTTAGTGTATGCGGCAAGATTAAAATCTATAGAAGCCTTAAACTAAACAGCACTTATAATGTAGCAAATGTCCAGAATGTACTTAGTGGAATAACTGCAGTTGCGACATCTAGTGTTTCACTTTTTACTTTAGTTGTCTTGGTTCCCGCAAGGTGGCAGCACAAGGACATTCAAGAATTCAAGTACAGCAGTAAACACGTGAAATACAACAGGTTTCCAGCAGTAGAAATTCATTGATTTCTTTCAGTCGCACTGCTTACCTACGGAATATAAGATCCAGATAAAACAAAATTGATTATGTAGAAAATCTTAATGTCCACATCGTTCGGAAGTGAACTATGCACTATACTCAGGAAGGACCTCCCAGTTCCGTTCCCTAATTTGATTCTTTGTGTTCCCACCTTTCCCCAGGTTTTCAATTCTCGCAGGTGTATGATAATTAACGATTTATTCGTTAGATGGCGACTGTGTAGGCAGGCATCTTCTTTACTGCCTCAGTTGATTACTTCATTGAACGAAAGTTGGGGATAGTAGAATTGGATAACTAGGCCAAAGCACACATTGAGACTTTTACATGTCTCAAGGAATTTGTCGCCGTAAAAGTTCCCTTGCTATCTTTTCCTGGCGCAAGTGACCCCGGTCGACCCGGGTGAAAGTCTCAAGCTGTCAATGCACACTTCGATTTTGCACATCCCTTGAGATATTACCCCTTGGGTAATAGGGACCCACCTTACATCGAGATGATACCGCATAGTAATCAGCAGAGAGAGAGAGAGACAGAGACAGAGAGACAGAGAGAGACAGAGAAAAATTGATTGGGGAAAAATTATATCTCCATAATCGGGAGTATTTTATTATAGAATATATTTGTTTTTTGTTTTCTTAAAATTTTGTATATATATATATATATATATATATATATATATATATATATATATATATATATATATATATATATTATGTGCAGCTGTAGGAGATGAAAGGTGGTTCCCTGTTACCAGCCACACAACTCATATATATATATATATATAAACAATTTTTAGAAAACAAAAAACAATATATATATATTGTTTTAAAAATATATTATATTAAAAAAACAATATATATTATATTAAAAAGTAAGTTATTTATCGTTAAGACTTTTTCGCTAGTGCCAGTAAGTCTCAAGGACAAAGTCTCAAGCAAACGTCTCAAGGTGTGCACAGATAGACCCTTGAGATGTCTACCCTGCCTCCCGCTGTGGGGACCGACGCTGAGGGACCAAATGTCGGCGACTTTTTTCCCACCCCTGCTGTGCTGACCGACCGGCCCTTGAGACATTTCCCCTCCCATATCGCAAGCATATCTCAAGGTGTGCTTTGGCCTTTAAGCCAGCATGGAACAACGAATCGTGTTACATAACTGACTGAATTTGGGACAAACTGAATTGTCGGCCCTGTGAAGAAACCCACATGAGATTTACTTTTTACATCGGGAGCGTCAGCACACTTTCTGGCTTACCATTAACATTCATGTATTTTTTTCGCCACACAAAAAGATACAATCTCTGAAAGCTTTGGTCATCCTAGCGTTGAAGGGAATCCCGTAATAGCGTGCAGAGCCTCCCTCTGTCCGCCTGCTTCAGTAAACACCCTCTGAGATGTTTATGTCGTTCCATTTCATACTCGAGAAGCTATTCACAATGCCACCGTTTGCGGCTTTTCACTTGGATAATTTGACACCCATTTGTATCGATCACTTGCATAATGATATGAATATTAATGAGTTATCTTTTTTCTCCGTCGGGTGATTGAAAACGTATCTAAGGATTTCCTTCTGAAAGGATCTAAAAAGCATGAATTCGATTTGAAGGAAGAAAAGGATGGTGTGCCTTCATAAAATGTTACTCGATCTAACCTTTTATGTTTATTTATAAAACCTGGAGGCATAATTGATACAAACACGGACGCTACATCTGAAGCTACCAGGGGAACTTTATCCGCGATTTCTTTGCACTGCCAATGAAGCCTTGCCCATCAGCCACCATCAGAAAAGAATTTTTGTACCTGCTTTAAATGCCCTGCGGTGCCAATTAGGGGGAAAAGTAGCGGCGCACTTGTAACAAGGTGTGAAAAAGATGCTTTCAACTGGAACGGGCGGCCTCTCAAGTAACCGTCACCAGGGGGCAGCAAAAGCTGCTACTTTGATCAGCAGCGCCATCTATATTGGGATGGAGAACTGTGTAGGGGGCAGTGTTGTTAATGTCTTCGTACTCGGTTAGCCCTGTTTTCTTCACGCTTGATCTATCAGCAAACAGTACACCCCGTTGTGCTCACGAGGAATGCCGGTAAGGGACGTATCCGTCATCTGGTCGTATTTAACTTCCTCGGGGCTCTTATATTTGAAAAGCATTGTCAGCAAAGTACCAATGTAGGTCCACATACAGGGATGGCAGTTTTTTCTATTTTCCAAATAAATCCTTGTTTTCATTTTCAGTCCATTACTATTTCTCCTCCTGTAAAGCAAAGAGAGAACACCCTGGGCATCATTCACACCAGTAAACAGTGGTTCAAACATCCCCACATTTCATGGCCAATACTGATGTGATTTCCATGTTTTCTCAGTCTCTGAGGCAGTAAATTCCATTGGAAAAATAACTCCTCTCTGTTCTTCATGACCCCAACTGACATCCCTGCATATATAACAAGGCAAAGCGTCAAGCAGGACCGTATAAGAAGTCACCCCTCCCAGCGGGATATGTTGTCTTCAATACAATACATGAGCGTTTTACTAGAGATGGCAGCTTTTCACTTACATACATAAAACACAGACATAAATATGGACTTTTTAGAGTGGGAATCAGTCCACATACGTGAATTGAGAATATGTTCCTAGAATATTCTGAAATACTTGTATTTGTAAAGAGAATACGATACTCTTTTGAAAGATGATGATTTAAACCTTGAAAACTGAACATTATGATTATGGAAGGTGATATTATTAGTTCATACATAAAATCAAACATGCTGTCACCATGTTTCAATATATATGTAGAGATCAAAGTGTAGAATTAATTTACACATTAGGTACACTGTACTTTTTATTTTACAAATCTTTAATTGAAATGTGTTGCATTTGCATATGCGTTACTAACTTACGCCGTGCCAACAGGTTAGAAAATATAATTACGTAAAGACTGTGTTATTCCTTCTTGTCCCTACAGGCTATTGTATTTAAAAGTCAGCCAAAGTTACGAGCATTATGTCCATAGTGAGACAATGTCCAATCATAAACAAGTGACAGACTGGTTTTCGTCCCTCCCACTTGACAGCATGTCCATCAACGTGAAACCTTACGGAGTACGTTTAGCCCCAGAGCACATTTAACACTGGAAACTGACAGGTTGTTAAAAGATGGGGAGTAGACAAGGTCATGACGCATAGAACGCTACTCTGAAGATTAGATAGTGATTTCTGCAGTGAGGGTACGGTCATACTAAGGTATCTAAAGGTAAAATATTCACCCCTCATCTCCCCATTGAGGCAGGACTGGTAACACTGGCTTTAAGGTATCTATAGAGAATAGTGATGTAGATAAATTAGACACGTAGGATGTTAAATACTGCACATATAGGTATGCACATAAAGTGCAAACAATACTGTAGGTATAAGTGTACAGTATACACATTGGAAGTACAATACAGTAGCTATAGGTGTGTACACGCAGGATGTACAATGCTGTAGGTATATGCAATGAGTAGAGAGGAATACTAGACATCCATACTGTTTGGTATGGGGATTTATCCTACCCCCCATTTAAATCTACATAGACTTAACATGGAGTGACTGTATGCCACGGTTATGTCATATAATATTTATATGCCACGGGTGACATACGAAGTTAAAAACATGTGACGGGATAGGATAAAATCTAAACGTCACTTAATTCCATACAATTGTTTACATGGCATTCGTTGTCTTCGCGGAATGATATCACGAAGCGGAGCTGAGTGATGTCTGTAGTAATAAAAAACTCCATAGGCTTAATATTGGGTCACTGTATCCGGTCTGGAGTTCAGAAAAATGAAAAATATCGCTCTAGTGGGATACACTTGACAAATGACATTATTTATTAATGTAGAAGTAATTTAGACAGGTGGGGTAGGATAAATTCTAAACCAAACTTGAGTTAGTCTTGTTATTGTTCATTGCACTCCGGCAAGATCGTGTATTACTGCGCGAGGCGAAGCCTCGTGCAGTAATACGCGATCTTGCCGTCGTGCGATAAACAACAACACAACTAACTCTTGTTTGGTTTCTCCATAGTATACACAGGACATAGTACAATGCAGTAGGTAGTGTTCTAGGATAGATGTGTTCACACCGCACATACAATAATGAAGGTATACATCTATACACACAGGATCTATAATGCTGTAGGTGCGTACATATATCCTTTGTACACACTGCTTTGTGTACTATTGCCCCAGCAAATGAAACAACATGCCACATATATGTACATTAAGGAGTAGGTTATCCATAATAGACGGATAGAGGTGCAGCTAACAGTTTCCTTGTCTGTATCCTGGCGAGGAGTGGCGGTGTAATCTGCATACTCAACACCCACACATCCCATCGTTGCCGAAGTCAAAGATAACATATGTATCCCGGTGAGGAGAGGTTGCTCTTTGTTGATCCCAGCGAGGAAGGGTGGGTTAGGTAGACTTAGACCACCCCCTATTTCTCAATACCATTTATGAAACCCTTCTACCAAATGCAGGGGAAAAAAGGGTAGTGGCAGCAGTGGCGGCAGGGAGGCGGCCCTAGATGATCAAGGATTACATAAAAGTGCCCATGAAATACATATGATATTGCATAGCAATTTAGTGGGGTGGCGGCATAAGACCTGGAGAAGGTGAAGGGCAGGGTATGTATGGCATGGGGAAGGCAGGAAAGAAAGAGTGAAAAGATATGAGAGGAAATGTTACCTCTCAGACCTCCCATAGACACCTAAGCTAAAGCCCATTCTGTCCTCCTTCTAAACCTTTGATCTGAGCAATAGTCATATGCGCAGCTCAAACTGCGCATGAAATAGGCATGGATGCAGTTCATGTAAGATATCACTGATGATGGGTCTAGGGGGAGGAGGGCAAAGTGAAGGTTATAGATCCGTCGGGCAGAATATCAACAAGGTGTCCTTTATCAATCACGTGATGTGCCAGCAGAGCAGGTCCCGGATGTTATTCATCGATCAACGCCGCCATACTTACTGAGGAGACGCGCGCGTCCCCACAGCGTCTCCCTAGCGTCTGTCAAGGGTATTTGTTACAGTCGAAGGCGAGTGTCTTACCTCGTCTGGTTTATGGGATCTCTCCTTTCTCTCTCTCTCCAGAGCTCTACCCTCAGGATAGGACAGGATCATGTTACTACTTCAGGGTGACATCTCTGTTCCGCTCGTTAGAGTCAGACTGATCATCACTATCCATGTAACCGGCAATATACGTTAACCCTTCAGAAGAACGAGCGCTATGACTTACTACTAACATTAGCGCATGTATACAGAGATGGCAGCATCTCTTTCATTTCCAGTGTGCATATATATATATATGAGATAATATCAGTTTTTAATGTTATTCACCCTCAGCCCAATGCCATCGCTATAACACGGACGAGTTTTCACAACCTCGCTGAAGTAGCAAATTCCACATGAAAAATATGTCCACTTTTCTCATACCTCAGCTGACACTCTTGACAGTAAAAAGAAGATGCTGTAGTTGCACTTAATATGTGGTAATTTCAATATGCATGTGATGGCTCTTGATGGATACTTTAAAGACAAATGCGGGTAGGTATTGCAACACCTTGTGTGTCTACACTCGGAACTAAATTTGGTACTGGTGCCGCCATCTGGTTTCATGCAATAGTTGAGGGTTATTTGCAAAAATCAATAGAATTTAGAAATCACCCAGCTACCGGCATTTGTCTGTAATCAATGTTGTACAACGCCAGTTCAATATTTCCTGAAGAGCACCTGTGGTCCGGTTGACTCCTAGTGTCATCGGGGTTCTTCCCACACATTGTTTTCCATTTTCCATGGAAATCCTCTTTTTTATTTTCAATGTATACAATTCTTATCCTTCTGGTGAAACAACGATAGTACTAATTTAGCCTCAACCACATTAATAAAACAGTGCTTTGAGCCTCCCAACAAACCCTCTGCCCCATACTGTCACTGACACCGACTTGTTTTCCACATTTCTCAGTCTGAGACACAACTAAAACATTTCCATTTTTCCTGACCGCAACTAACATCTCTGTAATAACAGTATCAGAATTGTGTCACACTTGACTGAACTAACATCCATACATACACGAAAGCACAAAGCCGCCATTGCAGCGAAAATATAAAACAACTTATTTCAGTCGTCGACAATTAACTAGAAATACTTGACAACAGACACAATAAATAAGGCGCCTGTGAGGTCAACTTGTCTTGCAGCTTTACTGCATCTTTAGAATCAGTGATAGGAGACTGTACCTTGTGGCAGAAGTAAAACGTGGAGATAGTGATCTCTAAAAAAACACCAATATATGAGCGTGTCTCCAGTGTCTATACCAGCGGCAACGGGTTTTGTTTGTCTTCGGATCTGTGGTGTTTTAGATCCGCCTTAGATCGGATAGACCTGTGACAGCCCATAGATAGTAGATCATGCACACGGTTCGGGGATGGGGAGTTAGCTCACTGGTTAAAACACTTCTAACTAAATTCATCTCATAGATTCGATCATCACCCCAGGGGTGTAAAACCAGCGAGAATGGCTGAACGATGAGATAGTCCTTATACCCTAAGGGTCCCTTGTGACGTTAGACAAGCAAACAAACCAAACCAGTCGCACAGTTTTAAGTATGTAACGTACCATGGTAATACATCACACATACATGCGATTTTTCTGGATTTCCGGATTTTCTGAAGACCCTAGGGTCATTTTTGAGATCGGAATATATAAATATATTTGCCCACGACCCCCCCCCCCCCCCCTCCGACCCCACTGGAAACCTTTTCTTTTGTAATTTGTTATTACAAAACAAGGTGAGGTTGATGTGATGCCATCGAGTCTTGTGTTATGTGCGACCATCGTAAGTCGTTACATATTTATTGTATGCCCATAATTTGTAATGATTTATCAGAGATCTACACTGTGCCACACACCATATATACGGTATAGAAGGTAGTAGTATACAACCATTAAAGGTACATTCGCATATATATGATAAAAAAACTTTAACCCACGTAGTTCCTAGTCCATAGCTATGATGATGGTATATTTTTGTCTCATCCAGGAATATATCCAGGGACTGATGAATGCTGATGTATTTTCTCCGCGAACGCTATTAATTGACATTTCTTCACATTTTCAATATTGCTAATAAATGTATAGACGGTACATTTTTAGAAAGAGGGAGTTTCATTTAAAATGATGTTGTGATTTGAATGCGGCAATTGCCCATGTGGCATTTATTCAATGGTACCTAATCATGCCAATTATCATATACTTACATACACAACTGATTCGGCATTCTAAGATGGATTGCTGCGATTTTGTGGTTTTATGGCCCAGTTAAACGCAACCAGGCTGTTCCTACTGGAATAATTTCTCGGAAATTATATTATTTACGTTCCTTCTTTGACCCTTTCTCGAACTGTACCGCTTTGACCGTTTTGTGGATCTGATGGGAGGCTGGGCAGGTCGGACGTAAACCCCCGTACTGAGATATGGTAAGTGGTCGAAAAAGCTACGTTTGTGTGTGATATATGATTACCTGGCTGGCAACTGACGTATAAGTACCAGACTGTGTAACTTAAACCTGAGTGTTAGAGTTCCCCACCGCCTTAAGCTCAATTCTGCATCCTCCTTCCAAGATCTCGAGAAATTCTGGATAATTTCTTTAACTTTTTTTTTGTTTGCTTCGTGCCCAATATTGATAAAATTATGTATTCCTGTGTACAAAGGATATTATATATTGAGCCTCAGTCAAACCAATACAACAATGGTTTGAACCTCCCCACAGACCCTTAGCCCTATCCCATGGGCAATACCGATTTATTTTCCATCCTTTCTCGGTCTCGCTGAGGCAGTAAATTCCCCATGAAAAATATTTCCACTTTCTTCCTGACCCCAACTGACATCCCTGTCACCCATTGCTTGAATAAGAATATTTGTTTGCGTACACTTCGGGGAGATTTTTAGATAATTCCCCGGTGGTTGGGGTCTGGGTCGTTTAATTTTGTGCTGTTGAAGGTCATGTGTGCTGAACTTTGTACAGTTGTGCTCATCCCAACTCTTGATAATTGAGGGACCTTCAGGTAAACGCTGCTGTACAGATCAAAGGAGCAGTTACCTGCAGGATAGCCTTTCATGTGGTTAACCATGCGTGACCACGTAACAGGCGCATGCGTATTCACCACCCTGTGCACTTTTTCTGCCTTGTCCCTAGGTGGCAGTGCAGGTAGCAATTTGCCTGCTGTTCGCGCCCGTAAAAAGGCGAACAGTCTCTCACAACGCATTCGCATTTTAACCCTTACCGTACCACCCCCTGGGGATATACGTCTGAATAGCCCCCCCCCCCTGCTGTGTAGAGGTGGTACCTTGTCAGCTGTACACCTCTGTTTACGACGATCAGAGATTGCAGTTTTCCACTTTTCAATGGTAATCAATGATTTCATTCTTAGTTTATTTTATAAGAAATAAGTTTTTGTTGTGCAAAGATATAATGTCATCAGCCCATGTCATTTTGCTTGAGACTACCTCAAAGAAAGATATAATCAGCTTTTTTGAAAGCGATGCATCTCTTAGATTTCTTTTTATAAATTGTTGAAAACATTATTAAAAAGAATTGACTGAAATGAGTCTGCATAAGTAAAAAGCTTAAATCTTAAATTGATGGTCCCTATAGATAACGTCAGGTTCTCCTAAGACTTTAGACCATGAACAAACAAAAGAAACAATCTGCACTCACATTCACTCTACCCTTTTTTCTCCGCCAACGTATTAACATTCAGATAACAGAAAAGTGGAGCTTTTCCACACTGGATCTTCATCAGTCACTATACGCCTTCCAACCCCATGCCCCATGACCGTCTCCCTCACCCGCAATGCAGGGGGTACCCTAGACTTGCTTAAGTCTTTGATTATGGACAGGGCCAGGAATCAACCTGAGTACTGAGGGTATCTGGACACTACGCTGTATCGCCTTCAAGCGGTTTTCACGGGGCAGACAGTGGTCACTACGCTCTGTTGAAAATACCCTAATGACTTCTTTTTCATGGTTTCAAATTGACTGGGAATACGCAATAAACTAATGTGATCCTTTCAGATATACATAAACATTATGTTTAAAATGTTTTTGTTAGGAAAGCGATGTTACATTCTGCTTGGTGTTACCGGGAGATGGCGGGAGTGCTTTCCAATTTCAGAGCGTAGTGTCTGTAGCGTGGCTGCTTCGTAGCGTAGTGTCCTTTATCTCACCCCTGGTATTATTTCCCATGGACTTAGCATTAGGAACTTATACTCAACGCCCATGGAGTATTGTAAAAATATACTCAATGGGATTTTATCACATATGTCAGTCAGTGATATATGGGTGATTTAAAATCTGAACCACATGCGATTCATGGTTACTGAAAATATGCCATTCATTATCTCACTTGGTTTTGCCTTGTGAGATTACTCCACCAACAAAACTCATGGCATATTTCCAGTGGCTACAGATCTCGATGCATTTCCGTCTTATTGTATTCATACCAGCTAGGATGGGTGGGGTAGGTGAAGGGGATGATGTAATTTTTTTTGATCCTTTAACTATTTCATAGGAGTATGGAAAACTAGTGGTTGGAAAAAAGGGGTGAAGGTAAAGTAGGTGAAGGGGGAGGCACAGGACACAGGGACTGAAGCTAGACTAAGGGCACCCCTCCGCATCCCCGCCCTACCCCCAAGAAGTCTCTGTTATTACCCAGGCACAACAGGTGTGCCGTTACAATAGAGGGGGTCTCAACTTACCTCGCCAACCATACCTAACCTTTCAAGGATCCGCCACAGGAAACTGCCTTAATTCTAGCCATCTTACCTGAAAAGAATATGTTATAAAAACCATACGATCTGCTTTTTATATTAAGTGGGGATATAAACATTAAATCACCCTCCGGGAAGAGATTACCAGCAGATATCTGTACTCTGAGATTATTATCAACCACCCAGGGGTCCCATCTTACCGTTCGTATGTCAGTGGAAATTGGAGAGGTTAAAGAAAGAAATGGGCGTCGTTTAGATAATTAGTCATTCTGTGAATACAATTACTGGTTTTTTTCATACAAGGAAGAAGGGTGGTTTGGATGAGCACATCTTGTGTTGCTGCAGGCATTATAAACGATAGATCTGTGCGTAGATTGGTCAAGGTGAACGGGATGGGTGCATTTTGTGATTAACCCGGGGTTACACTCATGGAATATGCCGAATTTTTCGGCATTTGTTTCAATTTATTTTTATACTCCAAGGTTAATTATTGAGGCGGATTTAAATCCAAAGTGAAAATGTTTAGGGGTTCAAAATAAAAAGCTGAAAAATGGTGAGCGACATTTTCGCAATTCCGGCTATTTTAGTTCTCAGCTGGATCCAGGAATCCACTTATAATAACCCGCCACCTGGTCCCCCACCTGGGGCACTGTCCCTGAATCACATAAGGGACCTAGTCAGTCCACCAATCCATGCCGGTTCTTCAGAAGTTTACGCAATTTCCGAGGCCCATAGCGCTTTCAGAATATTCCTAAAATGAACTGCAGCTCAAGCCACTTTTCTACAATTCGCAACACCTCAGCTACTCGTGGTAGCAGCAGCTACGAAGCTACAATATGCTTCACGTAGAGAGACTGAAGGAAATGACACCAGAGAGATTTACAGTGTAAAAATGTCGTCTGGGTAGGCAAGTGGCTTAGTGTAAAGCAACACGTGGGTTAATGTAAAGTGAGGCAATACAAATGTAGATATGACTATAATGTTAAATGTTAAGGGGTGTCTGAATAGATACAAAGGTGACATAAGAGATTAGAATAAATTGCAGAAGTCTGTGAACGCTTTCTTGGTTGGTAGTTTAGGATGCGCCGCGTGAGGTGTATAATCCTAAACTGAAGTTGCTTGGAGAGTGGTGCTTAACCCTATTGGCCGGTTGGGTCAAGAGTAGACGTAATTAATTGAAATGAATATTAATGAGATTGACTGCCCACTGACGCCCTCTGGTGTATGGAGGGAAAACGACGAAATGAATTCTGTTGGACGAAATTACTTTTGTGACATTGACGAAATGACTTTCGTGGACGGAATTGCTTTCGTAAATAAAGATTTCGTGAATTGTTTTCGTGGACGAAATTCATTCCGTGAAATGAGAATCATTTCGTAAATAAATTTCGTGACTAAAAAAAATCGTGAAAAATATGATTCTGTGGATATTTTTCGTGGAGAAAAGTGATTCTGTGTGACGAAATGAGTAGGATATGACGAAATAAGGGACGGAAGGACAATGTCCGGAACGGCACCCCATGGGCCGATCTGGACATTCTCATTTCGTCTATATTTTGTCCCATATTACTCATTCCGTGCCTTGGAATGATTTCTTTTCCACATAATGACTTTCACGAAATGATAATTCGTGAGAATATCATTTTGTGAAATTCATTTCCTGAAAGTCATTTCCTGAAAGTCATTTCGTGGAAAAAAAGTCATTTTGTATGACGAAATGAAAGTACATGGTACGGAATGAGTGATTTTGGACGAAATAAAGACTAAATGACTGTTTTTCATTTCGTGAGAATATCATTTCTGTGGACAAAGTTATTTTGTGAAAGTTATTTCGTGGAAAAAGTTCATTTCGTATGACGAAATAAAAGTATGTGGCACGAAATATAAACGGAATAAGAATGTCCAGAACGACCCCCATAGGCTCTACATTACGCGCGCCGTGAGGCTGTTGAAATTCTTAAAGGTGTTTAATTTCTTGGCGCTAGACATGCGCACTGACATGTACATCATCACCGCGCATGTGCACATGCGCATTGGCATGTACAGCATCACCATGCACGTATGTGGGAATTGGGCCAAAACTCGCTATAACTATACATCAGGTAACATCCAAGCATGGACTAAATCCAGCTCCGCGTCGCCCAAACACGATACACCTTGGTCACGTGATCACGTGATGTACACACGGCGTTACACTGCGCATGCGTCATTCTCATGTTACGTTGATTGCCCGGTCGTCCGCTAGGGTCTCAGCGGAATGAGACGTAAACGTAGTTGCGGCGGGCCACCAGCCAATCTGTATGTATGCCTGTAATCATACCCAAGTGGTCCATCATCGTGCATGCATTTGGCAGCGTGTGGGCCGCCCTGGCGCCTCCCACCGCTCTGTACAATGCGTGGTTGACAAGGTCGCCATGGTGATTTCTGTGTGGGCGTCGCCATGGCCACGTTCCCGCATACATACAAGTGTCCCCGCAAGTCTTTGATCTGACCGCCATAGCCCTGGTCAGCATCCCTTATTATCGCCCACCGCCACAAGAATGTCACGCGTCCTTAGCAACGCTCCCAGCGTCTTCTGGTAACGAGGCTTGTCAAAGGTGACATTTAGTGGTATCGCCAAGCACCAGCCACCGGCCGTTGCCAGGCGTTCCTCGTGAATCGGTGAGATGCCAACCTGGTAGGCTTGGAGTGGGGCGCGATATATAGTTAAATAAATAGTTATATTATATGTGCCGTTGTTTCGAAGTAGAATAAGCTGGGGGCAGTGAACCCTCATCCTTTGCACTTCCTGAACACAATACATATACTCCATACTTGTATTGATGGATTTGGTGCAATTGGCCTATGTTACTCAAAGTTATTGATGAACAGTGGAGCCTAACATTAGATTATGACGATCGCCTGACGTCTAAAGTTCCTTAAGAGATTAAAACATAAAACTGATGCGATTTAACGCCTACAAATATGCAATAGTTCAATGATATAAAGGATGAGATCATGACGTCTGTAAATAAAGATAGTGTCTTCAGCAATTTCAAACATGTCATCAATCTTAGGGGAAGATGGTGGAATGGACTGAATTAGAAACACGTCACACGTGACTAATTCTTGCAGTACCCATCTCACAACTTCTCATTTGCTCTAAGCCTTTATTTTTAACGGATAGAATTTTTACCAGTAGACGTGGAATTCTTCAGATCTTTCTGGATTTACCGATTTTTTACGTCTCAATAGTCAACCTTGAGATCAATGTAAAATCTGAGGAAATGATAACATTTCCACATCCCGTGCCGGGACTATGGAAAAACGCAAACAGCCAGTTGCTAAAGTAGGCAATACAGAAAAGCTAAGAGCCGGAGAGAAGTTATGATGAGCAATCCATAAAGTACATACATTGTTTGCAGTGACGTGGAGTACATTTCCTAATGCTTCTTTAGGCTATTGTCAGGGTTTACAGACTTTCACCTGGCAGTGGATTTTCAACCTTTTCATCCATGATAAAGTATTGTCCTAAACTTTTATTTACAAATCTAGATTAAGGTAGATATAACAGTTCATACCAAAATATTCCAGAAACGTTCATATCACCTTAAATATCGATAAATTCACATAGACTGTGGATCGTTGAGCCTCAGGAGAGACCTGCTCTTTCCAACCCAAACTTTCAGCGAATAGGTTGAGAATGTGCACATCTCAGCAAGTTTACTCTACGCACTGAATATTTCCAGTCATATGATTGGCCAGAATGAGGAAGGTCTAGTTTGACGGATACCCCACCTCTGACTAGCAGACGACGAAGGAAACAGCTTAAGATCTAGCCTGGTTTCCCAGACATCCACTAGATGGCCCAGTGAGTTATCAACCTTTTTGTGCAACCCCAACTGTAAACCCTGATTGTTTACAAGATGTAGAGGTTGAGGTGGGGGGTAAATGTTTTAGAAATTGTCCACACATACTTTACGGATGCCCTTTGAGAATGGTCCATACACACACATATAGTGAATCACGGGGATTCATTCAGGCCGTGCGGCAGTTTAAATCTGGCGCCTGGAGGCATCGCGCGCGCTCTGACAGGGTTAATGAAGGATGTCGTCTGCTCGGATTCCTCCTCAAGTTTCCCGCCCGACTGACGTCGCTGGTGATGGGTGATTAATGACTGCTGCCTGCCGCCCGCCGGGACCTAGCCACGTGAACGCTTTGATCAGAGAAGTGTTTGCTTTTCGTGGCACTTCTAGGAACGCCGTGGAATGTCCGCTGCCAATTCCGGAGACGCGCCGCGGACGCTCAACGGACGCTTGACGTAAATTGGTTTGAGCTGCGCTGCTCCAATGACGACAGATTTTGAACATTGCGCCGCTTGATTCTTGTTGCTTTATTTAGGGGTCCACCTCTTGGTTAATAAACAGAGACTCTGCCGATTAGGAAACATTTATTATGTTTTAATCTATAAATGACACCGTACAGTGTATGTACGGCAATGGTTTAGGCTTCATATATACTCAGTTTATTTATACATTTGCCGTATATGAAATTCCTAGAATTCATGAATGAGATCATTAGCAATATTCATTGATTGATTTAGATTGAAAACAAAATGAAAAGGCTAACGGGGATTGGAAGCTATGTTTCTTTTATGATATAAGTGGATTGTTGGTAAAGCAGTTGGATGAGCGGTGCAGTGTGATACGCGTACATAATGACTGCTGTGTATGTGATCTATACACACTCCATATAGCCCTAGGGCGGTATGGTACTCGACCAGATGTCAGGGTCCCTCAGCTATCTGGATAACGTTTACTCCACTTTGAAGCCTCCGCCTCTGGTCTGATAGTATGACAACACAACAGATACACAAACACCGATACATGTAAGGCTTCTATGCCTACAGGGTATGGTGAGCTGGGTTGGGTTTCACATCGTATCAGCTCTCTAGTTTATATCACATGATTCGCGGACAGATCAGTCTTCTGTACATGTAGCAGGAGGCGCGGCGTAGCTATCTGCCAAGATCAAACCTCCAACTGACAGGTAGTAGGTGGCGCGACGGAGTACCATTTTGTACATATAGTATAATACTGATCATCTATTGGGTTAATGTTACCACACAAACTGTTTTCCACCACACTAATGCTAATACTAACATGTCTTCTTTGTGTGGAATAGTGAAGTAAATTAGCCATAAATCTTTTCTAAAGTGACAGAATTAAGGCCACTAAAAAGACAAACTTGTTTCTCATCACCGCGCGCATCGGAAAAAACGATTTTAGAAGATTTTTTTTCCTTTTTTTTTCACATAGGTGAACCTTGATAGACATTATGAAAGGTATGTGTATTTAGTATCAGATTAAAGCTCCTGATGTCAAGGATGCATTAAATGTATAGCCAATAAAGATCTGGAAACCCTTTGTAAGCAGACACCCTGCGTAAGCGGCCACTTTGGCCCGGATCGGAGGGTGTCCGCTTATGCGGGGTTTCACTGAAGCCCATTTTATGGCACTTCAAAAGCCATCTTTAATATAGCAAAAAAAGAAAAGAAAAAAGGCGCCTTCGTCATAGTTTTCATGGCTTGGTGATGAGAAACAAGTTGTTTTTTTGAGTGGCCTAAGAGGATATTACTATTCATATCGTATACATGTACATTAAAATGACTGAGGTGACGATAAAGATAACAAAATAGTAATGTATACATGAGTACCGACGGGATAGTTTTATGTGTTCGATCTGGGATGGTAGGATTTGTTGATCCTCCGGTATCTGTGTAAATAAATAATAATAACAAGGGGCCAGAAAGTCACAAAGTACCGGTAAAATAGGGGAATCTACAGGAACCACAAAGCCTTCCCCTCCCGGACGGACTTGATAATAATAGAACTACATTGCCTATGTAATGGTTAGACTTGTTCAAACCTTGATAGAATACATTAAATTGGACCATAGATAACTTTGCTATTAACATATACATTTATTTGCTGCTGAAATATACTGGAAATATTTTTTTGAGAGGCGATGATTTGAGATAAATAGAGAGTGATATGTACTTGGATTTTGGACCCCTTGATATGCTGTGAGGTGTGCAAACAATGCCGTTGTACTGCCGCAGTAAAAACGTTTCCTCCCCGACGGGGAATTGAACCCCGGTCTCCCGCGTGACAGGCGGGGATACTAACCACTATACTATCGAGGATTGGATGCAACGTACAAATATAATTTTATACTTAACCACGTAAGACGATTAGCAATACTCACACCAAAGAGCAGTTGCTTCGACCATTTGATCTGTACTCGTTACTTTGGCATACTGGTAGTCTGAGGTAGCTTATACAAATTTTGATAATTTGCCAAATGCAATCAATCATACTAAATATAAAAAAATCTAATTATTATATCCCCTTCCATGACCCTTTACGGTATATATCTCGTTCTTTTAATTCCACTGCATGTAGGGCAATATCGATATTAACACAAACTGAGATGGCAGTCTTCCCATTCATTATGCAAATCTATGTTTTTATTTTTAGTATATGTAATGCTCTTTCCTTGTATAAGGTAAAGATAATATTACTTCAATCACACAAATAAAAACAACAGTGGTTTGAAGCTCCTCACAGGCCCTAGTCCCTTGCCGTGATTGACGCCAACATAGTTTTCACATTTCTTGGTCTGTCCCGGCAACAATTCCCACATTAACAACATTTCCACTATTTTTTCTTACCCCAACTAGCACTCCTGCGAGGGAAGTAGAATATGCACTACATTGCAGTCACCGGCCCCTCTCGCGGCTAAATTTTGTGTATTGGAGACGGCCCATACTACTATTCCATCCTTCGTCATGTTCTGCTGAAAACCTATATGGACGCCATCTATATTTTTATCTGCCCATTGATTGATCAGAACTGTAGGTGTATATGAAATAGGTAGTGAAATAATGAACACATAGGTTATACTATGAATATTCTAGTTATAGTCATCTATGTACTTCTCAAAGGAACAGGGATAAGTTACAAATTTTAATGAATAAGGCTCTGAGGGTAGCTTGTAAAATATGTAACTATGACGAGATTGGAATTGAAGAATTACTTACTAGATGTGAAATACGAGATCTAGAAACCAGAAGAACGGTACAGCTATTGCAATTGATTTGGTGGTGGTAAACAAATGGAGATAACATATACTGTGAAGAAGTAAGAGATTTAAGAAATAGTAACAAAATAAAATTGAAAGTAAAAAGACCAAATTCACAAAAATATGTTTATTCTCCTCTTTACAGAGGTAAACTTTTCTGGGATCAACTGTCGAGTGAGATCCAATATCTGGAGAAAAAAAATGATGTGTTTAAAGTTAATGTAAAAAAATGGTTGACTGGTATTGGTTAACATCAAGGTAATACATGTACTGCTTTTTTGATTTTGGTGATTGAACTTGGATGTCACATGATTTGTTTACAATCTCAGACTGATCAATAGATCAACTTATGTGAATATAAGAACTTGTGCGGTATTGGATCTGTTATTAGATCTTTCTTTTTTTCTTTTTTTTGGTATGTATTGTTCTTGTCCTGTCCTTGTCCTTCGGCTAATGATGGAATTGTTTGTCGTTATGTTTGTTTCATGAATAATAAATTTTAAAAAATCCATATATATACATGAACGGTGAACATCATAAAGAGCCTTTCATGGTCTGCCACACAAAACCTTGCCGTCGTCTCTGCTAGATTTGGGCGCCGAGTTCGTGGAAAAACGCAGGTGCCTTATAAGGATATAGTTTGTATACGTGGTCACATCAAAGATAGATAATCCCCCTCACAAAGCATACCATCAGTCCCTGTGTCAACACAGCAGGGATGGGTATGTGAGTCTGCATGTATATTTACCGCCCTCACCACCCCACCCATACCTCCAGTGCCCCTGGTTTTAATTACCCCTCTGATCCACACACTCCAAGCGCATCCTCACGGACACAAAACCGTCCGGGTGAATGTTTAGATTGATGAAGGATCTGTTTGAAGAGTGATCCGGGATGGTATTTACACTCACGCTGGATAAGACTGTATTGTATGGGCTCCGTCCAGAAACCAGTCTCGAGGCTGCCGTTGTCATGGATACAGGACGCTTAGGGACCAAAACCTCTTCATGAGAAAAATCAGCAATTCGTTTTTATCAGTTCATTTTCTTGTCTTATTTGAATTAAATTTGTTTACGTTCACCCTTTTCTCTTTCTGAAAAGTAGATGACTCGATAAGGATATAGGTACTGATTTATCTTATGTATACACATCCACTCGAATCGCAATATTGTGGTATATTGATACTTCGTGTACATAAAGAAAAGAAGTGAAACTGGTGTAGATTCTATAATTTCGTTGTCGATGGGTTTTCTTTCATAATTTTGAGACATGATTTCATCAATTTATATTTCTAATAGATCGAGACTTGATCTAAACCAAAAAAATCATATCTAAAAATATGTGCCATTGTATCTTTTAGTATATAGTTCTATAAATAGAAATAAATGATGTTCACATTTTATGAAAACCGCCATTCATATTTACATACCCAAATTGTTCTGCTTAATCTCCCCTGAGAATTCCATGTTCACCTCCCACTGAAAAAGACTGTCTGTCCTGTCAAAAAGGCAAATGATCCAGTCTTTCATGGCTGGATCATCAGTAATATGGCTACCTTGTGCTGTCATATTTTGTTAAGCCATATATGAAACTAGTTATGCTCATCACATAACCTCAAGTAATGTCATGAAACATCACGAAATTTCATATGATTGTTTATATGGCATGAGTTGTCTTCGCGTAATGATATCATGAAGCAGAGCTGAGTGATATCTGTAGCAGAAGACAACGAATGGCATGTAAACAATTATGTGAAATTGAGTGATGTTTAGATTTTATCCTACCCTGTCATATGTTTTTAACTTCCTATGTCACCAGTGACATATAAATATTTTATGGCATAACCGTGGCATACAGGCCCACCATGTTAAGTCTATGGAGATTTATATGCGGGGTAGGATAATGTACTGTCTACTGCCCAACCCAAACCTAGAGTTATTCCTGAGATCGTTCATTGACAGTTTGAATCCCTGCCGCAGCCCCAGGAAGTAATACAACATATCACAGTTAATGAAATCTGCACATTCACTGAGGGGACTTTGGAGCAGGAATGTACTTAAAAAAACACATCATTTTGTTTTACCTCTAAGGATGGATATTACCATTATTATATACCTGTGCCAGTATGTTACACAAATACCAACCTGTGCTAGGGTATTGGTATTAAATATATACCAGCACAGTATGGTGGTATAAAATGATGTACCACCCTACTTTGAATACAAATTCTGATTGGCTGAAAAAAATTGCACTGACCTACTTAGGAAGTGCTGGCAGTGACTTGCACAAGGATCACAGGAGTTGAAGGGAAAAAAAGAGTAAAAAATGTGTTTGGAGCATTTATTCTGTGCTTGACTTTCACTAAGATGTCAAGAGATATACCAGCACACTTTGAATCCAGCTCGGATGTCGTCATATTTCCTTATGTAATTCATCAAATACTTGTATTTGAAGGTATATAATAAAATAAAAATGTATTACCTTAATGGTACATACTCACATACCTTGTTTCTTTTGATAGAAATATTCCACTCGCACTGCGAGCTTGTGGAATATTTTTATCGAAAGAAACGCGGTATGTGAGTATGTACCAGGAAGGTATATACATTTTATCTTATTATCGGGCCTGAATGCAGCAGGAAAAGTGGCAGACTAATGTAGATGTCCCCTGGTATTGGATTTGTACAGATTTCTAAATGACCTGTCAGTAGAGATGGATACATCACTGTTCAGCGCTCACTCGAAATCCCCTCAGTGACACCCCTCTCTGTCAGTGTCTGCTAACCCTTACCTAGTGCCTCTGAGGTAACTCTGAGGTCAATAGAAAAGCGATTATTTAACATAAATCACAATTTTTATTCTCTCGTATTGTAAAACAGTCTCCTGTGTCACATCTCTGACAACTACTACGTCTTCATGTATTTGAAAGCTGTCTTTTTCTGACGAGTCATTTCCGCTCCTAGATTGTTCACTGTTCAGATATTGTGGAGAGACAGTCATCGTAATAGTCGTACCACGTGAATACTCCAAATACGGACATAGCTAACCACAATCAGACTTTTTTTTTTATCACGAATAAAAAACAGGGAAAAAAACCTAGGTGTCTCGACTCACGTGAGGACTCTTTGATCCGCACGACACTGTGAAGTGCACACAGACTGCCGGGGAGGCGCCGAGTGGCGGTTCCGCATCACTTTCCACGTGCTGTGTTTTGAGACTAAACACAAAGTGTTGGGTTTGACAGATCGGATCCGTCCCACCCACCCACCCACATAAAAACCCACCCACCGCTACCACTTCACTTTGCACCCCCGATCCTCTCACAACGACTGTAGTTCCGCGTTGTTTGGTCTGGTGTTTTTTAGCACTGGACCCACTCAGATACTTATTTTAGCTAGGAGAGGTTGTAGAGACATTCCCCATATTGCAAACTATCCGACCACGAATCTGATTGCCAATTCTATGGCATTGGTATGGTGCAGAGGTCCCGTATGTCTTAGAGGAGTGCACAGCTGACCATGATTAGATAATTACCCGAGGTGCTTACCTAGTACTGAAGGGGAATTGATGTTCCTACGAGCCTATAGTATAGGGCACTACAATGGTGCCCTAGGATAACAGGGACAGACTACTTCACAGACCCACTGGTACTAAATATGAATGGTCCCAATACAGGTGTTGCCGTTCAGCGCCGCCTAACGGCCCACTCTCTAGATACGCGGCCACTCGGACAAACACGGCCGAGTCAGGTGGCTTGTATATAGAGACAAACAGCAATCACACCTAAAGTGTGAACGGTGGGTGTGATTACAGGAGTGTTGTTTTTTGACAGATTAGATTGTTGGAGCAAACTAGGGCATTGTATTAACGAGTCTTGGCTGTCGAAACTTTATAGTTGATAATCATCTTGGTTTTAACTTGGAAAAAGATAAGCATAATATAGCTAGGCCTGCCAATGTATTAGTGTGTATGCAGTTTTGGTGTCCCTGTGTTATCTAAGGTATATCTAAAGTATCATGGAGGTGATATGCAAGTATGATACATCAAATTGTAGCTGGAATACCATAGAATACGATGAAATCATTGTTATTTCTCTGAAAATGAGATACATGGGTCTTATGATCGTATTAGGCTCATATACTGACAGATCCAATGCTAAGGAATACGTTGCCAAGTGAATGTTTGGCTTCAGCCTTGGCGTAGCTAGGGAGATAAGGTGCGACACCGGCCTACGGAAAAAGGCCTATTGCAGTTGTAGAATGGTTACCAAGAGGGTTTAATACAGCAAATGATTCAAATAGGATATATCCCAATTTTTTTCTATATCCATCCAGCCTCATTCATCAATGATGATACATGTTCTCAATTTCTTGGTGATCTGATGCACCTTTTTGCTGCGACTTCTTCCCCCCCCCCCCCCCCCATCCCCCGCACACACACCTCGTGGTTTAGATATTATGTTTGGAATTAATGTTCACGCTAATGGGATACGATGTTTGAAAGGTTGCAGGACGTTAGGGCCCACCACCTTAAAGTCTGGACGTTAGGGCCCATCCTACACCGGGGGTGTGAAAGCCTCAGTCGCGCCTCGACCGCACCGCGATGCCGCAGTCACACCTATGATGCCGGGAGGGAGATGTGGCATAAATAGACGTTAGTGCCCACCTAATTTTGCATAATTATTTTTTGTTTGAATACTGGAGAACTTGACCAGTAAAAAACTTAACCAGTAACGAACTCGACCCATTTTAAATCTTCCCTACTTAACCATCTCAACTGTAAATAAATACTATATTTAGTAGTGAGTATTAGTAAGTAACCCTGTCCCTAACCCTAACCCTTATCCTAACCCTAACTCTATCCCTAATCCTAACCCTATCCCTAACCCTATCGCTAACCCTATCCCTAACCCTAACCCTAACCCTAACCCTAACCCTAACCCTATCCCTAATCCTAACCCTATCCCTATCCCTAACCCTATCCCTAACCCTTACCCTAACCCTAACCCTAGGTTGGCTTTAGGCGGGCCCTAACGTCCCGATGCATGGGCCCTAACGTCCCGACTTTCGGGTGGTGGGCCCTAATGTCTACATACCGTTTGAAACAATAGGTTTAAGGGATTTGTATAATGTTATGCACCTGAGCATAAAAGCAATTATTTCGGTATGTTCAATGATGTAGTATCGTATGTAACCGTGGCCGTATCAACTACCATACGGTCAACTCCTGCCTACGAGTATAGAGAACTCTATACTCGTTGCTCCTACACATGCCGCTTCTATACCCGTACGGTTTATATTATCATAAGCAGAAGCGAAATACTGAATGACCACAGACAGACCTATCCACATGGATCATGCCCCCTGGCCTGAGGTGAAAGCTGGCCAGTGAGCGATAATAGGGAGGAACCCGACCAGTGGGCGATAATAGGGAGGAGCACTCATCCTCCGAGTGGTTTGTTTATTTTCCAGACTCCTGGGTTTATTTCCCTATTCGCGCTAACAAGCCCCTCCACTCACCAGGTCCGCGGCCATTCACACCGAGCGATAATAGGGTCAACTGGGGGTAAGGTGGTGCCTCCGAGCAACACAGGCAAATCTAGTAATACTAGGAGACATGGCAGACCGGATATGCCTTGTAATCGCGGTAGTATACGGCCACCGATACCTAAACAACTGGTGCTGAATCGCAGGCTTTGAATATGTCAAATTAGAGTCCTGGTTTTATATTTCATTTTGAATATAACACACTTCTGTATTACTTTGCTGTATCTATGAGAGGACAGGGAAGAATGAGAAAGAAGGATAGTGTTCATTCAAAGACGAAGAAACACTTACAATGATAGTGGATTCTTAGAACAGAATTATACCTATACCATTACAAATTATAGGTTTACTATATCATTCGCGGCGGGTTATGCCACAAGGCACCAATCTAAAAAAAAAGAGAAATTGTTTTTATGTTATTACAAAGCAAATGATGGCTCGATATACTTGTAATATCCACATGATATAGGTATAGCATAGTAGAATTATTACCAATAGCCTGTAATGATCCGTTCCCTATGGAGTAGAGAATGACACTCGTATCCGGGCCCAAGTCGGCAGCTCTAGTCGACTGGGCTATTGTACAATATATGTCTACCATTTTATACAATATATGATCCTGATACATAGATTTGTATAACAATCAATTGATAGAGAGCTATCCATATTGTCCTAGCAGGTGCTACACAGATTTGCAAAGGCTATCCATCTAGTGGACAAGTGGCCTCAGAAATAGGTTTACGTCCCCTTACACTATCAAAGATAAAACCCACACTTCCTGCACAAACGTACGTTTTCCCACGGTACTTTACAAGAAGTTACTCAGCGTGGTGAATAGGCCTCTTTACTTGATGGGACACTCGAGATCTATGATATCATCACCCTAGATATACGCCGCTAGATTACAGATAATCCTGCCTGTTGAACACGCCCGAGCCGCTCCGAGCTGTTTGAATTGCTCGCTAGGCTGAGTAGCCGCCATGTTGATAGCGTGAGTAGAGTGTGTACGTGTATTTAGTTTGTGTTGTGACACTGTTTGGATGGGAGCTTCCCTCAATACAGAAGCCCCCTTTTAACCCCTTACCACCACCTCCTCCTCACACCACCACCCCACATCCCGCACCCCTTCATCCCCAGCGCAATTTCCAGGCATATTTCCAGGGGTTCTTCTGGGAATCGCGGCACTTTGATTGGTGTGCTTGGTTTGTGTATGTGTGGCTGTGCAGTAATGGGCAGCCCGATGATCACTTTGCCTGCACTGATGGTTTGTTAATGTAGACGATCAACCTCCCTTGAGATCTCCGCTTGGAGAGCTGCACCTGCACTGTGCCCCGCGGGAACGGCAGCCCCTTGATGCGGCCAGTTAATGGACGACTATGTGTATTTGCTTACACTAATGGTTTGTTAATTATACCAGGTTCACATGGTTTGTAATTAAGAGTCGATTACGGTGGAGTCTCCCCAGATCCGACATTAGTAATAACAGGATAGCAAACTTGCAGAGGATGAATAGATTCATAAAGGAACAACAAATATACATCATAAGCTTCAAAAGGTATTGGAATGTTATTAGAGTAACAGTGTGTTTCTTGACGAATAGCTCTGAATTAGATGTATGATGAAGGAATAATATTCCTTAATTCTAGACATGAAATCTACCATTATCGTTATTTCAATCGATCACTAATAACCTGACAAATGAAATATGTAAATCTTCATATAAAATGTATTAACTGATACATCATCTAAGTTATACAGAGATGCTCGAACCTTTCCTATTTCCCTTCTCCATGATCTCCTTAGGTATCTTATTACTTTGCATGAACCTATAAAGGCTACCTGCCACTGCTCTCGATTAATTATATAGAACGTCCTGACCATGCTTGTGCAAGTCACAGAACTCATGATAATTTAAGGTTTGTACGGAACTCGGCATAAATGCCTCGTTCCGTACAAACCGTAAATTACCATCTCGTTCTGTGACTTGTACAGCATGGTTGGACGTTATATATCTACTATATACCCAAAATTTTAATTCAATTTTTAACAACCAATATGGTAATAAACGTGTTTGGCAAGGTGATCCGTATTTTAGTGTACGGACCAGTGGTCCGTACAGTATTTTTACGTTATATGTCAAAACGGTACGTATTTACAGTAAATACGGCATGGGTATATAGTAAAACAGATTACTGAATATGTTGATATATCGACAGAGGATAAATTTTGACTACAACATGGTTTCTAAATTAATTTATGCTAAAATATTGTCAATTTCGGATACATAATGAGTATAGAACAACCCGTCTACCTGATACAAGACTTTCACGGATATCAGACGAAAGCCCTCGTTCCGTAAAAAACGTCGGACCTCATGTTGTCATGTATTATGTACGATCATGGTAAGATTATCCTATGTAAACATTAGAAAGCAGATAAGCAGGCGTTGGATATTTCCCAGGTCCCTATTTTGCAAGACTGGTATCTCTGATGATATGATCATCATGACATTTAGTCCCTTAGCAAAATACTATATTTATATGGTCCAGGTTACTCCTATGTCATGTATCAGCATACATCGCTACCATATGAAAGTAGTCAGCTGAAATAATATTTACATAATTTCGGCTCTAAAATTAGGTTAAAAGGGAAAATAAGCTTTCAAGTAACAAGTCAGCTGATGCACCTCTATAAGGAGATATGCAGAACTTCTGAAAACTCTGACCACGCCACCCTCTTTCTTCACATAGTACTTATTTTATACTTCTGTTTAGAGGCATAACCAATTTTTAAAACTTTATTATATAAATTATATAATGGGGATTCATGTTTAAACGAGTTGGGAAAACTTGAGACATATTTAAATAGAATCCCACCTGTTCTGGATATCCTGGAATGCTGGCTAGGATTTGTATGATAAACTTTAATTATTTTAGCACGTTTGATTAATGAAAGAATGCATGCAAAATTGCTAATATCATATCAGAATTACATAATTTTACATATGTTAAGAAGTATATATATTCCTGGAAATCTGATCAACATGTGTTGGAAGAACATTGTTATAACATTGATTTAAATAAAGATCTTTAAAAGAAAAAAAATCCCCGATCACCCCACTTATTGCGTATTTACTTTATGGATGACCCCTAACTGCACAATGTAACAGTGTTGGGAAGCCACGGAGGATGATTTAATCAGGGAAACATCCCACGGTGAATCAGGAGAATATGAGGAGTTTAGATTTTCTTTTTCTGAGAAGGGCGGACTTGGAGTGGCCCGCTCCGTTAGCGGACAGTGATGGATGGCGCCTGATGAGATAAGGTTGTTTCCCATGAAAGGCACGCATTCTTCTCGCCATACATGAGCTGTAACCTATCTTCCTGGAACAGGATCAGGAAGGCGAGCCCTGGGGTCTGTAGGTATGCCATTCTGTCATCTACCAACATGCTTTCTTGTTGCTGTCACTCTCCATCCTCGGTGCTGTCATTCTCCACCCGAGGACCTCCTTGTTTGGCCCATTAACAGAGATGGCAGCTTTCCACTTTTCCATGGAACTCCATGTTTTCACTTTCAAATTGTAAACTTTGTTTTCCTTATGTAAAGCAATGGTAATATTACTTGAACCCTATTTTTGCCAAGAAAACAGTAATTTAAACATACCACGGACTCTCAGCTCCACGCCTTGGTCGACACTGACATAATTTCCACGTTTACGTGGTCTTTCCAAATCGAAAATATTTCCACTCTTCTCTTCCATACCAACTGACAACCCGATATGATAAAATATGGACATGGATCTGTGATCAAACACACATTCACTGTTTCACATTTATTTTGCAAAATACACGAATAATTGTTTACAAAATTGATCGAATTTGGACCTTATATTAGAGTTCTATAAACCTCTTCTTTTGCAAACGTTTTCGCATAAAAAGAGTTCATGAATTCCATTGTGACAAAATTACAAAATTACATCAGATAGGCAGATTCAAGTTCAGATATCACAATATAAATTTAAATATGCATGGTAAATGTTTGTTTAGGACATTTTTATATAGTTTGAGTTTTGCATTTCTGAACGCTTTTATCTACTGCATTCATTAATGCAGGGGCAGTAGAGGCGGCAAGATTTCCATGACGGACTTATGTGCTGTGACATGCAAAACTTAGGTTGAAGTGTCACTGATTTCCCTCACTCAAAGACATTATAAGTCAACAAAAAAACCCTCTGTCCCATTACAGAAGACAACAAGCAATCTAGAAATGCCCATGGTAGCTGTAAATTTATAGTCCCGGATTCCCGGCAGCCTTCTCCCGGATTTTTCTGTCAATGTCCAAATCGCATGCCTGGTAGATAGATATTAAAAGTTGGTTCACCTCTACTGCCTATTGTATTCAGACAGGGACTGTGCGTTATATCAATCAGTATCATTTGTTAGTGAATCTGTAAAGAAGGGGTTAAAGCATGCTTTATTGTGACCCGTCACTCTTCTTCCCGGATGACAGTACCCAACATGTGATTCTGAGAGCTGTAGGCGGGGTGACACTCCAGGCTCTGTCCTCCATGGTCTCCTGGCCGCCCCACACGCCCACTCACAACTCTCCTGTTGTCCTGCACCCTCCAGCATCACACGTGGAGTCAGTTGAGGACACCACCTGTCCCCTCTACATACCCAATCCCCCACGCCGTCCATCCCATCCATGTCTCCATAGCAACGATAAGGTGACCATAGCAACTTGACAGTGGTGGTAAACACAGCGCCTATTAACGTCGTGTGGAGGCCAACAAAAATAAGTGGTCCTGGAAGTCTGACCTCCCCCACCCCCTTCTCCTTCCATGGTCTGTCCCACGGCCATCACAAGAGCTGTTATTGAAAGATGCAGAGACTTTAAGGCTGATTCTCGCTAGGAGATTCTTGCCCCAGAGACTGGTGCCTAGCATAGTCGCTGGGAAACGCCAGTTGCACAGCAGGTGGGAGGGCATTGTCGGCGACTAGCAGCCCTAAAATTTCAAACATATTTGAAGTTAAATCGCAAGAGACCAGTGCCTTTTGGGGATGGACTTGAGTCTGCGACTCACGCACGCACCACGGGAGTGGAGTCACCGAAGATTTTGCATTGTTGTGTTCCTACTTAGCAACATGATAGATTCCTAGAAATTTGTGTTCATGGTTGCTGACTGAAGCCCCGCACATGTACCAAAATCGCCTCAGGCATTATAGAAGGAACCAATGAGAGTGATTTGGCGTGGTTAAAATACCTATGCACGAATTTCTATGAAATACTGCCCTCTGCTTGGCATGAGGGCAGTATTTCATAAAAGTTCGTGCATTTTGCTGGACCATAACAATCATACTGGTTCAGTTGATTATATGAGTTATCTATCCTAAGTCTATGGAGACAAAGCCAGTGATGAGCTAGTCCATAAGGGTTGAATAAAGTTGACTCACACCGTCCTTGGCGTGCAGAAAAGGGTCTTCCTGTACAAGCCTAGATTATTCAACAAGCCCCAGGTTCCCGTGTCCAATGATTGAGGTGTATTGTAGGGGGAGGGGTAAGGGAGACAGGCTGGGGTAAGGACCAAAGAGTATAGTAGGACACTGGCATTGAGACCAGTCTCTGTACTGAGCAGCACAAGTTTGCAACCCCTTCCCACCCAACACCTGGATACTATGTACCCTACTTCGTGGGAACAAAGCAGTGAATCGTCATTTCTTCTAGTTCTAACGGATAGATAGTATCTGGAATTACAATAAATATCTTTTTTTTTCATTTTTGGTATTGTTAAGAATCATGATGATAAGGCCACTGAATGTTCTCCCGACATATACGATGATACTACAGGCTCTTGCGTGAGACTAAACCTCTACTTGGAGATTGACAACGTTACGACACCACGTGACAGCTCAAGCCTTTTTATGGGAACTTCCATGAGTGCCCTCGTCTTGACTGTTTAATCTCGAACCCCTCAGCGATGAAATTGGTCTGGAAAGAGGTCTGCATGCAGGAGGCTACAAAATGCACAACAACCTGTGTAGAAAATAACAACACGGGCGCATCAAAAGACGATTAAATGTCGCACACCACCGAGCAGGACGCGTTATGAGGTAGATCTGTTTGGGAAATGTCTACGAGCTGGTTTGTCATACATCAGGGCAATGAATGTTGACAATTAATCTATTCTCGATAATCAGGAAAAATGAGAGAAAATTCATTCATTCCAATGTTAATGAATTGTTAGGATTTAGGAAAATGTGTCAGGGGAAACAGGGATTTTGTTAAATGTCAGGTAAATCTTATCACAGGAAAAAGAGGAATTTCCAGATCTACGCAAGAAGAACTGGCCGACTGTGACTCCCTAGAATTTGTATATGATATAGAAAATATGACATCTCCGATGTTTCGAATTGAAAGGGCATTGTTATGATCCAGCACCACCAGCTTGGCTTTAGACGTTGGGGAAAAGGCTTATAACAATATGAACGGCTGGTCCTATAATCACAAGATAATCTGGATGACAAGGGTAACTGTAAGGGAACTTTGTGATCAATATTGATATGATTATATAACTATGTCACAATTAACAAAACTAATTCTCTGTATATGCTAACAATACGACGCATATGATTGTAAGAATGCACCATTTGATGTTCTAATCTTAAGAAATTACAATTGTTGGATATCTAGATTTTTACACTTACGTTGAATCATATGACAAAATGTAAAATCAATGAAAAGAAAAAAAGTACATATAATCGGTCCTGTTTTGAGTAAGGGACCACACACCTGGTAGTGTGTGAGGGGCGTGTTTACCGGGAACGACCAAACACCCAGCACACACCACTGGCGTAGTTTATGTCCGGAGAGGGCGTGGGTAAACGGCCCCGTTTTACTGCCCTCTCCTCCTTAACCCTGAGCCCCAATCCCTCACACACACACATACACAACTTCTTCTTTGGTAAACAAATGCACAGCATGGGATTTCCAAGGGGTGATTTGTTAGTATGTGTGGTTTTCAATGATCTCGTGGAAGTTTAGATTCCTTCTGATCATCTACGAATGACTTCGATTCTTATCGTTAAAAAACAAAAGGAATCCATGATCAATCAGAGAGGCAGCTTTCCACTTTTCCATTGAGATCCACTTTTCCATTTTAAGTATATTAAATAATTTCCCCTTGTGTAATGTAAAAGTGATATTGATTAAGCTGTATTCAGATCTATAACATAATGGTTTGAACCTCCTGACAGATCCACTTCCCCACGCCATGGTCAAAACCGATATATATTCGACATTTTCTTGGTCTCTCTGAGGCAGCAATCTCGTGATGCAGGATGGTATCACCATTAGTGATCTGGTAATGCAGGGAGGTGGCACCATCAGCAACATATAGTGATGTAAGAAGGTAGCATAGTTAGTGATCTGGTGATACTGGAAGGTCATGCCACCATACCTGCCTGGAAATGCAGGAAGCAAATACCGTTTACGATGTAGTGATGGATAACTACTATGATTTTCTAAGGCAATATTTATGGTTTTCTATGCCAATATCGGTAAATCTCAGTTTCGCGAACATACTGCATGACATTTTTATTGAGGAAACCTTTTAACTATCCCAATCGATACCAGCATTGTTTCTGTGGGTGATGGCAATGGACCCCTATGTGAAGAGAGACCTCCCTTATTTAACCCCCAAACCCCGCCATCCCCACCCTTGTCCTCGCATCCTTTAATTAAGCAACAATAACGTAACCAGTGTTTCCCTTGTCACGGTCTCCGAGCACAGTACACATTGAGAACCACGATGTGTATCTCTCCAAGATAACCGCTTACCTATGCACAGGTACACAGATAAAGGGTCCTGTCCCACCCCTTCTCCCGTTTCCCCGGCTAATCGGCCCACCCGGGCTTCATCGGCGATCTCGGGGCATTACCTTACCATTCTAATTACCATTACCTTTGTTCAGAGGGAGGATGTCAGGAGGTCGGGTTGTAAGTGTCAGCCTGTCCACTCACAGCCGCCATTGTCTTCCCAGATGCCACCGCGTGCTTTCCCAGCGTCCCTGAGAACGGAGGGAGGTGGGCGGGGGTGCTGGAAGAGATGGGGGTTTACATGACTCCATGACAACGCTCACCCAGGCAGAGATCTTGTGGATGGTGCTTGTTTGGATAGAGGGATGAATTCATCAAGACTCGGGGGTGGGACTGTTAATTAGGGAGATGGCGCGGAGAATGTGACGTCACGACAGCTGCGTCCATTCATCGTGGACCCGAGCCTCGCTCTGAGAAACGCGCGCGTCGCTGTCAACGTGAATGAATCTCCATCTTCTGGTATTATCGGTATGGTGCGTGGTTGGAGGGTTAATTACGCTTTTCATGTGGTGGCTTCACCATGGAAATTTATCAAATCTCAAGTTATCCTTTTTGTTTTGCATTCTGGATTTGTTGTACGAACCACAGTAGACAAAGGCCTACATACATGCATACATATAGACTATATATATTTCACTGTGTAAAGTTGATTTATATTTTGTAACCTCATGTCCTGACCTAGCAGCAGGTCAGCCAAAATATGTCACATGATAAGACTAGCATCAAAGCTACATACATAATACACATTTCCATATACAATTTGACAAGATTCTCCATGTGCGGAGACAATGACATGTATGACAGAGTAGGATTCACAAGGTATAGTAAAAGCAGGTCAGTGTTTTGTACAATTCCAGAATCATAGAGATCAACAGCGTGGTACCTGCTTAAAGCGAGAAACAGCGATTTCCGGAATCCCCAACACCAAATGGAGTGTCTGTGAGCTATCATTCACATTTCTCCTGATTATTGCTTCAGAGGCGCTGAATTGTTGTTGGGCGATATTGCTATGAAGTGATATCTCACATACAAACAATGTTTTTGCTTCCGATTCCGGAGATCGCTGCCGTGGCTCGCTTGGTGTGTCTCCGGTGTAAGGGTTAAATGTAGGGGTGGTTGTGGGGTATGTGTGTGTTGGGGGGAGGACTCATTAACACAAATCCTCTGTCTAAATCTGGACCCTCTTACGTCGTCGAGGTGGTCGTTACGTCGCCATTACGGCCATTAGTGACACCTACCGGGAACGCCCCGCGTCACCTCTTACGTCACACGAGACCAGTGGCGGGAAGCGTCGTCATGGCAACTAATGACGCGGCCTGGTTCCATCGTCTGTCACCAGGGGGACATGGCCAGGTGTGGAGCGGACCGATGTGCATTATGGGTAATGGTGTTGGAGAGGTTGGCGGGAGATTTATATCTATATTTATATGTGTGTTTCAGATGAAACCTCTGAGTTAAATACAGCTCCAGAAGGTTTTAGGGTAAAGATAGTATCGTAAGAATATGAAGTTATGATAAAGGATTGCCTGAGACTGGTTTCAGTGCCAGCTTCCCAAGGCTACCACTCCACGTCCCCCACCCCTCATCGTGGGGATTCATGAGCAAAATAGATATTTCGTATTGAATGCTCAAATCAAAGACATGACCAAGTTAAGTCTATGATCGCCTTTGCCCTTTCCTGGAAGATCCCTCTGCTTATACCTTTTCAGCCATTTTGCTTCCTTCCTGTCCACCAAATATGGAAATTTGCACAGTTTTTCTCTCCAGGAGAATCTCTCTCATAGCAATTAAATTCCCGATGCAAAGGCCTTGTAAAGTCTGTCTCTTTTAGGGGAGAAATTCGAAGTAGATCATGATCTTTATATGCTGTTGAAAACGTGCGTCTCTTTTTGTTTAGGATATGTAATAACCAAAGACTTGAGCAACAGCCTCCACCCTCCCACACAACAAGGTAAACACACCGCTTGATCTCCACTTCGCCTACCAGAGGGCGGAGGTGTCGTCATGACATAACACCTGGCCAACTGGCCCGCCCACCTGGCCATCTCACCTGGGCACCTCACCTGGGCGTCACTGCCACATGGCGCCCCGCCAGGAAACGTGCCTGCCTCGTGAGCCGGGCGCCAGGAAGGCAGCGTCTCACTGACCCACCTCGAGGGGGCCTCCCCTTGACCCCTGGCCGCCACTTTTTTTTGTTTTTCTCTTCATGTTGCCTTGATATATAGTACTTACATTGTTCTACCATGTAAACCATCATTTCTTATTATGAACAAATTTACGGTTGGTTGGGATCAATTGAATATAGTGTAAAATGATATAACAATTTTTCACCTCTCCACTCTCCTAGCAGATTTCGCCTTGCTCTACGATCCTATCGAAAACCACATCTCTTTAGGGAAAGTGTAAGGCTGGCTGCCTCTATAGTTCCAGGCCACTCTTCAAGCATAGAATCTGCGCTCTGCTTCGATTGGTAAGCCAATACGGCACGAAATATCTGCAGGGAGAGTGGTTCCAGGCGCTGTCGCCAGGAGGCACTCCTGGCGTCTGCCCTGGAGGAGGCGACCACTGGTGCCATCTATGGGTCAGCGAGGTATGTGGCCTTGGCTGGCTGCAGGTATGCGGTGCCCCGGGGACGGGTCGGATCGGACATTCGGCAGCAGTGAGACCATGCATGCTCACACAATCTGTCCCTTCCTAGCCGCCCAGGATCGGTTTAGATCGTGCCTCTTGATGGAACACCGCTTTAATTGTGGGGAGAGGGGGCAGAGGTCAAGGTATCTTCCATCTAGCTGACATCACAAGGGTCATTCTTGGGATCAATTTGAATATGAGGATAAAATAAATTAGCATGGTAAAGGTAGGTCATTTTAGCTGTTGCCAAGAATTCACTTTTAGAGAATACAGGAAAATTGCCCGAATCCCCAACAACTTTTTTTCCGGATGCAGCATAGAGTTCGGGGAAAATGCAGAGATGGCAGCTTTTCACTTTTCCAAGGAAATCCTTGTTTTTCATTTTTGGTAAATAATTTTGTTGTTTTAGTGTAAAACAAAGATATTTATTGAGCCTCATTCAGTCCAATAAAACTATGATTTACACATACCCCCCCCCCCCCCCCCCCACACACACACACACACACAGACCCACGCCATGGCCAATGCAAAAGTTGTCCATGTTTTCCTGGTCTTTCTGAGGCAAAGGATTCCACATGAGAATACCATCCTCCACTCTTTTCCCTGATCCCAACCGACACCCCTATGTGGAAATTGTTCGATCAGAACAATACCATCTATGGGAATATATTTCAGTAGATCGAACATGTAACAGAAAAGATATACATGTACTCTAATATATCACTCTTTTTCACATTCTAAATCTCTCTGCAACATTTTACAATCTGTATGTATGCCTCTATCGTCAGTATTTCATTATATATCCATGTATGTACTTATGATGGTTGGTGCACCATATAAACTGTTTATCTCACCCCTGGAATAAATGTCCATAGGCTTAATATGGGGAACTCGTTCTCCATGCCCCTACAAGTATTGCAGTCCGTTCTCCATGGTCTATACCCTGTGTGTTTTCCACTCTTTTAGTGTGTACAGGGGTGAGATAAATACAGAAAGCAACTCGTTTTGGTCAAAGAAATCATTCTCCAACTCGTCTGAATGCTATGTGATATTCACTCGGCTATCGCCTCGTTCATATCACACCGCATCAAACTCGTGGAGAACGACGACTTTGACCAAAACTTGTTGGTTTCTTCTTTAGTACATCCTGTGCCGTACATGGTATACTGAACACGTTGAGATATCTGCAGAGCATTGACTTTCTGTTCCACATGGTTCCTAAACGAATTCTTTGTAAGGTCTTGTTAAATTCGGATATACACAATACATGTGATAGATATAGAACAACACTCCATAGCCGTACATTATACAAGACCCGATGAGGTTGTCTTCATTTACGGAATTTTCTTTAAATACGGAAACTCGGCCTTACGGCCTCGTTACATAATACACAAGTGTCATCCTCATCTCATCTTGTATGATGTACCACCATGGTAAGGTTGTTCTGTATAAGTATACACTGTGTGTGGACATCTGTACTAACAGTGGCTTATACGTACCCACAACTACACATACAGTAGACTGTGTGTACTTAACCATCATGGTAGGATACTATTCGCACAAAAGGACCCATCTTAAATACCATCTCGAGTGTTGCAATGAGACTTTAAATGGTGATGGAGGGGCTTTCATAGTTTTACTGTTGCAGAGCTGAATCACTTAATTACAGAGGAACCGGGGGTCATTCTTACCTGGTCACTTACCTTGAGGGGGACTTGATACCCAACCTGAGGGTACCCTCCACCCCACCCAGCTGGGTACCCTGAGACCCCCCTCTCTACACCCCACCCCATCTCCTCCCAACCCCCATCCACCTTATTGTAACCACGGCACCTAAGTGCTTAATTACCTGATGAGATAGGCAATGCCTGGCTGTGTGACAGGTGATGTTTGGTTGCAGGCTAGGGTAGAGATTGTATTGAGATTCCTGGTGGAGAGTGTATAGTTACCTAAGGTAATTTCCACATGCCTTGCGGTGCTGTCCTCGGGGCAGATGGCAGGTCGATGGCAGAGGCCACTAGTGTTACATTTACAAGCAAATGTTTCGTAAGTCTGAAATGATTTTCGCCCATTCTATTTCATGGCTCTGTAACTTCGAAGATTTTCTTTTATATTGATCTATACTTTGCAATAGCCCGTATCCTGCTATACACCAACTGGACTCCGGCGGCACCCCAGCGGAGGCCCGGCTGCAACTGGAACGTAGGTACCCAGTCGGGCCTCCTCTTAGGGTCGTTACTTCACGCTTTGCGAATCGCAGAATAGCACTTGATCCGAGTTCGAAAGTGTTGCTCCAGGTTTTTCGCGGATCGCATCATAATCATGTCGATATCTTAATCCAATTAAAGACCTAATGAACCTTTAACCTATGACACTGAAAATGCGCTGTTGTAAAATGTAGCGATAAAACATGAAAATAACGATACTACACGACACGATCTGATATTACTGGTGCAACAGGCTTTTCACATTCTAGGAGCAACGACCCCCAGGGTTCTTCCACAATTCACCTGTGGTAAGGTCATGTCCTCGGCGCTTTCAACAAATTTACAAACTTTATGTAATCAAGGCAAATCTGATTAATTCAGTCACTAGTATGGCCAAATAGTCCAGGAACATCCATGTCGCCTCAATTGTACAGAAATTCGCATAGAAATGAGCTGTTGAGCCTCAGTAGGGACCTGATCTCTTCAGGCTAAACTTTCAGGTTTTCAGGTTAACATGTTGAGAATATGCGCATCTCACCTTGTTCACTCTCTCAACCGCTATTTTAGCCATCTGATTGGCTAATATGGGGAAAGCCTAGTTTGGCTAATACTCAGCTGCTAGGAGGTGCTTATCAGTCTTCAGCCTGTTTGTCCTACCCTATCTGTAAACCCTGCTCTTAAAGATCGCGACATTCTATTTTTTTATAGTGAGTTAGACTTCTTAACTGATATATATAATCTCATCATTCCCCCCTCTTGATTTATTTTAACCTATTTTTTTTTTAATCATGACTTCCATCCTTGTACTCCATTCCCAAGCATTGCTATGACTGAGTCTTCCAAGTTTTCTTTATCGGCTTTATTCCTGTCATACGTGAGGTTATATCTCAGTATAAATTGGTGTTTTTGTTGCTCCTTCAAGGGGGTGGTACCATCCACCATAAGACCCTTTACTGATACTTTGGTGATTTATCTTACCCGGGTCGACCTTTACAGTAGTCGAACGACAACGTTCAATTATCAATGACGTATCCTGCAGATCAATAGTATGCCATCAGCAGAAGTAAAGACCAATTAGTATCGTGTTCAGTACAGAGAATGATATCCGCACAGTAACCGGCAACTATACAGTATGAAGGAAGAGAGAGGTCCATGGATTCTGACTTCTGTGAGTTGTCTGGAGGCTCATTCACACTGTTGTAATGCGATCGTCCCCATGTAGTATAAAGCGCCAGATCCACTAAGGCGATTTTCCATGCGAAATTGGGTTCGCAGACGTTCGCATGGACATGCGAATGCCTTGCGACAATATCTAATATATTGAATATTATCGCATGTGATTCGCACAGTCGCACGGATCGCAGACGCATTCGCTTGGTCGCCTAAGTGGATTTGGCGCTTAAAGCCCATAAGACACCGACATTTTTTCCCGATTCATCTCGACCATCGGCTCGATGAGAGTCGGGAATAAAATGTCGATGTCTTATACCTATAAGACACCGACATGATGACTGTCCCCGATCACACTTCCCTCTTTTATAACCTCGTAAATTACCCGGGATAAGATCAAAGAGAGCGGCCGGGTGCCGGGCCCGGCCGGGCCCCGGGCCGGGTGATAAGTATATATAGGCAATAATGCAAAGTTTAATAACTTCTGGTCTATTTAAAATATCCGAAAACGGTTTTCAGATCTATGATCGCTTGTTTCTCCCCTACGCATCGATATACGACACTAGTAAATCGGACTGAGGGATAGCTGGCAAGGCTTTTTAAATGGCATGCTTAGAATCGGTAACGATCGGTGAAAGTGCGTACACCGGAATCTTAAGGTCGGGCAGAGTCGGTCATGTCTGACATGGTAGTAATGCCCGACGCGTCGGGAAAAGCAATAAAATCGGGTCGGTGAAGTGCGTACACCGACCCGATTGGTGCAGATTGTCACAGACCCGACGGATCCGTCGGGCAAAGGTAGAATCGGGCACAGCGGTCGGGTCGGTGTCTTATAGGCTTAAGACGTTAAACTAATGGACAAAAGATGCAGTGCGATCCCCTGCGATGTAGCGGATATGACTCCAAAACTTTCAATTTATTTTTGTGCAAAGGAGAATCAGGCGCTCATAACCTATACGGTTATTGATATTTCACCTGCTGAAAACCTGCAACGACCAATAAGCCAAAGCTGAGAGGCTGCCGTCTTTATTGACAAGAAAGACATTCAGAACTGTAAAGATAGATATGTGTAAACAGAACTGCTCAATGTCAATAAAGAACTTGTGCAAAAAAGAAAATCATATCTTCTACAAAACAATATATTCCCGTGGAAGAACAATGGTGTAAGCATTGAATACAAATAAAAAAAATTCTAATGAAGATATTTGGGTCGTATAACATATCGTGTATGAGCTTCAAAATATGGCCGTAACACCCCTTGAGTGAGTGTGGGTCTTGTAGTATACAAATCTGCGACTCCTATACTGGTACCTGATACCTTTATGAGGCGCAAATTGTATCAGACCGTTGGCTGTGATTTATGAAGAAAACTAATTATATAATTCTCAGAAGAGGGGCAAAAAATGAATTATGTTTACCAAAGCGATATTGAATAAATTCTTATGTAATATATCTATATGCATCACAACAATAAGACACACACTTTTACTATTATGGAGGGTAATCAATTTCGTGATGTTGTAGTAATGGTACGATGATCGCATTCCAACAGTATGACAGGGCCTTGGCTAACCCAATCCATCTTGTTCACGTCATCGCCTGTTCACTGTCTCCCACCCTTCAAGACGTAACCTATAATTGGCAATGGGTTATAAATGAGTTCCTTTGGTAGTCACCCCAGGTTCTCCTTCTCGCCTATTGAGTTTCTTGGCAAAGCTCTTCTTGATATACTGAGGGGCTTCTTGATATACTGAGGGGTTAATGTGTAAACGATGTGTCGGTACCTCAGGACATACATTCATTTTGACTGCACATTGACATCAGAATCACTGACTACGTTACTTATAACAACGTTGCTAATGCTAGATTTACACTGGGCGCTGAAAACCATGTTTTTGGGGCTCTGTGGAACACCGTGGACGCAAACGAGATGGATGTGAAGCGACTCGGGGGAATGAGACGTGACAGACCCTGACCAAACGTGATAGACCCTGAGCACCGTGGCCACCGTGGCAGAATTTTAAACCCTCCGCATTTCACAAAATTGTTTTTACAAGAACCATATCCTTCCACGAAAAATCATTATTTCTATTTTTTACAAAGGATTGGGACGGCAATTGCTTCGTTCCAATTTCTCTATTGAGCAATGGCCTCTACCGAAACTTGGCCTAGATCTGCTGAATACACCAGAAAAAAATACAAACAAAACTTGACATTCGGTCTGTGGATACTCGACAAGCTAGAATTTAAGAAAACAGGCAGAAAATACCCCCAGGGTGTTGGTCATATGTCGCTACTAATAATGCCTGTTGTGACATACTCCGGTGATACTGGGTTAATGCATTCCTTGCAGCGCAAGGTTTAAGTATATAGCTGTCTCAGGTGTGCCTCAAGGTCATTGCGGTGACTACGAGTGACGGGTCTGTGCCTTACCGTTATCGGTGCCAAATCGGGAGGGCGGCCGCCACCGAAACACGCCCAATCCGGGTACAAGGCACACCACAAAAATGTCCCCCTAACCCAGGCTAGCCAGGCCACCTCACCACAACACCATCCACTTCTTATTCAACACCAACAAGAAACGGAGAAAAACTATCTTTCTCCCACAGATACAAAGTTACAAAAAAAACCACATAAGAAATATAAATCGTTGTAAATGTACATATAATTAGACTGAGGAACGCCGCTGAGGCTGGACCGGGTTCATGGAGGGCAGAGGTTCACCTAGCCTGGCATTGGGCCCTTTGCAAGGGCAGCACAATATATATTGGAGTGACATACCGAGAGACCTTGCAATGCGCGCTAAATCTGTACATAGAAACTCCTTTTAGAGCGATCCTGTGATGATAAAGGTCAGAGAGGCCAGCAGGTATCTACAGGTGACATGGAAGGATTAAGACTTCACTAGTCAGGGGAGGGACAGTGGTTAGCTATACAGGTATTTTCACAAGAGTGTTGCAATTTTTGCGCCGGAAGGCAAAACCCACAACCCGCCGGAAAATAAACCTCCCTGTACCAATTCCCCATAGATGCACGGGTCCACATTATATCCAAATAAAATATCTGGGAACAGTTTTCAAAAATAGATTTATATATTGTCGTCTTCATGTCCCCTTCAATTTAGTAAAAGATATATGCAGGTATTAAAGCCTCACAGTTTCATATCCGTAGCCTTTCTTATAATACGTTTTACTCCAATAGGCTGGACAGGTATCAGCCCCAGTTTGCCTGGTTTTCATTACCTGACCAAAAGGATTGGTTTGTCCCTCCATCTCTCCTCACAATTGAGAGAGGTATAATAGTAAAAATAGTTCCAATACATGGGACAATATTCACTGTAGTCAGGCTACATCTAGAAGCTAGGAAACATTGAAATAAAGATATGAAAAGATCAAATCAGATTTTGTACCTTGTATTATTACATATGAAGAACTAACGTATAAGTGTCCAATTCTAGGGGCCAGTCCACGTACATGCATATCACAAGATAAACTTAGCTTAGCTTTGTATAATGACATATAACGTCTCTCCAACGTGTCTCTAAAAGATAACCAAAGTAAATATTGATCACATGGTGGTATTAAAGGGGGGGGGGGGGGGTGTGAGGCCGGATGAACAGAGGATAGTCTCATGACCACAAAGGCGGATGACGGTGAGTTAGTCACGTGCGCGTCTCACCAACGTCCTGCATAGAGCACCTCTTTAGGGAGCGTCTAGTTGACCTCTGACATTCCGTACACCGCAGAGTCACCTAAAGCCATGCATACATGAGCATGAGAACGAATGCATATATCTATATTTATGTAGGGAGCGTTCACTTGGCTTCTGTATATGATAATGATATCACGGACGTATATCATCCAAGTCCGCTATGGTATATATGTATATACATTTAGAGTCATATTTACCTATGCGTGCATACACATATGTATAGCTGTTTACTATATACCCATGACGTATATACTGTAAATACACACCGTTTCGGCATATGACGTTAAAATACTGTACGGACCGCCAGTCCGTACACTAAAATACGGACCACCTTGCCGTACACGTTTATTAACATATCGGTTGTTAAAAATTAGATTAATGATTTTCTTTTAAATTTTTGGTATATAGTAAATATATAACGTCCAACCATGCTTGTACAAGTCACAGAACTCGATGATAATAGAGGGAAACTATGTTCCGGTGAAAGGAAGTCAAAGTTACGAGGTAAGGCTTGGAAAGATTACTGCCCAAGGCCCTGGCCGCGGGCAGTAATTTTTCCAAGCCTTACCGAGTAATTTTGACTTCCTTTCACTGGTACTTGGTTTCCCTATTCCTATATACCTTCAAATGTGGTTTAATAAGAGACAATCTGATTGGTCTAAATGTCAACCTTGGGTAGTATACAGCAACCTTGGGTAGTATACCAACCTTGGGTAGTATCAGATAGTTACTCCACCCCCCAGAGCGTGGTGTAAGCATAGAGTGTACAGCCATAGGTATATAGGAATATATGGTTTGTACGGAACTCGGCATAAATGCCTCGTTCCGTACAAACCGTAAATTACCATCTCGTTCTGTGAATTGTACAGCATGGTCAGGACGTTCTACATAAGTATGCATAGAGATATATGTTTAAATTTACGTCTAAGCTGTGCGTACGTGCGCATATCTCATGTATTGTACAATCACGAAGACGTCTTCTGATGTTTTCCGGCCATGGTTTTGAAGACAATTTGATCGTTCATAATCGATAAAATCCCTCATTTAATTTGAGATAAATTGGAAAGGAAATATATGGTACTAGTTTCCACAATTTCTAAAAGTGGCACCTCAAGTCATCTCACCTGTGTTTGTCTTTGAGAAAGCCCCAATAAGCTCTTTGTGTAACCTCCTAATCTTTATACAGGTGTATGAAGTACATGTGTTTCCTAGGATTACTGTTATGAAACAACAACAACAACAACAACAACAACAACAACAACAACAACAACAACAACACTGACGTCTTCACCACCCCCTCCCCACCTCCGCGTCTCGTGCGCGTCTCCTGGGCGTTCCTCGCGCGTCTGTCCCGCAGCCTGGCCCGGGGCTGGCGTCCTCACCTGGGGAAGACGCCGACTGTCAAGGACGCCCTTTGATGTGGTGAAGGTCACGTCCAGGAAGTAGCGGGGGTTGTGGGAGGTAGGACCCGCAGGTAGTGACGTCACCCCGACGCGGACCGAGCAGCTGGTCGCGAGAAATGACGAGATAGTACGTTCTACAACTCATCCCTCGCGGTCATGTGACCTTGGATATGACCTTCGGGCTTTGGCCTTATAGGTATATCACTATGGGATGCGCCTGGCTCTGGGATGCGCTAAACTCCATATTTCCCCTGTACCACTAGACTTGCTTATGTCTATGTTTATGGACATGTATCAAATACATGTAATAAAGTTACTTTTCCGTACGTTCACTTCCCTCTACACCAGACAGGCCCTGGGACCCGTTTGATTATCTAGGATCGTACATGTAGACCCTTTTCTTTATGCCATAGAGACCCGGGGACGATGTGGGTAGACTTTCTCCAACACTTATGGACGACCTTATAGACGGCTAATACTGTCTTAGCTATCAGACTAATATATCATCAAACGATAACCCTTGTACGAGTCACAGAACAGGGTCTTCATGTACGATCCTAGATTATTAAACGGGCCCCAGGAATCCCAACTGGAGTGGCGGGGAGAGGGAGAGGTACGGGAGAACGGTGATGGGAGTTGGCTCTGTGGTAGTAGTAGAGTGGAAGGGTAGGTAGGACTGAGGCCAGTCGATTCAGCCCCCACATCCCACCTCATAATAAGGAATTCGCCTACGGTTATATATCCCGTTGTCTCTGTATGTAACAGTAGAACCAAAGTGATGCTTACAACTATCTTGTTGTCCTCCCCCATTCATACACCGTTTCTTTTTTCCTCATAACATTTAAAAAAAATCTGTTTAGTGTATCTTTTGTGTCTGTTTTGTGTACTATATACTGACAGGTGAAGTTTATGTCTTGTTTGTATTTCTCTCCACGCTTCGATGATTTAGAGAAGATATCGATCGTATTGATGGATGATTTCCTGTGTAAACACTTCAGTTTGTAAAGATTCTGAAACTTGAGATGTTGGATAATGGAGCTGTGCAATGTGCAAAAGTCAGAAACGGAAAAGGAATAGTGGCTGTGTTCAAGGAAGGGTTAGAGTTCCCCATTTGAGTGGGCCTGGCCTTATTATTCACCTAGACGTTGATGAATTGAATGACGCACAACCACAGTCACATTCTCTGATAACCTTGTAGAAACGTATTATTATCCACACAAACCACTGAACTATTTCTTAGATATCCTGGTCACCACTGATGTATATCATAGTCATCTGTGGCCATTGATAGCTGGGAATTAGACCACATTATGTCCTAGGAAACCACAAATGATCTCATTATTTGTGGTTTCCTAAATGATGTCGCAACAAATATGGTTTGAATGTGACATATACAATGGGAGATTTCAGTGTGATAAAATTGGGAAATTTATCAGGAAACTTATAGATTGCTAGCGGTTACTAAACAGGTAGAATGGTAGTAGTAAAGTCGTATCTTACAGGGTTTAAGTCTGTATTAAAAACATATATTTTGTTATGTCATCTGGTTCAATTTACAGCAAATATCTTTACCTGAACATTATCAGCCCTAACACTCTGATGATACACATCCTCAAGTAAAATAAGAGACATTCAAATAACAGCATTTTTAATAGTGTCTCGTTTAAATACCATGATATGAATACTGTGTAAAAAAAAGATATGGATCTGGTCGAGGGTAAGCCTTCGGCAAGCAGTTGGAGTAAAAACTGATCTTCATATATAGAGGAACTACATAGACTTTGTAAAATAAGAACATTACGTGTGAAATGAGCTGGATATCTTGTATTGCTAATAAAGTGGTGGACCACCGATATTTCCCACGTCTACGAATCTGCAAACAAAGAACAAGAAATATAGAGAAAATCAGGATTAAGATACAAAGATCAAAGACTGATACGGTTCTATTCTACTCCTATTAAAAAGGCAAATGATTATCATGCGAATCTCTGAATATATTATGTATATCGTGGCGACACCTAAGGTTGTAGCCCTTTGAGGACGGGGATGGCTATTATGTCTGGATATACTTTTAGGGGAGGGGGCATTGTCCTCTGAATTCAGAAATATCTTTACTACTTTTATTTCCACTATCGAGAAATCAAACCTATGATATTTTACCTACATTATGTGCAAATTTCAAGTTTGTTGATAGATTATTTACTTTTTAAAAACAATTTCTTAAATATCCAGCAAATTATGCCTTCAGGCATCATTTGCCCCTGCCAGATGATGCTTTAAGGCATCATCTGCCTTTGACTGGGTGATTCATTAAAAAATCTTCCACCCTCAAAGGGTTAACTATTTGTATTTCAAGAAGAGACTAAAATCTGATTTAAAAAAACGTAGTCATGCTTTTCAGTTAAACTTTTATAGAAAATTGTTTTTGTCCATTTTAGCGAAATATATATTTCAAGGGGATATTCATGCTTATCTTTATTTAGCAAATCATTTTTATTGTATTGTCAAAGGAAGGTGTCCATGCTATACAATTTTGACTAGGAGGGGCAGTACGAAAACCCGCCTGTCGGAAATCGGAGAAATATCAGTTGCGGATTGGAAATAGTTGTAGTTTTACAGGAAGAGCTGTGTGAAAAGTAATTGCGCCCAATGTGGGGCTCGAACCCACGACCCTGGGATTAAGAGTCCCATGCTCTACCGACTGAGCTAACCGGGCTGCTGCATGCAACGGTCTAAAGAGAAGATTGGTTTCAAGTACAATATGGCCCACATACAATTGCTCAACAGTGATCTATAGAAAAAAATACCAGTGGGGAATCAGGTGGCCGGTTAGCTCAGTTGGTTAGAGCGTCGTGCTAATAACGCGAATGTCGTGGGTTCGACCCCCACATTGGCCAGACGCCTCTTTTGCCTTACATTTTGAATTCCGAATTGGACGGTTCATCGTGTTGTATTATATGTCATCGTTAATATCTTTTTCCTACTGTCTAGAAATCAAAACTATGATATCTTTACCTACATTATGTGCAAATTTTAAGTTTATTGATAGATTATTTACTTTTTAAAAACAATTTGCTAAATATTCAACAAATGATGTCTTCAGCCTGGCATCATCCGCCCCCTGCCAGATGGTGATTTAAGGCATCATCTGCCCTTGACTGGGTGCTGCCTTAAGGCATCTTCCACCCCTAAAGGGTTAAACCTATGATATCAGATAGTACAGAGCTCCCATTTCCACCTCTATGTTTGCCACGACTCCCCTTGTATGCAAGTGAAGATGAGAGTTGTTTTTTTTGTGGGGCGGGGAATGTCGTAGATTGGCAGGTATGTAGACGTTAGGGCCCACCATCCGAAAGTCGGGACGTTAGGGCCCACTCATCGGGACGTTAGGGCCCGCCTGAAGCCAACCTAGGGTTAGGGTTAGGGTAAGGGTTTACAAAATGGTAAATTGATTTCGAGGTTATGACATGATACACTCATCAAAGAGTATGAAAGATCCGGCAGGAGAGTAACAAACAGTTCCCGCTACTGGGTCAAGCCGGTCGCTAATTTAAACTGACCAGAGGTAACGTAGTGTAGCCACCGTAGCGCTGGTTGCCAGTGTAGGTATGTCGAAGCTCATGGCTTTCCTTTGTTCTGTATAATCTGTGAGTTGACAAAATTGAAAGGGCCACTTTTGCTCTCAGGTGAGGCCAGAAAAGCACTTTCAATAGCAGAAGCTTTCAGGGCCTTGACCCTCTGGACCTCAACCTGAACTCCGCCCAAGGACCATGAACGTGGGATCTATGTGGCCCCTAAACCTGTGGCACTTTCTCCGGAATTTCTGAATCACATGCCTGCAAATGAGGACTACTTGTAGGTCTGACGTTACAAGATGTGTTTGCCACTTGGGGCATAGAGTCCGTTTGTATTGTTCTTTCTTCGTTCCATTGGACATAACAAATAGGTCTAGTGACCAATACTAATTATTGGAAAAAGGAATTAATCACAAAAATCCAACTTTGATATACAAAATGATGAATATGAGAAAATTGTGTAAATATATAGTATAATTGTGAAGATGAAAAAACAACCCTGAAAGGATAATCCTTTATAGTCAACAATCGATATGAAAAAGAGACGTCTAGATGTACTGAGGGGACATTTCATGAGAATTTTTCTTGTCCCGGTAGAATCTGGACACTTGACGACATTACCATTCAGGTGTGGCAGACATGACTCAGGTACTGAGTACACATCCGTGCTCAGACACCTCAAGGTCAGCCTCTCTGACCAGAGGTCAACCTTGTGTCACTTCCTGGATTCTATTACAATAAAAGGCTTTGATCTCACGTGTCTTCTCAGTGTTTTTTTTTTCATTTTCTACACACACAGACGATGGCGGTACATGACACGGTCTCGTGAGATCTCATGTAGTTGACCTAGTTACAGAGGTCACTGTAAAGGTCGTTAGAACGCGCTAATGAGCGATCCCAATGCGGCGCAGATGTCGCAAAAACGTCCTTGTACCAGCACAGCCATCACATATACGTCACACTTCACGTGACCGCGCATGCGCGTGGCTGCAGCGTCTGATTGATGCGCTGGTTTCGGCGTGCTCCACACCACCGGCGGATACCAGCGCGCGTCACGTGCCATGCCGTACCACCACGCCCACTGGTGGTTAATTATTAATAAACGGGACTAATTAGTATTCAGAACGCGGAATTGTGACGTAGATCTGCGTCTCCCATCGTGCACCGCGCCTATACGAATAGGAAACTAAGGAAACGTCCACGTAATCTACTGGTAATGCATATACATCTCTCTCCCATATTGTAGCCACAGGCTATTAAAGGACAGTATACACTGTAGTCTGTTTTTTGTCTGTTTCTTTTAAAAGTCAGCTGGGGGATACTCATATCAATTGGGAAAAAAAATTCCGAAAGGGTCATCCATAAAGTACGTGTTCAAAATCTCTTGCTTACTGTAACGAAATATTTCGGATTGATGCGTATTGACGCTGACAAGTCCTATTTGATATCTTATTATTCGTATGATTTTTCATAATCATTCATTTTACATATCAACACATGTTTATTTTTCAGTGGTTATTTCATAAATATTATTTTCTTACACCCGGTAGGGTCTCACTGTAATATGACCCTGACAGTAACTACAACTCCAGTCACCGGACTATAAATATGTATATTCATTGATGGTGATTTCCCTGACAATAATTGATCCCTCTGATCTGTTCATTCTTTCATCCATTCATTCATTCAGACCTGTCGAGATAAACTATGTCCTGCAGCCCTCTGGGCCCTGTATTAAGTCCTGCTCCGCATAGAATAAAATTCCACCTGAAAGGAAACCTAATTTGACAGTCTAATCCGCGCCGGACTCTCATCACAGGCTGGCGATGTGCCAATGATGTGAGTGACAAACAGGTGGTTTGAGACTGTAAGATCCTTGCGTGCGTCATGGCGAGCCGTTTATTAAAGTCGACCGAAGATGTTATCGAAAGGTTCTTCACTTGAATATCCAATGTATAAAATCAATTACTGTTACTTCAAAGATATCATGGTTTTTTTTTATTATCCACCCAATACTTAGTCTCAAAACTAAACCTATAGAGCCTATAAATCGCTACTGATTAAAATAAGGAAAGCCGTATTCTACTGTAAAATATGAAAAAAGAGTACCCAGTGTGCAAAGTAGTGCGTGAGAAGATCAGCGACTATTCTGTCTTTCCTTTGATAACTAATATTTCAAATGCTGAATAATACATACAACAGTACCATAATTTTGATCTTCTTGGTCGTATTCTCCTCGTAGGTGACACTCCGCAACGTGCTCACATTCGCTTGGATATTACTTCGCGTTACCTACGCGGAGAATACGACCAAACAGATCAAAATCATGGTACTATTGTGTATATCATAGCAGATTTATGTGTATTATTTAATTCTGAATTCAATTAAATGCCATCTAACAAAATTGACGATATTTCAACTGTAACATCTTCAATAGAACAATTTTAAATTGTAATGTTAGGATAACTTTGTCAGAGAATGGGCAATATGTTTGCGTGCATCGTGACGAACCGTTTTATGAAAGTCAGCCATATTATGTTACAGAGATGGCAGCTCTCTATTTTCCCATGAAAATACGTTTTCATTTTCAGTATTTACAATTCCTTGTGGAAACCGAAGATATACACAATATTGACTGGTTTCAGATACAAGCGGCCGAATGCTCTGAGGAGATGACGTGTAGTAATATCCGAGCGTATGCGAGGATATTGCGCAGAGTCAACTCCGAGGAGCATACAACCGCTTTTATCTGAAACCAGTCGATATTGTATTTATTATCCACCCTTTCTGGGCAAGTGGCATGTCGATATCAGTTCATTTTAGTTTTGCACTATTTTTTCGTACGCACTATTTTTCCGTATGCGCCACCCGGAGCATACAACATATCCGCTGGGTATGTCCATACAGAATCCCTATGTGTTTTCTATTGACACTTTGTATTAGGCGGATAATAAAATATTATTTGAGTCTCATTCACACCAATAAACCAATGGTTTTAACTTATTATGTTATGATTGTAGCTATCTAGCCCCCGGCGTCAAACAAAACGGCAAGTTACAGGCGAAGTTATCAAAGGAATGTGACGCTACATTAAGATTTCCTGACGGATGATGATGGAATTAGCATTCGCTCTGTTCCCTATATGAATTATTTGTCCTACTGTAAAACAAAGAAATTATCATTCGACCCTCATTCATGAAATGTCAGAACGTTGGTTTGAACCTCTCTACACACCCTCAGCACCCATTCAACTTGCCATTTCTGCAACCGCCCGACTAATATAGCATCCAATCATATCAAGCACCAGTGAGTCAATTTCAGTCTCTAGTTATTGGTCATGATCAGCTGAGCATGCCTCTGAGACCCTGAGACACTGGCACCCTGCTCCTTTTCCACTATCACAGTGAATAGCATGTAGAGAGTGAAGGGATAATTTTCTAGAAGCATGCTGGAAGTTCAATGTGACCACTCTTACCTCTAGGCGATGTATATAGTGCGTAGAAGCATGCTCTAAGAAGAATATGTGTAACTTGTATTACCTTAACCTGATGATTAAAATAAGGAAAGCCGTATTCTACTGTAAAATATGAAAAAAGAGTACCCAGTGTGCAAAGTAGTGCGTGAGAAGATCAGCGACTATTCTGTCTTTCCTTTGATAACTAATATTTCAAATGCTGAATAATACATACAACAGTACCATAATTTTGATCTTCTTGGTCGTATTCTCCTCGTAGGTGACACTCCGCAACGTGCTCACATTCGCTTGGATATTACTTCGCGTTACCTACGCGGAGAATACGACCAAACAGATCAAAATCATGGTACTATTGTGTATATCATAGCAGATTTATGTGTATTATTTAATTCTGAATTCAATTAAATGCCATCTAACAAAATTGACGATATTTCAACTGTAACATCTTCAATAGAACAATTTTAAATTGTAATGTTAGGATAACTTTGTCAGAGAATGGGCAATATGTTTGCGTGCATCGTGACGAACCGTTTTATGAAAGTCAGCCATATTATGTTACAGAGATGGCAGCTCTCTATTTTCCCATGAAAATACGTTTTCATTTTCAGTATTTACAATTCCTTGTGGAAACCGAAGATATACACAATATTGACTGGTTTCAGATACAAGCGGCCGAATGCTCTGAGGAGATGACGTGTAGTAATATCCGAGCGTATGCGAGGATATTGCGCAGAGTCAACTCCGAGGAGCATACAACCGCTTTTATCTGAAACCAGTCGATATTGTATTTATTATCCACCCTTTCTGGGCAAGTGGCATGTCGATATCAGTTCATTTTAGTTTTGCACTATTTTTTCGTACGCACTATTTTTCCGTATGCGCCACCCGGAGCATACAACATATCCGCTGGGTATGTCCATACAGAATCCCTATGTGTTTTCTATTGACACTTTGTATTAGGCGGATAATAAAATATTATTTGAGTCTCATTCACACCAATAAACCAATGGTTTTAACTTATTATGTTATGATTGTAGCTATCTAGCCCCCGGCGTCAAACAAAACGGCAAGTTACAGGCGAAGTTATCAAAGGAATGTGACGCTACATTAAGATTTCCTGACGGATGATGATGGAATTAGCATTCGCTCTGTTCCCTATATGAATTATTTGTCCTACTGTAAAACAAAGAAATTATCATTCGACCCTCATTCATGAAATGTCAGAACGTTGGTTTGAACCTCTCTACACACCCTCAGCACCCATTCAACTTGCCATTTCTGCAACCGCCCGACTAATATAGCATCCAATCATATCAAGCACCAGTGAGTCAATTTCAGTCTCTAGTTATTGGTCATGATCAGCTGAGCATGCCTCTGAGACCCTGAGACACTGGCACCCTGCTCCTTTTCCACTATCACAGTGAATAGCATGTAGAGAGTGAAGGGATAATTTTCTAGAAGCATGCTGGAAGTTCAATGTGACCACTCTTACCTCTAGGCGATGTATATAGTGCGTAGAAGCATGCTCTAAGAAGAATATGTGTAACTTGTATTACCTTAACCTAAGCAATAGCAGAAATCCTCATATGCTCTGTAAGCCTACAGAGTAGGCCCTACGCGGAATGATGCATAAAAGATAGGGTTTTCCATTACCTAGGTGTTTTTCTACTCCAGTACATATAGAAACTGTGTTGGGTAAGAATAGCAAAACCATCCAATTGATCTAAGTAGTGATAGGCTTTTATTAGAACCCTTTTTAGAAAACTTAAAAATGAAAATAAATCCTGATGATAGATAAAACGGCTTCTCATAGTGCGTGTTGGTCTTTTATCGTGCCGATACGTCATACAAAGGACGCCCCAATCTACGTCGACACTGGCGCCACCTGGAGCCTAAACCACAAACAGCTGTAACAACCACCACATAATGAAAAGAAAATTACATATCCAATTATTACATCATTTCCCTGAGATGACCGGCGGTTTATGCTGGGTGCGTGCTCAGGGGTCATACTACAAGCTATAAATAGAATATTTATGAGTAATTTTGTTGCTAAGGAGAGGGGAGTCTATCGCATGTCCATGAACATAATCTAAACAAAACATGACATGGTCGAGGCGTGAATTGGTCATCGTAAAAAACGAACCCGGTTTCTGTCCGGGTGTTTACTGGGATGAGATGGTGGGGAGGCTGGATGTGCGATTAATGTACAGATGGGACCACCATTTGCGACTCACAGTATGTCACTTCTGTCTGCTACATGCTATAACTTGAGAATTGTAGAAATATTGAACTTCCGAGCAACGTAGTGTTAACGAGCGAAATACGTATACATAGAAATTGGCCAATCTGCAGTACTTGAATGTGATTATTTCTACTTGTATTTGAAAATGAACTTATTGAAAATGTGCTTGTGCTTATTTCAAGTGACCCTCAGCCAAAAGTATATCCTTATTAACATTGACTTGAAAAAATATACCTAACTTAATTCAACTTCTACAGTAGCTGAAGAGAGTATGGTATTGATTTAGCTTGTGAGATACATGATTCATGTGAACTAGATTAGGGAACACATTAGAATAGGTATGGCCCATTTTCGACTATGTACATGTAGATAATCTTTAAGGCATACATGTACTATGATCTATAATATTCGTGCATATGCTTTTCTTTGGCCTGAGAAATCAAATTTAAGACTCACATTTCAATGTGTGTTACACTGCACCTGGAAGAATACCTTTAAGGCCCCAGGTGCACCCACTACCTACAGGTTAATGACGAATATGTGTTAGCCATTCCGGATATTACAAACTACTTTGTAAAAAAATACAACATCCCTAACACCATACGAATTCTAACTCTGATTATGAGTCAGGACTCAATCTAATGCAATTACTCTACTCGTCATTACAAAATACGCCAAAAGTTTTCCTCTTGTCTTTTACCTTAGGAAAATAAACTTTAAGTGTATCTGATTTCGCCGAACTACTAATTTCTTTTATTTACAAAGTTCAATAGCTTGGCACATTGTTCATTTCCTCTTTATTGTGCCTGACCAGCTGCTATTACATCGACCCACTGAGCATCTATGGTCCCTGCTAAACGGTTTGAGTTATGTTAATTAGGTTATGAATGGAGCTGTTTTCTCTCATGGGGATTCCCCCAGCGGGACACTTTAACCTTTCATGGACCTCATCTCACTCCCGATCCCCCTAGATACAACCTCTACTGTGCTGCTATGTGTAAGTAGAGAGTCTAGACTCGCTGCTTTTAGTAGCTTCCGTATACAAGTGGTCGTTAATGTATGTAGCTCCCTTGTAGGGTGCCTAGCATTGGTCCCATAGCTATAGGCATATCAGACTATTTGACTTGAATATTCAAACCTATGTCATTTTACAGAAAGTTAAATATTATGATTTTAAAATGGTGTAGAATATACATCTAACTAATGAGGAATGACCATACCAGCTTTTCATTGGGAAATTTATATTATGATAGAATATATAGAAACTATTTAAAAAAAAGTTATATTTTGCATAGTAAAACACATATGTATATTGATACCATGGAAATGCACTGTTTATAATTTGGATTGTTGACTGTTTCAGTCCATATGTACGTCGGTTTGTATGGGGAAACTCCTACAGACTTCAGCAGAATGTAGGAGATATGTAATACTTCACATTTAGGTATTAAAACCTAGGGCACCGTCCATGTTGAAGAAAACATTTTTCAGTAGATTTCCTATATAAATCAGGCAAATGTAATTAGTTCTATTTTACTTAATAGGCTAGGACGAACTAGACAAAACATTTTATTTTACACATTTTGTATTAGACCTCTGCTTCTGAAAGCAATAATCAAAATGACCATAGATATAAGATGATATTCATATCTATTTAGGATATAAATTTGTATATATTGTATTGTGCATATTGGCATATATGTACATCGGTGGGATTTTCAAAACCTGCTAAATTTCCTGAAATAGGCTTATTTAAGGCTGGTTTTAGATAAATGTAAACATCAATGTAAAAGTGATATTTTTGGTGCATCATGTGATAGTCTTTCATTCCAATATAGGGTTTTGTATAGCTCTCGACCAGGAATTGATATTCTTCCTAAATTCTTTATTATGATTATATTTCCAATGTCTCAACGTTCAATAAGGGGATATCCTTTAAGTACAAAGGCCTACGCAGTGAGTGGGGAATAGAGTAAATTTTCGTTGTTGAAATTTTGCGTATATTTTCTCTGTAATCTAAAGCGGACATGATGGAGAGAAATCTCGTGTACATACCACATGGATGGCCATTTACAATTCCTCAGGTTTGTCAGGTCCTGCTGCGTTACTAAATTAAACTAATTGGCATGAAGCTGGGACACTTTTCAGGAAGTTAGTGGTTTGCCATTAACCGCATTACACATTATTTTCCAATAATTTGGATTAGTAATTTCCATAGCATGATGATACGACCTGCTTCTTGTGGTATGACAAAAAACAATGCCATAGGAAGTCGCACATATCCTTTAATTCTGATTTGCATGAGAATCTCCTCTTTCGGGCCCTCGATCTAATAGATATTCTTGTTTTCGTTTTTTATGAGTGCGTCCAGAAACCAGGTCACATGCTGACGTTTCCACAGGAGGCGGATCCCACTCCAGCCTGACCCCTGACCCTTAACCCCTGATCTCCCTTCCTACCACCACCAGCTCCACCACAACTGAGTCGCTTTCCCCAGAGATTTGCTTATTTTAGGACAGACCTGTTTCGAGCAGTTTCCTTTAATGTGGTCAGTACGGGAACCAGGATAGGAAGTGTTTCTGGTGACGACCTGTTACAGTTATGAGTATGTTGTCCGGAACTTTCCTTTACTTATATTGGTTTATTATATTTGTTGAATAGTTTATTTGTACTGGAAGAAGAAGTTAGGCACTCGTAGACATTTGTTTTCTGTATTGTTGCTCATACGCTACTACACTCGCAAGCACAAGCAAACTGAATGCCTCCTTTTTGTATTTAAATGCATGGAAATACATTCATTAGGAATGTCATTTTATTGGTTAGAGTTATGAATATCAGAAAGTCACGTAGTCCGGAAGGACAAACAACTAGTGGCCTAGATGACCTGACCAATACATCAATAAAAGAAAATTCCGATTGGAAACTGATCAAAGAATCAGAACCAAACATTGAAAAATTACACACCAATACATCAATAATACTCCTGAAATTAGCATTTAACCATAGACACAGATTTCACCTCGAACTATCCCAGATGTCCGATTGTTTCTCGGAGGTGGTTATTAACGGGTTATAAAAGGACATGTTTTCTGACATGTGTTGTGTATGTTATCACTTGACATGTCATTTGTCTCTGACGTAGTAAATGGTCCTAGTAAGTGCTGTAATAGTTCAGGCTTTACCCACTAGCGATTGGCACCTCTCCAGCTATTTCTGTGTGTGTTTCTTTTTTTGTTTGTCCTTTGCCATTTTTCTTCTTCTTAACCTTTCTCGATTTAGGATTGAATATGGTATCTCAGAGGTGGTGCTAGAATCTTCTCTGCCGTCCTGCAGGTGCTGCAGCTCCTGGTCCTGATGCATAAATATGCCGGAAAATTTAACCACGGGATCTTTGGAGCGAGGAGCGAGGATGGCAGGAAGCTCAAGATAAAAAGACCTAAATCATCCTTTTTATCAACGTAGTCCAATCTGGAGAGGTTCAAAGGCATCTGAATCCCTACCAGTAATCGCACAGAGAGTACACCATCTTGATCACCTTGGAAATATTATATACCCTACTGTTAACTAGACATGGTATCCAATATTATTATATACCTGTGGCTGTATGAACTACGTATACTGCCCGCTCCTACCCATGGCGTATGTATGCCCGTACGTCACACTGTGACGTACGGGGTATTTGATCACGTGACTAGATAAAATATCGCCATTTTTAGGTATATAATAATAATGCGGAAACAGGCTGACTGTCTTCGTACATCAAAATACTTGGTAAAATTATTGATCACATACATCCATCTGCCTACGGCTTGGGGATGTATGTGATCACTAATTTCACCGCGTATTTTTGACGTACGAAGACAGTAAGCCAGTTTCCGTATATTATCATCCGTCATCTGCATCACGTCCATTTCACCTACTTTCTCTCTACCAACGAGTATAGAGTTCTCGTTGCCTCTACTGACCCAGTTGTATCGACCCGGTTGTGTTATCTGTACGAGAGTTGTTACATGGACTCGGCGTATTGCCCAGAAAAACTTCTTTATGGAGAGAGGACGATAAATACTCTAAACCAAAACAAATTCTTCGTCGTCCTGCAGATTGTGGGGTACTTGGTTGGAGGCTCAATCGCGCCGCTGTGTTTCCTGCTTGTCTCTCAACCTCATCTCATAGATATGATCCTAGCTTTTGCTTCAGCATTGAAAATACATAAACCAACCCTAGAACGTCTTGACAGAAACCTATTTTTGATAGACAATTCTATCATGATATGCAATGTATCTCTCAAGCTATCTGAATTTAAACACCTTTATTTATTTTGTTTGAATGTAAATTGAAGGGCCTCTCAAATCGCTACTATGTATGAATCGTTTTTGATTGCGACAATTCAGAGATGGCAGTATTCCACTTTTCCTTCTAAAGGCCTTTTTTAAATCATTTTCCTTTTATAAAAGAAACATGGCACAAATTTAGCCATGTCAGTTCATGTCAATAAAACAGTGGAGTTGAGCCTCCCCACACACCCTCAGCTCTATTTCATTGCTAAAATAGTTGTGTTTTCCATGTTTTCATATCGTCTCTGTGGCAGTCTCTTTGGCAGTTAATGCCACATGTCTTGATATTTAAGCATATCTCTTACAACCGTATCCAAGAAACGATACATCATTATAAGATGAAATATTATGCTCAAATTTAGTCACGTGGCTGTTCTCATGTTTGTCTTGTGTTTAAACCATAATCTTGAGTACAATCTTTGCTGTTATATCTTTATATTTCTACTACGAAGGTACTCTGCCCAATACTCAATGGCTAATTTGGTGAGTTATTTCATTAATAAATGATGAGGGGTGAGATAAAATCAGAAACCCACTTGTTTGACCGCTATGTAATTCACTGAGCTTCGCGTCGTGAATTACTCCGTAGCCAAATTCGGTGGAGTACGGACCTACTCATTTTTATCTCGTAAGTTTCATTGTAAATATATATGTAATCACGACGTCATACTGGTCACACTCACCCCTAGCAATCAGGGAATATGAATATCCACTACCTTCCCCTAATGCACCTCCCCTTCAGGCAGACCCCCGTGCTTCTGACCTCCCTAGTTATATTCTCGTTTCTAACAATGACGTATAATCAGTCGCTAGTTTTAATTGTCTCCTGTCCACCTTACAATCATTCCTGGTTAACTAACAAGTGAGGTCAGCCCTTTTTCTGTAATTTTCTGTTGATTATCTATCATTTCATCAGAGGTCAGAGATCGCCTGTGGTAAACCTGTCTGTATTTTTATCGCGTGGACATCTCCCAGACGGAACTCGAGTGTTTTCTTAGATAATTCCTCCAATTAGAGCCTCAATTAGAGGCACAAGAACTGCTGAGTAAGGGAAGGATGATGGATGAGAATATTGCATGGCAGTGAGGTGCAGACATAGAGTTAGCGAATAGGTGAACCAGAACAAGTCACGTGATTGTGGGGTAGGTAAGGTGCCTCAGTTGTTAACGCACGGGACTAGTAATCCCAAGGTTGCGGGATCAAGTCCCACTGCAGCCACCTTTCTTATTCATTCTCAGTAGACTGCAAAGGTCAATTCTTCTAATATCATGTATATGTGGTGATACGGTACCTAATGGGATGCTGATGAAAATCAGCATCTTTTAACACTGACACAACGTTATGGTCCCTTTATTATCCCTCGTATACAAAGCCCCCATTGAGAATGTATGGGGACTCAGTAAACCACGAGCCATCGTATAAAACCTGTCAGATACCATAACTGTGGTATACGGATTCAAACCTGTGGTATACGGTCTCAAAACCATGGTATACGGGAAAAATAGTCCCTTTTGCTATAGAGCAAAGAAATAGTCCCTATTGTTATAACCTTTAATATGGCAATTACTGGGTTTAATTTATTCGAAAAGATGGATAATAAATGCAACAAACGATGGTTTTGTGGACAGACGGCTCTATAAACCACTCCCGGTTGACCTCGTATAATACACTCGCCAGCGCTCGTATATTACTACGCGTCAACCACTCGTGGTTCACGACCGCCTGTCCACAAAACCATCGATTATTGTCTAAGAATATACAACCTAACGATGCTATGCCAATATGAATCAATTAAGATTTTTTTTGGGGGAAAAAAGGAAGTAATAGAAATGTGACCTCGGTAAATGTGTAGGGGTGAGATTTCCACCTGAAGACAGGAATAGGTGAATTTTCTAAGTAATCAAAACAGGTTTGAAAGCTCATATTTGAAAATACTGTAGTTATAGACTATGAAATATTTGCATACTCTAAGACCTGAAAGAAGGTGAACACAGTTGAGGTTTGAAAGGTGCATCATCTTGCTATCATATCGTAATTTTGATTTAGGATTATTTCTCCCCTCTTGAAAAAAATCTGTGAATTTCAATTAAAAGCAAGATGCGGGTGGACGGAAATGTATTCGCCTTGCTTACCTGCCCAGGAATGTCATACTTGGTGTAAAAATAGAAGAGAATCAAATCATTGAAAACAAAAATTCAATAGGATCAAATTCTAAGGGAAAATATGCTAATGAAAAGTGGAAACAAATTGACAAATACTGTTGCAGGTATTTATGAATCGGTCCAACTGTAGCGGTTGGGCTGATAAGTGAAACATTTTTCTTTCTTTTTCTCCCATTCCCCTTTAACAGAGACACATATTGTGACCGCTATTCCTTATAACAGTGACACCTGTGTGTATTCATTTTTGTTTTATTTTGTGTGTGGTGTCCGCACGGCAGGGTCACTGGCTTACAGCCCGCAAACACGGAAGACAATAAAAAACGTGACTGTGGTGGAATTTCTGGGCATAATAGATGTGCAGACGTGATCGTTGTGCATGTGAAAATGCATGGCTGCCACTTTCGTGCTAAACCACATGGGGCTCTTGACGAAGGGTATTCACATTTTACATATTTAGAGATTACCTACAGCATACCTGTTCTCTTAGGACCACCTGGTTACGATTAACATATGTTACACTAAGATGTCTGGATTCTAAAAAAATTTTTGTTACCTCTTGAATTAGCAAGAAAAATAGTCGGAATTATATCACTGGTCACTATATCACTATCGGTAATCAATGTCGGTCTCTATATTTTCCGATACACGCATAAGCCTGCATTTATCAGAGATTGCAGGTTAATTTCTTCGTGAAAATCCATTTATCTTAAAATTTTTGTTCCTTGAGTAGAACAAAGATGATATTGATTTAGCCTCATTCACGACAATAAACAAAATGGTATGAACGCCACTCTATATCCTCAGCCCTACGCCATGGCCGACACCAACATGTTTTCCACATTGTCAACATGTGACCTTGGTCACTTCTCCCTATTGTACATAGGTATCCGTTGTAGTCCTTTAGGTGATGGTTATGATGGTGAATGTGAATGATGTATATTTTATAGTAGAACTTAGGTAAATGGACAAGGCACTTAGGTTCTTGGGTTGAATTCCTTTTTTAGATAATTACTCGCTAGGTTTAGTATTCACTGAAATTTTATTTTTTTCCTAAGGTAGAACATTCCACGCGAAATATATTTTCATCCTTTCTTTCCCCAACTGACATCCCTGATTTATTTTTATTTAAAAAGACCGTCAGCGTACGGATGAGGGCAGTAGTGAGCCCACATATTATTAGCAAGCGGCCTCGCTCAAAGAGACACATTGTCACCGCCAACAAACCACAATTGATGTCACTTGTTGCCCACTTTTACAGCAGTCACAATTAGGGAGACGTTTAGCACGGCGCTGGAGATCCACAAGGGTTTGAGGTGGAGATGGTCGTGGTGGAGAGGAGGGTGACTTTCATGTTAACTGGGGAGAGCAAGTAGCACACAGAGCAATGATTCTTCGACAGGCGATGGTTGCCACCAGCCCGCATCCTCTGCCGTGTTGCACCCCATCTCAGGCGAGAACAACACGAGATTGGTTTTAAGTGTCCAACCTTGAATCGGTTATTATACCCTGGTGGTCTCTAAGTCTGACCCCTGTTAAGATGACGCTGACATTTCTTCTCTCGTATGCCATCGAATACTAAGTTCAACAGAGATGGTTATTTTCCATTTCTACTAGGAAGTCCACTTTTACATTTTCAGTATATAAGATTATTTTTTTCTAGTTTAAAACAAAGATAATATGAATTAGCATTATTCACACTATGAAGACAGTGGTTCGAACCTCCTCACAAACCCTCAGTCTCTCACCGTGGCCGAAACCAACATAGTTTCTATGTTTCCCTAGTCTCTGAAAGGCAGCACAATCCACATGAAAAATGTCTTTTTTTCGGAGCAGAGGTGATATATCACATTAGCATGCAAAATGGTGAATATATTTAGCATTTGATAATTTAAGAATGGGTTGACCCTGTAGTTATGATTTACGCTACTAACTCCTTAGACTAGAATTATACACCTACCTATGTCGTCGGCATGTGATATATATCAAGGGTCCATCCATAAAGTATGTACGCAAGATTTCTGAGAAAATAATTTAGCCCCCCCCCCCCCCCCCCCCACTGTCCCACCCCCTCTTCATCATTGATGCAATATATTAAAGAAAGGAGGTACGCAAATGTCCTTATTTTTCCATCCCCCACCCCCTCACTGCGTAGGTACTTTATAGATGGTCCTAAATACAGTTGGTAATGTAAGTCCTACAGCATCTAGGTAACCATTTTGTCCTGTTATTCTCTATCCTGCTAAAGGGCCATTATCTTCTTTCAAATAGAAATCTCGTGGATCTATATCAGTCATCATTATATCATCCTCAATCTTAATTATATCAATCAAAACTTACGATCAATCAATTACCAGAAGCCCTGCTGTATCAAATTAAAGATTCGATCTAAATGTAGATTGATGAGGATTTTTTTTAAATCTTTACGATATATAGATGGGCGGACATTTACGGAGTATGAAAGAAGATCTGACAGCCCGCCCTTCAATTCAGGGTCTCTACTGTGGCTCTGAACACTCATACCTTAGTCAGAAATAGAGCAGATTTCCTGTTTGTTCACTGTAAAGGAGGCTCTTTACACACCGTTGGCGTTTTATTGTGCAATAATTAAAGAGTTCAGATCATAAAATGTCGCCCTTATCAACCACCTACTGTAATGTGAATGTCCCTCTACCTACCGGCAGAAACATCCACTTGGGTTATTTTTATTTCTTTTTTATTTATGTTTGGTCTTTGGTTGTACATCGGGTAATTGGAGAGGTGGGGTCTCTATTTTTCAGTCTTTATTGATTTTTCCAATTTGACACATAAATTCAATGATGAGTGTAATACCTAGATATCCAACGTCTGGAATTTAGAATCTTAAATAGTATATGATCAAATACATTGTGTAACTGTTAACACATACAAGCAATGCGTTCTGTTTATCACTTTATAAGTATGATACTATAAAGCAGCACTGTCCTTAATAGCCTTTGATCTCTTATATCACCTGCAAGTGTGATACTGAGCCGAAGCCTTACCTACCAATTCAATCTTACCATAGACCATATAGTCCCAGTTACGCTTCCCTCATATTACTGTAACCCACCCTGCAGAAAATATTGTTATGAAAATGAGATAATTTGGGAATATAATCTATCATTTCTGATGGATTTTATACGGTCTTCATTGTTTTGGTGATACAAATAAAATGCCTGATAAGTTGCACTCGACATTGCATATTCATATTTCATATTTCATCATTGTTCTCTTGATTATGGATGCAATGCACTTTCCTTAGGCAACTAAAAAAACAAACTTGTTTCTCATCACCAAATATGACGAGGGCGCTTTTTTTTTTTTTTTTTGCTATATCAAAGATGGCAGACATACAGTAAAACCCCGCATAAGCGGTCACCCTCCGATCCAGGCCAAAGTGGCTGCTTACGCGGGGTGTTTGCTTACACGGGGTTTCCAGATTTTTACTGGCTATACATTTAATGCATCCCTGACATCAGGAGCTTTAATTTGATACTAAATACACATACCTTTCATAATTATTATCAAGGTTCATCTATTTAAAAAAAAAAATCTTCTAAAATCGTTTTTTTCTGATGCGCGCGGTGATGAGAAACAAGTTTCTTTTTAGTGGCCTTAGTCTCAACTTCTCTTTTATTATAGAAAATGACCGCATAAAGATGCCTGTCAGTCTTATCAGTAGCTCCCATCTTCTAGCTAAGGGTACAGAAGGTCCTGACTAAAGCCAGGGCCTCAGCACGTAGACATGCATAGATGTGCGTGACACGTACTCCTGACAATGGAGCAACAGGTGTGTGGGCAGTGAAGCGTGAGGGAACACCGTCAGACCATGACCAGGCGGGGTGGTACCATGGTGGAGGTCGTGCGGGGATCCAGGAGAACATTAAAAAAAAGTCACACTTTATGCTGAATACCTGCACGACATCTTTCTATAGGGCTATTGGGTGATGATCCTCCTTTTAAAAATTGGAATGTATGGTTAAACCTATAAACTGAGAGATTTACAAGTTGTAAGCCCTGCTTGCCAGCTGTAGTTTCGTCCATCCCTGCTTTGTATAGTCAAGGTAATTTTAAAATTTAAAGAAAAGAATAAAGATAATTTAATCTGAAAATTCAAAGAAAAAAAGAAGCTAATCTTTGTACTTATCAGGATAACACTCACATTCCATAAACCATAATTTAGAGAAGATAGAGAGGAAAAGAGAGGTTTAGCTTATCCCTAAACGAGTCACTATACAGGGGGCTAATACATTGGTACCTTCTAGTGAATGACCTATACTTGATTAGAAGTCTAAGTATACATAAATCATACTATTGTATTTTCGTAGATTTGAACCTCTTGTCTCGGAAGATGGCAACTGCGGGAGGTTATCAAACGGTTCAAATAACATGAGGCTAAATGATTCCATTATGTGGTTTTGCTATCATGTGGAAATTCCGAATTATTAATTGCTTCCGAGGCACCAGTTTTTTTTCATGAATTGAATGGTCTGCTCCCTGTAGGGTGAAATTACGTGATCATTGGATTTTAATTATAATATTTCCTAAAATAAGTAATGATCATAGTCTATAGAAACGCTATATTTAGTGATATCGATGCAAAATGAGCGTCGACTCATATCAGCGATGATGACTGCAAAATGCCGATTTAAATCTAGTTCACATTATAACTCATAGAGGGCGCCACGCTTTTTCGCTTGATAGGGTTAAATCGGGATCGAATTGGTCACATTTCTTTAGGAGGAGTGCATCATTTCTAGTAAAAGAAGTTAGGCCGGAAATCCCCGATTTGTACTATCTCTGCTATTCGGGATTACGGTCGATTTAGCACTTAATCAACATACATTTGTCTAATAGATACTGCCTACTGTATAATCCCAGTAATCCCGTATTACCACTGTAAATTTTAAAAAGTCCAGTACGGAATTGTTTGTACGGTTAAAGTTAGCCTCCATAGCTTTAACCCTGCACAGCCTTACGGGAACTAAAACTAAGTCCGATATGACAGTTGGAGTCATGTCAGTTCCCCCAGGTATTTTCATGAGGAACCTGCTGTCGCAATACACCATATAATCATAACCAAATTGTCCACGAGTCTGTACTCACTAATGAGTCTGCGTCTGTGCTTACTCATTAGGCTCTAATCAAGGTGTGTCTCCTGTACTGCGGGTCGTGGACCGCCATTGGCTCTGTGTCTGGGTCGCACGGGTCACAGGTGGGACTCACTGGGTCGCTGCCTGGGTCAGTGCCCTGTATTCTATCTGCACCTTCAAACAGGGATGGGTTATAATTACTGGGGGCGGTGTTACATGAAGCTCTCATACGCTGTGTCTGATCAACGAGTATTTGTAAAAAAAACTGCATTGAGAATCGTATAAATATGAAATACTCTATGAGTTTGGATGGGCAGCAATCATCATCGAGGCGAAGCTGTGTGATGATTACGGTCTATTCAAACGAGTGGAGTATTGTTTATTTTTACGATTCGAGTGCGGTTCTGGATTTATCTCACCCCTTCCACTGCTAAACCTATATCAGGGGTGAGATGAAAGGAGATACTAGTTGGACATACGTGTTCTGTGCTTGCAGCGTGTAGGTTTCAAGGTAGAAATGGGATCCTGTGTCAAACTTAAGTGCCAGATCCACTAAGGCGATTTTACATGAGAATTTGGGTTCGCAGACGTTCGCAGACGTTCGCATGGACATGCGAATGCCTTGCAACAATATCTAATATATTGAATATTATCGCATGGGATTCGCACAGTGGCACGGATCGCAGACGCATTCGCACAGTCGCCTTAGTGGATTTGGCGCTTTAGAATCTGAGATATTCTGTACTTGGAGTGTGTAGCTCTCCATGGAGCACAGGGCACCAGTGTGAGATGTATAGTAAAACTAGGAGCAAATGGTATGATCATCATCGTTGATAAATTAGCTTGCAGTTATAAACGAATGGTAATAATGAATGTAACCAAGGTTCCGGTTACATTCAGTCTATGGGATATTTCAGTCTTGAGTGATTGGTCATGGTCAGCTGGGAATGCCTCTAAGACTCTGAGACACTGGCACCCTGCACCTTTCCCAATATCACAGTGAATAGCAGGCAGATAGTGAAGGTATAGGGGTTTTTGCAGCACGCTGGAAGTCTAGATGTGACCACTCTAACGTTTATGCAACGTGTAGGTGCACACTCTAAATACCAGTGGTCACTAAACTAAACTGATGACATTGATGATTATGGCTTTATCTAAGACTGTTCTTAATTGATAGCCTTGTCTTTCGGTGGGTCTCCTCTGTTATAAAGGTTTTTAATCACTTTCTGTACCTTGGACTCATCGGGCTACAGACTGCTTATTTACCACTTTTAACTAGCATTCACGATGATGTGTGTATATGTGTGCCAAGTTTGTTTTTTTGGTACGGAATACCGTGTTTCCATTGATTCTGGATGCTGGATGTTCTTGCTACTAATGTTGTGTGGTATAGTGTGACCATTACATTATGATGATGGCACACACAGGATTGGATGATGGGTGTTAAGTGCCAGATCCACTAAGGCGATTTTCCATGCGAATTTGGGTTCGCAGACGTTCGCAGACGTTCGCAAACGTTCGTATGGACATGTGAATGCCTTGCGACAATATTCAATATATTGAATATTATCGCATGGGATTCGCATAGTCGCATGGATCGCAGACGCATTCGCTTGGTCGCCTTAGTGGATCTGGCGCTTTAGGGTGGATGGATACGACCCTGGGTTGGTATGGATGGAGGGGCGGAAGAGTGGATGGGCTGGTTGATGGATGGGTGGGTAGACCAAAGACTTCAGATTTCATCTACATACTTTCAACATAATGAGCCTTCCATCTACCAACTTTTGCAAAATTAGCTATATTTGATACTACATCATGATCAAATATATAAATAAGTTCTTTACTTTTGCGATTTGCGTCCTACATGTCTGGCTCGTGCTTCTGATTTATTCATTCCCATCATACCTTCCCATTGCCTAAACGTCATTGATAATTAACCTCAAATCCAGCCTCATGTAATTAGTTTGGCACAGAGCCATTTTCCCACGGATCTTGATAATTGTCTTCACCAAACTTTCTGTACCTACATTAGTTCTGCGTGAAACAAATGGAACTATCTGTTAACATCCCTATTCCATCATTAACACAGGCATTCCATAAAGGCCCATTTCCACTCATGAACTTTGGGGCTGCAGTTGGTGATTAGAACCCCAAGTTTTTAGTAACCAGATCCACTAAGGCGACCAAGCGAATGCGTCTGCAATCCATGCGACTGTGCGAATCCCATACGATGATATTCAATATATTGGATATTGTCGCAAGGCATTCACATGTTCATCCGAACGTCTGCGAACCTAAATTCGCATGGATCAGTGGATCAGGTACTTTAGAGTCTAAAGCGCCAAATCCACTGAGGCGACAGAATTTTCATGCAAATCCATTAGCGATCCCATGCAACAATGCGACTGCCATGCGGACGTCGTGCAAATTGCAGATCGACTACAACGATTGTTGAGATGCACCAAACCAAATGTCATGCGACTGGGTGTTGCGACTGCTATGCAAATGCCATGCGAATGCCAGATCAACTACAGTGAATGCCAAGTGATTATAATGCCACTGAATTTGGGCTTCCGAAATACAATTAAAAAAGGTTGGTCTCCTTTTGGGAAATTAAAAACAAAAAACGATTGCCCTGCTTCTAGCGGTATTATGAAAGAAATATGAGCCATGTGACTCCCAAGCGATCACCAAGCGACCGTCTGATCCACTGATGCGAATTTTCATGCGACCGTGCGACCTCCATGCGTACTTGTGCAACCGCCAATTCGCAAGAATTGCAATTTAGATGGCGACTAGAGCACTACCCTGCCATGGCAGTTCCAGTCGGCAACTAGAAATCCTGCAGAGGGGCGGTAACCACTTACGATTTCAATATAAAAAATGTTTGTTATTTTAAGTGATGAAGTCACCGACTGGCACCCTACCCACCACTGTGAAGCGCCAAATCTACCAAGGCGACTAAATTTGCATAGAATTCTCGTGAGACCATGCGACCGTGCGATTATTCTGACTGTGAGAATATATGTATGCGGTAATATTAAAAAGGTTTTAATATTGTCCATGCGAATTCGCATGAGCCATGCGACTCCCGAGCGATCACCGTGCAAGCAAGCGCCTTATCCACTGAAGTGGGTGTTCCATGAGACCAGGCGAACTCTAAGCGAGCTTGTGCGGCTTGCCAAATTCGCCATAGTGGATTTTTCGCTTTAGACCGGCATTTATCAGCGACTTCAGGGCACTCCAGTCGCTGGACTAAACTCGCTTTGTGGAAATGGGCCTAAAGCCAACTAGAAGGTAAAAAGACCCCGTGCCGAGATGCCAGCACCACGTCTCACGTCACGGATAGGTGGTCTAGTTAATTACTCAGGTAATCAGTCATTATCTTAGCCATATCGCCAGCTATGGCTGCACCACACTAGGCGCCATACCTCGTTATACACCTACTCATCAGTGTCAGTGGCAATCTTGGACGGATGAACGAAGTATGTATCCAAAGGTATCTACAAGAGACTTTACCAATTTTACACCAGAGTGTGTCTCTCGGAAGCCTGATAACGATTAGAGTCTCCCTCTGCCAATTTCTCACAGAAAGTTTAAAAAACCGTTAAATTGATATACCAGTAAGTGTTAACTGGTCTTGAAAAATCCGTCAATATATTTTGTCAAAAGCGGGGACCCCCCCCCCCCCCCACCCTCCCTCCCAATCTTGTACGCAATAGAACAAAGAGGGAGCATACGCAGATTTTCAAAAATTTCTGACCCCCCCCCCCCCCACTCCCCCTCGGTGCGTACGTACTTTATGGATGGCCCCAATCCGAAATTTTGAGATTTTTATTCATGAATTAATTAAACGTAAAACTTATACCATTATATTATTTACACACCAGCAGCACTCACCAGCGGTAGGGGCCCCGAGTCTTAGACTGTCACCGTGGCCCAAGACATCACAGTCCACTTACTTCCCAGGTTTAAATAGGCCGGAGTGATTCTTCCTCATGATTTACGATTATTTGCTCAGTTCCGACTTTCATCCCTGCAGAAGCATTTGGGTAATATTGAAATACAAAATTCAACCAGTACTTCGTCATGATGTTATTGTAATACACTGCTGGTTGAGGGATAGTTCGAGCCTTCTCTGTTAGTATATTTCAATCAATGAATCTTGACAAACTCGTTGTTTTAACACCTGGTAGCAGCGTGTTCTATGTTTGGTAACCAAGAACTCTGCTTTACCCTTTGAGCAATAGAATAAACTTTCCACAAGATGGTCTCGGTTTTCATGTAGTTCTGCACAATGCTTGTAGTGGGGAAACACGAGAAAGGTGTACTTAGGAGAAACCAAACGAGAGTTAGTCGTGTTGTTGTTTATCGCACAATGACAATGTTGTGTATTACTGCTCGAGGCGAAGCCGAGTACAGTGATACACGACATTGCCGGAGTGCGATAAACAACACGACTAACTCTCGTTTGGTTTAGAATTTATCCTACCCCATCTAAATTACTTCAGTAAATTAAGAAAGAACATAAAACTCACCGATAATCACTGATAATCATTGGTCGCTTTTTAAGTGACGTCATTTGACAACTGTATCCCACTAGAGCGATAAATTTCATTTTCCTGCACTGTAGACCAAATACAGTCCGCTAATGTTAAGCCTATGGAGTTTTTTGTTAGGGGTAGGATCAAATTCGTAGGTCATGGTATACTACATACTTCTTGTCATGATATACTACAACCTTCTTGTCATGATCTACAACCTTCTTGTTAATGGGATACTAGGTTCTGCTTGATAAAACAAGGTGGCGCCACTGGTAGTGCAAAACGAGTGAATTCTTACCTCGGACCCGCACATTTGGATACATACATATAATTTATATTCAAACGCCTTGATTCACACCAACTGTTTTATAGGACACTCCTCCAGCTTTTTTTAAATATTGAGAAAAAAAACAGGTGGCAAATGGAAAACAACGACACAAAGGTTAACCACAACGTTTTAGACCTAAAGATACGAATAAATCATCCGACAATAACTTGTGCAGGGGATAGATTCGTGCACTCCATTAAACCAAGAAGTTGTGGGTTAATTGGTCGTCATGGTGATGATTCTGTGGTGTAAATCAAGGATCCATCAGTTATTTCCCATCATGGGATCATCTAAGACATTAAAATATGACCAATGTATTACGTCTGCCCTCTAAAATGAATCCAGATCTAAGTACGTTTAATGAATGAAAGCCCTGGACTAAAAGGGTTAATTCCCCCACCTGGCGACAGATGGGGATCAAGGGGTGTAGGAAGTAGACCAGGACCAGATCATAATCACAGTTTACGTATTTTAACTCTAGCCGGATGTTTACAGGCCTACCTAAGCCCCCTCCCCTCGCCTAACCCAGCCTAAGCTTAGTCTGTTGCCAGAGGGAATCGTGTGGCTTGAGGGGGGGGGGGGGGTGAGGTATGTGGCATTTATGCAGGGGTGACTTACCTGTTCTCTCCTCGTAAGTAATGCTTATGCAATATCAACAACGGGGGCCATATGCTAAGCACAGTAAACTCCCGCTATTACGACCATCTTAGGAGCTATGTCAAAATGGTCGAATTGATGGGGTGGTTGCGATACATCAACATCACTATAAAAAAACCCGTACACCCTCTTTCGCAATGTGATGCCACGTTTGAATTCTTTGAAAATAGCTATACTGATTCTGATTTTTGTATAGTACTGTTTTAAAGCAGAAAAGGTCGGTAACCACTTGAGCTATGTAGTCATTGCTTGTCTTTAAATTCGGATCACATCTGATATCACTGTTCAAACTGTGGACTATAATTACATCAAACGTGAATGTGATCAGGTATTACGTAATGGTACTGTGACAGATGTATGTGTGCTTTCTTGTCCAATATAGTCCTAACCTCCTTTTCCCCTATCTGCAACCACTTCTCGTCTACCACTTGGCACCTGTCCATTTCTGTGGGTGTCCTCCTTCCATTGTGTATCTGCATCTCATCATTCTAACCTTTATACTGCTGCCCCCTGTTCCATCTGTTTTAGACGGAATTAACCTGCCTCAATCACCCCCATAGCCGACCCCCACCCTCCCGATGTTGGCAATAGAAGATAAGGGCAGGACGTTCCACTCCACTGACCACGCTTCCAGGCAGTGAGTGTGATAACAGGGCAGCGGTACCAGGACGGCAACAAAGCCTGTGGGCCATCAAAGGGCCGCGTGGCTAAAGCCCTCAGGTAGGGCAACGCCCTTCTCACCTCAAGGGCACTTATCCCCATCCCCCACTCTCTTTTTACCCCGGCCCTCCCCTCTAACACCCTGCATCCACGTATCGTGCATGACTGACTCCGCTAACTGGCAACTTTCATCTTTCTTCCATGAAACTGTGGATTCTGGATATTAATAAAGTCCTCTCTAAATACCCCCCAACAGGGCCGTCTATGATGAAGGGCGCGGTTCACACCCTGGTAAACAGGAAGTGCCCTGCCCCCATCCCCCTCCTCTCCTCACGTGACCGCCCCCTGGCGGCTGTAAGGTCCACGTGAGCATTACCATAAGAATGCGCATGCTCGGCGGGTGGCGGAGGGATACAGAGAAGTAGTCCGGCTTTCTATTTAACCCTTTATGGATGGCTGAAGGGTGCATAATGGCACAGACCAGTTGTAAAGATATTTAAGACGGTGATCTCTAATGCCTTTCTAGAGAAATTATTCATAGTGTACAGACTAATGGCCCGCCTGCTCAGGAGGCCAGTGGCCATTATCAGTACTATTAGGACGGCTTAATGTCGGGTTGGAGTCTCTCGTCGAGATTAGTCCAGAGAAGCAGATTTGCATTTTTTTCTTGAAAGTTCATGATTTAATTTTCAGTATGTAAAACAGAGATGATATTAATTGAGCTTCATTCACACGAATACAACAGGTTTGAGAACCTCCCCAGAGACCTTTTTTCTGGCACCAATATGTTTTTCTTTTATTGATTATGAGGCCATAAATTCCACATGAAAAATATTTCAACTTTTAGCTTAGTGAGACTCGCTAATGCGACCAGCTCACCATGACGACCACGATCAGTGGTAATTATAACGGGACCTTATTCTGGTGTTTTCTTCCTGGTAAAAGAATAGAGTCAAGTCTGGGGTGACACAGTATTGTAATTCAATCGGTGGAAAATGTGAATACTTATTCATTAAGACCCGTTAATAAGGGCAGCACACTATGACGACCACGGCCGGTCGTCGTTGTAGCAGGATCCTCAATTTATTTTTCCCTTGAAAGAATGGAAGAATATTTTCTCTCTTGGTTTCTATAATTTTGTGTTTCTTTTACATATCTACATAAATCGAATCTTTATTTTTTGTTAGATATTATTTTGCATAAATTAAGAAGGAAATATCGAGACTCCACATTATTGGGTTAGCTTAAGCGCTCTTCCTAGAATCCCAAAATCCTGGTCATCTCAAAAAGGTTAACTTCGGTGGTCGTATTATCGGGTTTCGGTGCGTATGGGAACAAACCAATTCGTCACCTGTTCTCAAAGGGTTAAGCCGAGTAGTTTATCCATATTCCCGGATTTGATGAACGTTTGGCGACATGAACCCGATACCTGGATAGGTACTTTGCTGATGTAATCTCTGCATTTATAAGTTGGTTTGCACCTCCATTTAACAACCGAGAGACACTGCTTACAATGAACTGCCGAGGGTTCCATCCATCAGGACTACAGGATTAATGTTTCCTTCCTTTGTGATAACAACACACACTGAGGAATTCGTTCACAACATTGGGAACGTAAAAGCTCTAAGACATTGACGTTATTGAGCAACACTGACCTGATTGTTCTCAGCCATCTCTGCTTCCTTCTAGCTGCCATAGATGCCATCTGCAGACCTGTTTTGGTCGATTGCTGACAGTTTAGATATGGATCCAGTACGATGGTGAACTGGGCAGATGAATGTGAGAATCAACTAGTGGAACGATGGGCAACAACTGTGCAGGTAGCACATTTATGTGATCAGAACTGGGGAGAAATAGGTGATGTCTCCTGGCCCTAAAGGTCTGCAGTACTCATGAATAGTTATTTTGATTGCTTTGATTTACAAACTATGATGGATATTGGATAGTCCAGAATGCCAGTAGTAAAAGTCAGTTCAAGACAGTATCAATAAGAACATTGGCAGAAATTGTCTAGAGCCATTCCAACACTTACCACAGTTCATCAACTCACTTTGCTTTCAATGTTGGATTTATCCTCTTAGTTTGATGTAATTGTGTTATCATGGTATTGTTTCTATCAACAATCTGTATCACGGATGAGAAATAAAGCCTTTAAAATGATATATTTATCTGAATTGGATCTACACTTTAGACAGATATAGAAGAACATATCCATGGCTAGCCTAAATTGTGAAAGGTATATATTAAAATACAATACATATGAAGTACTTATATTTCCAGATAAATGAACATTGTGTACACATTGTATATCATACGGTTATATAAACAGATTATTCAATTATAAACAGAAAAGATAGGATTGGAAACACAATATACAACACTGCCGTTTGAATATATAATAACAATCGACGATGTTTCTTCATGAGTCATATTGTAAACGTAATTCTTCCATGGATATGTAGAGTTAGATAAATCTATCAGAGCCGATGTTGTTGTGCACATGCATTAATGTGGACCACTCCTCCTTGGTCATATTTCTTAGTCATACTACCATAGACTAACCACAAACCATCACCACCCTCAGGCTCTACCATTCCGATACACTGCAGTAAATATGTAGAGAAAATGGTTCTCTGTGAAACTGATTTTCATCATCGTATAGCAAAATCCCTCATAGAATCGACGTGATGTGTTATACAGCCCGATGGGTAATGTGCCAGCTCTGTCCACGCTTCACCCTCTTCCTTACCACCCCAAAAACTCTAACCACCCCCACCCCCTTCACCCCCCCCCCCCCCCCCACCACATTTCACGTCGGCGGGTCGGGGTGGGGGTAGGGGTGGGGGTGGACACCTGTGAAGGCATCCAAGGGTCTATTTCTAGGCACCCCTCCCCTCCCTATGTTATCAAAGATGCACCTGTGTGTTGGAGGGCTCCACGGATGACTGGCCATGCGTGGCGAGATACCCCTCCCACCCCCTGCTTCGTGTTTAATGAGCGGGCATCGTGATGGAGGTCTAGGGGGTGTGTGGGAGGGGGTGCTCAGTTACCACGAGCACGAAAGCGTGGCCACCCCCCACAACCATGCATCACCCCCCTCACTCACCACGCCCACCACCGCAAAGCGCAGCCCCAGGCTTGGTGGAACAAGTAGAGCATGCCTGCATGGAACATCACCCCCATAACCACTCCCCTGTGTCTGTACAGTCTGTACACCTCCACACCCACAAACACCACTGCACACACACACTTACCTGCCTATGTGTCCATCTCACCATTGCCTGCTACTAAAGTATGGCTGGATCTTAGTTTAATTTCATTATATTCTCATATTCATTATATTCTCGTACATCAGCAAGAGGAAGGAGAGGATGGCTAAATTAAGGAATGAATATTTGTTTCGTAGGTAATATATGAATATTATTGACTGGAATTGTAATAGTAAATTTAAGTCAGAATATGTTTTCCGAGGTACATCTATATCTGATATGGTGAGGTGGGTGGGTAAAATTCAAGAAGCTTTATAGTTTGTGTGTAGTAGCAAGTTGGGCAAAACAATGGTGGATAAGGATGTCTTCGTTATCACCACGACCCCTACTGCCTAATACAAATACAAGGAACCTTATCGAATAACTAAATTGATATGTGTTACTGTAATGCTTCATGTCCGTCCGATTGATACCCGGAGGCACACCTAAGGAGGCATTGAAAGATGCCGCCAGGCATTCCTAAAAGTGTTGTCACATTTGAAAAAGTTGGGTAAAAATTGATCAATCTTTCTTTTTTCTTTAGAAAAATAGTTATGTGATATTAGATAAATTCAAACTTGTTCTTATTTTCATGGCAACATGTATATTCGAATCATACTGAATTCTAAGATGATGTCAGATATCAGTGTCGACCTGGCGTGGATTGAAACTGAGGATTCCTTCTTTGGGGAAATTTGCATTGCAATGGGCTAGATTGAAAGGGTTAACCCTTGGTTGTCAATGAGCTATATTCGCTTCTATAGTAGAATATGCCAATCCTCCTTTAGTCACCACCCTGAGTGGTAGATAGATGACCTGTAAATGTTCTTGGGGTTGACCTAGATGCTAGCATCGATAAAGTTCTGATCAGGTCTGAATGATATGATATATAAGGTGCGGTTTTATGCCCGAGTGATGATGTTACATACCTTCTGTTATGGTGCAGTGGACTGGAACGAGAAGCTGCCAAAAGCCAGTTGGCTGAGGGGGCAACCATTCCTATATACTCTGATTTACACTTCCTGTTCATAATAAAAGGCGACTCTCCAGGGAGCACCTACCTACCCGACTGTGAACTTACCTGCGTGATGTGTGTGAACCTGTGGGAATTCAGAGGTTTTGATGAGAGAACTGTGCATGTCGTCTCTGTATTGCAGAGATGGCAGCTTTCCACTTCTAAATGGGGATCCACGTTTTCATCGTCTGTATATAAAATGGTTTTCCTTGTGTGAAACAAAAATAATATTAATGGAGCCTCAATCACGACATAAGATAATTGGTCTGAATCTCCCCCACTAACTCATAGCCCCATGTCGTGTCTGACAACGATATGTTTTCTTTGTTTTCTAAATCTCTGACGCAAGTTCCATATGAAAAATATTCCCACTTTTTCCTGACCCCAAAGTAACATCACTATATGTATGATCTATACTCCCCTTAATCAAAGCAACGAGTATAAAACAAATTGTACTATACTCGCTGTTCTAAGCCTATTCATTATTTATCAATAAATTATTAAACCTGAATCCTGTTGATGTTGTCTGAATGGTAAATGTGTGTACTCTTTCATGATTCGGAGGTGGGATTTTAGAGTTGCTTTATACCACACAATCCAGGGCAGGAATTGCCGGCAGTAATATAGAGAGGCTTGGCGTGTGACAGAGGGATTAAAATAGTTGAAGCGTATGTATAGGCTTGAGTTAGGAGAGAAGGGGGTATTTCCAGGCATGCAAGTGCTCCCTCTGGTATCCGAAACCGGAGGCTGAACGATCACCAAACACATTTCCCCACGATCATCCTACGCTGACGCCCTAACATTTTACCCACTGAGAATCTGCTCGGAGACTGAATCCTCGGTCTGATTGGTTCGCTGGTGGCTGGCGTCAGAAATAGCACCAGCCCTTGGTTACGACCGTGACCAGCGGCGATCCAGTAAAACCCTCATCACGCCGGAAAAATGAGGCTCCTTTAGAGCTCCCCTTTTGGGAGCGGAATTGGCGAAAGTGGGAGCCTCCATTGTGCTGATCCACAACCCGTTGCAAGAGCAGAGAGCATTGCCCCTACCGCTGACAAGGCGACCCCTAGTGGGAGAATTGGGATGTTTACGACTTGACTTGACATTCCTTGCAACAAGTGTTTGCGGCGGTGTATTCATGGCATGTTGCATTCTCAGGTGTATCTGTGTATATTGGCGTTATATGTAGCCTCTTGATATAGGAGGGTACTCCTGAACCCTATAACGCCGTAACAGAATGATACAACATGAGCAATGTAAGAGATAGTTATGTATATTTAAGTTGTGATCTTTTATATGTATCGTTGTATACTGGTGTTATATCTCAGTCACTTTATAATGTAAGACGACACCCTAATCATGAGCGCACCCTATGGCGAGTTTACAGAGTAATATAGAGAAACAGGCTTACTGTTTCCGTACGGATAAAATACGCGGTAAAATCGGCGATCAGATGAACCGAAATAAAACTAGTCTGGGTTGCTCTTATTGTGCAATCCTGACCTCCTTAGCCTATTAAGCCTCCATATCCCATCTTAAAATCTACAGAGAGCGCTGTTTATTTCAGTTTATTTAAGATCTTAATGAACAGAGTAGGAAATCGGGTACTTTAAACGTTTTCATGTTATGTATTGACAATAAAGTAGGAGCATACTGTCAAAGAGGATGTCATTTAATCCACGTTGTTAAGTTGCATATGTCTGTATGTAATACCTTTGGTATGAGTCACTGAAGAATATATCAAATGAAAAAAAAAAAAAAATTATTATTTGATTTATTTGAGTAATAAGATGTGAGTGTCATAAGATGTCATAAAAAGATGCACAGCGACACCTGTTGTCGGTTGATAAGATGGGTACATTTGCCCTGCTTACGTACTAGACGCCATGATCACCGGAAATATCCTATAAAAATATGTAGTCAGAAAAAATGACTAAGGTAGCGTATGTCGTATATCCAACGAGTATAGAGAATGTGAGAGATAGTTATTACTAGAGTATATACTACCAAGTATATCTCATGTTCACATTTAAGGTAGGATCCTCAGAAATCCCATTAGGGAACCTAAATGGATAGAGTAGAAATGGAGAGTAGATAATGACTTGAAGTACATGTAAGCTAGTGGGTCCACAGTGCAGTACCTTATATGTGGCTGAGTTCACGGACACAGACAGGTAAACAAACTCATTTCCCATATTAGGGGAGGGTGCCGATTACTGTCCGTTTTTTAGTTCACGCCTTAATGAGGGCTTCCTCCTGACTTCTCCATGCGCATCCGTAAATAAGGGGCCCCGAATTACGGGTGAGAGGTGAACAAATCCAGTTAGGAATTACAGTTAATTCTCAATTGGATGTAATTAGGTGGAGAGTAATTAGATAACATTATGTCTCAGTTCTATACTATACATTATATATACATAAGGTTTTCACTGTATATCCTCTCCGATACACCATCGCACATGCATGCATATATATGACTAAAACATATATATCATTATATACTTGTGTGCGAATGTCTATGAAATACTGCCCGCTGCTTAGGGTGCAGTAATAATGATGTTCGTGCCCGCTGTGAGTGTGACTTGATAAGTCATTCAAATGGCCTTTTTTCATTGAATTAAGGTATATGAAAATAAGCAAACATCCTTACTGTGAACGAAACGATTCTTGTCTCGGTCAGTCATCAATTTCATACTGCCTTTCGCCTATGGCGTCAGGCAGTATGAAATCGACGACTGACCTCGGACAGGCACCGTTTCATCCACAGTAAGGACGTTTCCTTATATTATATCACCTACGATGAAATCGCTATGTCCCTTTCCTAGGGCCCTGCTGAAACGGTCGTATTAATCTCACACCTTTGAATTATTTGGATATATCATAATATATACGATACAGAAAATGGCGATTGTAAACCCTCAGTTCCATATACTACTTACACCCAAACATATACAAACAGAGCGCTCTGTTGGCACCAGATTCATGACCCACAATACCATTATATTCTTACGCTTATTGTGATATTTATCTGTGGAATATAACACGTGCAATACTCTACAGTATTTGATGATCAGAAGTAACGGCCTGATGTCTGCTTCACGTAGATTTTAGGGTACACAGGTGAGCCCTCCTGAACTAGCTGAGTTTAGTTCTCCACCTGTACACCAGGTGGCAGGTAGGGGGTGGCGCCATGCCGCTGCTTCTCGTTCACTTGGATGTCCTACAGGTAGGAATCGGACGTGGATAGCGAAAAGAGTCCCTTGAGTCCTTTTCTAACGGCAAATCAACAATATAAACCAGACTCAAAGCAAATGTTTGATATTGTTGTATGTTGTAATATTATTAGCAATATTCGTATAAATGTATGAGGATTAATGTCGTATATGCGAGGGTTCTCTGTCCATAGCTGTTTGCATTGTGGTGATTTATTATACTCTCTCTCACTTAACTTGGCAGTTTCCCACTTTCCCAAGGATACTCGTGTTTTCATTTTCAGTTTATAAAATAATTTTACATGTATACAACGAAGATAATACAAATTGAGCATTATTTCATTATTTGGGGCATTATAACAGTGGTTAAAACTTCTACACATACCCTGGATCCCATTCCATGTCCAATACTCGTGTATATTCCATGTTTTCTCAGTCTCTCTCAGGCAGTAAATTTGTGTCCATGAAAAATATGTCCACCTTATTTTCCGAGCACAACTGATACCTTAAATGATAAAAGTATGTAGTTTTATACTGTCACATAGACAGATACACAAACAATTCCATACCGTGTGGGAAACTACATCTACCTTTAAACACGGATAGGATAACGTTTAAAAAGACGCATAATTATCTACAATAATGGCAAATTGGTGTAAATAGGAAAAGGAGGAAGATACTTATTCCCAACTGGAGCTCTTCACTTAGGGCTGAAGCCTATTATTATTGTTAAGTGGTTGGCGCTCCGATTTCTCAAAGCTGAGGCCGCTTAATTTAATCAAGTTTTAATTGTCTGGGTTATTACCTTGCCTATGTGCCGGGAAGTGAAGGAAATCTCACCACTAACGTATCGTAATTAATACCCGGGCTGGACGTAAACAACGACGAAAGCGCCAGTTAATTAGAGTCCCCCTTGACAGGAACTCATTAGAAGCGCTTACTATTGGGATGCTTGCACTAATATCCCCCACCAAAAGATATCACGTAATTACTTAATCAAACATGAAGACTGTTACTTGCGCCAAGATATTTATCCATGGAAGGTAAGCGCTATTAAAGCAAACCACAGGGAGAATTGTCTCAGTTTATGTGGTTACCTCTGGTGGCCTAATTAAAAGGTCAATAATTAGTGGGAACTACGTGGCATGCGTCATGAGTCGTCACTGGTTGTTTTCCCCGTTTAAGGGGGTGTTCCACCAGGACGTGCGATCGGAGCCGATCCTGGGGTCATTGGATAACTTATGCCAGCGAAAGAATTGGGTACAAGGATACCTCGTAGGAAGGTTATTGTTAGATAATATTCAAACTCGTTTAGCCAATACTGTTCTGTCTGACCAAAAGCCGTTCATAAGTGTTGAATAAACTTGATCTACATCGTCCATGGGTCTTGTTGACATACAGTAAAGGGTCTTCATGTGCGACCCTAAATTATTCAATGAGCCTCTGGGCGGCTAGTTGACTGGTGAAGCTGGGATATACCGTGTGAGCATGTCTGGCTGAGGCCTGTTGAATAATTTAGGATCATACAGGAAGACCTTTTTCTGTACACCGAAGAGACCCAGGGGGTCAACTTTATTCGGCACTTATGAATGGGCGGCTAAGACTGTATCAAGCCAACAAACTTAAGTGTTATTAAACGATAACTCCTGTACAAGGTACAGAAACGGGTCTTCATTTACGACCCTAACTAGATTATCAAACGGACCCCTGGATTGCTCCGGGTCACACAGACAAGGATAGACACAAAACCCAATCTTACACGATTTAAGTGGGATTCACACTGAGGTACTCATGTACCTTCAGATGGGCTTGTCTGAGACAATTTTCCTCGTGTGACACCCTAAGTCTCAATTTCCTGTGACTGAGGGGAATTGATGAAGGGAAAATCGTCGGAGTCAATTTTTCCTGCCAACGTCCGTAGTCTGAAGCAATTTGTATTTCAAACATGTTTAAAATCGTTCGGGCATTCTGGTGAGACTGGCGTACCTTCCACTAATGATGAGGGTCCCCTAGTCTTAGTGGTAAAGCTTGACTGAGACTATGTACCTGGTGTGTAATTCTATGTGAATCAGATCTGCCATTTTCCCTAGAGGGGGGGGGGGGGGAAAGCTCAATTTCAGCATTCTTCTCTGAGTTAATGGGACAGAGGGAAACGTATTGGAGACTGGGAAAAATATCTATAGTAAACCAATTTCAAGTACATGAGTCTCTCTGTGTGAACCCCACTTTGGAACGATCCAACAAGATGCAGACAGGCACTGCGACACATGGCCTGATCCTGACAGCCAAAAAGAATGCGAGCCGATGGAAGCAGCACTTTAGATGGGTTATAGATAGTTCCCGCGCATACCTGAGGGGGGCGTTGTGGTTGGCGAGGGGATGGGAGAGAAAAGATCCACGGTAACCGGGCAGGTGGGTCTCAGGGGGGTGTCATGGTGTACAGTACACCTGGATGGTCAACGTTGAGGGGTGCTATTCTCTACCCTCTACCCGTACCCACCCCCCCCCCCCCCCTATGTACCCCACTTACTCCACTCCAAACCTCAGATACCCTTTCTGTCTGATAGAATGAGACATCACCACAAGAGCGATAACAACAATAATATTCACATCGATGGGTCACCTGTTTTAGTCTCATTATGCTGTATCTTTGATTAAAGAAGAATAAAACTCAGAGTATGAATCATAATATTCAGTACTATATGATCCGAAGATCTAAGTAAATTTTAATCATGAATTAAATGGATGCACTTCTTAATGGCCTCTTTTCAATATTAACCTGCCTCTTTAATAATTCTGATGGGTATCTGGATGCTACGCTACGTCACAAGCACTCTATGTGCCTCGTGGAGTAATACTTACTCCAAGCTGAGTAAAAACCCAATTGCAAATGACATATTTCCATAGGTTCAAAGTGACTAAGAATACATAATAAAGTATAGTAAACCGCCCAGGTATATAAACATGATACATTTTTAAAATCACGATCACTCACTCAATCTACCCAACTCCTTCCTTCACTTTGTCGGTTATCAAAGTCTGGCCTTTCCTCACGTGGCTCATGGCACAATATGTGGATTGATATACCCCTGATTAGCAATACTCCCCTTAATCAACACAGAACTTCCTTAAATGAAGGAGATTATTTACCCTGGTGTAGGGGTATGGCAGAGGCTTAAATCCCTCCTGTCAATAATCCACTAATCCTCAGAAGATGACGGGCCTGGTATGCCCTTCAGTAAAACACGTGTGGATGTTTACCTACGTGTCTTTCTGCAGTCTGCCTCTAGTCCCAGTTTAACGTGGGTTTACCTGTCAATACTGATGACTAACCTTGGCGATAACCGTTCGGAAATCCCAGCAATCCTGAGCCCCACTACAACACTGGATTCGTTTCATTTCCAGTATATATGTTTGTGTTTCCTTATTTAAAACAAAGATAAAATTGATTGATCCTCATTCACTCCGATGATATAGTGCCTCCCCACAGACCTCAGTGCCATGACAGCACTGATTTCTTTTGAATGTTTTATCAGGTCTTGTTAAGGCAGTAAATCGCACATCAAAACTATTTCCTCCTTTTTTACTCTGACCTTAACTGATATCCTTGTCTTGTCCATGCTTTGAGAGCGTTCTCTAATCAGTCACATACCTGACTAGCGTCTGGCATTAAAACCCTGTTTTCACCATAAATAGTCGGAAGGAAACTTACAAGATGAAAATGACTTTGTCCATACTCCACCGAGTTTGAATGCATAGTATTTCACAAAGAGAAGCTGAGTGAATTAGGTAGCGGTCAAACGAGGTGGAGTGCGGACCAAGTTATTTTCATCGAGCAGGTGTCTGATTTTATTCCATCCCGTATATCATTTATTAATGAAATAACTCTCCAAATTAGCCATTGAGTACTGGATACACTACCTCCACTGCCGTGGAGTATGAGTTCCTAATTTTAAGCCAATGAAGAAAAATATCGGGGTGAGATAAATGATCCCCATTGATGTCTGTTTCACTGGGCTGTGTAAATATGCATTGTGAAGTATCCCAAGTATTTCCCTCTCGCATTTACCACGTTTTAAATCAGTAACCGGTGTCTTGGTTAATTCTGGACACTATAACCGTTGCCCAACAGGATCTAACCGGCTGGAAGATCCAACCCTAGCCTGTCCCCCGGAGGCTTTGTCTATATCCCCCCGGCACAATAACACCCTCCAGCCACCCCTCCCATCCCAAATATAACCCTGATGATCGGAGCGGCGAGGAGAGATCCAATTAGTGACCTAAGATTAGCCCTAGCGACGGCAAACTGCGATAATGGCTGCTGGCGGGTGGACAATGGTCAGTGATGGGGGCTGTGTGCGGTGAGGGGGGTGTGGGGAGACGCGGTAGGCAGGCTGATGGGGCATTGTGCGGGGGGTGGATAGGGCGGGCAGTGGTGAAGCAAGGGGGTGAATGGGATTGGACATAGCAGGGGTTGGCAACAGAGGAGGTGGTGGGACAGGGGATTGGGGGGTCATTCACCCGACCATATCCACGTTATGGTGACGCCACCCTTTTCCCCCATTTGGTACCCCTATTCACCCCCTTGATTTAACCCTTTCCGTACCTGCAATCATTGCATGTATTGGCACTTCGGTGGGTGGTGCAAATTATCAAATTTTTTTCAGAACATGAATTTTCTCAGCTGATATCACATGGATCTGTACAGAGACTACACAAAGTACAAGTATGGTGATATCTAATGAAGAATTTGTTGTTTTTTCCCCAGTGAGATGTGGGCAGAGGAATTTGAATATAGCAGAAAACAGTAAATTTTCTCTACAGCATTAACCTGGTCAGGCGTGCGGGAGTTATACGACGTGCGCCTGCTATTGGGTCCGGTAAGGAAAGGGTTAAACCCCACCAACCTACGAAACCCATCCTTTATAACACATAGGGCTAGAACTAGCTGTTGAACCACAAACCACAGCACCATACAGTGGTGCTACCCCGGGGTTTTATAATCTTTATAATCACCCCCTAACCACACGGCCCCCCTCTCCTGCCCCCCGACACATACATACATCCCTACTCCAACAGCTACTCCCTGTGTGATAACAAAAGACAGGTACCCCAAAAAATGTCGAGGAAATAAATTCCCTGGAATTAGCCACTACATTACGTGGTGTCACGAGGCTCTCGTCACGATTTGTACGACCCACAATATCGCCCAGTGTGGCCACACTTCCCACAATATCGCCCACTGTGGCCACACGTCCCAGGATTCCGTACCTAAATATTGCCTTTCTCTGGAATATTCTCCCCCTGGACCTAAAGCTAGTGTTTTCTCTCCCCAAAAAATGAAATATTATAAAAAAAACACCTCCGAACTGCAATATGGATATTGTAATAGTATGATTAAGGTTTTCCTAAATAGCAATGAGTTGATGCCCTTCATTGCCCTTCTGAGTAAGGGAGATGTGATTTGGGGAATATTGGAGATAACTACTAAAAATACGTGTCAACACATTTAGGACTGGGCCCTGGGTCGTGCGGTGTGTTCCTGCCCCGTATGTGATTAGTGGTTTGTGGACGCTGGAAGGTTTCCTAGAAAACCAATGTGGATAGTACGTGTTTTGCCGGGTACAAGCGTTTATCAGCGTGTATGTTAGTGTGTGCGTGTCGGGGTGTGTGCCAGGTACCCTGGACAAATAACCCCAGAGGGTGGAGAAAGTGGGAGGCATTAAAATAGGCGTATAGTGTACATAATCTCATACCTGACATTAAGTCCCGACAATAAACAGGGACCTGTTGTACAATCAGTGTGCCATCTGTCCCACGCACTCATTTGTGGTCGGAGCAGAACTACATGTGTGTATTATTACCCGCGCTTTCCTATTTCCTCTGTCTGGCTGAAAATAGATATTGCTTATTTCATCCCATGATTGCTGTTGTTGTTGTTGTTGTTGTTGTTATTATTTCATTGGGCTTTGTATGAAATATGGCCTCTCTAAATGCCAGATTAGCCAACTGGAGGTACATTTTAGGAAGTTATATTTATCTAGATCAAACTAAGAGGACTGAAATTTCTTTTTCGCTATAGGAAGATTTAGAATCTAATTTTTGATTTACTTTATGCACATATATCCAACATTATTTGGGCTAGACGCTTGCATATATATGGGACTGCTAAGGTTTACTTCCATCATTAAACTTTCTATTTTTTCTCGTCTATTTTTACTTACTTCTAAAGAATAGTCAATAAGATACTCTTACATTATCTGTAGTGTTGGTGATACTGTAACATTATCTGTAGTGTAGGTTGGTTCTTGATGGCTGAAGATATAACTTACACAGCTTAGTACCTGTAATGGATCTATTGATGGAAGAGTTTTTTTGTTAGCATTAGTCCTTTTGACTATAACGGAGAACACAAACGTCAAACTCTTCAGGATCCATATTTTAATGTCACATCAAAAAGGGTCCCTGATACAGTATTACTCCAATGCTAAATGTCCCCCTTGCAAGGAGAAACACTCTCGGTATCCTCTGGACACCGTTTCTTTCCGGGATCTTTGATTACCTGTCTGACCAGTGTTCAAAATGTGCCAATACCCATAACCTGTCTATACCAATATTGCTCTATTGTCTCCTATCTTCAGTCCTTCCTCACTGTCCCTACCATGGCTGTAGTTACCTGGGCCGGGCTCTCCATCCTGTCTCTTACACCCACAGAAGTCCGAGTCCTTTCTAGTTTAGATAGAGTCTCTGATGGTTGGATGCGGAATGTGCCCAGTGGAGTCTGTCTCATCCTGGACTGAACTGACTACCTACTGCTGGCCATTATATCTTTCCCGTAAAAGCTTCTAGAAACCTCCAAAAGTATCATCAGCTCTCTACATAAGAGGATTACATCGTATACAAATGCTTACCTCATATGATATTAATAGACCTATCTTAGGAAGAGTAACAAGATCGCAGAATAAGGAGGATGTAACATTAAGTAGAGTGAAGAAGGACAGATACAGGAGATCAGCGATATATAATGGGTTAAAGATATGGAACAGGCTAGCACGCGATATACAAATTACAAAGTCCAAGGGATACTTCAAACAAGGGGTGCTACAGGCTTATAGAGAAAATAGCGAATAATTTGATATAAGGTTTAATACGGCATAGTACAATACCCCCAATGTATTGACATAGTACTTTGTAAATGGTAGTAGTGCTACAAATGTGTTAAGGGCAACGGTCCTTGCTTAATGTTGATTGTATATGAATATGTTAAACATAAGGCAAAATCAGTTCAAAGACGAGAAAGCACTGTAGATATATGATGTTACGTGTTGCTGTACTGCATAAATGTATTGCATGGAAGAGCAATCCACAAGAATTGAATGCAATAAAATTATCAATTATTGAAAAACAAAAAAATTAACACCTCCAAGCTGGAAGCTCCAGCTCATCAAGCTACACGTCATCAAAATAGTTGATCACACCCCTGATGACTCTCAAACCACCACCTGACTGAGGGCAATCCCCATATCAATTATACAGCATGCTCTATGTCACCCTCGCCATGCTTTCATGACTCAATGCATGCAATTTCAACACAATCTCTGCACCCAGTGCAGCATTAACCTAACAGTTTCTTTTATCGGCTTTCAGTTTTGTTGATATACTGAGGGGGCAAGGAAAGCTATGTAGGCCTATATATAACATATGTACATATATTTATATATTAACCCTCGATCGTCGCATTGCAAACTCTCTGCCACTCTACAAAGTATGTTGACACTCTGTGACACTGTGGTCTCCGACACTCAATGCGTGACTTAGTTAAATAGTATCCCTTTTCTGGAATATCTTGAGCGATGTGAAAAATACGTGTGTCTGATAAACGTACAGTACTAGAGTTTTCTCTCATAGACACAACTAAAGGTCGGACTTATACATCGCCCGTCCGTGGTTTCAGACAAGGGTTGGATAGTTAGAAGACAACGCCATGTCCTGACAGAAAAAAAAGGGTCTTATTTATTGTGAAAATATTTAAAAGGCGGACACATGAAAAAAAACACCGCTCCCAATCTGTCCAACTCATTACAAAACTACTTTTTTCCCTTAGTAGTGCCTGAGGGCATTCCGCAAGTCTTTGGTATGGCAGAGAAAAAAAGATTGAAGCTGAACGTTTTGTCAAATATGATTGTGCCTGGTGAATAGAGGGAAAAGGGAGCGAGTTGCATTGATAAAGGATAATGACTGTAGGTATTTGTCAGTATAATACCCGCCACCATCCCCACCCCTGGACGGGGTAATAGACCAGTCCTGATCCCGCCATTATTTTGTAAATAAGATTGACAATAATGGCTCCATTGGCGAGGCATTACTCCGAGGAACACCGACCGGTTTGAGTTTGAGTCTGCAGGTAGGTACAAGGACATGAGTGGAGCAGCCATGGGGGTGGAGAGGGAGGGAGGGAGGGGTGAGTAGTGGGGAGGGGTTTAAAGGATAGGATCATAAAAGCTTGGCTCATTACCCCAGGTAAACGGCCTTGTTGATAGTGAAGATTTAAGTTCTGGGTGCTTTTTAGGGGTCCCTTATAACCCCTTTTTTACAGCAACTGACATATGTTTTTCCTCCCTTGATGTGTAGGTTGGGATGGGGGTGATGGAACTGTGTCCTGTTTGCACCCCGCCTCTTGGACGTAGACCCCTTTACTTGACAACCCCCAGCCCTGCCGCTCTCCTCTAAACACCCCCTGTAACCCCCTGTAGGGGTGACGCCGGGGATCGTTTGTCTCCGATGACCATCTCTCGCCACGGGTCGTTTCCCGCCACTGAAAATTACCGTCTGCTTCTTGAAAATATACCGACGCCTTGCCATTTGCCAGCCCAAGGAGACACAGCACTCTCCGGGGATATTCCTTGAGTTTTGGTTAAGTTCGGGAAAAATATGTATGGAGAGTAAGCTGGGACGCCGGATCTAAATGAATCGGGACTTTTCATATGTGATCTACTTGTAATATTCACCAGATAAAAACGACCATGAAAATAAAGATGAACAAAATGCCAATAATTCAAACGAAATTCTATATACTGTTCACGTACCTCAGCTAGTGATTTATTATCGCTGTCATATCAAGGCATATCTGGCCAATCTGCAATGCAGCTATAATGAATCACTTAGTTCCATTGCTACAAAAAGGCAACCATATAGGTGTAAACGGTGAGTCTTTTTCTCTTTATACATACTAGTTCTTCAAAAAGGGAATTTGATGTATAGGCTATGGCTTTGATATGCACTTTACCTGTTTTCACTTTGACAGTCCATTTTCATCTTCTAACTACTAATTACTTTGAATATTCTCTTAGAATCTATACCGTGAAGCTTAAGTTTACTGGAATGATTTCGCTAAACTTACCGTCATGGAGAGTACCACCAGGCTTTGTAGTTTTAGTCCGACTGTTGATAATTCAAATCACACTCTTTTTGAAATACGATCTCATGGATGCAATGACATGTCTTTCTAATGGTACCCCCCCCCCCCCCCCCACACACACACACACCATCCCGGGGAGTATTGTGTGAGATCCAGAAAAATAAACATTTATCAGACCGGTTCTGTGGTAATCTAGAGTTCAATTCGATTTAAAGAATGGAACGAGAGAAGCACCCAAGCAGGTGTTGTAGATAGAATCACTAGGATCTTTTCTGTCCTGTGAATGGTGGATGCGGATCCCTTTCTGGTTGGCAACAGGGACAAATAAAGAAACTTATCAGACCTTACATCACACTCGCCCATGCGAGACCGACTGCCCAGAAAGGACCCCCTTCTGCTCAGCCCTTGTCCACCCCTCCATCGCCACCCAACCACTGTAGAGATCAACATCCCCCACCCCTACCTACCTCTTGCCCATACCTGGCTATCCCCAATGCAACAGTCATCCATCATGTAAATAAGGTCTTACCACAGACCCATTCGCGCCCGTAAACCATCTTCCAACAACAGTTTGTTCACCATTTTCAAAATCAATTCACCGATTATGAATCATGGATTTCATCATATTTTGAAAAAAAACAAAACACCCATGTATATTGACCTGCTAAGTGGCTATAGATTGTTGTGGGCAGTTCTGCAGAGATGGCAGCTTTCCACTTTTCCCAGGAAAACAACTTTTCCATTTTCAGTATGAAAAATTCTTTTTCCCTGTGTGTTAATCCTCATAATATTAATTGACCTATTCATCTCCTCTTGTTGGTAATTTGATTTTCTGCAGTTGATTTTGTAAGAATTCTGCAAGAGGTGAAAATATCTATTTTCAGAGACCTCATTCATGAACCAAACCTACACAATCTCTCTATTTATGAAAGTAGGATAGAAATAGTACAATTACCGAGGCAACCGTTATATATGTAGGCGTATATTGTTTATTATTTTTCGCCCACATCAACGAGTATAGCGACTCGTTACTCACAGTGACACCTCATATTAACCCATGCAGAGCTCTCGTTGCTATTCCATACCAGATATAAATAGGTTGGGACTATAAGCTGATCGGTCACTGACAATGGGCACTGCGAGATCAACTCAAGCGCCATGATTATGTAATAATGACAGAAACATCCTCTTTTAATTTGCTCCGGAAAGCTAAGCTTTTCATCGCCGAAACTTATTTTTCCATGCAGTGATGTCCTCACACTCTAAACCCACCAAGCCGCCATCTTCAATCTGTACCCAAACACTTCACCCATCCATATAATGCTATAAATAGGGGTACTATCCATGCCTCTCTCATCTGCATAAGTAATTGAAGCGTGAGTGATTGATGGGTTTCCTATTAAGGGCTCAACAAGTGGCCATCTGTTGATGTGAGTTGTTCCGAGGTCTGGGAGGATCCTGAGCTTTGATTCTCCAGTCAACCCTGGACCTGGTCAACCATTATGTCATTTATGCCGGGTATTACTGTGGTTACCTGGCTGGCTGGGTGTGGAGAGGGGGGCTGTTGACACACCCCAGCGCTGACCAGGTGGGGTGTCACCACGCCCTGATGAGTCAGAGCCCAGCCACAAGTCTCAGGGACAGACAGACAGGAAGACAGACAGATAAATGGACAGGAGAGTAGGCAGACAGCCTAGCAGATAGACAGCCTAGCAGACAGGGAGCTAAATAGGCAGGCAGGCAGGCAGGCAGGCAAGCAGACAGACAGACAGACAGACAGATAGATAGACAGACAGTCAGATACACCAGTACTCTGGAGACAGGGAGGCAGACAGGGAAATAAATAGAGACAGACAGATAGACAGGCAGACATGCAAGTAGGCAAACAAACAGATAGACTGGCAAACAGGCTACCATACACACTGGCAAGTAGGTAGTCAGATAGACAGGAAGGCAGACAGGCAATTGGTTGACAGCCTGATCGGCAGACAGGCAAGTAAACCGACAGATAGGCAGACGTGCAGGCAAGCAGAGTAACAGGCTGGCAGGCAAGGAGACAGATAGGTTCATCAAAACTGACAGCCAGACAGAGAGACACCCAGGCAGGCAGACGGCCAGACGATCAGAGCATAGCCTACAGAATACATGTGAGAGGTGATTTGATTATCTATTTGGCATTTCCTCTCATTTGAGAATATACCTATTGCTGCATCAATCACTAATTTTCAGTCTGACTATGTAAATGTATATTTCTAGGAATGCGCAGACTCCTATCAACATGGACGTTCACAAACCCGCTTTGTGGCACAAAATATACCATTGGTGAATTATTTAGATTTGGGTGGAGTGAGATCGGGGTCTATCATGAACAAATATCACCTTCATATTAGAACAGCACGATGATGAAATACCCAGATGTAGTTTTTGGACTTCTTTTCATATATTTTTATCTTTGTCTTTCTGTGAATGTGGTTCAAACCACCTGGAAGACCTTAGTGGCAATTTGTAGTTCTCGTATGTGGAGAACACCGCTTTGTAGTGTGGGAATGTCCTGGATTGGATAAACGGTTTATGGGGTAAGGAGGGAATTCTGACCAGAGACTTGATGAAAGGTGTTGGTTTGTGTCCGAGTGTGGAAGGAGGGGGTTGTAGGGGGTGTCGAGAAACACCTCCTACCGGACAGCATGCTCACGCCTACCAGATGTCGGTGGTCGGCAGGAGGGCGTGGGAGAAGTGGGGTGGTGGATGGGGTAGATGTAAGTCCCCCGTTCCGCATTACCTGAATTTGCATCACGTTGGAGAGGAGTGGGGCTGTGATTGCCTGCTTCTTCTCCCTTTGTGACTGGGTGTCACGGATGACTGCATCCACCGTCCACCTAACTCAGTCACGGCCTGGTGAATTGACCGCCCAACAGCAGCAACAGGCAAGATGATCCATGTTAAACAGAGTTATTCCTGACCATTATTATGTCGTTAATGATGGAGAATCTAAAACATGTTTTCCCCTGCAAATGTTGGCTATATTTACCCTTAAAAAGGAACAGAATCATATGAGATTTTGAACCCTGTGAGTTACATGAATCCTACCGTGTTAAAGAGGAATTCACACGATGGGATTCACATACTATATACCTCACAGGGTGCTAGTATAAGACAAATCCTACTGAGATTCTGTACTCGAAGATAATCTCTTCGTCTAAATTGTAGATTTCAATTTCCCTTAGACATGTTTTTCCCCCGATAATTGTTGGCGACATAGACCCCTAAAAAGGAACAGAATCTCATGAGATTTTGAACCCTGTGAGGTACATGAATCCAACCGTGTGAATTCCATTCCATGGAAATGGAACCCTACCCATTAGGGGAAGAGATTGTCTTCCGGTATAGAATCCCAGAAGGGTTTGTCTAAGACAAACAACCTGCGAGGTACATGAATCCCACCGTGTGAATTTCACATTAGGGGACGAATATAGGGACAGTTTTCTTATTTCAAATTCATTTTTATAATGTAATGGCTATCATGGTGGTTCAGTATCGTATTGTATTCTATAAATGTATTATATCTTAAACCAATTGAACCATTTCTAATTATATAGATCTTACCGATATAGATATCAGGAATCGCAGATTTAAGTAATATTTTTCTTTTAGAACCTCATTGCCATTTTCCATGCATATTGTCTCTCTTGTGAAAAGGATCGGCCAATTGCAGTTTGACCATTTATAGCCTTCAGTTCAGGAGAGCTCTATTCAAAACGACTGACACTTACTCGATTTAGATGTCACCGACGTTATGAAAATAAGGATATAAATACCCTGACACGAAATGACCTTCAAGATGGACCAGATTGTAGACCGAGGTTGTAGGTAGGTAATCCAAAATAAAGGTTCAGTGAGGAAATTTGGTAATGTGTTATTTGGATTATTCTGAGTGGGCAGCTTTCCATTTTTGCATAGAAATCAACATTTTCATTAATGTTTGTAAAACTGACTGTTCATTCATAATTCAGTTCAACTCTGTTTGATTCTATCAGAAATTGTGAGTTCAGCAAGATGGGTAACTAAATATCGGTCTGCAGGCAGAAACAGGTAATTGAATACCGATCTTTGGCTTCGATTTATAGCACTAGAATACTGTTCTCATATCTGCATATTTGAACCAGTGTTTCCTGAAAACTACAAATCATTTTGTCGGCTTGTGGAATAGGCAACTAGAGTGTCATCGACATAGAATAGAATTTATAGTAAACATATAGGTGTTCAGTGGTCTGTGACCAGCACAAGGATCGGCGTTGTCATGCATCACTTCATTCTGAAGGGCCCGGCAGGGGGCCATGCAATGGGAAGGGGGCGTGGCCAGTCACTTGCGCAACAATTGCGTCTCTTCAAATAGGCCTCCTGCCAGGAAAGATGGCCCAGAGCTCACACAATGACAACACCCCCAATCACGTCCTCTGCTTGGTGAGTGAATTATGATTGGTGAGTGAACGCCTCGGGGAAGATAATGAAGGGGTGGGGATTTTAAGAGATGATCTTGCCGTAGGCTAAATGCAGTCTTATCCCTAGACTGGGCTAAGCCTCTGTGTGCTATCACTACCCCGCCCCTCTTTGCTGTACCTGTTAGATAAAGGCTAGTTCAATTTATTTATTTATTTCGTGATTGTTTTTCCTTCTATCTAATGGCTTTTATATCCGTAAATAAGTACATTATGATATCTTCGAAATTTCACTTTGGCTTCAATCTCGGTAATTAAAAGACAAATCTTTTTAACTGCAGCATGATGCCTCCAGGAATTCCCAGATAACCATAGTATGATGCCTCCAGGTATTCCCAGGGGAACCATAGTATGATGCCTCCAGGTATTCCCAGGCGAAATGCAGCATGATGCCAGGCATAACTGATGATTATATACACATTCTCTAGATAGAGGGATGATTGTTTGCGTTCTAGAAAACTTAGGCAAAATACAAGCAGCATATATGGGTCTTTGATGTAGAATAGCAAAATCCCATTAGTTCCCATGGTAAAATACTGACGTTGCTGTTTCTGGGTATAAGGTGCCTGTGGTAGGAGGGGTGCTACTGCAAGCACTGACTGTGGTGTGTTGAGCACTGTGTCAGATAATTGACCGCTTTAAGGAAAGGGTTAAGCAAGTCTACCTCACCCAGTCAGCCTCCTCTTGAACATCCTCTCACCTGCATATGGCCACCCGGGGTGGTGTAACATTTGGGTGAAGTGCTTACCTGGATTTTAGGGGCTTAGAAAGGGGAGCCGTGGTTCCTGGCGTATTACAGCCACCCCAGTGTTTGCTCAGGTAACCAGTGTATTAATGAATGGCAGCATCAGGATCTGACTCATGCCCCCCTCCCTCCTCCCATCCGTCTTACATTTAGGGATATATGTTCCGCCTCATATTATCCGTATCCTCTTAGTGTCCATACCATACACCGTTAATTCTTTCTCACCTTTAATCTCCACAGCAATCCTAATCATTATCCATACCTCACCATCTCATAACCCAACTTTCGCTTTCCATATAGAGAAGTGCGCAATATCTGGCTTTCACTTTACATGCATATACCCCAATGGTAATAATTTCAAGTCACCTATCTACCCCTAACATTATCGTAGAGATAACAGCTTTTCATTGTTCTATGGAAATGGATATTTTGGTTTTAAATATATACATTTTTTATTCCAGGTGTAAAGCAAATATGATATGAATTGAGCCTAATTCACGCCGCTAAAACAGTGGTTTATATCTCAGTAGAGACCTTCAGTCCGACGCCATCACCAACACCGACTTGTATTCCACGTGTCCCTTGTCTATCTAGAGAAGCACATGAAAAATATGCTCACTTGTTTCCTACACTGGCAACCAGAGCTACACAAAATTAGCTCTGGTCGGGTTAAATAAGCGGCCTCCTTGACCTAGTAGCTGGACCTGTTTGTTACTCTCCTACCAGATTTTTAGTACTGCTTGGAGAGTGTGTTAAGTCATAACCTCGAAGCCAATTTGCCATTTTGTTATTTCCTTTTGTGTGTATTTTGAGAATAGATCCACCATAAAGCTAGATTTCATTATCAATCATGCTAAGCTATGAATTTTACCTACTGAGTATTTTCGCCCTTAGACCCTACATAGAACAACACTACCTGGATCGAGGCGCACCCCGAGTGATCCCGTGTGTGATTTAACCCGACCAACCCCTATATCGTAGATGGGGTTGGTTGCCAAACTAACTTGTTTCCCTACTATACCCCCACCCTCCCCTCCCAACACACATACCCCTTCCTCATAACCCTCAATTCAGACCAGACTGTAGTTGTATTCCTACTGGCACAGCCGAGTGTGCCTCCCCGCGGTGAAAGAGCCTCAGACTAGCGGATAACCTGTGAACCATCGTATAATTTAGCAGTTGCTCATGTGTATATTTCGTAAAACATTAGAAGAAAGTATCCATTAAATTTTAATAGCTTTAGACTAGTTTATTATGTGAGAAAGGCGTAAGTTCAAGGTCTCTCTGAAGAACCCTCTACCAGTCCTAATATTGATATGGACTGGGACTCAGTCTAATCTTAACCCTACCACTTTACTAATTCTCTCAGAGACGCGACCACCCCCACTCCTCCCTGTCACCCGCACCCTAGCACCCTCACCTCTGCCTCTCAGGCAGCTGACAATGACCAACCCAAGTGGAGCAGCACAACAAGTGGAGCCAGCACTCTAACCTGCTGTCATCCCTCTTCTCCTCCTCTCACGTTAAATGGTAAGCGTACACGCACTTTCACTAAGTGCAACAAGTAGGACTCCCGAGTGTAGACTGATAAATCCTTTATTTATCATTCCATGGTATGTCAAATTTAATAAAAAGATGAGAAATATACCATTTGAATGGGTATGCGTGAACTACTTGGATATTACAGCCATTCGTCCACAAAACCAGTGATAATTGTTTATGTATTTAAAATTCGGTCGTGTGCCCATTGTTTATGCTGAGGTTTAGTTTTATAAATCACCTATTGTCCAATGATTATGTGTTTTCACTTGTTATGTGTATACGCCTGACATCCAGTATGAAAATAGCCTCTATAATTGATGCAGTTGGAATCAATAATAGTCTCCGTCAAATAAAAAGATTAAAGGTTTGTTAGGCTATACTAACACATAACATTTCTATAAGACATGCAATTCATATCACATATTGCTATTAATTCTTATTTCTTTTATTCCATTTCAGTTATTTCCAATTAAAACTTGCCTTTCTTTCTACTTTTCCTTACATTTTCACATTTTGAAAATAATGTTCATGTGCTAGAAATAAATGATAAAATAGGAAAGAAGTTGGTAATTTTCTTTTCTATTACATCTTATTCGGGGATGCCAGATTTCAGTCTGCTTTCTGTTTTTGTCCCTTTTAGTTTGATTTTGTTTGTTTAGCATTTTCTTGTGTGTCACTTGAATAATCTCCGTAATACATATAGAAAAGATATAAACAAAGCTCAGAAACATTACACCTTTCTGGGTATCAAATCTCAGTGGCTTCACAGTGATATTAACCAATCAGCTGCCCTATGACCGTGGCCCTGTCTCGTTCAATTACACCCTGTATTTGTATTTCATCCTCACTCTCAGTTTGCATGCTGCTATTTACCCGGGCGTCACCCCTTCACACAAACGAGCTGGGTTTGACTCCTGGGTTGAGGGTGTCAGGTGCCTGGTGGGGCTGTCACACCTGTAATTAGGACGGTGCCAGTGTTAATTAGCCCCCTCACGACATGCCCGGTATCTCTGACAGGTGAGGGTGGTGCTTCTACCCCACCCTGACAAACCTGCCCTGTCCTTGTCCCCCTGGAGTATGCAATCACACATCAAAGTCCACCACCCTGTCACCCCATGCCACGTCGCCCCCGCCCCGACTAGCACCCCTACCCCCCGGGGAGTGTCTGGTCCCCGACCCCCTTTTCTACTCCTCCACACTACCTTGTCACACTCACTAACAATTGAGGATATTATATTCTCCTTTTATCTTCAATTCAATTGAATAAAAACCCTCCATAGCCTTTTGCACATAGTTGTAGTAAAATATTCTCGGAATATTTTACTTATTATTCACAGAGGTGGCAGTGTCCCACCTTCCCATGAAGGTCCATGTTTTCATTTTCGTTTTCCTTGTGTAAAACAAAGATGATATTAATTGAGTCTCATTCACACGAATGTAACTGGTTTGAACCTCCCCACAGACTCGCAGCCCCAGCTGCGACTGACAACGACGTGTTTCAAGGTTTTCCCAGTCTCTCTTTGGCAGCAAATCCTAAATGGATAGTATGCCATTCAAAATCGTGTGAAAACAATGAAGTGAAATTCATAATTTCTGAAACCTTTTATCAGATAGACTGGCTTTGTTAGGTTCACAACAATGTTGAAATGATGGGCCATCAGAGAAAATACATTTTCATCATGTTCTGGAACAGTGTATCGTTAAGAAGATATTCAAACTTTCTAACTGGTAAATCCTGACAAAGCACTCTTCGACAACTGGAAAGGCAACTATAGCTTTGGCTTACTAGGGCATTTACAACAGAGAACTATATATGAACCCAATCCTGGCAATTCCCCTGTAACTATGTGTGTGAATGTATATAGATGTAATATTATTTGCATTAGGGAGAGCGGATGAATTTACAAGCAGCCCCATTCGGTATATCTGATGATGTCATTTGCCCGGGGCATGCAGCCCATTTCGGAAGCTCTCAATGATTTACGCCAATTATGCTTCCATGAAAATCACCACACGGGGTTTCCCCTACCACAAGAAACCCTTTTTACCCGCACCCTTCTCGGCCCACCCACTTGTCTGTATATCCCAACCCCATCCTACACGCTACATAGACCGTCCACCCCTAGCCTTTCTGACTACGCTTAATGAAGAGGAATTTAAGGCATATTGGACAAATTGAATATGATGATCCCAGAGGGGTTTCCTATATACTTTATGCAAATGTAAGAAGGTCTATTTTATCTTTTGGGTTAGACAAACTGAACAAAACGTTATGATTTACTCATTTGGTATTAGAATACAAGGAACCAGTTTGAGACCAAAATTGTCAATATTTAGAAATCACCAGGTGGCGCCACGGCCATGCCATTAATGCTTAAAAAAGCAAAAACTATATTGATAAATAATGGTTTAACGGCATCAGCAAATTTGTGTTATGTTCTAATCTTATCAAGAGATGATCAAATAATCTAATTCTTCGTCTCCTTTGGTTTAATTATAATTATTTGAAAAATACCCATCATTACCAGATAAATCCCATGAGATCCAAATTGCTCAAGCCAAAGAGTACAAGCTGAATCACTCCACCAATTAATTGAGGTCAATTGTCTATGACAGTCGTCATAATCATTTACATGTATAAACCTTTTTATGTTGATGATCTAGATATCAATCATTTATGATTATACCATCACTACCACCATTGTGTTAACTGATTGACCATAACATCCTCCTTTGTTTGCTCCTTTTTCACAATCTTTGTCCATATACATTTTAAGAACGGACAAAGCATGATCTAAAATATCCAGGATCTTAAGAATCATCGACGCGTGCATCTCACGTGAATTATATTCATTTAAACAAAAATAATCCCCAAGAAGTCATTCAACCATGAAGCAAATCCCACATCCCCAGAGCACCTTGCATTCACCTGTAGAACCACAGCAGGCATTGCGATCAGGGAGCATCCTGGCCGGCTCCTGTGTAGGATTGTCTCAGCCAACAATGACCCCTCCCTGATTAGAAGCCTTTAAATCTCGCCTGAGTACCTCTCCACGCGTGGGGGGACGAGAAATGCGATACGCGGGCAGTAGGCCACTGTCTTCAGTACAATAGATGCCTGCTGGGGCGGCAGTGGTCACGCTCTGAGCAGACTGACCACTGAATACACTCTCCAGGCAGAGGTTTAGTTCCTGTCCCGTGCTGGGCAATGCTTGGCGAGGGTTTTGGATGGTGGAATGCTCTAGGAGCATTCATGGTAAGCCGTTTACTGCATATCTTATTTTGATAGCATTTTCCTACTATTGTACTATTGAGTCTATTAATGGATTTTATAGCCAATAAACGATGGTTTTGTGGGCAGGCGTCCGTAAACCACGAGAGGTTGACGCGTAGTAATACACGTACGCAAGCGTGTATATTACGACGTCAACCTCGAGTGGTTTGCAGAGAATTTGTTGCATTTATTATTCATCTTTTCGAATAGATTAATTGCCATATTAAAGGGTATAATAGCAGGAACTATCTTCTTGCTCTATAGCACAAAGGGACTATTTTCCGATGTACCATTGCTTTGAGGTCGTAATGCACAGATTTGAATCCGTATACTACAGCTATGGTATCTGACAGGTTTTATATAATAGACTGTGGTCTACTGAGTCCCCATATGATACGATGGATAAGAAAACCATATGAAAAAGACACGACTCAGATATTTAATTTGGGTTTGAAAGAATAATCAACGTCTTGAGAATTAGAAAACAAGATGGTGGTATTAATAATGCCACTTTCTTGTTTTCTGATTCTCAAGCCGTTGTTAATTACTTGACTCAGTGGCAAATTTGTGACATTTTCTTTCGTCATCATATCAAAGAGATTCTTGATACATCACAAACTAATGGTTATTTCCCACAAGGAAGTTTTAGCTATATAATTGACATATACGATTCAGCCATTTGCAACCACTACATACATATACGGTTGTATCTCATATACGGTTGTATCTCTCTTGTTTTGCAATGTTCAAGTGGAGGTGTGCGTTTCTACAATGCAATCCACTTTAAGGCACGGTAGATGATTCCCTTTATATGCCCTGCCTTTAGCCACTCCCAAACAAGTAAGAAATTACATTATCTTGGCATAATAAAGAGATGTAACTTAATGAAACTTTAGTGTTTTTCCTATAAGTGCAGTAATGAAGCCATGTCCCGAATTATCCTGCCATAATTCCTGGAATAGATACACACATGTGATTGATGTTTTTGTTTATATGTTCTTTTATTGACTCCGTCGATAAGTTTTGCATTGTGATCGTTGATCCAGTTTGAACCTTTCGCCAATTGTTGAATTGTTTTGTAAATTCTCCTTTCTCAATTGTAATAAAAATTGTAACAACTTTTAAAAAGATTTCTGCAATGATAACTATAAACTGACGACTATGCTGTTACTGAGTTATACTATTATATATTTGAACTGTAAGAACTTGGCATATTAGGTCCTATATTAAGCACACTAAGCCTATATAGGGGATAATACAGTACCTCAGGAGCGGATTATCAAATTTATACACACCCATTTAGGCCGAAGCCTTGTGTTAGGCAAATCAAAGTTGTATTAACCACAAAGTAACTTGAATAAATCTTCTATTGAAAATATATTTACTGTTGTTTGTTGGTTGTAGAAAACATTATTCTGATTCTTGAAAGAAAAATTATCAAACAGATATTAACTTGAATTAAATTGCCTGATGAATATTAGGGGAATGATTAGCACCAGAACGGCGTGCCATAGTGGTCATTAGGCAGCGATGGCCACCGATGGACATGGCTGTCAGACGGCATTGTCACTGTAAGCCAGCTGATCAGTAGGAGGTGGGACAGTGACTGGTGACTGGGGTCAGAGGTCAGGTGATCACCTGACCTTACCTGGTGAGGGGGCGGGATTCCTGGCAGGCCTGGCATTCCTCTTAGGATCCATTTGTCACATATTTATTGGATGCAACAAATATTTGAGAGTTTTGGAGTCTTTTTTTAGAAAACGAAATTACATTGACCATGCTCTGGAAGGATTAGGAAAGGGCTAATGCAAAACATATGCACATCAAAGTCGTATATAAGAGGGAGATACTCGTTTTTTCTGAATGGGTTTGTTTTGATAGTTTAATCCATTTTAAGAAGAAGACCCGATTTACATCACGTTTCGACCATATACTAGGAGTTCTTACTAATAACCTAACACAAAATATATACCCATATACCCCTAAAAATCGAGTATTACAGAGAGATATTCACAATTTATTTTTTTCTCGGAATGTGTACTTTTAGTGCTGTAGATGGCATTCACTGTTGGGTAAACAAAGGGGAAAAAGGCACGCACTGATATATCATGTTTATTGACAAAGAGAGGTGACCCCAACTAGTTGACCTTTTCCTCACTCTCCCGTTTCACCTATGTTTTTTCCTGCTGTCTGTGTAATTCAAATACACCTTTGAATTAACACCAAAAAGGAGTGTCCAAAGAAATGGTTGTCTTTGTGATTTATGCCTTGTTTGATGTACTGGAAGTGGAGAGAGGGGAAGACAAAAATGTGTTGTTTTTCTCATACTGACCATATAGTACGTGCAAACATGTTTGTGTGGAGATGCTTGAGTCATTGAATAGGACAAATTTGGGTAGAACAAAAAAAATGTAGTCGTGAATATTCTTGCGTACAATATGGCTGTGTTCCTGAACTCCAGCAGAGCCTGTCAGGCCAGTGTTTAGAAGCAACTTCACGATTCACAAATACACGCTTGAAAGTATTTTTTTGTTTTTTCTTTGTTTGTTTGATAAATGATTAAATACATTTCCATTCCATTATTTGCCATTCCTCTTCAAATGCTACTTGTTCTTGTTCATTTTGTTGTTGTTGTTGTTGTTGTTGTTGTTGTTGTTGCTCCTCCTCCTCCCCTCTTTGTTCTTGTTCTTCTTGTTCTTGTTCTTCTTGTTCTTGTTCTTCTTGTTCTTGTTCTTGTTCTTCTTGTACTTGTTCTTCTTGTACTTGTTCTTCTTCTTGTTCTTCTTCTTGTTCTTCTTCTTGTTCTTCTTCTTCTTCTTCTTCTTCTTCTTCTTCTTCTTCTTCTTCTTCTTCTTCTTCTTCTTCTTCTTCTTCTTCTTCTTCTTCTTCTTCTTCTTCTTCTTCTTCTTATGGCTACTAGCATAATACGTTTTATAGAATGCTGAATATGTTAGGTTGAATTCAAAGTATTGATAGACTTTTCAAGTACTGAGAATGGGAATGTTAGAAATGACAGGGGTTCCAGTAAGAGTGTACCTTTGTCGTGTCCTGCCAATTATCAGGTGCTGTGTGGTGCCTTGTGTATTTACTATTACTCTTCCTCGTCTGTGTCGCCGTCAATTCCTGACTAACGCAGTATGTCTTAGTCATAAAATCAGGGAAATCCACAACTACTGTACTTAAGTAAACTTTATGATTTCTCTGTATGAGCATAGTTTTTTTTAAATGTAACCTACCACTTCGTGAATATTGAATGAATAAATTTATCGCAACAAGCCATTAGGTTGATGAAAGTAGGCTAGATTATAGTACTGAAAAAATACAGTCACATTGGCATCTACATAAGCATGACTACCGACCGGTAAACTGCATAAAAGAAATATTAATAAAGGGAGTATTTTCGTTGCTTAGACACTGGCAAAGAGTAGATAGGAATTCCCGGTCATAGGTAGTATGTTGAATGGGAGACATCTTACTTTTGACGATTGGGAAAATGTATTTTCCACTGAGTGCAAGAAGAGAATGCATTCTCGTACAGGGTATTTGGTTGAAAGATAACTGCTGCCAGACTCTTGAACGGGATGTCTTTAATTGAGCTGTTTCTAAAGTCCCCCGTTTACAGGAAAACTAGAAGATGGAGCGTTTAGGTTTTTAATGTGCAACACAAGAGAAGATCCAATGTACAGTGGAAAGTGGAGAGACGTTAATATAATCCACAGTAAGATATGAAGACCACTGGTACTATGAGTATGAACATCCAGCACCCAATACTTCAGTCCTTTGACAGTAGCGCTATTCTAGACTATAGCACAGCTTCCATAAACAGGGTTTATGGTGGCGTTAGTTCTATCATAGAGGACGTTCTGCACATGGCTGTGGCTTGTAGTTGTAGTCCATGAAAAGATATTTGTTGGGTGACATAAAAGGAAGAGCTTTGTCCACAGCTGTCCTTAAACCTATAATGATGACTGCAATCTCTGTACAGAGTTGACACCTTTCAGTTTCTCTATGGAAATCCGCATTTATTTTTCCCTTGTGGAACGAGAATCATATTTATTGGGCCTCATTTTTGTCAGGTAAACAGGGTTTTCAATGTTTTCTCTATCTCTCTGAGGCGCCTGACAAATATTTCCACCTTTTTTTCCGCCCCCAACTGACATCTCTGAATTTTTAAGTAACGGGGCTCTGCTGACTTCAGCTCCTGTACACAGTGCGCGCACGCATGATGGGGACTGTAGGGAGGTGGACGACCACAGTGACAGGTCAGTCATTGAGGCACACCGGAACACAGATTGATGGAGGCATGCGCACTAGGCAGCCATTGTCCAGACCAAGATGGCGTCCCCTTGGCTGGCTCTCACGTGTCAAGGAGTGCCACTTGTCGGCTAACAGCCACCTGTGCCCAAGTCGCCACTCGGAGCTGGGTTTCCTCATTAGCCCACAAGATGGCCGCCGTCAAAGAACGCCGGGAGTGCCAGCACGCCCTCTGGTGCCAGAAAAGGGAATCTCTGCCTCAGGGTGGGCTGACGTTCGGAGGAATTTTTAGCTTTGTTAAGTGTTTTTATATTCAGAAGAAATTTATGGATATGCAATCTTCGCCTATGGAGGGCATTCTTTCATATCATAGTATCTTGGCTATCTGCAAGCTAGGACATGGACAATCATTCAACAGTACAAAAGAGTAGAGCATACGACACAGACAAAAACAAACATTTCATTCATGCATTATTCACTGACGAAAAGAGACATTTCATTTATATAACATAGGGAAAGCCTCCAATTGAGCCTCTGCATGGCGGACCTTCTGGATAAGTGTCCCTTAGATGACGATGTTCCATATTACAAATATAAGGAATTATTAACAGAAGAGATCATGTTATAAGGCAAATTATAGTTTTATTTGAGATTTCCTAAGCCATTAATTTACCCATTTATTCAGACACTTCCCAGTCGCCATTTTCACTGCTTTGCTGAAGTTATGAGAATTTCTTGGAGTTCATGCCTGATGTATCTCTATTGTAGTTTCAAGGGATGTACATGTAATGCGTCTTCTTCTCACCATACTGGGGCAGTTCTAGGAAGAAGCGAATATACAACGTCCTTATCTTTTGCTTGAATATAAAAAGATACCATAAGTGTAATTCTTTTTAGGTTAAGGTAAGATAATTTCCACATTGAATTGTATAGATTAAACCTAATAGCCAAATCCTGGAAAAGATTTAAATAGCCTTAAATTAGGTACTATATGGAGACCAGCATATCGACGATCTTAGGACACTTGGAGGTCACCAAAAGGATCTGTTTTGTCCATTATCAAATTTCATTTCTTTGTTATGTTCCTCAGTTAGGAACACCACTGTAATTATCTGGGAGTGGCAAAGTGGATTCTGGGGAATAGGGAGTGGAAGAGGTGGGAGTTGACAGATAATGGCTGAGATGGGCCGGTGAGGGTAAGGTGGTGTGATGGTGGTGTGAAGCGAATGCAGGCTTGAGCGTCAGAGTTAATGTCAGAGGTCAACTACAGCGGCTTCCGTCCTCTGAATGCAAACACCCACTTGAGGGTGCTGCCCAGCATTGTTGGCACATCCACCGCAAGAACTACAGGCTTGCCAGGGCCCTCCATGTGTTTAACACCCCACAGCGTCGTCTCCTCCCACTTACAACCCTCCCCCCACACACTCACCCTCCATCCAGCCCGCAAACCCGACATCAAAATATCGCCGATTGGCCGTAAGCGTGATAAAGTCTCACCTCTGCCAGAAAAGGGCAAATGAGAGCCAGAGGGACACGGGGAGGGTTGGGGTGGAAAGGTCACGTGTTCAAAATGGCCAATTTCCTTCTCACCTTGTGTGGTGATTGTGACAGATTGTGTTCTTCTCCCATCCGAAAGGCTCGTACCAAGCACAGGAGATGTGTATGATATATGCACGCAGAAGGCCTGATGACCTACCTGTGGTATTATATAGGGATTAGGTATTATGCTATATACCGGCCGGGCAAGATATTTCCTCTAAATCTAAATATATGTATAATTCAACCTACCCCTAATAAAAAACGCCATAGGCTTAACATGGGATTTCTTTATGTCACGGGTGTGACATAAAGTGTTGTTTATGCCACTACTTTCTGATACTGAAAAAAAGTGGAAACAGGGTAAGATAAAATCTAGACGCCACTCGTTTGAGTTTGCGTTTACTTATGCTCTGGAATATCACTCGTCTTCGACTCGAGAAATTATTGAGTCCAAAAAATAAACCCAGACTCAAACTCGTGACGTCTCTTCATAGTACATATACTCCACATTAATATAACAATAATGAACCATCATTTTCATAATAACAATAGGTTTTGAGAGGGATACGCTCAGTGGGATAGACCTTCAGCATGCGGTACACTCTAACCCTTCATTATCTGTGGGCTAGGCCTGTAGGATTGGTGAAGGTGCAGAGGACCAGTGTGTCTTACCGTGTCTCTGAGGAGTGCCCAGCTGTCTGTGACTAATCCCTTCAGGTCGAAGTAACTCGTTGACCCACTGGTACCCATTTGGACCTTACAAGGATACTATGGCAGGTGAAGAAGTGGTCGTTTGGCTCAGTACCAACAACGAGTTTAGAGAAAGCTTTCGCTATAGTCGTTGGTACCAAGTAGGTTGCTGGAAATAACCTACTGACTGCATAAAGCCAACAGGTAGAGATCAGTTTGTTCTAGACTTGATGATAAACCAAAACCTTTTAAATGTTTACATTTCGAATTCTACACTCATTCATCAAAGATAGACATTTGTTCCTAGTCTAGTGGAATGACTGAGAGGCAATGTACTTGAAAGTGAGTGTCGATGAAATGTGAAGATCACAATTGGATGGACTATGTTAAGTGGAATTCACACGGTGGGATACATGTACCTCACATGGTTCAAAATTTCATGAGATTCTGTTCCTTTTTGGGGGTAAATGTCGCCAACAATTGCAGGGGAAGAAACATGTCTCCAGGAAATGGAACAAAACAATTTAGACGACGAAATTTTGTTCGAGTACAGAATCTCAACAGGATTTGTTTCAGACAAACATCCTGTGAGGTACATGAATCTCATCGTGTGAATTCTACTTTCTGAACCCAAACCTTGAGACGCTAAGTGAAAATGCGCTAAAACTCTCCAAAATGTGTATTCTTTCTCCTCATCCCCGCATTGGCTTCACAAACATTTAACATGGTTAACCGAAATGTACAGTAAGGCTGTTAGTCATTCATGAGAAGACATGTAAAACTCTTCAAATACAGAAATTTACAGAACAAGAAAAACAGTGACAGTGGCTCTGACATTCAAGTAGAGAATGAAAAATGCCTTTCATGCTGTAGATCTTTATTCAAAATATGCTTACATCACATCAATCATTGCCGAAATAAAAAAAACCCGAAAACCGAAATTCACTGAACCCGTTAACCATTACAAATGGACGTACTCTAACGGCAGCGTCTTTGCGGACGCCCCAATGACTGTGGCAGTACATACATGGGATCAGGTGGTTAAAGTACCGCATTCTTTAGCAGAATGCCAAAAGTCATCTGGTATGTATGTGGTTTAGGGGAGGGTGGAGGGGGTGAAGAGTGCCTTGTCGGGCTGTCGGCGTTATAAAGGTGACAGGTATGGCAGGGGGTGCCGGTGGAATCCCCCCTCACACACTCACTTCGATACGCTACGACACCTCGGGACAAAACCGTCCCTGGGACGTGGACAGCGTTTGCCGATCCAGGATACAACCTGCCAGTTGCTTGTCCTGTTCCCGGTGCCAATTCCTGCAAAAATGCGAAAATGGTCACCTCGTATATCACCAAAGTTCACACCTCAGTTGTTATACATTGTTTTATATCTGTGAATAAATACCCTACAAGATTAAAGAAGAAACCAACAACTTTTGGGTCTCCACAGGTTTGACGCATGTCGCATTCAAACGAGTTGGAGAACAATAACTTTGACCAAAACGAGTTGGTTTCTATATTTATCTTTCCCCTGTGCACACTAACAGCATGTACGATACACAGGATATATATAGACCATGGAGAACGGACTGGAATACTCGTAGGGGCATGGAGAACGAGTCCCCAATGTTAAGCCTATCGGACAAAAATACCAGGGGTGAGATAATTGATGCGACGGTGCACTGATTACTATGGTATTGTCGATGTTAGTATAAAATTTAGATTCCATATGGATGTTTGCTGTGGTTGCGAATTGGATTAGGACAGTAATCCTGGTAGATAAAACTACCCTTACTTTGTTTGCTAAAGTAAACATTGTTAATCGTAGCTAAGATTTAAAGATTACATGAACTATTTACTGAATTAAGCCATGGACTCTCTTTGTTTGGGGAGGCTGAAGTAACATTTTACCTTAATTCATTTACATTGATTTCCTGCCACGTTTTGGTACGATTTTGATTCACTGTGAATTAAACTAATAACTTCCTTTTGCAGTGTTAAGAACATTGGTAAAGTGTGGTAAGTTTAAACGGTGACTTTAATTGTGGCAGAATTGGTTAGTAGGGGAGATTCATAAATGGATGAAATCTAATAAAACACTCAAAGAAAATATAGAACATTAATAAATAGACATCAGATTTCAAGCACTGAATAGTTCAGGAATTATATTGTCACCTTATCTTTACCAGGGTTTTCATTCTGGAAGAAACCTATATATTCTTATCTAAACTACACCCTAGTGTTTAAATCAGAAAGGCTATCATTAACTTAGTTGTTCATATATATATACACATATATATATATGTGTGTGTGTGTGTGTGTGTGTGTGTGTATGTATATATTTATATTGTGTGATGATGAAAAACACATATCCATCCTCTAGTCAATAAAGTTGTGATCCCTTTAATCTGTGCTTGGGCATATTTATCCTTACCCGAGGTATTCCAGTAACTTGGCACTCTATTTCTATTTCCTCTCTGCTTTCTCCAATTTTCGAGTTTATTATTTTCACTCTCTAACTAAAATCCACTTTTCATCTTTGATATATAATGGATCGTATTCAATGTACTAGAGTACCATAGAATGTCTCAGTACTGACATTTCCATATGGACAGGCTCTATTTATCATGTCTAAACATCAAAACGTTTTATACATTTCCATCAAAACCTATTGTGCTCCGACCAAAAATACACCATGGTAAGGTGAATTACATTCCAATGGACGCTGTCATGGAGACTTTCAGGAACCCGATGTTGAAACGGATCATGAACGACAAGAGAGAGAGGATAATAGATCTGTAGATGGGTGGGTGGGCGAAGACCAGTGTGATCCGTAGTCACAGAACCAGTCACAGGTGGGGGGAAAGTGGGAAGGGCCAATGTGATGTGCAGCCACAGAATCAGTCTAGGTATGGGAATAGTGGGAAGAATTGAGGTCGTGTTCGCATAGGCCTACACCAAAACTCAAAATGTAGTCGGGAAACTGGTATATATTGCCCTGTATAGGGCACAGAGTAATTGCTAGTTCTGCCATCATCTGCCAGGAAATTGTAAGAAAACGCCTCTGTAATCGGGGGACAATCACTATTATCTGCTGTTATAATCTATAGATAATCATGAAACAAGGCTAAAACCCTTTATAGCAACCTAAAGAACACATATTTGATCAAATTCATGCCATCTTGTGTTCTAGTTTGTGTCGGGGACAAGACGGCTGCTTCCATAGTACAATATTTTTCCGTAAGACATTGCGGTCTGCATATACATCATTGCTCATTCCTCGGAGTTGTCTCTGCGCAATATCCTCGCATTCGCTCGGATGTTACTACGCGTCAACTTCTTGGAATATACCATCGCTTGTATCTGAAACAAGTCAATATTGTGTGCGTATTGCTCCTGTGGTTCAATAATCCGTACAGAAAGGGTTAAGTCGCCCACGCCGGTGTGTGTGGATTTTAATGCTCTGTTTGTCTCTGTGGTTTGTCAGTCCTCACGTCGCCATGCGTGATCATAGACTCCAGGAGGAGCCAGCTCATGTCAACCCCCCCCCCCCTCCTCCTCCAACATGATCCCCACCTGCGCCTCAGGTGTGACAATTCACCTGTGTGAGCGGCGCACGCCTCCGAGTTACCTGTGAACAAAGCCCACCTGGCCGCTCTGAGGTGTTATGTGAATGGAGGGGGTGTTCTCTGCCTATAATGGCACCGCGACACGGCCGCCCCACTTTGAAGACACCGTATTGTAGTAACATGTGTAGTCATCAAAACTTGACAAATGTCGTCTGCTTTCATCCCCAACATTCACGACCACCCTCAAACCCCTATTACCCCCATCCCCACTCTCCAATCCCTGAACCACAGGTATTGTCGCTTCCTTTTTATCCCACTTCTCACCTTCCCTTATCTTCTCTAATGGTACCACTTTGTATCTCCCTTCTTCCCTGTTGTCCAGATTAGGACAACTCCTTGCTGTCCTTCTGCCCTCTCACCTTTCCCCTTCCCCTTCCCTTTTTGTTATCCCCAGAACCTGACATCTGTAATCCTTACATCTACATATATCTTATATTTCACTCTTCCCCTTTCTCTCTCTTCATTCTCCGCCGGACTTTTTTTTCGTATCAAAACCCATGTACAGATACAGGTTTTTTTTTCTTTTTTTCTTTTTCTTTTGAAGGGGGGTAGGGGAAGTTTATTTATAGAAGTTCCAGTCACTTAAATTCTTGGCGATTTTCAGCTTTATGCGTCTAAAACAATCGGGGATTTGAGTCTCCAACTATTGTTCATTACTTACAACATATACATTCCTCTCAAGGTTGATTAAAAAGAGTTCAGCCATGGCCAGGCGTCTGTATGGCTCGGGGAATATGCATGACAGACTTACCTTCGTGGCACAACATTACACTCTATAACCATGATCAAGTCATAATACACACGTCTCCATATCAGCCCAAAGAATGGTTAGTTACAGTGATATTAAAAGAAGAAACCAACATGTTTTGTCAAAGTCGTTGTTCTCCATGAGTTTGTTGAGGAGTGAATATCACGTAGATTTCAAAGGAGTTGGAGAACAACTTCTTTGACTAAAATGAGTTGCTTTCTGTATTTATCTCACCCCTTTACACACACTAAAGGAATGGACAATGCACAAGCTATAAACCATGGAGAAGGGACTGCAATATTCCTAAGGGCATGGAGAACGAGTTCCCAATGTTAAGCCTATGGGACCAGGGGTGAGATAATAGAGGTGTACATAGATATCTGCAGTTGGCATATTCATATTTCTGACAATACATGGTTTAGCACCTTGTTACCTTAATCATGATAGTAATTTTCATCAACACATATGTTGTATCTTCTGAACCCCCACTCTCTTAGCCCTATCTTAACTGTATTTTTCAGATCCCACCCTTCTTGCAATATAGAATGATGCCTTACATGCCCCCTAGGCGGCGCTATGAATCATTTCACGCGCATGCGTCCCATTCACTTCCGGCGGAGAGACTGAATCCGTTTCGTTGAGAAGTTCCTGTCGTCGTGTCTCGGGTCATAGCACGGTCTATAGACGTGCCACCTATAATCGGAGACTTCTCGCTTATGCCTGGTTAGTTCTAGGATTACTCTTTTATTCCGGTGGGCACGTCTGTGTTTGCACCTCTTGTTGGTGGTCTTCACCCGCTGTCACGTGACACCTGTAATCTGGTTCCTATTTGCGAGCCTCCAACAGACAGAAATCTCTGCTCGCTCGGAAAGCACTAGACTTTGTTGACCAGGGAAAGCTTCATTTTGAGCTTGATTTTATCTAAACATAATATCTGTACAGAGGACTTGGTAGGTGTTCGTGTTTGGATAAGATGTGAAGTATTTGGACTTATTAAAGGGTGTCGGATGTAGCTGGCAGGCATACATACAGACAGGGTGGACTGACGTATGGAAAGCCCCGTTTCCATTGACCAACGAAAACGTTGTAAATGTTGTTGTATTCTCCTAATTACATTGGCCATCACCAATATACAGTCAGGAACCACGGACGGACCTTAAGCACTGCTGACGCAATGTGTGAATAGGCTTTTAGTAGAACACAAAAAAAATCTGCACCGTTTTTGGCGGCAAATGGAAAGAGGCCTTGAGTCAGAGGTTTATGATGTACAAGTTTAGTCTATAGCACTCTGACTCGAAGGCTTAGAGCATAAGCAATATGTACTACTAAAGACTGACGAAATTTTAGAAGTACGAATAGCTTCTGCTCTAAGCCTTCGGTCTGTGTAATAGGTATGTAAAAACAGACGTGGTGAGGACTGCAGACATGGGATTTCCCCAGATTTGTTTCGGGAATTCCAAACTTTTTGACGTCCCGAGGTTCATTCTTGAGATCAATATAAATATGAGGAGAAAATAAGTTAACATCATAAAGCCATTATATATCTCAGCTGAAAACAGAAATTCATTTGGAATCGACAAGTGAAAACAGACCCCCGAACCCTCGGCACGCCTTTCCCGACTTTTTCTTATATTTACGATTCCCGTGCGGAAGTCTTCGTAGTAGGTTGGCAAGAGGAGTTGAGGCATGGTGAGGGCACTGCTGGCTGTGAGCTGCTCAATAGTGGGCTGGTCAATGAAGTATAGGCTATCTTGTTCTTATAAAAGGAGCAGCTCACGGTGAAGTATGCGTGTGTTCATATTTAAAAGAGTCCCACAGATAAAAAACACCATGAGGGACGTACGCTATTGCTAGAAGAAAATATGTTAAAATTATTCAAGATTGTTTGTTGAATATATATGAGAACCCTAGCAGAACCCCGATAACATGTACTCCATGGAATGATTCTAATTCGCCTCAGAATTACCCTCTCGAGGGGCATGTGTAGATTTCTCTGGTGTAGAAATTTCAAACCGACTTATTGGGAGTGGTGTTTATTGCCAGTCCATGGTATGAACGAGTATATACTCGTTGATAGTACACATGTGACTCACAAGGTTAGGGAAGGGGGCATCCGTACCAAATCACTACCTCTCCGGTTTATACCTACCCGCTTGGACTACCTGTGGCCAAAAGGAATAGATATGATGATCAATTTATATGGTAGAGAACTAGAAGAAAAATAGATCCACTAAACAGAAATGGCGGCTTTCCGCTCCTCCGTGGACATCCATTTTTCAGTAAGTAAGCTTCTTGTTCCTTTTGTAAAGAAAACACAAACCCTCAGCCCTATGCTGTGGCAAACTACTAAGGGTGTTCCAAGTTTTCTTGGTCTCTCTAAGCAACAAATTACACTTGAAATATATTTCCATTTTCTGTGACCCCAACTGACATCCCTGATTAAAAAAGGTTCCTTGGTCTCTATGTGCACGTCTGGCGCGTCATTTTTCCGGGTGGATCTGGGCATCGATATTTGATATCACAAGCATTGCAGTGTTCGTCCATGGATGTACAGGGACAGAGTGCAGTCACGTGGACTGGGGTAAACAGGTGCCGCACGAGGCATGGCCCGTCTACAGAGGGAGGAGCCACACCGCTCACCCCACCTGCATATTAACCACCACCACAGCCCAGAGGCAGTGTTTAACCTTTCCGTGGAAATCTATATTTTCATTTTCAGTGTAGAAAACTCCCTTTCCTTAGGTAAAACAAATATAATTCAGTAAAAAACCCGCTTCCGGGAGACCGCGTAAGGGGTTGAGGTAGGAATAATGCCTTAAAGGAGAGGTAATGTGACGGGTAATACCTTGTGGCAGACCATGCTAGGGAGGGAAAATGCCTTGAGGCAGACCACACTGGGGAGGGATAATGCCTTGAGACATTATTTAAGATATCGTTTTTATAACGAAATGATGCATCAACATACATGAAACGTTCACAGAATTTAAGAATAACATATCAAACATATTCAGTCAAAACAAAAGGACGCCGTGTCATTTGAATGCGAGTTGAGTCTAGAATCGGCCAGTCCCCCTAGCGTTATGTAATGACACTAGTATCCCTCCCTGCAAACGAGGCTCTGCAACAGAACCCCGGTCACAAAGGGTTAACTGTTATTGAAAGAAATTACAACAATATATACTCAAAAACTAGGTCCTCTAATTTCCCATTGGGGAATCCTGCGAGATAGTGAAAGCTCAAAGTACTTGCGGATATTCCTATTCCCTGCCTCTATGACGCAGAACAACTTGAGGTATATTTTCCCGTGTGTTTGTGTGTTTTCTGGCTTAAGGTTTTTCTTCTTCTTCTTTTCCTTTTGTTCAGAATATTTCTGAGAGTACTACTTGGTGCACACATAGTGTAATGGGTGGTACCCGGTGCCATCGGCGTCTCCTGGCCATTTATGACGTAAATCCAACATGGCCGACGCGTACACTCTCCATATATGAAACCCATAAATAAATATCAAACTTCTGTACGGAGTTTCATATATTTTATACTATCCAACTATACAGAATGACAAGAAAGTGAAGCCTTCTTTCTCTTTTTCTCCCACGCTTCTCATTAGAATGGGGCTCATGTTTTTGCTTCTACGATGTAATGTGGTCTGGGAAACAGGCGTGTTTATAAAATAACCCTGACAACAAACAAGAGTCGGGCGTGCGGCGGAATCACAAGTGAAATGCACTGTTTTTACGCGCCTCAGCAAATAAACACCACTGACTGGAACCGTTGTTTTGTGCTGAATAAATTTAAACCTGAACTGCATTTCCAGATTCCACCTTTCCCTCTGCGATAAGGTCACTCTCCCTACTGAGCTTTGGTTTCGGTCATAAGGTCTCCATTGACATTCCTGCTGAGAATGTGCGGAACGATTTTATTGCACAGGGAGCTGCCTTCAATCGCTTATTGTCATCAAGCTTCGTTTTTTTTTAGATATTATCAACAAAATTAGCTACCTACGAATACTTATAGTCATAAGTGGCTTTTGATCTCTCTGATGTTGGATATTCAAATATGGTCAACAAAGTGAGATACTTGGCAATATGTTAAACAGATGTTAAAATAGCTTCAGTTTTCCAAAATGGATAAAAAGTAATCATATAACAGGATGTTCTATATTGTCAATGATATATATCCTGAGGATGATTTTGTTCTTAAGGAAATCAATGTTTATAACACAACTAGATCGCTCCGGTAAACCTGAAGCTGATCTATATAAAATAAACCATGTATGCTTTCATTTGATTCACACATCTCTTAAATTTGCTGATGTTCGTTGAGTGGTTGTCAACCATATCGAGAAATAACGTAGATCGAATACACTAATAGCTATACATGATATATGACTTATCTTCATAATGTGTGAGAACTTCTAATTTACACCGTGTAGGCTATTGGAATGAGATTTAAATAGACGATCTCAAGAGCTCAGTCCAGACCGAGACATGTTCATAAAGATCTGTTCCAAGGGAAGCGGGAACATATTGAACTTTGATTCACTGAGGGAAACAGATACATATTAAGCATTACAATCTGCATCTACATAGTCACTTATTAGGTATGTTTGAGGGATTTATAATTCAAAAACAAAAAGGGAGCAATGAGTATCGACCGCTAGAAAGTGTATCATGCACAGCCACATAATGTACATCGTAGTATCCATTCTCTGTTAACCTCTGAATACAGGAAAGGCCTAAAAGGTTTCTCTAACCAAAATACCTAAATGGAAAGAAATTAACTCCCCTAAGTAACTCCATTGGCGACTATTAAGATAGAATGGTACTTATAGTTTCATAAGGTTCAGTCTATGGCAGTCCAGCTAGGAAATTGCTCAAATATGATGCTATGAATCCTACCTTACCCAACCGCAAAGCATGTTACTGGAACTTCCCTAATATTAATCACCAAGGTCATTCATTATGTATGTGGAAACCAAGAGAGCATGGGGTGGGGGCAGTATACCAGTTTTTATCACCCTATGAGCACTTCATATTTGAGCAGTTGAGATCAGATTTTCTCCTCTGCCCCTCTTCACCTTTCTTCCCGCTCCCACGGTGGCTGGCTGTGGGAGAGGAGGAGGGGGTTGTGTACGTTTGGGTCTACTACTACAGACTACGATCTGCGTTGGCGCCTGCATGTTGCATGCCTCTGCCTACCTGTCCCCCTCAGCGTCCAGGCCCTTGGGTGTGAGTCAATATTGGCGGTTTGTTTTCCCTGCCACATCCTCCCAATGAAGGGCTAGTTTCTGTGGGAGACGTTGGTGGGTGGGCGGGGAGCAGAAGGAGGTGTAGATCTCTACAGAGAGGGAGGTGGGGGGAGTTGGGGGAGGTTCCTCGGTTGGTTTGTTGTGGATGCTGAGCCAGGAGCGTCGACAAGGGTCCTGTGTGTAACGGCAATCCGGTATAGGAAGACTACATGCTTATGATGAAAAAGGGATATAACCATCTACCTACACCCTGCCCCAGCGACCCTGACCTCTACCCCCTCCAACTTCCACACACACACACGCCCATACACCTCCAAACACACAGACATTGATGGCCAACAAGCGAGCACATTGTCCATACTCCTGAGGATGAAGTCTGTGTGTTGTCTTTTAGTTTTATCATAAAGCAGCCTTTATATCTTTTTATTGTTGCTCTTGTAAATGAGAGAAATTCTAATTGCATCTCAATACAGCTATCCCAGACTCTAGTCCCCTCTGGTGTTCCTGTGTGACAAATAGGAGATTATTGTACCTGTTTTAAACCAGCCGTACTCACAAATAGCCTAAAAGGCATATCGTACAATATACCTTGAAAATTACCTGGAAATAGAATATGATGATCTTAGCTTATTTTTAAAAATTGGGGTCACCTTGCTATTTTCACAGAGTAAAACGTTGATTTTCACAAAGCAAAGCCCCTATAATTTTCACAGAATATATAGTAAATGTATAATACACATCTAAGTACTAAAAAGTATATTTACATATAAATCAAGGCAATGTGAATTGGCCTCTTTTGCCTATTGGGTTTGAATAAATTGAACAAAACGTTATATTTACTCGTTTTGCATTAGAATGAAGCACAACGATCTGAAAATTGACAATATATAGAAATAAGCAGTTGGCGCCAAACTGCATTGTAGGATATGCATTTACGTTCTCCAGATTTTATCCATAATCTCTCTCATAATATATTGAATTTTAATGATCCTAACTTTAAGAACCATTATCCATACCAAGATGGATAAACAATTGTTAATCGCCGTTGAACCGGTCTACATGTTCTTGTAAATAAGTGGTGGGTCGATCACATGTATAGCAACATAGGTTATACGCAGGTCATTTCGTCTTAGCAGATTAAAAATACCATCATTGTAGAGAGATCTGCTCGTATGAAAAAAGGAAAAAGGATGTTTTTAGATTAAAGACAAGACGTGTAAGATTTGATTAAAAATAGTCCCACAGATTTAAACTCGGAGTGGGAATAAATTATCTTTGTTCATTTACCCGATAAACCTACATTCTAACCAATTATTTGCGATCATATTCACCAAACTCTACATACATTACATTGAAAAACATCCACAACGAAAATCTATTCCCTCCAGTATAATTGGAAAGAACCGCGAGTGGGTAAATAATGTAAAATATGCCACCCATCCTCAAAGGCATTATTAGTTTGCAGCCAGTTACATCTAGACAGTTTAAATATCTTCTCACATTTTTCCTCCCTTACCCAAAGCACTCAATCGCGGTAAGAGGTTTTCTAGGAATCGCTGAGCACGTCATTAAAACGTGGTCGGGCTTGTCTGGTATGCGCGCGCATTGTCATTCAGTGAGAAGTGCTGTGACGTCGGACACCGGACTGATGCCTTGAGTCATTAAATCTTATTTGTCGTCTGCTTTGAGAACTGCGTTCTTCCGACAATACATTATCGGTGGCGTGCCTTTAGGAAACCAGTCATGGTGACTCAAGGCGTACTAACTACTTTGGAAGAAAACATTTGATTTATCAGAGGAAAATAAGGGCAGTAACCTCTTAGTTAAAGAATCTATGATGAATATCCGAACATGAATAGTTACACGCAAAGAGACTAACAATCACCCAATAAATTCGCCTCAATTAAAAAAACCGATATTGTGATCGAGATTCCGTGAGGAAATCGTATAATCATAACCCGAATCTGTGTAGTAATTTTAAAGTACATGAAAATGTTATGTAGCTTGTTCATCATTGAATATTTTGAGAAAAAGGATGTCCCAGATGAACGTGTCGTTGATGCATATTTGAGGGTGTCCATAGGGTTAGGCTGCAGATAAGATGTGACTCTATCCTATGGCTTGGATTTGTTCCCCACTCCCGCATTCCTTTTAACTGATGCTATGAATTAGATCCTCCAATATCTGATCCTTGCATTTGTTTCTGCATTGAACCACGAAACATTATCATCAAATCGTGAATGAATGACCCCCTGGTCCACTGAAAACACACATTTTTATCTAACTTAGATAGTATTTATATATTGATTTTGTGGCAATTTATATCATAGTGATAGTCAGGGTCACACCACAGCTTGATAGAATATATGAATCGAGAACCACAGACAAGTGATGGAGATAGACACCTCTACTTCAGGTTTTTGAGTATCCAATGCTTAGAAACATGAATTTCTGCCAATATGCAATTGTGTGTATGATAACCACTCAGAGACAGAAAGGTTGACAAGTAACTTTCTTGCGTCCATGGCCTAGAGGTATTGGCGCATGGAATAATCAATCTCTGCTTGAGTTGAGCTGCTAGTGAGGGAGTTAGACTGGGAACTCTCCCTGGCCGAGAGGTAGGGAGGCCATGGTTCCTGCTAACTTAACTTATCTTCTACAGGCACTCTGTGATTAAATGAAACACCCAGATCTATGTATGTAAAATACTGCAATGATGTTACCTTATACTGTGCTCCTGATTCACTTAGTAACTTCACTCATACCCCATTGTTCATCTCATAAATCATCTTACAGATTACCTCGATGTATTTTGTGAATACTACGGACAAATCTTGTACAACAGGAAGACCTGACCGTTGAGTCAGATGTTGACAATAAAGAAACTAAACTATATCTAAAGCAATAAAGTTTTAGCTCGTTGATCCTGTCTTGCTTTGAAGGACTGGACTGTATTATTGAAGTCTAGCTAAAATTTCCCATTCCTCAGTATATCACTGCTTTCTCATATCATAGATTCGATTGTTCCAGACTGTAGTTATGATACAGAACACAAGAAAGACACAATCTCGCTCCTTTTTTTCTCTCTTTTTTTCTTCTTTTTGCTCTGGTAATTCAGTCGACCTATGACTGACATTGGGGAATTGCTTCAGGTTCACTCTCTTTAAGGTGTTCGGTTTTACATGTTTTTTGACGGCACGTTCATATGTGTGATCTCCTTATTGTGAGGTGCCTGCTTGCAGATATTACATGATTCAGTGCATGTTTGAAGATGGCATTGCCTGCGTAGTGTGGGTGGGAGTGGGGGGGGGGGGGGGGGAGAGTCCCCCAGGCTGGATTTCCTATCAAAGCGAAACTGAACAAATCTTACCTTAAAGAAAGTAAACACGGAATGTAACAAGACATACATATAAAGGACATCATAGATCCGCGCTCATATTCCTCTGTCCTAATGTTATTGTGCTTTTATTTACGTTAGTTTGTCTTTTGTGTAAAGGTTTTTATTCAATTCTGTATAAATATTGTTCTTCCATTAAATATAAGGTTTACTCAACTAGGGATTTTGACAAAGGGCGAATAATTGAGGTATGCGGGGTGATATTATCTTTCACTGATGGACGAGACAAAGGTATTTCAAGTAAGGTGGTCTGTCGAAGGATCTTGCTCCCTTTTCCGATTTTACAATATCTACTAACATTGGGAACTCGTGGAGAACGACAAAGTTGTCTAAAACTTCTTGGTTTCTTATTTAATTTGTATGGAGACTCTTGGTTTTGTTCTCGATCACTCCAAAGCATAGACAGAAGGCATACTCTGCTTAAGTGCGATACTGTTACATTCTCTGTAATTTGTTCGTTGGCATTAGATGACCAGTACCTTACACTGATATTTTTTAATATACAAATACATGTACATAAGCTAATGTCATTTATATTATGTAATTTATGATATAGGAATAGCATTGATTGATAATTATGAACTCTAGCATAAGCTGTTTTAACTATATCTACAGAGCATTATTTTCTAGTCGCGAGTTCCTTTTACCATTCTCCATTTCCCCACTAACCTTTCAATAAAAAGATCCAAACCGATGCCTTGGAAGATCTTTCTTTTGATTTTATCCTTACTTAAGGCCTTACCTAAATCTTCTCCAGCTGTTTAGCACCTTTCTGGATTATAACAAAATATTCCAGAACTTCAACAGAATCTACCATTTCGAAAGAAGTTCTAGGCTCAAATCCCTGCATCCATGAATCAGACCTAAATGTACTAGATACATATACTTATCTAAGAGTTATTATATAGATACACCAATGTTGAAAACAAAACAAAAATTATTCAAAATAAATCATGTACTCACCAATTATGAATAGTCATTACTGTTCATATTTATCCATCACAATTGGTGAATGGTATGTGTTATCCACAGTAACTCTGTTCACCGTTAGCGCTCAGTTGATGCCAGATGGTGCCACTATTTCCCATAAATAGTATCACAACTGTGTACAACATCCGTTCACCATCGCCCATCCCCCTACACCTCCCCATACGTCTCCTCCGACCTCTGTAGCCCCGCATGAAATGATCTGCACAAACAGCGTTACTCTCAATACATGTTTTTTTTACTTGATCGGATCGGTGTATTTTTTATTTGAGGAGACAATGGGATTTTCTGTACGTCTGTTAGGAGATCACGGAGGGAGACACACCTTTCTGTGTGCACTAGGGATAAAAATAAAAGGGATTTTGTGAGTCAATTCTGTTCAAAGTAGATTGCACCTCTTGGGTCAGCCTTGACACACGTGACCTTGACCTTGACAATAGGAGAGGTATGCTCAGCTATAGAGTAACGCGAGAACACACGAGAATGTCAGGTGTTCCGGTTTACCTGCCTTGTCTCAGCTGTGGCAGTTGATAATAGACAAATAGAAATTGGCCTTTGTTATACAGAGAAGGAAGTGTTTTATTTTTCCATGCAAATCTACTTTTCATTTTGAGAATATTAGATTATTTTTCATTGCATAAAACATATATAATGTTGATTTAACCCCATTCACGCCAATAAAAGAGTGGTTTAAACACCCTCACCGAACATTAGCCCTGTTTATTCTATGGCCAACATCGGAATGGTTTCCATGTTATCTTGCTCTCTCTGAGGCAATTAATTCATTTTTCAATGTTCACTTCTTCTTTTGACCCCAATTGATATTCCTTGTAGCTTTGAAACCCCCTAAAAGGAAAAAAACCCACCAACAAGTGTTTTAAGAAGTTGAGCTAAAGCGGACATCTTGAATATATGTGTAAAGAAAACGTCTAGCTTTGTGACAGGAAAATAATTGTATTTGGGTGTTGAATAGATCACATGATGACTGTGAATTTGTGATGTTGTGTAACTGTGATGTCTCATCTTGCTTGTTGACTCTATGTAGTCACTTTAAGGAATAACCCCCCATTCTGAATTAAAAAATAAACTTTTGTCCTCCCCCTGACGATGGTTCCTTTTTTTATCCGACAGAGGGCGGGGCGGACCATTATGACGGAACGGATCCTGGACTCCAACACATCCGGGTGCGTTCGGCAATCACGCAGGACGCGTTTGTCTACTGACTTCCGGTGACCTCGGTAAGATTTCTTTTCTCATAATGTATTTTAGAAGGTCCTCCTCTTCTCTGTGCATCTCTCCTGCTTCTCTGCAGAGATGGAAGCTTTTCAATTTTCCTATGGAAATCCAGTTTTCATTTTCACTTTGTAATTTTTATTCCCTTGTATGAAACAAAGATGATATCAAATGGACCTGATTCACACCAATACAACTGGTTAAAGCTCCCCATGAAACCTCAGCCCCATGCCGTTGCTGACACCGATGTGTTTTACGTTTTGTCTATCTTCGAGGCAGCAAATTCCACCTAAAAATGTCAACTTATCTGACGCCAACTGATAGCCTTGTTCTCTGCCTCTGTTACCTCTTCAGTCATGGTTCTGTTTTCTTTCTTCTTTTATAAATATAGCTCTCTCTTGCTGCTTGTCTTCATGAAACTTTTGACACTTATCCATTCAACTTCATTCTGCCTCCTTCAAATTTTTCTTTCAATTTTCTACACCTTTCTATACCTTCCCTTCCTTATATTTGAATTCCATTCCGCACAGTCTGACCATGTCCCTTGCTCTCTTTGACTTCTGTTAATGGGAAGCAGGACGCCAGGATTTTGAGAGTGACTTCCTTGGTTTAAGAGCACACGGCAATTACGCATATCGGTCCCGTTTTGAGATCCAATTTCAGGAGGATACCTGATGTATGAATTGAAAGAATAATATGGAGTAGGATTGACCCTCTTCTATAGTCACATATAAAAACAATGTATGAAAGGGAAGGCTTTGTTTTATTAAAAAAAAAAAAGAAGCATATTCAATCCCCGATTGCACTGCTACTGTAAAAGCCTATTTTTACAGTACAATGTGTAACAGTTTAATGTCAGCGATGATGACTGGATTTAGTATCTTCCTAGCCACTCTGTGCACGGTGAAAATTCGAGTGTGTCTCTACATAAACAGCCAAACTCTACTCTCAAGAATATCTGTAGAACCTCTTCCCCACCTCCTAAGACCGTAAAAGCACAGTCTGAATACCACACCGTCAAACCGATGTTTGGTGAGCAGACGTACCTATTATATAAATGTTGGTATGATTGTATGGTAGATCTCAGTGAACAAAATAGTCCTACTTTTCGATGACCCCGACATCTGACAGTGAATTAGTAAAACGCAGGCAGTAAATTACAGGTTGTCCCATGGTGAGTAGTAATAACAGCCGCGTGATTCCACTTAGAGGTGATTTTATTGAAGCTACTCCTCAAGGATACGAGGAATGGATGTTATTATGTTGTGAGCTGGGTCTGATCTAACCAGAGGGCGGTGAGGTGTAGCCGTGTGTTCTGTGTGTAGTCTGACGTTTGTCTTTGATAGATCGCTCATACCGGGTGATCCTAGACTCATTATGTTTGAGATAGAGATTTGATATCGTGTGTCATTCACCTAACCCTTTCCCACGCCTGACACTGTTACAGTATCAATGCTACTGCTGCATACATGTTTATACGTATGAATAATAACGTTAATAATCGATATTCCTGAATGATTTAATGTTATAAGCAGACGGATTTCTCAAACACTGTTACGTTTGCGATGATATAATCTTGAGATGTTATGCTAAGGCCGACTAGATCCTTTCTAATGATGAAACTATATTTAAGATCTGGTGTAACCAAAGAGAGTATACATAATTCAGTTTCGATGATGTAACAAAACAATTCATCCTCCTGACATTTATCTATGAATAGTCAATCAGTTCTTCCGATGATTAGCTAGTTTTGAATGTTACCAAAAATACCTATGTTATGCATGTATATATGACCTCTTAACAATGGTTCTAAAATGTTTGAATACTGTCCGGGCGGCCAAATCGACTGCGAACAAATTGAATTCTCCAACAATAAATACGTTTCCTCGTAATGCAAGACTTATTCATTCATCAACATGATAGCCAAACTAAGCTACTATGAAAGTACAGTGAAATATTTTCATTATAATTCTCTATATCATAAATCATTTAGTAAAATATACTTTTCTGGTCAATTTATTTTGTAGTTTAATGATACTGAATTAAAGACAGCAATTCAGATACTGACTCCAAAGAGCCGTTTCTATAAGATCTGATTTAGGAGAGTGATCAAATTGGGGCAATATAGGCAAGGGTATGGCAGACTGATAGTCTGGTAGTGTATGGGAAGGGTCAGGTGAGGGGGAACATTTGACAAAGCCCTTCATTTCTTTTCTGTATGATTCATTTTCCTCTTTCTCCTCGGGTAAAACTTACTCATTTCCATGATGGATTGTTGCATATTTTTGTTCCGATCTGCACGAGTTGAGGGTATAATTTCAGGCCTCGCTTCCCATTCATTTTCTGTAAAAGGTGAAAGGTTTTTCTTAGGATCAGATTTGCGAAGGGGCTCTCTAAGATCTAGTTTCTGGTGAATGTACAATTTCTATGAACAGAATGAGCCAGAGACGACAGAGTGCATAATGGTCATACATAAGTTGTTACACAATCCCTATGGTTAGCAGAAGATTGATGGAACAGACGAGAATGACATCGTCATGGATATACTTCTACAGCACTGAATCAAATCCAGGGTATGCTCAATCATGAATCTGAACCGTCTTTCATCATCAGGGCACCGAAAAAAACTTTGATTTTGAAAGAAATTGAAAAACTATCCATGAACTATCAATCAAGACGGTTTTTTCTCTCTTTTTATTTTTTTGTTAGGGTTAACTACATTTGTATTGCTTTGCTATTTGTCCGCCTGGTCCCTCAATATTCAGGAATAAACTCTGGATGTTGATATATTAGGTATCATTTCTTTAATCTTTTTTTTTTAAATTTTTATATTTAGAATCAACATCTCTCAGAGTATCTGAGTTTTTCAGATGTGGTCTGAAGTACTCAATGACAACAAATAGATATTTTACCTGATGGCTACCTTTAATGTTTGATGTAGTAGATCTAGAGAAGAAGGATTTAGAATGGTGTTTTGCATCATATGAACTACCGAGGTCATAACACAATACTATTTTGGTATCACAAAACTCATGTAGTTAGATCTAAATGGCTATGAGAAAAATTACAAACCAATTATTTCATAACGAGATGATAACACAGTAGAAAATTGCACAGGTATTTGTCATTTGTGATTATTTGTGTATACCAAGTAAGAGCTGTCAGGCCAAATCATACCGGCGTAATAGCTGATGCTCTTACAGGGCAAAGAATTGAAAATTAAAAAAAAAATAACACAGTACTTATAGCATAGTATATCAGAGTTGGAAAATAACTGTGTCAGTTGTGGTTCTGTTATTGTGTTCCAAGTACAAATACCGTCTATTACTCTGCTTGGAGATTGTAAAGAGAGAGGAGATAGGTGTAAGACGTGACATACAAGTGACGTACAGGACATTTACTTCACACCACGTGTTTCCGGTGGGGGCATTGTGTTTCCGGGAAGGTTATGTCTGAAAGATATTGCCGTGAGATGAGGAAGCCGATAAAACGCTTTGTGGTGATGTTTTTTAGTTCTCACGCAGAACAACTCTGTCCCTGTTCACCTCTTTGCTCACACCAGTCACTCCCACCTCTCTGATGCTATTACCAGGAGGCTGTTACTAAAATATTCCTGCAATATCTTACCCTTTAAAGCCGGGGACACATCAAGCTAGAAAGGTAGCTATTTCCGAAATTACCAACAAAAATTAGCGTGTTTGTGAGATATCATTTCATACCAATATCTCCCACCGATTATTTAGTGTCCGAGAAGCAATAGTTAATTATTCACCCTCGGATCAGACCTCTTTCTAAACACTCAAAGTGCTCTATTTAGAAATATACATACGAGATTAAAATTGATATATATATATATATAACTATGATCTTGGGTGTCATTCTATTTGGACTTAGTCTCCGGAAAAGTGAATGCTTTCCCCATGAATTTCTTGATTCCAATTGGAGGTACCAACGAATAGGAATCTAACCCTAAATGTCGTCGGATATTTTTTCTTTTCCTTTCTTTTTTGATACTTTTTATTTGGGTACCTTCTTTTTTTACTATGTCCTGGCTCGGCGAGGCCGTTCTTCCGCCAGGTCCTGCTATTATTACATACGTCTATGAAATACTACCCGCTACTAGGGGTGCAGTATAAATAATGTTCGGGCGTAGTAAATATTCGGGCGTACTGTGGCCATAGTGACTGTATCAGGTCAATAGGTATATAATATAAGCATATAAAATGGTGGTTTTTTAAATATCTAGGTATGTAATAATAAGAAAACGTAGTAACTGATCCCATAGGGATGAAATTCTCCGCCTTTTAATGCCATAAATACGTCTCTTCGCCTATGGCGTCGGGACGTATTTATGGCATCAAAAGACCTCCAACGGCCACCCCTTACGGTTCAGTAACCACGTTTTCTCTTATTACTGTTCATTATCAGAATGAATGAATGAATGAATAAAAAGCAGTTTTATCGCCTTTAGATTACGGCACAGCGGCGTTTAGTAAATACTCGGCCCAGTGGGGTTTGGACTCTGAGTCTGATTTACACCATCCTGGTGTCTGTGCTGCTGATGTTCTTTTTTGTCTTTTTTTAAAGATTTTTTTTTTTATAATTTAAAAAAAATATACTGATCCACCTGTATCTCTACCCGTTCGTCCAGGTGTGTAAATCTCAGGTGTGAGACTGTGGCGGAGTCTCTGGTATGCCAGCGATAAGACACTCGGTGTGAGAACACACTACCGCGGGTAAACGTACACATTTGTCACACAAATAAACCACACAATAGAAGTGGCGCTGAGGAAGACGGGTGGGGCTGCACGGCGTCAAGATACATGTCGGTGATAGCACTTGAGGTGAAGCTATTGTTACTCTAGATCTCTATACGCTCAGGTATTAACGTATCAATTTCAGAATATATATATACTAACGTTTCAATATTTTTTCGCACCCGTTAACTTTTTTTAAAGTAGCGTTTATTGACATCTAGAGGGTTGAATTACATCAAGGTATCCATGATGTATGTTTTATCAACGAGAATAGAGTCTATACTAGTTGGTTTTATCAATAAGTTCAAGTAGAAATGGTCATTGACAATTACCGCAAACCAGTTCAAGTGATAAAGATTTACACAATGATGAATTTATTGCTGCTTGTTTTTGATGGAGTTATGTCATTCACCGGATAGAACACATAGCTAACTACTTTGGCTCAACTTCGTGTAATAGGCAGGGTGCATCTTCTGTGTGGGTACGAGAGATTCAGAATTAATCGTTTTGAGTGTTGTGAATTATGTGTCATAAAACTAGATTGATTTTATATGAAATTGAATAAAGCCAAAACTATTGGTTTAAATCACCTGTTTTAATGGGAAAAGACCCCACTTTGAGTTATGGATAATTGGAGAGTGTACAACAATGGATGAGTTTGTGTCTGATTCTGTAGCTATAATGATTTAAGGAAATAAAGAGAGCAATGCTCACTATAAAAAAATATAAAAAATCCTTTTGAGGGAGAAAGTCCATTTATTGATAAGTAATGTTTTGTTCTATAACCATAAAACAAAAAAATGATCCAAATTTCATGTTCGATATCAAAGCTGTTGTATGTAAATCTGTCGCGTTGCAAACAAATCTGGCGCGTTGAATGTGAAACTGTCGTGTTGCAGATAAAACTTATCGTGACTGGTGGGTGATGAATCAATTGCATCAGATCAGAGGAAAACTACCACCTCGAATCACATATAAACCTGCTGTATGGAGTCGCAGACACATTTGTCCGGTCGGATCGCGTCGGGTGATATCATGTGCCTGGCGTTGAGTACTGGGAAATCAGATTCAGATTAGAAAATGTCCACCTTAGATCGCATATATAATTGTCGCATGGAGTCACAGACACATTGGTCACATCGGATCATACCGTGTGCTTAGCAATGGCTTCCAGAGGATCACTTGTTCAGGTCAGAAGAAAGATACCACTTTAGGACTGATTCCACCAACACGATTATTTTTGCCTGGCAAGGTCGGGCTGTGTTTTGTAGAACCTTGCTGCATGTTGATGAATCGGGATAAATCTTGTAACAGCATTACCCCTGTGTGTGGAGCACCTATTATCGCTCAAAGGGGGCTGTTCCACCACAAAAATTCAACCAGACATTCGCAAAATATTCATGAAATTGACAAATCGGCCATAATTGGCATATATCGCGCGTCCTGGTGGAATCATCCCTTTAGTATCGCATGTGCGTCACAGACACATTGGTCGGGTCGGATCGCATCGGGTCGGGTCGCGTCGTGTGCCCGGCGCTGAATTCCAGGAACGTCCAAATAAGTCCAGTATGTTTTTCCCGCACCCGCCGGCGACTGGCGCTAAATCCCGGTAAATCACGCAGCAAACCCGGCTCCAGCGTGGCTTACCTCCGACCCTCAGCGCCCCTAGCGGGCAGGGGGGCAGGACCACGTACGCCACCGGGGAATAAGGCGACAAAGCCGCAGATCCTGATGGGTTAGAGTGAGTGGGGGATTGGCGGCTCAGGGAAGGATTTACGTGTGAGAGGAGGTGGGGCCAGGAGAAGGAGGAGCAGTGGTAGGGAGGGTTGAGCTGAGTAAAGGGTAAGGTGGTGGGTATGCGGTGTCTGGGTGAAGTCGGAGGGATGTTGATTTAGACTTAGTTCCCAATAGGAGAAAGTTGAATGGGAACTGGAGGATGAGTTGGATGGCAGTGTGGCGAAGGGTATGGATGGAGATTGTTGCGATTGCGTTTGCGTAGGTTATTAGACAAGTAGAAGTGACTTAGAAAATATTTAGGTATCTTTTACCATCTTCAATTCCACGTAAGAGAGGCTGTAGATAAACAAACGCATGGTGATCTTGTGGTCGTGTATGGGATTAGATTAGGATATGATAAGGTGAGGTAGTGTTGTGTTACGAGGTTGATGTATGCTAAGGGAATGTATAGTAGTTGTGTACGATCATGGTAAGATATGATAAGCTGCTATAGTTATGCAGGATGAGGTTGAGATATTATAATACAGTGTAGTAGTGGAATAGGATAAGGTTGCGGTATTATCGGCTGATGTAGTGGTGTAGGGTGAGGTTGTATAGATGTAGTGGTGTGCGATGAGGTTGATGTACCATAAGGTATCGTAGTAGTTCAAGGTGATGTACTATATGGCATATAGCCTATGATCTATGGGCGCCGCCATGACGCCCCATGAGTAGGTGTTCTTCACTAATGGAGATGGAAAAGAAGTGAGTGATAATGGGGAAGTGTCACAACTCTAGCCTTGCTCACATATGTATATAAAGTGTTCCATGTGGAAAATATCATGTCTTGGGTTAAATTATTATGTCATCCTGCTCAGGGATGGATGTAGAGGGTCAAAGGAACCATGGTAAAACATTGAAAGGCATTTGAATTTCATAAGAACAAAGAGCCAGAATACAGATTTTGTCCCCCGACCACCTAGTGACTGCTTCATGAACTAACAATGGCTCTGTCCCCTATGGGCTGATGTTGCCGTGCAGAGTGATGTTGAGGTACTATAGGCTGATGTAATAGTGCAGACGTAGACAAACTGCAGTCTGATGTAGTGGTCAATGGTGAGGCTGAGGTACTATAGGCTGATGTAGTGTAGGGTATGATTTAGGTACTATAAGCTGATGTAGTGTAGGGTGAGATTGAGGTACTATGAGCTGATGTAGTGTAGAGTGAGATTGAGGTACTATATGCTCATGTAATGGAGGGTGAGATTGAGGTACTATAAGCTGATGTAGTGTAGAGTGAGATTGAGGTACTATGGGCTGATGTAGTGTAGGGTGAGATTTAGGTACTATAGGTTGATGTAGTGTAGGGTGAGATTGGAGTACTATAAGCTAATGTAGTGAAAGGTGAGATTGAGGTACTATAGGCTGATGTAGTGTAGGGTGAGATTGAGGTACTATAGGCTGAGGTAGTGTAGGGTGAGATAGAGGTACTATAGGCTGATGTAGTCTAGGATGAGATTGAGGTACTATAGGCTGATGTAGTCTAGGGTGAGATTGAGGTACTATAGGCTGATGTAGTGTAGGGTGAGATTGAGGTACTATAGGCTGATGTAGTGTAGGGTGAGATTGAGGTACTATGAGCTGATGTAGTGTAGAGTGAGATTGAGGTACTATATGCTCATGTAATGGAGGGTGAGATTGAGGTACTATAAGCTGATGTAGTGTAGAGTGAGATTGAGGTACTATGGGCTGATGTAGTGTAGGGTGAGATTTAGGTACTATAGGTTGATGTAGTGTAGGGTGAGATTGGAGTACTATAAGCTAATGTAGTGAAAGGTGAGATTGAGGTACTATAGGCTGATGTAGTGTAGGGTGAGATTGAGGTACTATAGGCTGAGGTAGTGTAGGGTGAGATAGAGGTACTATAGGCTGATGTAGTCTAGGGTGAGATTGAGGTACTATAGGCTGATGTAGTCTAGGGTGAGATTGAGGTACTATAGGCTGATGTAGTGTAGGGTGAGATTGAGGTACTATAGGCTGATGTAGTGTAGGGTGAGATTGAGGTACTTTAAGTTGATGTAATGGTGTAGGGGAGGTTTGGGTATGATAAGGTAAAACTGTGGTGCAGGGGGAGGTTTGGGTATGATAAGGTAGAGTTGTGGTGCAGGGGGATGTTGGCGGGTCAGGCAGTAAGCCCTAGACACCCAGTGTCCCTCACGCAGCCCCCGGACACACTGCCCGCTGTCACATATTGACACTACAGTCTCAGATGACGCTACCCCACCCACCAGATGACGCTACCCCACCCCACCACCACCAACACCCTACCTTTACACCCCACACCATCACCTACACCCTACCTTTATACCCCACCCCTTCCCTCTATGCACACCCCCACCCCACCCCTGCTCCCTCAGCACACTGATTATAATTGAGCTTCAGAGTGAGCACAATCCCCACTACACTCGCCAAGCACAGGCATTCCTCCACACACCCACCAGTCTCTTCAGCAACCAAGCTCTGAAATCGGCATTCGATTATTTATCCCAGGTTTGACAAGCAGAAAGAAATGGTTCTGTTCGATTGTGTGACGATGTTTGTACAGGCACCTGAGTCATGGTTGGTGTGTGCGGTGTGTTTTTGTGAGAGGGTACGTGAGTGTTTGTCATCAATTTGAGATGGCTACCTTTGTAAACATATAACGTCAACACAACGCGAGGGGGACTTTAGTGACCTTAAAATCCCATGTTTTGAGAATAAGCGAAATGGCTGCAATGGCACCTACCAATCGCCATTATTCCAGGTCCGAGCACCTTGTTAGTATTTGGATTTCTGAATACTTCCAGGGATTACTCTAAATTATGGTGTAACATTTTTTATCCTGAAAAAGGATCAAAGAGACCTTAAGCTTTATGTAGTAATTGTAATGAACCGACCCTTCTTGACATCGTAATTTCCAGGAGCGCTTTGTGGAAATAGAACGCCCCGAAGAAAGCTTTCGAAGGCCAGGTAGTGTTCCAAACAGTGGTAGCGAACTCTAGTAGTAGAACCCTTCTTTGGGTTGGATGTATACACATACCTGATAATAATTTCTGACCAAATATTGTTATATTGATGATAAATGACCCAGATAGAGTTTTGGCTTTGTGCATACAGAGAAATGTTTCCAATATTGATATGATAACAAATGAACGAGAAAATTAATTCACTACTGAGACAGTTATGACCATTTATAATTGTTATATTTCCTCAAAGATGTGTATCACATAATACCAGCAGCATATTTACAGTTTCTGTTGTTGTTGTTCATTGTTGTTGTGGGTTTGTTATTGTTGTTGTTGTCGATGTTGTTGTTTGTGTTTGGTTGTTTTGATGTTCTTTTTGTTGTTGTTGTTGTTGTTTTTTGTTGTTTTTGTTGTTGTTGTTGTTGTTGTTTGTTGTGGTTTTTGTTGTGGTTTTTTTTTGGGGGGGGGACCTTGAATTTCGTTTTTCTCGTTTCCCTTCATCTATGGCTCTCCCTTGTCTTGCTCCTCCCTCCTTCATTTCATTTTAGTGTCAGGCATGGGTTTGGGGTGCTGCACATTCCTGGGGCACCCCTGACCTTTCCCCCACCCCCCGCGCGACCAGCCTGTCCATCAGGCACTTGTTGCTCGGGCTTAGGCTGAGACCACATAATGATTGCTTTCTCATTGTACCTGCGCCCCCGCTGTGCGCCGTGGTATCGGGGTTTTCACTGCCACTTCCGGTCCCCTCGAGGCTGATTGTGCCAGGCAAGGTGCAGGTAGACAGGTAACCACACCTGTGCAGGTAAGATGAGCCCCGGGCCGCCGCCACCACCCCCTGCCCATACCTCACCCCCTCTCACACACCTGTATCGCCGCACACAACAGTGTCTCTGGTTGCCTTAATGTTTTTCTAGTCATGGTTCGTCGCCTTTCACTGTCTCAGGACCCCCTCCCAGTTCTGCCCAATTTCCATTGCCATGCACCACAGCTCATCCTCCTGGCCATTAAACTTCTCAGATTGTTCCCTTTCTCTCTTCGTCTTCCCTTTTCTCCTTCTTTCTTTAATTTCTTTCTTTCTTTCTGTATCTCTTTCTTTCTTTCTTTCTTTCCCACTTTCTATCTTTCCCACTTTATAACTTTATCTTCCTTTCCTTGCTTTCTTTCATTCTTTCTTCCTTCTTCCTTTCCTTTGTCATCAGACATGGCAGTTTTCCACTTTCCATGGATGTGTATACACATTTTCGTTTTCAGTATGTGACATTATTTGTTCTCGTGTAAAACAAAGATAATATCAAAACAGTGATTTGAATATCCTCCATGCCGTGGCCGACACTAATGTGTTTTCCACGTTTTCCCGATCTCTCTGGGATCCAAACCGTTTCATATAATTCCCTGACTCAAACAAACGCCCCTTTTGAATCATCTCCTTTCATGCTTTCCTTTCTCTCTTCTCTTTTTTTTTCTCTCTCAATATCCCTTTCTCTAACTTCTCTCTCCTCCCATTCTCGCCTTCACCTTCCTGCAGCTGTTTCTTTCTCCTATATTTCATTCCTATTCTCGGATTATTACTTTCTCCGTCTCTCCTCTATATCTTTTCTATATACATTTCTCCCTCTTATCTTAACTTCCCCTTATCACTCCTCCTGAATTATCTTCGTAAATCTCAGTCTTCCTACAGTAAATTATGGAAGATGTGGCTAGAAAGCGGGAGGCGACCATAAGTAATATCCTGAGTCAATTTTCCCTCCCAGGCTAATTCCCGCTAGTTAACCCTCTTCCTAAATAGCATTGGGGTATGACGAACTTTCAAACCCCGCCTCCTCTGGTACCCTATTTCTACTGCTCATATCTTCCAAACATCACCTTTCTTCTGCTTGCCATCTCCCTTCATAGTCTTTACTCTTAGCAACTCTGAGCTCGTTTCCTTGTTTTTTTTCTGTTTACACTAAATTTTGATCTAAGCAGCGTGTATTTCCAGCAAAACCTTTTTTTCATATTTCCCCTGGCAGTAAGGACTGTAAACCCCTCTGGTATTTACCATATTTTGATATTCAGTCGTGTATGTTCTGACTTTAGCCATTGCCGATACCATATCACTCTCAAAGACCAAGTTTCAAAGTGGATAGACTAAATCATCTAGCCTTTATCTCACCCCTGGAATAAATGTCCATAGGCTTAACATTTGGAACTCGTTCTCCATGTTCCTACAAGTATTGCAGTCCGTTCTCCACGGTTTATATCCTGTGTGTTGTCAATTCTTTTAGTATGTACAGGGATGAGATAAATACAAAAAGCATCTCGTTTTGGTCAAAGAAGTTCTCCAACTCGTTTGAATTCTATGTGATATTCACTCGGCTGTTGCCTCGTTCATACCACCCCACATCAAACTCGTGAAGAACGACAACTTTGACCAAAACTTTTTGGTTTCTTCTTTAATATTTTCGGTATCGGCCGCAGCGGCGCATCCGTATGCAGCCTCTCCTCCTCCCCACAAGTCGCCGTGTATTTACGGGCTGGCTATTTTCACGGTCTGGATATTTCTGCGGGCTAACTCTTTTTTACCAGCCTCAGTATTTTTACGGTTGATGGGTTCCTGGCCGCCTTAGTGGGGGGTACATCTTTCAGCAGGGGGTGAGACAGGTTTCTGATGGACACCCCCTGGTCACCATGGTGAACTGCTTTGTGTGGGTGTCCGGGTCTCGGTTCAGTGACGCGTGAAAACTGCGCGTCCCCCGCGCGTTCCCCGGGCGTTCCCTGCGCGTCTCCAGTCCACTGGTCACTAAAATACAATTTAACATCGTTGCTCATTATAATGGCCATTTTAGCAGGCTTGGGATGTACCTGATTTTGTGCGGATTTAAGGATATTCTATTATATTCTGTGGGGCATTCTAGAGATCAGTGTAAATTCGAGGAGAACAGCTTTTTGGGTCGGGGTTCAAAATGAAATCCTGAATAATGGAAAGCGATATTTGTGCAATTCTGACCATTATAGCTCTCATCTGTGGATTCTCATCTGGGGCCCTCACTCCCTGGACCCCGCCCGGGTAAATGTCTCTTACCCCGGGCAGCCCCAAAAGCCTTGCCGATCTTCTTTCCTTTTTTTTTGTTTTTTTTGAATTTTCTAGTCGACTGGTTAATAAGACTGATTGCCTATTCGGCGCTGACACCTATAATCACCTGTAATCTCAGCTATTTTACCATTTATTTTATTGGGAGGACCTTCAAATTACATCTTGTTCAAATGATCAAATATTCAAAGAATATCAAAGACTTATTCAGTGCCACTTGCACAAAGGTCAAAACATTATATTTTCTTACTTTCAGTTTACAACATGTTCGTATCACAACACCGAATTGAAGTGGCCATCGGGTGATATCTTCAAGAACCATCTCCTCGCACTGAGTCTACATGGAATCCGCCGCTACGTTAAACCCGGAGCGCTGACCATAGGGAGTCCCAGTTTAACGACGACCCACTCTATATTATACGACCGCCATCGGCTGGTGGGACTCTCTCTGATGCCTTAGGTTCTGATTAGTGTCAACATCTGAGATTGACCCACGTACACCAGTAATGTACATGTGTGTACATGCGGGTACTTATATAGAACGTCCTGACCATGCTGTACAAGCTGCAAAACGAGATGTTAATTTACGATTCGTACAAATCGTAAATTATCATCGAGTTTTGTGGTATGCGACTGTTTACATGAACACACCCGAACACAACCAATGTACACAAGTAAACCACCATGATGTATACACTGGTGTACACTACAACTGTGTTCACGTATACACTATTGATGTATTCATTGCTGTGCGTAATTGTAAATACAGTTTTCACACCTGTAACGATGTACCATGCTTGTTCACACAGACCTATGTAAACGTGTTACACACACGGTTCATATCTCTACACATTGGTGCATATCTGAACACACTGGAGCACAAACGTATAAGGCAGGTAGTTATTCTGTTATGAAGTTGGTTATCTTGCCCATGACGCCCAACAAAATACCAGGTGGCGGGTTATCATTGGATTTTTGAAAATCTACCTTTTTCAGCTTGCCATAGAGGAGTTTTAGCCTTATCTCATAATCATTAAATGGATTAAAACAACTTACAATATCCTGGTGGATGATGGTGGAACTAGTAATAACCTTGTGTTTTATAACTTGTGTACACTGGTTGTGTTCGGGTGTGTTCATGCAAACAGTTGTATACCATTGTATACAGATACTTTACGACCCTGTAGATGAGCAGACTGATAAAGTATAGATTTATAAAGAATACAGATGTCAGAAAATTGCCTCATGCCTGATAGTGGTAATGTTCAACCGAGATAAAATCACCTTCAGTGAGTTTCCCAATGGTGTATAGCGGAGTGTCTTTGAGAATAGACCGCGGTATGATTTATTAATGAGTATAACATGACATTTAAGGTTGAGTTTTATCTCCCTCGTGTGTGCTTGTTTTTCACAGTGTAAAGATAGGTCACGTGATTGGGGTCATGTGGTGAACATAACTAATCTGTGATCGTCCATGCGTGGTAGATGATAATATGAACCATGTTAAGGTAGTCATTGCACCCTAATACCCACCTGCACACACCAGACCATATCGCCCCGTGTGGTGGTCTATATGAAATATTGCAAATACCATGTGCACCCTGGCTCCTGGTTTTCAGTCTTTATCATTGGTTTGAGATTTTAATAATTTCTCATTGGAGACTATTCAGGTGAGAAATGAGTTTTGAGGGTATGCAGCATTTTCATAAGCAAGCAAATACATGTATTGTAAAATATGACAGAAATGTCTAATTGCAAGTCTTGAAATACTCACAAATAATTGTTATTTGATGATGTTATGTTGTTCAGAGAAAAGGAACCTGAAGAAAACCAGCGGTTGCACAAAGCATCACTGACAGGTTTCCGCTTATTGTCTCGAAAGTGTAAAAGTGATTTGTATATTCAGCACGGAAGAGTATGTAACAATATGTGAACCAATAAAAATCTGAAAAAAGGAAGTGTATTGTTGCAGTGTATTAATTGTCATATATATGGAAATAAACACAAAGATGCCAACTTTCCATTTTCCGCTTTTTTCTTCGTAGTATATAAAATCGTTGTTCCCTGTGTGAAAAACAGGATCATATTAATTGAGCCTCATTCGTGCCAACGGTGGTTTGAACCACCTCAAATACTCTCAGCTCTTACACGTATGTGTTTCCCACGTTTTCCTGGTCCCTCTGAGGCAGCAAATTCAGGGTACGGATCTAAACAATATGAAGCAACCCATCCCAACTTGAGCCTCAATTATGTGAAATATATACCTAAACTATAGGACTTGATACACCGGGAGCATTCTTCCTTTCCCTGAGGGCTCTTTTAACTTGCAGACAGGTGAACACAGACAAATATCCATCTGACAGACTAGTGTAGACATCAGTCTCCTTACATCCGAGCTTTGCCAACATGTTTCCCTGTCTGCTTTGATGTATCATGACGCTCCAGGCTCTCTTCTCATCTCACCGTTTAAGATAGTCAAAAGTCAGACTTCTCATTAAGATCATTACATCTCATTACTCCTTAATGAGGTGGTTAAGCTATGAGCTCATTGTACATATTGTTGTTCCGATGATATGCTCTGATACTATCCCATACCTGTACTATTGTGCTGTAAGACCCCTGGTAGCATTTGAGAACTCGCTCGGATGTCAGCCTGGGATTTTCTTGTCCTGAAATGAACTCGCGCGTTTTAATTTTTCTTTACAATTTATCTATGGATTTGAGGTCTGTAATGTATAACAAAGGTACATTTCTTTCTGATCTGTTGCTGCACCATTGGTACAAAAGGGTGCAAATATTGCCCGCTCAATGATCGTTGCCTCAGACTGAAATTACTGTACGACTGTACGGGCGAGTTCTCCTCTAAATTGTGGAGCGACTTTGTTTCGGGATGAGTTCTCCAGTAACCATGTTGTTTATGAGAGTTCCCAGGCCCTGTTCACTGTGTGCCTTGTGAATTTATAATATGATTTATCGTTAGATGTTACCTACTTAATATCAGTCCCACACATAGTAGCTCAGTGCGGTCTCATGGGGGGAGCAGTTAGGGTAGAGCTACGTACCATAGGAGATCACTTGCCTGTGGCAGCAAGTTCCCTTATTTGTACTACAAAAGGGATCAACTCAGGTCTTTATCTCACGAAATATTCCAATGTTCAAACATAATCAAGGATCTTCACAATGTCCAGATATTTTCCATCTTAGCATTCTCTACTCACAATGAATTCACACCACTTCTTACAATACACAGTCGATCAATATCATATCATAAGTGCACGCAAATTCATGATAATAGAATCCATTGAGGAAAGCAATTGTCAAAAGTTCAAAGTGATTCTTTGATAAAGGTCAGAGAGGGTTTTCATTTTAAAAAAAAGGCAAGGCAAGAATACTGAATTACCGCTTTTAACATGCGTATTAAAGACAAATGCGGGTAGGTGTCGCACTGCCCCCTGTTTAACACTGGTGCTGCCATCTGGTTTCATGAAAATATAGCAGTTTCAAATAGACACTAATAGTTAAGCACTTACCTTCTTCAGATGGCCTTCCCATAGAAATTATCATGGTGACATAGTATTTTCTTAGCATTTCCCATTTGTACATGTTCCCAACTATCATAATCCAGAATTATTTGAAGCTAGCAATAGACCATCAGTGTCATCTAGCAACAAAGCCGAACTATTGCAGTTTCCCATAGACACCAATAGTTAAGCACTTTTATTTTCAGATGGCCCTCCCATGGTGACATGCCATTCTTTTTGCATTTTCTATTTGCTGATATATGAAACTTATATCATCCAGAGTTATTTGTAAAACTCAATAGAATTTAGAAATCACCCAACTACCCGCATTTGTCTTTAACAAGTTCTTGGTTGTGGAGGACATGCTATGCAATGAATTACCACAACCACAACACAAGAACCTGCGGCAATACAGGGCGAATCTGTCAGTAAAATAAAACCAGACTCAGGAGTTTGTCACCAGACTCAGATATATCAAATGTTATGTGTGTCAGTAGACTTGTGTCAGATCTCAAAACACAACTTTCGTTTTAAAATGATATCTACTTTGCGTCTGAAAAGGAACAGTTGTCGGGATTTTTTTTCAGAAACACTTCACACAAAGGTTCATTAGTTTATTTAACACTGCCATAATTAGTGTCAAAAGAACAATTTCATTCCGAGCCCTGTACCTGTAATGATCTAATTTAAATGCGCTGTTCTGTAAAGGGGTCTCTGTTTATATATTACGACAGAATTTTGGTGTTTGGATTATCACAGGGTAAGGCAGACCGATAAACGCGTACTACGAAGTCCACGACCCCTGACATTTTGGGTTCAGAGATGATAAAGTTTTCAAGTCTCATCCCGAGAAGAAAAACTCGTAAAAATTCACACTCGGTAAAAACACAGATGAAAGCCTCCTATCACCTTCACTCGTGTAATCACCGGAGCAGGACGACCTTTCTGCACTTAATGTACACGTACCGGCATCTCGTAAACGCGTCGTCACGCTACATCACACACAGCATCGCGACGCCGCACAGGGGGACGGGGCGGGGCATCCACTGACACCTGTCAATCAAAGAATCTCAATGGGTGTGGTCAAGGATGCGCCCTAACTATCAATCAAAGGTCAAAGAGGGTTTTTATGTTTTTTTACAGTGTTGTGTTGGAGGTGCGAGGGTTGATGGGAGGTATGTGTGTTGGGGGGGGGGGGGGGGAGGGGGGAGGTTACGACATCAAAGTAGATGAACAAGAAGGGGGAGCGTCTGTATTAAGCCCCGGATGAGGGACGCCGGCGTTCTTTGACTAGTGGCGCTATCTAGTGGCTCTTTTTTATGGACCGTAACAAAAGGCGTTCTCCGAGGTAGACTTGTCTGTGATTAGGCCTTGTCCATTTTTGGTGTTTCCCTGTTCTTGTGGTTTACACCTATACGATTGAGTCGCCCCCTAGCTGTACGTCAACAAACTAACTATGCAGGGGATTTTCCGGATTTGCAGATTTCTTGGCATCCCAAGTGTCTTTCTTTGGATTAGGATATAACCGAGGAGACATTTCTTTCGCGATGGAGGTTCAAATTGAAAACCTGAAAGATAGTGAGCAATATTTGACTTAGCCTAATTCTGACCATTATATCTCCCAACTGAAGTAAAAAAATTATTCAAATTGCAGGGGTTTTCGCGGCCTTTGCCCAGTGAACTCCTACCCGGGAGAGAGTCCCTGTACCACTTTGGAGGCCGCCGATGCTTCTAGATTTAGTTGTTGTTGCAATTTCCCGATCTCATTACTGACTAACGTGTTCGTCGTATTTTCTACACAAAATAACCAATGTGAATGTTATCAATCGATATATGTTGAGATTCAGTGAAAAGAGGCCATATATAATTAACAGTACACCTAAATGACTATCTAAGAATTCAAAAGATTTATTTCAAAAGAGACACTTTGTTGCAATAATTTTGAAGTATTACTGCACTTGTAGTCATTGGGCTCCAGTACGTTGCACCCATTTCCCTATACTACTTAGACGTTTCCCCATTGTTTTCATTTGGCCACACAGCACAGCTAATCATTTCCTCACTAACATAAGAGGTTTTACCATTCGCAGGCCTATCAGGTTATCTATCTAGGGTTTCGCTAATACACTTTGTGATTTAGAATGGCTAGTATGTATATTACATTCTAGAAATACGCAGAAACCCGATTGTTCAGTAAAACTGTATATGTACACATGTATGTGCTTGTATTTGTAGTTAAGAAGTTTATAGAGTAGATGTGGAAGCCCTACAAGCCAAGACATCTGTTCTTTCAGGATTTACTATTTGTTATTGATTGCTCCGCAGTCAACTGATGTAAACTTCAAAAGAAATAAATCAATAGTCAAATAATACTTGTACATATATATTAACGTCGGTCCTGAGGCAATTTCCTCAGTAATCTACAGTTGATTATTCAAGTTTCATCTCAAGTACATGTACACCTCCCCAAGGTATTAGTGGTGTGTTTAATCGGCGGCTCTTATGACGTCATAGAGTTTGCCGATGGCTTTGTACATAGGTTTACCGTCATCCTCGACTGAATCTTGCGACAAGCGTCATACATGCGTGACGTCACACACGACTGACGTCACCGATCGGCGTCATCACAGCGCCGTATCGCGGTAGTCTCACGGGAGGATAGACGTGGTTAAGCCCCTTGTCTATCTCATAATGTTATTATCAGAGATGGTAGCTTTCCACTTGTCCATAGAAATGCACTTCTTATTTTTTTGGCATGTGAAATACCATTTCTTTGTGTAAAACAAAGATGATATTTTTGAACCTGATCCTCGTCAATGAAACAGTAGTTTGAACCAAGGTGATGAACAATTAACCAGTAACACCAAATCATATATTATCTCTGATATTCTCTTTATGGACTTATACATGTCATGTAAATTCTGTAAAGAAATGATGACTATGTTAAGAAAAACCAGGTAAACAGCCATGTGAATTATGTAAGGTTGGAACCGAAATCAAACCGGTGAGCAACCGATCCTTTTCCAGGATAAATAAAGAATAAAAAAAAACCCAAAAAAACTACCCGCAGCCCCATACCGTGTCCAACACCAATGTATTTCTTGATGTCTCTGGGGCACCAAAATTGACGTCCAAAATATGTCCATGACCGCCTAGCATCAATCTGTTAATGATTAATGTCCTCCGACTATTTAACTGCCTAAAGAACTTTGCTAAATGTGGAAGAAAAATTACATTATTTTACAGTTCTCACGCAATATTTTCGATGATGATATTCTCCAAATAAAAACACATATTTAATTTGTCCGTTTTTCCTTGGAGTACTACTTACCCTTGAATTTCGTATGTCCGATGCTTAACTTCGTTGATTGCATTGACTCGTCGTGTGCTTTTGTTTATAGACCATTCCAGTTCTCTAGAGTGATTGGTACATAATATTGTATATCTAATTTCTCATTCTTTTCTGTCACTAAAAAACAAGTAAAACCCTAGGATTCATGTCTGTCTTGTGATAAACTAAAATGTACCTGAACAACTGCATGTGTATACATAGACATGTATATATGTAGTGTTTCAATGTTCTATATTCCTTAGTAGGCTCTATAACTAAACAAAATTGAGCGATAGGACGTGCAAACGTTGACGATCACAACCTTCACCTCGTTTGCTACCAAACTTGTAATGGAGGAGAAGTCTGGGGTCTTCCATGTATACAGTACATACGCAGGGAGAGGGATGGGCATCAACCATTTTCTAAATGTTTGGTACATCCTTTCTTTTATCTTACCCCTGGTATTTTCCCCCGTAGACTTAACATCGGAAACTCGTATCCAACGCCCATTGAGTATATAGGAAAAGGTACTCATGGGGGGATTATGTCACAAAAGTTAGCCTATTCGTCAATGTGAAGGGTGAGATAAAGTCAGAAACCTATTCAAGTTTAGGGTCAGAGCTCGATCCCATCTCATTAGAATCACAGAGTAATTATTCACGCAGTTTCGCCTTATGAATTGCTATGTAATTCAAACTCGATGAGATATAAGCTCTGACCTTAAACTAAAAGGTTTCCTTAATTTATCTCACCCCAGATATTTTTCTCCATAGACTTAACATTGGGAACTCGTATCTAACACCCATTAGATATTTACGAAAAATATCCAATGGGGGATAATGTCACAAATGTTAGCCCATTAGTCAATATTAAGGGTGAGATAAATTCAGAAACCCATTCAAGTTTAGGGTCAGAGCTCGATGCCATCTCATTTGAACCACATAGCAATTCACGCGGCTTCGCCTGGTGAATAACTATGTGATTCAAACTCGATGGGATACGAGCTCAGACCCTAAACTTTCATGGGTTTCCTCTATAATGACCTAATGCCTACAAGGTGTAGAAGGGGTATAAGGGGTATATATATATATATATATATATATATATATATATATATATATATATATATATATATATATATATATAATGACTGAAGAGCGGGAGCAAGTCTACAGTGGCGTTTGGTGGAGGGGGAGGGGGTTAATCACACACAGACAGGTGAGGATGTGTAGCTTACAAACGAGCCTTTTACACCTGCCGTCAGCCAACATCAAAGCCAATCCCCTCAGTATTGTGTAAACTACCGGGGATTAATCACTATGCTAATCCCTGTCTATGTTTGACGACGCTGATTTCTCTTCCTGTTTCATGGATGTGAACTACCGCGGGTTTATTAGTATGCTAATCCTTGTCCATGTTTGAGGAAAGCTAATCGTTTCTGTTCTGTAGATGTGAACTACCAGCGATTAATATTGTACACCAGTTTTTTTAATCTTGAAGATTGCCAAGTTGTTATTAGATGAGTAACTTTTTATCAGAATTATGATAAAATGAATAGGGTTATTTTGAAGTAAATTTAGATATATACCTTTATTCTGTAGACGTTGTTCTTCATGGGATTGTCCCTGATGAAGGGGGTCTTTATTTATAATCATGCAGAAATATTCATTAGGCACACTTATTGTAACACAAGTAATTATGAATTGATAACTCTAGTGTAATTTAGGTTGTCAAGATTTAACGTATACCAAGATGTATATCAAAACAGGGGCCTTATTATACAAAATCTTCCTGATTAATGCTTATAAGCGGAAATAGAATATTTTAATGTAAATATTGATGCAGGCCTGACCTATTGCAATACGAGTGACAAATAACAAATAAGTTATCATCTTTTATTACCCACCGATTACGGTAATCTCCTCGTAGTTGACGACGTGATATCCTCGCTAATCGCTTGGATATTACTACGCGTCAACTACTCGGAGATTACGGCCACTCGTATACAAAACCAGTCATTATTGTGTATATAACTTGTATCAGCTATACGTATCAACTACGTATACATACTGACCGCTCCTACGCTTCTCGTATATATAGGCCCGTGCGCCACCTTGTGATGTTCGGCATAAAGGCATCCGATCGTCATCAAAGATAAATGTACAAATTTCTGCAGGTGTATGCCAAAAATACGCATCACTGAGGTACACATACAGTAACCGTGTTTAATCTTAGTACACTTGGATAAAGTGCAAGATTCCGGTACCCAGCATAAAATGTCGCTTGTTCCACAACATTCCGGTACCCAGCGCAAAATGACGCTTGTTCCCGCGTGTAATGCAATGTCCAAGCACTACACTATGACGTAATGTAATGTTCAGCCATAGCGTTACGTCACATGCACCTCGTTCACAATCTTCTCATTACGGCGTTATATCAATATCCCCGCACATCAACCCGCGTACCCCATACTCCTATTATACACCTGTGTGTTTGATGTGCGGTCCTTTGAAGCCGCCGACGGGATTTATTAATCGATATTCGAGTCACTTCGCCACCTGACCAGGTGAGAGGTCGTGCGGGGGTGGGGGTGGGGTTAGGTGCAGGTGAGAATAGTCAGGGGTCTCTGGGGGATATTACCATCTGCGGGGTATGCAACAGAGCTGTTGTTTTGTTGACATGTGTTTAATAACTTGTTAAACACAACAATATTGTTTAACAGTGTGAAGTATGTGTTTGTACAGACTTAAACAGAGTAGCTTTGACAATAAAGTATATACAATAGACTCCAGCTATTACGACAACTTTTTGGATTGAGTCAAAATGGTCTCATTGGGGAAGTGGTCACTGTTAAAGACTCGATGTTTTCTAAGTATTACTTTTAATAGAAACATCACTGCAAACATTAGATATCCAAGTGTGTACATCATAACTGATAATGTGTCACTGATAGTAATTTATGCGAGGCCAAAGAATACATAAGCCGAGCAATTTTGTTTCGTTTTCATTTACATACCATATTAGAATTCTGTCGGAGTTTCTCCCGCACATAGGGCCAGAGAGAACCAGGCATAGGTTTGGAGACTGAAGTGCACAAGAGTGAGGTACTCATGTTGTGAGAAAATCAAATGATTTTGAATTGTGAGAAATGAACAAAGAGGACAGAGTGCTTCTGGATATTAACATGAAAATAATACCTAAGGGGTATATTTGTTTCTTATTGAGTTGATAGGGGATATGTGTTTTTGCGTGGAGATGGAGCTCGAGGCTTAGGCTGTTGTATTTGGGCTATAGTCTCCTACCTTTTTATAAATATATTTGTGAGAATAATCTTACAAAAGGAATTTTAGAAATTGGCCATGGGCGATATTCAACGCCTTTATAGTTCTTAATCTGGTATTCTTTACTAGTTGTCTAATATCGTTGTTGTATAATTAGTTAACTCTGCTATTTTCTATAACCTATATATAGAATCTGAATTATGATATGTATCTGGAGAGTTTAGCGGGTATATCTAGGCATCGCTATTTTGATATTATTGTTTCAACTTTCATCTCTTACCTCATAAGACACTTAATCCCCCCCAACCAGTCGTAGTACTAATGCCAGTAGCCAGTGCTTCTGTCATCCTTGTCCTTAGAGACGTGTAAGTCAGCATCTTCCTGTCCACTGCAGGTACTGTAAAAGTGGTGATTTTCAGATGCACTTGTCTGCATGTCAAATATGCTTCGTCTATATACTGAATATTCTATCAATGTTTCTTTTTGCATGCTGTGATTCACATACAACCTACTCATTTGTCCTCTGATCCAGTAAAGACTAAGTACATGGTATATCTTATTACATTCTGACCAATTTTAAGCTCTATAAGCCCCGAATAACAGAGCAACAGAATGTGGAATCTACCAAACCTATCATCTTCCTCTTGATGATGAACTTTGTACATTTCTCTTGTTATAACCTCGTCGATACTAAGGGCATCTTACAAGCAAAATACTTCGTGTAAATTGATTTATATGAACTAAATGAATAGAATATATCTAATATTATCATTTCCCCTGCATTTTACAACCCCATTGGGTACGCTACGCCACCTGGGTTATCATATTCCACCCACCTGCCGTATTGTCAGTATTGGCTACGTAAATACCGCTAATTATTCAAAGGGTTATTGCTATAACAGTAAAGAGAGTGCCACATCAAATTTAGTAAATTACCCACATATCTTATTGCGGAAAGCAATTAATCGGCAGGCATTGTAAATATGAATCACGTGTAACCAGGAAATATTACCAATGATGTCACAATAACATTCCTGTGCATTTACCAGGCGCGGTGTTGATTGACAGAACGTCCTGACCAATCAGGACACGACTTAGCAGTAGAGCATGCCCAGAATCACTCACGTGACCAACCACGAGGTGCATAATGGCTGTAAACAAATGTTTGGTTCTGTTCAGATGAAAGCTCTTATTGATGAATCTGATATGTCAATAAATCTTTCTTTATATAAAAAATAAAGCTTTACTAGGTTTCGATGTCTCCTTTTTGTTAAGGGAGTATTCAATATTTATTGATGAGGGATACACTTTTCATAACCTGAAATAGTAAAAAAAAAAAAAAGGAAGAAAAAAGACCTCCTCCACATGGATAAGGCTGGACGGTAGCATAGCTATTCAGAGGATAATACCAGAGGCCCGTTTGATAATCAAAGAATGATAATAAAAACAAAAACTCAAGATGGTCACAGGCCAGGTATCTTTTCAATATATTATCGTAGATGCATCGAATGATACAACCAGAGTAAGTCCGTTCAATAAATAGTCCTCCATGTGGTTCCAAGTCATCAGAAAGTAGCATTTGAGATCAACCTACCAATAAGACATTTCAATACTAGTGTATCCATCCTAGATTCGTGAAAATGGCAGCTAGAATACTGCCAAGTCTTTCTGGCCCAGAATTGTTTCTTTGAGAGGGTATGGCTCTGATCGTTATTTAAAAAAAAATCCTAGTATCGGTCTGTGAATGAGCGAGGAATAGAGGGAAACTATGTTCCGGTGAAAGGAAGTCAAAGTTACGAGGTAAGGCTTGGAAAAATTACTGCCCAAGGCCCTGGCCGCGGGCAGTAATTTTTCCAAGCCTTACCGAGTAATTTTGACTTCCTTTCACTGGTACTTGGTTTCCCTATTCCTATATACCTTCAAATGTGGTTTAATAAGAGACAATATGATTGGTCTAAATGTCAACCTTGGGTAGTATACGGCAACCTTGGGTAGTATACCAACCTTGGGTAGTATCAGATAGTTACTCCACCCCCCAGAGCGTGGTGTAAGCATAGAGTGTACAGTCATAGGTATATAGGAATAGAGGGAAACTATGTTCCGGTGGGAATAAGTCAAAGTTACGAGATAAGGCTTGGAAAAATTACTGCCCAAGGCGTAGCCGAGGACAGTAATTTTTCCAAGCCTTACCGAGCAACTTTGACTTATTTCCACTGGTACGTGGTTTCCCTATTCCTATATACCTTCAATTGTCGGCTAATATCGATAAAACCCGAATGTCTCTGAACGGTGAACGTCAACCTGGGCAGTAAACCTCAACCTGGGCAGTAAACGTCAACCTGGGCAGTAACTTCAACCTGGGCAGTAAACAAAACTTATTCCACCCCCAGCAGCGTTAAGTAATCATAGGTTGTTCGCTCATAGGTATATATAGGAATATGAATTCTTAGATCTTCGTAATGGGTATGTAACCGTCCAGCTTAATTATCTTAGATTATTAAACGGGTCCCATGCCTCTTGTTCGTCGGCATATTTGATCACACACGTTACCTAATGAAAGCGATGTATGTTTTCACTGTAATGTCTATAATTTAACCCCTAATACACAGTGCCCCCCATAGCCTGCTGATCGGAGCGCCACCTTGTATTCAGGGATCTCGGGCTTAGTCTAAAACATAATTAGCAGTAGACAATATTATGCTTAAATTCTATATGCTTTTATCATTCTGGACCTTATCCAACACTCCGGGCAATTGTGAAATAAGGATAATAAGAAAGGCTGGAGAAGAAAATTATTTCTCTCGCCAAATATCTTGGCTCAAGTTGATTTCGACATAGACAATTCAAATAGATAAGATGAAGTTGCTAGACCAGTATCGGTTTCATTATCGGCTTGCAATCAGAAGTTTCATCTAAAAACCTGTACATAATCAATATATTTTAAAGCCTATACATATCTTTTTCTCTCTCGATCTCGAGATTGTCTTCCTCTTTGGCTTCTTTTTTTCTCTCGTCTGCCTGGTCTTCCTTTTGCACAGTAGTTTCATTAATCCCTGAATTTTATTGTCTTGCAGATTATTCTCTTCTTCCCTTTTATCCCATCATTCTCTTTAATCTTTACGAATGTGTTATTACATGTACAACATCTAAAAACCTACCCGTATGAGGCAAATATGTTTTTAAAACACTGTACACAAACGATATAAGATAATCACGTCAACAGTATAGCGATAGTCTCTACTGTCAACAACCAACTCAAAAGTACATCCAACCTGATTGCAAGTAATTCTAGTAAAATCCACCGGAAATCACAAAGAAAACGGAAACTATATCCACCAAAGCTTCTCCCGTAGATGATAATTACCTTGCTTGCCTTTCACCTCATGGTGGTCTTTGCTTTTAGGCTTCTGAACCCCAAAAGGCCTTATATGTGTAGAATATAGGTAATTAAATTAGCAGTAACAGGGTATTAGATATGTATTGTCTAGCGCTAAGAGCACAAACAAACAGGTAGGCGGTGCCTGTATAGCCGCTCCTTTGATCTATTGTCTCACCTGAGTACGTCCAGGAAACACAGGTAGCCACACTTTAAAAGCCCCTCGGGATGTTAAGAGTGTGAAACAATCGGCGCTTCTGTCCCAGAATGCGATGAGGGATGGTGTGGGGGATGGGGGTAGGAGAGATAAGAAGATGCCTATCTGCATGACGTCACCGGGGGTTAATCTGGCTGATGCAGGGGGCCTGATGGGTCTGGGATGGGGTTTCTGCGGGTCACTTCTAGGGTTACCTGGCTTTGTTTGACCCATGGCGGGACATATGCTGGTTCAGGTGGGGGTAGATGGTCCACGGGATAGGTGAACGGCCAGGTGCTTGGTGTGGGTGAAAGGGGACGATTTCTCGGACGATGCATCCGTACTAGCCCGGGAATATAGTTAAGTACAATGTATGCGACCATATACATATATATTGTTGTTGTGTTGTTTGTGGGTGTGTTGCTTTCTGATTCTTTTTTGTCTTGTTTATGTTGTTTTTTTGTTTGTTTTTGTTGTTGTTTTTTTTTGTTTGGGGGGGGGGGAGGGGTTTATATGTTTAAATTTATAATATACACGCACACATGTATGCTTCTCAAATTTGATTAACAAAACTTGCCATAGAGTAGAATGTCTTCAACGTAGTCTCCCAATAATAATGATATATCACTTGTTCAATTAACGTTTTGAAAAATTCCTCAGGATTGACATACATAAGATAGGTTTCCAGATATTACTTCAATACGATGAAGATCTTTGACGTCTTCAAGGGAAAAAATACTTTAAGGCATCTGTGACCAATATGTCAGACAGTATAGTTGCAAAACCAACTCCAATGTGGTTTTCGGTTGGTGTACCTTTGACATTGAAACGCCTTATTCCCTTTTGTGTTATGTAGACCCCATGGTTCTCATATTCAAGATTACAGATTATCATAGATTACAGAGGTAGAGGTCAGGTAGTAGAAAGCCCAACTTCCTATTTTTAACTATTTGAGTGTATGATCTATAGTTTACTTTATAGAAAAACAATTATCACACAAAGTATGCTTATGATGGAACATGGATTTATTCATATCTGGTGTTAATCACCCTTTTTTGGATTTTTTGTCTGTCTGTCCAACCGTAACTATGTGTCTGTCTCCGTCTCTCTGTCTGTCTGCCTCTATTCTCTCTCTGGCTTTCATCAATGCGACTACAGTAAGCATTTAACTTGGACGTGTGTAATGTATTCTCTGTAGTGAATTGGTCAGTCAAGGTCCCACCCCCACCCCGCCACTCCCCTTTAGCGACTCCCACCCACCCCCTGCTGCGGGCATTACAACGCCACCTATTGTTGACCATCCGCACCTGGCGCCACCACCCAAAAGCGTCCCAACACCCCCTCCCACCGCCCCCCACCCGAGCGTCCAGGAAACCCTTCATGGATACCGCCCGAACTCACCAGGAACTCCAGGAACTTCCCGGAATCTCCCAGACCCACATCAAAAGCCAATGCCCACCGCAGCCTAAGCGTCCCCGACGTTATCGGCATCACGCAAGCGTCTCCGTAATGACGTCAGCAATTTGTGCGATCACGCACGGGTGACGTAATCCACTTTTGATGACGTAGCACACAGGAAGCGGTGACGTCAACAATGGGCATCGATTGGGAATCACAACAAATGTGCACGCTGGTGGGAAACAATGCGGCGGAGGTGTGAGCTACGTGAGGGGTGTGGCCGCTAGGGGACGCCACAAGGGGGGCTGGGGGCTTCCTGTATCCTCCCCTTGCACACCTCTCCATCGGGCACCCAGTGTTTACACAGCTCAATGACTTCTGCACCTGTACAGATCAAGGAACATGGGCGAGACATCAAAGGGACCCCGCGCATAGTGTCCTCGCTAGTGTGACAAGTAACAAGATCCGTAATCCCCACTAGGGGGCACTACAGGCACGTCCCCCCGGCCGCCATTGTTCTTAGAGGAGCACACATACACAATGCGGGTAGTGAAGGTGGTGGAGAATACCGCCACATGAAAGTTTATTATCACAGGAAATTATCCGCCGGTATGGTGTTTGCCTACCGAGTAATCCTGTTGAAATTGGGTCCAAGGCTTAATGGGATTATGGTGGATTTGTTGTAGTTCACACCCAATTTTTTTCCTTGGCTACCCTCTTCACGTGAATTATTTCTTCTGTCGGCTCCTCCCATGGCACACCTTTACTTGTTAAAGTTTGGTGTGTATTGGAGTAGCTTCACTGAGTATTTATCGTGGTCCGTGTGTGTTCAGAGAGCGACATTTTCCTATACTACTTTGTGTACATAGCTAAATCCAGTCTACATGTATGTACATGTATGTCATACTCTATATAAACTCAAATATCTCTATGTTTCTACCTAATTCTTCCCCCTCCCCATTTAATTTGGTGATTATACTATTCCAGCTTTTGTATATACTATTTACCGACGAGATGACGCATAGTAATATTTGAGCATTAGCGAGGATATTGTACAGCTACATGCAAGGACGATATATGCTCCCGCTTTTATCCGAAACCAGTTAATATTGTCTTAATTATCTACCTGTGATTTCATTATGTGAAAACGGAAATTCAACGTAGGTGCTGTCTGATGTTTAGATACATTGTCTAAAGGTAAGAGTTGTCACATATACACTTCCAACGTGCTTCCAGAAAATTATCCCTTCACTATCTGCATACTATTCACTGTGGTAGTTGGAAAGGAGCAGCGGGCCAGTGTCCCAGGGCCTCATAGACATGCCCAGCTGACCATGACCAATAACTAGAGACCGAAATATCTGATTGCCCAACTGGTGCTTGATATGTTTGGATCCTAGACTCAGGCGGTTGCAGAAATGGCAAGTTGAATGGGGTGCAAGCGGGTTACAGAATATTATCCATAGTCTGAATGTAACCGAAACTTTTTAATTGTTATTCATCCATAATTGCACGCTCATTCATCAATGTTGAACATACAATTTGCTCCTAGTTAAGTACTTGCTATTGTGCCCCTGACCTCGGCTACGGGTTTAGGACTTTTCTTCTCTGCCAGAGATTCTGACAACTCCGTATTCTCCGTGGTCAGAAATATACAACCCTACAGGTTTTCTATGGAGCGTGTGTATCATGAAAATGAAAATATGGAAAGGTCAGATCAAAGAGACCTTGGTGTCCGTATGTATGCAGCTTCTGTACTAAAAGTTGTACGACCAAATACAGATGCATACAAACGAAGTGCGGATACATATGTGCCACAAAATCTAAAAATCTCAACCCACTACTTCGATCAATCGGGGCGTTCAAGACCTTGACAAGAAAAATCCTGCATCTTAATAGCAGTTAACTAATGAAGTCTATATCCATCATTTAATTACCCTTGTACAAAACCACACAAGTCATTTCCTAATGACAATAAGACGGTGGATCGAACTGATAGTTAGCGTTCATACTGGTACAACCTAACAGGGGCCAAAATTAATATTATTATATACCCATGCAGTATATTTGATAATTACGTACTGCTGCTCCCTATGGAATATAAATTGTGTACTGACCCCTGTGCAATACACTGTTAGGCCTGGCGTCCAACTTCTACGATGGAAATGTAGACCTACCGATATGGCACCGATACAAAGAGCAAATATCAGAGACATATCGGGATGTTGTAAAATCGTAGACAAATGTCTAGACATGCCAATCCACCACGCTGCTTTTTTTGGTGCCTAATCTCAGAAACGTGGTCAACTGCCCTGATATTAGGTGACCTTCCAACGCGATTTTGATTTTTTATCGGGAGGTGCATCGTAGACCATATCAGAGCCATTTCGTAGTAGGTGGACGCCGGGCCTTACACTGAATATGTTGAAACATCAGCAGTGTGTGGGGTTTCACTTGACATGTCTTCTATGCTAATATATGGTAAGATTTTATTAATTTCGGGTATATGATAAATATCTACCGACCCACCATGCTTGTACATACTACAAAACGCTATGGGAATTGATTTTATTAAGACAATAATTCCCTATCTCGTTTTGTAGCATGTACAGCATGGTAATATCGTTCTATAAAAGTATCGCTTTTAGTTTTAAGGTATAATAATATTATATTGTTGATGGGCCACCGATGGAAACCAGTGCAGGTATCACCGACGGATCACCCACTTTATTACCCACCTGATACGGAGTCTCCATACTAAGCCTATGGAGATTACAGATCGCTACTGAGGAGGATACGGAGCTCCGTACCCTCCTAGGAGGATACGGATTTTTGAGATGAAAGTAGTCCCATTGAGATGAAAATAGTCCCAAACATAACTTATTAATTACGTTGAAAAGTTTTCTAACGATCATATTTTTTGCTCAAACTTAAAAATAAGTGAGTAATAAATACAATATTACCATAATTTCGATCTGTGTGGCCGTATTCTCCTTGTAGTTGAGGCTACGCAATACTCCTCGCTTTCGCTCGGAATATTACTACGCGTCCACTACGCGGAGAATACGGCCACTCAGATCGAAATCATGGTAATATTGTGTATTTATTACCGACCTGATACGGAGTCTCCATACTAAGCCTATGGAGATTACAGATCGCTACTGAGGAGGATACGGACCTGCGTACCCTCCTAGGAGGATACGGATTTTTGAGATGAAAGTAGTCCCATTGAGATGAAAATAGTCCCAAACATAACTTCTTAACTAAGTTGAAAAGTTTTCTAACGATCAAATTTATTGCTTAAATCTAAAAATAAGTGAGTAATAAATACAACTTTACCATGATTTCGATCTGTGTGGCCGTATTCTCCTTGTAGTTGACGCTACGCAATACACCTCGCTATCGCTCGGAGTATTACTACGCGTCAACTACGCGGAGAATACGGCCACTCAGATCGAAATCATGGTAATATTGTGTATTTATCGTTTACCACAATATACTCAAATATTTATATGTATATATAAGGACTGAGGACTGAGTCCTGAAGAAGGATATCTATAACCGAAACATCACGACAGATCCGGAAATCTTGATGTCTACCTTGTGATCAGTTTACATCTAATAAAAAATCTTTTGTAAATAAGACTGGCTTAGAGTTGTTACTTTTTATGCACCTACCTATATAAGAAATTGTAAACATCCATATCATGAACAATAAAACACATTTAACAAAAAAAGCATATGGATAATAAATGTCCCCTTCTCTCTCCTGCCTTCCTCATTCTTTCCCATTCCCAGCACCCTTTCTACCCGTGCCACGGCCTCCTACGCCCCACCGACGTCTCAACCACGTGTTTGAATAGGTGCAAGGTGAGAGTTAGGGGTGTGTTACTATATGACGTCTATACTACTTGTATCCTGGTACACTTCTAGATCTCAGGACCTTTCCTCAAACCGTTCCAGAAAATTATTCCTATTCAGTCCCGAACTCGGCCCTCTTCTGGGTATGAAGCTTGTGTTTAATGGTAATATAACATTCGCCGGAGCGTATTGGATTCTCATAGATAACCATGTGTTCCACATCAATATGCACCTCTGTTCTTGGCGTTATGGATATTATCACGAAACATTACAAAATTTCATATGATTGTTTATATAGCATGAGTTGTATTTAGGCCCGTTTCCATTGGCCGATTTCCCGTCACCGCTCTACAGTCAGGAACCACCGACGGACTTTTGGCACTGTTGACACAAAATCGGTCAATGGAAACGACCCAGCTCGTGAAATTACCCACGACATTTTCTGTTTAGATTGTACAATGTGGCACCACCCACCACTGAGTGAAAGCTAGGTCACTGAGTGAAATCTACTACCCTTGGAGATCCACGCACAGTCAGTGGCACCACCGACAGACTTTGTGCAGCACACAAAATCTACACAAAGTTTGTCAGCCAATGGAAACGGGCCTTTAGCGGCATGAAATCACGAAGCGGAGCTGAGAGATATCTGTAGCGGAAGACAATGAATGACATATAAACAATCATATGAAATTGAGTGATGTTTAGATTTTATCCTAGCCTGTCACATGTTTTTAATTTCATATGTCACCAGTGGCATATAAATATTTTATGCCATGACCGTGGCATACAGTCACACCATGTTAAATTTATAGAGATTTATATGAGGGGTAGGATAAATAGTTCAGACAAATACTCTCCGGGGTCTGATATTTAGGAATCCGTTTCTTCATACTGGTAAGAAAAAACCCCACAATTCTCTCCCCTGTCCCGGGGCCTTCTGTGGTTTACCTCAGCTCATCTCTCTACTGGCTTTTTACAAGAAAGTCGTGGTGCGTTGCGTTTTGAAAGCTGAACGTAGGAAGGATGGGAGGGGGTGTGTCAGATTGATAGGACACCCCCGTCACCCAACACATACACACAGACACACTTTAAAGTCACGATTCGATCATAAATAACGCCGTAAAATTGGTAGGTCGTGTAGCTTCCGTCTAGGCTTTCCTTTGTATAACATATATTTCTCAATTGTAGATTTTTATTGACATTACTCATTGTCATTTTTATATGTATTCATGGGAATATCCACCGAACACCGTAGTTCATCATGAACTGATATATCTGAATATCAGGGGATTCAATTGTATTGTGCATGTACTTTCTCTTTTATCATTTAATGGGAGTTTGTATTGATTCTTTATATATATATATATATATATATATATATATATATATATATATATATATATATATATATATATATATTAGTTATATATATATATTAGTTATATATATATATATAACAATATTTTCTTTTATATATATATATATACATATATATATATATATATCAATATTTCTTTTTCATTGATAATTCAATTTTTAAACTGCGTTTATTTCTCGTCTTTTCAGTCGATGATAAGGCCCGTTTCCATTGGCCGACAAACACTGTGTAGTTTTTCTTCGTTCTCCTAATAGCCTATTACCATTGGCCATCACCGATATACAGTCAGGAACCACCGATGGACCTAGGCGCTGCTGACCAGAAATGGAAATAGGCTATTAGGAGAACACAGAAAATCTACACCGTGTTTGTCGGCCAATGGAAAAAGGCCTATGTATACCTATATCCAGTGTCATATATGAAGCAGCAGGTCTCTTCAGAGAAAGTCACCTTAGCGCACTGCATGGTACATTTCTCATCTGGTAGAGAAACTTTACTTTCTTTCTCTGTGTATTTCTGATAGGAATTTATGTCGTTTCCTTAAGTTTGAGCTATATATAAAACGCGTGAACTTGGATGAACACTCTTTAAGAAGCAGGGTGACTTATCAAAGTCCATATTACGTTCAACTTGTCCATGGTAGGTCAGAAACAATCAATGTTTATGATTACCGTGATCTTTTGTCGCTGATATTATAGTAGAAATGTTTTGTTGTATTTGGTTTTTAAGATTTTTTGAGATCATTCAAAGAATTAATAACGTTTACCTAAGACGCATTTTCACATTCAAATCGTTACGTTGCAAATGATTCTGGCAAGATATAGAGAGAATTGCCTCACTTAAAAATGTGTTGCGTGATGGTCAGGACTTATCATATTTATTGTATTCCGTAATAGTGATTCTCCCGTTTTTAATACCATTTAGTAAACACGATCAAATTGATTGAACAGAATAATACAGAAGTCGTATACAAAGGGCCCGGATGGAACATTAAGTCTTCTGTGATTCCAATCTCCCAGTAGATCTTTCGATGCGCTTGCGCTTACTTATCTCTGCTTCAACCCAGTGACGTACATAGATAAACACATATTTGAAAGTTGTGTTTTTTTAAGTGCAATTGTCAAGAGTTAGGAAACTCAAACAACTCATATAATATGAGTTGGGGAACAACTGGAAGTGTTAAATGTGCTTCACAGATAATTCAGCTGTTTCCTTCTTTCTCAACTCTAAACCACTGTATAGTGTACATTTGCAGTTGATTAACTGCTCTGTCAAATGGGCACATGTATCATGTTGTTAAAACCAAACCCTACAACACATCAGATGATTTCCACTGAAGAAAGTAATCCCACAGATTACGCCTGAATTGACATCGCAAATAACAGGAATGGATTACAGTATTTAATATATTGATATGTGCAAGCAAAACACAAAACACTCCTGAATGCGCTCAGAATTCATGATATCTGAAGAACTGGCGTATGGGGAAGATTTTGCCACAAAGAAGCAGGTCGGTGCAGAGATACAAGCAGGGTGCTTGAAGCAGAGCTCAGAATCTATGCTTGGAGAGTTTTGTGATTCGTTTCTCATATAAAAGAGATTTATTACTTACTGCACGAGTTATCAGTCGGTATAAACCAAAATACAAAACTCACAGAAGGGAGTTTCACGTAGGTCTGAAATACCACAAACCGCAACCAACTCAACGCCAATTGCAATGTATGCAATTGTGTGTTTCTATTGTACAATTATATATACCACAAGAGCGGTTTATGGTTCAGTATCAAGAATCATTGTATTCTAGAAGCTTTATTGACTACCTTAATTTGTATACTCTTGAGAAGTCGTTAGAGATTCAGAGAAAGAAATCTAACTTGAGGAAGATATATTTGCGTTTTACACTTTTCTCAGAAATCCTCGTTGGGAGAAATGATCTCCCCCCTTCCTCGTGACTTTGGATGATAAGAAAGAAAGGTCATACAAGAGTTGTTTAGATTATAACAAAAGTACCATTAGGTGAATGTTTAATGTGAGTACATGTATATACCAATGAGGTTATTGGGTATTATTCTGGCCCTTGTGACAGTTTTTTTTTGTAGTCTGCATAGTTGTGTTTTTCTTTTTAAATTTCAAATAGAGACCTTGTCTTTTCAATATACCCATGTACGTTCTTTGAATAGTTATTTACCGCTACTTCCTATACCATATAGTGTACGTACTATGTTATACGGCACACGTTGATTCCTCGGCTGAGTGTGGACATTCACTTCCATAGTGTTTTCTAAAAAGAACCAATTTCTTTTTTTTTAAATTTTTTTTTATTCGAATGACAGTTCTGCGCTAGGCAGATCTTCCACCGTCAATTATGGTAGAATATTATTTATTTTCGGTACATGATAAAAATCAAAAACATACCGTGGTCATACCTGATACAAGACTCCATAGGGTTGACTTTATTTAGGAACTCGGCCTCATGGTCATAAATAAATGTCGACACCATCTCGTCTCATATCATGTACGATCACGGTAAGATTGTTAACGTTCCGTATAAGTATTTTTGAGTAGCTATAACCTATCTCATCTTTCATACTTTTGGTTCATGGCATAATTGTTTTTTATCTATAAGATTGTAAATAGTACCAAGGTAATCTTCCATAATGGTAGCTTTAATACAGAACCGACGTTTCATCCATTACATGGACTGTATACAAATTTCCCTATATAAGATTAAATTGTACAGATCAAATATTTAATGAATAGCCATTCACCTAACAGTCAATGTTTTTGCGGGTTTATAGCGGAACGATTATTTCATCGGTTTTCATTGAAGTATAGTGGCAGGAACTTAAATATATATTTATATTGCTCACCTACCTAATCAACTTTTGATTAATCTACCTGCTATCTCTTTTAGCGGTTGCCACTTTGGCATGTTCCAGTTAGTCTGCCTAGTGTTTTTTCTCGTAGATTTGTCTTCTATGATCAATATCTTCTGGTGGCTTATAAATAGGTTAATAAATTCACATGTTTTGCCCCCTCGGTTGTGGGGTTTAATATATCATACACCATATTAAGGATTTATGAGTTATCAAATATCATAGATCTCACATGTCGCATTTGAGCCATTTCTTGCTTGACATAGGAATTTATTCCTGCCACTTGAGAACAATATATAATTGAAATGATATCCCCGGGTTAAAGCCACTCTGCGCGTCCTGACCTGCATGTTCATTTAACAAAACCCAAAACTAATATAGGTCAGAATTGTATGCAAGAGAAAGTTGTTGACATGTGAGATTCCGGGCTTGTTTGTATCTGGTCTCAGATATTGTAATGACAATTCTTTCTGTGCCTCTTTGATGTTCAGTCATGCATTCCCGTCAATGGTTCGTTCCATACAGAAGTCAATGCTCAGGCATAATTCATTTACAGGTGTTTAGACCCAGAGAATGACTGCTCGACCAGCAGCACCTGCACCGCCACCAATACCAACAAAAGGCTATGGGCGTGTCCAATATCCGCCCCTACCTCCGCTACCACGTTAATTGTACCCCGATAATGGGGTGATTTCATTAGTACCCGACCCACACATCAAAGCCCAGCCCCTTTCCTAGAACTTCCGGGAAACGCCAGGAAATGCCGTGTTCCTAGAAGAGTTCAGGAATCCCGACCGGAAACTGGTTATGAGAAGGGTGGCGATTGCGCCTGCGCAAAGGGTTTGAAGCGGGATTTGTGGGTAAGTGGGGTGGGTTGGGGATTTGTTGTGGGTAAGTGGGGTAGGAGGGGAAAGGGGGCGATAAAGGGGGTTTGTGGGAGGGGTTTGTGGGGTGTTGTTGTCGGGCTTTCTAAAAGGTAACACAAATATTGCACCTGGCGAAATGCGATGTATGCAAACACCCTTGATGGAGAAAGTTAAGAATGCCGCCACCTCTGAGCCTCACATTACGGGTGGAGAGGCAGGACTGGCGGTCCAGTGTGGCATGTTTACCCGAGCAAATCTCACTTTAATTTCTGTTTGTTGTGTGCAGGTTGTAATAGAGCAACCCGGCATTTGTGCGCCTAGCCATGTCTGGACAGGCCCTTTACCATGAAGAGCAAACCCGCATTGGCTTACATATACATGTAATGCATTGTTCGGTAATTTCTTTGATTAACCCTTTCCTGGCGCCACCTGGTGAAGGACTAAAATAATGCGGTATACAGAAATGTGATTTTTTTTAAAATAAATTGATCTTAAAAACGTATTACTATAAAGACAGTCAACTTATTTGATAATTTTTCAATACTATGAATTTTGTTCAATCCTATGAATTCTTTTTAATCCTACCCATACAATACATGCGAGTCTAATTCCGACATATTAAGCATGAGGTAAAGAACTGGAACTAGAAATAGAGTAAAACACAATTAATGAAATAGAAAATTATATTTGGTAAAACTATTCATTAACAAAGACTGTCATTAGTGCCACATCGATGTCTTTAATATGTACAGGTAGGATTAGATGTTATCTAAAATATTTAGCTACTCATATATAAACCAGTGTTTATATGTGTATGATAAGATATATATAAAATCACTCATGGTATGACATGGTTGACAATTTATTCCTGATTACTGACTTGCAGAAAGGTCTTAGAATATCTCCCGCACTATGGTAATATATGTTGTTAATCCATCGTATAGATCAAATTAAAATAGTTGTTCATATTCTAGATATATCGAACAATTCATATGAACTTCCCTTTTATATTCCTTGTTATTTACTTGTTGATTTTGCCTTATATCAATTACACCAGAATATTTCCGAATTCATGTGTCTGAATAAATTATGTATTACGTTCTCAATTTTGGAGACGTGATTAATTGATACAAGACAATCTATTACTTTGGTATGCATGCAAACTTAGAATAAAGACAATGTTTTCAGGTCCAGGGAATAATAAGTTTGATTAAGATGGAGAATGTAGTTATTTCCATTTATGATCCGACCCCCTATTAAATGAAAGCCTGTTAAATACGTGAGAAATATAGAAACCTAGTGTTACAAATTAATTCAATTGTTGTATTGAAGAGAACCTTTCAAAAGGGGTGATTACACTATTTTCGGTTTCTGTACCTCTTGAAATGAGGAGAAACAGAATCCAGAATCCGGTTTCGATCTCTAATGGGGTGCGAAGCAGACAGCATTTCGATTGATGAACTCACGAGGATACTTATTTCGTTTCTGCTCTCTAGATAATTATCTGAGATAAATAATGGACGTATGTCGTGTGTATGTGTAATACTGAGTGAGAGGCGAGACCAAGTTCCCGCCACTGACTCACCAACATGCCGACGTCTGCATCTTTTACACCGGCAGACGACATTCCTCTCCCGATCCTCCACCTAAAGAAATGGCGGGAAAATCCCAGCATTGACCGAGTTGGTCTGGCACGCTGCCAACAATGCTGCGCTTGTGTATACGGTCTGGCGGTGTTTCCTCAGTCCAACAGCGGGGTACCAGCGTGATCAGAAGTCACGTGGTCACCCGATTCACTAAATTGCCCTCGTTCTGGTCTCTACCGCCTGAGGGCGTAGTGACGCTACCTGCGTTCCTCATTTGATGGGTGGCACTCCCACCTGCAGCCTGCTGTGATAGTGAATGGTCTTCGTCCTGTTGCGTCTCGATAAAAAGTCTGCTCTGGGTTTCACCGACTTTTTCTAATATTTATCTGGGCGAGTTAGCTATTAGCACAATTTTTGGTGTCTGAATCACCAGTCAATTCTCATTTTGCACCTCATCTCCAGATCAGGAAGTGGAGATATCATGGCGTTGACCGATTTATTGCTTACCGTTCTTCCATTTTACGTCTCAGTCAAGGAGCCTACAGACACTCTCATTGGCCATAGCAACGACCAAATTCATATCAGTGTGATATTGAGAGAGATTTTTGCCAAAATATTGAAGGCATAAGCTGTTTCAAGAGAGTTGGAACACAATTCATGTCAAAATAACACCAGAAGCAATATTATCACTACCCATCACATCTCATCCCATCTATACCTAATCAATTTCTTTTGAATCAATGTATTACATGTATATGCATTATTTATCAAATTCTAAGAGGGTAATGAGAGTAGGATCTCGATATATACAATTACAAAGAAAAAACTAACTTACAGGAATCGCTTCAATACAAGAAAGGTATCAAGGATTATGCCATCGCGATTTAACACATACTCCGCTCCACCTCCCTTCCTGCTTTCATCTCTTCCTTCACTTTCCTGTCATCTTTTCTCCAATCTTCCTCCGTCGATCGTCCAGCGCGTCACTCATGCCTTCTGCCGCGACGCTCATACTGTTTGTCTCCCTCTTATTTCTGACGTCTATCTCTATTCATGCTCTGTCATCTTCCCTTGATCCCCATGTTATTATAACTTTGTTCTCCTTTTTGTTTGTCTACTTTTCTCACTCTATTTTTTTGTTTTCTCCCTTGTTCAATCTTCTCTTTCCTCCTTTGCTTGTGTTTTCTCTTCTCTCTTTTGTTAACACTCTCGTCAACCTTGATCCCAGTTTCCCTTACACTCAATCATTTTCTCATTCATGAATACTCTCCTTCCTTTTATTTACTATGACCTTCCTCTAATAACACCTTTTCTCTTTAATTCCTCTGCATTGACCTTATTTCACACAGATATCTGTATAATTTCTCTATTCCCCTCAATGTTTACCTTCGAGCCCCTCTGCCCTCCCTCTCTCCCATCCTCAAAGTGAATCCCACCAAGTCCTGTTTTTATTCCACAGACGCTGCTTTGCACGCGTCGCCCCGTGTGACGTCACCGCACGTCATCCTCTGACGTCGTTACCTGATCCCGGCTTCAGAAGATCTAATAACTCGTTCAGAGGCATTAGGTGCCCTTTGTGCTCTACTCAGACCCTAATCACCTGCGCCCGGAATATCCCGCCAGAGGGGGCCTTGTTATCCCTCGCTTGATCGCCGCTTACCGCACGCCGCTGGTTCCCGTTACGTCCTCCTACAGCAAGATTAGAGCGGCCAGGTACCAGCATACCTATTGTGACGTCACGGCGACGAAACCTGGCGGGAAAACACCAATTAAATCTCCTCTTTATAAGGGCACCGTCCGTGCGCATGCACCCAACTCCGTTTGGGGTCTGGTCGCTTCCGGTCTGCTGGCCAATCAGCATCCGATGTCTCGATCCCTCATGACAAGGATGACGTCACTGTGATGTAACGGACAGGTGGGTCATTGCGGTAGGGGGTTGGGAGATGAGAAAGGATCATCCGAAGGTTGGTGACTGTTGGGATGAGGGAGGTGGACAGGTATGAATACCGTGATCGCAGCTTGGTTTTATTGAACTGCAGATCCGGGTTGTCTGAGAAATACTTTTTTTTCAAAGTTTCCCCTATCTTCATCGGGGTGCCTTCAGGTTTGGCCTTAGCACGTGGAATTTCTTTTTATGTCGATTTAGAAATACCTTAGCATAAACATTTTCATTGGCCATTAAAAATAAATCCATTTAAAACAAAAGCAAAACTGCATATCATTTAGGCAGTATTTTCTTCATGAGTTCTTTGTTTTGAACTATTAATTAGAGTATAAGTGGACCTGTGACCTCTCTCTATATTAGTAATTCGTCATCGTAAGCCATCATTTATGCCGTCATTACCGCCAAGGAGGGGTAGATCATGACATCAGGCTAAATAACATTCTGTATCTCAATATCATTGACATTGCAACATTCCTTCATCACCACATCATGCACCGTCATACCTTCATCCGTCACCGGATCGCTAATGGCGTTACTATCCTCAACGATCTCTATACTCGTTGCTATCCTGCATCTCCAGATCGCTAACGGCACTAGTTTCATGAGTCTGGATACTGCATAACTCAATATGTGCATATCATTAGCTATCAATAATGGATGCACACTAAGGGTGTAACGGCGTTGTTGATTGATAGATGAAACGTATCATGAAGTAGTTAGTAAGGAATGGATATTCACAGGTGTAGTCTTTAGTATCCAACAGGTGCGAAGTCGCCATTGATAATACATATTGGGTCTGTGTTGCTTGAACATCTCCCTAGGTAGATACATGTAAAATGCCATGCTGTCACAGCAAGGACACTATAGGAAGAACACATATATAAACAATGAACAGCAACTACCTTGGATTTCTGATGGCCAACATATTGTGTATTGAATGTGAGTGAGTGTCAATGTTGAAGGAATTTTTTGTCTTACCTGAAACCCAGGAAAAGCCAACAAATCCCCAAGGGAGTGAGACATATATAAGAAGAAAATAAATACAATTTTGTGTATTGAACCACACGGTGAAATGTAACCGTCACGCATTCACAGAGTCGGAATACCTCTTTCAGTGGACATTTTCTAATTAAGGGACAGCTTTACTCTCTGTGGACACCGGCAAGTGGTCCTCGATGTCTTCCGGTCGGATTCCCTCACACGATGAAATCTCTGAATGTGCAGACGACAAATGATAGACGCTGCGCATCAGAAGTCCCGCCAAACGCCTGTACAACTACTGCGTGTGTGAGAGAGAGAGGAGGGTGTTCCTATTCTCTCCCCACCCACCCCCGACTCACACACACACATACAGACACGCATCCACCCCCGCCTCCATTCAACCCCAGATAATAACCAGCTCCCTGAGCGGTGGTTAGAGCGCCATCTACTGGCTGCCCCCTCTAAGTCCACTCTGCCCCCTAGCGGCGGTCATTACCCTTGCGGGGGTGTGAAGGTCTGCCATCTGCCCCCGTCCTCTCGCCGCGCCCAGAGGCCGCCAGGTGGGGTGGCGTCGTGACGTAACACTTCTCGTGTTGTCAGGATCAAAGCGACTGGGGCGCCACCGTGCGGCAACCAGGTGAAACAATAATTGGGTGGGGTGGAGGGATGCGACGATTGGGGATTCTTTTACCCTGTAGTTACACTCAGGGACATGGCATGAGGAGATCGAGCATGCATGGCGTGAGTCAAGGGGAATTAGTTCTGCATAGAAGGTGCGCCTCGTTAGGAAGCAATGTAAAAAGAGAGCACATTGATGTGCTGATGCAGGAGGCTAGCAGTCTGAGTGAAAAGAAATTAATTAACACAGAAGCTGTGTACAAACTCTGAAATGAGCTGCTTTCAAATTAAGAATCTATCAGAATGAGAGAGGGAGAGAGAGAGAGAGAGAGAGAGAGAGAGAGAGAGGGAGAGAGAGAGAAAGAGAGAGAGAGAGAGAGAGAGAGAGAGAAAGAGAGTCAGAAACAGCGAAAAATAAACAGGGAGAAACGGGGGGATAGAGACAAAGATAGAGACAGAGATAGAGTCAGAGAGACAGATAGAGAGGTAGAGAGAAAGGAGAGAAACAGAGAGAGACAGAGAGACAGAGAGGCAGAGGCAGATAAAAGGCAGACAGACAGGCAAAAATATATACATAAAGATAGAAATTCCGTCGTTGTACAAAGGAGGGGGCTGGGCTATTCAGGAGGTGCGACTTTCGCGTGTAGAGGGTGCCAGAGGAGAGGCCCAGGGGAGGAGTGAATAAAACCTGAGAGGAGCGCAGAGTGGACGAAGCATAAAAGGATCCAGAAAAAATAATAAACATTAATGGTTTTGAAAACCAGTGGTCATACATTGTCTGAGAAGTTGGCGCGTAGTAATTTTTAAGCGAATGCGAAGATATTGCATAAAGTCAACTCCGTCGACAATACGACTACAGGTAACCTAAACCAATTAATATTGTATCTATTATTCAACAATGCAAGTTTACTTTACCAGGGTAAAGACAAAATGACCGCCGATCTTCTTAAGCACTACATTGCATGCAAAGTAGCCCCCTGCCCCATCCCAATCTTCGCTCTGTGTAGGACGGAGATTACGACCACCCGTAATCTGCACCCGGTCAATTACGCACTCCAATGTGTTGGATGGATGACAAAAGATTATAAACAAGAGATGAATTATCCCTCTAGTGTTTGTTACGTCATGATGCCCCCTAGCGGTTAAGAGAGGTACCCAAAAAATGTCGTCTGTTGTTCCAAGGAGCGTCTCTGGTTGTTCAAAGGTCACACAGCGTCTTCAGCGTTCTTAGTGAAGCCCGGATGTGTGAATAGGATATCACCGCTAGGTGGCTATGCTATACAGGTAGCGACAGCAGGTGGCCGCCCCTGAATTAAACCTGCGGGTACTATGATAAGCCTTTTCATAGTTTATTGGCTACTTTTTCCCTGTTTTTTTTTTGTTCTCGTATACTTGATCTTTCATTTCATCACATAAATTAGTGATGAGTGTAACATCTAGATATCCGATGATCGTTTTATCTTGAATCTAGAATCTTAAATGGTAAAATTATTAAGGTAATATACAATGAGTTCCGTGCATATTTCGTTGGGTGGATTAGTAACTTCATTCTCTCTAGTTGAATTGAAATAACAACAAAGAAAGAAATTCCAAATAAAATTAAGTAAATCTTACATAAATCTAACGCTGTTTCTATTTGATTTCAATAAATGTGTATTTGTTATTCTTTTTCAATTTCAATTGTAGTGCTTTTTCAATTAAAAAATAAGAAAAAATGTTATGACACGGCTTGCCATAGAGCACAATCCCGCTCTCACGGTAGGTGAGAAATCACCAGTCAGTTCGTGTCGCTACAGTCGGTGATGTTCTATGTGCCAAAGTGCAGTTTTGTCATAAAACTTCCAATTACCCTAGCAAAATATAAACTGATTTAACTTCCTTCAGTAATAAAAGCCAGCGACACTAAATATAGACTAGTATTGAATTGCCCCATTACACCTTCTGTGTCTCTTGATCCACTTGGACTAGACTTACAAATATGTAATTGTATGTAATAATGACTGATTATATGTACAAAAATTACAGCTTTGAATGTTTGGTAGTGATCAGGACCTATCGATGCTTTCAAATAATTTTTATTGAAAACTAATGAAAATACAAAGAATTATACTGATTACGATTACAATTTAAACCTGCGATACTGGTGAAGGTTTCCTTGTAGTAGCGTTATCTAAAAGTAATCTGATTGTTGAAGGCTGTCCTATTGTAATGGAGGAAAACTCTTTATGCACAGCAATCCCAAACTGTTTTAGGCATCTAGCAAAAGTGTTATATAAACATTCCTACGTAGATACTGATTAAATGAATTGAATTATATGGACGCATGTATAAAATGATCTATTAATGATTGTCTTGTTATAGGCTCTCTTCCATAACGACTGATTATCTTATGTGCGAGAACAAAACAAAAACCACAATGATACCATTATTTTGGTCACCCTTTCTTATAAAACTCACACCTCTTTAGGTAATGCTGACTCATCATTCAGCCTCACTGACCCCCAGCCCCCTTCCTGGATCCAATAGGATCCACCAGGGGTCTCCACAGTCGGAGCCCACCTGCCCGGCATTATCTAATAGTCTGTGTTATATAACACCACGTAGTGAGACCTTCCACTGACGTAAGAACTTCACGACCAACATTTCTTTTGTCACCCTTCACAGTACCAGCTTCGGGACAGGCCTCAATTATTGAGCCTCCCTACTCGACCCCCCTCAATATGCCCTCGTACTTCTGGATTATAGGTTCTCGATGAATTCATCAGTCACCACCGACCAATTTAAAAAAACTTGTTCGCAGAAATCTTCAAGTGTAATCATAAAGAGAAAATGTCGGCGACCAATATTTGTTCCAAGTTTGGGCGTTTTTGGTACCATTCACTGACAAATTCGTCATTGGTTAATTCAACACGGAATGATTTTGTCGGGAACAAATTGGGTCTGGGATGTTATAGGACCTGGGTCAGCAAATTGTATTAACAAGATAAACGATATTCAATATTACCGACATTTTGTGGGGTGTTAGCGCTCTCGCTACCCTCCCCTTGTGTGCATGTTTGAAGAAGTGATTCTTAAAACTCACCGATCATTTTGTTGGCAAGTAGAAAAGTAACTTAATACGGCGTTTCCAAATCGGCGCCGATTAATTGGGCACTGCGATGGGGCTGGTTCTTATTGACCACGTAGCGAATATCAAATCTGCAGAAATGTTGTATAACCCACACGGAAGCTTGATTTTTTTCATGCCAGCTTGATTTTTTTCATGCCAGAACTAATGGTGTTTCTTTATTTACAAGTAGGGTTAAGGTAAAAACCGTCGTTGCGTTAGAGATGGGTAATGGATAGTGGTCACCGATGGATCCACAGTGGAATTCGTTAGTCTGCTATCGATGAATTGCACCTGGTACATTTAACCGCTGAGATAAGAGATAAAGAATTGTCGTGTTGTGCCGCATTTGGTAGTGTTTGGGGTAAAAAGCGTAGACTTGAAAATTCCACCCCCTGTTCTACCTGACGATTACTTGCCCCAAAGTGTCAGGTTGTTGTCAGGCTTTAGAGGAAGGCTTATTAAAAAGTAGTTAAATTATCTTGATGAATAATCATGATCGAAGACTTGAGCAAATCTAGCCACCATCTCTTCACTGCTGGTTCCTTATAAAAAAACTAATACAAGGAACTAGTCTGACCAAAACTGCCCCATACTCTTACACTAGGTATCCCATAAATAGGCTTCTACTGTACTTATGTTATTGACAAACCGTTCTGAAATGTAATGTCACCTTCATGATAAATAAAGCTTGTTGCTATGCATACAGCACATCAATAAAAAGAGCACTGCGAGTTGTCCTGAACTCGGTTGATTTTAGAATACCTATTCGAGAGCTGCTGGAAAGATGTGAGGTTGAAACGTTGGCACGTCGACGGGATGATCAGATGCTTTGCATGATGTTTAAACTATCAAACAAGGAAGAAGAGTTTCTAGATCAAAATGTACGAGGTACCAGAGGAGACAGTAAAATTAAATTTAAAGAGATTCGATTTAAGGGAGAAACATATAAACGGTCCCCGATGTATCGAGGTATAGCCCTCTGTAAGAATCTTCCAAGTGAAACACAAAAATCTCGCTCGAAAGAGGCTTTTAAGACTTGCCTAAAACAGCGAAAACCCTGAAATGTATTGATTGAGATTTATCAACCTGTACTTCTTGTTGTCATTTCCATTTTATTTTACTTTCACTCCATGTTATACCCTGCACTGAAGTACTATCCACTGTAATTGTATCAAATCACAGTCATGTGCCCGTTTTACGACTTCATTTCATGTATTGAGGATGCCACATAAACAATATGATATAGCGACACGAGTGAGACTGCAACACCTACTGATCTTATGGTTGTTTTTCGCATCTGCCATTTAACTCGTGTTCAATTCCTTGGTCGAGAGATAGTATTGTTGTTTATGTAGGCAGTGTACAAGTAGTACAGTAAAATGAGGAATTTCCACAGGCATGCCGCATGCATAACATTTATAATATGATTACATCCTTTTATCTACTTATAATCCTTATCATCGAAGCTCTGGTATAGATAAAAACGGAGTGAATCTTTGATGGAGGTCACATACGTCCAAAAGAGGCCAAACTTATTTAAGTTAAACGGATTAAACACATCTAGAACTTCTCTATCATAGAGATCTTGAAGAGGACTGGATTTTTATACCAGGTAAGACATACTAGCTCAGTTGCTAAATCAGCACTGGTAAAGGAATAACAACCATTTCTTTCTTAAAACAACTGAGTCCTGAAGAGGGTTATTTATAACCGAAACGTCGACGACAGGTGCAGAATACTTGATGCCTACACTATGATCACTTTTTCTTAAATAAAAACCTGCGGTAAACCAACTGGCTGGGAGTTGTGGCCTTTTTTTTTACAATTACTTCCTTAAAACAAAACCGGTCCCTTCATTCTAATGGGAAAAGTTTTGGCACTATCACCAATGGCTGTCGAAGTTCACTTCTACTTAATTATACCCACTGCCGCCACCCATAAATAGGCAATACTACCACCCATCAACATTACCTTTCACTATCACCCATGAACATCACCTTTCATTACAACCACATATTACCACTACCACAAGCCATTACTACTTTACATTATACCAACCCACAACCATGACAAACTACCCACTAGAAAAATCTACTCACAAAATGCACCACTTCCAGACTACCCATTCGGAACTGTTATTACTCGCCATTGCCATCCACTACTTCCACCCACTATATGCAATGGCTAACACGCACTACCACAGTCTATTATTGCTGCCTAATACCACCCAATATCAATACCCATTAGAAAAATCTACTCCCAAAATGCACTACCACCACTTCTACACTACCCATTATGAACTGTTACTACCCACCACACCTACCACCACCCACTATATGTAACGGCTAACACCTGTTACTGCGGTCCACTATTACTGCCTATTACCACCACCATCCACTACCACCAACTATCACTGCCCGCTACAAACCTAAAACCAAAATGCACTACCACCACTTCTACACTACCTATCATGAACTGTTACTACCCACCACACCTTCTACCACCCACTATATGTAATAGCTAACACCTGTTACTGCGGTCTACTCTTACTGCCTATTACCACCACCATCCACTACCACCCACTATCACTGCCCACTACAAACACCTAAAACCAAAATGTATAACCACCAGTTCTACACTACCCAATATGAACTGTTACTACCCACCACTGCCACCAACTACTATCACTTACTATAATAAACAACCACCACAGTCCACTACTACCATTACTACCATGTACTATTACCATACACTACTTCATTGTAGCTACCCACCAATAACATCCACTATACATGTCCATCACTACCCACTACAACCATTTACTACAGAGCATTTTCTAATATCACTGCCTCCATAATCTACTACCATATATTACCATCAATACCACACCCCTTCACAATTACCACAGCGATATATATTATAAATCTTTCTACTACATGGCCACTCTACAAGACTAGCAAAACAATTTTTAACCAAAAATAGTATTCTGCCACGGGAGATGTGACCTGGTTTAAGGTGTGTACTGTACATTCGTTTCGGATCCTCTCTAAAGATCAGCAGGGGTTATGTATCCCCCTTACACCCCTCCTGCACCCCTCCTCTATACACCCGGTATTTACAAGTATCTGAGGTGGTGAGGGGATCGGCAGGGGGTCTGTACCCTCACACCTCATCCACACCTCCAGCCAGGTGTGACGTGGTACGGCGTGTTTTAAACAAGGTGTGAATTATCGTGTTCAACAGCGTGGAGAACTCATTACACCTGGCTTTCACCTGTACCAGGATCCAGTTTACCTGTCAAGGAAGTATTCACCCCCAGGCTGCAACACTTCGCATAGCCATGAGTTCTGAAAAAAAGAGAAAAACTCCCATAAATCTAGCAGTTTCCGAGCGAAAACCTGTCTTGAGATCTCTCCAAATGTCTGTAATTTCGTCATTTTGTTTGGTTTAAAATGACTGAGTTGATTTAATATTGTTAATATTTGTTGAAAGCGGATTCTGTTTAACAAGGAATGGGGAAGATAATTGCAATATTACTAATTGGTGATTATGATTAATGAGGTTGTCGGGTCCGAGTGTGTGTGACCTTTAATTAAGCAGAGACCCGTGTCTGAAAATATTCGCATAGAAAGCAGCAAGTTGAGGCTTTCAAAATAATTGTATAAATACATGAATATCATAACCTCAGACAAATGGGGGCCAATGCTACTGAATCTTAATCAATATCCATTCATAGGTCGGATTTCAGTTCAGAGCTGTCATTTAGATTTGGGAAAGAATATAATCTGAAATTAAGTGAAGGACATTTTCAAAACATGATGTAGGTATAAATGTGTAAACACATGATATACAGTGGTGTGGGCAAATTGATCGTTATATATACAACCTTTCTGGTGCTATTATTAGTTCCTATACCATATATATCTTATACGTCCCAGGGTGTCATAATATCAAGAAACGTTACGAAATTTCACATGATTGTTTATAGTGTAAGTTGTCTTCGTAGAATGATGTCACGAAGCAGAACTGAGTGTGATCTGTAGCAGGAGACAAGGAACACCATGTAAACACTCATGTCTATGGAGATTCATATAAGGGTAAACTGTTATGCGGACTGGCAGCTGTGTTTTGACATGGTTTCTATGCCAATATATGTGAAGGTATTATTATTTATGATACATCCTCGTCCTGTTGATAACGTCAAGCCTAATCTCGTCTCGTCTTGTGTACGACCATGGTAGGGGTGTTTTTTTCTATATAAGTAGGCGCAGATGTGTACAGATCGGTACAGTGTTTTATCTCAGCCCTGGTATTTTTTCTCCATAGACTTAACATTGGGAACTCGTATCCAACGCCCGTTGAGTATTTAGAAAACAATACTCAATTAGGGATTATGTCGCAAAATTTAGCCCATTAGTCAATGTGAAGGGTGAGATAGATTCAGAAACCTATGAAAGTTTACGGTCACAGCTCGATCCCATCTCGTTTGAACTGTTATGTAATTCGCGCGGATTCACCTTGCGAATTACTACGCGATTCAAACTCGATAGGTTTCCTCTATGATAAATACAGATGTTCATACACGTGCAATGTACGCACATATATTGCAGGTATGTGTATGATGAGCACAGGCCATCAAAGTCTGTGTATGTACAATGCCTGATATTGGTCTATTTGGTTATAATTTGAACACATACATACATACATACATACATACGTACATACATACATACATACATACAAAATGTATGTGTGTGTCGAGGCGTTGGGAATCCTATCTCTACCGCTTGGCGACCACGAATAAAGAAAACGGGGTGTTTGGCGCGGATTCCACATACATACATTACATACATTACATACATTACATACATTACATACATACATACATACATACATACATACATACATACATACATACATACATACATACATACATACATACATACATACATACACACATACACACATACATTCTGACGATACATGTAATTGTAACGAGCAATGCTATTTGTATTGGTGTGTGCAGCTATACAGTGATAGTAGGGAGGTGTTGGTAATACGCTGTTGAAGAAACCAATATCATGGATAAAAGTCTCTGTGAATAAACAACGAAAAAATCCTTCAAATACTGCAAGCAAAACCTCATGAAACACTTCAAGAAGTCAACCTTGGCTGCAGGATAATGTAAAAATCGTTTTGTATGTACATAATGAAGTGGATATGCTATTAAATATACATGTACATAGTTAACTATCAGAGTAATTGCTCAGCCTATAGTATTATTCCGAGCCACCGAGGGATCAACATATTGGAGAATAGGTTTAGGAACAGTCCCTACTAATTTGTATGAACAATGTTACATATAAATGGACTGGTCAACCCCCGCCCACCCTCTACACACACATTCTTAATCCTGTTAACCCTCTGCATGGACCCCCAACCCCCACCCCTCCGCTCTAAACACACAGGCATTGTTTACCTTTTCACGGATCACTCCCTATGAAAACAAAGCTGACTCGATGGGGAAATGGCCGCCGGACTGACCCTGCCCCTAGCTCCGCCAGAGGGCGTTCCGCACGTCTCGGAAGCGGTGGGGGGGGGGGGGGGGAGGCTGGGGGACGGTGGGGGGGGGGGGGCTTAGGGCGGCTTACGGTAATGAGCTCTCGGTGGTCAGCGGGGGACGTGTCAACACCGCCCGGGGCGACTTACGGGGGGGGGGGGGGGGGAACCCAGCCGGGGGGGGGGGGGCATAGGGGGGGGGGGGGGGCACTGAAAAGCACCAAAATGTGAGTAAAAAGATGGGGGATTGGTTTGTTTTTGTCATTGTTGTGATGTTTTTGTGTGTAGACAGGGTAAAGCCGACTTCTACAGGTGGTGGGTGGACTGTTGGGGTGGGTACGAACCGTAGTGCTAGGACTTGGGGTCCAGACATTGATATATGTGCCGGACTTCTGATCATATTTTCGTTCTTAATTTCGATATGGATGTATCATCCCGACTGTGTCTTAGATAAAAAGAAAAGAAATTAAAAACTCTGAAATGGGTGGTGTCTATAACTATTTATTCATTTTACTCCTCATCCGTAGTAGATCATCTATCATCAAAACTGTCAGATATGATGTCATGTGATATACATATAGATATTTCTTATCTCGTTGCACGTCCTTCACTTTGGCATTCCAATACATTTAACATTTGAAATACACCCTATAAACGCCATAGAAATATACTATATTTTTTCGTAGTTTTTCTCTCGTAGTGCTAAAGTACGGAAAGTAGATACATTGTTTATGTACATGTAATCACATCAAACATGGCGGGAGGCTCAGACATTGTCGTAGTGAAAATGCAATGTACTTCACCTAATTCCCCTGTGAATGTATGGAATAAAAGCATCTCGTTTATCTTAATTTTCATAAGCTACTCATGTGCTTCCTGGCACATATAAACTCGTATAAAAATGTCTTCGTCAGACATGATATATAATCCTTGGTTAAACGTGGCAGCTACCGATTTTTTTCTGGACCAGAAATAAATACATTTCTTCAAATGCGAATCAAAATACTCGCTGTATTGAGAAAGGGCATACCATGAAGACAATACCATAAAGTTGTAAATTATCATCCTTTAACAAGATAAGTTGTACTACATTTACTGTTTGTAACCATTGCCTTCCGTGAATTGTATATTGAATTGTTAGATAGATTCACTGATTTTTGTGTGATCTGAAATACTGAACAACATGGCGGACAACGTGGGTGAAGCGGAGACCGTAAATGCTCCCAATTGTCGCCCAACTGACCCGGCTGAGTACCCCCCGCTGCCGGCGACTCCTATAGCATCTGACTCTATGGAGACCGACAGTGAGGCACAACGCAAACGTGCCCGATCGGTTGCATCTACCCCAGGTAACGATGAGTCACCGAGCTCACACACAACTAAAAAGAATAGGAAAGAAGGGAGTAGTACTCAGGATGAAAACACTACACAAGCAAAGCAGCCAGCTAATGATTCAGAGAGAATTATGGAATACATGAAAACTAATTTTCCCTCTCGCTCTGACATTGATGGTATAAAGGGGTTTCTGATGAGTAATCTACAGGCCCAAGAGAAAAAGATTGACCTTCTAGCACACAAAGTGAATAACATGAGTATGAACATATCTGATTCTATTGACAGTATCAATGCTGAGTTAAATGAGCATAAAACTGAGATGTCGAAAATACAAGATGACTTAAAAGTTTTGGAAAACAAGGTCATTGCAAAATCCAGTGTAAACTTGCCACCCTCCACTGACAATCCGCTTTACTCAGAAGTAGCCTCACAGCCTAGAGACACAACAACTAGATACTTCTTTGCATCAAGTGAGCGAAATGTTATTATACAAGGTCTGAGTATTGAATATGACACTGATCTGAAAGGTGTGGTGAGTATGTTGTGCACTGAAATGGGAATCTGGTTTGCGCCAGGTGAATTGCTGAATATCAACAGAATCATTAATGTGAATCGACCGCAATCATCTAGACCACCACCTGTAATGATCTCCTGCGCAAGCCTCCAGTCAAGGAATAAATTCCTAACATATGCCTCCCGTGCAAGGTTCAGTACCTTTGGTAGGCTATCCATCCACCCTGATGAACCAGTTAGACTACGTAAACTCCGCGGATTGATGAACATGATTCATGGCTACCTGAAGAGAATTGGAGTCAGTACAACTCTACAGGAACACAGCATAATGATCGAAGACGAGCTGATTGAAATGGTGAAGATTGAATCTGTACCAGAAAAATGGCTACCCCCAGATCTACTTGCAAAAAAACAAAATGGTGAACCCCTTACAAATCCCAACTACAGAAATATTGGCAGGGAAACATACACGTCTAATCAGGGTACACAGCGAGCACAGGTACTATCTACGCTTGACCGCACACAGCTGACTGGTGTGAACTCGGTGACCCGACCTGATTCCGCACACTACTCAGCGCACTTCCCCCGTATAGCTGTGGGTCCACCTGCACCTAGACTACCTGAGCCTACAGCTGCTACCGCTGCTGCCGCGCCTCAAGGCCTTGTTGCAAGCATCCCAACACAACCGCCTACTGTTATACCACTGGCTGAGCTACCTAGTCATACAGTCTCTGATGGTGCCACAAATGTGGTAGGGACTGCAAATACTACGTCTGGACCGTTGGCAACTGAGAAACCTATTGAATATGCTCCGTCTGTCTATATAGGTAAGAAAGGTTTAGTATTCGCGGGTACGGAATCATTCTTAAGTAACCTGCATGCGTCTAAAATCGAAGTAAAAATAGAAGATAACGGCCTCATAACAACAATTCCATTCAGTAGCACTGAGGCAGGCTATCAATATCTGCATGCATTAACTGTAAAGGATTACAAATCAGCTGCTAATGTTATTTGTGCCACTGACGGTATGCAGGTGAAGCTCCTTAGCCGGCTGATTTCCCCAGCATTCCACCCGTACTGGGAACGAATCAAGGAGGGAAGTTTAAAGAAACTTATGGAGCACAAATTCGACCAGCATCAAGACTTAAGAGCTAAGTTGATTGCTACCTCACCGCACCCTCTAATTGAAGGCACACAAGACCCTTTTTGGGGTGCTGGTTGCAGTTTGGAACAAGCACTTGACAATTCCCCCTTAGTTGGGAAAAATCGTTGTGGTTCGTTATTGGAAGAAATAAGAGCGAAGTACCTGCAAAAGTAACTACTCACTTCTAAAAATGAGTTCAAATTTGGTGGTTGGTGATTCTCGACTGAGATACATTCTAGATGACATAAGATCATTGCCACAGGTCAAGGACTGTATAATGGTGCTTGGAGCAACAATGTACAAACTAGGCGAATATGCCGTTGACATCTGTATGCACCAGAGTGATATTCAGAAAGTATATCTCTTCGGAGGTATATGTAATGTTACTCTGAAGCAAGAAGGTACTGGTATTGTATCTCCGAGGCACCACAGTCCCGATGAAGCAGCCGCTGATATTATTGCCTCTTTAACCCAGACTGAAATTGAACTACACAAACTAAATCCTAAGTTATCGCTAATTTGCGGCACCTTCTATGGAATGAGTTACACACACTATAATAACATCGAGGTGAAAAAGGATGATGCGATACTACCCCAACAGATCTATATTGATGAATCGGTTCGCCTGTCAAATGTTGCCATTGTCGAATGGAATCAAAAGAGACAGTATGTAACTCCCAGAATTGATCAAGCTGTGCATTTCTGGAATTGCAAACGAGGTAAAATGTATAACAACTATAGAAGACTGAGTGACGGTATTCACATGCAGAGAGATGAAGTCCCCCGTATGTCAAAGAGGATCTCAAGGGCTATAATTTGCAACAATGTTTCCTTTGATGAAGCTGTGGACTCTTCTTAAGTAAGAATGTTTCTGTTCTGTAATAAGAACTTAAATGAACGCAAGAACAATGTTTCCTTAGATGTGGCTGTGGACTCTCCCTAAATAAGATTGTTTTTGTTCTGTAATTAGAACTTAAACGACCCAATTTTGCATCTAAATCGAACCGTAGGCAAACGTGTTCAGTAATAAGAATTCGTTGTGTCAAGATAGTGCTTTGGCTTGAAGTTCAGTAATGAGAATTTCATCAGCTAGTTTAGTTCTCGTATCTGAAACAGGAAGGACCTTAAGCATGTTCTGTAATAAGAATTCGCATTTAAAATTTGACCGTTGAACATACGTGCTCAGTAATAAGAACTCGTTGTGACAACATAGTGCTTTTGCTTGAAGTTCAGTAATGAGAATTTCATTAGCTACCTTAATTTGCTTAGTAACAGGAAGGGCCGTAATGCATGTTCTGTAATGAGAATTTGTAATAAGAATTGTTTAGTCCTATCAAGAGACCGTAACTAACAGTGTCGTCTAATATACTGAGGTTCTATAACAAGTCCAAATTCGTCCACCACTATGGCATGGTCGTTCTGTAATAAGAACTGACTTGTCTATAATGGACAGTACTATTCTGGAGGGACTTAGGAGCAACGTCCTGGACTGAGAAGCTATTTGTTGATTTGGTTAGTTGTTCTGTTCTGTTCTGTAATTAGAATTATTTGATTTTTGCTAACACTTTGATGGAGTCTGTTCTGTAATTAGGACCCGCTCGTTACATGTATCTTGTGTTGTCAAAATGAAATGTTTCTTTGTCCTGCATAAATGTGAAACTAATTGAGTATAAATCTATATTAGAGAATAAATAAAATAAAATAGGTAAAACAATAAAATCATGTACACGAGACTGTTCTGTAAATAGAATTTTCTCTCTTTATAGGTTAAAGGATAGTCGCTGAGTCTAAAATCAGTAATACCAGAACTACATGGTGTAATATTAAATAAATGAAATTAATCGAGTATATAGCTCTGATAAACGGATATATCTACTTATGTAACTGAACAAGGTCTTAGTCTGGGTGTGTTCGGTTCTCCTCCCCGACCCCTCCTTTCTCTTCTCTCACTATTTAAATGTATTCTCTCACTTTATTCAATACTTATAATGAAATCATACAAAACTGCCTATCTAACTACTGATGTAGTTGATAGACAGTTCGATACATCTCATGTACTGGACATGGGCTGTATGTTTCATCCTTTTCATCTATTAAATCATATCAACCAGGCTATATTGTTTAATCGCAGTCTAAAGAATACAAACTCTAATAATTTATCTCTCAGATGGGTACATTAATTAATAGTAAAGATGGCATTAGTTTTGTAGGTCAGAATGTAAGAAGTCTCTTTTATAAAAAACTGGAAATCCAAAATGCTTTCAATAATGCTACTTTTGTCTGTTTGTGTGAAACACTTCTGCATGAGGGCTATGATGATCAAATGGTCCAATGGGGCGGATATAAGCTTTTTAGACTAGATAGGATTTCTGGAAAATGGGGTGGTCTAGCTTGTTATGTCTCAAAAAAATTTGCTATGTATGTAACTTACAGTAAAGAACTTAGTATTACTAATGAAGACTTAGAAATATTGGTTCTGCTAGTTGATAAGCCTAATAATAGAAAAATGTGCATAATCACAGTTTATAAACCACCGCCTAAGTCTACAAAAAAATTCTTTGAAACACTAACAGAGATAATTGAGTCTGACTATGTTGGTAACCGAGAAATTTGGATACTTGGTGATGTTAATGTTGACTATAATTGTACCACTTCAACTGAGTATAAAATTATTCAAAATTTTCTTAGACAATATGGTATGAGACAATTAATCAAACATACTACGCGCCCAAACTGGCGTGGTGGCACAATTCTTGACCATATATATACTAATTCGAAACATGTATCGTATGCAGAAGTTCTCTCTGAAGACATCAGTGACCATCATCCAATTATTGCATACCGTAAATTACAATATAGAGAAAAATCTAAAATTATTTTTGAGGGAAGAACTTATCGTAATTTTGAACAGGAAGACATGAATAATTTTTTAATAGCCGAAAATTGGGATACCTTCTGGAATAGTAATTGCGTTGACGTGAAATGGGATATTATACTAAATAAAATTACTGATTATCTTGATACACACTGTCCCATCAAGAAAATGACCTACAATGATAAAAAGCCCACCTGGATGAGCAAGGAACTGCTAAATATGATTAAGCATAGAAGAGATCTTGTTAGAAATTACTCATATACGAAGAGCGCTGATGTTTTAAGAGAAATGCGAAGGATATCTAGGGTAGTGAGATATATGATAAAAAAGGAAAGAAGTAAATATTGCATAAATAAACTACATGAAACCAAAGGTTGCCCCAAAAAATTTTGGTCTGTAATCAAAGATTTAATGAGTCCAAATGATACAGTTAGTAATTGTGAGCTGAATTATGAAGATAAACTTGTTAGGGGTGAAGATGTGCCAGTAGTGTTTAATTCATTTTTTACAAAAATTGGACAAAAATTATTTGAAGACCTTAACTTGGAGAAATTCAATATGTATACCAATAGACTAACTAATTATGAAAGTGATTTGAATCTTGATGTATATTTAAAGTTCAATACCGAAACAGTTATGAAGGTAATTAATGAAATTAATGTATCTAAGAGTAGTGGATTGAAGTCTGTACCAACAACGTTATTAATAGATAGTCTAAATACGTTAATATTACCTTTTGTTGACTTATTAAATTGCTCTATTGATACAAGTGTCTTTCCCACTCCATGGAAAATAGCTACTGCAGTGCCAATTCCAAAAAGTGGGAATTTAAAACTAATTGACAATTGGAGACCGATTTCTCTGCTGTGCACACCGAGTAAGATTTTGGAAAAACTTATGCATAATATTATTTATAGTTTATTAGTGGACTCTGAATTATTAAATGATAACCAATATGGATTTAGACCACATAGAGGTACAGTTGATGCTATTTTTATGTTTGTTAATAATTTGTATGAAGCAAGGAATAAGAAAAATGTAATTGCAGCCTGTTTTGTAGATTTTAAAAAGGCGTTTGATTGTGTCCATCATGAGTTACTAATATTAAAACTAGAAAAACTATTTAAAATGCCTAATAATGTTCTGAAGTGGATTGAAAACTATCTAAAAGACAGGAAACAACAAGTTCGTATTAATGATTCATTGTCGGAACTGGCTGGTATCTCTTTCGGAGTACCCCAAGGTTCTGTGTTAGGGCCACTTCTCTTTGTATTGTTTATTGATGATTTAGGTAAATGTTTCAAACATAGTCGATATATTCAATATGCCGATGACCTAGTGTTCTATGTGGAAGATGAAAATTATTTAAGGTGTACTGAGAAATTACAAGTCGATTTAAACCATCTATCAACTTGGTGCCTTGAAAATGGTGTAACTGTAAATACTGTTAAAACTAAAACAATGTGGTTGTGTAATCAAACACAACTAAGACATGCACCACCTTTGAAGCTGAAGTTAAATGATGTCACCCTTAATGAGTGTTTTAGATATAATTATCTAGGTGTAGATATTGATTGTAGTCTGACCTGGACACCTTTTGTTAACAAACAAATTAAAACATTAAGCTCCCGTTTATTTAAATTTCGAAAATTGCGTAACTGTCTAACACGTGATGCTGCTATTAATGTCTATGTTAGTAGCATTCTACCTATTATTGAATATTGTTGTTTTTTAACTGAAAGTTATAAAAAATCTGACATCGTTAGGATTGAAAAACTGCATAATCAGGGCATTAGGTGTGCACTTGGTCCTGGTAATAATAGAACTTCTATTGTTAAAATGGAAAAACAATGTAATATTGAGTCACTATATATACGGAGAAGAGTCCAACTTTGCTGTTTAATGTTTAAGTATAGATATCGCACAGAGTGGATGGATACAACAGAGAGAATTACAAGAGCCAATAAGAAAATCTTATTTAAAATCTACCATACCAATAGTAGTCTGGTTTTGAATTGTCCATACTTGCGTGGAGCCAGATTATGGAATAGCCTGTCTCCTGAGGCACATCAGTGTAAAACAAAAGATGATCTGAAAAGAATGCTTTGATTGACTGTACAGCGTGATGTGATCAAATTAGCTTCTGTTGTTGCTCAGAATATGATTGATGCTATGTTACTCTCATTACCACCTCATCTCATTTGGACATTAATTTGTCTACTTTGTATTTAATTGTAGTTTAACCAAGCTGTTACTGGAACAAATATGTACCTGCTTTGCGAGTGATCTGAAAAACTCACCATAGTGAGATGACACTCTTTGCACAAATAAAAAAAAAAAAAAAAAAAAAAAAAAAAAAATATTGTGATTAGTGAGGCGAATGCATGGACATGGTATACACACACATTATATCATATTTAGAATTTAGGGCTTAGACAGGAACCACGGAAATGGACACCCCCCCCCCTCCCCGGCGTTGTGGCACGTATCGGTTTATCAACAACAGGCGCTAATTAAGGTAATTCTTAATTTGTTGCATTAAGCACTGCTGGTGGAAACAAACACCCGAACGACTGCCAACGTTCACATCTGTCAGCGAGTTAATAATTTTAGTAACGCCTTCACGGCAAAATGATTCCACGTATACAATGATAAATATGATTTTCCCTTCGCACTTTTCATTCCCCTGGAGGGCTGGGTGTCAGAGTAACTAAACGTACGTGTACACGTGCCTATATGCGTGCATATCCAAGTATTCATATATATATGTATGTGCATAATTAATGGGGGTTTTCTCATGTGTATTTAAAAAGTATTTGTACATAATATAATGAACTTAATTTGTAAATTTTAATTTACACATCAAGAAGATACTTGACTTGAATGACTTGACCCAGATTTTTTTCACTTCCCAGTGAAATTCAGAGCAAGATCACTTTCAATCAAAACATTTGTTATATGTGCTGAAATGTTGATGCCAAACCAAATGTATATATTTGAACAGACGAAATTAATAAATTTGATTTAATGAAATTTATTATGCCATGTACCTAGCTAGAGGCTGCTGACAAAACCATAGGGGATTTTGAATAGGCAAATATGGGGATGGTGGTGCAAGGGGGCCATCCATAAAGTATATACACAAAATTTCTGAAGATGTTGACACCCTCACCTCCACCCCCTCAGTGTGCACAAACCTTTTGAATGGCCCCAAACACTAAATTCAGTAAACGAAATGTCCTTGAAAGGGTGACTGAACTCACAATATTTGACAAAACAATCCAATTGATCGGTGACATTTTTGTCCGGAAATGATACCTAATGATACCCAATAAAATGGGAACATAAATCGCTGGTCGACCTTTTTGATATTCTGTTTCCGTGCCATTAGTGAGGGGATGGTCTGAACGCTAAAATCCGTAAAATGATCTGCAATTTTGAATATTGATGGAATCGTTTAGAGCCTTGACCAAATTCATCTATGATAAAATCAGCCCATGTTGAATAGTGTATCAACGAAGCATTCGTTGAGAATGGTGCAAATAAATCGCCCAAAATCGGTCACTAGGGGATTTCCTCGGAAAAAAAGTTTAATGTTGGCAAACAAATTTTATTGGAAGCAAAGCAGCTGCAGGTCGAAACAGGTCTCATGTGAGGGGCGGTGGTATGGAAAATAGACATCAGAGACTTCATGCACATCATGCAATTAATGTCTGTTAAAGGAAGGGTACACATTGTAATATTTTTTGTCCTGATTTAGTTTGATTATGAATATTGAATACTCATGATCAAAGATGTAAGCAGATTGCTCCATGATCCATTTAAATTCAAAGGAAGCTCACTTTTAATCACACATATGACATAGACAGAGATGTGTTAGAATATTAAAACCAAGCCGAACGTATATTTGAATGGCCGAATATTTTACAGCTAGGTCTGCATAAACTAATTAGTCAGTCAGAACTTCACTTGTAACTATTTTCATCCTTGTTCATGTTCAGTTTTGCGTTACATGTTACGCATTATAAACTGTAACCTCACACGTGGAAGAACGACGAGTATATTGTTGAATATGATGTGAATTTATAAACAAGAAAGAAATGAAACAAACTTTATGTTAAAAGTCTATTCCCACCCCTCCTTGGTGCGATACAGATTTGATTCCTAGGTTTGTAAAACCTTGGGTGAAGTAAACGTACTCAAAGTAGTTTGTTTTCTTCATGAATGTACATAATCAAAGAACTGAGCAAAGTCTTTGCTTTGCCCGGATTGCACTTTGAGCCGGAAGGCGTGCTACGACAATAAGAATAGTTCCACCAGCTGGCCATATGGTATTAATACCAACACCTGTTAACAGTCTTTTCAAAACACCCGCAATGCCGTGCCGCCAACCTGCTGCCAATCAAGCTTATTTCCATGATGTCATGATTACGTCACCGTTTAGCCACGCCTATTTCTTACGCTGGTCACCGCCTTTTGTATATTTCAATGCACAGCGGAAGTAGCAGAGTACCAGCCACTCACGCAGCGCTCGAGGCGACCCCATGCGGTCGTGACGAGCATACGGCCGTGGTATGTTTGCACCGACATGCTGCCTGCATGTTTAGCATGTTGCGCTCATTAACTCACAAAACAAGTGTCAGACTGACTAATCGTGGTAATCGCCTCTTGACTGTGGATCGGCTCAAGTCGTGCCGGGGTTTTACAAACAGCTGTGGGTTCTCCTTAAATCTGACACTTTTCCATTCTGATCTGGTATTTCCCGTTTAAATCAGGATTATGTGCGTTATTGTCTGCGATTTTATATAAGAATAATGTTAGTTTATACGTAACTGATTCTCCATACGTCCGCCTCAAGTTGTTTACTTTATTTAAGATAATCTCTGTGGTTTACATGTTTGATCAATGTAAGCATGGGTGGTTTTCAGTCTCCTGATTTATTCATCGGAATGATCTGTATGTACTATGAAGTTTTTTTATATAGTTATATACACTGCTATTACATAATCATAGGAGCTATCTAATAAATTATACAATAGTGTTCATATTTTCAAAGAAGTTATTGTTTGATTCATCTCAGAAATTGGTGCCGAAATTAATAAATGATTTGAAAAAAAAAAAAAATTTGCGTATTTTCACATACACCTATGGTCACCCTCATTTTAATATGTATCAATGAATATGGCCAGATTTGATATTCATCAGTTGCATACCTCTGTGTCATGGGGATTCTGACTATCCTGCAATGGATGAAAAAATAGCAATTAAACAAAAATACAAGGGGAAAAACAATTAGAAAAATAAAACAGATGACCAGTGGACATCCTGTACATAGACTTTTTCCAACATGGGCAAGCCTTTTTCTATTGACAGTGTCTCTCAACCAATGTCGAGTTTTTCAGACACTTAATATGTAAAAGCTGCTCTGTAACTAATATTTGCATCTATATCTTGGCATATTGTGTAATCAAACATAGTGCGATGGCCAGATTTCGTGAATATTGATTCTTAAATTCGGTTTAATGGGTGTCTCGTGAGGCTGGTCACGTGAGGAGTTATTGTGATATATGTACAACAGGTGTGACTTAATTATGACTGATTATGACTGGCAGAGTATGACCTCATGAAGCACGGTCTATACGGATACATATCCGGGTACGTGTGCGATCAGAGACACCGTGTGATGATTAGTCACCAGGACTAAAATCTAAATGAAAGGGTAATTTAAGTAATGAAATAAGTTACCGGAAATAATTGAAATTTCCACCCCTCACCAAAATACAGGGAGAAAAAGCGTGATACCACTTTATCAACACTGAAGTTTGTCTTGGAATCAAGTCCATATTTAGGTGGTTTATACGAGCGATCGATATTTATGTTCAATATTCATATAGAACAACCATACCACCATCGTACATTATACAAGACGAGTTGACTATTGACAATATCTATCGCATGAGACCATCAGGCCGAGTTTAGTAAATAACATCTTAAAATGGTATCCGTGATATACCTGGGAGGTTGCATCAGATAATTCTGTATTCAAGTCACTTTAAAAATAAACCATGTGGGGTTTTGCAAACGTAGCGTAGTGTCCACCGTCTTCTGGACGAAAAAAATATTGCGTGCTGGCCACGTATAGCGTAGCGTCCAGATACCCAAGTACACGGACCTAGTATCCAAATGTCATTCGGATTTACTCAAAGGGTGACTACATTCAAACCCACACCTAACCAAGTCCCTGAGAAATCCCCCCAGGTGTGATTAATGTTTTTGTGCCCACCATTCAGCTTTAAGTGTCCTTCATATTTATAGCCTCCGACGTTAATTTTCCCTTTCAGTGAGCCTGAATGTGGGTCAGGGCGTTACGCAATGCTCATCCCCCCGCACATTAGTGCCACCTTTTTCTCTGTAAATGACCGCCGTGAATAGCTGCACCTCTGTGGCTGATTTATTAGGGCAGCGCTCATTTGGCCTGGGTTCATCATTAGGGGCTCTTTACCACCGGGGACCCTTATCAACCCCCCAGAAATGGTCTTATCTCAGAAGGGGTTAATTAATGCTCCTTGTCGTGATTGACAGTGGGCGTGGCCACGGAGGCCATCGGGGTGTTGGAGATGACGGGCTTGCGCCCTCCTTCCAATGCTATACGTTCACTTCTTACACTCTCCTAGCATTACTCCAGGCGTACTTCCTTATGCTTACTGGAGAGGTCGCTTGGAAATTAAGTTGGCCCATACTTCAAAGGAGAACTTCCCTTGTCTGGAAGAATTCGCCCCCCATCCCCGCCTAAGTTGCCCCCTACATTAATACACGCACATGTACATGTATTCTTAAATAGGCCTCCAAACATAAGTTCCCTTGCACAGGCATATATGCAATCATACTTCTGATCTGGGTCTAATTACTTTAGAAGTGCACGAGATGCAATTATCCTTGTAACAAGATACAAATAAGATAAGATTTGCTGTACTGTCAGCTAAAACTTGTTTCTTCCAAAGGTCTCCAATATATCGTGGTCAACAAATCTGGAGCGCTCTCACGAGTGATGTGTATCATGCGATGGATCTAAAGGACGTCAAAAAGATTGCAAAAGCAAAGTATTCAGAGAATGATTGGAGTATAGTGATTGCGTGAGCATTGTTTAAAATAGCTAGTCATCATCCACTCAGCTGCAGTGTACTTTTTGCATACTTTCCTTATATTTATGTTGCATTAATTCACTAGTTGCTGTATCAATGGATTATTCAACGTCACGGTGGAAGACCTGGCTAATACGGGACTATTTAATATGTAAATAATCATACAAAACATACATAAACAAACAAACAAACAAAAAAGGGTCACTCATGTTTACCTATATTTGTATATATATATATATATATATATATATATATATATATATATATATATATATATATATATATATATATATATATGTAATACTTGAGGTCAGGGGCGACTTCGTTTCGGGGCAAGTTCTGCACTATTCTATCATCATATATAGAATTAATTGAACTGGGAATCTGCTTGGAGAGTGTCTTTCCGGGAGTCATCAGAGTCACGTGACCGGAACCGCTGCTGGGGGTCTGATGGGAGAAAGACGCCCCGAGCATCGTCCCAAAATGAGAGAATTAGCCCCTATAGGGACTGCCCTTGTTTGTTTGTTTACTGTCAGACGCTGGTCGTTTTTGAAGACTCTGTAACTGTCGATGGAGTTTGAACACACGTCAAGGATAGTGTCTCTTATAATCTGCAGGTATTATGTAATGCGTATGGATTTCTACTCTGTAGGAGAGATTATATAAGATTAAGTTATCTCTTCCGTTCGGGTGGATACATGTAGTAAACATTGGATATGTCAAGGACATGTGTATAACCGTTTCTTCGTCTTGACAGTTGTGATGGAATTATGAGCATAAAGAAATTGGGGATGACTCGGGAAGGTTATAGTTTATGAATGACGGGAAATTCTGATGAAAGTGACTCTTTGATATGTGTGTGAAGGAGCGATAGGTATATGGGATAGATATTTGGTTATAAAGTGTATCTGTTCAACGAATATTGATCTATACTCGTCGATCTATTGGACTTGTAGCGTTGTCAATGATATATTTCCATGTGCTATGATGGCCTACATCATCATCGTCGTATCCGATTAAATACACATATTTTGTATAGTATTATTACTATACCGTCATGAGTATAATATACGTTTGATATGAGCACAACCCTCGAGGTGGTAAATATTTACCAAATGCTCGACTGTTGCCTGTAAAACAAGAAGGTTGAAGAACGCGACGTATATATATATATATATATATATATATATATATATATATATATATATATATATATATATATATGTATATATAGTGAATGGAGACAACAGAATTCTATGTCATTGGAATAAATGACAATTGAATGCAGTATGGGCTCACCATTATACTTACCATCAACAAAGAAAGCAAAGCGTGATACATAGGCTCACATTCTGATGATATACACCAATAGAATTTAGTGTCAATGAGATGAAAAACATATTCCCAATAGGTTGATGGAGATTCCTTTGCAATTAAGACCCCAATGAGTGGGAATCCTTGTCTGTCATGGCTGACCATAGAGTTTAAATTACTTTGATTACACTCGCTTGGCTGACTACTCAAACTTCAATCATTCATTTAATTCAAGTGTAATTTCACGAGGTTAAATAGACAAAAAAGACAGACATACAAATATCGTTTGCAATTTCCTGCACCTTTCAAGAGAAACTTTTCAGAGATATATAGACCTGCGTATGGTAATATCATTGCTGTAGAGGTTAAGGCTTGGCGGGAGGCAGACACGTAAACAAGTCTCACCTCCAACCTCCATCCGCTCCCATCATAATGACCAATTATTCTCCCAGGTGTCATGGCGTCCCTCCCACACCTAAAATGGCGGGAAGCGCGGCGTCTAGAGTTCACTGAGTGCGTTCCGTCGTCATGATTACTCTGTCATCGATAGAGGTCACCTCTGTACCGGATGTTGTAGGAGACGCAGGTCATGTCTTGCCCAAGGGGATGACCTACAATTAGATTATTTGTTTTAATTGCTATTGTCATAATTTCTTTGAATAATCTTAAGAAATAAACATAAGATTTACATTCTCAGCTGATCACAGTAAATTTGGGTAATACCAGTAACAAAATTATCTCTGTATTACTGATAATTTTCAGAAGGAAAATCGCTTTTAAATAACCACCAAAAGACACTGACACGGACTAATTGTCATATAAAAGAATAGATGCTGGTATGATTTATCAAAGAGACTAGAAGAAAGACAAATCACTGACTAACCTAATGATTAAGAGGTTTTATAACTAATAGATATACTAAAAGTCAAATCATCAACTATACCATCAATTCCCTTTTTAACAGAAATAATATCTGATTCTTGCAATATTCGCGTTGAAGTTGCTTGCCGTGAGCAAGTTGTCCTATACGGAGACTTCTTGCACACAAAATACGTGCACTGTGTCAAATGTCTCATTCTGTGTGGAATTCAAATGGCGCTATAAAGGTTTAAATGGCGCTTTTACAACTTTACCCAGCTGGACGGGTGGAAGCCAGCTCGAGATGGACTGTGAGGTCTCTGTTTGGCTATTTACCAAACGTGACCATTTCTGACGCCATATGTTGCTTGGCCACTCCCACACACAGTTTTATACCTACACAATTTTTTGTTGTTGTCTACATTAGCTTCTCATCTTCTCTGGATTCTGAGACTTTTAGATATGCCAATTCGGTAATCAGAATATGTTTTTACTGAGGCAGAGACCCCTTTATAGTACGTAATCAAAAATGTTTGCTGACTCTCACACCGCCCTCCGTATTTTACGCAATGGAATACACAGTAGGGGATATGCAAAATGTCCAAATAATTGCTTACCCTTCCACATCCCCACTGCGTACAAAATTTATGGATAACCCACAATAAACTAAAGCATGTGAGTAGTTGGTTTTAAACAAATCCGGCCTCTCTTTGGTATGGATAGTATTTAGTGAGAGGAGCAAAGAATGTAAATTTTAATAATAATAATGATAATTATTATTATATAGTACTGTGTAAGAGTGGCGTGACTGTCTTGTCTTATATTTATATATGCTCCTGACCGCAATAGGGAAGACCGTCCAACAGGAGGATTATTTAATGTAGTTAATCCTCATGTGGATAAAATAGAACTGTGTTTCGCAGGTCTTTATTATACCGGAGCGAATCTGTAAGGTTTTAGCCAACCTGAAGCCAACCATCTCAAACAGTCGGGACTATACATGTAATTGCGCAAACCACGGGCCAGTTTAATCATCTAGTATCGTACATGAAAACCTTTTTTGGGCTGTACCTCGTCCAAGGGTTATCGTTTAATAATCTTCAAGTCTGTTTACTATGAGCCGCCCATGAGGTCATCCATAAGGGTAGAGTAAAGTTGATCCGCATCGTCCATGAGTAGAAATCAATCATTCTAATCTCTCTGATGTAGCAATCAACTCATTTACCCTCCAACTGTTCTTCATTTTCCTTACCCCTCGCCAAATAATATATTGCTACTACTTTGATATTTTGTATCACTCTCATCTTATCCCTCGTTAGACCGATCGCACCCTGCTTACTATCAACCCGCCTCTCCAGTGAGTGTGACGTGTTACGCGCATGTCAACACCTACGTCATCAGCGATACGACATGACGTCATAACGTAACTTCCAGAAATTCGATGTAACGATGACGACATGACGGGTCTGGTCTACGTTTCCATGATGACGCCATGTAGGTCGATGACGACAGAGCATGATTACGTGACGTCATTTGTCATCTGTTGTCGTCACGGTGCCACGCGGAGTGATGACGTAACGTGACGTGGATACATGTCATCAGATCTACAGCCGATATCATGGCACTGGGGTTTTACTCCCTGCTACTTGATCTTTCGGTTTCTATTAAGGCTACATTACAATTCAACACCTCTGGGTTGGTATTTTTAGTTGTCATTGTATACATAACAGATAATAATGCCCTAGATAGCCTGTGAATAAACGTGAATTTTTGAATGATGATTATACTACTAAGAAGATGTGTGTATCACAGAAACATGTACAAAATATATTTGTAGCACGCACAGCAACAGCCATGCTTTGTACGCCTTTTTTTTTATATAGGCTATTGATGACAAGGGAGAAGAGAGCCGCTGGAAGATAGGGGACTATCATCATCAAAAGATAGTCTGTTCTAATCTCTTTGTTGCTCTTAAGAATAAGGTTAAATAGCTATTCTACATTTTCCTTGGTTGAGTATCGAGATCAGAATAATGTTACTATGCTGGCCTATATTTAGGAGCTATGCTGACCTATAAATGCACTGCATGCTGTCAGATAGGCTGTAACGTCTAACACAGACAAGTCACTGAGAAATACCAAGTTAGGAGCATAAAGATACTTATCATGAACTATTACCAATCTCTTGGAACATGAATAATATCCCTGCATAACAGAATATAAGGGAATAAGTAGAAGGACCAATATAATAATTGACTCAAGCTTTATCTATACTGTTTTGGTTGGGGGAGGGCGAACTCCACAATAACAACCAAACCACCAGTCCCCGGCACTGGACAACACTGTGTCTATTTAATCTCATTGGTTGATGGTGTGATATTACCAGCCTCATTTCCACCTCCAGCTTCAACAGATCACCCCAGAGGCCTATTAGAAGTGTCAGTCCCGCTGTCAGCAGTGTCAGTGCCGTTGTCAGCTGTCAACCTGGCCACGACGCCTGGCGGCTGTGGTGAGATACGGCTGGTGGGGGCAGGTTTCCGACATGCTATCGGCCGGAGATTAATTACCGATAGGCGGCGCTGAGCGTGCAGTCAGAGAGCTAATTAAGAACTTCTGCTGTTAATTGGTCGCCGCTTGGCTCGGCACTCTCTGAGGCTCTCTGAGGCTAAACGAGAGCAACATGTGGATGCGGTGTTGTGTGAGGACGAGAAAAGGGCGGGAAAAGCAGGTTATAGGACGCCAGCAGGGATTAGTCATGTCAGCCGCTCCACCCACCAGCTCCCACCCCCACTCAATATCGAAGAGCTGGAAGCAGGAACCATTCCAGAGTAATTGATAACAATAAGTGTTCCTCTTTCTACCGGTTACAACAAAGATAAAGGGTACTCTTTGGTTACAATAAGGCCATCTATACAAACTATCTACAGAGACACTGATACCTGTCCCATCTCGTTTATTATCTCACCCCTGGTACTTTTGCTCCATAGACTTAAGATTGGGAACTTGTACCCAACGCCCATGAGATATTTAGGAAGAATATCCAATGGGGGATTTTGTCACAAATGAGATAAATTTAGAAAGCCATTCAAGTTAAGGGTCAGAGCTCGATCCCATCTCATTTGAATTGCTACATAATTCAAGCCTTGTGAATTAATATGCGGTTCAAACTCGCTGGGATACGAGCTCTGAAGCTAAACTTTCATAGGTTTCCTCTATGATATCGGAGATGATGCAATCATCCGATATTTTTTGTTGTTGACAAACATCGATATAGACAAACAAGCCAGTGGATTACACCAGATCACACAGGACATTACACCAGACCACAGGAGAAAGCACGAGTTGATCTATATATGGATTTTCACTCTTCTTAATCGTAATTTTGATCCGTCTATTATTAAGTTAGAAATGTGCTGCACTTTCAGATCTAAATGTTTCATCTTTTACCAACCATTGCATCATCATGAACATCTCGCCTCTGATCAAGTGGTCTTATTCCACAGCGATCATATACATCTTGATTACGCAATACATCATTCATCTCATCAGTGCAAAGCTTGTAACATATTTCTATTAGCTTTTCCTAAACGGTGTTAGCAATTCAAATTGATCCTTGAATGGAACATCTAACCTCGGTTTATACTTACCCCCATCTTTGGTTTTGAAATAAAAAATAGGAGCTTTGCTTCCATAAAGGTACATTATCTCAGAGATATATCCTTCACATATATGCATTATGCATTTCCTTTCTTTTTTCTTTCAGGTATGTACTACACTTCCATATGAATACATCTCATATTTCCGTTGTCACATATCTAATATAATCATACCAGGGTTACATAGTACATGAAAGGAATCCGGGCCTAAGATTAGGGACTTCAAGTCCTTTGACAACAACCCTTAGACCATAGTTAATTTGAAACTATTTTCCTCTGCTTTCCTTTGTAAACACTACATACAACCTATGCTATGCCATTTTGGTAATATGCTATTACTCGAATTAAATCTAGCTGTATCACAACATCAATCGCTAGTCGTTCTAAGCATATGGAAGCGCCATAGATTAGCAGCTCCAAGATGAGCTCACATATGGGTTGATGTATATAATCACCGAGGGGTTGATGATACCCTAGAGGTGTATAATCTATACCCCGGGGGGCAGGGCAGGTTCTGTAGATGATAGAGAAATCGGGCCAGTTTCCGGAGATTGTGAGTCCTCAGGGGGAAGAGTGATTTCTCGAGGGAGCTACGATATTCTCGCGAGAGGATAAGCACGTGCTTGAAGATGCTAGAGAGATTTCGGCACGTATAAGCAGTGGAAGCCCTAGGCAGTTTATATTGGCAGGTCTACCCGCATTATCAATAATAGAGACTCAGGTATACGGATTACTACACATAGGGTGCGGGGGTTACACTGGAAAGTATAAATTCTAATGACATGCTCTATGATTATTGGAGAGGGTCATCGTTATCTTGTGAGACCACAGTCATAAATTTACGTTTTGAAATATCCCCTTGGAAATGCTTCGAGGACTGGCTCATAATCGTTTCAGATAGCACATTAATTGCAGTTTAATAATCTTGTACTGCAGAGAAAATTGTTTACGCTTACGACTTGTGGGGTTAATAATTGCTCATTTGGGGATTGCCAGGGAGCTGCTCGTGAAGGGTATGTTTGAGTTGGAGGGAGTTAAGGGCAGTGATGGGGAGGGACTGAGTGGGTGCTACCGGGAGCACTTTCCCGCCAACCACAAACATGTAGACCACAGACGCTAAACAGACGCTGACCAGACGCTGTCAGAGACGCCGGGGGTGGGGTGGGGGTGGGGAAGTGTCCAGCTGACTGACCACTCACCAGCATGTCAGCATTTCTGGGAGTCATCACTGGATGTTGTGGGAAGAGGTAAGGAGATAAAGACCCCACAACTGTGAGGTGGTCTCAGCCCACTAATGTCTCTCCTAATGCAGTAATGATTTTGAAGGATGGTGTCTGGCTTGTCGTCAGTCTACACCTGCTGTCGGTGACCCGGGAGTCATGTGTAGGGACTCTGTGAGATCTCATGTGTTAAAGATGGATTTCACGTGTTTTAGTTCTCGAAGGATGTCTGTAAAATATCAGATGAAAGATCCGTACATTTTAGCTATATAGGTATAACAGAAACTCAATATCTCTGTGCATGTACAAATATATACTTCTGGATGGAAGATCGTCATATTGTTTGACGAATCTAGTGTGTCAATAAACCTATTTACAAAAAAATACGTATAGGATACATAGTTTCTGTTCAGATTTATAACTATGTATCTATTAGCATACATGTATATACATTATGAAGATATTTGTATATCAATACGCATTTTTAGATATGCGTCTATCTCTAGATATACAGTTATAGGTATGTGTCTATCAGTAGATATGCGTGTGTAGTTACATTGTAGTTGTGTAAAATGACGTCATATTCTGAATGAATAATATGATGACACACCTTAAAATGGAATTGTAACTGAATTCCGCCGCTTTTGTTGTCCTTGCTGAATCAGATGGAGGTCTTTGTAGTCTTGCTGGAGACAGAGAGACTATACCAAGGTATCTGTCAATAGTAGTTATATTGAACAACCTCACCATGGTTGAACATCAAGACGAGATTAGGTTTAATACGGCACGAGGCCGTAATGTGGAGTTCCGTGAATAACGTCAACCTCAATTAATCTTGTATAATGTACGACCATTGTACGTTGTTTGGTGTCTTTCAAACTAATATTTCACTATATTCTGCTTATGCCTCAACTTAGTCCATATAACACAATATACATACGAAATATAGGGCACAGAGTGATTGTTAACTCCGCTATCATCCGTCAGGAAATCGTAAGATAGCGCCACTGTAGTTGGGAGGCAACCATTGTTATTAGTCGTTATAATTTACAGGTGTTACTATATACCCATGCCGTATATACTCTAAATACGCACCGTTTCGGCATATGACGTAAATATACAGTACGGACCGCTGGTCCGTACACTATTATACGGACTACCTACCCATACTCGTTTATTAAAATATTGATTGTTAAGCCAAATGAAATCTTTTTTGCTCAAAATTTCGGGTATATAGTATTGAGACAAAGCTGAAACTTGATGTTAATCTGGGCAAGCCCCCAAAAATATTGTTGATGAAATCCATTGATAATTGTTCCCGCCACCTCGTGTTTTGGATGGCGTCGGGGCAAGATGCCTGCCTCTATTGCACAATGGCTGTGTGCCCCATACGATTTAGGAATCTATAGGACATAGGAACTCCAGAAAGCTTTTAGAGTCTCCATTTTCAAGGAATGACCGCATGCATGCTATCAACGCACGCAGAGACACTTTCCCACAGTATTCCTAGAAGTATTGGTGGAGGGTGGGGCGGGTTGAGGGGGGGGGGGGGGGCATGACCATCTTAGAGACCCTGAGGGAGACAAGAGAGAAGAGAGGGGGTGGGGGTGGGGGCAGATGAGGTCTAATCTGGAAGAGATTAACCCCCCAGGGCCCGGCGGGTCACCTGTGAGGCCTCCAGGATGTATGTAGGGGGTGGTGGTGAGGGGTGGTAGGTGTATGCCCCCTCCCTACCTGCCCCAGCCCCCGGGGCCTGCCCTCCGTCTGCCCTCCGGGAGAACCCTCTCCCGGCGCCGGGCACGTCGACGGGGGACCGGGCGGGCTCCTCCGGCCTCCTGCCTCCTGGTGCCCTGTCTGCCGCGGGTCTGTTGTCCCTTCACCGCTAGGAGGCGCTGACATCAAAGCCCCGCGAGGTGGGATCACTCCAGGGAGCTCCTCCAGGGGGCGCCCTGAGGCGGCACGAGATCTCGCGTTGTTTTGTGTGGGGTGTACAGAGAGGAGCAGGGAACACACACCTGGCGTGGAGGACTGCGCTACTCAGTTCCTAGTTTACAACTAAATATTGTGAACTCACAGTTTGAAAAGAAAGTTTTTTATGTTTTCATTTGGCTGATGAAATGGATAATCTTAAATAGAACATTCGTAGAATTATATGCTATCAAGAAACGTCACGAAATTTCACATGTTTGTTTATATGGTGTGAGTTAACCATGTGATATCACAAAGTGGAGCTGAGTGATATCTGTAGCGGAAGACAATGAACACCATGTAAACAATCATATGAAATTGAGTGACTTTTAGATTTTATCCTACCCCGTCTCATGTTTTGCACTTAATATGTCACCCGTGGCATATGGATGTCTTATGGCATAACTGGGCACACAGTCAGACCATGTTAAGTCCATGGAGATTTGTGTGAGGGTCGGATAAACTGTGTAACTATCAACATATACAGACAATGGATTCTGTTCATTACTACATAGGATGATACTATAATCATCTGTATGTCCATCATAGTGAGTATAATGAACGGGGCATCAAGAAGCTACATATTTATACGATGGGTTGATATCGTACAGGCGGTGATTCTTCAAGGACATTTTAGCATTGTTAACGTTATAAAGTATACCTGACAATAGCTCGCACATCCAAAGAATTTTATCAAACCCTAGGTAACAATATTCATCGTAGCTGCATGCTAAAACTAATTATAAAGAAAATCTTTATACAAACATAAATCATAGGCAGAGTTGGTGAAAGAAATTGGTGAAAGAACAAACTCGATTTGGCGGGTCGAGCGTGGCAGTGTGATACACCTGTGAGTGAGTCACGTGTTAGTACGGCTGGTTACCGGCGAGGCTGGCAGCACGTAGTGTGAGCTGGTGGGAGGTGGGAGGCTGTCTTTGTGGAGCAGGTCTCAGACACCATTGATGGGGAAGTTAGACCACCTACTGCTCTCCTAATTTACTCCACCCCGGGTCCGCTGTGCTTATTGAGAACGGGCTGAAAACTATACCCTTTTGGTTTAACTACAGAGACTCAAAACAGATTATCATTACAGGCCTGTCTTTGTAATCTCCCTGCCTTAACACATTGAGGACTTTTTAAAAATATTTCTTTTTTTTCATTAAGAATATGATGCGTCATACATGCTGGCATTCCATTGTGGCGTAACAGACGCGTTCTGGTGAGAGAAAAAAAGCCAGAAATTAAAATATTCAATTTTCATTCTTTTAAAAGGGTATTAAAAGAGCATGATTTGAGGAGAAAGTGACAAAGAACAACGTAAAACCTATTAATACTTCTGTAACAATATGTATATAACTTCATGTATATCTCACATGGTATAATTGCCCTATAGAATTAAAATGGAGAAAAAAATCCTTTGCCTTACTATGGGTAAAAATCATGTTGAATTGTTTCTGAAACTGCCCGTTTTATGGTGTTACTTAATCGAATAACTTAATGAATTTATCTAATCTATATTTGGTAAAGAAAGATACGAATCCTCAAACACTGGCATTAAATATATCAAAATCATCTTTCTTGGCAAAAAAGTTGAACGTGATGGAAACACTGCAGTACATACCAACTATTCATCAGAAGTTACCTCACATGTTATTTGTAAAGGTTGTATTCCACATATATGTCGGTTATGGTAGAGTAACAAGCATTTTCTCATCTATAACATTGGAATGTATTCTCCAAACGAGGTTAAAATAAATCTTGAAGATTTTACCTTACATATATTCCTTGTGAAGGGCAAATACCATGTGTATATATTATTCGTTTAATAATCCCTTCAGGCAATTATATACGAGATTAAAGAGCATTTTCCTATCTAGAATATAGGAATGTATCTCCCGCAGAGATGCAACAGTCAGTGTACCTGATATCACAGATATCACGTCGTGACACTCTTAACAATCCTAGTTCTTATAGTCCTTAGGCTAGTATTAAGCTCGAGATTTAGGCTCGCGATAGGGGTATTTAGGATGCTAGTTAGCGTACTAGGAATGCCCCAAGGCTCGTAACCTTCTCGAACCCACCCCACCCTCTCCAGCCTCGTTTTGACTCATCCCGCGTTGCTGCCTTCCCGGCGGCCCTCTCACCTGCTGGGATCAAACAAATTCTGAGCATGTCGCCCAGCAGGTCATGACCTCCACGACCTTGACCTCTGACATGCTCACGGGATGTCCAAGCGGAGCGGCTCAGTGACATAACATAGAGACGTCCCCAAGCCTGTGTAATGGAGAGTGTAGTACACCCCCGAGGCGCCATCTGGTGAGAGCAGGGGTGGAATGGATGCGCGCGCAGGCCGCGGGCTATACTTGCTTAAGTCTTTGGGCATGAACTTCATTATTTTTAATTCCATTTATTATCCTGACAATACCCTTCAGCCCTTGGTCATCTATTACAGCCAGCATGTTCATATTACATTGCCCTCTGAGTTAGGCCCGGCGTCCACCTACTACGATAGAATCGTAGACCTTCCGATATGGCACCGATACAAAATGTCACAATCGGTGCCATATCGGGAAGGTGCAAAATCGTAGACATATGTCTAGACAAGCCAATCCACCACGCATTGTATGGGGTTTTTATCGGTGCCATTCGCAAAAATGTGGTCAACTGCCCCGATATTAGGTGACCTTCCGACGCGATTTTGATTTTGTATCGGGAGGTGCATCGTAGACCAAATCAGAGGCATATCGCAGTAGGTGGACGCCAGGCCTTACTGTGATAATCAATAAAGCCATATTCAGATCTACTGTTTCACATACAATCGTCCATGAAAATCAAGGAATCGCATACCTGAGAATCAATTTATGGTTTGAATAATTAAATGACGAAATTCAGTATTTTGAAGGAAACTCACGAGATGAATAAATCACCCAATTATCCATTGAGTATTGCGCACACTACCTTCACGGCCGTGGGTAAGGGAGGAGCTGGTGGCAGACAGAGATGCACAGGCGGAGTTGTAGGATACAGCAAAGAGATCGGAGTAAATTATCTCTTTGGATTCAGGGACTGAGGCCCGTCTAGTCACAGGCGGCTTTGTAGATGAGATGTGAAGCCCTTCAGACTACAGGGGGCGAGGGGAGTGAGTGGGAAAACATGACGTGCAATTTATGCCACTGCTTTGCTGTGGTTATGAACTCTTGCCTCCACAGGGCTAGCAAGGTTATTCACCAAAGGGAAGTGTGGCCTGTGTGATTGGTTGGGTGGTTTCCAGTCCAGTTTGTGATGAAAACACAAAATAACACTGGACATCATTCATCTACAGAGAGTATGTATATCTAACTCCGAAAAATATTAAGTAGATTAGACATTTTTGTGATCTGTGACGAATATATATATTTTTTATTTCGACAAAATATTTAATTAAAGGCATACAACTATTATCCCGTATTGGACATTACTCCATGTTGCAGTCCGGTACAAGATGTTTACAAACAAAGCATTCATACGAATTATATGTGAACAAAACACAACATCCGTATGTATGAAATATATACCTGCATCATTATTTTTCAGGTTACATATCTAAACAGAATGAACCTAAACATGTGCTATACATATATCAGGACTGTTACATTGTTGCACCTACAAAAGATATATGTCCCGGGGAAATCGATATCAAGAATTTTGTTATCAAGAAGTCGTACTATGAGGCTAGTCAGATACTGTTGAGCCTACTCTTTGCGTGAAAAAATTCTCGGAACTGTATTGCTAGAATCTTTGGGAAATAGCGGTGCTCATTTCCTAACAGTGACTCCAGGATAAATACAAGTCTTTAAAAAGGGAAGAAACTGAAAAAAATCTATGGTATTTGGGTTTATGTTTCTACGTGACAAATCCCCCACTTTCCATTCATCTTGGCCAGGAATACTTAACGTGGGAATATGAAAGAGGAACCTTCTTCTCTCCCAGAAATCTTACCGGCGGCCATCATCAAAGGTCCGGGAAGATTAGATAAGAGAAATAATTACCATCTTTAAGTGCAGCTTCACCTGAGTGGCAGGAATCTGAGTGTAAGGCTCGGCTGATAGTGCCTCGTGGCATCTTGGGTTACCTTGTAATTAGACATGAGAGCGGCGACACCTCTCGGCTCCCCTTGTCCACTTAGCGAGATGTTAAACATGTTTTGTGAGTGTATCGTCTGTGTGCCGTCAGGATTACTGGAGAACTCATCCTGAAACAAACCCTTATTTTCTCACCCTGAAACGAACTAGAAACGAATTTTAATTCATCAATGCCAGTTTTCATTCTTTTTCAGTTTTCATGTTTTCATTCTCATAATGAAAAAAAAAATTCTTTGTATAATGTTGATATACCAACTGCTAAATTACCCAATGCAGCCAATATTTCAATGTTCATTTCTTACCCCAACTGGCAGCCCTGTCATTTAGATTTCTCCCTGCACTGTATGAAAACTGTCAATATGTCTATGCTTATTTGAGGTTTGTAGTGTAAGCTGAGGATACCGCGTGCAATGTATTTGCCTGATATATGTGCTACACTGTAAAAAATTTCTGTAAAATATACAGTATACTACCGTAAACATGGACGGTATATCACTGTAATCTTACTCACAGTTCTATACCGTATATTTGATACCAAAAAACGGTATTCAACTGTAAAAATATTCAGGACTGTAATCCACCCAATTTACGGTCAGTTTACAGTATAAATCTGTAAATATGGACATATTAGATACACTTAGATTAACTCAAATATCAGCAACAAATCAAAGTGGAGAATAAAATGCAAGAGTTAACTTCATCAAAATGTGTAATAGATATTCATCGATCTCCTGTGAAGTTCCTGCCATTTAAAGCACATTTATTCTCAAGTTGTCATGACATCAATATCATAAAGGGGATTAGACACCACTTGCATAGGACATTTCTAAAACATATGTAGGATTGACTTCATCCTACTATACCAAATGCAGCCTTGTACTGTCAGATTCTGATGAGTATTCCTGTAAAATAGTTTGCACTAATAACATTAGAGTTGAAAAACTTAAATGTTGAAATATCATTGATAATAATTATTAATGATACTGATAAGCCAATAGGCTGCTAGACAATATATGATGGTAGCCAATACAAAATATTCACTTTTATATTCATAATGTCCTAGGGGCCATTCATAAAATGCCATGTGCACTGAGGGGGGGGGGGGGTGGGATTGGAGGGTCAAGGATTTAGGAAATTCTGCATATGCTCTTTCTTTGATCAATTGCATAAAAGTTTGGGTGGAGGGGTTGGAGGTTTGAAATTTCAGAAATTCTGTATACATCCTCTATAGGTGGCCCTCTACATATAACAATTCTCAAGAACCTCAATAACAAGATTTCTGGTATATGAATAACGAAGGGCTGTGCATATAGTATATTTCATACTGCTTTGCTCCTCTGTATTAACAGGTCTGAACCGTTTTCAGAATACAGTTTATTACAGTGAAAATTCATGGTCTGAAATATATTACAGGTTTAAACCGTTAGGAAAATACAGTCTAGGACAGTTATAATTTACGGTCAAAAATATATTACGGTCACCCGTACAATTTATGGTATTTCCCTGGCACCCCAGTTGCCTGGAAAATACCGTAAAATTCACGGGAATTTTTTTACAGTGTACATCGTTTACAGGAGGATTGTAATGTTACTCTCAAGTTGAAGCCAAAATCAAAATTACTGTGCGACTTCTCCCAGAAGGGGCGAGTTCTCTATAAAATCCCGGGTCGACTTCGATTCGGGTCGATTTCTCCAGTAACAGTTGTCAAGGTTATGGTTTAGTTGTTAATGTGTGTATAGATGTGCCAAGGTAGAAGGACGAGGTACATCTATACACACCAAATCAACGAGGAACAGATGTTTATTCAGCTACCCTCATTCTGTGTCCATATAATCATTACGCACCAAAAATCATTAAAAATGCAATTTTGTTACTTATAGTTTTGAATGACAGCAGGTCACGTGGTACGGAGGGACAAACTGTTTTAAATCGTCACTCCGTAACACTTGAAATAGGTACAACTGTCCAATACATGTGAGACATACGCACACAGGTATATAACAATACTCCTACCCATTACAGATACAGTTAAGATGTCCTTTTGGCTCCCCTCTCAGGGCTTCTGCTTTTACCCGCTCTGTAAAGAGTACACAGTGTTTGTAAATAAGGTGACACTGCGCATACGAAGATGACGTAATCACAAAGCATGGAGACTGCACCTTCAATGTCCCCCATTATCGCTCACAGATGACACACATATTTACACAGGCAGAAGAAAAACGTTTCTTTTACCCTCCCTGATTTTGTTATGTACTCAAGGGCTCTTCTGGTGAAGATTTCGGGCTATTTACTGGTTAACGTATTGACTTTGGGAGACTGACTAGGGCGGGTCACTCAGGGGAGGTTTGACACTTCACCTCTTTACATTAAACTGACAGTGTCAGAGTTATTTACTCAGGTTTGGATGATCTGGCATGAACCATTACTAATGAATCCTGGCACACTTTTGATAGATGGAAATCCATACGGTAATCAATATTACAGCATTTGACAGTTACAACAAATAACAAAGACAAATTATCAGTTTTGAGTTCGAGTTTAAGTCTTCAAATACCTGGACTGTTCGACTGTAGCTTCTGGCCCAGCCAACATGAATCTAAATACAATATCAGAATCAGTCTTTAGTATCTATTCCAATTTCTAAAATCTTTAAGAAATTGTTGAGAAAAATAAAAATCTAAATTTCTTTTAAATGCCATATATAATTGCAATATAATCAAATGGCGTTTTTATATGCATGTTAGTATATCATGATTTAATAATGTATCATTACATGAAGAGTGTTCCTCTGCTACAAGTAGACAATTTCCATGAAAGTGAAATAGCATCCGAATACAAGTGAACAAATTTACAAAACCCGTTTCAAGAATCACCATCTGATAATGAAGCGCATACGTAACAATGACAACAACCCGGATTTGGTAGTTACACAATTCATATTTTAAAAGATTTCATTTGCCCATATATCAAAACGTACTTCCGGCGTGGGGGCTTTTGACTTCCGTTGTTAATGAATGACGACTGAGGCACCGCCGCAAGATGGGGTAACCGTCACACCTTTGATCATATATTCCTGGTGAACTTCATTGAATAATTAAAAACGAGCTCAGGCTAACAATACTGCTGTGTGATGTAAATGTAAGCCTCGTTACAACATAGACCGACTGTAAACAAGCGGGGACGGTTGGGAAGGTGGGTTGGTGTTATGGTCGTTAGTCCACCCCCGAGGGTAAGCCAGATATCCTCCTTTTTGTGTAATGTTTATTTTATGAGAATATAAACCCCTTTCTGGCTCACTTCTAATGTACTTCCCGATCCAGATTTTTGTCTTATGAATTAGCTCAGCTCCTTTATTATCAGAATATATATACACTGTCTGTAGTACATTCATTCTCTTGATAGTACACTCATCCATGTACAAACTAATGTGTGTCTGCTTTGATAAAAGCTATCAACATGATCTTTGATAAACACAATTATTTTTATCCTCATTGCTTATGTAACTCAATTCTTTTACTCAGCTTTGTCCTTAGCATTGAGCGAAGGTCCCAATGTAGACCAATTGATGCTGTAGAGCATTGGGGGTGATTAAAAAGTATAGGTTTGAAGATGAGTGATTGCTTGAAGTAGAGATAGAATAGAATACTCACGGATTCCGTCATCTTTCTGTTAAAAAAAGGCAGTAAAATATTTTCCTGTTGAATTGTTTTATTAATGATACTTAGCATTTAATGGATAACTGCGATGTAATCAAATCAAAGAGAAAAGAACCGAATAAATGAGTAAGATAAAGGTAAGCATAGGGGAACGCAATCCAAATTATATACATATATGTTTGTATGGGATGCATGCAAATACCGAGTATCTATAAGTAGATGTATACATTTACGAACATATATTCTCTACGTGGAAGTCATGTCATAGACACACATGCATGTTGCTGACATCCACGCTTTTCTTCCAATTAGACTTCATCCTTTCCTAACACAACCCCTATGACTTCAACACTCTCACAATATGTATTATACCCATAGTAAAGGGATGTAATGGACTCTGGGCAGGTAAGGCAGGTATACTGCAGGTAAGGAGTCCCAGTCGGCATGCTAACATGTCGGTGTGGGCTTGTGATCTCTACACCACAGGTGTGTGAGTCTGGCCTAACTGTGTCCTCCTCTGGGCACCTCCATAGGGGTGTCGGGGGTTGGGATTGCCCCCTCCATTAGATAACGTTACGTCGCCCTTATACACCTTTAATGGCTGCCTATACAGCAGAGGACATTAGGGGTCAAGCTATACCCCGTTCCGGAAGAGTGGGTCTTTTATTAGCGTCTGGGAAATGACGGTAGTATTTCTGGCAGATACCTGAGGTTACATTCAGTGATGGTATTTTCATTCTCCACTTGTGAATAGATCCGCACTCGTTTACAGTCGGTCCAGTTTTACCACAGGTTGGCAAACTATTCATAATGCTCTTGCCTGACATATTTATTCATCACTTTAAAATAGCTTATATAATTTTCGAGTTTCAATACCTAATGAATACGTACGTAAGGGAGTAATCGTTATGGGACAACCCAGTTCCCATGGTCTGAAATGAATGTCTCGAATTCTTCTACCAGTTAGCTGATGCCCACATAAACAAAGAAAATGAAAAAAAGAATCTACCCCACGCCTCCCACACTCTCCATGATATCCCGACCATCACTGATTAAGGCATCTCAAATTATTTGTTGTAATACTAAAGAAGAAACCAACAAGTTTAGGTCAAATCCATCGTTCTCCACGAATTTGATGCGTAGTGTTATGAACGAGGTGACAGCTGAGTGAATATCATATAGCATTCAAACGAGTTGGAGAACAACGCCTTTGACCAAAAACGAGTTCCTATATAATTATCTCACCCCTGTAAACACTATAGGAATGGGCGACGCACGGGATATACACTGGAGAATGGACTGCAATAGTCGTATGGTCATGGAGAACGAGTTCTCAATGTTAAGTCTATGGGACAAAAACACCTGGATGAGTCAATAGTAATTACTCAACTCACTCATTTATCTTAAGTCGTATTGGATATTTTTGTATGTCAACTTCCGTTGCGAGGCAGCCTTGGTGTATGATCTGTTTTCATACCAATTTTATTATGCACGTTGTTTCCTGCCATGTCAGACTGACTAATAAAAACTAGATGGAGCAGTGTGCAAAGATGGCTGAGTCTATGCCCTGGCTTTCGGCTTCAGGCTATTTCCTACTGGGTTCTCTTGCGATAGGGTTATAATGTATTACAGCAACACTCAAGGTGTTGAGGAAATGTCCTCTGAATATTAATGGCCATACTTGTCCGGCCCACACCAGGTTAATGAGATCATTAAGAGTTTTATCTCCAGATTCCGTAGCCTTAATGGGGTTCTGTATTGGACCCCTGCGCCTGCGCAGAACGAGCCTTCTATTTATTACCCAGCATGCATTAACCCCATCAGGGCGCCACCTAGTAAGGTAAAATGGCACTAACCAACCACACTCCTTCGGTCATAAATGTAGTTACCGGATGTTCATATGGCATGTTACCATAGTGATAAAATAAGCCTTATGGGATACGTTGCAGTTTAAGGTTTCCCCATGGATGTAGCAACGAGTATACTCTCTATACTCGTTGGATGTAGTTAACTCCCAAGTCGAATTGATATCATACAGTAGGTCTCTTGCTATCTTGGTATTCTGTTGCAAATCCTGAGACAGTACCTGTCCTGTCAACTGTATGTTACGGACCTCACAAGGAAGAACGCCCAAGACCTGCCTGATTCTAATGTCTTTCTTATGAGATAATATTACGAAACGTCCTTACTTTGGACGAAACGGTTCCTGTTCGAGGTCAGTCATCGATTTCATACTGCCTGCCGCCACAGGCGGAAGGCAGTATAAAATCAATGACTGACCGAGAACGAGAACCATTTCGTCCAGAGTAAGGACATTTGCTTATTATCATTTACCTTCAATCGATAAAAAGAACGCCATTTTCATGATTTATCAAGTCACAGTCACAGTGAGCATGAACATAATTATTACGGCACCCCTAGCAGTGGGCAGTATTTGATTCGCAAATAATAATAGAAAGAAAAAAAGTTGCCAACGAGATTTATAGTATTGGAGAACTGTGATACCTCCCAACTGGGTTTGATTATCCGAACGACCGAGCTATCAAAAGATATCTTATCGTGATCTTTGTGGTTATCTAAATTCATGTCTAAATGTAAGACAGTCTTACAAGACTGTATTGTCATGTGTATATGCTCAAATCATTCAATATAAGTAATCTGAAGGTATTTGGGAATACAACATACACATATATGCCGTTCTACGAGCTACTTTTGGGATTGCCCTATGCAGAGAGGACAGGCTTCAGCAATACAATTACCTTTTAATAAGACAGCAAGGACATAAGTGCCACGATTGCCCATGTAAATCGTAATCGTATTCTTTGATTTTTCGTTTTAAAAACTCGCCCGAGATACAGTCATTTATGGTTGGATGGTAAAGCCGTAAAAACCCGGTCGGTTCAGGGCGGTAGAACTGCGATGTGGAGCCTCTGTGTTGTCGTGATACCAGACTATAGTGAGTTATACTAAAACATCGGCAAACTGACATTCGCATGATCAGAGGCACCTTAGATGCCTCTAATTAATTACCTTTCAGGTGGATCTGATTAATCTTCAACGTACTTTCCGGATCTGTACATCCGCTGGGCAGTTAACAACTAACGCCTCCGTGACCTAATTAGGACCTTCATTAGCAGGTGCGTGATGGTGAAGAGTAGAGAACTCAAGACTATTTCACAGAATACGATTATATGGAGACAGGGTTAGGATGGCTGAATGAAATCTGTGTTCTGAGTTATTTTGGTACGTTTAGATGTATCGAGTATGTAAAGAATGCCTCAACACACCAAACCAACAGGGAATTGATTAATTTTGGAACCCTTACTATGTCCCCTTATTGTCCCCTCATTTTACCGACACTCAGAAAAACATTATGGAACATGTGGTAAGCGCTATAGTATAGCGTGTCGTGCAAGGTGGGTTTATCCCATTATTCCTAATTGTACAAGCTGCAGTGGAGAACTGTCTGTAGCACGTATTTGCCTGGCGCACATCCACACGCAACTGAAACCCATTCACCGTATACATGTGCAATGTAACTTGTACGGCCTCTACACAGAAGATTTCCCCACCCCTTCTCTTTGTCTATATCTCTTTGCCCCTAAAATTAAATCGCCCTGGTATTTTCTGACCCTGAAAGAAGTCGCCCCATTTGGATTTCTCCCAGCACTTTATATCACCCCTGGTGTTTTTGTCCCATAGGCCTATCATTGGGAATTCGTTCTCCATGCCCCTACGAGTATTGCGGTCCATTCTCCATGTCTATATCCTGTGTGTCATCCATTCTATTAGTATGTACTTGGGTGAGATAAATATAGAGAGAAACTTGTTTTGGTCAAAGAAATACTCGTTTGAATGTTACGTGATATTCACTTGGCTGTTGCTTTGTTCAGATCACTATGCATCAAACTCATGGAGAACGATGAATTTGACCAAAACACTTTGGTTTCATCTTTAGTATCAAAAAACGATCAATATTTCTATGCTTATACAAATTTGAAACTAAAGATACCATGTGATATGTACATATCTGGACTGTATGCTACATCGTTTACACGAGAATGTAAATATCATCTGTTCAAGTGAACAAATATTCGAAGTCTAAGAGCAAATTACTTCGTGACTTCTCCAAAACGGTGCGGGTTCTCATTTGAATTACTGGGAGACTTCGTTTTCGGGCGAGTTCTCCAAAAGCCATGTCTTAACCCTTTCTTTATCGCCTGTGTTAAACGCCATCTTCTCTGGAGTTCCTGTGCAATGGAGAATATCTCATGCGCATCATCCTGACCCTACAGAGACATACGGTAACTCATCCACCGGCTTTCCATCCATCATGATAACACCGGTTACTGGAGAACTCAAGAATTCGCAAAATCGACCCATTTTAGATATTTATAAGGATAAGACAGTTCCATATAAAAGGAAATGTCTGACTAGTTAATTTTTAGACAAATAAACCAGCAGATTTGCAAAATAAGTCCAGTTCGGTTTAGGGGTAGGGTTTGGGTTAGGGATAAGGATAGGGATAGGGATAGGGATAGGGTTAGGGTTAGGGATAGGGTTAGGGATACGGTTGGGGGTAAGGTTAGGGTTGGGGATAGGGTTAGTGGAAAGGTTTTCTGATTTTTTTCTTCCCCATTGAAGACCAAATTTTAAGCCAAAATTACATAATTACTACCAAGTAGATATAATGTTCATCCACAGTTGTATCAATAAGATACTTGAGTTCGGAAGATTTAAAACGGATCGAGTTCATTACGGGTCAAGTTCACTGCAGTATTCATCACACCCGCATTACCTTCACGCCACCCACACAGACTGATCCAGGTGCCGTGTGTAAAGTAGCGTCTCCTGACATCAAACTAGGCCAGAGAGACGCTGGAGGGGTTAATGAGTGGGTTGAGAATTTGGGGAGATGGGCGGGGGAGGGGTGGGGGTGAATGCACACCATTACCCATGCCTGCTCGTTCCGCCAGCCATCCGTTTAGCAGGTGCCGATAACTGGGGCATCGGAACGCTGGGTCCCGATAACTGGGGCATCGGAACGAGGGTTGCCGATAACCAGGTCAAAGAAACGCGGGGTCCTGATTGCGAGGGCTATTATAGCAAAACGGGTCAAGTCACGAGTATAGTCCAATGCCAATGCATTTCTCCAGATCTAACCACAGTAAAGTTTTGAGACTATCTAATTTCTGATTTTTGAAGTAAAAAAACGATGACGATCGGAAATTTTACTATTCTTAATTTAGGGCTCCTTTGATGAGATCAGATAGTATCGTACGTTGCCGTTCTTCCGTCATTAGATTTGTTTCTTCTTCGAATTTACTCGGACCTCTTTGATATACATGTATACATTTCTAGGAAACTTTGTAGTTTGCCTGGAAATAAACCAAGGTCACTGCTTGTATCTATGTAGTATATTAGCCAATGATTTTACATCAATTGCACGATTTATTTGGTTCTTATGAAAGTAACCCTCTGCGATATCAATGCAACCAGTGGATACAACATTTAATATTCCAGAGTATCTTTTAACACGTAATTCTTTAATATCTAAGCAAACTACATATGCATGGATAGTATATTGAGTATACAGTCCATATCATAAGTAATCATGTCCCTCCTAGCATGTTTATGTCATGTTGTTGTACATATTGCGGAGAAATACACACAGGTGCACTTATGGCATTACCACACTGCACGTTATTTGTTATGTACCCTAAACGTATTGACTCTCCCTCTGTGGTGAATTGTAACTGTTTGGCTGCCCTCTTCATCTATCGTGTCATCTGTCCACTGTAGCAGCACAGGAGTCAATGACACACTTTATTGAAAACGTGCCCCATGCGGACCATCCATCATAATAACTGACAGCCAAGGCCCTGCTCCCTAGTACTCTCCAAGCAGTTTCTATGTACCCTTTTGGTATATTTTGAGTTTACAATTGCCATTTTCAATTCATATATAGAACAACACAAAGGCTTTTCGTAGCTTTAATAATAAGGGGCAGTCCGATATGTTTATGCTACAAACGGGGCAGATACTGATAGATCAGAGTAAGGTAGGCACTAAAACTCTGCTGGAAGAGTGATATCCTTGGCCTGCCTCTCTGTAGATCACGTGACCACCTACGTGCTAATCACAGTCTCTGACGTTGCCAATATGCTTTGTTTCAGGTGTCACAACACGAAATGGAGCCGATGGAGAGCTGCCAGACGCTGACAACAGGCGGCGCGCGCGGTCCCACCGGATGTACTGGCAGGTGTCTCGCGCCCTGCGCGCCGAGGGAATGTTTCGTGGCGGGAAAGTGCTGGTCACGTGGACTGGAGGAACGCCAGGAGGAGGGACGCAGCGCGTACACGTACGCCGCTAGAGGGCGACGTAGAGGGCAGGGGGCAGGGTGGGAGAGGAATGTCTGTCAGGAGAGTTACCGTGCGGACATGGTTATCTACCAGGGAACACTCACCACAATCCTCAGATCCGGGTATGGTATACGCCTGCAGTGCCGTATCAAACTGGTTCAGTGTACTGCACCTCTCTTGGATGGTCCTATGGTTTATATTATAAGTAACCCTGCTTTAGATAGAATGACGATACATACATGCAGTGAATAGACATTTTTATAAGCCATATGATTAATTGTTATATACAATGTACGTGTGCTGGCAACTTTCACTAATATCAACCTCTGCTATGGTATCGCTGATATTTACATGCCAGCATACTTTGCAGAGTATGCTGGTATGAAAACATGCCCACACATCCTGAAGCTGTAGGGAATACATGGTGCACGGTGACCTCCACCTTCTATTCACACTGGGGATAGCGGCTTGACGTGATATTCTGGGTAAATTCTTCATGAATTACTGATATCTGAGGTGTATAATCATAGTGAATCATTTGCCATATTATGTCTTTTTTATGTACTCTAAACTTGTTTGTTTATGAAAAAAGTTGGGTTTGGGTTTGTTAAACATTGTTTTCTCTATGAACATTTACTCAATTTGTCCTGCCAACTCGTCGAGTGAATGTTTATAAACACAACTTGTATGACATTCACTCCCAACAAGATACATATGTAGCAATTGCTGGGTTAGGTACTTAACCATAATCTTAAACTAACTTAATGTCAGGTAATGCTATCCTGTGATCTGCCTCATCACAGGTTGGTTCTAGGCTGGAGAGAACTGAAGACCTTTCAACCCACACCAAGACACATCACACTAATATGTTGAACAAGAGTTGAGACTAGGTAACTCACAGGTGGGTCAGGTACAATTAACCGAAATTGAATAACCCTGACCCAACTACCAATTAGAATAAAAAAATTCTGCACTCCCCAAAAACACATTTTATTGAAATGCTATTGCCAATACGACATTCACATATAATTATATATCTTATTTCACACATGATTTCAACATATTATAGAGTTATGTTGTGGGTTGTTGCTGATTTTAGTATACAATTTTGTTCGGAAATATATGGATTATTTTTAAAAGAATAGGGAAGGGGTTAGGATGATTCAATTACTGACTTGAATAAAAAAAAGGCCTGTAGCACCTTTGACCTTTGTATTTCAGCAGCACGTATGTATTAGGGGAAGCAGTAGACTTGCTCAAGTATTTTATTTATGAGCATTCATCAATAAATCGAACTACCTTTCAGTATGCTAACTTCTCCTAACGCCCGACCGGACCAGGAATACCGGCGAAGAGGTAGCGATAGTCATAGGTCACATGGACTGAAGCCATTATTTCTGTAGACTTCTTCCTCAAACCGCCGATAGGCACAGTAATGAAAGACGATAGACTGATGGAGGAGGGTTGGGGGAGGGTGACCAGTCTATAGCCTGGGCCTGCCAAAAGAAGGTTACACATTATAACACATTTCAACTTGATATAATTTAATCATTTACTAAAGGTACACGATTAAAGACTTGTGCAGGTCTACAGCGGCGGCTGCATCAGCCTCCGGACGCGAGTCGACCACATGGTCCACCCACGCCACTGATTTTGGCGGGAACCTTCCAAACGTAAACAACGCGGATGCTGAGTACAGCGTCCCCAGGGTCCCGTCTGCTGCTGACAAACGAGAGGGCGGGCTTCTCACTAATTTATCTGAATTTATCTGGACGCAGAATCTTCACGCAGACCAAAGGTTATGTATATGATGTACAATGAGAATATTCTGCATGGGGAAGGGGACCTAGGGGAGGATATAAAAGACTACAATTAGTCCAGTGCAGACGATATTTAGTTTATTGATCAGTGAGAACTGACACTACTTTTACTGCTGAGAATTCCGCTTAGATTCGGGCTACGACCAATTTCAAGACAAATGAATAATAGACGAAATAACCCTAAGAAGTTAAATTCAACGGAGAAAAGTATTTGAGGTATACCGGACCTTGTCCTCGACTTCTACTGAAATCAGAGTTTTATTTATGCACCCTTGGTTCAAATCCTACAATCCGTGGTAGCTTCCATTGATGATAAGAGATGCTGCAGTTTAATGACGAACCTAACATCAGGGAGCGTGCGTGAGTGAGGGGGAGACTCGGAGGGGGGGGGGGGGATGCAGTACACAAAGAAGACTGAATAAGTAGTACATGGAGATGGTCTCCTGTGGTGTGAGTAAAGACAAGAGTCTTCTGTGTTAGAATATTGGACTGTTCTGTGCTAGACGGTTCTGGGCGGATTACTTCTGTGTGGGTCAGCAGATCTAAGATCGTCCTCAAAGCGCGTGTTCCACCAGGAACCTGTTTCACTAGTTTTGTGACATGTCGTACAGACATGGGGTTGTCTAGTTTTGTGACAACACAAGTAGCTACCCTTAGGAAAAGACAGACCCCAAACATAAGAATTAGACAAATCTACACATCATGGACCTGTTTCACTAGTTTCGTGACAAATGTGTTAGCCAGACATGAAAAGCGGCACCAACAGTGCAAGCAAGAACGGAGTCTAATGTCTAATGTCCAGTTCTTATGAAACCGGACATACCATCTAGACGCCATCTACACATGTCACGAAACTAGTGAAACAGGTCCCAGATCTATTGCACCAGCACTATGTGACCATTCAGCCTTGTCTGATTACCATTTACTTCAAATGTTCTTGAATTAACTGTACTGGCTTTGCAAGTACAAGTACACATATATCATGAAATATTGAATATCATATATTAATCTGTAGAAGATTATAGTCTATCGTACTCACAAAGTTAATCACACAGCTACTCAAAGAGCCACTCACCCGACCACTCACCCAACCACTCACCCAACCACTCACTTACAAAGCCAATCACAGCCACTCAGAGCGCCACCCACTCAACTACTCATCCAGCCACTCACCCAGCCACTTACAGAACCACTCACACAGAGCCAATCAAGTTAGAGTCACTCACATAGTACCAATCAGAGGACCACTCACACACAGGCATTAAGAGCCAATCAGATTACAGTCACTCACACAGACACTCACACAGTGCCACTCGCAGAATCACTCACATAGCCACCAACAGAGTAATTCGCAGAGCCAAGCCACTGAGACAACCACTCATACCGCCATCCACTGAACAATTCGCACAGCCAAGCCACTCACCCAGCCACTACAGAAACACTCCCACAACCACCCGAACAGCTTATCGCATAGCCGCTCACACAACCACTCAAACAGCCACTCACACATGATAATTCACAGAGCCAAGTCATTCACACAGCCATTCAAGCAGGCACTCACAGAAACACTCTGAATTTCAGATTGAAATAGTCACTTGCACAGCCACCCACATAGCCACTCACACAACCACTCACACAGCAACTCTGCCAGACACTCACACAGTAACCTTTTTTTAAATTTTTTTATTAGCCAATTGTATTCGATGTGACATCGGTCTTCCATACAAGGTGATAGAAAATAATGTACGTACAGTAGTTTGAACATAACAATCGATAGAGATCCATTGTAATGATGATTCAAATAATAAGTTACTCGCAATGTCAAGCTACTCACTCAGCCACTCAAACAACCAATCACACAGCCACTCCCACAGTCACTCATAGAATATATCACAGAGAGCCACTCACAGAGAACCACTCGCTCTAAGACAAAGAGCCACTCACGCAGCCACTCGCACTAAAACACACATAGTCACACAGAGAGCTACTCACAGAGAACCACTCACTCTAAGACAAAGAGCCACTCACGCAGCCACTCGCACTACAACACAGAGTCACACAGAGAGCCACTCACAGAGAACCACTCACTCTAAGACAAAGAGCCACTCACGCAGCCACTCGCACTACAACACAGAGTCACACAGTGAACCATTCACAGAGGGCCACTCACTCTCGTAGTTGTTACCTATCCATCTTAACCCCACGTCGGCCCCTGCTTAAGGAGAGCGTCTGTTTATTACTTATTTATCTCACCCACTGAGTGACCCAAACAGGAAGCCACGACGCCCCGCTCTGACGTCACCAGCACACTGGGCTCCCCAAGCTATATTCCGTTACATATTTTTGTTAAGCAATTTGCTTATCCTAATCTTAATCTTTTTATTTTACATTTCATTTGTTTATTCTTCATCACTTCATCATACTCAACATATTGGTTTATTTATCTGTTGCATGTATGTTGAGGTTCTCCCGCATATATATTATAGAATTCTAGTGTCTTTGAACACCAAAATACCGGCCTCATTTGAACACAGCTGGAACATATATAGCATGATAGTTCTCGTAGCACAAGGGGTACAGCATGCGAAGTTTCCAGAATATCATCTTCACATATGATTCTAGATTCGCTTTAATTCTAGATTTTTGTAGCCAATACATGTGAAAGGAAATAAACTGCTCTTTAAAAAAAAAAAGATTTTGTTTTACCTTTTCGGTTCAAGTAAAGTCCTGTTCACGAACGAGCTACACCAGCATGAAGGTAAACAACACATGAGTTGCTACCTGATTTCAATTATTTAAAACACTATTCTCTAAACGGTGCCACCTTCAGTAGCCTGGTAAGATTCATATGGCATAGGTCGCTATCTGTCACGTGACCCCGGTTCCATCTTCCGCTAGTTCTCGCGTCGTGTACAGTAACCATTCACTGAAACCAGCGCCCTCACCTCTACTCTCCAAGCACTGGTCACTTAATGGGTGCAGATGGCGGCAGTCACTGATATCCTGCTTGGAGATGTAATCAGTGAGTGCTTTACCGCCGCTTGACCAGAACCCACGCTATACTCTGTACCGTGTTACTTGATCTGTTGCCAACCTGAAGACTGAATCAAGAATATAGTTTTATCGTCCATAATAAAAAAAATTCAGCAATGAAGGTTCAAGTTGGTACATGATATGTGATACATTAGGCTCTTACACACCGCTTCTTCTTCCTTGAAGAATATAAAAGAAACCCGTTGATTATAGTAAACATTTTATGTCTTGGAGTTGATACAGAGAAGGCGAACAAGCATTGGAGACCCCTATGGAATAAAAAGAAGAAAGCAAAAATTTTTGGTCGAAATCCTCCTCCTTTGATGCGGAGTGAATAGCACGGAGCGTTCAAACGAGTTTATATCGAACTAATCTAACAGCAGTTATTGTATTTGAAAATATGAGAGTAAATTGATGATTTATATCACATGTAAATCTTTTGAACTGCATACCCGGGATGGAAATACAAATGCACTTTCATTTCAAGTGTCGTAACTGAGGTAGTTCATTTGGTCGCCAGAACCTTATATCTTTCCTAAACCCTATGCTTGTTAATGCCTGATTGAAGATAATCTCAAATCAGAATAAATAACTTTTTTTCAATTGGATTTATTAAAGGAGTCAACCTATATTTCTATCATATATCTGTACTATTTGTTATTTTTTTGCTTCAAGCTGCAGTCGGAGCTAAATCAATAAGGAATCTAAGAGAGATAGAACATTATGGCTAACTATTATTCGGTTATTCCCGCTAGCAATACAAAAACAGGATACGAATATTCATAGTTTCCTACACATTTTACATATATGGCCGTTTTAAGCGAGAATTCAACAAAGCAGTGAGGGCCCAATACACAAGCACGGAGTATAGACGGTACTTCCTCCTGCCTCACCCTTCTTGACACATGGTCAGTGTTGGCTGATTAACCCCTTCCCCCCCAATCAGGCCTAGTCAGGCCCACCCCAACACACGCACAATCCATCTTACTGGGGTTGGGAAGTGAGGGTATGGAAGAGGCACTAGGGAGGGAATTTGCTAGAATGAATGACTTAGCTCGGGAGGGTTTTTGTTCTTTTGTCAAATATCAAATTTACCCTAGTTAGTTTTTAGATTCAATTCTCAATATTCTCAACAACGTAGGTCGGTTAGGCCTGTAAAATGCTTTTTTCTTTTCAGATACAAGTATTATATATCTCCAACAACATTAACTCGAGTTCAATTGTCAGAAAGTAGTGTACAAAGGCAAAACATATCAGAACATAGATCGGTCGCTTACTGTTGTTAAAAAATCTTTATATTTCCACTTGGGGATTTCTGTTTATTAAACGTAAAGTTTGATATTTGGTCGGAGATGGCCAACAAATTCATAAGCAGGCGCAACGATGTTCATGTTGGTGTTTGAGTAGACTGTCTGTTTATAATCTATGATATCTCACGGGTAGGCCCTGTGATTAAAACCAGCTCATAAATAGAGCTGACACTATGTGGCCACCTTTATTGGCAAAATTGAACGACTGTAGTGGAAAATCCTATGTAAAACCTTCAGGTCAATAAAGGAAATTCTTAAAAAAAAAAAAAAAAAAAAAAAAGATCCGCAAGTAGAAACGTGCCTTATAGCACAGACTCTATGAATCGAAACTAAACCTCTGTTGTGAGACCTCGGGTAGCTCACAGAGAACGTCATGGGTTTCATTCTGGATAGACTGCACTATCTACGGTTTCATGGGTGGCGAATGAGTGAGTGCACGACACACTGAAAACACGGGGATCCGGTGATTTCAGCCTCGCCACTTTAAGGTTCTGGGAGTCTAGAGGTGGGTGAGGAACTGTGACGGTGTAATTTTGTGGGTTTCGATTGAGATTTGATGATGTAGGATTTGTAGGTTCAATATTGCATAGGTCAGATCAGTGGTGAAAACCTATTGGATCCGGGAGTAAAAATTATGACTAAGAAAGTGTGTATGTAATTATAGGGAGTTACTCCCGAAAGGTTAGACACGGACTTTCTTATCATTTTTAGATTAGTCATGAGTTTGGTGAATAGCAAAGGACCACTGGCGGAGAATTCAGGTTAAACATACAATATGGTGTACACTGGCTTCACTGACACTAAATGGCTCTCCAAATATACCAGATTATTGAATTAGGTTGTATGTATATAAGGACAAAACGTTCTTGATTTTAGCATTAATTATTAGTCCCTTCAAACAAATCAGAGGGTTCGAGAATTAATTGAATTGACCACCGAAATCAAAGAATATAATAAGGATGTCTCTTTACGACGATATGAATCTCTGTTCACCACTGTTGTGTAAAGGGTAGCAGGCGGATATGCTGTAATAAGAAAGTCAATATCAGCAGATTCTGTGCGTTACTACATATCCATGCCGTATATCCTGTAAATACGCACCGTTTCGACATGTAATGTAAAAATACCGCAAAATACGGAACACTACGGGACGAACGTATCTACTGAAATATTAGTTGTTAGGCCAGATTAAGTCAATTATTTTTTTTATCAATTTTGGGTATAGAGTAAATATAAAGCGAACCACCATGCTTAGAATGCCTCGCTCCGTACAAACCGTAAATCATCATCTCGTTTTGTAGTTTGTACAGCATGGTCAGGTCGTTCTACATAATTACGGGGTCATCTGATAAATTCGTAGGCAATGTCTCTGAAAGACTTGACCAACTTCCACCCTCTCTCCATCTTGAATGCAATAGATTAACGAAGAGATGTACGTTAAATATAAAAAAATCTTTACCCCTTGTCCCCCCACAGCGTACGTACTTTATGGATGGCTCCTCACCTTATATTCACACAGGCCTTAGCCCTCTCAGCCCTCTATTATTCACTAACTGTACAACGAGATAGCCGGGACAAGATAGTTTCTATAGAAAGTTTAACCTACGACTTAGATTGCCATAGAGGGTTCAGTAGTGGCCTGAAGTAGTGAGAGTGGTAAGTTCAGACTTGGTGGGCCTTGTGTTGAGACTCTGACCACCCCAAGGTCCACTGTCTGCCCCCGGCTCCACCACTCCACAGGTGAGAGTCCTCCTGGCCTCAGGTGGGGGCAAGGCACTTCCGGTGGTCAGGAGATTGAGAGCTTGTTAACCAGCTGGGCGTGAATCAACTGGTGCGCACGCAACTTCCTCTTGAGAGCAGGGAGTTGCTTCCGTGTCCAGAATTGAGGTCAGTATACTGCTTGACCGCTGTCCACCTGTCCTCGCGCTTCTCATACAAACAAACCCCATCTTCCCCCCAACCCTTCCTAGCTCCCACCCACCCCCACCTTTCTTCACACCCCCCCCCCCCCCCTCACACACACCCCGCGGGCATCCAGCTGCTGGTCCCTTGCCCATCTGCTAAGTCGGATATTAGCATACAGCAGAGTGGTCAACGCCAGGAACCAGTTTATATCTAGCGTCCGTCCAGCGTCTCTGTAACCAGGGCGATTCGTCCACCCGGGTGACCACTCCTCCCTCCCACCCTGCCTCCCACCCCACTGCGACTAAAGAAGGTGGACAGAAATAGACCCTGCCCTCATAAAGGCTGGTTATTGAAGCCTTTCAGTCTGTTTTATACCTCGTTCTCTCACTCGGAATGAAGGATGAAGATAAGGAAAGTACAGGCCTCCACTCCAATTAATACTAAGTCTGAAAATATAAATCTGAGTTTCAGATCGATGTACGATATATTAAACAAACCCTTGAGTTTACAATGGTGACCTGCAGTTTGAGGGATACCAGAAGTCTAGTAAATAGGTACTTTTTTGTAATTGATATCGGATATGGGTTTAAAGTAATTGCTTATGGCTAAGGCTTTAGACTGTTTAATTATGACTGCAAACTATGTATTCCTACTGTACACCAACCGTCTCTCAAACGTTACAATTATGATATATTTCTCAGGGAATTGCCTGATTTCTCCTAGAATCCTATATAATAAGTGTATTTACAGGTTTCTTGTATAATCTATCTTAATATTCCTATATATTACAGGGTTCTTGTATATCAAACAAATATAAACAGACATAGAGCATATCAATTGAGGTATAGGAGAGGTACGAAGGCGAGCAGAGAAAGAAAGATGGGCAGAGAGCAGTAGAATTAAATCTTCTCTCTTTGATTCCAGACATCTACAGTTATTGCAAGTTGTTCATATCAAGAGAAAAAAAAGGAAAGAGCAAGAGAATAGAGTATGACTTGTTCCTCGACTTATTATGAAAAAGAACCCCCCCTGTTGTCCATTGAATATGACGAGTTCGATTCAAGGAAAAAAACTATATAATTGCTATTCAAGACCTTCTCGCGCCACACCAGATTCTAATTCAACTATTATTTCTTTATATGGAAAAAGCAAATTGATGAACATCTAGTTTACATATTCATCCCAGACCATGCAGTTTAGAGTTTCAGGTATTTTCTTGTACTTTGACATACAGCATCTCATTCCAGACCTTATAAACATACCCTGAGTTGAACAAAGAGAGATGATGATAGATGAAAACCCGATAACACTACTGGATTAACACAGGACCCTCACCATAGAGTATTATGATAAAAGATCATGTGAGTTGTGGCAAAGTTTACCAGAAGAGGGTTGACCAGTCCCACATGCCAAATAGAGCGTAAAGTGTGGTGGCACTTCCTTAAACCCCCAAGTCCTCTCCACCCTCTTTGCACCGCATCCTTTCACCCGTGCGCCACTTCCTTATTTACCCTTCACTACATCCTTCCTCCTCGCCGCCCCTGACCCCCACCCGTGACCCACCTCTGCACGCTCCCTCAGCTCTTGACCCTCTCCCTCTCTTGGAGGGGCTTACTCATACAGAGTGGCACATTTGTAGACTTGATGAAGACTTCATGATTAAAAAAATGAGACTTAGTTTGCAGGAAATGCGGCTGAACCTATGCATGAGCATTTGAAGTCAGCTAAAGACTGATCCTGCAATTTGTTTAATTTGACGAACTTTGTATCTGATAGCTATATCGTGTGATATATGAATTGCAAATATGCGTCCTTAATGCCATTGTAAATGTGCTACGGAAAATAATTGATAAGAAATTTGATGTCTCTGGGCATTGAAACCAGTTGTCCACAGCTGAGTGTGACCCAGTGTCAGTAAAGGATAAAAATAAAGACACTGAAACTAGTGTGCAAGGAATGAGACTGAACCTAGTTTTCAATCAGTACCGTGATCAATACATATGATTCACAAGAAACGGGACGTTATAGCGATAACTGATCAACTCTTGTATACTATGACAAAAACGAACTTATTACATTGATTAACCGGTTTGCAAAGTTAATGCAGGCAGTATTGTGTACCGGGTCAATGAGATTGATGATGTACTTATATAGAACGTCCTGACCATGCTGTACAAGTCACAGAACGAGATGCTAATTTACCGTTTGTACAGACCGAGGCGTTTACGCCGAGTTCCGTACAAACCGTAAATTATCATCGAGTTCTGTGACTTGTACAAGCATGGTTGGACGTTATATATTTACTATATACCCAAATTAAAATAAAAAAATCAATTTTAGGCCACTAAAAAAAAAAAAATTGTTTCTCATCACCAAGCCATGGAAAATATGACGAGGGCGCTTTTTTTTTTTTTTTTTTTTTTTTTTTGCTATATCAAAGATGGCAGACATACAGTAAAACCCCGCATAAGTGGACACCCTCCGATCCGGGCCAAAGTGGCTGCTTACGCGGGGTGTCTGCTTACGCGGGGTTTACAGATTTTTACTGGCTATACATTTAATGCATCCCTGACACCAGGAGCTTTAATTTGATACTAAATACACATACCTTTTAGAATTTCTATCAAGATTCATCTATTTAAAAAAAAAAAAAAAAAAAAAAAATCTTCTAAAATCGTTTTTTCTGATGCGCGCGGTGATGAGAAACAAGTTTTTTTTTTTGAGTGGCCTTATTTTTCTTAACAACCAAAATTTTAATAAATGTGTATGGCTAGGTGGTCCGTATAATAGTGTACGGACCAGTGGTCCGTACAGTATTTTTACGTCATATGCCAAAACGGTGTGTATTTACAGTATATACGGCATGGGTATATAGTAAAGCATATGAACTTACTGTATATACTACTATATATAAACAACAACAGTCATTTTTAGTAAACCAATAAATGGACAATATGTAATAAACTGAAGTCTGATTTATCCATGGCTAAATTATCTAAAGAATGAGTATCACTTATCCTGTGTTTGTGTGATATTCAGAGTACCGAAGGGTGTAGTGAAAGTACTTTCTTATGGATGAGGTTTAAACCCGTTTAATTATGACTGAAAACTCGATTGGACAAAAGTAGAACAACAAACCTATTATGATTTCTGGGACTGATATTGAAAATGCACATACATATATTTCATATACATTGCATGTGTAACAATGCATGCAAATTACCGACTAGCTCAACGTATGAAACTGACACAGTGATAGGTTGATATTATATAATAAACTCTTCATTTATCAGCACGTAAGCGGATAAGTGTACAGTCATGGTAAAACCCACAATCATTGTTAGACTTCTTACCAGTTTGGGGAATCCCTGATCAAACCCGTAACAGTAACATAATGAAGTCAGAATAGACCCGCATTGACAACACAGAAACCTCTTAATAACAAATGAAAGTCAGATCTGAGGAAAACTGAGAAATAAGACAGCATACCCAATCACAATAAAACAGACAAGTTGAAGTAAAATTGATTGGTTTTATTTGGGAAAATGATACATTAAAGTAGGTGAGGGGGGGTGGGGTTTAGAATGTTGCGACGTTTGGTCTGTACTTAATAGACCTCTTCAAGCAGGTGTTGTTTATTCCTTTTAGTCCCTCTGATAACATGTAGGCTACGCTAGTAAACGTTCAGAGTCAAACATAACACACCAGTGGAGTTCTGTTTGCCTTCCGTTAGATCAACGAGTGTAGAGTCTCTATACTCATTGTTTAGATGGAGTCAGACAGAGGTTCAGTCAACATGTGGCTGGTAGTGTGTTGTCATATTGGTGGTCATGTGAATGGTCATTTGGCTGTTCATGTGATTGGTCATGTAAGTCAGTCATGTGGCTGGTAGTGTGAGTTGTCATATTGGTGGTCATGTCACTGGTCATTTGGCTGGTCATGTGATTGTCATGTAAGTCAGTCATGTGGCTGGTAGTGTGAGTTGTCATATTGGGGGTCATGTGATCTGGTCACGTGGCTGTTCATGTGAACAGGTCATGTGTCTGCTAATGTAAGCTGGTCATGTGAGCTGGTCAAGAGGCTTGTCATATAACTGGTCATTTGCCTGTTCATGTGACTGGTCATGTGAGCTGTCATATCAATGGTCACGTGTTTAATCATTTGGCTGTTTAATTTAACCCTTTAAGGACGGGTGTCTGTGGCTGAGCTACCCCCTTAAGGACGAGTGCTTGTGGCACTTTATAGCGCTAGGGGACGAGCACTTAGTCCTCAAAACCCATAATTTGAGTGTTAAATCACGTGATACGATATATAATCTTAAACATTTCATTTTTTTTCTGAATATAAATACTTTTTGTGGTGTTAGACTTACATTCTGTGAAAATTTCATTAATATTGCTCCATTATTTCCTTGTTAAAAACGAATTTCTATATTTCTGAGAAATGATGCCTCAAGGCATCATTCGCCCTGGGCTGGATGATGCCTCAAGGCATCATTCGCCCTTAAAGGGTTAAGTGGCTCTACATGTTGAATGGGCATGTTAGCCGACATGAGCTGGTCATATGGCTAGTCAAGTAAGCTGGCCATATGAGCCGGTCATGGGACTGGTCATAGAGCTGGTCATATCCATTTTCATGTGGTTGGTCTTGTGAGCTCTCATGGGGCTTGTCAGCTTGTCTAGGACACTAAAATCAGAGAATGACGGAGGTATGATATTTTTTCAGAAGTGAATTAAAGTTGCTGAACATGCTCAATGTATACAAACCTGTCGATGATTGACACATGCACTGGGCACGCTACAGAGGGTATTTGTTCAGTCACGTTCAGGACAAGGCTTTTCTTTGGAAATTAAACTTCCTCTGTTTACACGCTTATGTCTAGATCAAAATACCTACGCAGTGAGGTCGTTGGGGGGAGTAAAACCATCTTGGACATTTTACGTACGCCCCTTCCCATACATACAAGATTGAGAGGGTGGCTTGGGAGGGGGGGGGGGGGGGGTGGTTGTTGTAGGGTGGTATGAATTTTCAGAAATTTTATTTATGTTCTTTATGGATGACCCCTAAGAGAAATGCCCAGTAAACACTTCACTGACGCGATATTCTTGTCATTTATGCAGGGAAAACATTTATAATGACGTCACTCATGACGGAATAATGACGTGAATCCAAACTGATCGAAACTGCTCGATTACTGCACCATTGGGGAATAATGACTAGCCCTTGTTTAATGTCTATTTGGTCATTCTGATGTAATCTATATCTACATTGATCCATAATGGTTTGCCATATATGTGGTTAGATTTTCCTGTTCCATGTCATGCTGGTAGCTTTAATTAATGACGACATAACAGGTTTCATGTAAACGACCTAATAGATCAATAGAGTATATATATTGTTTGGTGAGCTCGTCGATCAATTTGGAAAGTGAGAAATCAAAAACCACCCCTCAGTATTCTCATGATCGAAATTACAAGTATGGTATCACATAACACAAAAACCCCTCATATTTCTATTGAGCAGGAACCCAAATCATCATATAGATTTCTTTTCTCGATTATATTTGGGAAAAGTGACTGCCCCTCTGATTCAGAAAATATTTGTTGATAACGGAAAATGGCCATTAATATTACTGGTATTACACTACCAGAACGTTACACCAAATGATTCTATATTAGAGTCTATAAAAGTCTATTCTCACTAGAAATATTATTGCTTGGAAAGAACATTCATCGAGCTATTTGATTTTTAAGGATATCATAACAATACAGTTTATAGTTATGAAAGATAAAGGTATCAAGAAATTTTTAAATAGTGTCCGAAACATAATCCCTAAAGATAATTCTATATGTGATTGAACTTGTGTTTCTCTGAAGACGTTATTTGTAACCATATGTGCTTGGTACCCAAGGAGTTTGTAGAGTATTAACTCCAACACCGACAAGTATCTAAAATAGATATCATAATTAACTGATGTTGTTGATTTTGTGAATATTTCTCATTAAACATTCATCCATATCTCAAATTAGTTTTGCTTAAAGATTCCTTTCCATTTACAAATTCATCTCATAATACAAAATAAGGAATTCTTTTGGGAGAGAAAAACGGATTTGCATTCTCGTAAGATAATGTAAATTAATACCATAATTATTCACCTACGGAGAATCAACGTGTTGGCACTGTGGTGATAAACACAGTGGTATTCCCAGCAAGCCTCCCTTCAATTCTTATATCTCATCACATTACCACAATGGTGGCTTCCAAATGAACAAACCATCCCTACACATTCAACATGCTCACCACTACAATCATACCATTCCTCTCCTCTTACGTCACCAATGACGTCACAATACACCCCTGTGACGTCACTTCCCATCGGTTATCCCCGAGGAAGACAGGTGCCTATGGAAAGTTAATGACATAATGAGTGGGAAACGGGGTAACGACTTGCTCCAGCGTTAGGCCTGAGGGGAGAGGGGTTATTTTACCCCGCTTGGACGTGGGGTGTGTTTCAGGGTTTAGTTATAACCCCTTCATTTAGCCCCTCACTCACCACCCTGAGGGGGTCACTCTAGGGGGTGGGGCTGTCGACGTGGATGCAGGTGTCTCATGGAGAGGTATGTACACAAGACCCACCACGTAAGGTGACACACAACAAGCAGGGTTTTTACACCATTAACCATTTAATGTCCGTTAATGCCTCTGGGCATGACTAGAATAATACCCCGCGGAATTAGTGGCGAAATTAAGAACGATACACTGATATCAGGGGAGAGATATACTCCTTAATCATGGCAGTTTGATCGATTTTAGGATGATTATATCTAAGGAGCAGCTGTCATGCTTATATCATAACAAATTGGAATTTGTAAAATGTTTTGAATGTACTTTGGGTAAATTATGTAATTCCATATTAGCTCCTATTCTTACTCACCCGGCCATTGTACATCGCTAATGTCCTTAAATCTTATGTCTTCATTTGACTCTTTTCATCGACACCTCTTTATAGCTTGGCACGTCGAAGCAACCTCTCTTGCCAATTTGAAATATCAGTTCTGCAGGGTGGGAGGTAGGGTAATTAAAGGTGTATAGGCAGGGCGTTGGTGTTGGTGATAGACCTGCCATCTTGTTTTCTTTTAGTAAATACGTCCATTTCCCCAAATGAAGCACAACAACGTCGCTAATGGTCCTACCCCCAACGGCTTGCCTGTCATAGAAGAGGATTTCCAGAAACACAAATATTGATTCGTGGAAAGTTACCTGTCCCCACCCCTGCTAGGCTTCCTTTGAAAAGAGACCTATATTCACCCAGGATTTCTGATGGAACCATTTGACAATTTATCAGAAAAAAAACCTTGATTCAGCACAATTGGCGAATGCGGGGAGAATATAACAAATAGACTGCAAACGTTCCTGGAGTAGCCACAATATGACAACAGGATATGCGATATATAATTATCTCTTTGTAGTTGTGACGTACATGTTTTCCTAGTGCATACTGTTGTTGATATATGCCCTATTATAACATCCTCTTTTGAGATACCGTCCGTATATAAACAGACTATGAAGACCTAATAACTATCCGTGACCACAGAACATACCACATGTACCTTGACTCATTTTAGTGTCTGTAGAGGTGTAGATCAGAAAAAAGGGATATTCCCCTCAAGAGGAATATATTATATCTATACATGGAGTTCAATCAATCAGATCTGGGTTTGTCCTATGAAAAGCACACCCAGGTCATGCTTGTGGTTCCGTTTGTAACTGGGTTTTTGGTCGTTTCACTCCGATGACTTAATAAATGTTTACCAGAAATGTAATTTTATTGGTTTTATCAACGAGTATAGAGTTTCTCTATACTCGTTGGTTTTATTGATGATGTGATTGATTCAATGAAGATATGACGTTTAACAAAATTTCAGAGTAACATCAATATTTCACCTGATTGATGAAGATTATGGTTGGTTTCAGTTGAACCCCAAACTTAGATTTTTCATTTTCAGAGATGAATGTGGTTTATCTTCATACTGATTAAGTTTATCTTTGTTTACTAATGCGATTAACCTCCTCTGGACGAATGTACTAAATCCAATTTTCAACTGAATAAAAAAAAATCACTCCAATTAAATAAACCTGTTAGTTAGCGACAGTCAACAAAATATATGAGATGTATGAAACCCTTTCATGATCTTTTCCTTGATTACGGTCATTTAGGGTCAAGTCCCAAACCTTTCCCCTCTACTTTATGTTAAGAAAATGTCATATATTGTGACAACCTCACTATTGCGAACACCTCGTCAACAATTACACCTTTCAAGAGCCAGATGTTGAATATTCTCTCAATAATGCGACCAGGTAATTGTGTTCAGTCAGGATGTTATCATTTGTAACATTGTATATTGTATGAAGAGATGACAGAAACATGTATCATATGCATAATAGGTGCGGGAACCACTCCAGGTGGTTTCAGGGTATTTGTCCTAACCTATCCAACGAATGTAGACCCTCTAGACATACTAAACTCCCTAATATCGCCCTGGGTACGTAAATGATCCGCTCCTGACTGGCTGGCCGCACCATGGCCGCCTGTCCCCTGATAAACAACTGTTTTCTGATTTCTAACTGGAATGTATCTATAGAAATAACTGAAATTCCCATTTCTGCCATCGGATTTCTAATTTGAAGATTTATAAAAGTCGTTTAATTGCAATAATTGTGGGATAGGTGTCAAGGGTCTATCGTCATACAATGATGAGAACCAGCTAATACCGGTCAGATCCTGTAAACACAAAGAATTAGGGTATACCACAATATGGTCTGTAGAGATAACTCGTTGACCTATCTGAACCCATGTCCAGTGACTAGTTTATTGCTGCTCTGATTGGCAGCTGACCTGACCATTACTTTATTTGCCCTTTTAACATGCACTCTCGGTAATGCGACTTTTTTTTCACTCAGTACCTAAGGTGGTTTCATCGGGGGAGTCTACTGTATTTTAACTTGGTCCTGTCGGGGGTGGTTTGAGTGCCATTGACGGCCAGCATCTATGACGTATTTCCCCCTATTTGTGCGCTTTTTACACAACACATACTACAGAATATTCATGCGTTTCGACCCGTAGAGTTTTCTCTGAATTAGGTCCCCCTTAGTAAATCTCGTAATAAATACTGATGGTCCTATGCCATGGGAAATATAAAAGTGGTATCTATAGACAATAATCTAAACAGGTGTCCGTAAACCACGAGACGTTGGCGCGTAGTAATATATGAACGGCAGCGAGTGTATTACGACGTCAACCTCAAGTGGTTTACAGAGCCGCCTGTCCACAAAACCATCGTTTGTTGTATTTGTCATCAGTCTACTGTTATCCATCTTCTTCAATAAATTGAATCCAGAAATTGCCATATTAAAGTGTATATCATGAGGGACTAATCTCTTTGCTCTATAGCACAAAGAGGAAAACCAAAGATAAACGATTTTACTATATACCCATGCCGTATATACTGTAAATACGCACCGTTTCGGCATATGACGTAAAAATACTGTACGGACCGCCGGTCCGTACACTAAAATACGGATCACCTGGCCATACACATTTATTAAAAAAAATTGAAATTGATTTTTTTTAAACTGATTTTTTTTTTAAATTTCGGGTATATAGTAAATATATAACGTCCAACCATGCTTGTACAATTCACAGAACTCGATGATAATTTACAGTTTGTACGGAACTCGGCATAAATGCCTCGGTCCGTACAAACTGTAAATTATCATCTCGTTCTGTGAATTGTACAGCATGGTCAGGACGTTCTATATAAGTATTTAATTTACTTTGCCTGTACTTCACCTGAGAATTGTGGACAGCACAAACAAAGTCAACGCGATTTTTCTGCTTCAGGCGACTGGCACAATGAACCAAAGTGATAGGAGATCGCTCTACATTATTTCTTAATTATATTATTGTATAGATCTATATGTATCTAAACATCTAGCTATATATATATGCTCAGCTGAATTTATAAAGGATCATTAGAGTTACACCGCCTATAAGAATTTACTTTATTACTCTTAAAACCGTTGTTATTTAACTTCAATATGAGATAAACATTGAAAAGCATTATATAGATCTATGCACTGTATGCAGGGCCTACAATGCTGCAATACTCCTAAGAATCAACATGGCGTTATCAACTCGACGCCAATAATGTCACGGAATATTTATCATCTAGAGCCTTTCCCAATATGGCGGCCATCCAAATAAACGTGACTGATACTCAGTCTTAGATGGTATCGCTTTCGTACCCATTACAAAACGCTGCAGTCTCTACGGGTGGTGATTAGTTTTCGTGTATTTTTCTTAATTCTCCCCATGGGGCACAGACACTCTGTATGTTTAAAAAGCGGAGCGAGTTAACAAGTAAATACTCATAATTCTCAACAACGACGCCATCACTGAATGAGTAACCAGCGGCAAGACGCTTGTACCGCGTCGTGTGGGCGATAATTGGGGAGTTACAGCTCGCTGGTCACGGGAGTGATTATAGCGAAACGTTCATATCCGGTCCGTCATCAGCAATCGTGCAATATCACAGCTGCTCGCAAGGAAAGTTTTATCGGCAAAACATTTCCCGAAAACTGAACCCTGGTGAAATCCACGGATGAATCACACAAATATGGAGAAAAAGATTCTCTGAAAAGCAAATGTCTGTAAAATTACACAGCTGGTTTTACGCAATACAGGAGGACTTATTTCCACGTCATAAGCTCATGTGCTTGTTCTTTTCAGTGTAGGACTATAATTGTAATCAGTTATTTATCATCACTATTTTGAGATCATCGTAAAAGGAGACACCAAGGAGACCCGGGGATGATGTGGGCAATCTTTATTCAACACTTATGGACAACCTTATTACCTACCACATATAAAACGTGTAATTTTCGGTACTATCCGCTTGAAGAGTCTACCGCACATAGAGACAGAGTGAACCTGACCTAGGGTTGGAGACTGAAGGCCCACAAGAGTGAGATTCTCGTGCAGTGAAAAACTCGAACCTGTTCTTCTTTTTTGTGGGACTATACTCAGACAAACTTATTCTTTTATGATTCATTTCAAGCCATGCCGAAATCAAAGTTTAATATTGTAGTTTTTGATCTACTTTTCTCGTGAGAAACCAATGCGATCTCAACTTTTGCTGGTAGCCCTTTCAGAAATCCTCTGATTACCCCCACCCACCACCAGCCTAAGTATTTCAGTAGAGCGTTTGGTACGGAATGCGAGTGTCGGGTGTTCGAACCCAGCTATCGGCAAATTCCGTGTTTCATTTTCCCCTCTAACTCGGACTCGACGAAGTCGCTAGTAGACGGATAAAACTGTTGTAGCGAACGAACTTAAATATCACAATATGATAAGCCTTGTACGAAGTACAGAAAAGGCTCTTTCTGTACACAACTAAGATTATTAAACGGCCCCCAGAATATTTGGAAATCTCGACGATTACTTGCATAAATCCATGTTAAAAACACCGTGTCTTTAACCTAATCTCAGGAAGAAACGCGGTTCATTGACCAACTGTTGCATATCCTTGTCCTGGAAAGTAGCCTTTTCTCAATAAATAACCAAGAACCCGGTCCTCCAAGCCAAACATAACAGGAACCTAACTGAAAACACAGGAAAATCCAGCCAAGCTTTCCTGTTCTCGTCCGGTGGTGTGGAACCGGGTTGCCTCTTGTGTTCGGAAAGAGAATCTCGCGAGGTTTTCCGGACGGAGGTGAGTTTTGTAGGGCGGGCCTCGAGTTCCGCCTGCCGACACGTGACTTCCGGTTTGACGACATCTGTCGAGTCAGTTTACGACATGACGAGCCGGTTGACAGCAGACCATGAGGTGTTCATGACACGAAAAGACGGATGGTAACCTGGTAACCGTCTGAACCCGGATACAAAGAGTACAGGGTCCAAGTATAGTCACAGAAAACCAGTCTTTCTTGTCAAATACACTATTATTCTATTTCATGACAAATATTTGATTGCGTGACTGCCACCAATTACAATTGTTGAAAGGTGCTCATTTTGCCAGTTTCATATCTGGTGAAACGGTTAAACTGAACCTATGTATTTTCCTTATCGTGTGGATGTGTACTCTCCTCCATGTACCTTTTTTGTGTGCATAGTTCCAACTATATTGTGCAGGAATACCGCGAACATCATGGTTTGCTAAATTTATGATGAATAGATCATAATATTTAGTATTTAAACCATTTGAGGGGATTTTCATTGAAAATTGTTAATTGTCATCTTGTCAATGTACAATAATTATCTATGAGGATCGTGTTCCAATGAAATTAGCAAACCAACCAACCAAGAAAAGGGAGGTAAATCTCTACAATATGCCATGAGTTTGATCGTGTAATTATTTCACAGGGTGAAGCAAAGCGAAATAAAGTGTCAATCGGACAAATGTTATTGATTTCTATTAATATTCTATATCTATCATTAACGAGTACATCAACTTATTTGTATACATATCTAAAAACAACGCCATCATCCTCCCCAGCGCCGGTTGAGTATTTCGTATTATCCTACCCCTAATATAAAATCCCATAGGCTTAACATTGGGTTTCCGTATGCCACGCTGACTGGCATACGGAGTTTTATATGCCACTAGTGGCATACAGCATTGTTGTCACGTACTATTCCAAAATCGAGGAGATAGGGTAGGATAAAATCAAAACCTGATTCGTTTTAATCTTGGCCACCGCATGCCACTCCTGAAGTTTTGGCTCCGGACTTCACTCGGCTTCGCCTCATGAAGTCACTTTGCGAAACTACAGTCGTGGAATACGGTGGCCAAGATTAAACCTCATCCAGTTTTACGATAGACTACCCGAAAGAACGTTCAGTACAAGTGTCTCATGTTAAGTCTTTGGAGAAATATACAAGGGTTTTTAAATTATTCGTTATGCTAACAGTTCTGACCGAGATTAGATCTTCAACTGTAGGATTACAAAAGAGTATCAAAAAATCGTTGCATACATCAACCGCCCATAACTAAGGATAAGAGTGAGGATATATTCAATTTAAGATGAAATAAGGATGAAGGGACAAAGATAACCCGCTTCGTTTTCCTTTGGTAAACGGAGTACATGCTCTTTATTTATTTCTTAAATCCCTTATATGTCCCACTACGCTGGATCCCCACATCTAGAGTGTTCCATAATACTTGACCATAATATTTGATGATATTTGAAACCACTAAGAAGCTTGATATTGAAAAAAAGCTATCCCTCATCATGATATGCTAAAGACAAAGATTAAATAAAGATAAATACTTATCGATATATACTTCCTTGCTGAGGTTGACAACAGTGAGGTGACATGGTTTTAAACACTCCAGTCTGAAGAATTTCCTCTGGTCATTTTACACGACACACGCATTACGCAAGGTGGACCTGGAAAAAAAAGATAGAGAAAACAAACCACTGTTAAGTGCGGGCACTGCACTGCGTACACAGCGGGGTCGTGACCTCTGGGCTTTTCCCAGCTGTTCTTCCCACTCCATGCGTGAGTAGTCTATAAAAAGTGGTCGTCATGTTGCCCTCAAATCCACCAGGAAGTGAGTAGATGGTGTAATAACGACCACTGACCCGGCACGGTAAGAGGGTGTGAGCTTCCTGGTTGGTTAATAGTACCTGAGTACATGACTGAGAATAAATCCATGCCTCAACCCTACGTATTATCGTAAAACTGGATGAGGTTTAATCTTGTCCACCGTATTCCACAACTGGAGTTTGGCAAAGTGACTTCATGAGGCGAAGCCGACTGAAGTCCGGAGCCAAAACTTCAGGGGTGGAATGCGATGGACAAGATTAAAACGAATCAGGTTTTGATTTTATCCTACCCCGTCTCCTCGATTTTGGAATATTACGTGATAACATTGCTGTATGCCACTAGTGGCATATAAAATTCCGTATGCCAGTCAGCGTGGCATACGGAAACCCAATGTTAAGCCTATGGGATTTTATATTAGGGGTAGGATAATATCTGTTCTCTATGTACACACCTTTATCTCTTTATCTATTTTCACCCATAGTCGTAACATTGGGAACTCGTATCTCACGCCCATTGAAATCTACAAAAAATACCCAGTGGGGGAATTATGTCACAAAGGTAAGGTTAGTAGTCTATGTGAAGGGTGAGATAAATTCAGAAACATATTCAAGTTTAGGGTGAGAGCTCGATTCCATCTCGTTTGAATTGCTAGGCAATTCATGCGGCTTCGTCTTGTGAATTACTACGTGATTCAAAGTCGATGGGATACGAGCTTTGACCCTAAACGTTTAAAGGTTTCCTCCATGATATCTGTAGCAATGTGCCATCTATGTGTATAAGTGTTCAGAAAATCCCTCTCTATCGTGGTATGATCCCTTTGAACGAACTGGATGGAGAGACTCAGAATAAAAAATTGGCACTTTTAAAACATGAATACAAAATATTTTGTAGGCATAATTTGGTTAGTATTGGATCTGCTTATTGGTTCGTGCTGTAATTTTTTCATGTGCCTTCTACTTTTCATTTGTATCTCAACTATCTGTAAAGATATCACCCTGTATATCTTCGGGGACGAAATAATCCCATTCGCAAAGGCAATCAACAAACACCTGCAGAGACTTCAGAAAACTCCTATACAAGCTAATTCTGCTAACTTGAAAAAATCTTATATCTTAAGCATTGAGCACCCTCATATGCTTACTTACATTGAACAATCTAACCATGGTTGTGCACCAGACGAGTTAGACGAGGTGAGGCTTGACGTTATCTAAGAATTTCCTGTTGATAAAATCCATCAATTTCATCAAGTCTAGTATATGATATTTTTCTATATTTAATATATGCCCGAAATTCATAATATGTTACAGTAAATTAGCAATATAAACATCCGCAGGTGATCATACACACTCTGGCGATATATAATGGTGTACGACACAAATCTTGGCCATGCACATTGCTGATTTCCAATTTTTGAAGATTTCTTTTATCCATACTATACCATTGAAGGGGTTTTTGAGGATGACACCTTGTAAACATGACAGACGGTCCTAAAGTGTCAACACAAGTAATAGAGTAACAATTATATATAATAACAGTTAAGAATAACGATGATTAATTACCGTAATTACAACGTCAAAAAGAATTCATTGAAACAATCATTGTCTCTTCCATCAGAGACTAAATTTCTAACGTCATTCTTTCACAGCTTGCCGTGAAAGATAATAAGTGATTCAAGTTTTTCAAGTGACTGACTCAAAGCGCCATAATATGGCAGGCGCCCAAATGTAGCGGCACACCAGAAAGGAGCTGTGACTGATTGCTCGTTGGAATGTCACCCGCCCACGTCTTAACATCCTGGCGCCACTACAGGCAGTCCTGATGAAGTTCTCCTTCACATCTCTTTTAGTACAACATCTTTTACCCTTTAAAGACGGGGGTCTGTGGCAGAGCCCTGTTGGTCGGGGCGGGTGCTTTGGATTGGTATAACTCCAGGGGACGGGCCAATTTTTGTCTAAACCCATATTCCATTGTTTGATCACGTGATATGACATATCATTCTTATTCATATTATTTGGTGTACCAACCAGTATTGAATACTATATCATAGGTACATATTCTCTGAAAGTTTCAGATTCATTGATCAATTATTTCTTCATAAAACAATGATATGGTAAATATTACTAAATTTCATAAATGTTGCCTCAAGGCATTATCCGGTGTCTGCTGGGGAATGCCTCAGGGCATTATCCGCCCTGAAAGGGTTATCACAAGCATGCAGGGAAACCCCCTCCTAACCAAAACATTTGATTTCTAAAACCCACCATACATCATGTCTGACATGTCTATAAAAGAATCATATTGAGAAAGACGTGAATATGGTGGCTAAAGGTGAAAACACGCCCCAAAAAAGTCGTTATTGCTTCTGAGACGCTAAATCATTAGTGGAAGATATTATAATCAAATAATAACTCACTTATTCGCCATATTTCTACTGGCAAGTCCAGAACTCGCTACCCCCCTCTAGCTTGATGTGGTTTTACCCCATTATCAAGGGGAAGTGTTCAACTACAACAGAGTCGGTGATATTGGAGGTCTGCTTATTGATTGTCGTCTGGGCCACATTTGGTATGATATGATAAGGCCAACCGTATTAAACTGATACGGCATACGTTGTGGAGACAAAGATGCATTGTCAGTGATAGGGTCAATACTTTCCTTCCATAAAAACCTTCTGGTTATAAAAGGGAAGGTGTATTATATACTTACGCTATCTGGACAATATCATAAGAAAATTCACAGAAAAATATCCCACAAAAGGACGATAACGTTTTAAATGGGCTGTTTAGTTCCAGGTCTAGGATATTAAGTCGCAATATGTCTGAATCGGGAAGGAGTGGAAGTTAATAAAATGACGCGATGGACAAGATTTATTCCTACTTGACACATTTTTTTTACCAAACCTAGTGTTGCTCGTATGGCTTTAATCACTGGTTTGAATGGTGCGGGTGGACGCCTCATATATAAAAATACTCAATTCAATGACTTTACCAGGCACTTCCAGGCGTTTATTTCCATTGAGTGCAACTTCCGTATAGCTGTAAACGAAATAATACGTGAGCAACATAAACTAAGAAAAAAGTTATTCTCTGTCTGCTTAACATAGGAAGTGTACATATATTAGTGGTTTACCACGGATAGGCATAATTAAAATTGAATCCTGTATTGTGTTACTTTAATGGTAGAAAAGTATAGTTTCGTAATATGCCAGCTTCTTATTTATCTGCAGGCAATAGCAAGGTCCTGAAAGGTGCCCATAAAACGAGCCATCCCTGATACATAATTTCCCCACAAAAGAGAACTTATCATTGCCAACGTTCATGGGTGACTGACTGGATTCGAGTCGGAATCGTGCCAAAGAAGCCAGAAAAGAAAGAGGTCCATAGAAGGATTGGCTGGAGGGAGTGGGTAGGGGAAGGCTGTGTGTGAGAAAAAAGCGAAGAGTGTGAGAATCAAGATGGCGCACCTACGTTTTCAGTGTTTACATCACACCAGGGATGAAACGGCAATGTACAGAGAGAGTTCGACCTAGGTTTGAGAGAGGAAGAGGGGAGGAGAACTAAAGAAATACGCAAAGCATGCTTGACGGTCGATGGACTTCAGCGTGGAGAAATTGGTCTCCCCCACACCCTGAAGGGGACGCGGAGAGACATTAATAAACCAATTTATAAACCAATTTTCTTTCACAAATACGCAAGATACATGCTATTTCAAATTTACAAAGCTTATAGTCACAACAATATATATCGTGTATTTCACTTTATTTCATTATAACACGGAGACAAGTGAAGGGCAATGAAAAGACAGGAGGAAGGAAGAGAGAGAGAGAGAGAGAGAGAGAGAGAGAGAGAGAGAGAGAGAGATGAGAGAGAGAGAGAGAGAGAGAGAGAGAGAGAGAGAGAAGGACTATAAATGTCGGAAGTGTAAGATTTTTGTGTGACAATTGGATCATTCCATTTCCATTCCATTCCATGATGATCTAACTAATCGGCTGATAGATTGATATTCAATCGATCGACTAATACCACCGTTACACCATCATTATGAGTGTATCGCCAAGTTGACTGGGTGCAAGTAGACAACAGAAAATGACTCATAGACTGAATATTACCCACACCTTTTAATTGTATTTTATTTATAATTCCACACTCATTCATTGTTTTCTTTCTATTAAACTTAGTTCACCCTGTAGTGATACAGCTCGTGCATGAATTATAGCATTTTCTCCTGCTACTGTACAACACTTCAATGAAAACCTGCAAACAGCAGACTGACAGATGAACTCTTTGAGTGAAATATAAAGGGACAGAGACAGGAACATAGACAGAGGCAGACAGATAGAGACAGTGACGGAGGAAGAGAGCTTCAACGACTCAATGACACACATGTATTACAGTAACTCATATAAACTCCTAAACTACATCAGAACACGTGGAATACGAACACGTGTTCTCAGAGACATGTGGCCTCAGAACCAGACGTTCACTTATCTTTTTACATAACATAAGTAGGCCAAGTCCAAGGTCAAGTTCATGGCAGTACGAGCCACGTAAGTCAATGATAATAATCTTAATAGTCAGCGTGATAGCGGACCTTTGCCAGCAGGGCTGGACTGCGTGGTGTGAGACCCCTATGGTATAAGGTTGCATTATGATTAATCACTTTAGAATTACTTTATAATCTTTATAAACGGATAACCTGCAGTAAATAATTGGTTATTTCCGCATAGAGGGAGAACACAAAGAGATGTTTTCCTCCAAACTCTTAACGTTTCTGGCGCTGCCAAATATTTTTCATTCTCCAAATAGGATTCACTTCGGGATTTTTCTCTCAATGATAATTTTGTCAGGTCCAAGCATTGGATGTTGACTATCGCTCACTCTGCGAGATGCATCTGTTATTACGAAACTGCATATATACATGTATGTGCATACCGTATTTTCTTTCACGCATATGGCTATTTCCTTGTACCTTTAAAATGTTGTTTTCTTTTATTCACGTTCAGTCCATGCGTGATGCGAATTCTTACATTCTGAACATATTGTATAAAGGATGCACATGTTTTGTTTATTGAAGAACTCGGAGGAAATATAAAATGTACCAGAAGAATAAAGTTCTTTGAGAGGCAAAAGGAAAGAACAGAAAGAGAAATGGCGTAACATGGGAGGATTCATCTTATATTTTTTCATCTTTACATATTAATTACCTTCATAATCGATAGGTATTTTCTAATGAGTTTAGATAAGTAGGCTCTTTTTAATAGTCTTTCATTTATGATACAGTAGAGGTAAACAGTTAGGTAATGGATTGGGATCCCTAACTGCAAGCAGCCAGAAAGAGAATACACAAGAAGTAATTGATTCATAGACTGAAGTCTGAGTTGTGTGTGTGGTCTGTAGTGTGAGGGAAGGAAAGAGGACAGAAATTCTGACTTCTGATGTGTGTGTATAGGCGGTATCTCGACACTATGCTACATTACGTGGAATTTACACGGTGGGATTCATGTACCTCATAAAGTTCAAAATATCATGTGATTCTGTTCCTTTTTAGGGGTAAATGTCGCCAACAATTGCAGGGGGAAACATGTCTCAGAGAAATGGAACCCTACAATTTAGACGACGAAATTATGTTCGAGTACAGAATCTCATCATGATTTGTCCCAGACAAACACCATGTGAGGTACATGAATCCCGTCGTGTGAATCCCACTTTACCAGCACGCTGTCACAGGGTAAATGTAGGAGACTCAGCTACATTGAGAAAAAATAGAAATTACATGTACCTCTCCGTAGGTTCAAAGCTACTGTGAATATGAAATAAACTAATGCCAACCCGGATTATCACAGGCATATTTCCTAAGTCTCCCCAGGAGCTCTGTGTTGCAATATACCTGAGTGTCACCATGAGATCAGGGGAAACCGTAGCGTACTGTCCAAATTTTGTGACATAGTGTCTGGAGCATGGCAGCTCTGTAGCGTAATGTCTTGTTCGAGCGGTCTCCCACGCCCTACTCTGCTTCCAAGAGGTAAGGCTGTGTTCAACTTTATAATGCTTCAGAATAGGTGGCCCAGAATGCCAGAGTCACCGTTTTAGATGGGTCTAAACTAATGCCAACCGCCCAGGCTTATCACAGGCATATTTCCTAAGTCTCCCTAAGTGCTCTGTGTAGCAATATACCCGTGTGTCACCATTCATGAGATCAGGGGAAATGGTAGCGTACTGTCCAAATTGTGTGGCATAGTGTCTGGAGCATGGCGGCTCTGTAGCGTAATGTCTTGTTCGAGCGGTCTCCCACGCCCTACTCTGATTCCAAGAAGTAAGGCTGTGTTCAACTTGATAATGCTTCAGAATAGGTGGCCCAGAATGTCAGCGTCACCGTTTTAGATGAGTCTACCGCCAACGTCATTAATTGAAAATAGAGTACAAGGGCTGCTGGTCAGTTAGCGTCATCTGGCAGTTTGGGTGTCACTTCAGGGACCCTGCCCCTGCCTGCCCACTCACTAGTCTCATCCACGCGCTCTTTCCATTGAAAATGGACATTACACTTCCCCAAGTATTCATATTGTCTATGGAGGAAAGGGGAATGGAGAGTACAGAGTAATGGACTTCAGTTCTGTATGTAGTTCTGTGAGAACTGTGGTTAAACCTTGGGCTTCCGATCCATTGGTGCCGTATCTGGAAGTCACAGAGTCCAATGTTATCAGATACAAAGCTTCCCTTTAAGATACCACGAGTTGGAGGTGTCATCTACACCGGATCTGACACGTGAGCACGGACACGATTACCTGTACACCGACCTGACTCTAGTCCGCCACAGACAAATGCTTCTGTATCAGGAGTTATCAGGCTGCTCCGATACGAGAGATTAGCCCAGGAGGGTAATCCATCCCTTGTTGTTGCACCTCGGGCATCATTGATAACCGTGTTACATGTTGTGTGTGTTAAAGGAGAACTCCAGTGAAAAATAATCAGGTAATGTACTGGAGGTGATTTTGGAACTAGACCTGGGGAACTCCCTCGAGAAAATCGAGGTCCGATTTCCGTAAATCGGGCCCCCATTCTTTTTCGGAAAACGATATTTTGGAACTAGGTTTGTAGTTGCACTATGGTTTGACATTGCGGGTACCACGAATAAAAAAAAAGAAGAGGGAATTAAATCCCACGGAGAGATACAGCCTATAGAATAAGGCCCAAATTCCATTTAAAAATAAGATGGACTTTTATCTGACCTGGCATGATTGAACAATCAGGTTTAAGCATTTGCTTTCATCCTTCAAATTCAATTGATTTTTTATTTTCTTTTAAACATCAAAAAGCTTTTACTCACGGTCTGAGGGCATAGCTCTTTCGGTGAGTATGAATGTTGTCTGTGTTCATACATCGTTCTGATTGATTTTGACTGGCGTTGTCCTTTAATGGTTGCTATTTACGTGGCATGACCAGTGTGCTCCTGTCCTAGTATCCTGTAAAATGACCTGCTTCATTTCGGGACGTCCTTGAGAAGTAGTCCTAGTGTCGGGCATTGATAAGAAATTGGAGATTGTTTTCTCAACCTGTGCTCATATATGTTGGTGCTACTACAGCTGGTGGGGATAGCTTATAATCTGGTGTGAATAACATATCATTATATACCTGTTGACGTATGACCTACACATACTGCCCGGTGCTACCCATGACGTATATTTGGCCGTACGTCACACTGTGACGTACGGAGTCAGACATCATGTGACTAGCTATAATTTCGCCATTTTAGGTATATAATAATACGAAAACGGGCTGACTCTCATAGTACGTCAAAATACTTGGTAAAATTATTGATCAGATACATCCCTCTGCCTTCGGCATTGGGATGTATTTGATCAATAATTTCACCGCGTATTTTTGATGTACGAAGACAGTAAGCCAGTTTCCGTATATCATCTGTCAAGGTGGTAATAATGATAAGGTTGAAGTGCGAAGAAAGGGACATGGGGAGGGGGAGTAGGTTGGTCAGATGTTGAGGATGCCTGGGTGCTATCCAAACAAGAAGTAGCAGCCATGGGATGTTAGTGATTGGAGAAAGTTAGGTACCAATCAGGGAGCTCTAGAGATGAGAGATGGTGTACAGTAAAACCCCGCTTCTGGGACACCCCGCTTAAGGGTCCACCTCGCTTAAGGGAAGAGATTCCTCGGAACAGAAATCTTTATTTAGTTTATTTTCACCCCGCTTAAGGGGTCACCCCGCTTAAGGGTACACTTTGCTTGGAACGGAGGGTGTCCCCTTAAGCTGGGTTTTACTGTAGTATGTGAAACATTAAGTTGTTCTGTATTAAGCCATGAGTGTGAATACAGATGTCTACACCCCCATCTCTGCTCCCCCCATGTCTGCCACCACCGCCTCCCTAGACTTGCTCAAGGCTTTCATTATTGATATTATCAAGAAATAAATCTACCTTGCAATATGTGTACTCCCCCTAACGCATAACAGGCAGGTATCCCAGCAAAGAGGATGAAGTAGGTGGAGGGGTAGCCATAGGATGCAGGGACTCAGGCAGGTTACCGCCTCCCTTATCCCTCCCACTGCTTTTCCTATAAGCTTTGACACATGATTGATTCTTGGGCCTGCCAGAGGAAGGTTACATATTGAAACGGAATTCATCATAATTTCATTTGATCTTTTCGTTATGCAAAAGAGCGAAGATTTTTTTTATTGATCATGATTTAGAGTACGATCCTCCTTTTTACATTACATTGAAACGTTTTAGATTGTGTTGTATTCTTTATCATTCATGCCGGAGTTACTCTTTGATTCATATTACCTTTATTATGGGTTTCAATTCTTCAACTTCTGTTATTCAAGCATCTTTATGATACAGCAATCCTTTTAGTATAGACTCCTCAATTTAGAACATGATACATTACCGGTAACAAATGTTGGTTAAACCATCATCCAATCCGTATTATACAAGTTACCCTATGAATTGATTTCCAGATTTACTCAATCTCTTTTAACTTTTGATATAGACAAATTATTGTCTAATTATTTAATGAACGTCTATAATCAAAGACTTGAGCAAGTCTAGGTGGGAACAGACACAGGAGAGGCCCTCCAGGCACTGAGAGACCCTGATACACACTGGAGGAGACATTTCCTGCGCTTATCACTCACCTGAGAATGACCACATCTCTGCTCTGTCTGTCTGCCTCTTCTCTGGGTATCTGGGGTCCGTATGATAATCCAGGATCGTACATGAAAACCCCTACATACTTCAATGATATTTAAGTCATTTCAATAAGACAGTATTAGCCGTCCATAACGTCGTCCATAAGGGTTGGCCCACATCGTCCCTGGGTCTTTATGGCATACACAAAATGGCCTTTATGTACGACTTTAGATTATTAAATGGGTCCCTGGACACTACGCTACGTTTCTCACGGGCGAAACGGTGGATACTGCGCTACCAAATATAAACGCTGAAATGACTTCTTTTCATGAGATTGCAGTTGACTGTGAATACGAAATAAACTAATGTCAGCCGTCCAGGTATATCAGAGATACCATTCAAAGACATTTTCCCGATTTTCCTGCGAGAGAAAAGGCCCAAAAAAACCAAAGCACAGTGTCCCAGGGTGTGACTACGAGATCACAGGAATCTGGAGCATGCTGTCCAATTTCTGACGCTTTCTGTCTTAGTAATGATAAATCCCGCCTCCATTGAGCTTCAAATCTCTTCGTATTAGGTAGACACAGGGCCTTAAAGTGGCTAGAACCTCAACGCCAAGTTATGCAAGTGTGTGTGGGTGCCATCCTTTAACGTACATGTTAGCTACATGCTACCAGCAAGTACAGAGAAACTATTCTATACCCGTTGATGCTACTATGGTCCTCCTTGTGTAATATTACCTCAGTGTTTTTTAATTCAAAAACAATAGAAGCCTCAATTCAAAAACATTTGAGGCCAATGATAGATGACACATTGACTCGTGCACAACTATAACTGCATATTTGGTTATAGACTGGCTCCAGTCCCTGCATCCTATGGCTACTCTCCTCGTTGGGATACAGTGTGATCCCTGGGCCAGTCAGAGAAGGATACATACTTTAATGAACTTTATTCTTATTGTGTTTAATCATTTAATGAATGTTCATAATCAAAGACTTGAGCAAGTCTAATTTGGTTACTACGGCGGCCTAGACCTCATAAATACACAATCGCAAAGTTCTAGCAACTTTAATATTAAGCTAGTCACATTATTTTGTGTGTGAGGTGAAGTAGGCTCATAATTCAAAATTAGTGCCACTGTAGGCTAAATAAAATAGCTCATGAAGTGTTTTTGTTTAGCAATTTCAGTCAAGGTGGCAACCAAGGCACAACATAATTAATTCTATGTGAAACCAATCATGGGAATAAACAGAAAATGTGGAGGGAGTTCATGTTTGTGCTGAAGAGCGGGGCGTAGCAAAACAGCACCTTCCTTTCCTAAATGTCGTCTGCTCCAGTTTTGCCGCCTCCTGCTTTTACCTGCAGCTTGAGGTATCATGGCGGCCATAGATTGGCGTCCCACCAGAGGGCGTGGGGGTAAACGCGTGAAATCCCCCTTAATGGTCACGTGACCAGTTGTTAGGGAAATGACTGCTGGCGTTTCGGCAGCGTTCCAGAAAACGCGACTCCTTTGCATTGACGCTGCTTCCTAACACCAAAGGTGAAAATATTTCTGGTTGGCAGACGACCATTTCATTTCCCCATAGTATGAGCGAAGTAACTAACCTGACTCAACTTATTTTCATTTCACATTTTTTTCATGCTTTCTTTGATAGAGGAAGGATGGGAGGTGGGGGTGTGAGCTCAGAGGGAGGGAGAAGAGTTATGAGTGTCAGCACGAACACTAAAGGGTCTCCGCACTTTGGGGCTTGTGAAATATTATTTTCCTTAGATTTCAGAATGATTTTTGATTTATTTTGGGGTCAGAAAGTGCGAACTATCATATATTAATGTATTTTAAATATGAAAGCAAGATTCTGTCATCAAAGAATTACGTGTCTTGTAATCACATTTGAAATGTTATGGGCGTTTAAAATCAGCTGGAAAGGGGTAGTACATATGTATTCATTTTGTATGCTAGCTTTTCCAGCTATACCAAATAGAAAGAAATCCTAAAAAAACAGCGCGGGATTGACATAATAAATGAAAGAAATATCTTTAAAAAGAACTGCATTGCTGGAATGGTTAGTGGCAACAGCATGATAACATACCAGATCATACTGTGAAATAATAAGCTTTAAAAAAGGGTGGTGTTGGCTGCGTCACTATATCACACATGATAATTATCAGTTATTATCGTTTATTAGGGCCTCCCCGTCCTTGGGTGTTTTCTGCTGCTGCCTGTCTATCCGGAGTCGTCAGACAGCTAAAACGATGCCTTATTATACACAGTTTGTGATCATACCCAGCCAGCCGAGCAAATTGTAATTTCCAGGAAAATGTGGAGTGGTGCAAAATACGAACCAGGATATGCATATGTGTCTATGAGAAAAATCTAATGAAGGAGCGGGTATGGGAAATTGACTAAATATAGGAGAGTCCAAGGGGGTTTCTGCGCTTTTGGCAAAGACTCGTTTGATGGTAATGTCTGGTGAGGTTCATATTTGTGGCAGATTATCGTTAAATTACAATACAGAATTCGGAATAACTTGTAATCATATCATATCCCTAAGCTGGTATTTCATATACTTACTAACCCTATGCTAAACAAGTGATAACCTTAAACTGCACACAGAGTGTGGACGAGTAGGAGTGCAAGAGAATCCTATCCTTCATAGTGTGCATCTGCCACACATATTACTACACACTTTGCCGTAGATGCCAGAAATCTAGTGGACGGTGGTTTAATCAGTGCAGGATCACCCTATACCTAGATCTTTATTACAAAGCGATAGGCACTGGACTTTTCCTTTTTTCAAACTTTTTATTTATGAAATCACTGGTTTCCATGTACCACCAGGTTTATCTCAAACAATTGATTAATTATTTTTGTTACAATGATACAAGGAAATCTAATATAGTACTGTGGAGCAGGGTATATGTAGTTTGATTCCTGAATGTTTATTTAAAACTCGTCTTACGGGCTTCTTTAGTAAGCATTTAATAACCAAACACGGTATGTCCCTTCATCACACCACACTAGACTAATTTTCCTTAAACACTTTCAAGACCGATTTCAGGAACTTGGCCCCTGGTTATTTTCGACCCCTGGTTATTTTCGGTCTTGAATGTCCATGTGCATGTATGCATGATAAATATACACACACAGTTGTTTACATGCTGCTCTGGAACATTCCTGTGGACGAACATGGTAGCATGTCATCAGTCACGTGACGTGAAGGAGGTCATGTGACAAGGCCTCTACGATGCTGAGTGGGGGGTTGGTTATCATGTGAGGGGGGCGTTTAGCGGAGGGTGTTGTAGGTGCGGCTTGTTTTCTGGCTTCCCTCCTATTCACCAGGTTCTTGTTTACAAGCACACGCTCATGCAGTGAGTAGCACAGGTACTCCATGTCATCCCAAGGTCAAAAGGTCACTTTCAAGGTCATCGAGCGTGGGGTCAGAGGTCATCTAGCATTGTGAACATGATTGCAGAGAGGCATGCGAGTCGACGCATGCGTAAGAGGGACCGGAAGCAGAACACCTGCAGGAGAGGTAAGGGGTGTGGGAGATTACCCTCAGGGGGTGAAGACCTTGTGGCAGGGGGGCAGTGCCACTGTTGGGTAGTGATAGTGGATTTAGCATGGCAGGTGACTTGTTTGGATGGGCACGACATGATATCGTCATCTCCGAGCATCTCAGAGCTTAGTGTTGTATTCATTTAAAACAAACAAAACGTGTTCGTACATTATACAAGACAAGATGAGCCTTGAGGCATTTAGAGCACGCGGCGTGGTTCGGTGAATGATATCATCCCCATCGAGTCTTGTATAAACGTATGAACATGGTATGTTGTTCTATGTTGATTGCATACCTGAGATTGATAATATTTTACCGTAAGTTGGTTACATATGAAATCGAACGGCCAAACTAATTTCCCATCATCTTCTGTACGACAGTGTACGGCACCCCGTATATACGGTATAGAGAGCAACGGTTAGTAACTATTCGAAATGCGTGCAAGATGTATGATAAACATCAGAAATAGTATTATTACATCTTTATGTAAATTCATTCACATATACATGTGCATGGATACATACTCCTATACAAACAAGTAATTATATAGAACGTCCTGACCATGCTGTACAATTCACAGAACGAGATGGTAATGTACGGTTTGTACGGACCGAGGCATTTATGCCGAGTTCCGTACAAACGGTAAATTATCATCGAGTTCTGTGACTTGTACAACCATGGTTGGACGTTATATATTTACTTTATGCCCGAAATTAAAAAAAAAATCAATTTCATTTGGTTTAACACCAATTTTTTAATAAACGGATATGGCAAGGTGGTCCGTACATTATTTTTACGTCATATGCCGAAACGGTGCGTACTTATAGTATATACGGCATGGGTATATAATAAAGGGTAAAACCCCGCTTAGTGGCCCCTTAAGCGGGTTGAAATAAACTAAATGAAAATTTCTGTTCTGAGCAAATTGTATATATAATATATAAATTGTATATATATACACACACACATAAATTATATTCAAACCTGGATAGATCTACAGACATATATAAAACATCATACCTATATAGCAAATAAAAGGGAACGCCTACAAACACATAAAAAACATACCTAAATTACACGGGCACGCCTACACATACAAACCCTGGTCCTGTGAGGTGAGTAACAATATCTACCTGACTCACCTGAACCGTCACTCCAGGGCTCTACAGATGAGATAAGCAGTCAACATGTAGACCGGTAACGTGCGACAAGTGCCACGTGCCTATCAAACCTGTGCCCCACGACGCCTCACGTATATGCCACATCCCCACGCACGTATCCACAGAGAGTATAACCTGGGTAATAACAAACACTCTCATCCAACAAAAAGTCAGTTACAAATTATCTCACCCCTGGTAATTTCTCCCCATAGACTTAATATTGAGAATTCGTATCCAAGCCCATTGAGTATTCTAAACAAATACCCAATGGGAGATAAGTGTGAAGGGTGAGATGAATTCAGAAACTTATTGAAGTTAAGGGTTAGAGCTCGATCCCATCTTGTTTGAATCGCTACGTAATTCATGTGCGAATTACCACACGATTTTACCTTGATGGGATACAAACTCTGACCCTAAACTTTCAAAGGTCTCCTCTATGATATTTCTGAACAAAATTGTCAAAGTTTCCATTTTTACTCTGAAAAAATGATAAAGATCCATGTTGAATCAGGTGAGATAAATGGTGTTTTAACAAAAAATGAAAATTATTCCTTGAGGCATCATTTGCTCTAACCATGGGAGTATCTTGAGGCATCATTTGCTCTAGCCATGGCAGTGCCTTAAGGCATCATTGGTAAGGAAAGAGTTCACCGCTTTAATGCTGACAATCGGTTTGTTTTATTTGGGTCAGTCTAAAGTCTATTCCCCCCTGAGAAGTCACACTTGAAAACAATTCGGTAGTCATTTGGCTTCCTTCTGAAATAAACATAGTGAGTCGATCTTATCGTAGATGGTAGACGGACGTTGGCGTTGAATCAAAACATTTAAAATGTGTGGCTCAACGTTGATCGACTCGAATTTCTTTATAAGAAGAAGGTGAGTATTCGTGTGAGAGTGAGGGGTGAGACCAATGCGGGGAAATCTGGCAGTCCATATATCATGAAATTGACCTTAAATCATATTCATACTGCTACAGGTGCAGTACATTTAGTGGTACAGAGTTTGAGTAAGAACTGATCTATCTTTCCTCCTCCATGTAAAGAAAATATCTAGTTCATTCCGAAGAAAAAAAGAAGTCATTTCAATGAGCGTGATTTACGATAGAGTAATGCTTAATTTGCTCCTACAGTTGGTTGCTATGGCGGAATGAAGCGGTTCTGGTTTTAATCTTTTGGCTTTAATTTTTTATCTTATAGAATTGCATCATTTTCGCTTGAGCAAACTACAAACCATTCTCCTTATAAATACTTGGTGTTATGATTGCTTCTGATTCTAAAGAAATAAGGGCGGTAACAGACCTGCGAAAGTCACAGTTGACTTGTTCTGTTATTCATTTTCTACTCCAGAGGTTTCTATTTGTGTCAGACTGCGTAGAGTTCTATGTATTAAGTTCAGGGGTAAGATCCTAAAACGTTAACATTCTCGAGAAAAGTAGTCCTCAATCAGCTATAAACAAAATCATATGTCTACAAAATCTTTGCCAAAATGGGTGACAACTCACAATAGAAGATCATAGAAGAATTCATAATATCTAAGAGCGGTTCCTGAAATCTATTACGATTACTCGATCTCAGCTGTGATTGTACTAGCTTCAATCTCAATCTCAGTAGTGGCAATTATCTATTTATCTCTCTCTCTCTCTCTCTCTCTCTCTCTCTCTCTCTCTCTCTCTCTCTCTCTCTCTCTCTCTCTCTCTCTCTCTCTCTCTCTCTCTCTATATATATATATATATATATATATATATATATATATACTACTTAGGTATTTCCTGTTTTTCTTTTCATGTTTGACTAGGCATGGTTCTAGGAAATGGAACTTGGTATCATGTGGTGTCTTTGGTCTAAATTTAGGCTCCAGCGACAGTTTGTTGACTGATATTGACCCTGATAGATATTTATTGACTATAATGAAAGCCACTTGTGACCGAAACGAGCTATGGGAATAAGACAATAAAATCTGGTCTACGTGTGACACGGGGGAATGAATGGAGAAGAAAGAATTCAGAAAAGAAAAGAAAAGAAATAAGGACAGGAAATAAAATAAATTTAGTGAGTGGCAAGGAATAAAAATTATGGATGAAAACATAACGCGACCAAAAACAATCAGAAGCGCAAGGACGAGGCGAAAAAATATAAATAAAATTGTAACATGAGAGGGAGAGATGTCAGGCATAGAAGGATGCAAGATGAGAGAAGAGAAGTAGGAATAATGGAAGGAATGCCTTGAGACAGGCAGGCAGGCAGGACGGCAGTGGAGGTAAAAAAATACAGAGAAAGAGATAGGAAGGCAGAGAGGGGTAATGATTAAGAGAAGTAGGCAGAAAGGCAGAAAGGGATGAAGTAATCAGAGAGGCATTGACGCGAGCAGGCAGTAAGAGGTATAAGGGCAGATGGATGGGCGGGCTGGCTGGTGGGCAGTGAAAGGTACAATGTATATGGGGAAATGGACGGGCAGACAGGTAGGCAGGTAATCAGAGGCATATGAGAGATGAATAGATGGACAAGCACAGAGGAAATGGATGGGTAGACAGACAGGCAGGCGGATGACAGGAGGCATATGAGAGATAAATGGACGGACAGGTAGACAGGCAAGTAGGCAGTGAGAGGCATATGCAGAAATGTATTGTTGGACAGACAGGCAGGCAGATGACAGGAGGCACATGAGAGATAGATGGACGAGCAGGTAGACAGGCATGTAGGCAGTGAGGGGCATATGGGGAAATGGATGGATGGACAGACAAGAAGGAAGTGAAAGGCATATGGGGAGATAAATGGGTTGGGAGGTGGGCAGCGTAGGGCATATAGGAAGATAAAAAGATAGGGAGATGGGCACGATTGCGAGAAGATGGTTGAAGTCTTGCGGCAAGACGGACCTATCGGAAATGGAAAGGAGGAGAGTAATATCATTCAAGGTCATTCCTTTAAGGAGCTCCTTCGTGATAAAAAAAACGCTAAATCGTCTCAACTTATTTATAACCTGCTGTAATACACCCAAAAATGCAATACGTAAAAGGGCAATAGTTATTGCCATAAAGTAGTTCCCGCTTTTACCACTGTATTTATACAAACATTCGGTATAATTCTACATTTACAAAACCTCAACAATGCATATTATACCCTGCTATATTTGGTAGCAATTATAGGAACAGTTACGTCAATATCTCAAGAATACGTGGCTTATCGCCAAATCTTTATTATATAATGCCTCAATTATGCACATGATATCTGCTAACAAATAAACCTCATTAAAAATGAATCACATCTAGTAGCTTTCTTAATGCGCATCGTGTAGGCAGAACTTTCCGTATGAAAAATATATAATGACATCTACTTCTAAAGAAGATTGGATAGTGATTATCTCCCGATAGACACTGTATTCAAAGGAGGGAGAAAATAATCAAGATCTATAATGTAGATGAGGGAACCAACAATTTAGCAATTAACCTGAGACTGCTGGTGTATTTATACAAATTAATCAATTAATCAAACCAGTTAAGATGAAATCATCAGAATATGAGTAGTTTTTGTATATATCACTTGGAAAGGTAGTGCACATCAGCAAAAAAATAGCTTAATTGATTTAGTGGGACATTTAGTTAGGGCAAGAGTAGGATAAACACAGATAAGTAGCCATGTGTGCGTGGGCAGATGGGAAGTCTATACAGGCTGACGCAAGAACTAAGAAACAGTGGTATCTGCCATAGTGAATGATGCGTGTCAAGGGTCTGACTAAGACTTCCCTGTCACCTGCTATTCATTCCTCATGTGACTTAAAAATGGTATAATGTGCGTTAAAATCCAACAGGGGATGGTCTAAGTATTAGTAGGAGCTGCTTCAATACCTTGATTGCCTATTCCCTCCTGGAAATACTATTTCCTCCTTTGTCGCTTTGAGTCTTTATTTCAGATCACAAAAAGGTATTTCTTTATTGGTGAATTACATATCGATCCATTTACATGACATCTTTTGTAGAATTATTTACATCTTCCATTTTTATATGCATATGTTTAGGTGTACCTTTTCTGCACCCATATGGGTAATCCTTGGGCCATGATCATCCTTCCCTCCCACTCTCTAGATCATGTGGTAGACAAAACGTAAACACACTGAAGTTCAGTGCAACACTATACAGACCATATTGATCGCGCGACATATCACATGGTATAAAAGACCAGACATGATAGATGTATAATATATCTACCAACACAAGGAAGTGCCTTTTTATCTAAAGATCATGTATATGTAAGATGGTTTTAAAGTCTCAAGCTTTGAACTATTTTATATAAGATAAAGCCTTGTGTCTCAGCCTAGTGTCAGTTTTCGTGAAGACCAGTTAGCATCTTTGTAGTAATATACAAGCTAACTACATGGTAGGTATTACTTGGTGGTAAATTGCGACTCCATTTAATTAGAATATATTAAGATAAACAATTAACAACCTATCAATTCAATTTTACTTCCAAATATATCAATCAAACGAGATTCAACTTATTTTGAATTCTGGAAGAATGAATTCTTAAAAGATTGAAAGAACAAAATTTTCGTGGATAAGATTCTAGAGTTATAAAAAAAATCATTGTGTTCTGTTCTTTGTTTTCCCTTATTCATGGAAGATCTGCACTTAACAAACAGAATGAATAAAGATTATCAAAAATACATGATTTAATAACTTAGAACAGGATGTAAAAATAATTACCTACAAATATCGTAACACGATATCCTTGTGTGTACTTACTCTTTGACACTGTACATTACTATATAAATACATAAGTATATATATATATATTCTGGATATTCGCTTATCCGGGTTAAAACAGGAATGTCGGGTGCAGATAGGTTTAAGTCTGATCGGGTGAGGCTGGAAATAATCCACTCAACTGGGACATCCTACTATCACTAGGAAACCTATGGATATGCAAGTAACTCGAGAGTTTTCACCAGAGTTTGAGTGACAATTGGGTGAAATCTCACAGATGTGGTATGGTCGAGCGGACAGTTGCACCAGGATTTTGTGATCGGATGGTACAGCAAATGGCTATACGAACATGATATGTGTTATGGATGAAAGGAGATATCGAAGAACAGCGACATAGCCATGTGGTGTAGTAAGACAATTTATTCTCAACCTCTCTTAATACATACTGACATCTGCTCGCTATATCCTATACATTATGTACATCACACAGTCCCATAAGCCGTTGTATAGCCCTCGGGTTCGTTTGATATGAGACGAAAGTATATGGTCCAAAGAGAGGTCATACAAGGGTTCTGCATGTATTGTTACGTTCCAATATCACCCCTCTCATAAGATCTCACACTCTCTAAGTCGTTATCTGTACAAGGTTCTCACTGCGCTCTATGGAAGATGAATTCTTAACGAACTAGGCTTAGAGCCTTGAAAATCCACTGGCACACAGTATTCCCGCTAGGTGGCGTCATTGAGATAATAGGAATCTTTGGTTGCATTGATGTATGTCTTTAGCACGGGAGGCAGGCCGTGCTAAATGCACTGTGCCATGCCTGTGCATTGCCATGTGGTTAACAATAATGCAATAGGCCCGCCCTGTACATAGCCATATTGCCTGTACATAGCCCTGTGGTACACTGGGCCGTTCCTGTGGGCATTACTCTCCATCTCTCAACATTGGCGCTAAAGGCCCGGCCCCACTGGTGCGATGCGATTGTCGCATGTCAATAAAAAGTCATAAACGGCCGGCGAGGGTCATAAAAACGGCGCCGCCCGTCGCATCGCACACAATCGCTCCTGTGGGGCCGGACTTGCGCGCGTGCGCGATTGTGCGCGATGCGACGCATCGCACATCATGAAATGTTCATGATTTGCGATGGATTTGTCGCACAGGTACAGAGTACTTCCCTTTATAATTCTATAGAAACTGAATACACTGCATTGAATCCATGTAGTTGTACAGGCTGCTCTAACCACTGGTAGCTGTGGCCTACTACAGTCAATAACTGCCACACCTCACAGCATTCATTTGGGTGCCAGCTGTGAGGGGTGTGGCTCTGGCTGTAGCCAAGGTTTTATTCTGATACCTTGTAAAGTGTGAGGTTGAGAAGTGATATGATTATTATTAGATGTGAGTACCTTATGAATATTAGAAATTAAGTTTAATGACTATTATACATAGGTGGTGCCAGAAGTGATGCGACGATTCCATCGCATCAGTGGGGCACACCCTGGGTTTTACATGCGATTGAGTGCGTTGAATCCATCGCAATAGGGGTCATAAACCACGCTGAGGGGGCGTTTATGGGGCCATAAAACGTGTGCGACAATCGCATTGCACCAGTGGCGCCGGGCCTTAAGGCTAGTAATATTGACCTCCTGACATGCTGCATGGATGGACGCGGGAGAAGAAAAGCCGCCCGTGGCCGTGGTGTGTGTGTGTGGAGCTGTGTGCTCGGTGCGTCGGAACTATATTCACTGGGTTCTGTTATACGTCTCAGCCGCACCCAGCGGAATGTCACCCTCCCCGCTCACACCCATCAAGGATGGAGACCGTCCCAAAAAGGTGTATGTTACTGTGACCGATACAGAACGTGGCCCAGATAGGGACGGTGAGGTGTGGAGGGGAGTGAATGGGAGGAGAGTTTATATGGAGGAGTGTGTATGTGTGGGGAGAGTGAATATGGGAGTTGAGAGTATGGGAGGAGAGTGTATGGGGGAGGGTGAATATGGGAGAAGGTTAAATATGGGAGTAGAGTATATGGGAGGAGAGTGAATGTGGGAGGAGAGTTATTATGGGAGGAGAGTGCATATGGGATGAGAATGAATATATATGGGGGAGAATGTATGGGATGAGAGTGTATGGGGGAGAGTTGATATGGGGAGAGTGTATGGGAGGAGAGTGAATATGGGAGAAGAGTGCATATGGGATGAGAATGACTATATATGAGGGAGAATGTATGGGATGAGAGTGTATGGGGGAGAGCTGATATGGGGAGAGTGTATGGGAGGAGAGTGAATATGGGATGAGAATAGATATGGGATGAGAATGAATATATATGGGAGAGGGTATGGGATGAGAGTGTATGGGGGATATGGGGAGAGTTGATATGGGGAGAGTGTATGGGAGGAGAGTGAATATTGGAGGAGAATAAATATTGGATGAGAATGAATATATATGGGAGAGGGTGTATGGGATGAGAGTGTATAGGGGAGAGTTGATATGGGGAGAGTGTATTGGAGGAGAGTGTATGGGGGAAAGTGACTATGGGAGGAGTGTAAATATGGAAGTAGAGTATAGATTAATCACCACATAACTTCGTGATGCTACAAAGTGTTGACGTTCTGCACTGAGTTGTATAATTCATAGCTATTTGTAGCCTTATTCCGATGTCTACACTTAGACCAGAGATATATACTCTTTAACACCATCATAGACACATGATCATTCATGATCATAGACATACATGTATACATACATACATGTGCTTTTCAAATGTGTATCATGCCTGAGATCTCTATGATGACATCTTGCCTGTAAGACTTCAACATATTCCATACAAAAAAACCGGTTCAATATTGTTTATAAGCCGGTATCATGTATACAACCAACGTATGCAAACCACCCCGTCTACCACACTCCTAACCACCAGTAGAGGTCGGGGGCGGACTGTACGTACCCCGCCGGCACCTGTACAGCCGTTGGCCGTCACGCCCCCACGCCTGGGGCCATCACGCCCCCGTAAGCGGGAGACGGGGGTGGGGGGTGGGGTGAACGTGGCACATGAGGATCCAACTACTATAGAAGGGCTTTCTGACCCTGTTTTCTCGATCTGAGCCACCTGTGATGGGGGAGAAAATCTTTAGTTTTTTTTAATTTTTCTCATGTTCTCGACAGAAAAGGAGAATAAAGAAGTACACGTGAAAATGATGGCATCCGGTGCGTGTGTGAGTACTGGGGGAAGAGGGTTATGAAAGGGTCGAGAATGGTTAATTCTTACACATATATATATTATCCATCTATACATATGTAAATATGTATATATATATATCTGTGTGTGTGGTTGTGGCTGAACAGATGAAGGATTGCATCTAGTCGGGAGCAGGGGTCCGTTTAATAATTTAAGATACTACATGTAGATCCTTTTCTCTGTGCTATAGAGACACAGGGACGATGCGGGCCAACTTTATTCAACGCATATGATCGACCTTAAATGGACGGCTAATACTGTCTTAGCGAACAGACTTGAATATCATCAGACGATAACCCTTGTACGAGGTACAGAAAAGGTCTTCATCTGCAATCCTAGATTATCAAACGGGCTCCAGGTTGCATCGAGAAGTGTGTTGAAATATTTGTTGACTATACATATACCATTCCATATAGGCTACAGGTAGAAATGCCCTTTGGGGGTAAACTGTCTTGTGAACTGTCTTGTAAGGCCTGGCGTCCACCAACTACGATATAAATTTACACCTACCGATATGGCACCGATACAAATAGCAAATATCGAAGACATATCGGGAAGGTGCAAAATCGTAGACAGATGTCTAGACATGCCAATCCACCATGCATCGTAATGGGTATTTTTCGGTGCCTAATCGCAGAAACGTGGTCAACTGCCCCGAAATTAGGTGACCTTCCGACGTGATTTTGATTTTTTATCGGGAGGTACATCGTTGACAATATCGGAGCCATATCGTAGTAGGTGGACACCGGGCCTTAGTTGTATGCATATAATGTAAAACTGAATACAATATGAAATAACTGAGGTGAACATAGTAGCTATGAGACATTCCTGAAGACACTATTTTCTGTGTATGTGCTGCATCCTCCGTCTTTCGGCTGTTTTCCTGATGTGACGTCAAACTTTCCTCACGTCAAGGCCCTGAGTTGTCATCCGGGTACTGATTGACACGAATCACGTGACTCTCGTTTCAGCTTGATTTTCCGAAATCGAGCCTGAGCAGAAAACAGTGGAAACATATATCCACCACTTCAGTTCGCTTGACCGAGATCCAGTGTTACCGTTTCTTTATAGTACTTATCTTTTTACATTTACTTCTCTTTGGTACTTGTTCCTGTTGGTCCCCGAAAAACATACCACCAGACGCTTTATGTTCTTGAGTCACTCCACTGAGGAGGTTTTTAATGTATATCCATTTCACAGCATCTGTTTCCTATTTTGGAGTATTTAATTCTTGCACGAGAACAAGCTCTCGGTCCTAATCCCATTGACGAGAATTCCGATCCCTTGGTCTCAAAATAACCCGTACAGAACTTAGGGAATACTAGGATAGTGTATCAAGATGGAGGAGCAGAACAAGTTAGTTTACTAAACCCGTACTAAACGAGCCGTTTGGCGAGTTTGGTACGGGTTTGTAGTAAACTAACGAGTTCTGCTCCGAAATCTTGGTACACTATATTAGTATTCCCTTTATTATATACCTGATATTATCAATAAAGTGTATATATTTTACCTTATTAGCCTCTAATTAGTTCAATTAATCATTATCAGTTCATAACAAACATGTAGAGATGTGCCAGTCCTGCACGCTTTGAATTTACTAACCCTTAGGTCAATGCCCCGGAAGCAATCACTCTTCCCGCCAGTTTCTATGCAACAACAAGTGTTGCTATGCAGGTTGCTATGCAGGTTGCTATGCGAGAACGTCACGGCCACATTCCATCGCGATATCGCAATATCGCGACCTCACACAATAACTTTTGCAGAGCCTCAGAGGATGGTACTTACTGCACACTGTGCAGTATGGCAATTTACTGCACACTCTGTGAATATTTCGCAATTACTATTTGCTTAGCAGAGGTTAGTAATTGTTGAATATATGTGCATCGGTATATAATAATGTAATATATTGGGCGGAATATTGACCTTTGGTAGGCAATAATGCAATGAGATACCCTTCCCTGGAATTATTGGTGCGAAAAATTTGATATTTTCGGATTCTGGAATAGAGCTCTATATCAAGTATCAGGAAACTACTCCAGACTCCCATCCCAGTGTCAGCCATACTTTCCGGAACGGTCTAAAAGCACTGGCGACAGTTTCCATACGTTGACCTCACCTAGATCTGATCTTGTTTATCTTATTTTGCTGTTTTATTTCTTTATATGGGATGTTAGATGTGTTGGTTCTGGATCGGGGGAGGGAGAGAGGGGATCCAGGATGTGTTTGTGTGCCAGTGTTAGTGCATCACATCCCAGTGGCAGTGAATGGAGGCCTTAACACACAGTCCAACTCTCAGTGATGCGACCATAAAACACGATAATATTGTTTATCAAGAAGTTTATTCACATTTAAGAATGATATCGAGAATCCTTATAGTTCTGTGATCTATCTATTGTATACTTATGAGATGGCATTAATACAGACAATAACTGTCCATGGATTGAGTCTCTCATGACAATTGGTTTCTGCTCCTTTTTTTGCATGTCAATATACACTGTAGTGTAATAAATCCCGATAATACGTATAATAAGGAGCTTCCACGACTGGTTCTCACCTGCGGATCTAGCATGATGAATACACATCTAGATCTGGTAATTTGAATTTGTTTGGGTAGTTTTACGTCCAATGTATTCTATTAGACTTAGAGATTTGAAAGTTCAGTGTTTCAGATTAACAGCATTCAGATATATATACAGTATAGCCCTGCTTATAGAAGACTCCAGGTAGGTGGGCAAGCGAAAGTGTTACGCATACTTTTTGTATATACATTGCATATGTATGTACAAATTGTTCGCCTCCCTTGCATTCAAGTCAAGAGCCACCGTATCTGATTTCTCAATTATGCAAATTACAAAAACTAGGTCTTGTGATGGCGGGCCGGTGCTGATGATTCAAGTGCACAATTAACTAGTGGGCCAGCCAGGGGCCTCTAGCCACCCTGCTCATGTTAATTAGATAATGAGCTAAGACAATTAGCTGTACACAACATGGTGGCAACCGGTGCAGGTTGGTCATTGCATGTTCACCGGTACACAGTGGTTTTTAACCCAGATACGAATGAGAGTCACCCAGACTGATTGTAACCCCTCCTCCTAAATAGATTGCATCAAACTGCACTGACTGACCGTACGGACCCTTACATGTACCTCTATCATTTGTCTTGTGAGCAAACCTAAATTGCGATCGTATTAGTAGATTGCGTTGAAAATTATGGTGAATGGTTATTTATAGTAGACAGGTAGGCTTGTACCACTCGGACCTGCGTAGGCATATGTCAATATGTGTAAGGAAAAAAATCTAACACTAAACTAATTATTTATGACCTGTACCTGTAGTTATTCCAGAGCTATTTTGTAAATGTAGTAAGTTATCAGCATCACTTATCAACACCGATCATATTGTGTCCGATCATGTAACATGTAATGTGGCGTTTCCACGTGCCGACTATGACCACCGATTATAGCATCTAGCACCGCTGACCGACTACGTGATTCTTTTTGTGCAATAATCGTCGGGTGAAAACAAAAAAAGAGTTAAGGATTTTTCTCCCCAACATTACACAATACCCAAAGTAAGCCTAATGGAACATACTGGATGTTAACCTACCCGAACAAACAAACAATCGGAACGATATGAATCGGGAAGAAGCGGTCTATGTCTTTTGGCCTGTAGGAGTTTATGAGTGGTGGCCTGTCGCCAGCTTTGTCCATGGCTCACCATTGACAGATGCCAAGATGCATGCTAATTCAGGGTCTGGTCGGAGAGGAGATCTATATAGTCTGGGCTAATAGCTGGAAAGATGCCTTGGAGGCTGCCTACATTCATGATCCTGTATGAAGGGGATGGTGTGGGAGTCGTGCATATTCAGGAATCTCTGTGTGGATACTAAGCTACGTCGCCAGCACGCTACGTTTCTCGCAAGATAAACGGCAGACACTACGCTATATTGCATAAATCACCCAAATGACTCCTTTCCATGGGTTCAAAGCAGCTGGTAAAATTAGATATGTTACAGATAACTTTTGAAAAAAAACTATAGTAAGAGGAACCATAGCGTACCATCCAATTTTAATAGTGTAGTGTCTATAGGGTGTGTGTGTACTGCTTGAGTGGTGTTGGGGTGGGTGGTGGGTGGTGGTGTATGTCCAGGTATGCCCATGGTAAGAGGTCATTGACTGCATCTGATCTATGAGATAAAGATGACAGGCAAGCAGGATACACAGCGGCATGGCTGAGTCTTGATCCCGGGGAAGTGTTTCATAGTGGTGACGATCGTTAGTAGTGACGGTTTCCGATGCATAGTCGAATTATCATACCTGCGAACGTATCGCACAGCATATCCAAATAGGTCTTAAACCATCAGTGATCGTTTCAATCCAACAATGTAACGCTTTTTCTATGAAACACCTCCCTGGATCTTCTGATCCACAGGCCAGAAGTGATCTCCTGTCTGGGCTATACTACTAGCAAAGGGATAAGCAGGTGGGAATTCCCTCGAGGAAATCGGGGTACCCATAGCTGAGTTGATTTTGAGCTCGCAATGTGATGAACCTCATAAGATAAACCCATTATGGATTTTAATAATAATAAAAAAAATAATGAAAAGATTATTAGGTACTTATCCCTCTGATTTGAGACGAAGATGGTAGCTTGAGTCTGCGGCTACGATTTATTTTTGAAAAAAGAAATCGGGGCCCGATCTAAGGAATCGGGGTGCAAGCAATAAAACCTATCACTAAACCTTGTCTGAGTCTTTTACTTTGGATCTCTATGAAAGTAACCATATACACTTAACATCACTGCTTGTATAGAAAGAACCACGGCTTTCCCGCAAGAAAGATGAAAAATAAATGGTAAGCAAAGAAAAAGGATGCGGCACGTTTGGGATGGTTGCTCGCCTTACATTCACGATGCAGGAAGTTCATCGGTCATGTCGCCTTAACAATAGCCGGCGATAAAGGGGGATATATATGTCATGGGTCTGGTGTAGTATTCAGTCTCAAGGATTCTCTGAGATTAACCGTAGAACTTGCTGGAAATAGGACTTATAAAGATGGAGATTAAAACCAATGCAAAAAAGCTGATCTCATTGACTTTGAAGAATGTATATCCATGCTGAGAGCTGTGTCATTGAAATTGATCAAATGTATCTTTCAATCAATATCGAGGTTTTTTTCTCAAAACTCAAATAATACATAACCAATTCTGTAATTTGTTTGAGTAGAACACAACACATTTGAAAGACGGGTGATGTGAATAAGATGAAGATGTAAGGTGGAAAGTTATTAACATAAAGTCCAGCTTTTCTTGCAAAAGGTTACGGTATCATGAAATCTTGGGCAAATGGTTACTTCTAATAATTGTGGACATTATCATTCTTTAATGCACACTGGTCTATAGAGTCATGCTGACTTACTAGGTGAGAATGAATGTCACACTCCATTGCTTCACACCATGGACTGAACTCAGCACAAAGAGAGAATCAATCTTTAACAATATATTTGGACGCAGAAAATCCACTCTTAAATTCTGCTGTGTAGCCTATAAATATTCAGTTCTTTTTGTTGTTTTACTTGCAGGATTAAACTGTTTGTTTGTAGTATTAAAGTTTGATACATATATGTGTATATCTTTTTGCTCATCTATGCTTAGATGTGATATGCAAGCCGGGTGACTTTTTAATAGCTCCCGATACTGTTACTGCTAAATCAAGATCAATGGAAACTACAATAAGACACCACGCATTAATTGATGCGCAACCTTTTTATACATTTATTCATCCTGGTTATGTTTTAGCCTGAGAGGTCTATCTCACAGCAGGCTCAATATGTCATCTGTTCTAAATCGGACTGGTATAGTGTGCTGGACTTACCATAGAGACTAGATTGTATGGACTTACTGATACTTAAACATGTATACCTAGTAGTATCCGCAGTATAAGATACAGAGTGAATGCTCCGTGCCGTGGGGACCTACACTGGGCCCTGTGCCACTTGAGGGCGGCCCTTTCGATGCAGGGCATTTATTCGCCGCTTGTTTGTGTCCGTATGAGGCTGTCGGTGCCCTGTATGTCTCCCACCTCTAACCCCCCTGGCTCCCTCCCTCGCACTCACTAGAGACCAGTGCCTAGCTGCCCGGAGGTGCGTTGAGGTCACAGGGTCAAGGTCATCGGGGCAGCCAGACGGAACTGGAGAAAGTAGGTCACGTGTGGGTGGTGACAGGAGGATCAGCTGATCCGTGATCCCTGTCCACGGCGTCTCGAGCTACCGTATTGTTCCCACTGTGTGCCCTCAGGAGAATTCAAAATCTGAAAAACATAGATACAAGGTGGATATACATGTAGCACACAGGGCGGTCATTTTAGGTCGGAGGAAAGTGGAAATGTTTTTTATGTTGAATTTGCTCCCTCAGAGGAACATAGAAATTGCTTTACACAAGGAATAGGCATAATGATTTCATTTGCCTAAAATATAAACTAGATAGACTTAGTCAATGACGGACGGAATCAAACGCCTTGAATCTATCAGTAATCCTCAATGTTTTATCAGAGCAATATAATCGGAATGGAACCGTAAGTGCAAGAAAACAAGGCATACACTGCACCCTCACCGACATTTTTATACCGACGTGCAGTCGTTGGCACCATTGACAAACTTTTAGGGGAACTCATATAATCGGTCCCGTTTACGTCGGCCAATGGGCTGTAGGCCGTAAATTAGATATCTCCGTGATATAACCCTGAATGTGTTTTTCTTTATAAAATACCACAACAGAACCTACATCAAATGGAATATACATTAGATGAAATGAAAAGAAACGGTGAAACGACAGGATGTCGGCATGGTGAGGCGTCGTTGGGCCCAAGTGTGTGTTTCCTATGACAACTTACAGTACTTTCAACCTCGTGTTTGGTAGAATAATTCTGGTTATATGGATCATTACGGTAATGTGCCATTGAGAGTATGTACATTACGGACAGCGTACAGAAAGTCACACATGGATATTGCTCTCTCTCCTTCTCTCTGTGGCTCTCTCCCTTCCTTCGTCCCTTCTCTTCCTCTTCTCCTCTTTTCTTATTTCTCTGTTTCAGACTCTCCCGTCCTCAATCTCTCTGTGTTTCTCTGTTAGGGACCAATCATTATCTATGGCTGGGGAGGGAGACATAAGGGGAAAGGGCAAATATTATTTCCGCCTCTTTTTGTGTGTCTCTATGGGGTGCTGATCTCTTTATATATTTTCGTGGGAGCCAACTTTCTTTTACCAGGTTACACAAAGTGTACCCCCACCCATGGATAATGGACCCTCGCTTACAGTTTTAATTTCTCTCACTCTCCCTGAGTCCATTTTCAGACATTTCTCAGTTCCTCTCTTCATCTGTCTTTATCTCTCCTTTCTGTTCTCTTCCTTTCTCTCTGTGTTTCCACATCACTCTGGTTTCCTATCTATTTGCCGTCTCTCTCCCCCCCCCCCCAAGAGTATGAAATGTATTATCCCATCAACAAACGGATCTTAAATTCAAATGTTATGTGTAAGAAGATACCTGTGCTTTGAGACGATCTCTTCTCGTGATTCTATTGTGGATAACCACAACTGATGTATGACCAAGGAGCCTTCTTTTACCAGGACCTTCATTTGAAGTCACAAATAACAGCACACAAAAGGGCGGTTGAACTATGAGCCATGAAACACCATGGCCCGATGTGTTAGTGCACGATAACTTGAAAACAGTCTGGTTCGAGGCTATCTACCCTCGTAACCAGCAGACTCAATTGGTGGGCAATTTCAGAAAGTGCAGTGGTTCCATAGGGGAAGGTTAAATGGTAGAAAAATCAGCATCTGTGGTTTGTAGGCTATTATCTGATGTTTAACCGTTTTCATCACTGTATACCACTTTCATTCTCAGGGTTCCCCGGAGTGACCGTGTGTCACAGATTGTACTTGTTTATAATGTTCAGAGCTGTAATTAAGGTACACGGCTTCTCATACAATACATCACATCGGCTGGTCAATTAGGTTTTATTGCTCATTAACCCAGTTGTAGCATTGCTATTACTCCTGCTCTCTTATTAGTCTAATTATTCATTCATGAATTAGTGAATTGACTTGTTTATATGATATATGTCTGACGGCCGCATTCATTAAAAAATTTCAACCTCAAATAGATGGGTCGATATGGATATATGTTGGCATTATGTATGTAGGAAAATTTCTAAGTGTACTGATAAAAAGGAAAGAAAATCAATAAAGCTGGAGGCACTTTTACAATAGTACCCGAAGTGAAACCTATAAGTGTGTCTACATAGTGAATTGGCAATTAAGGAGAAAATAGAAATTATATCAACACGATACAACTATATCTAAATAAAGCCCTAAGAATTGCAGTAGAAATATCAAGGGGAGAATCATATGATACCTATAAAATCAGGCCACTAGACTATCGCAGCTACAATTAAATGGTGGAGTCAAGACCGGCGGAATTTCTTGGAAACTGTTCACAGAACCAGAAGTTTCGGGGAAAAGAAACCGAAAATTAAAAAGCCAAATACTGCAAAATATAGAAATTAGCCATCGTGTTTAGGATCTGCTGTGTGAGATAAACTGCCACCAGTTATACAAAATTTGGAAATAGGCTTCAGCTTTAAGAATGCAGTATAGCTTGAATTACTAATAAATAACCGCCATTAATTGTCTAGTGATATCGAGATCTAAAAACTATTGCTACATGTTCTACTAGTATTTGTATGTCCTGTAGATTGTCCAGTCGTTGTGATACTGTCCATTTTCCAACGTTATTATCCTCAATGTGATATATGTCCATTGTCCCACGTTATTATCCTCAATGTGATATCTCGACATTTGCCTTAATCTGTAACTGACATACATATGGAAGATCGTTGAAATATTCAATGAATATGTAAAGTCAGTAAACACCTCTTGATCAAAAACAAAAAAGTTACAATTATGGTATCATACCATGTACTGATAAACGGAACCAAATTTCTGACTGTGTCGACAGTTACACAATGTATATGATTTTAAGAATGTACCATTTAATATTCTAAATCTATGAAATGAGGATCGTTGGATATAAATATTAACTCACCACTAATTTTATGTGATGAAATGAAAGATCAATAAAAGCTGCATAGAAAGTGTTAAAATGAAGAATAGTACAACCACTACGGACCTTTAAAGTGTTGGATTTTATTAGAACTAACAGTGCGACTGTTACATAAAGCCTAATATCAAAATCAATTAACACGCTCAAAGAGAGCTACATGTACTGACCAAAGGTGGGAAAACCCGCAATAAACTATGTTTCCATGTTAATAGCTTCCAGCTGGCACCTCCAAATGTACTACGTTCGACGAACTCTCGCTACAATTAAAGATGGCGTCACGGTACAGGTGGCGTCTCCCTTCGCTGGTTCCGTTCGTGCTATCTGATACCCGGTGATCTGCGGTATTCCTCTTCATCATATCCAATGAATAGAGTCGGTTAATTATTAGCCCAGCCGTGGTAATACACACTCACTGGGTAGGTATGCGTCTCATATGACCTGCTTCCGACCTCGCCTTTGCCAGTCTCACGTCTCTCCCCCCGTTACTTGGTATCCTCACCCACCAGTACTTAAGGCCCACTTACACTGATTTGATAGAGCAAGACGGTATGATATCATATAGACCCTATTGGGGTATCCCATAATTCAGTCTGTTTACAGGATCCGGTGTTTGCTGGTTGCCATTGTTGTATGGTGATAGACCCTTGACCCATAACGCGCATTTATTGCAGTTTTACGGTTTTTCTAAATCTTCAAATTGAAAATCCGTTACCAGAAATGGAAATTTCAGTTATTTCTACGCACATATTTCAAATCATATTCGGTTTCTCCGGTTATAAATCAGAAAATGATTGTTCATCGGAAGACAGGGAGCCGAAGTGCGGCCATCCAGTCGGGAGTGGATCCTGTACTTACCTGGGGCGATATTAGGGAGTTTAGTAACCTCTGGAGGGTCTATACCTGTGGGCGAATGTCTCATATTTACTGGTCAGCTGTACGGATTTCATTCGAGTGAGGAATAAATATAGTTTTTCCCTTCATGTTTTTTTGTTTCATTGGGCAGCATAACAGTTCAAAGCTAATGAACAGACTATTACTAAAATGTTGCTGACAAGAAATCAAAATTTTCTTCAAATATGATATGTTCTGTCTCTTGGTATTTCCCCCAAAATCACGGACATGGGTGACCAAGAATAGAAACAAAACACCACTGGCTTATTTATAAGTGTCTCAGCATTAAGACAGCGACATTTTCCACAGATTGTCACCGATCCGATCACCGATTATAATCGGGAACAAGAATGTTGCTGTCAATCAGATTCTTTTTCGACAATATTTACATTCACTAAATTAATAGCCAGAATATATTCAATGTATGACTAAATCTTTCAGCAGAACTGTGGGTAATTAGAATGAAGAATACAACCTCATTAGCATAAAATGTAAACTCAGCCTTTGCGACTTATCTTTCACCCTCACGTACGCATAGACCATGGATGAAATATGCTGCTAAATCTACCCTTTTCTGTGCTCTTGTGTGGGTGTTACGCTCCGTGGATGTGGAAGGTGAGAGGGTGGAGGGGTACTTTAACGGTTGCAGGTTGCAACAGTTTGGGTAGATTGCTGAAGACAAACTAGTTTAGTGCTCTGGGCTGCCGTGTGGGTGAATGGGATTCACAGTTGTTCATTACAGGTTGGTTGTACATCATGTGTTCGTTTATACCTGCGTATACCTGTCATTGTGATTACCTGTTTATATATAATGTGTGTTTGTATTTTGAATGTGCACGTTATTTGCATATTATATATCTCAACAGGGATTCTACCCTAGTAGCTCCAGCTCCCTTACTGAGTACAGGTCAAGACACAATACAGACAATAAGTCATATATAACACAGCCACAATTACTAGCCTAGACGATGATCTCAGCTTGGTGAGTGTTGTTATGATGTGGCTCTTAAATACGAGTAATCTTACGACCTGTTGTGAATTTGCCGACCTTATGATCTAGTTGCTCTAAGTCCATTCTAGCATGTACAAAGGGTTTTCCCTGAACGCTCATTTTGGACAGTCCTTCATACTAATTACCATCATAATCCATAATCTACTTATACCTTAGCTTTTTATGTGAATGTTAATTGTAAATAATAATATTTCATTTATTTTCTCAATAATAATGCGCATGCCACTTCATATCGGTATAATCTCTTGTAAATGATTCAACCACGGGAACGCTTGTATGACCACAATGGAAGACCATTTATGTAAATTGAGGCAATAAAGATACATGTACATGTTCATATAATGTTTCATTATTATTTCCTAGATAAGGTTTAAATTGTAGATGTAGGTGATTTAGTTTGGTAATGAATTTGGGGGACAGTAGCTTCAGGATGCTACCAGGCAGACAGAATATGTCACAGTATATGACACTAACACCCACTTTGATAATTAAAAAGAAGATTTAATTAATTAATGATACATTATCCATAGCTGCACGCCCACAAACAACTTCGGCGACTGAAATGCAGCCTGTGAGCTCCAAACATAGGTTTTATTGCTTCCTTACATAAAAGCACACCACGTATGGGCAATGCTTGGAGAGAGCACGATGATGTAAGTGTAAATTTGATCACTTTCATACTTAGGTGATAATTTACCAAAGAGAACTGAATATTATCTGAATTATGGTCTGTTATTAGTCATGAATGTACTGTGTAACTAGATCATGGCAATAGATCATGGTAGCTCTGCCAACCATGTAATGGACACATGCAGTACTTTGATGTAACTGCGTTGAAAGCGAGTTTCCTGTTAATTTGATGTTAACAATGTCGCCTCTTAAACCGTGAAATTCAGAGCACCAAGGGAGGCATGAAGCGTGCAATACGTGAAAACATTTGATGAAATAGGACCTGAGCCAAGAAAATTTTAAAATTGTTTGTATATGAATCGATTCCACATACATATTGAGTCATACATCATGTGTACATATCTCTTTTCTAATCGTCCTGCTTGGAAATTGAATTCGTGATTTCATATCCAGAGAAATTACATTCGTTTGTCACTGTTCTACCGGGTATAACTATGTAAAAGGATTATGTCACATTGAGATAGATCTAGGAGATAAGGACTATTCACTGAGAAATAAAAACACCATGCAATACAATCGATGGTTTGAGATTGGGAGCCTGGGAGAACGCAGTATGGACGTTTATCTAGTTAGAGCCATCACGTCTACAGTCTTCGAACGTAAATAGCTTCATATAATGTGATTTAAGAAAACTTGCCATATGACGGTCTTTAAGAGAAATATATTACCGATTGCTTTACAATTATCTAGCAAGGTTTGCTTCTTTTCAATTCATACAAGAGAGAAAGCAGACAAATATTCCTTTCTGACGGCTTTATGTGGAAATATATATATAGTACAACTAATTTTCCATTTCTCTCCTAATCAATATCTGATGGCTTGATTACTTGAATTTCCAAAAATCGTTCACTGCTATAAGGACATAAACTTGTTTTAGTACCCTTTCATTCGTTTACCTTGATTGAAACAGACGTAATCATATCTCACAATTGAGACTGTATTTAAAAAAAAACTCCACGAATTTGTGATATTTCTAAACCACAAAAACCAATCATAACCCATTACATATAAAGCACGGTCTTATGGGATGGGTGGTTCTAAAGCAAACAGTCTCATCTATAGGGGGGACTTTTGGTAAGAAAGCCGCAAATAAAAGCGGATATTTCATTCCTGACACGTCAGATACCTCTTTGAGAGTCGGGATATTAAATACCCAGATCCTGACAGGTGAGAGACGACGCTTTCACAGGTGGAGAGAAATTGATAATCTACTGGTAACGTATCGCCGACGATGACTGTGTGCAAACCTTGTATTATCGCCCACTTTTGTCGCTGGTTACCTGTCCGTGAAGAGATCAATCACCCGGATGTCAGCTTCGTGCTTTTGCACGATTGGATCTTCAAGTCACTTTGCACCCCCCTCCCTCCCGAGCCACCTCAATCTTCCACCATAACATCTTAGATCCCCTGTGTGCATCACTGCCACCACCTCATATACTCACCAAGCTAGTTGAAAACAGAGGAGAAAAATGTATAAGAACGTCAATAAAATGGCCCTTCTGTTCACTCACACTATGTTGAATGTTAAACCATAAAGTCAATTGAGGTAAAACATTCTCTATACCAATATTGTACATATACTCTTTTTCCACCCTCTCTGTCTGTCCCTCCCTATCTGTCTGTCTCTGTCTCTCTCCCTGTCTCTCCTTCTGTCTCTGTCTTACTTTCTGTCTCCATCTGTCTCTCTCTGTCTCGTTTTCGTCTGTATGTCTCTCACAATGCCGCTGTCTATTTGTTTGTGCATAGCTGATCGCATTAACTGTATATAATCAAATTATATTTCTACATAATAATGACACCCATTAAACCATCTTTGATTTCTGTATCAATAAATCTTACGAGATAAATTATCCTTCATATATATACGATAACCAAAAGACACTGTAACCCATAACATTCTATGAAATATTTTACAAATTCTGGAGAGAAAGTTGGCCAAAAAAAACCGCAGTTTATGTCTTAAAGGCAATTCACACAAGTATACAAGGGGTTGTAATGTAGGCCCAGCCAAACTATTTATAATTCTTGGGAAATATATATGAATGGGTAAAAGAAAAGCAAGGGTCATATCATGGTGAAATTTATTTTGCAGTATACGACAACAACATGGCCCACACTGTGGTCATTCTTTGCATACTCATAGGCATACCATTTATCTATAGTATACCTAATTTTTTAAAATAAAATGTAATGAGTGTAGTTATATTCAAAAGGACTTGTCACCACTATCCATGGCAGTAGATATATAAAATATGTTAAATATGGGAATAAATTGTGGTATGTAAAACACAAGTTGACTCGTCTAAAGCATTTTACACTAAGGCAAGTTGTACATTATATTCTTGATTGCTTGCTGTATGGCTGTGGTATGTCCCTGTCTGGAAATACAGCACAAAACACCGCAGTCTCCCAGCACCAACAGTGTTTATGTTTAGAGTTAAATAAGCCTTATCTAATTGAACACAGTCATTCTTGAATCAGACCCAATATTAGCTGATTGTATATCAGATTATTGTCGATTTACTATTAATACAACAACCTGGTGTTTCCCTGGTACGATCCCGGCGAGTTGTGGCGACAGCTGTGGCGACGGACTAAAAATAGCTTAGTAATAGGGATTGCCTGTGAGAATGACGTCAAACGGGCGTTGACCCAGAACGAGGTGGGGAGCGACTGGCGGGTGGAAAACAGCTGGAATTCCTTGGTCTGACTACCGGTAGAATTACCTTGATTGTAATTTATGTCTTTCTCCCTCCAACACCTGATGGAAATTTGATCATATCTGCGGTAGTTATGCCAGCCCAACTATGTGTATGGGGGTAATTTAATTGACTGATTATCTGTACATATATACAAAACACGTTCGCCAAACAAATCAAAACACAAATGACGTCACAGCACTGACGTCCGAGTATTCCTGTGTAGGGAATCCCTGAAATATGGCTATTTTTGGCATGAGTCCAATCTGGACATTGCCACGGGGTCGTTTCGGCTAACACAACAATTTCAAAACCAGGATGACGTCACAGTGCTATCCACAATGACGTCACGGAATACCCTGCCGTGTATCCCGAGATGAAAGGAACACAAGGATCAACAAACCTAGACTGGTCTATATTCCATTTTACGGATTCCTGGGGAGTTGAGTTTGGCCCTGTGGTTTTAGCACGAGTGAAACCTTAACGACCCACAGCAGTCTACGGAAAAGCTGCTTTTTTAAAAACTTAATTATAATATGGCCGGCGGGACGCTATCGTGTGGCCTTGGACGTTTCCAAGTAAGGAGATGTTTTTTGTACGTACTTGGCGGCGCGCGCAGGTTAAATACTTTCGTTCCTCAGGTTATGCCAAATATGGTTTTGAGTACATGGAGTTAATTATTTCAGCTGTCGAAGCAACCCAAACAATGGTCTTCATTTTACGCGGATTGCATACATAGACTCTAGTTTTTTATTGGTTTCTTTTTGCAACTATTACTTGCTTTGACACTAGCAGTCATGATATTTGACTTGAAACTAATTCATATGTGAGGTCATCAATTCTGTTTCTAATCTAGAAATCAGAAACTATTTTACTTGACTTTAGGCTGACATTTTACTTTCTGGCAGAAAGTATTATTTCTTACTTTTTATGAATATAAAGCCACCACTTGTAAATTGATCATTGCCTTATGAACTAATAAATCCTGGTCTAATTTCTGGTCCTCTATGCAGTTATCAATGACATTTTATCAAAGTTTCTGATATTTCTTACCACAAAAACCAATCTAGTTCTCAGATGTCACGAATTTCCCCATCCTTTATTAGACTGCCGCTATTGATAAGCAAAATAAAAATGTTTTAAAAGACGGAAAGGCAGCATTTGACACGAACACTTGATAACAAGGCACTTAAAGTCTCCTGAGCACTCATTGATCTTTGATACGGTTGTGGAAATCATGGCGAATTTTATAAGTGTGTATATGATTTTATTTGATACTCATGATTTATTGCCTTCTCAACTCTGCTCCCCTAAATCCCAACACCCTGTTGACTGTTGGTACACAAATTACATTCCCCTACACAGTAATTCCAGATTATTGCACACTATGGAGATTAGCATTTCCGTTACTTCAAAGGTTCCAGTTTCCTGGCTTATCGACAGGGCAGTGCTCCCAGCGGAAATAGCCTCTTGAGATGTGATAGGAGAGTGAGCTATCAGTGTCTATCAGTGAGGGTCCGGGAAGGATACCGATCAGTGTATCAGTGTCATGCATCAATGCTCACGGATAGGTACAGGTGACCATTGAATGGACACCTGTATGGGGATTAATCCCTGTTACGCAAACTACTCTTTTATTCTCGTGGTTATTACACATGATGATGATCTCTATCTCAGGCTTCTTACCCGGGATTCCCACCGTATACAGGCAAGGGATTTCATCGGATATTTTTTTCGGATTTTCGGATTTTTTTTCACGTATCAAGGGTCATTCTTGAGATGACTGTAAATCTCAGGAGAAAATAAGTTAACATGATGATAAAATAATATTTTGGAGGCCAGAATCCCACTTAGAATAGCTAGAAATACAGAGCTCTGAACCTCCGATACTCTTTATCCGGACCTTTTGTTATTTCCAAATCCCATGCCCTTGTATTGGGCTGCACCATTTTCATGCACTGCCAAGTAGTATTTGCCGTATTTATCTGTTATTGGGAGTAATTCTACTATTAATCCCTAAAAATGTAGCTGTTCAAAGATTGCTTATAAATCCATATTTTGTTAGGTGATAGACTATTGCAGTTTCTGTAGACTAAAGCCGTGTTACGTAGACTGTTGTATGCTATTGTACAGATCGAGTACATATATTTATATGATATATAAATGATCCAATAGCTATCATAGAATCAATTCCACACAAGACGATACCTTCGTTTATTCTTTCGATTACTACGATATAAGAGTAGACCAATACGATGAATCACTACCTGATTAAAAAATATATATATGAAAAATAATTCCCTACTGCCAAAATGAACATTCTAGTTAACAATTACGTAAATCCAGATACGCCCCCAACCAGCTTGATGGTAGCGAAACCTAAAGGTTATTCCATTTCTACCACTAACAATTAATCATTTACACAGACACATCGATGTACATACACAAATAATTCAATTCCTGGAAAAGCCTTGGTGTAAAGATCCTGTCCATAGTGGCGATGCCAACACTCTACTTTCTGCTTAGGCTTACGAATGATCCCTACTCCAGTGCAGTCAGGTAATAAACAGGAACTGGAACTGGAACTTTATTATCCATCGTATACAAAGCTCCCATTGAAAATGTATGGGGACTCAGTAAACCACGACCCATTATATAAAACCTGTCAGATACCATAACTGTGGTATACGGATTCTAACCTGTGGTATACGGCCTCAAAACCATGGTATACGGGAAAAATAGTCCCTTTTGCTATAGAGCAAAGAAGTAGTCCCTATTGTTATACACTTTAAAACGGGAATTACTGGGATTGATTTTTTCGAAAAGATGGATAATAAATGCAACAAACGATGATTTTGTGGACAGGCAGCTCTGTAAACCACTCGCGGTTGACCTCGTAATACACTCGCTAGTGCTCGTGTATTACTACGCGTCAACCTCTCGTGGTTTACGGCCGCCTGTCCACAAAACCATCGATTATTGTCTATCTATTCCGACTACAAAATACTGGAACTATGTCTGATTTGACATCACAAATAACAGGAATGAGTGTTTAGTATTTACCATAAAATGTGTGTGTCTCTCCTTCACAAGTAGAAAACAAAATATTGCTCGAAGTGCTCAGAATTAAGCATAAATGACCAATTGGGGGTAATGGCCAGTTCACACTGTGCGTTTTGAGGTGCATAGGCTAATTGAGCCAGTTGAGCCAGTTTTGGGGCTTAAATCCTCGATATTAAGCATCAAATTTGCAAATGTGAGACCCACCTACCCTAACCCCACTCTCCCTCATCCCCACTCTCACAGGCGGGAAGATTGCCCACAGCCCGTGGATCAACTTACTGCCCCCTCCCCCCAAATATTTTGCTGAGGCTAAATCCCTGGTTTTGTGTTGGATTAGGGCTAGGTTAGGGTTATGGTTAGGCTAGGGCTAACTTTGTTACAACTACCATAGTTCCAGGGACCAGAGAGATCACTTTCTTGTAACCAGTGTTTGTTAAAACTGAGTTTGACTGTTCTTGATTCCGGTGGATTCCAAATGGGCCGAGTTCACCACTGGGCGAGTTCTACAAACGGGGCGAGTTTGTTTCGGGACGAGTTTGTTTCGGGACCAGTTCTCCAGTATTTGGTTGGGGATAGATCTTTCTCCGGATCCTGGTGGCCAGCCCGGACGTCTAGATGTATGTAAACACAGGACCAGGGGATGTGACAGCGCCATCTCTCGACGACCTGGTAAAATCCCTCCGCATCCCGTAACCCTGACATCAGCCACAGAGGTCACGTGACCTGACTTCCAGCATCCTTGACCTCGTAACTCCCTCCCGCCCGATGTCTCACCTCCTTCCTCCCCTATCTCTCCGCATCAGAGCTGTCTCCCTCCTATAACTATACCGACTTGTCTAGTTGTGTTTATTTTATAATGTTACACCAATCCGTCAGAAACTAGATGAGACTCTTATCATTATCAGTCCAATACATTCAATGTAATTTATCCTACCCCTAATAAAAAAACTCCATAGGCTTAACATTGGGTCACTATATCCGGTCTGGAGTTTAGAAAAATTAAAAATATCGCTCTAGTGGGATACACCTGACAAATGAAGTCATTTGTTAATGTAGAAGTAATTTAGACAGGCGGGGTAGGATAAATTCTAAACCAAACTCGAGTTAGTTGTGTCGTTGTTCATCGCACTCCGGCAAGATCGCGTATTCCTACTCTCGGCTTTGCCTTGCCCAGTAATACGCGATCTTGCCGTCGTGCAATAAACAACAACACGACAAACTCTTGTTTGGTTTCTCCATATTAACACTGCACGAAAACCACTATTTTACATATATATACGCCATCGCGATAACGCACGTATCGGCTGTATCGTGGCTTGTTTATACTTGTATACACCTCTTATACGCGTCTACGTTTTGGGCGTCTACAAGACAGTTTCCATATGTAAACGTGCGCGACTTGGCTGTCTTTCACGCCTGGCGTATTTAAGATAAAATATACTCTGCGCAATATATATATACGCCAGGCGTATATATGATTAAAAAAAAAAAATTGCGACCCACGGCCCGCCCAGGCCTGTGGGTGTTGGTAGAGGATACACCAACACTGACCCGCCACCCGCGACCTCTCAACCCCCCCACGACCCCACATCACCCCCAGCCAGCCTCAGTCAGAAGCCCCCAGCTGTCGCCGGCCCCCGCCCTCCGCCCGGCGCCAGGCGCTTTTGTACAGGTTGACTCAGTGGGAAACCCTCCCCCACCCCCCACCGCCCGCCGCTGCCCGCCACGAGGTGTTATGGTGTCGGGGGGCGGCCGGGTAGACATGGGCGGCTGCATTCACACCTGTGCAGCCGCATTCACACCTGTGTGGCCGCATTTCACACGGGGGTAAGATGATTCCAGGATTCAACCTCAAGTCTGAAGAGGCTCATCATATAGTAAGCCTCACTGTCCACACATTGAAATGGTGTTTGAAAGTAAGATCTATTAGAAAAACAATTAAAAAAAACATAATGCAAGGTTTACTGTGTGTAATTAATCAATTTATACTTAATTAGGTTTTTATAGAATAAATTGGTAATATAAGATTGCAATTTTCATATAATACAGACTTGGATGGTTAATGGCAAATGAAATATGCTACCAGTAGTGTCCCAAAGTGGCAGAGAATGGAACTTTTTGAGATACGCCACTAGATAAGGCGTCTACGAGACGGATAACAGGTCTAACTTCTAGACGCAAAATCCTACTGTTAGACGCGTTTCATATACATATGTAAAATAGTGGTTTTCGTGCAGTGTAAACGACACTATCATGAACTCCACCAAAACTACATGTGTACACAATACTCATACTCATTTATACTGTCTTCTTGTATTGTACATCGTATATTATTTACAGGACTTCTCCTTCTCCTCTTCCTTCTCCGCCAGCGTTGTTTTGCTTATCTTTTAACCCAGAATTGTTATCTGTCTTACAATAATCGCTGTATTGCTATATGTAAAATATGATACATCAGGGAAGCAAAGACATAGCTTACAGGACAGTTCACTTCCAAACTAACTTGTCGTGCCTCTGTGCATTGAGTGCAAAAATTGTGTCTACTGCTTCTGATGGATGTAGCCTATGATATAACAATTCCTGGTTTTAATCTATTCGTGAAGATGGAAGATGAATAAATACAACCTCTTGTGGTTTGCTATTTAATAATTTGGATATTGCCAACCACAATATATATATTCTTATATTAGATTACATTCGATCTTACTCCTACTTGACATCCTTCATTTACTTCATCTCCTTCCTTCCATCTCTTCCCTCTTTCCTATCGCTCGCATAAAACCTTTCCCTCCTTCCTGCCCTGTATCCCTGCCAACCTCTGAATGTCGGAGGAAATATCTATTTCCACCTGTGGTCGGATTCCGAGCCGCGCACTTTCATGATCGTCTACTTCCGGCGAGAGCAGGCCCGCAGCAACGAACTTCCTGCTCCGTGAGTGGTCAATCAGTGACCACTAACCCAGTGCCAAGAAAACAAGCGCCTCGGCGCCTGGAATGCCAAACCGCTTCCTTTAAAAACAATCAATAACCGTATTTTATTTATAGTGGAAGCATACCTTTACTCAAGAAAAACAGGGTGGATGCGTATTATAGGCATAGCGGATAATTCATATTGAAAATTAAAATCCATGTCATATCCCTTGAAATCAAATATGCTGGTCGCAAAGTATTGTAGAACACATTTTAATGTATGAATAGGGGTTGTTTTGCTCGTTTCTGATCCAGAGATGTATATTATAATAACGTCATGATGGAATATATGTAAAAATTGCAAAAGATTATATTTCACATAGTAAAAGCCATATTGTATTCTTCAAACTTTCATAGGCGATAGTAGAAATTTAGAGGTACACGTCCTCCATGTTGAAAGAAAACTATATTTCTAGTGCCTTTCCTTCATACATCAAGCAAATGTTAATTTATAGCCTATTGTACTTAGTGGGTTAGGACGTAGTATAGAGACATAGTTAGTGTGACTGAATGGAATCTGTTCACAGATATTTTGATCTGAAATACTTCTGACCAAAATATCGAGGAACAGATGGAATTTAGTCAGACTCACTGTGTCTCTTTATTATTATATACCTAGAAATCATTAAAAATGCCATTCTACAACTCACTAAATAGTAGAATGGGTGGTCACGTTGTACGGAGGGACGTATGGATATCCTTTCGTCACTCAGTGACAAACGGAATTTGTACTACTGCTCAGTAAAAGTGAGACATTCGCCTATAGGTAAATGGTAATAAACAATACGGTATATCTCGATCATCTGGTAGTGGAATATGTCAAAAGAAACCCGTTTGGATTGATGTTACGTCATCATATTTAATGGCGTGCCCGTGCTTCGTACACTTGGCTGTGATTCAAATCTGTCTAACAGGATTGGTGATTTCCAGGAGTGGCGCCGAGGGACCGGGCAAATTAGCGTTACAAACGGCAAAACCTTGCCTGCTATTGGCATACCTTCCAAACATTACACTAATCGGCTTAATTATTTCCTTCTTAGCTCTTATCCCTACCCGTAAACAAGGTGACATTACAGTCAGTAAAATATACATGAAGGGAAGATAAGATTGGCCGAACTGAATTAGGACTAAATGTACCATCTGTTGGTTCAAATGGTGACGGTAGATTATTACAGGTGGAATTAAACGTACAGGTATGTATACATGATGAGAAAGGATGGTCTAGATGGATCTCTTTCTTAAAATCAGCGTTAGACCCTTATGATTGTAGAATGCTATCTAAGGGAGCCAAAGTGAACCCGCGGAAACCACAGATACCCATTCACAAAACACCAATGGCGGAGATAGTACTTTGACTATATAGGTTCGGGATTATATGTATCATTCTCCAATCTTTTAGACGCATATTTGTGACACACTTAATATTGTCATCGTAGCTTCGAGACAGACTTATTCAGAGACGATATTAGTATACTGCACTTCGATAGTAGCAAACGAGACCAAAAACGATTAATTAACAAATAATCTATGTGTATAGTATTGTATCCTGTTATGATATAATGCGTTTCTAAAGCTATTTCCATAATAAATAATCGAGGATCAGTTCCCCACCTCCTCAAGGTTTTTAAATGTCTGTTTTCTGTTATGATATTGCATTCTGAAGTTCTATAATTCTATTGATATCATAACCTATAGTTAATATACTTTCCTCTAGAAAGTCTCACAATTTCTAGACCTACTTAGGTGAGTCATGCTTCGAGTTACATACTACAAGGATATATATAAACATACCGGTCCAAACCTCCATGCTATGGTCAGGTTCACATGTTAGGCTGCATGTCGCACTCTATCATTTCCTGCCGTGTCTTGGCACCCCGAACAGAATGGTCTCTGTAGTCCTTTGCGAGTGCTGCAATAGGGGCACCAGGGTTGAAATAAGCCCTAAATCACATATAGAGTATGTCATAAGTATATATGTAGAGTAGATATTACGACCTTTATTATATACTAGGAACATATGGTATGCTCATCTTTGAAGAATGAAAATGCAATACCCCAAGCGAATACCTTAAGGATTTCGGTTTATCCTGTCAGCCAGTTATTTGCTGTAACCTGCTCGGTGTCCAGCCAACCAGCCAGATGTACACCTGCTTATGTCGGTTCAAAATATGTCAAGCATAAGTAGGTCAATGAGGTGCTGCAGTCTGAAGTGATTGGTCATGGTCAACTGGGCACTCCTCCAAGACTCTAATGCACTGAGACACTGGATCTCAGGAACTTACCAATGCCACAGCGTTGGCATTCTGGTAGTGAGGGTTTAGTGTGTGCAGCATACTGAAAGTCTATACAACCTCTCCCTAAACATTGCACCGTATCTGGGCGTGTCCCACACTATATCCTACCCCTGATAAATCTCCGTAGTATTAACATGGTGTGACTGTATGCCACAGGTATACCATAAAATATTTATATTCCACTGGTGACATATGAAGTTAAAAACAAGTGACAGGGTAGGATGAAATCTAAACATCACTCAATTTCATATGATTGTTTACATGCCCTTCGTTGTCTTTCGCTACAGATATCACTTAGCTCTACTTCATGAATAATTCTGCGAAGACAACTCATGCCATATAAACAATCATATGAAATTTTGTGGGTTTCATGATAATATATACGGGATGCTTACAAGGTCACTCGCCATTACGATCACCAATCCCAGAAACAATAAATGCACTAGCCATACAATGCGACCCTTTGATACTAGAATCCATGGTGGTCGTATTAGCGAGAGTCTAGTGTACATTGTCAAAGGGACTGCCAATTACGTATTGGGGGTGTCTGTTTTACCTGGCAATGTGCATGAAGCTGTCAGAAGGACGACGTTTTTGTGGATGTATACATGTACTGTAGCTTGGCAGAGGAAGGTTGGTGCCTCAAGGTGTAAGTGTAATTACAGAGACGACGACACTCTATTACTCCTCTCCTTTAGTCTCTCTGGTGTAATCACAGGTAGGCCTTGAAGGTGGTGCCACTGTAAATGCTCAGTCGTTATGCAATTAGTCAGAGCTATTGCTTTAGTGCCAATGAGATACATACCTTCTTGAGGTAGCGTGACGCTATACTGGTTTCAACTGTTTATCTCGCCCCTGGTATTTTTCTCCATAGACTTAATATTGGGAACGCGTATCCAACGCCCATGAGATATTTAGGAAAAATATCGAATGGGGATTATGTCACAAATGTTAACTCGTTAGTCAATGTGAAGGATGAGATTGAGATTCAGAAACCCATTCAAGTTTAGGGTCAGAGCTCGATCCCATCTCGTTTGAATCGCTACGTAATTCAAACTCGATGGGATACGATGTATAAGCCATTGCCTATTTAAGAATGCGTTAATATCTGGGATGAATTTCCTTAATCAGTACAGAAAGAAAAACTTGGTTCTCAAATTATATGCAGGATTAAACATTACTACCAATGATAATGGATGATATGATTGTATGATCGGAAGATTATGAGAATGAGTGAGGTACGAAAGAATGTGTCTTGTAGCTGACATTTATATGTGTCTGTATTGTATCAGTCCTTGTCTATGTCATTCTATGTCTTTGTCAACTTTTAGCTGTAGATTTAACCCTTTAGCCGTAACTTGAGGCCTCCCAAGCATTTCCGTAGCAGCTGCAGCATAATGCCTCCAGGCATCCTAGAGGCATCATTGATACTAATATTTAAAATCCTAACTGGAAAATTCATCGCTATTTTCTATAGACTTTTCTTCTTCTTAGGTCTTACAAATCAAAGCATCTACTGGTTGTTTCTTCTCATCTTCCTTCGTGTGAACATGGAGATATTTCATTCTCTTGATAGTTTGAGATACAGAGTGGCAGCAGTTCTTTTTTTAATATATTTGTTGTAACCACTGAAGGGACTGCCTCAATCATTTAACAAGTGAATGATGAAAAATTCCCTCTCCTGTGCCTTCCCAGTACGGATACAGGTGCGGGGCTCCTACACATTGGAATGTAAGCGTACAGCTAACCTGTTTCAGTGTTATTAATGATCATTCTCCATGCCATGTGTTTTCTTTTTTCAAGGACCGTTCGCTAGTGCTTGACTTACCTTGCCATTCAACACAGTTGGCAAGAATCCTACCTCACGCATCTTGCTTTCAAATCAGCCTGCCATCGGCCACCCTGGCTTTTACCCAGCCTGCACTCTCCCTGTCTCTCCTGGCAGAATGCATATTATATTAGGTCAGGTAGAGTCCGCCATTTTTCTGGTGCATTGTGGGATCGCACTGGGGAGGTACGCTGACACATACTCCGTGGGTGTTTCATTCCCAAATTCAAATATGTTGTCAACTTTTTTCCCTTGACAAATCAGTACGTTATTGGTGTCAAACAAAATAGCAAATACTATTTTCTTTTATCAAAGGGGAGAAATATGTGGAATAGATAGAAGAACATAGATGACTGATCATATATTTATTAGGACTAGCACTTGAACTTAATATATAGTTAGTAATAGTGATACAACAGTCTATCACTTTAATTTCCAATGGAACAATCACAAAGGTGAACATTATATTTAGAAAGGTTGACAATAGTTAATTTTGTATTGCTATACATTTTAAATACCTGTATATAAGTTATATAGGGGATCTTCTGAGGAGGAGAGGCTGGATCTGCCCCCAACCAGTCCTAGTATATATATATATATATATATATATATATATATATATATATATATATTAATTTTGACAGGAAGGCAGTCTATAAGCTTGTTTCCAAAGGCCGACAAAAATGGCCATTTTTAGGTTGCACTCGTTTTAAGATGCAGTCTCTAGCAGATAACACCGCATAAAAATTGCTTACCATTGTTAATCCTGACCCCAACCGACATCACTAGTCCTCTTCCTCATTGCACTTACATTTCCTAATGTATCCTTTTCTGACAATCTTGGACCTGCTAGCACATTAACGCCAAGAAAGTCATTGGAAAGTTATCTTTGCGAACACATTATGAACGTTATTCGATCTAGTAATCTCAGGTTAGCTTGCTCTGAACAGTATTCCTGGCAGATGATTGAATTGTGGAAGCCAACTATGTGGTTGCACTCATTTGTCTCAGAAAAATAATCATTTCTGATTTGGCGATTAGTAACCTAATTCAATGCCAAGAGAGCCCCACGGGTTCATACACTCTCTCTTTCTCTCTCTAATCCTCTCCCTCTCTTCCTCTCTCGGCCCCGTACTTTTGGTCATACAGAGATGGAAACATTTCATAAAGATGCCCTAATCCTGGTACTGTCTAACTATGAATTATGTTGATAAGATATCCGTGTACGACCTGCAGAGACATATATATCTGTAAATATTTGTTCAGTAATTTGACCATTTCACATGGATTGTAACCATAATACACCATTACACAATGATGCATTAGAGAAGAGATGTATATCAGGATTGTAATGCCCGGTAGCTGTTATTGACGTTGGTGGCCTACAGGAGTAGGCTGTACCTCGCCCGACTAAACTGTTACATAATAAACCGATAACATAACTACGCCCACGGTTCACACTAAACCATGAGCAGTCATTTCCGAACAGTACAGACTATATGAACTTTCTCAACTATCAAGGACCAAAAATACCGGGAACGATATATGATCGGACATAGGAGTCTTGGCTTAAACTTCTGATGCAGTAAGAAATTATAAATACCATATCATATAAACTGAAAAACATTCTATATAATTGTGTAAATTTGGAGATAACAAACTTCTACTAATTTCGCAAGGTGTGTGATTTACAAATCAACAGATTCTGAATTAGTACAGGTACTTATTTAGAACTTGAAATGTATATCACCAACCATTTAAGCCACAGCATTGACCATCTCATCATCTGCTGTTGATACTGCCTATACGCACCTGTATGTATATGTTTAGTTATGTATGCTTAATTCACCTCCTAGTGACAAAGTACACATGAATCATGTCAATAGGTACTGACCGAACAGGGAAACCTGTTTGATAAAAACTGAGGCTCTGCCAGTATAAATAAAAATCTTTAAAAAACAACCGCCAAGTCTCGCCCTGCGATCACGGGAGTCACGATCACTTGAGTCGCGATCACGTGCGTCGCGATCACGTGTCTGCATTGCTTGTAACCGGCAGGTTGTTCCTAAAAGCCTGCTGCCTTTTGAAACCACAATTAGTTACATAGATTTCCCTAAATATGTAATTCAACATTAAAACAACTTGGTCCTGTTTGGAGGGTTGTAATATCGGGATAGATAGATGGAAGGAAAGAGATAGAGCGTTTGTTTTCTTAGTATCTCCCATCGCCTGCACGTAGGTTCATACAGAGGAAGGATGGGCTCTCCCTTTCTGGCAACTTAGACATTCCGTCTATTACGAAGTCCCCATTGGGAATTTATTGGGCCACAGTAAGCCACTTCCCGTCCTTTCTAAGCTGTGAGAACCCGTAAAAGCTACTCAGAGCCGTTGACTGCGGATTTGAAATCCATTGATTACGGCCCTCAAAGCCATCGTATACTGGAAACATACACTCAAACAGATTTGTTGTCCGTTTGTGCAAGGAGAACAGATTGCACAGTGCCTTCTTGAGGTTGAGTTCGTAATACACTCGCTAACGCCTATGTAGTACTAAACTCGTGGTATATTATTGTCTATTCTAAATATAAATTGCTATGTTCGTCTATGGCTTTGGTAAACCGTTACCAGATTGTTAAGTGGGATTCTCACACTGGAGATTCACGTACACTGAGACAAAGCCTGTTGAGATTCTTTACTGGTCTAAAGTGTAGGGTACCATTTCCCTGAGACAGGGTTTTCCCCTGCAATTCTTGGCGACATTAACCCCTAAAAAGAAACGGGATCTCATTAGATTTTGAACCCTGTGAGGTACATGAATCCCACTGTGTGAATCCCACTTTACCAGATCACCCGTCTTCCCCAAGGTGTGACAACAGTCCCGCACATAATACCTACACTGAAGTGATTGGGCGATCACCGCAGGATCGTCCAAGCCTGGTCTCCACCGAGCCAAAATCCCACCTTGACCTCCGACCCGCTGACCTTTGACACCTGACCTCAGACATGGAGGTCACGTGACAGGCTTACATGTGGAGTATTTGTTTACTTAGTGGTCGACTCTCCGGTTGAAATGATGGCCACCAGAGGTCGTACTTTGAAGTTCGAGTTGTGTACCTGTTACGAGGCTATATGGTTCCGAGGCCATATATGGAGGAGTCTGGTTTCTATATCGCTTTACAATCAGTGGTTTTATCTCTTCTGGTTTGAGAGATTCATGAATATCAGTACAGGAACATGTGGTACTTTAAGGCGGTATTTCGTCTCTTAAAGATATGTATTTATCATATACCGGTGCACATTTACTTTATATACTAACCGCTGCTAATGCTGCATTTACACTATGTTCCTGGAAGCCATGGAGACCACGACAACCCGAAACGATGCGTCCCTTAGCAGTCTTGCCCAAATGAAGTATCCTGCATTTAGACTATGTTCCGGCAGCCACGGTTTAAATTACTTTCAAGTGCCACATTGCCCATGAAGGCCCCTGAGTTGTCCCACGTCCCTCATGTTTATCCACGGTCCCCCGAGTTGTCCCACGTCCCTCACATTTTGCCCATGCGCCCCAGCACGTTGCCTTACGGCTGCCTACGTTCGGTCGCATTCAGTCATGTTATGTGGCGTAAACCACCTCTCACTGCAGTCCAGAACGATTCTCATTAATACCATGGCCGCCATGGCAGAATCCTTGACAGATCAAGTTCTGCCACGGCGGTCACAGTGATCAGGGTCCATTGCATTTGCACAGGTTGCCCATGCCGTTCCCCGGGGCCCCGTTGCTCCAGGTTTACGACAGAGTTGCGGATCGCAGAATAGCGATCCGAGGGGCTAAACGTTGCTCCAGAAATTTTGCGGATTGTGTCGGAATCGCATAGGCGCATCGCCGCGTAAAATACGGCTATTAGCGATACTTTTTTACGCGGACCCTCACACCAGGGCGGATCGTCTGCGGATCGCAATACTTTGGTTAGAGATGGCTTTGTCTGAAATTCTGAATAACGATGTGTGGTGGCACTACGATCCCCCGCCCCTTGTTCTTCTACCTAAAGAAAATGGCGATCCACACCAACAGGTGTCAGATCAGTTTTAACTCTGGTGCCATCTGTATTTAATTTAAAAAACTAATTAATCTTCCCCTGTCTCATTCAATATGTTCCCCTGAATTGTTGTATCATAATCGCATCGCAAAAATTAGCGATACCGCAGAAATATCGCGATACGATCCGATATTACTGGAGCAACGCTTTTTTAGTCGGATCGTTAAAGTAATCGTAAAAATAAAATTACGATCCAATTATATCTAGCGATACCACAAAAACAGGAGCAACGGGGCCCCGAGTTGTTCCCGGTCCGTCCCGTTTTGTCCACGGTGCCTCGAAACGTGGCAGCCATGGTCACCTGGAACACAGTGTAAAGGCCTGTCTCCACTGTGCGACTGGGGGAGCTTGCGATCCTGTACCTCCAGTCTCAGACTGGAGGTACCGGCTTGGCGTACCGCATGTACCTCGGATCGCAAGGTATCATCGATTTTGTGTGGAGACACCCTCGCTTGCGACCGGAGGGCTTGCGATTCTAGGTACATAGGGTACGCCTAGTCTCAGACGAATATCAAACATGTTTGATATTTGAAAACGCTTGCGAACTGGGGTACATGCCGTACCTCCAGTCTGAGACTGGGTGTACCGGTACGCCCAGTCTCAGACTGGAGGGAAACTTGCTGTCTCCACTGTGCGTTTTGCGGAGTTGCGATCCTGGAGGTATGCCCAGTCTGAGACTGGACGTACCTATGTACCTAGAATCGCATAGTGGAGACAGGGCTTAAACGCAGCATGAAACAAATAGTAAACTTAAAATCTTGTGCAATACTGTGCAATAAATCCCTATTTTGCACAGTTTCCAATACAGTGAACACATTACTACACACTGTGACGTCAATATGTGTTGCTGGGCATGTTGCTAAGCTGAGTTGAGATTATCTGGCGCAAAGGACTCTGGTGGACCTGGTTTTAGGCATGCGGGAACGTGGTTTACCTTAAGTTAAGTACATCCAGATATCATTCACTTAATTAGCGGTGAATTAAAAATACAATTTAGATCACCTGATATGTGATGAAATACCTGTAGAATATATTGCACAAGACCCGTCATAGGATCCACATGTACACATCTGAATGTAGAATAAAAGAAGGCTGAACATCAAATTTCCCGTCATTCAAATGGACGCTTTGCCAAAACAGCGGGAAATTGATTTAATAGCTTCATTCTTGTGTCAAGCACTTCCCCTTCATATAGTGGCCCATTACTGTCACTCCGGGGGCATTTAATAAATAACAAACGGCAACTGAGGCACCCACACACCTCCCCCTTCACCCTCTTGCAGTCCCTGCCATAGAAAAGCACATTTTATATAGAAATGTCATTCGCGTTTCTGGCGACCGACCACAGGACGCAATTACCTGGCCGTGTCTTTGGGGTGAAAGGATCGGTGAGAATGGGGGGTGTGAAGGCATTGGCAGTTACGGCCCAACTTGGAGCCAGGACAGCGTGAGGTGGGGTGCCACCCTCCGCCAACTGCTGAAAGCGCTCAAGTCCTGCCAAAAGTGTGGCCAAAGACTGGTCCCTAGTCATAGTGTCACACTCCCACTTCTTTATCAAGAAACGGGTGTGCGCTTCCCCTAGACCCTCTGCCTCATTCTACGGTGGGAAGGAGACCCAAACAAAGTAAAAGCCGGGTTGCCCTCCCACAGAAAAGGCCAATCAACATATAGCATGGCACTCCGATGTACAAAAATGTAGTTGGAGTTAGGCCTCAATCGCTAGACCATCAGCAATAAGCGTGTGAAAGGAACTTGGACACTCTTCTTCATTTTTCGTTTACTATCAAGGACTCATACCAATTAAGATCATATAGATAATATAACAGCATAGAGGTACAGCTGTTGTAGTCAACACTCTCCCAGCTGAGAGTTGGTAGGGTTTGCCTGCTGTGTATAGGGGACAGAGCCATTGTTAGTTCCTGAAACAGTCACTAGGTGGTCGGGGGACAAAACCTGTATTCTGACTCTTTGTTCTTACGAAATTCAGCTGCTTTTCAATGTTTTACCATGCTTCCCTTGACTCTCTACATCCATCCCAGAGCAGGAAGATAAAATGCTAAAACCCAGGACATGATGTTTTCTACATGGAACACTTTATTTACATATGTCAGCAAGGCAAGAAAAGTGCCATTTCCCAATTATCGCTCACTTCTTTTGCACCTCCATTAGTGAAGAACAGGTACCTTATCACCTCCTTTAGTGAAGAACACCTACTCGGGGGGCGTCATGGCGGCGCCCATGGATCATAGGCTATATGCCGTGTATATTATGTATACAGTCACAAAGGGAAAACTGCTTGGTGTCTGATGCTTGTTCACGGATGAAGGCTCAGATTGGAGTTAATATTGCAGCAACGGTTGGTGTGACTTGAAAGTCATTGATCAAAGTCATCAAGCGACCTATAACCCTCTATATGAGAAACGTAGATGGCTGAGTGCGAGGGTACTATCAGGTACATCCTTGGAACACCTGGAGGCTTTCTCTGAAGTGATCTCGGGTACAAAGATTGAGGTCTCTGGGTGGCACTGCCTCGTAGTATAGCGAGGTCGAAATTGTTGCTCCAGATTCTGTGTAGATCGCATCTTAACTGTATCGCCATCTATATTCAATTAAAGATCTAATGAACCTTTCATTTATGTCACTGAAAATGTGGTGTTTATTAAAAGTAGCAATACAAAATACAAAATAAGTCATTACAAAACCTGAACGAATCTTATTTCCATTGTTTAGAACAGAAATAAGAAATAAGTCATAAAGCGTTGAAAGCAAATCATTATGGTTTAGATTGACCATTTACTTTTTCACTCTACCGAGCCAGGGTAAACTAAAGCCTACATTCAGATTTTGCTGAACTTGTACTACTCTCTTATAATTTCTGACGCAAAGGGAATTTTCCTCAAGCAACAGGTCATGCTTCCAAAGCAATGTTTTTATTTGTCCTATACCTGGAATTAGAATTAAATGCCTCCGCTTTACATCTCCTTATCGATTTGATGTTAATTTGATATCGTTTTGCCAAATACCCTACTAAGAGAAAAAATACAAATCAGTCATAAATACCATAAAATCACGAGTCACCAAAGTATTCATCAGTTCTACCACACATCTCAGGACTGTGGTTTTCTGTACTGATTCCTTTCATGTTTTACTTTTTGTACAGGCCAGAGCACAATAAGAGAGATTTATTCACAGGAAGGTTGCTTGTATCGTGGCTGAATGTCTCATGCACTTTCAGCAAACTTTGCCCACAAGGAGCGGCATATATCTTCATCAATTTCTCAATGGGAGGCTTTTGGAGTGCGATCATGGGTCGGCGCAACCTCATTCGTCAACGCGATGTGGTGCACAAGGACATCGACCTCCAAGTCACTTCACTCACTGCACTCGAGTGGCAAGCACGAGTGACACTGGTCTTGGTAGTGTAAGTATTGGAGCCAGTGGTGTTACATCTAGATGTGGTGGTGATGGTGTGATAGTAAGGGTGGTGTGGGTTTTAATGTTGACCAGTGGTGTTGATATTGGTCACCATGGAGTTATCCCATTACCTTAATTCCATATAAGGAATACAGTAGACCAAGCAGCCAATGACTGCATTCGCAGCAAATCCCGACCTTCACCCTGACCTCCTTACATAATATTTTCTAGCGCCTTGGGACAGCTCTGCAGTCGAGAGTTGACCTCGAATCTTAGGGTCCACAACCACCCTCTGGTAGAAGAAAAAGCATTGGTGATCAAATGGTGAAGATAGTGATAGTGCTACTGTTGCTTTTGGTTGTGGAGGTGAGAAGAAGTGTAAGTGTTAATGATGGTAGTTGATGGCTTTGCTTTGGTGGTACTGGTGGTGTTGCTTTTGGTTGGGATGGTGATGGCTTGGTAGCAATGGCGGGATGATGGTATTAAAGCCAATACCCACTGAACGATTTCGTTTCCACCGATTAACTCCCTGAATCGGCAGGGTTATTTAACTTGTCTCAGGCAAATATGTACATCGCGTCGACTATTCCCACAACGTTTATGGCAGCCATTAGCATGAGTTAATCGTAAGCAAATTTTGTCCACACTGGACGACGGACTGCGTAAATCGTGAGCGATTTAGGACCACCGATAAAGGAACAAGTAATAATCTCAGTATATGGGAGTTAAATCGGTGAGCTGGCCTCAGTCTGTGTGTGGCATGAGCATTTCTGCTCACCCAGCGACTAATTAAGGGCCATAATTGGTAGGAACCACGGGGGGTATTTCTTAAACTCCGTTGTCAGCGACAACGGGAAGGAACACGTTCCTTAATTTATCGGTCCCGATTTCGGAACATTGGACTGCAATTTGTCGGCGACAAAGGTACATCGCCATGGGGGGGATTTCCAAATCTTAGGCAAATTACTGTAGGGGGGTGTCACATTGGCCGACACATTTTCTAGGCCTCGCCTGAGCTTATGATTGTTCTTTTGTCGCCGAGAAAGGAACATTCATGTTCCGAAATCGTACAGTGTGTATTGGCTTTAAGTGTTGGTAATGGTGGTTTAATTGGTGTTGTTAATGGTGGCAGAAGTAGGTCTTTGTAAAGATATTTTAGCCCTAGTGGTGCTAAGGGTGTTACTTTTTGTTATAGTGGTGATGGTGTAATAATGATGGTGTTGTAGAAGTGATGGATTGTTGGTTTAAATGGAGTGTCTTAGGAGTTCTCCACCAGTGTCACTTTTACGTGTGTTGATAGTAATTGAAATGAGACTCCTAGACCTCATCCCGCTACAAGATGGATCACTGATCTTCCTGCAATGCCGCAAGCAGTGGACTGACTGGCGATACATCTAGATGCTTCTCTAAAAGGTAGCCCCGTGTTTCCCTGTGGGGTAACCGTGTTGATTTCCACCAAGGGATGCCCTTGCTGAGTGTTACAGGGGGCTAGCACGATTAGTTAGGCTAAGAGAAAGTACACACATATTCTCCGAATGGAGGAATTGGAACGTATCAGTATTGATGGTTAAGTATTTCTGTTGTGATGGTGATCTTAGTGATAGATATAGATGAAGAGATACTTCTATCAGTGGTGACAGTGGTGTTGAATGCTACATGTTATTCACTTAGCTGTCGCCTTGTCCATATCACTATGCATCAAACTCGTGAAGAACGACGACTTTGACCAAAACTTGTTGGTTTCTTCTTTAATACTATATTAATTAACTTGATACTCCAATATACAACACCACCTGTACTACTTGGTTTAATAATACCACCATTAAAAAAAATCACTGTGTCTGTTTTTTTGTGATTTTCAATTCTGAATTTCTTCTTTAGTACCTATACATTCTGTAAAAGTTGCATGTATGTTGATCTCTTACATCAAATCAACATTTGCCCTGGGCCGGTTGATGTCTCAAGGCATCATTAATCTTTGAAGGGTTAATGCTGGCTGTATTAGTGACAGTGGCCGCGGTGATAGCTGTCAGTGTCTGGCTTGTTATGGCGATCTTTATCGATCCCATCTCCTCCTTGAACATCTCAAATCAGGTGATGTCTCAGAGTCCAACGTTTACAAAGTTCCAGTAGATGCCCCATGAAGCGACCTTAAGCAGAGATCACAAATACAAATATCTACAGGTGTTTACTTCCAACCACTCACCTCGGTCAGTGCTATCTTTACCCGACTTAAAAATACGTGGACTTTCCCTTACTATGTCAGCCACCTAATAAACAACACAAATATTGAGGGAAGATAGACTGCGCTAAGATGGCCTTCTGAGTGACCTCTACAAACTGTAGTGTCATTGGTTTGGCATTGATAGGTCTAAGAGCCAGATAAGCTGATAATACAGCCAGCATATTGATGGTCACGTGTTGATAAATGTTATTTTTAAGTGTTTTTCTCCCACTTTTGTTATTCCTCTCTCCGTCTCTTTATCAAGACATTGATACTGTTTTTCTGTTTTTGTGAATTAAGTGATCAGATATTCTCATTTGATATCCCCTTGTCAGAAATCCTGATTCATCAAGAGCTGGGTGTTTTCTAAAATCTGATTTAATAACTTCAGCCAGGGTCATATGCATGTTCATATCGAGTGGCTCAAATACAGAGTATATCACTACACTTTGGCTCGGATTCATAAGATCGACCAGACTGCATAACCCGTTCTAGTTCATTATGATACTGCATGGTATCAATGCATGAACTTTTATCATGTTTCATCACATTATACACGTATGGTGTTAAGATGATCCGAAGAAGCCTGCTGTGTCAGTCTGATATAAAGACAGACAAAACAAACCAATATTGTAAGCATTCAATATGCCCTTTTGGAGGAGAAGAAGAAGAAGAATAAGAAGAAGAAGAAGAAGAAGAAGGAGAAGAAGAAGAAGAAGAAGAAGAAGAAGAAGAAGACGATGAAGAAGATAATGAATGAAGAAGAGAAGAGAAAGGATTTAGAAAGTCAGGGGTGAATCCTAGGTTCCAGGTCCCTCTGAAGGTCATTCTTTGTTTTTTCAAGTTTTTTTCTTTTTCACATCTTGATGACCTTCGGGGTCTCTGGATGTTCGTCAGTAGTAAGTGGGAAGTAAGGGGAAAACTGGGTGAATGAAGTCAGAAAACATGTTTAGAAATAAAGTGAAAGAATGAAGGGAGAAGTAGCTTGAAGTACGGTTAAAGAATGAAGAGAGGGAGAGAGAGGGTAGCAGTAGGAGAAGGGATTGGAGGAAGAAAGGGAGGTTAATGCAAAAGGGAAAGGGCTGAATAAAAAGAGGTATAAGAATAGTGTCAAATAGAGAATTTAAGTTATTATGACGAACAGAGTTGAAGGTAATGGGACCATTTGGAAAGATGGATTGGAGGAAATTAGCAAGGACCCGAGGGAAATGAAGGAGGAGAGAACTACAGGGAATGAATTGGCGAAATAGAATGGTTAGAGGAGGAATATCAGGAAACAGCAACAAAGATGAACACGTATATAACAGTGGGACAAGGCGGGAAGAGCATACTGAAATGAAGGAGTGAAACTAGGAAAAACACAAGGAAAATCTACAACATGGATAAAGTACGTAGATACCGAAGAAAGGGGAAACAATAACGGGTGTATGGATGGGAAACAGAATAGAATCAGCACTATGGAGATGAGAGTGGCTGACTGACTGTACGTCAGACAGCTCTGTGGTCGGGGAGTGGTCAGGGGCTGGCACCCCACTCGTTCCTGAGAGCACCGGACGATAATGGAGTGAGTGGACTGAATGAACAAACAATGCGAACCGCAGAGAACATTGTTCTGATAAGGCGATGCTGTCAGCCGCGGCTTATGTCATGACGACCTCGGTTCACCGCAAACTGCCGGGGTCCTCCTAGCGTAGAGCAGACCTAGCGTAGTCCAGACCTCAGAGAACCAGTCCGGGCACCAGGCAGAGAATTAGGCGATCAGTCAGGGAACCAGGCAGAGAAATAGTCAGAATTCCAGTAAGAACTTAGAGAACCAGGCAGGGTACCAGGCAGAGAATCAGACATGATACCAGTCAGAGAACAAAGCACCTCAGGTACCAGGCAGAGAACCAGGCAGAGAACCAGTCAAGGATGTATCTGAAAACTCATTTCCATGAGAGGTGCTGTTGATAAATAAAAAAGGTACCATTTAGAAAGCAATCAGGTACCAAGCAGAAGACCAGGCAGATAACCAGGCAGGGCACCATCTAGAAAGCCAATCAGGTACCAGTCAAAGAACTAGTAAATGTACCATTTAGAAAGCCAGTCGGAGAGCCTGTCAGGGTACCAGCCGTGGACAGTCAGGAGACCAGTCAGAGAAGACTACCAGTATAAAAAAAGGTAGAAAACTAGGTACAGTGGCATTTAGAAACCAGGCGGACTATTCTAGTCAGAGACGAGTACCAGTCAGAGAATACAAGTAAATAAACCCAATTAAAATACCAGGCAGAATTCTAGTCAGAGAAACAGGTAGAAAACCAGGTAGAGTCCAAGTAGGAGAACTAGTCCAGGAACGAGTCAGGGAACTAGTCAAGGAACCAGTCAGAGAAGCAGAACACCAATCAAAGAATCAGAGTTTAGACCAACCCATTTTCAGCTACACCTCTACCTCTCTGAAACAGTTAATATCTTAAATCTTTTATACTTTCAAGGACATTGTAGACGCGCATTGTTCCCAGCCTCATTAAGATTTTATATTCATCGCACAAGCCTTCAGAAATTCTTAATACGTAAATAATCTGAGCACCTTATAAACCCTACATGTATGATAACAACTAATTAGATTGATATGATATTTGAAACTCTTTATTATGCACTGACTCTTCAACCCTGAGGGAAACCAAATCAATAATTTATGCAGCACTAATAACATGTTTGTTACTTTAACTTCTTTATCACAAAGAACTTTCTTGTCCTGCAATACTTTATTGCCTCTTACGTTCATTTCAGATAATTATACATCTCATCCCAACAAAAGTAGAGACATTTTACAAAGACATATTGGAAATAAAATCATTTTGACTCACATGAATAAAGTAATCTAAAAAGAGTTGTTATTCAATGTAATCAAATCGTGACTTTAAATTCGAGGGACAATTTACAAAAAACATTTTGTGATTGAAATAAATTTACCTCACATGAATACAATAATCTAAAGGATGGCATCTAATGTGTTTCGTCTCGTGACTTACAGTTGTTACTTAAATGCAGCAACATGAAATTTATTGTGGTGAAAGGAGCTGTAGTTTCTTACCCCAGGCTAGTCAATGGGGAGACACTCCTTGCCCAGACCCCGGCTAACCGCAAGTCGAAATAGACTTTTGTGTTTTGCGGCGAGAGAAACCGGTATGTTCGACAAAGGATTCACCCGGCTGTTTGAAATAAATGACCAAGTGAAGATTAGTGGATGCGATGAGGGGGTTGGGGATGACACGCCGAGGCCTGCACCATTCAAATAGATCGGTAGCCCTGGATCATCAGCCTGTATAGTGGTGTAACCCTTCTCCTCCCCCGCCCCCTCAGTATTTCTGTTATGTTTCTGTTGCTTCTCATTCTCCCCCTCACTATTTCTGTCCTGTCCCTCTCACTGTCTCTTATTTTGATTCATTGCCATTTGTCCTTACGGTGGTTTCCTAAAATCAGTCCTGGAAAATCCTGTCAGATCTGAGGTATTTAGTACAGTTTTATATTTCAACTGAGAGCCCGGGATATAAGAAAATCTATCTAATTTCAATCTTATCTATAATCTAGCACAGTTGTACTATTCAAAGCAAGATTTAACTGCTAGAGGGCATACAGGATTTCTTTCTATTCACAAAAGAATTTAAAGACATACAAAGATCAGTCCCTCAGGACGGTCCTCCATTATTAAGAGAAGATCTAATTCCTAATACTGTTTTAGGAATCGGCACCATTGTGAGAGGGTCTACCACTTGTATCATATCAGCTACTATCCTGACTCTTCATTTCATTAGTTTGGTATCCTTGTGATTTTACATTGAACGCTGCTTACAGTGTGAAACAGCAAAAGCCTTGGGCTATCATAGACACAGCTATAAATGTTATGCCTACCAGTTTAGGGCTAGTCTGTATAGACCCGCCAATGAAAACCAGTAAACTATATTGGACTGACGCTAAGGCCCCTTTGCTGACGAATTATAACATTCTTTGAAGTCATTTATCATGTAAAGGAAATGTAACACCTTACAACAATAAAGCCATTTGTGGAAAAATGTGTTATTTCACAATTTCTGACCTCTGTTAGGAAAGACTGATCCAGTAGTTAATGTTTGCTCCTAACCTATGGCCAACAGCAGTGCGCCGTTAGTGATTAGAGAATAAAAGGTGTAGTAAGCATAAACCTATTGAGAAGCATTAATGCTGATAAGGAGTACACAAATAGAACGTTGTCAGCCCTTATATACTCAATCTAGATCCCAATTTCGCCAATCTTATTTAAGTAAAAAAAAACCTAAATTCTGACCCTTAAATATAAAAGGATGATGCTAAAATGAACCAAAGCACTCTAAAGTTCACTATAGTATATATTCTGACGTTTTGGTGACCAGACATAGATGTTGGTCTAACACTGGCCGTACATGATGTAGGGATATGTGTCTCTTATTCAAACCCCCGTGTATGACAAGGCATGCACTATACAGTGCTCACTCCACCAGACAGTCCGAGCACAGGTTCCTAAACCCAATCCACAACCTCAAAAACTCACAATAATCAAAATTCCATTGCAGAGAATAAAGTTGGAGGGCACCGAATCACAGTGTCGACTATATCAGAGTACAATACTCAGCAGAGAATATTATTGTTCAAAGGTATTCTGATACTGAGAGAATTGCTGTGGGTTGATTTAGGGACTGTGCCGTGGTGGTCGCCTCAGAAGACCCTGCCATTCAAGGCCTTGTGTACAGGAGAGAGGCTTGCATGATTTATCCATTTTCATGTTAAGCCTTGCACATATTTGCACTCACTGAATACATATTTGCTGCGGTCATGGTTTGCATTTTCACCAGTAGGTCACTTTTTGCTGCTCAGTAGACGGTACTGTGTTTGCTTCATTTCGTCCTCGTTGGTTCGGAGAGCCTGAGCCTGTGGTTCGAGCACCCAGACATGAACCTGAAACACGCTGAACAATTAAGAATCGCTGCTTAATCCCTACTCCATGTTGTCGCTCTCTCAGACTTGGTCCGGAGTGTGTTGGGAGGGAAACCCCTCTGAGATTATTATTTCTTCTGTGCTTCCCCCAACTGCCTATGTCTGTGACTTCTCTATGTAAAACTCATATTGTCCTATATCATAAAGAAACATGGTTTCTCTAGTTGTACATCAGAAATATGATGTATATCTGTCAATTAGATTATTCAAATTATCCTGGTGCTAAAGGATAATTCTATTGACAATTTTACCAAGTATTTCTGACAGTCAGCTTGTTTTCGTATTATTATATACCTTAGCATGGCAAGATTGTACTTTCTATTGGTGTCAATCTAATCGCCGTATCCCCAATGTCAGATTATGACTTACGGCCACAAATAGAATATGGGTAGAAGTAGGCAGTATATGTAGGAGATGCAGGTAAAAGTATAGAATAATAATTTTAAGAAAAACGTGGTTACCTAGCCCGTAACGATGTCCGTTTGGGGTTATTCACCCTTGAAATACGGCCCGATGCTGAACTTGGTACGTCTAAACACACCGAAACATCTCGGGACGAAATCCCTTCAGCCACCCTCACCCTATTTCCATATAATAAAACAAATACTGAGACTATGAAAAGACCCCCAACCTGCTAGTGGACAAATAAGAACATCCGCTTATTGTTTCCCTCGTCGCTTTAAACAACACTGGGTATAACTCATTTTCCACATTTCTTCCCGTCTTCCCTGGGTGGGTGTGAACAACAAGCTTAATATTTCTTTCTATTCTTTTATCGTTAGTAACATGTTCAAATTTATTCAATGGCATTTTGTTAGTAAGTGTGATATTGGGAATCCCTCTGACTTGATGTGTTTCCCGCTTCATTTTACATCATCACAAAAGGTACTTTTACCTTACAGATTTTCATTTTTGTTATACCTCTATTTATCCACCGTGATTTATTCGTGAAATACGTGTCCGTCTCTCTCTCCTTGCCATCTGCATTCCCAATTCATCTCCATCCCCATTCTCCATTCTCCCTTGTCTTCCACCCCGTCACTATCTGATGTTCTAGATCTAGAATCCTCTTCTAGACTTCATCAGACTCTTATACCTGTCTCCTACCTGAGATATTTTTCTGTGAGAACATTCTAGGCATGCTGGTTGCCTTTTTACTCCAGGTATACATAGTTGGCGGTGGACAGGCTTTGGCCATGGTCGGTAACCTAATACAGCACTCCGTGAAGACGGGGGGGTCTTTGAAGAGGGTAGAGATGTCGGGAGGGGAGGTGACCACGCCCCCCCCCCTCCGCCACATCTACCAGGTCTCCATATGTAGTCTCTCCTCTGGTTAAGTAAAAGTAAATGCACAGGAGCTTCAAGGTCTTGTCATTGCTTTGCGGAGCAATAGAAGTGCAGAAGGTCAGTAGTGGAAGGTTTGCACCAATGGAACCGATGGAAGTGCATATATAGCTACCAATAAATGGTGTATATCATTGGAAGGGCAGCAGTCAATGAGAGAAAGTGTGCAATGCTGGAAGGGCATATAGTCTAGGAGGGAGGATGCACATAGACAGAAGGGCAGACAGTCAAGGATGAGGGTTTCCAACCAATAGATGGATAGAGAGTCAAGTAGGAAGTGGAAGAAAAGATGATCAAGGAAGGATGGCGTGCACCGATGGAAATAAGGACAATCAAGGTGAGAGTGTGCACATCAAGAGAAGGGCAGTATACGAATAGGAAAGGTATGCAACGATGGAAGGGTAGACAGAAGGAGGGAGACGGCACACTAATAGATGGGTAGACAATCAAGTAGGGAGGGTATATGCCTACAAATAGACAAATCAACAGTCAAGCGGGGGAGGGTGTACACCAATGAAAGTCAAGGAGGGATGGGATGTATCAGTGCAGTCAAAGTTGGATGGTACACATCAATGGAGGGGCAGTAGTGAAGAATGGAAGGTGTGCAATGATGCAAGGGCATATAACCGAATAGGAAGGGTGCACACAGATGCGACGGAAGGGCAGATATTCAATGAGGGAGGGTGTACAGCAATGGAAGGGCAGCCATTCATTGAGGGAGGATGTTCAGCAGTGGATAAGGGAGGGTTTTCAGTAATGGAAGGGCAGGCATTCTATGAGGGATAGTGTTCAGTAATGAAAGGGCAGGCATTCAAGATAAAGGATGTATGTCTACGAATGGAAGGGAATACCACAGGGATGGACTGGGGAACAGACACAAGGTACTGGGAAAGAAGGAGAAGGAAGTAACTAGATGGCGTGAAAAACCAAGGCATGTGAAATGAATGTTTGGATAGGGGAAGGGATGCAGGGAAGAGTGAAGGGAAGAAGCAGAAAAACATGGCAAGCGAGGCAGGGAGTAAATGATGTGAGTATAGTGAAAAGGGAGGAGGGTGAGATACCAAAGGTAACACACCAAAGTTCTAGTTGAGTGAGTACAGGTGAAAGCTGATCCTCTGTACCATCCCACAATCATATTAAAGTCTGCTCATCGCATGCGTGCTATATGATCCCGCGTATAGCCGTCAGTCGACAGGCCGACACGTCGGTCTGTGTGGAGACTGGTTCGAGTACCGGCTCCTCGCTCCAGTGACATGTGTTCCCAGTGTGTTTTCTCGTGTTTGTTCATACCCAACCTAATATCAAATAGACTCACTCCAACCTGGGCGCCATGCAGTGTCAGCTAAATCTCGCTCCGTGCTCTCGCCAAGTACTCGTATTTTACCTGTATTTTACATGCATCAATGATTTTGTGGGGTGTTTTTTTTTCAAGCGGCAGCTCATTCATACCAAAGAGTATAGTCTGCAGTTTTTCTTCATAGCATCCTGGGTGGCCGCATATTCCGAGACAAAAGCTGAAAAAAATACAATACAAGATAAAAGTATGGTTCTGTAGAAAATATGTGCTATGGCCGTATAACCTATTTTACCTATAGCAAAAACTAATGACAATCAAAAAAGATATGTCATGTTATTTGTGTTGGACATAATCAAGGATGGTTAATTCATACGTCGTAAATGCCCGTATCTATGATTCCTTACACGCATAGCTCTACAGTATTTGGCCTTTAAATGCTTGGTTTAGTGAGTCTCCTTTCAATAAAACCTGAATGCGGTATACAGGTATTGATGTATATACTCGAGAATTTAGGAGTTGACTTGGACTTATTTCCATAGATATTTTTACATACATTTTCTGCATACCCAGCACGCTATGTTTCTCGTCGGGTGAACGGTGGACACTACGCTATATAATGCAAACCCTGAGATTATTCTTGTTTATGGATTGGAATTGACTGTGAATATAAAATAAACTATATTAGGCCAACCTTTTACGTATATCACAGTTACCTTTTTTTGGAATGTTTACTCCAATGTTCTTATAGTAAAACTTTGTCTCAGGATGTCACTTGAAGATCATGATAAACCATAGTAAACTGTTCAATTTTCGTGTCTAGTAGTCCCGCCATATACCAGTCCGCCACACTTCCTTTAATGGGTGCTAGTTAAGTTGTGTATTTTTTCACGCACTTTCTGCACACATGTATCTTTGGCACGTCAACAAGCTAAATAATAGACCATCAAAAGAACAGCTCTACACTGCACATCACCTTGTACAATCAACTGCATGATTCACATATTGTGTAAGCAGTATTCTGTTTAAAGTACTGGATGTGTTGCCTGATTATCAGATTCTGTTCGGAGTCTGCCCCTGATCAAAGTTTAATTATCCCTGATCTCCAACCACAAGTCTCAAGTGACAAATCCGTTACATGTGTTCAATAATCCTCCACCTCCTCAGTCACAGGCTTTTACCTTGTCAAACATTTTTCTTCTAGAAATTGGCCATTAAAATATGATGCGAATGACAGCTGTTATAGCTTATAATTCAGTCACGCTATGTACGCAAGATAAACAAGAATGAGTCATTTTAGGGGGCTTCTTTGAAACCACAGCAATATTTTGTCTAAAGGGTTAAAAATGGAGTCTGCAATACTATACAGTCAGGAGAGATCATATTTCTCATGGTGAGTGCACAATTTACATTCCGAACCATAAATAAACACAACCACCTGTATAGAGAATAAAAAAAGATAGAAATCTTGTATGGGAATGGAAGCTATTCAAAACACAACACAGTATTCTAGGCAAGTAATTAAAGTCCTTCAACCTTTAAACCCTCGGGCCTAGCAATAGGAACCCGTTTTCTGTGAAAAAGGAGATAGGTAAGGGTGGGGTATATAGAGGGGGCAGATCTACTCTCCAAGCATAGATCCTGGGCCCTTTTTTCTATCTCTGCTCCATTGCACCTGTTTGGGGGAGAATCAATCCCTTGCACCAATTTTCCAGATTTTCTGAGCACAGTGAAAAGTCCTTTATATCATATTTGTAGAAGCGAGATATATGTATCATGTACACAATATACACTTATTCCTGTTGTTTGTGGTACCAAACCTGGCATAGTCTCTGTGACTACTTTCCTAAGTAGAAAACACCTCGAAGTGGTCTCATCAAATGTGAATGCACACTATCTTAGCTCAGAGGCTAAGGGGATACTAGTTGAATGTCTACGAAGCTCAATAAACATTAATATTCTTTCCCCACCAAAACTATATATCTGTGATTTTGATTTAAATCTTTTTGACAGATCCACTGTTTTGTAGCTCGAATATAGTTTCAGTTTCTCTATTTGTGTATCACGTGATTGAGCAGAGATTAGTAAGCCAAAGTGGTACGAAAGATCTGCAGGGTGAGTGGCGTAGATCAAGGGTAGCGGTGAAGAGAGTAGAAAGGTGGTTGGGCGGTGGGTGGGTGGGTGGTTGGGCATGTGGGTGGGTGGGGTTTGGGTGGGTGGGTGGGTGGGCTGAGGGCTCGCTCATCTCCCGTGCTTAGTAACTCCCGCTAGGCCCTTTTGTCCACGGCCTGTCTCCACTGAAAGGCTCACCACAAAGCAAGGCCCAGTCGAGTTGACCGATTGTCTGTGCTTGACTGTCTGGAAAGACCACCATCTCTTAACGAAGTGCAGGCAGAGAATCCATCTTGATTTAACCCTAAAGCGGTGTTTGGAGGAATTAGACGGGAATGTATTTTGATAATGCAATTTTTCATATCTAAATAAGAAAATACAGGAAATATTGCCAGGTAGATATAGACAGTTTCATCTTAGGTGTGTCTTTTTCTCTTCATGATTTGGTGTGCAATTTCCATAAAGTTCGAGTATTCAGAGCGCGTATATAAATACGTGGAATAGATCTAAGCCTAGAGGTATGTAAATCCTGTCACTAGGACGGTTTATTCGGTATTCTATCAGATCTCCAGGAATCTCCAGGGCCAACATCTCAATTCCTGCGATCTATTGATCTCCGTTCTGGGTGGTGAGAATAGTAATTTTCAAAAGGCTTTCGACAGCTTTTAGAATTCGCATCTCAAGGAGGGTCCTCATGAAATATAGGGACAGCGTGGGGTGGTTGGGGTGCTGGATTAGCATGGGGGTAGAGTTGGGGGTAGAGCTGGGGGTAAGGTAGGGTGACGTGGCCAATGAAGGGTGGGAGGGGCTGGGTGTGGTGTGGGTTCATCTTACAAAAACACATTATTAATGCAGTGTCGATGGACTCTTCGTGCACGACAGAAACCCAACCTCTGTTGTGAGAATGAATGGTGGACATACATACGGGGCAGAGAACGATGACCAAGCAGAGTGTACGGCACGAGACACGGAAGTGTGATAAGGTGACCATTTTGTTACGTTTCGCGTTATGTCTCATATTTGTAAATGACACCACACAAGAAGTTCCCAATCAGGGAGTATGAATGCACATGCATTAGAAATATCCTTAATTCAGGTTGATGGCATTTCATAGATTTGTAGCCTGATAATTATGCAAGTGCCAAGAGCTTTTATCTTCATGGCAAAGCTTTAAAAACATGTGTAAGTTTTCACCTCTCAATTGTTGCATCACCACTATGAGAAGTAAAATATGCAAGTTTTACCTGGAACCCCCGAGTGTATCTATTAACTAAATACTATATGCCATGAGATTGTGCCTCAGATGATCATGCCCAGCAGGAAAATGGAAATAGGTCCTGCTATCCTCCACCAACATTAAGGATTGAAATAGAAATACAAAGATTTCTATTCCTACAGACCTGCATTCAACAAGAGTGTATTGTGTACATTATATATGATAAACAATATATAGATATACCATTGAGACAAGCTGAGCAAGGCAACCTTCTGATGATTCACAGTGATCCACTGATCCTCACTCGCCTTTGGGTGTCTTACTGAAACGGTAAGGACACATCAGAGGCTGCTAATCTCTCAAAGCTGTTAGCTGACATAACCAAAGGGTTAAACCCTCCTTTAGACCTCATATTCGGTGATGTAGGGTTAATCTGCAGGTAAGTGCACGTACGGCCCTACGATTTGAGGGGCATTGGAGGAGCGAGTGAATGGTGGGGGGTGGTGAGGGGAGTGATGGAGAGGGGGTTGTATGCCTCAGGTGGGAGGGGTGACATCAGCCGGTGAAGGCTGAGGGCAGATAAGGATTCTTGACGGGGTCCTTTCATCTCAGCCTCTCACTGTTGACCTCAGCTCATTGGCGAGGACATCTATTATAAACCTGCCTCTTGGCTCTCCCTTTCCCAAGACCCTGCCAGGGAAAACTGCCTTCTCCCTCAAGCCGTCCTCCCAGGGCGTTACACGTAGAATGTAGCCCTCTTTGCTTTGTACCCGTGCACGTACTTTTAATAGTTACCTACCGCTGCTACTTATACCGTATATATTGTGTACGGCACAGGGTTTCATACGGTGCTTTAAGGACAGCATGTGTTTCCACAGAAATTTACAATGGGTGGGTGTTTCATACAAGGTCCATCTACGAGTATTGGTTTGGTGTACAAGGTAGTTTACAAGAATCGTACAAATTCTTACAAAATTCAAATTCTCCTTCTTTATTTCTTAAAATGAAAGGGTTTTTTTCACGGGTTGTTAATAATTATAATAATAATGATAAGAATTATTCCTGCTACTCCTGAAGGAATCATCAAAAACATGTATGTATGATACCACAGGAAATCATACTTTTGTGATAGATTACGATTCCATCCATGATATGTTACTAGCAAGTGGCCCTCCAGTCGCATATAATCCAGTTTTATATACTCCTAAACTCAGTGGAATCTGGCCGAGGTAGCTATCAAATTTAAAGCACGAAGTACACTATGTTATAATCATTTTTTTCTGAAAGGTAAGGTATTATTATGATACCATAGCCCATAGCGTATAACATTGAATCAAACGGGAAACACGATTTCAGCCCTTATCAATGAGAAACTAATAACAATAAGCTAGCGAATCTGCATTATTGTCATATAAGTGCATAACCTTTCATCCAACATGGGATATTTATCACATGCTGATACCGAAAGATTGATAACATTGTGATTTAATGAATGAGCACACATGTTGAATTTGACACAGGTGTATCAGATTCCACACGATTCTGGATTGTTTATGTTTTCTTCATATCTATATCAGAGGACTTTAGAATAAGGGTCACAAGTACCAACTAAACCCGAATTCAGTATATTGCATGACAATTCTTTCACCGTATGTTGCCACAGTAGGTGCGTTAATTTTGAATCGAACCCCATCGGTTAGATTCAACTCCTTATCTTAGTAGTTAGATTATATCAAATTGAAAATAATATAAGAACAAAAATCATACAAGTAAGTGCTCTGGTTGTATGCGTTTAAAACAACTCTTTGACATGAAAGATTAACATAGCTATGATTTATGTCGTCGCTTATTGAGTTAATTACCTATGCAGCGAATTAAATGTAACTTTAAAAAATACAAAAATAAAGTTGTTGTTCGCCACCCTCCACCCTCACCAAGTACTACATTCTGTCGGGCGCCACTCTCCTTCCACTTTCTTGCCCCTTAGCCATGCTCTGGGCTCACACTCTCCTTTCTGCCTGTATCAGAATTAGTCACGCTTGCGCGGAGTAGGCCTTCTTGGCTTGTACAAGAGGCATATTGAGGGTGTCTGTATAATCGCTGAGGTGGTTGAAGGGGCATGCTCGATCTGCCCAAGGTGGTTCAGCCCAAACCGCAGTCTTCACCGCATACTCCCCACACCGCACCTCTCACCCCACACACCCCTCACCCTACACATCACACACCCCTCACCCTATACACCCCTCACCCTGCACTCCGTACACATCACACAGCACCTCACATCACACCTGTCACATCACACCCTCCTCACATCACACTCCTCATATCTCACCTCTCAGATCACAACCCTCTCACCCCACACACCCCTCACCCTACACATCACCCCCCTCACATTACACCTGTCATATCACATCCTCCTCACATCACACCCCTCACTCTACACATCACACACCCCTCATATCACACCTCTCAGATCACAACCCCCTCACCCCACACACCCCTCACCCTACACATCACACACTCCGTACACATCATACACCCTCACATCACACCTGTCACATCACACCCTCCTCACATCACACCCCTCACCCTACACATCACCCCCCCTCACATCACACCTTTCATCCCAGACACCCCTCACATCACACCTCCCATCCAACACGTCCCTCACTACACACCTCTATCCCCACACCCTTCACAGCCCACCACTTACGCCACACACTTCTCACCCCTCATATCACACCTCTTAACTCACAAACCACTCACATCACACCTCTCACCCCTCACCCCTCACATGGCACTGCTAACCCCAGATCCCTCACATTACACCTCTTCACACCTCACCCTTCATGCCCTCACCTCTCACACCTTTATCCCGCATTTCATATCTCACGCTGCACAACTGACGATAAAAATGTCCCAAGAGAAGCAGCTTTCATACTCCCTCTCTATCCACCTCTCCCCCTCAATCTCTCTCCTCTCTTTCCCTCCCCTCTACCCTCGCTTTACCACTCATTCTCTATTCCTCACTCTCCTCCCCCTCTCTCGCCTCGCATTTTCTCTCCCTTTCCCCTTCTGTCTCTCCCTCTCTCCCCTTCCACTTATTGCTTGCTCTCTCTCCCATCTATCTTCCCTTATCTCACCCGGTATTTTTTTCCATAGGCTTAACATTAGGAACTCGTACTCCACGGCCGTGAGGTTCGTGTACCCAATACTCAATGGCTAATCTGGTGGTTCATTTCATCAATAAATGATGTTATACGGGGTGAGATAAAATCAGAAACCCACTCGAAGAAAATAACTTGGTCTGCACTCTACCTCGTTTGACTGCACAGTAATTCACTCAGCTTTGCTTCGTGAATTACTCTGCAGTCAAACTCGGTGGAGGACGGACCAAGCTATTTTCATCTCGTGGGTTTCCTTCTAATATCCCTAACTCTCTCCTTCACATTTTCTCTCCCTGTCTCTCCCTCTCTACTCTCTCATCTTAAATTCTCTCTCCCTCTCCCTCTATAGCCCTCTCTCCTCCATGTCCCTCTCTCCTTTTCCCCTTACTCATTCTCTGATTCATTCTCCTCTCTCACCCTCCTTTTCATTCATTCTCTCCTCCCTCTTTCCGAAGGGTAATTGCCCGCTGCCACAATCCCCTTCCTTCTATGTCCTCTTTCCCCCTCTCTCCTCTCCCCCTCCCTCTTTCGTCTCTCATTTGCTCTCTCTTTCTCCTTCTGTCTCTCTCCCCCTACTCTTTCCTTGCTCTCTCTCCCTCTTCATCTCCCTCTCTTCCTCTCTCTCTCTCTCTTCTCCTCTCCCTCTCTTTCTCTCTCTCCTTCAAAATCTCTTTCTGAGGGGTCATACCCGCTCCCCACCCACCCACCCGATCCCTGAGCTTCCCCGTCGTCATGTTAAACCAACACTTACCATGCAACCAGAGGAAACATTTACTCTCATCTGCTTTTTGTTGAGCATGTTGGATATAATACAGGGTGGAGGTGCAAATAATCCCCTCGGAATGTCTGCTCACCGGCTGAACCCCTCCCCCCTGATCTGTGTCCCCGGCCCTTCCTACCATGCCTCCACTCCGCCTTTTCTCTCACACACACCCAGCCCCACGTGCAAACATGGTTTCGTTATAAAAAGACAACTGTCCCATCAGAGAGAGAAGGCTTAGATAGCTCCTTTCTATGGCCCTGACTGCCGATGAGATTCAAGAGAAATGGAGAAATATTTACAAGGAAGATAGGGTAAATAAGATTTTAAAAATATGTGAATGAAATAGAGGCGGTTGCTAGTATTGACCCTGCTTGCATAGACTGTTGAAGGTTAGTATTGGTGATTGTACGTAGGAGGGATGGCCCGTAGCAAATAGGGTTTGGTTTGATATCTACATTGAGTTGCTCATTAGGTATCAGCATGCATACTAAGTGTTTCTCTTATTATAAGTGCTATGAGGGCCAACCATGGAGTACACACGCAAAATTTCTGAAAGATTTGATCCCCATCCCCTCTCCATCTTCCAGTCTATAGATTATAAATGAGATGTACGCAAATCGTTTCACCCCCATCCCCACCCGCTCTTACTGCATCCGAAAAATGTCCTTTTAAGGAAGAACCGTATGGAGCCACGCGTCTTCTTTTTCGTACAGTTGTACAAATATCTGTCCCTGTCTGTCTCTGTATCTCTCCCTCTTTCTTTGTCTCTTTTTTGGAAAGTTGTAAGTTCACATCGCCGTGGGTCTGAAGATGTTGGCAGATTCTACTCATGATGTATAAAAATTCCTCAAAAAGGTTTGGATAAAGACCAAGGTTTCAAGGACGAGGTCAGGAGATAAAATCGAGTATTTTGCCCTGCCCAAAATCAGGAAAAGTGATAAAAACATAAAAATTGACCTTTGATCTCTATATAAGATTGCAACATGTATTGCTCACCTGTCTCCAACTTGCTGTGGCTGAAAAACTTTCTAAGCACGAGAGCTTCAATAAAGAAATTTAAAAAAATGATATAGTCGGTCATCTTATTTCCAACCCAAAGAGTTAAATGTTGATTAACTGGCTGCTACAAAAAAAGTATTTAGAAAGTAGCTTTAGCCATGTGCCTTTTGATTCCTTGTCTGACAGTATCAAGAGAACCTGTGTCTGGTACGTCATTCAAAATGGCGTCGCAAAGAGAAGCGGAAAGCAGACGACATTTCTCATTCATTATGCTGATCCCCGGCAAGCAAACAACATCAGAGACACCTAGATACAAAGAGAAAGACTGACAGGTACACAGCAAATAACGCGGCAAAAACTTCCACAGATGAGCACTTCACATGGAATGTCGTTCGAGACAAAAAATGTTGATGTATATTTCTACACTTCCTTCTTATTTGTTGTAAAGGGAAAGATCTATTAGTGTTGATTTTGTTGGGCTAAGGGGACATTTTATTTCTTAGGGAGATTTTTATTTTGATGTCACCTACTTCCTACCTCAGGTAAAGAAACACTGATCTCTTTCCTTGCAAATAGTAAATGTTTAAGGATGCCGAAATGCCTATACACAATGCATTTATCCATTCATATACATAATATACATGCATATGTATCTATATATACATGCATATCTATGTATCTATTGATATAGATGATCTCATTATGTTATTTGAAAGATTTACATTTTACGAGATCGAAATAACTGATCATGCAAGTAAGTGAAAATATCCTTTTCTAAGTAACACCGCGTTACATCAACCGGTATAATAACAGTTCTATTTTCAGATATTTTATCAGGGTACTTAGTACGTACCGCCATATGTGATCTCAGCAGAATACAAATAATACTTGTATTTTGCTAACATATTCAATTGATATATATCATTTCTGTGCGCATCCTGTTGTTTTTGTTTCGATAGTACCCTGGGTAGTACTATGTGTACTACGTGCTAGCACTTTCTTGGGTCAAATATGACGATCAATTAATTATAGATCTATAATTAGTTTGTAAGGAAGGCACAACTCAAGACAGGGAATTGAAGTAAAAGTTCAGGATGGTATTTATTTGCTTATATTAGATAACAACGTTTCGGATTCATAAAAGATCCTTCATCAGGTTAGTGATGATTATAATTATAGATCTTCTGTCATAATTAATGCTGTCCAGGTAAAACCAGAATCATCACCCCCTGACCACCATAGAGCCCAATCTAATTCACACAGCCCTGGCACTTATACGTACATTCTCTGTGATAAAAAAAAACTGGAGGGTACCTACGGTTTCCCATGATCTCGTTGTTTTTCTACTAGAACTCTTGGGAAACATTTCAAAAAGATATATATCTGTAATATACCTGGGAGGGTTATTTTTTATTCCTAGTCACTTTGAATCTATAGAAATTTATGGTTTTACTCGCGGAGTGTCCGCCATTTACTCAGCAAGAAACATTGCGTGCTTGCGATGCAGCATATTGTGTCCAGATACCACTTACACCATGTATAGAGATGTTGTGTGGCTTAAGGAGGCTGTGGTTTTTATTTTCTTTTATCTCTCAAGGTGTAAGGAGTCCTTGTGAGGGTGAACAGGGCCAACTAGGGGTGGGGGAGGGGGCAGACAATAGACAATACCCCAAAACGAGGCGGGCCCATGTCATGTATGCTGGTAGGGAATTTCTAGGAGTCACGTGACCCGGGCGATCGTGGCGCCCTCGCTGGAGAGTCGTTCGCACAATTGTGATTTGGCAATTACGATCGTCCGACATGGAATAGGAACAAATAAAGCTCTATTTCCGATTATTAGCCCAATTGCAGGCGACCTCTGCCACCCTAACGGCCCTGGAGCTGGGCCTGTGTGTGGGGGGAGGGTATGAGTCATAGAACTGGCCAGGACAGGGCTGTGCATAGATGTATGGAGGATTGTTACTGGAGGACCGGTCATGTATACTTGTCTTATAACCACCACTACTACCCACCCCCCTCCCCCACACACCTACCTCCCGCCAACACAATAACCCATGATTCCACCCTATAGTAAGTCACTATCCTCTGGGCTACCCCCTCAGGCGTAAATCTCTCCCCATACTACAACCCCCATCCCACTATCCGAGTATTTCTAGAATCCAGGACTTCCTGTTCTTCCTAGAATATTTCCTGGACAGATCCTTTCCAGTTTATCTTCCTACCAACTACCACCTACCAGCCGCTGATGTATTACCAATACCAACAGAGGTTTACAATTAATGGTATCCACTCTTATGAAGGATTGGTATTATCCTCTCAAACCATCATTAATTGCTCTTACTTTTCCAAACTGCGACCTTCAGAAAGCTATGGTCTTTAAGCTGAAGACACACCACACGGGAAATGCAGCTATTCCCGGAATCGCCGACACAGAATGGCAAGTATTTGAGCTTTTATTCTATATTTCACCTGATTATTGCTTCCGAGACACTAAAGTAGCGATAGGAGATATGAAACTATGCAACTATTAAAAAATATCTCATTTATATGTTTTTTTTTGTATTGGCGATTTCAGAGATCGTCGTCTTGACTCGCTGGGTGTGTCCCGGGATGAGCCTCAGGTTTTTTTCCATCCTCCCCGACCCTTCCACCATCAACCTCTGCAGAGACCTTTCTTCAACATGTCCTTGTCCTACACTTGCCTCAGCAATACTACCAAAATAGTCATTACCTAAACTATCGAACCCTTCTTCCATTCTTACAACTCCTCCAATTCTCAAACTCTCTCCTATCTCTTTTCCACTCGGTCACCTCCATTTTCCTCCGCTTTTGACACCCCTGTTTCCTTCTAAATATCCTCTAACAAATTTGAGTGGTAGAACATATTTTTGGTCAGATCAGCAGTTTGGTTAATTATATAACTTTAAAGCAGTCTCTTTGCTGCCCTTCTCTACCCCCTTTCACTCTTCCTGCTGTCCCTCAAACTGATATATCATTTATCCTTTAATATCCTTCTTCTCTTTTGATCTTTCTATGCCTCTTCTCATCATCTCCTTTCCTTTTTATCTTCGTCCCTTTTCCTTTCCACCCTTAATATATACCTATATACGAATGTCTCACTTTTACTGACCAGAAGTACAGATTCCGTTCGTCACTGAGTGACGAAAAATTATTCATACGTCCCTGCGTACCATGTGACCATTGTCATTTTGCTATTTAGTGAGTTTGAAATGGCATTTTAAATTATTTCCAGGCATATATAATAAGTAGACATAGTGAGTGTGTCTGAATAGGCCTTTTTCCGTAGGCCGGTGTCGCACCTTATCTGCCTAGTTACCCCACAGCTGAAGCCAAATATTCACCTGTCAACCTATTCTTTACCACTGGATCACTCAGTGTATGAGCGTAATACGTTCATAATACCCTCGTACATTATTTCCAGAGAAATAATAATGATTGCATCGCATTCTATGGTATCCCAGCTCAAATTTGATGTCTCATACATGCATATTGCCTCAATAATACTTTAGATATAGCATAGATAACATAGGATCAACGAAATTGAACACACAGTAATACATTGACATGCCTAGCTATAATATGCTTATCTTTTTCCAAGTTAAAACCAAAACAATTATCAACTTTAAAGTTTAGACAGCCCACACTTCTTAATACAATACCTTAGTTTGTTCCAGCAATTTAATCTCTCAAAAAACAACACTCCTGCAATCACACCCGCCGTCCACACTCAAGGTGTGATTGCTGTGTGTCTCTATATGAATACCGCCAGACTCGCGGCGTTTGTCCGAGCGGCCGCATATCTAGGCAGTGGGCCATAAGGTGGCGTTGAACGGCAACACCTGTATTACATCTGTTCCTTGTTTTGTTTGGAAATATCTACCTCGTTTTCGAACTCGGTGGATATTTCCGACTAAAATCACACGGAACAGATTTCATTCAGTCACACTAACCATGTCTCCATATATTACATCACTCTACTTTGTCCCAGCAGTCATATCATGCAAGAAATACAACATCCACGCAATGACGCTCCGCGTTTACACTCTAGGACTGATAGCATTCTCTCCCAATGCAACCCCTAGGTTTGAGGCCAAACTAAGCATTGTTTGACGGCCTTAACTAAATAATGCCCCACTTGGCGTGCTGAAGGGTATCTCATGTATCCTCTATAGGCATCCATAATACACACACACACACACACACACACACACACACAACACACAACTAAACACACACCGACTATCAGAGAACAGGAGATAACGCAATGGGCGATATTAGGGGACAATTTTCCCGCTCCTTTTTTTTTCCTCCTGTCGAGAAAATGAAGATTGCGCAATTTGTACGCGCTATTGAGCTGGGAGTTTGCTGTTCACTATACGGGCGCTTGTTGTTAACTGCCTGTGCCTGAATGGAAAACCTGAAAAAAAGATGACAAGAAGATTAATGACCAAAATAATTGACGCTGTGGACATAAATGTAACATCTTGGGGCTTATCGCGAATGGGGAAAGAAATTTATTGTCGAAGGAGTTTCCTTGTTTGATTGATGATGTTTGCTTCACTTAATAATAGCCGCCAACGAAAAGGCATATATAGAACCAACCGCCCCCCAAAGCCACCACCACATACAAACACCTATAGTCATTCACTGTTTGTAGATAATGTCAAAGTGAGAGAAATAGTGCACACATAATAAAGAAGATCCCGTTGGTGAAGTGGCCCTGGAGGAAGGGGAATCAATCACAAATTATATTCGGAAATACGTTTGTGAAATTTGTCTTTTGAATCTGAGTTCGAATATGAATTTTGAAATAAAGCTATGTTGATTTTTTTTTAGGATTTAGAAGTGAATGTCTTATGGTTTTCTGATCTCTGACGTCGACGTTGTTGGTGGTCTCGTCTCTCTACAGTAAAGTATGTCGTCATTAATGTATGTTATTTTGATCTCTGATGTGTAAACCAAGTCACAGCATGGTACACCGACTATATAATACGCCCCCTCCCTCAAACACACACAAAAATCATAAATTCAGTTTTCAGAATTGTCTTAGCATCACAAGAATCATATTCTTATTCACATATTCTTGATTTTATTAAGGGACTGCAAGTGCCCTCTTTTCATACACCTCTCCTTGCTATTATATATTTGTGCTAGCCTTTACGTCATACCATACGTAATGGTCTATGTTAATATAATGGTCCATGTTCATGTAATGGTCCGTGTTTACATAGTGGTCCATGTTCATATAATGGTCCTTGTTGGTCCCTGTTTTCCTAATGGTCCGTTTCTACGTAATGGTTCATGTTTACACTATGGTCCATGCCGGTAATGAAACATGGTTGGGTGAATAAATGCTAAGTCCTATATACAAGTGATGATATTCCTATGAATAATGACTTATTTTCCGAATCAAAAATAGCTTGTCTCCTGTAACACGCTGGTTCCAGGTCTGTTAATCACACACGCCGAACATTTGTCATAAGCCTGGCTTTCATAATTGGGTGTAACTCAGTATTTCACGCTTGGGCAAAGATTGTTCCCCCTATTATCACCCACTTCTTTCTCCTGAGATGGCGCTAGATAAGAACAACTATACCGGGCATATCTGTTACCTAGTGTAGAGAACTTTGTTACCTAGTATAGAGAACGTCTTTTTAACCCTCACTCCTGTCTAGATGGTGTCTATGTGATTATAATAGGCATACACCAGTGCATGTATTCTTATAGCCCGAGAGGCTCTGACTGACCATTGAACACAAGTCAAACCACTTGAACCATTTTGGTTCTAGGCAGGATACCAGTTGTACAAGGATTAAATCTTTCCGAATTTGTAGGAGGCACTTTCCTGAAACAAAAAGGAATACGATGGCTATGGGTTTCTACCCACTTACTTCTTCTAGATTACAGAATAGCCAGTGCTGCTAAGGTTGTTCTATACAAATATATGGCTGAAATAATAACATTTATATCACAGGGTATTTGTACAATTTCTGGACTAACGACAAATGATTGCAAAATTGCAGCTCAACATCATACCGGCACATTTCCTCATTAGACCTTTCTCATTATCCTCTCACCAACCGGGGGTCTGTTTAATAATCTAGGGTTGCACGTGAAGACCCATTTCTTTACCTCGTACAAGGGTGTCAAGTCTGTTACATAGACAATATTAGCTGTCCATAAAATCGTCCATAAGTGTTAAATAAAGTTGATCCACATTGTTCCTGGGTCTCTATGAGATACAGAAAGGGGTCTACATGTACGATCTTAGATTATTAAACAGGCCCCTGGTTAAGTTAACTTTGTTGTTTTGCCTGCCTTAACGCAGCAGGTTAGTTCCACTAGATGGCCACCCCTACCCTCCCCTCTTCACTGCCACTTGCAGCACGCCCTGGCATATATCTGTGTATTTTTATGACTACATGACATGTTTCACATCGGCGGTTGACAAATGTGTGACACCAAGCGTTGGTAATACGAGGCCAGAGAGATCCGGCTAGAACTACCACTACCCGTTTACAGAGTAGTACATCTCCGTCTCTATTCCTTCTACATAATATCTAGGGTTTCTGTACTGTTAGAACAATATATCGAATGTGAATGGCATAGGCATATATTGAATATGAATATTATTAGAATTTCCCTTCAAGGGATATCTTAATTATCGTTAATATGTATTGTGAATTCTTAAAATACGTGTATGTTTATCAAGTTTCGTCCCAGCATCCTAGAATCGGCACACTCAGAAACAGGATATACTTACATTTAGGTGCAATGAAAGGTCTAGAAAATAAGTTTTATTTACATACATATATACATACTACATATATAGATTTATACATATACATACATGAAAATATATACATGTGCTATCATGGAAATGGAGTTTCTGGTGTTTATTTGAAGCTGTACATGCTGGAAAGAGGTTTAAGAAAATGATTGTCAAGTGACTTGGTATTTTTCTGCATTATGTTTCTTTTTATGCCTTTTTCCCCTTTTATCTAAAGCTACATTCCATGTCATTGTCAACAAACTACCTCTTGTGGGTGATAAATATAATCCATATTCGTCTGTCTATAATGAGCCCATAAGGAGATCAGATAAGAGCTATTTTCTGTTAAATATGAAAACACATTCACTTTTTATCAGTATATCATTACCAATCGTACATGCTTATCTCCTGACAAACATTTCACCTCTGTCATCCAAGATATCAGTGAGATATTAGCCTTATGCGACGCCACTCCTCGACACTTTATCACATTTAATTTTACGGATTTAAACAATTGTTTTGCAAAGTAATTTCCATACAACAATAAACAAAGGAATGCATGCCCCCCTCTTGTTACGCTTAGTAGAGTCCAGATACAAATATCCTTAGTGTCCTTGCATGTATCGCACAGGGGTATCATTAGATAAAATCAGTAAATATATCATTGCGGTGAATATTTCCTCGTAAGTGTGTTGGCTCTGAGCCAACAATGCGCCCTCTCTGTGGACATTTCCCGCTAGAGGCGCCCTAGCGTCTCGCTCGCTGTTTGACCATGATAATTCCGGCCACTCTCACTCACCAAGCACAGGCATCTGACCGTCCCTCCGCTGTGTCGGAGATCGGGGGCATGACTTATACTGACCACTTGGGATGTGGACTTTGGGTCTGCTTAGTGCTTCTGTCAACTTGGCCCTGCATCAGTATAGCGGCATTTTAGAGGCTCTTTGGTCATGCATAATTGTTTATCATATACCCGTGAATGCAATTATAATAGGTATGTACCGCTGTACCATATACCGTATATACTATGTACGGCGCTTGATGCCGTACAGTATTATATGAAACACGTTGAGATATCAGCACATTGTGGAGGTTCACTTATATATGGTTCTACACCAATTCATGGTAATATATCATGAATTTTGGGTGTGCAATAAATGTAGAAAAACATACCATGGTCTAACATTAAACAAGACTCAGTAAGGTTGCGTTTATTCACTGAACTCGACCTCGAGGCCTCATTCCATAGATAGAATGAAATCTCATGGTCCCTTATCTCACCATAGGCTTAACATTAAGAGCTCATATTCCACAACCGTTCAGATAGTGTACCCAATACTCAATGGCTAATTTGGCAATTTATGTCATGAATTCTGCCGTGATATATCTTGGTATATCTTGTTAAACCTTACAGTGTTGCAATATGTCATACCTCCTTTGTTGCAATACTTAGCGCGCGATGATATGTATACTTTTTCACGATATCGTGTGTATATTTTGGTGCTCCACCACCGCGACACCTCAAGACACATCACGGCAAATATGCATGTGATTATTCAAAACCTAGCAAGATTTAGCAAGACATCCAAATCCAAATCATGACTAATCTCGCTATATATTGTGTGTTGGTGGAATCAGCACTTCACTATGATGCATGCCCATGGTGAGGTTGTTCTAAATAAGTGTTTCAATGAAAGTGAGATTGGGGGGAGTGGGGAGGGAGGGGGCGGGGTCTTTTTGAGGGTCACTTCACCTGCTGTGAAGGACTGCTCTTGGAGTAGTAGATCTAGGACGGGGTTATGTCACAGGACTACAATGGCAGGTTTTCTTCTATGGTTTGCATGCTATAGAAGGCAAACACTCTCCAGTCGTAGAAGCCGATTACCGCACGCATGCATTCAGAGCGAACCAGGCAGCAAGTGCAACCGGAAATGAAATGTTCTGAAAGCCTACAGAAGCCTGGCCTATGAACACATATATTCATTTGGACAGGTTTCTAGTCTAACATGCATCGGCCATATTACACTGACGCTTACTGTTCAGTTGATCTGAACAAGTTGACTCAAGATCTTTCGATGGATGAAGCCCTTGACCAGCAAGTCAATGTCGCCAAGACTGTATTTCGGCAAGCTCCTATAGGACTGTAAATACATCCAATATCTAGAATTTGAAATATCAGACCAAATAGCTTGGGAGAATCTAACGTATGCTAATCGGTCATAGGCGTTAGACATCTGTAGTTTAGCCAGAGATCCTGGAGCCCGTTTAATGAAATAGGATCGTACATGAAACCCTTTACTGTACCTCGTACAAGGGTTGGCGTTTAATGATATTTAAGTCAGTTCGATAAGACAATATTAGCCGTCAATAAGGTCGTCCATAAGTGTTCAATAACGTTGCCCCACATCGTACCTGGGTCTTTATGGCATACAGAAAAGGGGCTACATGTAGGATCCTAGATTATTAAAAGGGCTCCTGTATTCCTCAATAGTTAGGGAGGGGCTCAAGATAGGAGGGCATTATTGGTAGGGACCTTACTCCCAGCCTCCAAATTATTGAATTTAATATAAAACCTATACTCCTGGTGGTGGTTTCGATGCTGGGTAATGGAACAGGTTTAGGATATCAAGATATGACAAGGTGATCTACTGCAATATGCCTCAGGTAATGGTCGTGGTGGCGTGATTCCTGAAGTCAGAATGACGGAAAAGCACGTTGGTATGACTGGTCATCAAGTCAGGGAATCCACGCTGGATATCCGCGCCTCTCCAGTGAAGCCTTACAATTATGGCACGGCGATAGCGAAGGAGTCAGCATGCAAGGAACAGTGCGCCAACTCCCGCCATCTCCCCCCTCTCCCTATATTGAGATGTTTCCCGCTGTCCCCCTCCTTTTCTACCGGTCCTTCCTATCCTTTCCCTTTCTGTCCCTCCTGCCTCTTCTCTTGACTCCCCTTTCTCTCTTTCTCCGCTTGCAACCCCCCTATTCCTCTGTCTCTAACTGTCCCTATCTCTCCCTCTGTCTATCTGTCTTCCTCATCTAGACTGGCTCCAGTCCCCTGCACCCTATGGCTACCCTCCTCGCTGGGGTACAGGGCCAGTCATAAACTTTATTCTGATTGTGTTTAAATCTTTAATGAATGTTCATAATCAAGACTTGAGCAAGTCTATTCCTCATCCACTGTCTCCCTGTCTATCTCCTGCTCTCTCTCTCTCTCTCTCCCTCTGTTGTTCTCCCTCTCTGTCAGTCTGTCTTCACCACCTCCATTCTCTCTCTGTCCTCCTCAATCTCCCTCCGTCCTTCCCGCCCCCTCTCCCTGTCTTCCCCATTTTCTGTATTCTTGTCTCCTGTTTCCCTTCCCTCCGTCTTTCTCTCTCTGCCTTCGTCTGTCTCCCTCTCTGTCACTCTGTCTTCACAAGTCTCCCTCTCCCTCTGTCCTCTCCGTCTCTGTCCCTCTGTCTTCCGAATCTCCGCTTTTATTACTTCTTGTTTCCACAGGGCGAATACGATCTCCCACGTGATTCACTCGTCTCTCCCGCACCTGCACCAGGATCAATAATAAAACACTGCATTCAGCTTTGATAACGCTGATAGCGTAACACAAATGTCCATTCATAGTAACAGCAAGCAATTATCGTCATAGACGGGGAGTGAATTTTCTTTCTCTTTTTCACTCAATCCAATTCCTCTTGATTCGTTAAACAATGAATTTTAACCTCTAATAGATGCCATCTATTGTGTTTCTTATTTTTTGAGTGCATACAGGGATATGCAACTAAATACTATTGAATTTTAATAAATCCCACCACTGTGGTTTAAATGCTGACTGCACTAGGACATAGTAATAGAAACAAGTCTTCACTTTATATTAGCCAACACTTGTGTTTTATACTTTGAGTGTCCAGACATACCAAAGCATAATAAAATAAGGTTTTTACTTCACATAAATACTAGTAGTTGGGTTTGCACTCTAAGTGTCTAATGAAATGCAGGTATTTACTTTAGATGAATGCCGACACTTGTGATTTGTACTTTGAGTGTCTACACAGACTGGGACGTAATGAAATACAAATTATTACTTTTAATAAATGCCATCACTGTGTTTTGGACCGCTATTGACTGTACACACAGGGGATGCTCTCTACTGACAAGTGGTTCATGCTGGGAAAGTCTCTGGCCCGTGGACGGTGTATATTTGCGGCGGGAACACAATGCTCCCTTTTGACGACTACCTGGTTGCCTCTGGCATTATGCAGAGCAAAGATTACGGCTGGCCTGCGTCTGACTGACCCAGTTTCCCCTCACCTCGTGCTGAACGAAAACGAGGCTCGGCAAATAAATAACATTGTCTTTGGTTTCTGCGCAGTTCAACGCTTGCTGCTCTGAAGGCCGATGATGGTGGTGATAGTGATGATGCAGGGATGAGTAAGAATGGGGAGTGGCACCTGGGTGTGTTTGTGTGGAGGGGAGGGGGGAGGAGAGGAGGGGTAGCGTTCATGAAAGGTATGGACCCGTGCGTCCCATGAGAGACGCGCCCTCAAGCAGAACGCCGCACCACGTGGTCTGCGCGCGCAACACGAGGGACGCTAGGAGAAGCGTCTCCACGTGCTCACAGACGCCGAACGCGAAATGTCGTCTGGGCACCCCTCACGTCTCCCGCGCGTCCTTCCCGCGTCTCACCTGCGTTCCCTGCCGACCGAGGCTGGTCTGGGCAAACGTATCCGCGATTTCTACAGTATATTGTCAATGGATGTTATATTCATAGTGCAGCTTTATCTTTACTGTTAAAATGCACATGTATTGTAATTTCTTTAATATGCTGTATGTTCATTTACAGTTCCCGAAATATCTTCCCAATATCATGTTATATTAGGTAGATACTTCACCACATCATGTTTTATCCGGTAGGTATATCAGAATTCTTCGTCTAGTAATTTAGGATACTCGTTGGAAACGTATTCAAGATCCTTTAAGCAAATTATGTTTGTATATCAATGGAAGTGTAGAGTAAAGCTAGCCAGGGCAGGGCACTGCTAGGGTAAAGCATGGTATGGTAGAGCTGGCCAGTGCAGAGTTAGGCCACGCGAGGGCAGAGCAGAACTGTGATGGGCTGGATAGGTCACGCCAGGGTAGGGTAGGTTTGAGCTGGCCAGGGTAGGGTAGCTCAAGGGAGGGCAGGGCAGGTAAGGAGTAACATTGAGTTTCCGTATGCCACACTGACTGGCATACAGAGTTTTATATGCCACTAGTGGCATACAGAATTGTAATCACGTAATATTCCAAAATCGAGGAGATGGCGTAGGATAAAATCAAAACCTGATTCGTTTTAATCTTGGCCATCGCAAGTTTTGGCTCCGAACTTCACTCGGCTTCGCCTCATGAAGTCACTATGCTAAACTCTAGTCGTGGCATACGGTGGCCAAGATTTAAACTCATCCAGTTTTACGATAGAGTATGCAAGGCAAGGGACTGGTTTGGAGTGGCAGGACAGGGCGGGGCAGAGCAGGGTTGAGATGTGAAGGGCAATGTTGGTAGGGGTAGGGCAGGTAGGGGTGGTTTGGCAAGGGAAAGTAGGGCTGGACCGGGTTTGGCTAGGGCGGAGTAGGGTAGCATAGATTGTTGGGGCTGGGATGGGCTAGGCCCGGCCGAGAAAGGTAGGATAAGTCAACTGTCATGCTGGTTAGAGTAGGACAACACTGTTGTTGCACATACATGTACATCCGCTACTCAGGCATCCTAGTCATGGTCGAATGTTGATGTTTAGTGCTCAACGATGCGTGTCGCAGCCTGACCCCTGACCCCGGACGCTCTCAGCCAATCAGCGCGCGGCACGAGCCTGGTTTTGGCGGGAAAGGTCAGCGTCTGTTTACACCGGGAAGCACGTGGTCGACGCTGAGAAAGTCGTCTGCTTGTCGACTCAGGGGAGGCAGCTAAAGCAAGGTGCGCGGTGCTTTAAAAGTACGATCTGCAGTCAGGAACCACCGACGCAGGATTTGTGAATGAAAATAGCCCGGCACTTATTATGGTGTCAGACTAATTTAGCGAAGATTATGCAATAACACAACCACCAACTGAATCCATCGGCATGCACATGTGGAACACATCGAAAACGGTGGCCACCATCGACAGACTTTCTGGATAACTCTAAAAATCTCCGCCGTTTTTGTCAGCCAATGGAAACGGGCCTATACACTGAAAAACTTGTGTTCTTATTACAGTGTGTTTATATCCACCACTGATATCGTCAGGTCCAACGGTGTGATAACCACAGATAAAAATTATAATATTGATGTAGAAATGCATAGAGATAACCTATGGCCATATTGGTTGGATAACATTTTATAATAATTGTAAACATGGAAAGTAGTAAGTCCAATTCATGACTCATGACCCTTTTAGAGCGTGCTCCAAGGCTCTATAGACGGGACCTGGGGTAATCCCTGTCTCAACTTTACATTGGTTCATAATGGTTGGAGCAAAATTCCATGAGTGTAGGGACCCTGTTCCTGCAGGCCCACTCACTAGTCTAACCCACATGCTCTTTCCATTGAAGACATGACATCAAAAACTGAAATTTAACCATTCACTGAAAACTCAAGCTTTCACAACTTCTTTTACAACTAGATTGCTTCTATTTAGATTTCTAAAAAGGTGTGGTACCAGTCAGCATAGCATCGGGTCAGAGAGACGCTACTTGTGTCAACAAGTCGGCCTTGACCCTGCTGACCGGTCCCACACCCACATCTCATCCCTCCACTGCAGGATACCTATTTTCAATACCGAGAGAAAAATAGAATTCCAAGCATCATACCGGTAAACTCTAAGGGCTTTAGAGGATGTTATCTTAGATGCTGCTTATCACCATGGTAATGCTTTCAAATCCTGTGGTAAGGATATCAGTATGGCGCTTTCCAATGCTGTTATTGTTAAGATTTAAAAACACGCGTTCGTCAAGTCGCCCCGAAATTGTCCTGTTTTGGAGATTTCGCCCGCGAAGTCGCCTTTTTTATACTCCTAAGTAGCCCTCAAATATATGTTGTGCAACTAATTGTATGTTACTTACCTGAATAAATTGATTTGGGAAGGGGCCAGTGTTAGAGTAAGGGTTCGGGTTCGAGATAGGGTTTGAGGTTACATAAATGATTCTTTAGGCAGGGTCAGGGGGAGACAGTTCGTCCCCCTCCCGCACCCCGCCCCCAATCGAGCGAGTCTGTTTTAGGGCAAGATAATCATGGGGCAATTTGGTTCCGTGGAGAATTTCTCAGTATTCCCTTGGTTCTCAATCAGTCTGCGATTGTTTTCTTGCCTCACACTTCAGACTCACAGTCTCTCCATAAAAACTATCGAAAAACTGTTGGTTTGTTGGAGAAAGTGCTATCATTGGATGACAGTCACCTCCGTTGGAATGTGAAATTTAGGTAATCAGAGGTCGCGTATGTAAATATTTTACATGTATTTGACACCCGTCTGTGGTCAGTTTCTTGGTGAGTAGTATAAGAAATGTGGCTTTTCTTCAGTTATCCCACAGAAACAGCACTTCACAAGGAAATCTTTTAATAGCTCAAAGCAACGAGTATAGAGAAACTATACTCGTTGCTCAAAGTGGCCGATGCTAATTGCCTGCCACCCACTGCCTAGAATCGTGCTACCAGTCTGTAGTCTGCCACCCACTACAAACCACCCCACTACCAATCTACCCTACCATCCCACCCTTCACCTTCTACCCACTGCTTACCACCAATTGCATGTTGCCAATCATCAGTGGCTGCCATCCTGTGATCCCCCTGCCACCCACTAGATGCCTACTGTCTGCTGCCTGCCACCCAGTACCTAGCACCCCTGCCGTCCAGTGCATAGTAATCATTATAATCCACCTGCTTCGGGTTGCAAAAGCTGGCGCATACGGTAGAATAATGCATAAGAAAAAAAAGTGGATACCTAAATAAACTAATATCAGTACCGCTCTTGTCAGGAAAAGGTGGATAATGAATACAATACAGACTGGTTTCAGATAAAAGCGGTTATATGCTCATCGGAGTTGTCTCTGGGCAATATCCTTGCATGTGCTCGAATATAACAACGTATTAACTCCTCAGAGCATACTTGTATCTGAAACTAGTCAAAATTGTGTATATACATGCTACCCTGCTTACCAACTACCACCCTGTCCGTCATCGCTCAACCAGTACCTGCAACCCTGCCTACTGCCTATCACCCACTACCTGCCATCCTCAATTGCCAGCTTCCACCCAGTACCTGCCACCCCAACCTTCTGCCTGCCACCCATTACCTATTACTCCTGCCACCCAGTACTTGCCAGAAAGCATGCTGCCTGCTATCTGTAGCTTGCTGCCTGCCACCACGCCGGCCAACTAGGCCTATAGCTTGCTGCCTTCCATAGCTTGCCGCTTACCATCCATATTGTATGTAATCTAATTTCCTATGTATGCTGTCATTTGTATTTCACGAAAGAGTTATATAGAACTGGATCAAGAATCATACATATACTTAATACTCCACGAGTTTTGATGTGCTACAATTGCCATTGAGGCAAAGCCGAGTGACAATTACGGTGCATCAAAACGAGTGGAGTATTGTGTACTTTACGATCCGAGTGCGGTTCTGGATTTATCCCACCCCTTCAATGACATTGATTAGTATCACAATATCAGAATGATTAAAAAAAACTTATCGAATCCATATGATGTCATCTAACATCCACTACGCCAAGCATTTTTTCTAATGTTATTCCTATGGCTAAACTTGTACCAGGGGTGAGATAAATATACATGTAGTCTTTCACTCCCATCCGCCACCCGCCACCCGCCTTCTGCCATCCTCCGCCTGTCACTACCAGCCTCTGCTGAAAGAAAAAAACCTATGCATTCATAATTCAGTGTATGGCTCTCTCTATATTATGACCTATGGCATGGCTGAAAGCAACGTCCTGTCCATCCTCAATCCAATGTACTCAATCCTTCGCCATAAACTCCGTGGAGACATGTACCAGGTAGAAAACACAGACAAAACTGGGTTATCTGACTTTGAATTAAGTAAGCATACAGAGTTCAGACAAACATCACGTCACCATGACAACTCCAGAGGGTATTGCGCAGGCGCAGTGTAGTCTGGAGAAACCTGACACTTGTGTACAGAATATGACATGATAAATGAGACAGGGACACATAATTACACGATAGTCTAAATGTAGCAATGATGACAGCCTACAAACTACATCTGTATAACTAGTACATTAGTCTGGGTAGAATACGCTAGAATTAACACATTAAGGACTTGCTAATAACCTTCAAATGTGGATGATTGATCAATGGTATTAACACATGATAACATGTATCTATATGATATTAACACCAGATTGTATTGTATAAGTGTATACTTATATCTGAATGAGTATAGGGTACTTATATGTTAAAGTGTTATCCTAAGAGAATGCTTAAACTAAGAAACTAGAATGGATCTAGAAATATCAAAGGTATGTTGGGGAACTCTCTCTTGGGATTTAGCGGAACTCTTAAAGTTAATAGATGTAAGCAGTTAACCGTAGATTTCGAAATTCGATTTCACATGAAAAGCATAGAGTCACATCAAATTACAACTAAAAAGGAATTAAGAAAATTACAAAAAAATATCATGTCACTATTCATTATTGGCATCGTAATTCAGGAGCCCGAAATTGGCTGTAAAAACTAGTAAACCGTACTTGCATGTGACATCAAACTAAACACACATATCACAAACAGTGGTTGTGTAATAACACTATTCCGTGAGCATAGATTAAGAACTGCTGAACTTACACATACATAGATCTCTCTGTATTTGTTTAATCTGAGAAAGAAGGGAAGCTTGCCAAGGGGTAATACTTAGCAGAGCAGAACTTATAGGTGCGGGGGCTAACCGCACTTTAATCACAGCATTAACATTGCTGGGGATCCCCCCTCCTATGCCTTAATTACTAGTTACATATACTTAAGTTACAGAGATAACCTTAAGACGGGCCAAACGTAATGACGAGAGTGTGTATAATTATTATGGACTATCTTGTTTTTGCCAGGAATATCATAGCCTGTGAAAACTGGAGATAAGTTGGATGGTAAGCAGGACCCTAATTGTACCTTGTGGCCTTGCCATTTAAAATCATGGTAATTTTCATGTCGGGGAATTCACATGTATAACTATGTAGATTATGATATACCTATGCCGGTAAGTATGACAGTTACTAACCTCTGTAAAGTATAGTGGTATAACGTACAATACTAGCACATTTTGAATACATGCTATCAATATGCACATCGGTACTAACACGCTATAGATGAGGATCGGTGTAGTCATATTTCTGAAAGATAATTATAGATATTTAGGGCTATATGATAATAGTGAACCGCATCTATGTAACATGAGAAGAACGTCAAGACAATTGTATTATAGTCGTACGACTATTGCTTTGTAAAACACCTGTTAGGGTGAAAGTGACTGTCGAAAATTAATTTATTAAAAATAAAAAAATCTAGCTTACTGGGGTTCCAATCCGTACCGTGTACCTTGATTGTTTAGGAAAAGTTGCTAAAAAAACATAGTTTGGATCTCCATCCCAGTAAGCTGAATGTTTCAGTAAGTTACTGTGCACTTGTGTAATCCACATGCAGTTTGTGTGTATTTAGTGGAAATGTTCTCTGAGTCATCAGCATCGGTGCCTGATAGTGTTATCACTCTCCACAGAGATGGCAGAGTCCACCATGAGAGTCGTTATCAGTGTGGTATCTTAAAGTGGTGCAGCAGACAAGCGTTTACTTCATACACAACCCTGCAGGGCACTCTGTCTGTGTGACGACAGTGTTGATTATATGTCATTTTGTTCGTGTCCTTGTTAATAATTATCTGTTGCCGTGTCACTGGTGTTTCACACAATACAAGAGGTGTGGTTAAAACACAGAGAATGGAGAAAGAGGAGGTGAGATAGAGACACAGAGAGCGAGAGAGACAGAGAGATAGAGACTGAGACAGAGAGGCCAGGAGAGACACAGAGAGACGCAGAGACAGAGGGAGAGACACCGAGACGGAGAGACACCGAGATGGAGTGACAGACAGAGAGAAGGAGTGGCAGAGAAAGAGAAAGATAGGAGGGGACAGACACCGACACAGACAGAGGGGGAGAGAAATCGGAGAGGGTTGAGACAGAGACAGAGACAGAGGGAGAATGATAGGAGAGAACAGACATAGACAGAGAGAGAGAGAGGGGGGGGGGACAGGGATAGGAAAGGATGGAGACAGAGAGAGGGAGAGATAGAGGAGAGGACAGAGACAGATACAGAGACAGATAGGAGAGGACAGACACAGAAAGAGGGAGAGAGATAGGAGAGGACATAGACAGAAAGAGATGGAGAAATAGGAGATGGTAGACACAGACACAGGAAAGGTGGCAGATACCCCCAGAAAGGGGGAAAGATAGGAGAGGACAGAGATAGTGACAGGAGGGAGATAGGAGGGGACAGAGAGTGGCACAGAGAGAGGAGGAGAGACAGAGGGAGAGAGAGAGAAAAAAAAAGAGAGAAAGAGAACGACATAGAGAGCGAACCAGACCGAGAGAAACACACACACACACACACACAAAAGGAAGAAGACCCAGAGGAAGAGGGAGGAGGGAGATAGGAGAGAGAGTCGGGCACGCATTGCCTACTTATCTTAATTCCTAAGAAATTAATTCCCTGCTACAGAAACTGAAAAATATTAGGGAACTTCTTCACACTTTAAAATATGAAAACATTATGCCACATACGCAAGGAGAAGGTAACATTGAAATATAATAACGTGCTGCATAATATATATGTATATATATATATATATATATATATATATATATATATATATATATATACATACATACATACATATATATATACATACATACATATATATATATATATATATATATATATATATATATAACACAATTTCGGTCCTGTATAAATCATGAATTGTGTACTATATAGGGTCACAAGGTCCTGTGGGGACACACATTATATTACTTCTGACCCTCACTTTGTGGGGACCATGGTCTATATTCAATGCCTATAATCTTAAGTGATACTTCCCTGTACCATGCGCATGTATATTATGCAATGCCGGTACCGCGACTCCATGTTCATAGTATTAGTAGCCAACTCTATGATATATATGCTGACTGTGGCTTACAATGCTGTTCTTTCTATACTATAGTCATGCATGTTATTAAAGGGACCGTAGTTCATATATGCCTCTTCCGGGATCTTTTATCTATGACCTGGTCATGCAGTATTCATTCTATTACTCATGTTACTGTATGGCATCCATCTGGCCGCACTCTCACACCATGTGCATCCAACCGCGGCCAATAACGCAATACGCTACTATAAAAGAAGAGAATAGTAATAGGTATAGTCATATGAAGGTGGTTCCATTCCGTGTTATGAATAAAGAAAACAACATCTGAAAGCTAATGTGGCAATAAGATTCAATAGTCCTCCTCGAAGGTTTTGAAAATTCGTTTGAAACAACAATATTTAATACCGTTGGAACACTCGTAGAAAGGTATAACAACGTCCTTTGAACGTTGGTAGAACATTGGTAAATGTTGCTGAAAGTGTTTTTTGACGCTAATGTAAAACTAGCTTACCCTGTTCGTTCATGATACAAGATGAGATGAGACTTGACGGTATTTATGGAATGAGGCCTTTTGGCCGGGTTCCCTGAATATTGTCAAACTCATAGAGTCTTGCACCATATATACAAACATACTTGCTACTGCATAATGTTGGATAACGTGCTACATCTACTTATCCCTAATTAGCTCTAAAATTGAATTCTGAATTCGCTGTTATCTCAAAATCTCTCAATGGCAATCAATTTCCGTATTCGGGTCTACAACCTACCTTAATTTCAAATGTTATTCAAGAGAAGTTAACGCTTGGTGACTACTTAATTGTTGTCACACATATCACCTAATAACTGTGTCACCAATGATCTGCCAGGTACATAATATATTCAGAGTAATTTGTCCAAGTTCATCATCACTCCATGCCATATACATATCATCACTCAGTCCTGTCGAGCCTGTCAAGTCAAAGGCAGTCCAGAGAATCATTAATCAGAAACAAAACATAAAAAGTACATGTATAAGGCCCGGCGTCAACTGAGCCGATCACGCATCGGAAGGTCGATCGTAAGGTATTGGGAGCATAGTGGACGACAGGCCTAAAATGGGTCTCCCACTATCACGATTTGCGCCTCTGACACACTACGATAGCCTTACGACAAGCGTTCCGATGAAAAAAATGAAATATTTGTCGGAAGGAACAGGTCTATCGTGGAAGTGGGTTTTCTCTTACGATCAGTATTACGACACACTCCGACACACTCCGATAGTGCTACGATAGAAATGCTGTGTCGCAGGCCTTCCGAAAAAAATCGAACATGTTCGATTTGTCGGAGTGTGTCGGAGTGTGTCGGAAGCATTCTCTATTAGTGTAGACTATGCACCCCCCCCCCCCTCCGTTGTGCATTATACTGGTATAATAATAATTTAATTCCAGCCCCCCCCCCCCCGTTCTGCGCCTCCCCCCCCCCCCCGGCCCGCAAATTAGCAATTACCTCGGGAGCGTCCCTAGACAATTGCTCAGTTACCGCATTTCAGTCGATTCGGTAGGTCTATTTATATTATTATATATCTAGATATATAAATGAAATGTATTTTATTATTCACCTCGGAGATTAATTACTTCCGTTGTCTGGGTAGTCGCTGTAGTTAATGTAGTAACTAGGGCTATAGTTCCTAACGCGTAGAGTGAGCAGCTCATAACGGTTTCTCTCACTCTTCATCTGCTTCTTGACCAACTCACTGGTGTTTTTCCACTCGGTTGGGAAAATTTTAAATTTCAAATTTTTGGATTTAGCCCAATTTTATCCTATTGTAGCAGGTTTATGAGTTTTATACTCGTTGTATATCAAATTGAATAAAGCCTGTTATTTGTTAATTACTATGTAATAATTAACGCCAACTCCTGTGTCACTTCTTTCGTTATGTAATGAGGTCAATATTATATATATATATATATATATATATATATATATATATATATATATATATATATATATATATATATATATATAATATAACCCGCTTATAAGCCGACCCCGGTGAGAAGCTGACCCCCTCCCCACACACACACAGAATATTCGGTATTATAGAGGAAACCTATGAGAGTTTAGGGTCAGAGCTCGTATCCCATCGAGTTTTAATCACGTTGTAATTTACAAGGTGAAGCCACGTGAATTACTAGGTGATTCAAAGAGATGGGATCGGGCTCTGACACTAGGTGATAAACTCAAATGGGTTTCTGAATTTATCTCACCCATAACATTGACTAATAGGCTATCATTTGTGACATAAACCCCATTGGATATTTAAACATCCAATGGGCGTTAGATACGAGTTCCCAATTGAGAAAAAATACCAGGGGTGAGATAAAGAATATGAACGTTTCAATGAACTTTTTACCAATTTATATTGTTAATTGTTTGCCTGAGATGCACCTCTTGAATCGTGGCCGGTGTCGTAACCGTGGTCTTCTTTTCAACCCATTCATACGTACTACGACACACTCCGACATACTCCGACAACACCATCCCGATAGCTCTACGATTTGAAAATTTCTTATCGTAGACAAATCGCAGCACTTTTTGTAGTGTGTCGGGACAGTGGGTGCCCGGTTTAACTTGCGTATTTCTCATATAAAACTCAGATACTATTTGTAAAATTTGTGTGTGATTTATCATCATCTTTGTTGTAATTTTATGTTATTTGGGTGTTACCAATGGAAGGGCTGCGGGTATCGAGTGGTGTTTTGTTTCTTCAATATATAATTAAGTAATTGGAAGTCCTTTCACCATAGTCTAGGCAATTTGCAATTTCTTTCATTGATTCAGTAAGTTCTACCAGGTGATAGATCTTCCACCGAAGGTATGAATTCTTGTCATTCATAACAAAGTAATTCGTCCCATTCAATATTGGACCCGCAGGCTACAGTGAAGATCCTGCCACAGGTAGGCGACATATATATAACAAGTGGATCGGGCTACATCTATGTGCGCAGTTCTGCCGCACTCACATGGGGTTCATGGGAACCAATCTGAGTATATTGTATATGACTATGGCGAGACCTAATATATGATGCTTTATCGCAATACTAGGCATACGTTTTATATATATATATATATATATATATATATATATATATATATATATATATATATATATATATATATATATATATAACTAAAGAAACGCGATGCGCTGTACAACCAGGGAATGAGGTTTTCGCCTTGATCTAAGTCTGGATATATCTCAAGATCTTTGTAGAGCTCTGAATATCATTTTGTTTTTCAGAATTTAAATGCTGAATTTATTTTCAATTGAAAATTATGTAGTTTACACACACATAAGAAGGCCACGAGATTATCAATAGTTTTTAACCATACCTCGAACACAAAATCATCTTATTTATCCCTAAATTAATTTCAATTAACAAATACTTCTGCCTGATTTTGTAGAACCCCGTTACAAATTACATACCCGGAGATATAACTGGTCGTAACGACCATTGAGCGAGCATAATAAAGCCTGAGTGGGATCGGTCGTTAGACGTCTACATCGTTGGCTGGTCTCTCAACTCATGACATTCAATTTGGGCACACAATAAACTCTCACAAAAGAGGGAACCAAAGGGAGCCCCTGGAAGGAACGTCATTAAGACAGGGTCTCACCTGCTAAATTCCGCAATCTTCCCATAGCCGTGAGGCGGGTCACACTGAAAATGGGCCTGTTGTACGGCATATAACCACCCCCCGCCACACAGATATGCCTTCGTGACCATCTCTCAAGCAGTCACAATTTACCGTGGGCCAAGAAGCGTTGGAGTGGTGCCAGAAACGCCGGGTGGTGACTTATAATACAAAGGATCCGGTCTTTAAAGGGTATCGGGGTCGATCTCATCCCTGCTCCTCCCCATGTGTACACACAGACACTCACAGAGGTATCTGGACATTATTATATACCTGTGGCCGCGTCTCCTACGTATGCCGCCCGCCCCCTAACTATGTTGTTTGCAATCACATGACCAGGTAAAATTTTGACATTTTTATGGAGTGATATCCGGAGCCAAAACTCCAGGAGTCGCATACGGGAGCCCAGATTAAAACGAATAAGGTTTTGATTTTATCCTACCCCCTGTGAACAATATTTTTATGTGAGGATAGTAACAAAAAACACGATAAAAACTTTCTGAAGTCCTCCATATAGCTCTCCTTGCTGCTCTGAAGGCGCTTGGAACTACTTTCAGCTGCTGATCTCTGATTGGTCCATTTTTTGTACGCTCCTAGGAGCGATTTTTTATCCGTATGCGACATATGGGCGCATACGGAATGTCAATGTTAAGCCTATTGGATTTTATATTAGGGGTAGGATAAATAACGATACGAAAGGAGGCTTCTTCGTACGCAAAATGCTTAGTAAAATTACTAATCAGATGTACTTCCCTGCCTCCGGCATTGGGATGCATCTGATCAAAGTTTATTGCATTTATCCTACCCCTAACATAAAATCCCATAGGCTTAACATTGAGTTTCCGTATGACACGCTGACTGGCATACGGAGTTTTATATGCCACTAGTGGCATACATAATTTTTTTTACGAAACATTACAAAATCGAGGAGACAGGGTAGGATAAAATCAAAACCTGATTCGTTTTAATCATCCAGTTTTACGATAATCATTAATGTAGAAAGACAGTAAGCTAGGCTGTCTCTAGTCTCTGCATCCTATGGCTACCCCTCCACCTACCTACCCCCTCCTTGCTGGGATACATGGGTTAGTCAGGCAAGGATACATATCATAATGAACTTTGTTCTGATTTTCTTCAATCATTTAATGTTCATAATCTTAGACTTCAGCAAGTCTAACAGCAAGCCTGTTCCCGTATACTAAGCTACTTCACCAGTTTATCTTGGAGTAAAGATTGAGCAAATGATTACAACATGAATTAATGGCTACGTTCCAGATATATCACAGATGCCTTTTTAAAATGTTTCCCTTATTGTTCTGATAGAAAAACCTTGAAAACACACGATGTCCCAGGGTGTCAACACAAGGTCATGGAAAACTGTCCAAAGGTCATGGAAAACTGTGGCATAGCGTCCAGTTTCTGTAGTGGCAGCTATCCATAGACTGAACATGGCGTGACTGAATGCCACGGTTATACCCGATAATACTAATATACCACGGGTGATATATGCAATTAGAAACACTTGACGGGGTAGGATCAAATCTAAATTTCTCTCAATTTCATATTATTATTTACATGGCGTTCGTTGTCTTCTGCTATAGATATCACTCAGCCTCGCTTCTTGATATCATTCCACGAAAGTAACTCACGCCATATAAACAATTGTATGAAATCTTGATATTATTCCACACACACTCACCACATACAACCATACGAACACACAGGCACACACACTCATCATGGACGAACACACGAACACATACACATACACACACATGTACACCTACCCGTACACATTGACCATATGCTAATAAGCAGTGTTATGAATTAACACTTGAAACTAAGGGGAATAAACAAAAACTAAGGGGAATAAACAAAAACATATAGATACACAAACTACATATCAGCATACATATAAACACACACACTCCAAACACACATTGATACGCACAAGAAAACACACACGTACACCATACCACATTTGTGAAAATAAGAATTATTAGAACAGGTCCACAGTGATCTAGGTACCATCATGCAATGAAGCCCAGTGGCAGAGAGGAATAGGGTAAAAAAGCAACCTAACGGCCCTGACTGTGAATGAGACAATGGCGAGTGTTGTGAGCGACTCACATGATGAACGTGCCTCTCTGCTGTGTTATTAGTTCTCGTGGTGAGGGTGCCCACAATGAGCAATGAGAGAGCGAGCATTATTAATGTGCCTCAGATCGTCCGCTATGACCAGGCTGCGTCATCATCTGTGACGTCAAATCAGGACGTCAGTCACGTGACGCCTGGTCTGGATGACGCTGCGGTATGGAAAGTGAAGGTCCGATCGCCATATTGGTGAAGTCATTTGATTTCTGAGCGTGGGATATTATTAGAAGGAAACCCACTGGATGAAAATAACTTGGTCTGTATGTACTCCACCTCGTTTGACCACAGAGTAATTCACTCAGCTTCGCTTCATGTCAAACTCAGTAGAGTACGGACCAAACTATTTTCATCTCGTGGGTTTCTGATTTTATCTCACCCCGTATAACATTAATTATCGATGAAATGAATCACCCAATTAGCCATTGAGTATTGGGTACACGAACCTCACGGCCGTTGAGTACGAGTTCCTAAGGTTAAGCCTATGGAGAAAAATATCGGGGTGAGATAAAAGAAGAAACCAACAAGTTCTGATCAAAGTCGTCGTTCTCCACCAGTTTGATGCGGAGTGATATGAGCAAGGCGACAGCTGAGTGAATATCACATAGCATCCAAATGAGTTGGAGAATGATTTCTTTGACCGAAACGAGTTGCTTTCTACGTTTATCTCACCCCTGTATACAGGAAAAGAATGGGTGACACATAGGATATAGGCTAAGGAGAACGGACTGCAATACTTGTAGGGGCATGGAGAACGAGTTCCCAATGTTAAGCCTATGGGACAAAGATCATAGGGGTGAGATCAGTTCAAATACGTTGCTTAGGTTGTGGAGAGGCTACAGAGACTTTCAGTGTACTGCAAACACGATATCGTTACATGTTCTTGCCAACTCTGTGACATTGGCAGCGAGTCGAAGACCAGTGCCTGAGAGGGGTACCCTGTTGACCATGACCAATCACGACAGACCTAACTACCTCATTGACCCAGGGGTGCTTGAAATATTTGATCCTGCCATGGCAGTGACTAATTGGCTGGGTCGGTAGCTGGTTACAGTATCTGAGCCACTGACTGGATACAAATTATTTCAATAATCCACCCTTCTCATACACTATCATCTTTGTATCAACCAGCTTTTTGAACGGTAGATTTGAAGAACATAGCTTCTAGATCCTTCATGGTCCTAGTACTTAAGCTTGTATGGAAAGCTGTGGCTCAAAAATAATTTTACAGAACCCGTGTGCTAATGCCATGTATTCGTACTTGTACTCAATAAAAAATGGAGAAAAAAAATTCACATATAAAGCAATCATACTTGATCATATATGTAAACGTCAAACAAATTATTCTATTCTGATTAGATTTGTATTATTCTGCGCTAATATCTGACTTCTTGTGACTGGTTTAGTACAATCATGAGGTTACATGTATTTGGATCTGATGCAATAGCAATCAGCCATGGTGGACTATAAGTATCCGGCATGAGTGTGTGTTTTGTGTCTGGGGTAGCTGTATGGCACTGTGTTTTAAGTTAATCCCCCTGCATGTAGTTAGCCTCCTGGTCCAGGCCTCTATCATCAGTGGGTAAAGTACAATAATACATCTGTGTCTGCTAGTACATGAAAGTAGGTCTACAGTCAACCACAGTTACAGTCTATGTAATTATAAAATGTCAGTCTAATACTTTAATCTAACAATCTGGCAATCTAACATTTCCTTTAGGTACACTGTACCACAAAATTACTATATGCTACAAAAAGAAAGCTAATATATGTTTTATGCCTGTGAAACGCAGGGTCTAGGATTGAAGGTTCAGCTATGCCGCTGCACTTCTTGCTTGGTTGTCATCCTCATCTTTTAGATTCGATCTCACATGTTACTTAATATGGTGTAAATCACCAATACTACCACAATATACAGTATATGCACAATATTAATAGTGGACATATTCTCCATGTAGTTCAACTAGTTGACATGTAGTAATATCTGAGCGTGAGTGACGATATTGCATAGAGTGGGCTATCAGGAGGATATGCACAACAATATACAAAAAAATATTCAGCATTGCAAATTCAAATCAAACATTGAGGGAAAGACCAAATGCCTGCCAATCTTCTCAAGCATTATTTTACACAGTAGGTGATGTTTCAGGTACGTCTTTTATTCTCCTCGGAGGGAGAATACAGGGCTTGTATCCTGCTCTGGTGTTAATAACGCGAGCCCATTTTCTATCATCAGATGAATGATAAATGGAAGTGCTTTCATCTTATGCCTAACACTATATAGAGGAGGACAGCAATAGCTTTCTATGCTCTACGATAGACCACAACAGTCTGCATACGTGCACTACAACACACAGTGAATGATTATCGTACTATGTCGTCACATTATCTGTCACTATTTAGAAGATTAATACCATCAGATGAGCACAGCTCTGCGCATGACAACACTCTCCACGCAGAGTCTTTGATAGGTGCCTTCTCTATTGTAACAAGGAATATGTATGGAGAGTGACGGCGCCAGTTCTAGCGGACGAAATTGGAAACAATTCAGGGCAGAGACAATGTGTGGTACGACGTGCTGACAGCTGGTTGTCAGACTGACATTAATGCCATGGTCACCCGGCCTAGCTGGAAGCAGGTCGTCACAGTAATACCACGACACCTATCTTTATGTGGTATTGGCTAAGTGACTTGTGGACGACCCCTTGGGCTGGTTTTAAAAAAAGGAGAATACTTGGAGATTTTCACCATACAGACGATATTTATTAGTATCAAAAGGAGCATTGAAATAGTAAAAAAGCCCAAATAATTGTTATTTCTAATTTCAAAACGAGAGTTATGCAAAAATGTATATTATTGTATTTCTCAATGAAGAGAATTTAAAGGATGAAACTTTGGTTAGGGAATTTTCAAGTTCATTTCGTGACAAGTTACAGTAATACTAAACAACAATCATAAATTTGTAGATTTGATAAGTGAAATACCCATTCATATTCATGAAAAACTCCAGAATCTCCCGTCTCTTTATGAAATAGATTTCCCTAAGCTACTCTTCCTCCGGTTGTATCCAGCAGGCAATCGAAAATACAAACGCCTGTCACGAAAATTGGCATCATGGGTGATGTATGGGAGGCCTTTATATATGAATGACTTATAAGTGCGGTGTAGAACATAGATTTGCGCCTTACCACAACTGAAAAGCCCAGCTTGGTATGATATCATTATATAAAGAGGCACCATTCTCGTTTTTTTTCCAAAGTGCCACAACTCGTTTGGAAATGGAAGTTTATTTTTCCCAAAATTTGTATTTAAGCAGAACACATGAAATTAAATCCGGTAAATTTTGAGGCAATATCTCACAAAACGGCGTGGGATATCATTTTGTACAATGCAAGACTAACTGAGGGTGATGATTGGCGGGGGTGGGGGCGGGCATCCCCGTGTAGTTACAGAGGTGAGGGGGGAGGGTCGGAGAGGGTCACTGGTACCCATACGGGCAGGGTGTGACAGGCGCGGAGCCAGCGTGACGCACCAAGTACCAGCGAATGCGGGTAGCGCGCCCCCATTCGGCTTCACGGCGAACCACGGACGCAGCGCTCTTCAGGAACGAGGTAAGCGACACGTGCGCGCAAAGCATGCTGGTCGTAATCCCCCGCCCCTCATGATAGGGGTAACCTTTTTAAGCTGCAGATTAAAAGCCCGCCTAATTAAATCGCTGATATCGCTTTAACGAACTGGTTATCGGGGCCATTCATATTTCAAAACCCACGTAGGAATCGTCTTTTTTCGGACAAAGAAAGATGCCTCTCATTCTCCCTGCATATCTTTCATGGCGCTTAGGCTTTCTAATCTCTGCTCCAACCCAATCACCTGATACACTGGAACAGGTACTCAAACTACATTCAGGCTATTTGATAGTGGAATTTAAACCAAATCATGAACATAGTGTGAGTGGAGAAAGAACATTACTACGAGCTTTAGGCCTGGCGTCCACCTACGATATGGCTCCGATATGGTCTACGATGCACCTCCCGATAAAAATACAAAATCGCGTTGGAAGGTCACCTAAAATTGGGGCAGTTGTCCACGTTTCTGCGATTAGGCACAGAAAAAAACCCCATTAAGATGCATCGTTGATTGGCATGTCTAGACATATGTCTACGATTTTGCACCTTCCCGATATGTCTCCGATATTTGCTTTTTGTATCGATGCCATATCGGGAGGTCTAAATTTCTATCGCAATAGGTGGACACCAGGCCTTACTGATATTCAACTCGGATTTCCTTTCAGCTATAGGCTAGTATAATGTGTATGTACAGTCCTTGAGACGGCCACTTCGAACGAGCACATGGATCTTGTTGGCAAAACCAGACCCTGCAACACAGAGGTATCCTCCACCCAAGAACGTTGACCCAGAGACTCTGCCTGATTTGCCATCTCACTCAAAAGAAATAAGTGTTTAATAAGTAATAATGTTTAATCTGTGATATATGTATATATCTCACAAATAAAGCACTATTCAAATTGCTCAGAAATTAGGATATATGAAATATTAGCGTGTGTGCCAGATTTTGTTCCAAACAGGTACCTTGGCATAGGGATACAATCAAGGAGCAGGATATTTGCTTGGAGAATGGATGTTCCTATCGTGTTTGTGTTCTACCTATTCCTGTTTTATCTCATTGTGATGCTCTTGGGTTACGTCAAACATGGCACAGTTGTAATCGTGACTGCTTCTAATCTGTGAAGTTCATGAAGAGTTCACTGATACCATTTCATATACTACTAATGTCCAGTGTCCTGCCACACGCACGTCCCAGATAAGGCACGCAGAGTATTCGTTTAAAAAAGAAAGGACATAGAAACGATAATCATTTATCGGAGACCAAGGGATTCTATTACTTTATAACCCACCCATTAAGTTGCCAATGTACCAGTTCTTCTAATGCCGGATTGTGTATTTGAATTTGATCTGAATTTATGGCGCATTTTGGTAACCACTGAAAAACAACACATACATAATAAGTGCACTTGATGTACTCCTACAAGCTCCTGGTATGCTACAATGACAGAAATTGATGATGTTTTATTTGTTTTTATAAAAATCTATCTCATATACACATGATTTCTTTCAGGGTCCAATCTTTCGCACCGAACGCATGTGGCATTAGAAAGCTGAGAGGAAATTACACAATACAAGTACAGGGTGCAGTTATCTGATTTGGGCGCTCGACAGTTACGTGTTGCGGTTCACGGCATGTTAACAAGCCAAGATAAAAGTGAAAATAAACGATAAAAATGTTCCATTCCATTGTGACACCTCGTCAGAGTAGATACACGATACATGATAACGGGGCCAGTAATAGCTATGTTTACACTTTACTCGGGAGACCTCAATAACTAAGTAGAAACCATATTGACGCGTTTTAATTAGGGTGTGTAATTACCATACCGTCATCGCAATATATTTTATGAAGATTTCTTTTATCCAATTAAAGAAGTTTATGCATATTATATACATGTGTATATGTGAAACGTGACGACAATTTATATGTAATGTAGCAGGTCACGTGTTTGACCTACATGGGAATATATAACACTACTTAAAACATATACACATTCTCATTGTAAGTACAATATCTGCATCGTTGTACATCAAACAGTCAATATTGTACATAACCTACCCCTTACCTACAATACCATACATTACCTAAAACACTTCATCCTACCCCTCATATAAATGTCCATAGACTTAACATGGTAAGTGAAAATAACGTTGGCGCTCCGTCCGTTTTTTAGCATTTCTACAAATTTGAAATATTTCTATGACAGTTTCCCCCGTTAGATTATGAGCATGAAGCACTATTATCAATGAGACACAGCATTTCTGTTCAACAAGTCATGTATATGACGATGCTTGAAGGTGACGTCATCAGATAGTCCTAGAATTTATCTGGGCGGGGTAGTTCCCACGGGAATCGTCCGTTATTAACGACACTGGGCAATGATTGACTGCACCGCGCCCTCACGTGGTGAGAACGTGCAAACTGCTATCACGCCGCCCTGACGCGGGTCCGTTGTCTGAGAACCGGAACTAACTGTGACGTCACTGATGCGTGCGCAGCCTCACGCCGCGTCAGAAATATCGTCATCACAGTACCAGCATTGCGCGTGCGTCACTTGTGCGGGCGGGCGGCGGGCGGCGGGCGGCGGGCGGCGGGCGCGAGGCGGGCGGCGGCGAATTGAGTATGGGGGATTGATTCGGCGTACGGCGGGTGATATCAGATATGGGCATGCGTACGACGTAGGGCGTATCAGGGTAGCATACGGAGGGGGCGTATTGGATGGACGCCGCGTATGGCAGGTGCATATTGAATATAGAGGCTGCGTTTCTAAAGACACAAATTTGGCTGCTATGACAACAAAAACACAAAACAAAAACTTCCTATTTTGTAATATTTTCAGTTGAAATAGATACACCTCCTGGAGGCTTATGAAAAGGCATATTGACTGTAGGGTGGCATATTGGATAAGGGATGGCATATTGGGTATTTGATGGCATATTTAGTATAAACCGAACGTCGAGTTCGGTTTTGTATTTATCCTACCTCGTCTATGATTTTGCCTTTTACTAAAAGATAAATATTGAGTCAATGACCAAGAGAACTTTTTTTCATAGTAGCTGACATCCTGCTCTCTGATTGGTCAATATTGTTATTACTCTAGTGGCATAAAAAACACTTTATGTCACGGCCGGCTACATAAAATGTCCATATGTTAAGTCTATGGTATGGCGTATTGGCTATGAGGATGCCATATCGGTTATGGGGATGGCGTATTGGCTATGTGGATGCCGTAGTGGCTATGGGAATGCTGTATTGACTATGGGGATTCCATATTAGCTATGGGGATGCCGTATTATCGTAAAACTGGATGAGTTTTAATCTTGACCACCATATGCCACAACTGGAGTTTGGCATAGTGATTTCACAAGGTGAAGCCGAGTGAAGTCCGCGGCCAAAACTCCAGGGGATTAAAACGAAACAGGTTTTGATTTTATCCTAGTGCGTCTCCTCGATTTTGGAATATTACGTGATAAGAATACGGAAACTCAATGTTATGGGATTTTATATTAGGGGTAGGATAATGGCTATTGTGTTGCCGTATTGGTTATGAGGATGCCAAATCGGCTATAGGGTGGCGTATTGGCTATGGGGTGTGCTATAGTGGCTATGGGGTGACGTATTGGCTATGGGGTGACGTATCGGCTATGAAGGTAGCCTAAGGCCCGGCGTCCACCTACTATGATATGGCACCGATATGGTCTACGATGCACCTCCCGATGAAAAATCAAAATCGCGTCAGAAGGTTACCTGATATCGGGGCAGTTGACCACGTTTCTGTGATTAGACACCGATAAAACCCCCATACAATGCATGGTGGATTGGCTTGTCTAGACATATGTCTACGATTTTGCACCTTCCCGATATGGCACCGATTTTGACATTTTGTATCGGTGCCATATCGTGAGGTCTACGATTCTATCGTAGTAGGTGGACGCCGGGCCTAAGGCAGGCAGCGTGCGTTGTACGGGTGATGAGACCGGCGCACGGCTGACGGGGCTCCGTGTGCAGTGAAGTGTAACGACGGCGGGGGCGGGCCATGGACAGGTGGCGGGCGGCGCGTGCAAATGCCCCGAGAAGGTGCACAGCGGCACCCGCCCCTATCACCACCCCCGCACCAGCCCCCATAATCACACACCTCACACTGCCAGCCACACCCTCATGTTATCAACAAGATTAATTTTACATTCTAAAACCCACCCCCGCACCCCCGCCCTCTAATATCGCCCTCAGGAAAACCGTGCAGGGCTGGGGAGAGGCAGGGTGCGGGTTGGGGTTGATGAATGAGGTGAGATGAACAAGTCAGGAGTGGGGTGTGGGGTGGAGGTGGTGGGGTTGAGGAATAGGGTAGTAGTATAGGGAATATGACAACAATACCCCAGTAGGAAGCGGGACACCCTCAAAGTATGTATGCAGTGAGGAGGGAGAGAGGGGGAGGGTAATAGAATTTTGACATTTTGTGTACATCGCTTCTTTAATCTAATATGTACAAGGTGCAGAGTGGGTTGGGGAGGGGGGGGGGGTGCCCTTATATTGTGCGCACGTTGACTCCCATGTACTTTTTAAAATTATTTCTCATCACACAGTTCTGATTAAAGTAAAATTGAAGTTAAGTAAAATTGTTGATTTCACATATACGCACTGCTCCATGTCCATATATTTGATCATTTCGAGGGGATGGTGTTTCCCGACTGCAGATTAGTGCCGTGCAATCGGCCAATAGAAAATGATCTATGATAAACCACCGAGCGAGTATTTGAGCACATATCGGTGAATGAAAATAGCTATGGCATTTGAAATGGTCACCGATTAATTTGGCGATAATTACGCAAAAAGGGCACCACCAACCAACTCGGTCAAAGACCGACTTTGGTGACACTAAGTTTTTAGCATAAAACCAGGAAATTTATTTTCTCTGCCTATAATAGAATCCTCAACACCTCCATGAGAAGCGAGGTCGATGAAAGAGGTTCGAGAGTTGATTTATACCTCAGAAACGAGGAATATACTCTTTTTTTGAGAATCTATTTTTTGGGGTACAATATCATTTTTTCATTTCTCCATATATGCATGTTTTTCTCGTTTACAAGGTATCTGTACACCCAATAAAAGGTGGTTTTAAGAAACCGTATCGGCAATGCATTCGCTTTGGCTGGTTTCCATGCGGTACCACCGAAACATTACTATTTAATATCGACTTGCAGGCGGTGGCAACACCAAGAAGATTTAAGGGGAACTCAAATAATTGATTCCATTTTCGTTGGCCTATGTAAAGTGGGCTAGGGGGTCATCCATAAAGTACGTACGCACTGAGGGTGGTGGGGGTCAAAGATTTTGGAAATTTCGCGTATGCTCCCTCTTTGTTCCATTGCGTACCAGATTGAGAGGTGGGGGGGGGGGGGGGGCGGCAAAATTTTCAGAAATTCTACATACGTACTTTATGGTTGGCCCCTATAGAGAAATAAGTGGCAGTTTTAATACACAAACCGTGTAGAGTGGTCAATCCCCCGACAAGGCAGTGAGATAAGCTTAGCGCATCCATGTGGGGACCATCTCTCTGGGGATGGGTTTCTGGCCGACAAGATAACGCCTGATCCTGTTTATATGGGCGGCGCTATCTGGCGGTCAGTCTGATTACTACTGCCGACTTTAGATAACAGGCCCCTGGCGGGTAAAACGGTTGCACCTTCTGAGTTAATCACCTAACGGTGTACGTGTTTGTTCCGATGTGATCTTTCTGCCATTTCTTCTTAAGGGAAAGATTTATATTCATACTGGTTGTACATACTTTCATCTTGAAGTCTCCTTCTGTGGTTGAGGTTCTCCTACAATAGAATTATCTTTCTGCATTCTTAATCCTTAGATTATATGCAGGTATAGTGTGGAAATTTAGATTTATTTTAGTTCAGTTGTTCATATTTTCCGGTCATCTCTTCGCAGATGATATACATGCCCTATATATCGAACATTAACAATGTTTTTGCTGTGGAATCGGTGCTTAAAAGCAAAGGTAGACACTTGTAGAGTAAACCATTTGGGAGGGTGGAGAATGCAAATGAACACTTAATATATGTGATAATACACTGTACTACATAGCACAGAAGATAAGAATTTACAGAAACATGTAATAGTACATATAAAGTGTTTGTGTTACCTACCACCGCCTATATGTTTTGCATCGAGGGTGGTTATTTCGTTACCAAGTACATGTATAACCACGTGATAAAACGTGACCAATCAGAAAATGTCTTAGGAATATCTTTAACAATGGTGATGAAGCATCATACCGAGTTACTCAACACTGTTGTAACATGGATTCATCAACCATCGGAGGCATCAATATCGAAAATGATGGATATGAAATGTTAAAAAAGTATGGGTTAATGATGAGAGAATCCATAAGCTGCTCGGTAAGGGTATTTCTTTTTCGTACATCCGAAAACTAGATCGCCGCACAGCGACATCGGAGAAACAAAGGGACCGAAAAAAGAAATCATAAACCCATATATATCCCCAGACATCACATGATGATATCACACCACATCATTCTTGGGTGTGTTCGTATCCCCGTATTGCCCGCAGGTGAGGTATGAAAAAACTATTTGCACCTGATAAACCCAATAATTAATGCCTTCGATGCCGAAAAAAATTACACAATCACCTCATCTGGACTAATTAACTGTATATAAAATACGAGTCATCATATCTATGTGGAACAATTTGAAGTGATTATATCGCACATTCGTGCACATAACCTAGTGCTCATTTCTTCAAAAAAGACTGCAAGAAGTGTTCCTGGTTCTAAGTGTTAAAGATCTGGTGGAATAAGTAGGGCCTTAATTCTGGAACTGGTACGAGTTGTTGACAAAAATAAAACGTCTATTAAGATTTTTTCTACACTCTTCAGGAAAGTGGATGCGACATGGAAACATAATCTACTACCTATTGACGACCAAGTTGCATAATAAAACAGGCAATTATGAATTCTATGATTTACTTATGCAGGACTACCTTCTACCTTGCTGCGGTTTCCCCTTTTCCCAAGTTTTATGTACATCTTCTTAAGTTAGCCATTGTTCGTGGCAATTGTCACTCTATACGCACTGGTGCAGTTTTAAATGAAGTCTGATACTGATAGGAAAAGGATACGACCAATTGGAAAGAAGGGAGCAATTACTGTTGGTTCCTGCACAAAAACAAAAATAAATAACCTGCGCCACACCCATATATATAATGACATACATTGATCAATTAAGGACCAAAGTGTCCAATAACTTTAAAATGAGCGACTTACTTTTTTGATGGACCTGATTTTTATAATTGTTCTTATTATTACCATCATCATTCAAAAGATTATCCAGGAAGTAAGGTAAGGCAATAGCTTCAGCGATTGCTGAATGTTTGACAAATTTGGGATTTAGATTCTCTACTAATTTATATTAATTGACAGCGAAAAGCCCGAAATCCAATTCTTCAATCAAAGAAATTATAATTTATTTCCATAGTCCTTTTCAATTCTCACATGTGTGAACTTAACCTGGACAAAATGTTACTTCCTTTTTTTATTATCAAACTTCTTCCAAACTACCGAAAATGATGCCTGGCCCTGGAGCCTACTGAAAATAGGATACCACGTATATCCTAGTAGTTAACTCCAGAATAAAAATCAACATTTAAAAAAACCCTCCAGCCTATTTAAAGGGGGGTGAGGGGTAGAGGAAAATGTTTGATGCGATAATACAGGTGCACTTGGCGCGCAGAGGTACAGCACTGTTGTTCACCCACTAATAAGTTTTAGATAAAAATATAAACTCCGCTTTGATGCATTAGATATTTATAGACTGTGGCAGACACAAAACGGCGCGAACCGGCAATCCTCTACGGCTAACCACATTAGACATGGATTAATTGGCCCACCTGACTGTGGTAATTAGTGGTCCAGGCAATTAGCAATCTCTAAATCAGCTGTAATCAAACTGCTTGGTGTGGAGGTGGGTAGGGGTACCGGAGGGAGGTGATTGGGCAGGGTAAGGAGGACGAGCCGTTCGTCATGTACAACATATACTGCAGGTCATGCGATAAGTACAAAGCCAGGTTGTTGTGGAGGGAGTGGGAGTGGTATGGGATGGGGTGATTTTTATCATTCTATATTGTCTCTTCTTTTTTCTTTTCGTTTTTCTTTTTTGGATTCAAGCTTAGCTCTGTTTATGTGGCATATGAAGAATGTTTCCAATTAAACTTGTGACTTTCCATCGTTCATACTTCCATTCTTGATATACAGTATTGAGCATGAACATGCTTTTATTATACATGTGGTTTAAATATGCTGAATGTGCTAATGAAGAAACCCATACACACTTTCATAGTCATGGACACTCTTTTATAAAATTTATGTTTAAGAGACCATCTCTATTGTCTCTTCGGGTCCATCCATAAAGTATGTACGCAGAATTTCTGAAATCTTTGATCCCCCACCCCCACTCCCGATCTTGTACGCAATAGAACAAAGAGGGAGCATACGCAAAATTTTCGAAGTTTTCGACCCCCCCCCCCCCCCATCCCCCCTCAGTGCGTACGCACTTTATGGACTCTCAGCTTTTCAGAATCTGAAAAGCTGAGAGTGGTTATGTATATATGTACAGTATATATGTGTGTGAATCTTTTTTTTATTCAAACTTTATTGACAAATTCTGGGCTAGCCCAGTTCTTCCATTTGGCAGTATAGGTATGCTTTCTCTACATGTAGTATGCTTTCTCTACATGTAGTATGCTCAGTGCGCCTTTTAGTGCTTTCATGATTGTATGTTTATCATACACAAGTGCACGCTGTACGTACACGCCACTTAAGGAACTGAAAGGGTGATAGAAATCCCTGCTTGTAAACCTATACTTATGTTATGAAGGTGTGATCATAAGATCGACAACCTACCATATAAAATTTGCAATTGATCACATAATTGAAAATAAAACTGTCATTTTAAGAGTTTTAGTGTTTTGGTCCTGAGCTGGCCAGTGATGTCTGTAATGTCCATACTTGGCAAAGAATGGGAGGAAGCTTGGTGAAACCGTTGAATTGTTTGTCTCTATGTATATTTTCTGAATGAAAAAAAGTATTTTGAAAAAAGTTACCCACCAATGAATGAAGTGAAAGGATGCTGGTAAACATGTACTGTACTTAATGGAGGTGTGAGTTGAGTCACGTAAGCACGGGTAGGGATGGGTGACAAGGTACGTAGGGTGTTGTTATGATCTCTGTACACAGGCTTCATGTTGAGGGAGGGGCACACCGTGTGTACACAGATTGATGACTGCTGGCTCATCTTGTGGTTTACAAAAAAACGAACAATTCCAGGAAGGATATCATGTCAATATTCCACTGAAAACTTCACTTTACACAAAAAAAGAAATTTTCATCGTAGAAATGTGATATTGAATCAAATTTCGCATTTGTTATCATTGCTTTTTTATGAAGCAACCTTAAGGGGAGTCCCTGCAGTAAAGATAATGTTTGTAGAGTGTGCTTGGAGAGTGTGCGGCTTCTGTACTTGCTAATGCTTCTGTTTGCTTCGTCTGGAAAAGTGTTTGAAGACTAATACATCGTCATTCTCTATTGTCAACGATTCTCAGAAAGATTCTCAATATCATAGAAATATGTTTGATATTGTATACTTGTATTTTCGTCTTCTATTTGAAGCCTATGGAATAGTTATCTATGTATAAACATCTACCTCGTCTGATTGTTTTTCATATACCATACATATCATGATATGGTATTTAATCATTCTATATGGTTAATACCTTGGACCAACATTCAAGAATTACCCTTACCTACGCTTAACACCGTAATAAAGATAAGTAACAGATATTCATCAAGGGAATACTTGTGCCTTATCTTTATTGTTTCTCATGTGTTCAATATATCAAACTTCTATCAACCTGTCTCATTCAAACATTGGTTCCCATCCTGTTCGTTATTGTATACCCGTGTGCGTACTTTTAACAGTTATGTACTCCCACTCCCTCTACTGTATAGATTGTGTAACCTTCAACACGGTTTCTGCACCAGTTTACCATAAAATATAATTAGTTATGGGCATATGATACATGTATTTGTATATAACAGCATCTCATGATCGTACAATTAAACGAGACTGCTTGAGATTGCATTTTTTCACGGAAATCGTCCTCACAAACTTATTTAGTAAAGAAACGTCATATATATCGTCATGTATGATGTACGACCATGGTAAGATTGTTCTTTATAATCACTTATCTGAGATACCTAGGCCTGAAATGCTGCCATATTATTCATAAATCATTCTAGAGGGAAACTATGTTCCGGTTAGCGAAAGTTCAAAGTTACGAGGTAAGGCTTGGAAAAATTACTGCCCAAGGCGTCAGCCGCGAGCAGTAATTTTTCCAAGCCTTACCGAGTAACTTTGACTTTTCCTTACCGGTACTTGGTTTTCCTATTCCTATATACCTTCAAATATTGATAAAAATGCTTGATTCTTTACTTGAAACACTTCCGAAGCAAATGGCCACCCTTTTCAGGTAACCACAACAGCTATTGTTACGTCCCGCTGCTGTATTGTATCACATGATCAGAGCGGGATGAAAACGTCAGAGCGGGACGAAAACATAAGAGCGGGACGAAAACGTCAACCTCGACACATAACATATTTTTAATGCACCCCTCAGCAGCGGTATGTAACTCTAGTTAGTTCAATAATGGGTATATAGGAATACATTATACTACACTTTTATTAGAAGATCCTCTGGTATATTGCCCGTCTTCATTATCTGGCCAAATGTCGTTGTGGGTAGGTAATCACCATAATTAGATATGGATCAGTAGGAATATGTGTAACCACTCTCAAAGTAGACGTTTGACGTTACCGTTACAATGATTTACTACCCTCATATTTACTTATTATAATTTACCTGAAGAACAATGGAAATTGGCTAAGAGATAATAAATACCACACAGTGTTGACAAAACATGTAAAGAAAGGTATATCATAGAACCATTTGATCTGCCAACAGTCTAGGTATGATCATATCATACAATCGAGCTGATAAGCTGCATTTCCCAAATAGAATATCCGACGTAAACCACCCGCTCCGACCCACGTCATATTTGTTTACTAGACTGGCATTTCAGGGAAAGCAATTCAATCGACACCAATAGAAGGTAAACGAAATGCTAAATCAAGGTATATATTGATACATAACCAGGGCCTTGTTTTTAGTCAAGATAAGACCGTCTTAAGACCAAAGCTCAAATTGGCTCCAAAACGGTCTCAGCCCAAGACAAGGTTGGACGTGTCCTAGAGGTGTCTTAAAGGTATCTTATGGCCTTGGACCACATGAGAACAAGAAAACAAGATGCTCTTGTCACTCAACAGTCCTCTGTTACCAGTCCGCACTCAACAGTCCACACTCAACAGTCCGCACTCAACAGTCCACACCCACACCACACCCACACCACACCCACACCACACCCACACCACACCCACACCACACCAACACCCACCCCCGCACCCCCCCACACCCATCCCCACACCCACACCCACAACCACACCCTCAGCCACGCCCACACCCACATCCACAACCACACCCACCCCTGCACCCACCCCTACACCCGTCCCCACACCCACACCCACACCCACACCCACACCCACACCCACACCCACACCCACAACCACAACCACAACCACAACCACACCCACACCCACAACCACACCCACACACACACCCACAACCACAACCACACCCACAACCACAACCACAACCACAACCACACTCACAACCGCAACCACAACCACAGCCACAGCCACAACCACACCCACACCCACAAACACAACCACAACCACAACCACAACCACACCCACAACCACACCCACACCCACAACCACGAACACAGCCACAGCCACAAACACAAACACAAACACACCCACACCCACAACTACAACCACAACCACATCTACAGCCAAAACCACAGCCACAACCACAACCACATCTACACCCACAAACACAACCACATCTACAGCCAAAACCACAACCACACCCACACCCACACCCACAACCACAACCACAACCACAACCACACCCACACCCACACCCACAACCACACCAACACCCACAACCACACCCACAACCACACCCACAACCACGAACACAGCCACAGCCACAAACACAAACACAAACACACCCACACCCACAACCACAACCACATCTACAGCCAAAACCACAGCCACAACCACAACAACATCTACACCCACAAACACAACCACATCTACAGCCAAAACCACACCCACACCCACACCCACAACCACAACCACAACCACAACCACAACCACAACCACAACCACACCCACACCCACACCCACAACCACACCAACACCCACAACCACACCCACAACCACACCCACAACCACGAACACAGCCACAGCCACAAACACAACCACACCCACAACTACAACCACAACCACATCTACAGCCAAAACCACAGCCACAACTACAACCACAACCACACCCACAACCACACCATAACAAAATTCTTTTCACCTTTTCTAGGTGAAAATGATGTGCCAGCACCTGGGTTGGAACACCCTACCTCCAGCACAATTGCCGGATGCCTTACCTATGTCTCCACAGAATTGGGTGATGCAATACACTCATGAGACCCCAATATAACTTGATATGGCTGTACCAGTGCTGGAGCTGGTATCCGGCAAGAGTAGAATTATAGAACCTAGAAGATAGTTCTATATTTGTCTCAAGATCTACCGTGGCGCACCAAGACCTTGTCTATAGGACAGCCGCCATCTTTTGTCTTGAAAAAATGTCTTAGATTCTCTAGGATATCTTCGCAGATCTCAGCCCAAGACTGTCTTGACTAAAAAACAGGGCCCAGGGTTGCGGTAGTTGTACATCCAAAAACGATCACTAAGATTACCAGTGGGATTATCCTTCTACCTTCAGCATCGGGATAATCTCATTGATAATTATACCACATAATTTTGACGTACATCAACAGTAACCCTGTTTCTGTATAGTATAGTTTTTTACAGTGATATGAAGTAGAGTGCGGCTATGGTGCAGACCATCCTACCAATTATGTATTGATCTGTCACTCTTAAATTTGCATCATTATCTTGAGTCTATTACAAATTCTGTTGTGTTTTTCTAAAGTTCCTTGAATTGAACATGTTATGTAGGTGGAGATATCTATGAATGTTCTTTCACACGATTCTATTATCAGTTCGCAGATATCACAAACAATAGCCTTCTTATCACGTTATCTATAATATACGATTCCACTTCAGATATACTATTACTATCTGATACCATTCTTCCAGACAAAGAAAGTAAAAACCGATAATATTTTGCAAAAGAGATAAGGAATCAGGGACTGCTGAGTCAATGGATGCTTGTTATCTTCAGACTAGGGTAGTGAGTCAGTAGATAATTGTAGTCCTCAGCCTATAGTAATGAGTCAGTGGATAATTGTAGTCCTCAGCCTATAGTAGTGAGTCAGTGGATAATTGTAGTCCTCAGCCTATAGTAATGAGTCAGTGGGTAATTGTAGTCCTCAGCCTATAGTAATGAGTCAGTGGGTAATTGTAGTCCTCAGCCTATAGTAGTGAGTCAGTGGATAATTGTAGTCCTCTGCCTATAATAGTGAATGAGTGGATACTTGTTGTTCTTAGCCTATAGTAATGAGTCAGTGGATAATTGTAGTCCTCAGCCTATAGTAATGAGTCAGTGGGTAATTGTAGTCCTCAGCCTATAGTAATGAGTCAGTGGGTAATTGTAGTCCTCCGCCTATAGTAGTGAGTCAGTGGATACTTGTAGGCCTCTGCCTATAGCAGTGAGTCAGTGGAAAATTGTAGTCCTCTACCTTTAGTAGTGAATGAGTGGATACTTGTTGTTCTTAGCCTTCAGTAGTGAGTCAGTGGAGAGCTGTAATATATTTTTTTAGTAATCAGGAACTCCAGTTGTGCGCAAGTGGATTTCATATTCAGAGATTATAGTTGTGAGTTAATAGATCTACAGTTGTTTGAATTTCTTTCGCACTATGGCCGTAATATTTGGAAATTATAGTAGTGAGTGAGTGAAATAATAATAGTGTGTGAGTGTCTGTAATAAGTAGAGACTATAGTAGTGAGTGAATGTCTGTAACAATTAGAGAATATAATATTGAGTCAATAGATGTCTGCAGTAACTAGTATGTACTTTAGGGTTAACGATTGTTAGCACTGATATATTCTCAAGGAGGACCACAAACCTACTTCTAGACAGGGTGCACATAATCAGCGGGTGGAAACGCCACTTGAGTATCGATTTTCTTTTGATGTAGTCACCTAGTGGTTATAGTAAGGCTGGTTTTGAGGGGGTGTGAGGAGGAGGTTTTACTTTGAGGAAGCGAACGGAATACCAAAAGTGAGTCCTGAGGTAAGAGTGTCTGAGATAAGACCTGATGACTACTACAAAGACGATCTCCTGACAATGTGAAAGTCCGCACGATGAACAAACTCTAGACCTGAGGTTGATGAGTCAGGGTTTAACATCCGTGACCAGAGATATCCATAGTGAAGGTCACCAGAAAGAAAGTAGTGCAGTAAATAGACTCACACCGCTGTATCAATACATACACCCTATTGTTGATATTGAACCAAAATGGGAAGCAGGATAAAGATACCTCCCCATCCCCTGATGCCCCCCCCCCCCTATCCCGATCTGAAGTTAATCCTAAATGAACTGGAGATTTGGGTGAGCCATTCGGTAAATAAATCTACTGGATTTTCTGTGTTCATATATCATGCGGATAGGTCATTGAATTTTAACTGTGCATATTGTCTTATTCTAAGTTTAATTGTGTAGCGTGCAACGTTTTAATTCAGTCAAAATAATTCTTTGTGTGGTAATAACTAGCATGTGTGAAACAAAGGTATTGGTTTGTTTCACAACAGAAATTAAATATGCGTTGTAATTATGTTTTATTAAAAATAACAACAAAGTTCTACTACTTAATCTCACCCCAGGTATTTTTCCCCCATAGACCTATTAGTGTTGGGAACTCGTACTCAATGCCCATGGAGTATTTAGAAGAAAAAAATACTCAATGGGGGTTTATGTCACAATGTTAGCCAAGTAGTCAATGTGAAGAGTGAGATAAATTCAGAAACCTATGAAAGTTTACCGTCAGAGCTCGATCCCATCTCGTTTGAATTCACGCGGCTTTGCCTTGTGAATAACTACGCTATTGAAACTTGATGAGATACAAGCTCGGACCATAAACCTTCAATGGGTTTCCTCTATAATATTCAAATGAATATAGCAGTACTTGTGCAATTTAAAGGTACTCTCTATGTGTAAGTTATCAGTAAACCACACTGCCGTTTAAAGACGTAGATGATTTTTATTATGAGCATGGCTGAGTGTATTTTATGGATGCTGTATCCGGTGATAAGTGGTCCCCGTTATCACACTGTATGGCAAGTGCAGTGAGGTAGATAAGACAAGCACCTGACACCTCGGTGCCCTCAGCTATAGGGCACAGAGTGATTGCTAGATCCGCCATCATCCGCCAGGAAATTGTTAGATAGCGCCGCTGTAATCGGGGAGGGGGGCAACTACTGTTATCAGTTGTTATAATCTATAACCACTTGGTGTTTTGAATGGTTTCGGAGGGCAAGATGGCCGCCTCTATATCATAATAGCTATGTGCCCTATACCTTACACATACAGAGCCTCGTCTTACAGTGTATCTGTGAAATAATATCACATGAGTGATATCCTGAAAATCCCATTTACCTTCGCTGTAATAGAAAGACATATACTTGCATTGTTGAGACATTGCCCGATGCCCTGTGATGCCACGGCGTAAAATAAAGATATGTACCTATGGAGGAACGACCGTTATTCTGTTTTTATATGAACAGGCTTTAAGGGGGTGCGCCACCAAGCCGATTTCTCACCCGATCAATTGTTCCTGAGCCTTTTAGAGGAAAGTAGCATATTGTAATGTATTCAATTCTGAGAATAATAGTTTAATAAATGTCCATTATCAAAGACTTAAGAAACTCTAGGGCATCCGATAGGGATCGGCTAGTGTGTGGCCACCAAATCGGCAACAGTCGGTCCAGTGCCCCCCCCCCCCTTTTTGTTGAATACTTTTTCATCATATAAGTTAGGCAAGCAAGTGTAATAATTTTACAATCATTTTAAAGTGTTCAAGGTCAAGACAATAATATGTCATTCAAATATGATTGGGTCATTTCCATATGTCCCTCAGTTGGTTTGAACCATTAGAGAGCTGATAGTTTTGGTAATGACTCTCCTGTAATGCTTAAGTCCTTATTGCAGTCCTTGTACTCCTTCGTAAAGAGACTTAATATGTAGCAATGTTTGTATACAAGTGTTCTTTTTCCTCTTTACCTCCATTACCCTTAAACTAGCAACCGTAATTCTCATATCTTAGGTTTTTGTTTAACATGAACCGTTGCATCAGATTCAGCTAACGCCGGCTCAGAGCCCTCTGCGCTAAAACATGGAAATCCTTCGTGTTTCTTTTCTCAGTTATCTATGAATCTTTTTGTATTGTTTGGTTTTACTCTGCGCGTGTTTTTGGTGAGTTGCGGTATGCTGATTAACTCATACTGTTAACGATCTGCCAAAAACGTGACGTCAGCTAAGTCTGTGTATCGCTATTTAACTCAGTCCGACTACAGTGGCACGCCGTTAACACGAACCATATTCTGATAGCGAGAGGAAGCCAGGAATAGTGTTATACCCGCTTTAGTGATCGTCTAAAAATAGTCTTTGTTTTACAGCATTTTCTGCCCGGCTCCTTTACTACCTATAGTAGTAGCATGCCATCGTCATAATAAAAGAATAAAACTCCTATTAAGAAGTAGGGGGATAAAGATGCGATATGGAAAATTAGGAAGAACCAAGTAATTTTAAACACGCGGTCCTCCATTTTGCAGACTTCATCTTGGCGTTCTCATCTATGGTTCAACCAATCAGCGTTCAGATAGGAGCCGGAATAGACACTGCCTTAGAATAGTAACATTCATATTTAACAATATTTTAAAGCCACTACAATGCAGGGCAACTTATAGCTGTATAGGTACGCTTTCCATTACACAACGTAGATTATCCATGATGTTGGTTGTCCGTTTTATTTTTCTTATTGAATGGTGCCTTCACTAATTTGCATATTATTCCTCCATCAATCTTGGAACATATACACACTGTGAGACAGGGATATATATATCTCGAGCAAAAATGGACAATGATCAGACAAGTACAAGACATACAATGCACATTGCTAATAGTGATGTATCAATACAACGGTGTCTGACTGTACCTTTTGATCTACAATCAATCCTCGTTAGGCTGTTCTTAAACCACTATCTGAAGAATTACGTGCGGGGTAGGAATAATTACTTCCGTTACACTGGCAGTAATTACGGAAATAACTCACGCATTTACAGCCCCACTGAGGTCTCCACCTGCCCCAAAAATACACACCTTCTGGAAAACTCACAGGAACAACTCCCATAAAACATTTAGTGATGGAAATGTACCAACAGGAGTTGCTGCTGACTTGTTCGTACACAGAGGGGCCATCCGTAAAGTAGGTGGGGTTAAGGATTTTGCGAACATCCTGTTTGCGTACAAGATTGAGAGGTGGCTGGGTGCCAGATCTTTCAGAAATTTAGCTTATGTACTTTATTGATGGCCCCTGAGTATTTTTGTAATCATTGAACAATGTTTTAATACCCATATATAATTGATATATGCGGAATTCCATTATTATTTCTAAACATATGTGTAGTTGTATTAATGAGTAATTAGGGTGCTGCTGGGTTTGATACAGTTATTCATGTTCTGTAGTGAACATTATGGCACATGGTCACACGGAATATAGAAATAAATTTAGATATGCAATCTATGGTGCTCAACAGCTTTTCATCAATTCAAACAACCACATTTTACGCATTCGTCGGAGTTTACATGATAAATTATATGAACTAGAAGAGTGTATGGCATAATATCTGAATTGATGGATTATGAAACAATTGTTGGTTAGTATATGATTAAACCTTCTAGGTAGGATCTAGATGTTGTGTGAATATATATATTAAATTGAATAAATACGATATACACTTTAATATCCAGGTAAATAATGTACATTTATTATAGAATTTAACACTCCCAATCACATACACAGAGACAACCGTTAACAACTTCACCTGTCCCTAATTACAGGTAATCTCACTGACCCAATTTCCCACAGAAAATGAGCTATTTTGCTAATTTGTTCGCCATGATCATTACACCCCCCCCCCCTTCTCCGATTATATATAAAGTAGGATCTTATAACTTTGCCTTCCAACTTTAGTGGTTGGGAGGGTTATCATACCAAAGCAACAGTCAGGGTCATGCCATGATGAAATTGAATCTCTGCCTTAACTCTTTCCTTACTTCTGCTGCCTGTAGGCACTCGGTCATGTGGTGCAAATGATACCAGAGGGCATTAATGTGCGAAGTGCAAATTGAGGCATTGATTTTCTTTTTAGAATATCAGCCGATACCGCATGGATAATATTTTCAGAGTTCACATAAAGCACTATTATGATTACAATTAATAGAGAATTCGTTGTTTTTCACCACAGACACCTTTACATATCAGGGAAAACTAACCATTTTATCACCAAAAGCCTGCATTACTGCGGTGGTCAGGCGTGCGGCAGTTAACAACGTGTGCCTGCTACTGGCCCCCCATAAGGAAAGGGTTAAGGATGAAAAGCAAGACATGAAACAAAGTAGACAGAATTCAGAATGAATAAGTCACAGCTCAAAACTGTGACCTGGGGCCCGTTTAATAATCTAGGATCTTACATGTAGACCCTTTTCTGTATGCCCATGGACCATGTTGGTCAACTGTATTCAACACTTATAGACGACCTTATGGACGGCTAATACTGTCTCAGCGAACAAACTTAAATATTGATAAACTATACCCCTTGTGCGGGGTACAGAAGGGGTTTTCATGTACTATCCTAGATTATTAAAAGGTCCCCAGGACTAGATATCTATGAAAGGAAGTAGTGTGTGGTAAAGAGCCTAAGAATATCTGCTTTTTCGTCAGGATACACTCCATATCAACCGATTCAGTACATGGCGGTATCGTTTTCATATGTCCATTACATGTTTTGAACATCAGCTATACTGCTGTGTATAACCAACTGCCTGTTGGTGATCCCTCATCTCATCAAGTTGACCACAGTGTGACCTTACCCATTCTATATAAGGTTAGATACCACAAAACCTCCAAAATTTAAAGTTGTACATATAATCAACATTTTTGAGGTTTCGCTTAACAACAGAAAATCGGACATACTATCAACTCTCACTGACACCTAGCTGTCTTGACAAGAAGCCATCTATAAAGTACGTATGCACATTTTTTGAAAGATTTCTGCATCACAATGATTTAAAGAAAGTGTGTTCGCAAAATCCCATTTACATATCCCTTACTGCATACCTACTTGATGGATTTGTCCAATTATGGTATTTCGGTACCATAACGTTTTCCATCGCATTGCCTATAGTAGAGCATTTACGGTATATATCAGCATGTTCATAAGGTAATTACGGTAGGTTGTTATCAGCATACAAGAACCCTTCAGTCTTGTGGTTAGCAGTTTAGGCGGTTGCTCTCCAGTGCCCGACCACCAGCACCCAATAAAAGGACCCTCCACGAAGCCACAGCCACTCAGACTGTTTGAGAAGCGTACGGTGAATCGGTCAACGCAGGATTGATGATATATACAATATCCACCTGTTTCTGATACTAGATGGCGTGTCCTACGCGTAGTTGACGCGTATTAGTTTCTTAGTTTAAGCAAGGATATTACATTATAGGGTCAACTACGAGAAGGATACGCAGAGCAGTACTTGAAACATGTTAATATTGTATCTATTATTCAGCAAATGTAAGTTATTCAAGGAAATACAAAATGGCCACCGATCTTCTCTCGCACTACTTTACACTTTACAGGTGATGTTTCACGAACTTTTTCATGTATCCCCCAAGGAGGAGGATACAGGGGTCTGTAACCTCCTCGGGTAGCCATAACGTTAGCTATTCCGTTTTCTATGGGTAGTTTGTATCAGGTGGATAATAAATGAACAGACCAACTGCTGTGTCAGTTAGCTTAATACCTAGAGAATTTGATATGGTGTGTGATTGGTATAATGTCTCATATATTTGTCCATGCATAAGGGCAATGGCATTGATGTACTACTAAGTCGCACAGTAATAACACAGGACTGGGATTCCGTTACTGGTTCAATTGCTACACCACATCGATTCATTCTTGAATTATTAATCTCCTACAATTTGTCTCACAATCTTTTACCATGGCTTTTTCGACCACATATCTCAAATCCCAAAGTACCTACATAACAATTCCTAAAGTACCTATAAAAGATTAAAACTATAAGCTGGCATATGCTAATTAACTTATATATAGTAACTTCTATGAAATATACAGAGTTTCAGTCCAGTGCAGTGTTACAGTGTTACAGTGTACAGTGTTAGATTTTAGGTAATCAGCGCAATTTTAACTGTTAGTTTATCGAAGTTTATTCTTACCGGAAGAACTTTATTCAAGTCATAGATTACCGTATGTCTAAATCACACAAGACCAACGTCGGGGGTGGTCTTTATTCTAAAAATTGCTTCCTCAGGTTTGATAAATTGACATGTTTGGTACACTGACGTTAGGGGATGCTGCCCATGAAGTCATTGCACGTGATTTTTTAAAAAGTTTTGCCGCAGCCGTACATGGACTTAACACAAGCATCGTTTCCACCTTTTGCTTCCTCAAGCTGGTTTAAAAACTAGAATCCCAAAATATCTAGAAACCGGTGATTAAAGTGACTAGGGCCTCAACCCAGAGGTGGTGTCTCCAGTCAGCGACTAGGAACACTATTGGGATTTCAAAATCAAACAATCTTTCGTTATATGAGTGTGGTTGAACGTGGCTACAGCTTGAGCGAGCGACTACTGGTAAAAGAAATTTCCACTGAAAACGGTACATAGGTCCCATCAGACCGTTGATCATACACAGTAGAAGAAATTTTACACCAAAATTTCGTTATATAGTCGCAGACTGGTCGATTACCACCCTTCTCACTTGCTGAGGGACTGGCGTTTCCTGGCAGCTACAAGGACCGCCAGTCGCAGGGGCTAAAGTCGCAACGTGGAAACGGGCCTTAAGAGCAGGTTACTGATTGGTGATGGGGAGGGGGACACAGTGAGCACTCACCAAATTAACGCCTAGAGATATAACGGACGACCAAAGATAACCTAATCTACCAGACACACGGGGGACTGCTGGCAAATCGTATCTACTGGCCTTAGGATTAAGACTACCACAAGCCTGGTATATATTGACAATGTTCACCTATATACGTGTACACCACACACCATACTCGACTGACAGTGCCATCCAGTATTTCACTACACAGATCATCGTCCTTTACAACGACATCCCAAATTCATTTCATGATTTAATGTGTATTCTCCGTTAAGAAGAATAAAGGGTAACTGCTATGAGTAACACTATAGCCGGATAGTTAAGGGCATTTACAGTCATTGCATTCCAGGAACATGGATATCATGCTTTATTTTATATCTGCACACACACCTATATATATATATATATATATATATATATATATATATATATATATATACATTATATAAATGTACATATATATGTATTTATACATATTTATATGTTATAATATATTACAATGCATATACATTGTACATGCTCATATTGTAATAACACAAGAAGATTGACTCCGAAAACAGATATCAACTTATACTTCACACTTCGTATCTCGAAATCTATTTTAGATACATGTTTTTAGAAATTGATGTAGATACGGCAAAAGGGTATCTATATTCAATACCAGGTGGGTGTATCTCACGTTATCACTTCAAGTATCAAATGAAATATCTTTAACCATGTGTATATAGAATATTCGTGTTTTCAATGTCAATGACCTTGAATTGAATTTTAGGAATTACTTATTCATTGTCTCATAAAAAGACTTAGAGATATTCGTCTGCAGAATAGTATAACACTAGGACCCTCTACATTTCTTGCTTCATCAATAAACACATAATTATTGTAAGAAAACATCTCACTCTATCAGAAGAAGTGCTTAGTTTAAGGCAGGGCATTTCTGGAGGCATAGTCATTCCCAGCGTACACTGAGCTCCAAATCGACTACGAAAGGCCTTACGATGTACCTAAGAACCAAGTACGATGCATGCTGATGTCCCTAGTCTAGACATTTTGTTAAGATAAAGTGGTTCCCCATTGCCTATAATTTTTGAAATTATGCATCGTAGTGCATCGGGAGGTCTTAAATTTCTATAGTAGTAGGTGGACTCCCGGCCTTATTGGTGTGTAATACATTCATAGATGTTCAGTGAGGTGTAATGCTGCAGGTCTGCAGGCTGCTCAATGGTGTCAACAGGTTTGTGCAATGATGTAGGTATAGACAGGTCTGTGCAATGGTGTAGGTATAGACAGGTTTGTGCAATGATGTAGGTATAGACAGGTCTGTGCAATGATGTAGGTATAGACAGGTTTGTGCAATGATGTAGGTATAGACAGGTTTGTGCAATGATGTAGGCATCTTTTGCAATGATGTAGGTATAGAAAGGTTAGACAGATTTGTACAATGTTGTAGGTACAGGTAGGTGTGTGCGACGTTGTAGGTGTAGACAGGTTTCTGAATGCTGTAAACTATAGAGACTGTACTGTACAATGGTTTAGGTGTAATTAGCTGCAAAGCTGTAGGTATATATGAGTAGGTGGGTACAATACTGTTGGGATACTATGACAGGTTTGTAGGGACAGGCAAGATTGTACAATGCTGAAGGTGTAGGCTATACAATATTGCATGTACATGTATTTTTGTATATAAATGAGTACATTTGTATGATGCTGGGAGTATAAACAGATCTTGCTATACTGTAGGTATATCCATTCCTCTACTATGCTGTAGGTATTATCGGTACTGTGCAATACCTGTATAGGAACATATGAATAGGTTTACACAATGTTGTAGTATAGCCTTATATAACGCTAAACCATTGAAGTACATACATATGAAGCAGGACCCTCTGTGCCTACAATAAATACTATGACTTATCATAGTTACTCGTATCTATAAGCACCATACTGCAAAGCCCAGTCTTATCTACCTGTCCTGTACGGTGTGCTATCTGAGCTCTGCTGGGGGGATTAAGGGACAGACTGGCTGCCTGTTATCACGGCACCACACTGAAGATTACCCCTCACCTCCCCGCCTGCAAGCACCCATTGTGTGCCAGCCCTGCATATAGACATATTGATCAGACAAGATAACGGGTCACCCCCCCCCCCCCCCCCTCCACACACACACACTCTACCATGAACACCATCACCTTATCAGCTTCTTTACTTCACACATATTATTTACAGAGGTCATGCACAGAGGCCAGCCTTCCACTATGGTGGGTTTTTTTTATAATCAATTAAAATCGTGTACCGTGGGAGAGTAATCAAGGAAAGTGGTTTGCGGTGTAATTATGTGAAGGATGGCATACTGTGAAGTCACTAATTGCACAAGATCAATTTGATGTGATTTTTTGTGTGTGTTTTATTTTATTTTGCGCTGTAAAGGGGTGCATACAATTGACGTCTGCATAGCAGATTTTCAGGTTAATTTTTCTTTGACAACATTAAAATCCTTTGCCGTCGAACATGATCCTCTGCCGAGTAGTATCAGGTATTTACAGAGTGAAAATGAATTTGATGAAATTGGTGGAGAAAATGGCAAAATCGTGAAGCATTGCACTGCAATATAGTCTAAGATACCTGATTTAGTCAAACATAATAATATAGACGATACAAACGTGTCATAGTATTTAAGTTTCAATTTTTTTTAACCATAAAGTGTCCCATCCTGGCTTTTGTTTATGTTGTAGCCGTGTTTCGTGTACGTGTATGGTGCATTTCTGTGTATGTCTGCACTAATTTCACAATTTGAATTTGATGTATGCAGTTTGCAGTGATATGGTGTCTTTCTTTGTACATATGCACAGCAAAACTATTTCCACTAAATCTACAGTACCTAATTTTAAATATCCTGTCATCTTGTTTAGTCTTAATGTATGCGAATTTGTCCAGTGATGTATATAAAATGAAATATAAGTTGCCTCATGCTGAGTCAGTCGGATGAATCTGATATTCTAGTTGCATATTTGTTTGTTTGATTGTAAATCCATTCAGCCATTACATATCCTCTCCAGACTTTCTCAGGTTTTAGCTTTTGTACAATGCTGAAGGTGTAGGCTATGCAATATTGTATGTACATGTATTTATGTATAAATGATATAGGAGTAAGTATAGCACTGCTAGAGATTCTAATTGCAAAGACCTCTAGGGTAAAGCCTTGCACCCACCAATGCTGATTTTGGTCCTGATAGGCCTCACAATTGACTTCCTGACTTGAATAAAACTTCATCAGGAGGTCAGACAAAAATCATGGCAGTGGACCATGTTTCTACAATTGACTCTATGCTAGCCCACCATTGGATACCCATAGACTACGATTGGAAACCCCAAAAGTAGAGCTCCCGATAAGACCCAAAATGTTGGATTTTTCATAGCCTAACATAGCCTTTTGTAGCCTATCAATAGCTACTCGTAGCCATGGAGTATGATTCACCGATTGGCTCACGATAGAGCTCTACCATTAAAGGCTTCTTCCAAATTCCTCCCGATAGGCTACGATTTTGCCATTTCCAGTCGTAACCTATTGGGAGCTCTACCGTATACCATCGGCGTTAGTGGGTGCAAGGCCTTAGTTACAAGGCTCGTTTAGTGTGCGTGTGCACCGTTTATACAAGTATGATATCAGCAATCATGTGGAGATGTAATATCCGACCGCAGAACTATGACACACTTTCTGCATATCCCATTACGGTGGGTATCGCTATCACCTCCCGGTACAGGGACTCCAGTAACAGGAATTATCCAGGATCTTCTGTGAAATCATTCCGGAACAGGTATACACGTCAAAAATAGCGGTAAAACACCACAGATTCTTTGAAGGCATCACATCCTTATCCAGGTTTGGGGCGGGGCTGTAACTGGGTCACCCGCCCACCCGCACTAGGGTTAAAAACCAGTATTAACATTTAATTGGGAGCGTTCATTTGACGATATCCTATATACATCATTTTCCTTTCCATAATATGTTCTAAAAGGATATTCTTCGATATTTCCTATGAATGCAAAATAGACATTACTAAAAAGCACGGATATACATGTGTGTTAATACTGAGTTTGTTATTATTTGGCTTAAAGGAAGCACTATGCTAAAGCCACCAGTTACACCCTTCACACCACAATTTGCACCATGGATCCAGCATAGCTGCTTCTATTGTGCAAATAGTAAGGACTGCGCTGGAATAGGCGGCTTTCCTCTAAAAGCTAAATAGAGGTCACGTCAAATGGCTGGATAGTAAGGAAGTTAACGTTACAAATTTAGATGATTTATAGCCAGAAGGCAATAGATAAAATTAGAGACAGATACTACGGTAAGCTAGTCGCATGGTAATCTCAGTAAAGGAGGTCTGATGAGGTTAAAACAGTGGGCTTTTCAGTAGAGATGAGGGTAGTATAGTGAGCTGCTCAGTGGAGAGGTGTGTGGTGAGGGTAACATGGCGAGCCGCTCAGTGGAGGGGTGTGTGGTGAGGGTAGCATGATGAGCTGCTCAGTGGAGGGGTGTGTGTGGTGAGGGTACCATAAGGTGCTGCTCAGTGGAGGGGTGTGTGATGAGGGTACCATAAGGTACTGCTCAGTGGAGGGTAGTGTGGTGAGGGCAACATGGTGAGCCGCACAGTCGAGGGGTGTGTGTGGTGAGGGTACCATAAGGTGCTGCTCAGTGGAGGGGTGTGTGATGAGGGTACCATAAGGTGCTGCTCAGTGGAGGGGTGTGTGGTGAGGGTAACATGGTGAGCCGCACAGTGGAGGGGTGTGTGTGGTGAGGGTAACATGGTGAGCTGCTCAGTGAAGGGTGTGTGGTGAGGGTAGCATGGTGAGCTGCTCAGTAAAGGGATGTGTGGTGAAGATAACATGGTGAGCTGCTCAGTGGAGGGGTGTGTGGTGAGGGTACCATAAGGTGCTGCTCAGTAGAGGGTAGTGTGGTGAGGGTAACATGGTGAGCGGCTCAGTGGAGGGGTGTGTGGTGAGGGTAACATGGTGAGCCGCTCAGTGGAGGGGTGTGTGTGGAGGGTACCATAAGGTGCTGCTCAGTGGAGGGGTGTGTGGTGAGGGTAACATGGTGAGCTGCTCAGTAGAGGGGTGTGTGGTGAGGGTAACATGGTGAGTTGCTGAGTGGAGGGGTGTGTGGTGAGGGTAACATGGTAAATTGCTCAGTGGATGGGTGTGTGGTGAGGGTAACATGGTGAGCTGCTCAGTGGAGGGGTGTGTGGTGAGGGTAACATGGTGAACTGTTCAGTGGAGTGGTGTGTGTGTGGTGAGGGTAACATGGTGAGCCGCTCAGTGGAGGGGTGTGTGGTGAGGGTAACATGGTAAACTGCTCAGTGGAGGGGTGTGTGGTGAGGGTAACATGGTGAGTTGCTGAGTGGAGGGGTGTGTGGTGAGGGTAACATGGTAAACTGCTCAGTGGAGGTGTGTGTGGTGAGGGTAACATGGTGAGCTGCTCAGTGGAGGGGTGTGTGGTGAGGGTAACATGGTAAACTGCTCAGTGGAGGGGTGTGGTTTTTTTTGTGGTTTTTTTTTATTCAGAAAAAGTGGATTTAGTACAAATCATCCTGGCTGGGACGTTCTTCCTTGCACGGATCCAAACAATGCAAAATGCGTGCAATTAGGACATACATTGGTGAAAAAAATTCGATCATTCATAATCAGCTATAGACTTACCATTAGGCAAGCATTCACTTAAAATAATTGATATGGGATTTTGATAAGTATTAAGCAGGCCATTTGACTCTGAACTTATTTGATATTGTTCTGTTTCAAGAGTTCAAGTGTCTTTGTCATGTTACACACTGTGAAGGATCGAATACATAAATACAAGACAGCAATTAACAGTACATACACATTACAAAGTACAATTTGCGAGCATTGCAGTCAATCATATACATTCTAGGAATTTAACATAGCAGTACGTTCACATCAATTACTTATACACAGTCGTCATTTTTGGTGATTATTGACAGTAGAATTATGGCTATCGGTGTTTATTGGTGTACAGTAATACAACCAGCGTGGTCATTTGACTCACTCAGTCTGGAATTTTACAAGCAACTTCAGGAAGTAGGAGATGTTTTTTATCGAGCTTTTATAGACAGAAGGGTCTACAATATCTTGAATGCTTTTTGGTAGAACATTCCATAAGAGCATACCTCTGTATAGAGGCGAATTTCTATACCTTTCAGTCTTAGGCCGCTGAGTTTTCAAAACCGTTTTGGAGTTCATTCGTGTTCTCTTATTTTCTGTCAGGATTACATTTTCATCCTCGGTTTTCCACCAAAAGATGAGCATCAAAAGATGCAAAGCTCTTCGATATTTCGGTGTGTGGTGAGGGTACCATAAGGTACTGCTGAGTGGAGGGGTGTGTGGTGAGGGTAACATGGTAAACTGCTGAGTGGAGGGGTGTGTGGTGAGGGTAACATGGTGAGCTGCTCAGTGGAGGGGTGTGTGTGCTGAGGGTAGCATGGTGAGCTGTTCAGTGGAGGGGTGTGTGGGGAGGGTAACATGGTGAGCTGCTCAGTGGAGGGGTGTGTGGTGAGGGTAGCATGGTGAGCTGTTCAGTGGAGAGGTGTGTGGTGAGGGTAGCATGGTGAGCTGCTCAGTGGAGGGGTGTGTGGTGGTGATGGTATTCTTGAGAATCATATTAGTCTCTCATCCCTGAGAATGCCTGAATGCATTCCACTCGCGGATCCTGTAGATGCCTCCAGGCATTTCGGGGTGTTTTTCAAAAAATCGTTAATTTCGAAGTGAAATAATCCATATCTATGATTTTTTCAGGGTTAATAGAAATAGTATCATTCTAACGGCTAAAATACTGTAGACAGGAAAACCTTTGTTTGTGGTAACATTTTGCTAAGTGCAAACTATGTTATTTAGTCGTATGAATATTGGTACAGTCCTGTATGAGGTCACTTCAAAGCTATGCATAGGGCTACGGTGGAGAACCGATTGAGATAGGCATTTTCATTTTAGAAACTACACTTTTGCATGGTTGATGATAACTTTAACGTTTTGTACGAATATTTATTGTCAAAACCAAGTCGAAGCTCTGAGATCGGCACCGTGGTATGACGGTATACGTGGACAATATAATAGTATGTCACATTGTAGCAACAGTGATTGACGATTTACGACCGCGACGGCAGGCAATCAGTGTAACACAGGAGCATAGTCAAGACCTGAACCCTGAACCCTGCAATCAACAGTCCGGCACAGTCCAGCTTAGAGCATCATGCCGACCACTATTTAGCGAGATTAGCGGAGATTGTGCTTATTTCTAAATTAGGGAAATAGAAATTCAATTTTATAGCCTTTGGAGACAATATACTGGTTGGTTCTGATGAATATTATTCTGGAATTGCTGCCAGATTCCAATGATTTACACATATACACCAATGTATATTCACTACACATATATTACACATTTAATATATTTACGTCTAGGAACCGTACCAAGGTCATACATTCTACATAGTGGGTTGAGGCATCACGGTATTACGGTACGAGTCCGTTTGGCAGAGTTCCGTGAATAGCACGGTATGCGGTTTTATATTCATCATATACCAGAAATATATTTTTCAATGTGATCTGTATATATATAACAGTATATATATATATATATATATATATATATATATATATATATATATATATATATATATATATATAACAGTGTACGACAGGTGATACTGTGGGCAATATACATACTGTATATGGAGGATTGGTACGTATATATCAAGTACGTGCTTGGATATATAATATTATATATATGTTTAAATATACACAGATATATGTAGTTATATAATGCATATATACAGATATATATGTGACGATTATTATAGGAGCATCAGACCATCCCTCCAACCTTTCAGTGCGCCAGCACTCAGACGCTTCCACAGCCTCGTTTTCGATCTGACACTCCCGATGTCTCCGGTAGGGGGCGGGGCGAGCGTTCCTGTTTGTGCCACACAGATAAATATCCCCCGGACCCCCCACGACTGTGCCGTGACACCCCCCACCCCCTCATCGCCCTGGAGGTACTATCTGGATCCTCTTTGGTACCTCGGAGTGTGTGTGAGTGTAGGGGAGGGGGCTGGGGGTGACAATGACCTAGAGATGACGGCTAAACATGTGTGAGTGGTCTGACCAGGACCTGGTTTAGAAGTGTCACTGTATTATTGCTGTTGAGCGTGATGGAGTGGCATACAGCTGTGGGGATCTGTCATAGACCTACATGTAATATGTATATGTGTTATGTTTTTATCATATATCTGCGCGTTATGTATGTGATAATAACGTAATATGTAAGTATGTACAACTTATTACATCATAAAGCTTGCTGTTAAATTCATATATATATAATAATTATATATATATATATATATATATATATATATATATATATATATATATATATATATATATATATATAACGCAAAGTATAGATTATCATAATTATATTTCATATCTATATAGAAAGCCAAACATATATATACCTCTATCATATTACGGAATTGTGTATCATAGTTTACATATATGTATTGTATCAGTATTGAATTACATAAATACATGTTATGTATACATATCAAAATGATACATCCGCATAGCTTTATACAGTGACATCACATGCATATAGATAATTATACAATCATGTATCATATATGCATAATGAAAATAGAAACTGATTTACAAATAGATCAACCAGAGGTTGAACAAACAGGAAACTAGGAATAGATTAGATAGTTACACTGCAGTAATTTGCTTGTGGTTTTCTTGAGGAAGGGCCAAGCAGTCTATAGAATTCATCATATGAGTGTATACGATATATGAGAGCAATATTCCTCAATAACTGAAGGTATCAGAGGGCGTGCCATATACAAATGTAAATCACTGAACCATGCATCTAGTATGAATACCATTTCACCAAGCACCAATTTCGCATGGAACTTTGATGTCAGAGCTTAAAGGTGGTGTTCCACCGGGACGCACGATTCTGGGGCCCGTTTAATAATCTAAGGTCGTACATGAAGACCCTTTTCTGTACTTCGCACAAGGGTTATCGTTTAATAATATTTAAGTATGTTCGCTAAGACAGTATTGCCGTCCATAAGGTAGTCCATAAAGTTGACCCACATTGTCTATGGGTCTCTAGGGCATACAAAAAAGGGTCTTCATGTAGCCTAAATTATTAAGCGGGCTCCAGGCTGGATAGCTCTGGTGGTAAAGCCCCCAATGGGCGATAACAGAGGTCGCACACCTAGGGGTAAGCATGCAACCAGCAGGATGTAACCAGGTAATGCATACATGGCTGACCCTGCAAGCCAAAAGATGGTGCCATTGGAACTAGTTCGAGAAACTCTGCTTGTCTGGCGAACAGTCAGAGAGCTCTCCTATCTTTTACAAGCAAGAACAAAACAGGCTTCACTGTCTATAGGCATTAAGCCAATTTCAGCATGTGTTTGTTACCTTCAAAGATGTGTTATGAATGATCAAACTTTCTTATTCCCTTGTGCCACTTTCGGGGCATTTTTGCACAGGTCATAATCACAAGATCACCAACAGAGGGATTTCCCGCCTGTTTAGTGCCCTCAGTCAGAGCATCTCGGACTAGATGGAACCAGTACTTAAGGCCGACCTATTTTCTTGTTAGGTTTCAAATTATTTTCTTCTTGCGCTGTGTATGATATAGACTTGATGCCACACCGTAAGCCATTCAAATGCCAACATCATACGTTTTGAAGAATCGTATCATTCTGGAATTGCTCATATATTTAACATTACTCAATAAAGAGTTCTTTGAAACCCGTTGACTTCTCTGGATGTGGCGCGGAAGGATAAATCCATTCTCACGATTCCGTCCATATCCATCCGCCTTCCGGTAAAGCCCCAGACTGACAGCTCGACCCATTCATCTGAGCTAATAAAGATTTAGTCATACATCAACTAGAAATACTTCAAATGTCGCCCATCACGACACAACCGCACGGGACTGACTCACTCCCTACCATGCTGATAACTGAGTGGTATTTGTAAAGAAACCTATAAACAGCTATAGTTCTCAGTGGATTTACTCGCATGGTTAACCATCTCTTAGTAAATCACCCCGTGTGGTTCGGTACAAGGTGACACACGTCAATGTCACACGTCAATCATTAAGCCCCCCTTTACGATCTCCACAGAGATTCCCAGGCCGTTAATCTAATTTAGTCTACGGTATCTGGACTCAATGCTACGTCGCCAGTATACGCTATAATTCCCACTGCAGGGTAAAGGGTGGATATTACGCAAGGTTGTGTAAACTTTAAAATATCCTCTTTTGGTTGTATGAATTTAATAAACTAATGCTGGCTAACCCTCCAGGTGCATCGCAGATACATTTCAAAATAGGCCTATTTCCCAAAATGTTTTGATAGGAAAACTATAGCATAGTGTCCCAGGGTGTCACTTGGAGTTAATTAGAACGGTTCAATGTTAGTAAGAAAACGTCCGTAACATGGTGGCCACGTAGCAGAGTGTCTTGTATTCTGTGATGATTGTGAAAAATCAAGATCAAACATGGAAGCTTTCTGTCGTATGGCAAAATGGTAATTTTACAGTTTGGCCATTGTATAACTTCACAGCAGGAAAACAAATGTTGAAGATAAAATATTAGAAACGTCAATACTTGCTCGTCTCTGAAAACTGTAGACACTTACGTTTGAATCATTGACATCCTTTTCTCCATAGTTATATTGCTCAACATGTTATGCAATTAGAGAGATTTTTCTTTCCCAATATATATACGTTGTTTCTAAAACCATGCATGAATGAGGACAGCAAATCAAGTTAGCAAAGCTAACTAGAAAAGGTATATTTGGGTGCCTAACTCAAAACTCACGTCTGAAATAAGGCTTTTTGTGCCTTTTTCCTACTGAGCATAGATATTTACAGTGAGAATAGAAATCAATATGGTCGAGCAGTAAATGTCGCTGAGTGAGTTGAGGATTTGGTTGCTTGTGTTTTCCACATTCTACCTTTCAGTCAAATCTCAAGTGGCATCTTCAATTACGTTTAACGAGAGAGTCTTGTAGGGACAGATACTGCCCCGTCTGGACCTATTGTTTGCTATTGTGGCTATAACAGTAGACATAGGCAAACAACAGACCACTCAACGTTTTTACACCTCAAGCAGATGTTTTACTAACAAAATAAAAACCGATACGCGCTCAGAGAAGTCCCTTTTATCATTGATCCCCAATGCTGAGAATGAAGCCATTCATTGTGACGCTAAATATCAATGTATTGATTTCTGGTTATGGTTCAAAGTAAATAAGCCAAGTGTGTGTCTTCCAATACATGCCAGTCATGTTAAGATAAGACAAGAAATCCATTGAGAAAAAAAATCGTATTTCCTCATGTGGTTGAGCTACATCTTCTCCAGGGGCCATTTCCTAACGTTTGTCACGAGTGCTTTTAGTCGCTTCCTTTTGTAGTTTTTTTTCTTTTTATATAATTTTTTTACTTTTGCTAATGGAACCACTGTTCCACTCCCATGTCCGCTCTCCCTCCCACCCCCGCCCCCCTCCAACGTCTCCCAGGTTGTGTTACCATACATTTGTGTCCGGTACCGGAATAAAAGGATCTACACGTTTGACATAATCAATGAACCATTTCCACACGCTTAAATGCAGGTCTACTTACACGATTTCTGATCTATACGGGAGATACACATAGCAAAGTAAGGTAACTGGATAAATATATAATGGGAAAGTCTGGAATCACCAGTGCTTCTCCATATTGGAGATACAAAAATGCAGGGACGGGTCATATTAGTAAAGCAAAGGAGAAGATATATTATAGAATGGAATGTATTATTGATTCTTGGTAGTACATGTATATATTTCTCATGAAATAAATATATTTCTCATGAAATAAATAGTATTCAGACATGTGGACCCCTGTGCTTATGTTATTTTAAATGCCAATGTGACTCCCGTCTTCAGGAATTTATTAAGAACTGAATGTTGGGGCTTGTAAATGTAGCATTAGAGGGTTTATAAAAGTTAAGAACTTTCATGTTTGGCATAGCCAGTGCTTCTCCATTTTGTGGAAATGGAATTTCAATTTAAAACAAGAGTTGTATCCATTAGCAAATTAACTGACATACATAATTGCATATATCATTATATGAAGGCATGTCTAGTGTACCTGATTTCCATCTGTTCAGAGATATTTCCTATCAAAATATCTCTGAACAGATGGAATTCAGGTACACTGACTATGTTTCCTTATTATTATATATCTGGAAGTCATTTAAAAAAACCATTTTACAACTCACCTTTTCGAGAATGAGAGTGGTCACGTGGTACGAAGGAACGTATGAATATCATTTCGTCACTCCTTGACAAACAGAAGTATATTCGCCTCTGGAATAGGTGAGGTTAGACGACAAGATTACTCTCTTGTTCAAATCTTTATCAAAACTGAAAAAAAAAAATATCCATAATATAAGTATGCCAATACAGTGGCAGAAATTAATTGTTTTATTAACATCTCTCCCAGATGATATGTAATACTAATCTGCCTTTGGACTAATAAGCAATAATTGAGAAGCACGGTCTAAATCCATACAGACATATCTTACAAGGCTATACCCAGGGCTAAGAAGATTATCTCAGATCAGATTTCTGGAGCTCCACACTTGAGTACTTTGTGGCTTGGGGTGAAGCATGTAATGCAATAGTTGACTGATATGAATGGCGCCAACCAACTTCTCGGCTTATCTCACTGAGGAAACCACTTGTATAATTATGAATGAACAAACACAGCGAATAAAAATGTTTATTTGACTTGGTGGGTGTATTGAAATTGCGGTCTGTGGGATAGACAACTGATTAGATGTTGGCAGACTTCAAAAGATCGATACAGATTTCGTCTGAAATCTCAAAGTGGTGGCTCCTATCTCTGTTGTTATCGGCAAACCGTGGTGAGGTGAGGTTGGAGTGGTTTGTTTGTCATGCCACATCCAGCGGAAATCTATAGAGGTGCCGAGTGGGCTCAGAAACGTTCATTCAATGTTGAGTCAACGTTAGTCGGCAACGTTGATTCAACATTGAAATAAATATCATTCCGAAAATCTATCAAATGTTACAATCCCAACGTTTATTAGAAATCACACTTTCAACGGTAATTCAACATTGCTTCGGCGATGAAATTTTGATGTTAAATAAACATTTAATTCATTATGATATATTGAATCAACGTGAAAAGTGTCTTTTTAAATCATTATGGTCTAAACTGTCAAAACGTCGTTGGACTTCTAGATAAAAAAAATAACAGCTGAAACATTGCATCATGCATTTATCAGTTAAGGCGATAAATATGTGCATACCAGTAAATCTATAAAACAATAATTTATTGTAGAGATCCTATTTTGTAATACCATATTTGCTGCATACATATCGTTATATTTGTATGAAGATGAATTTGAACATACACAACCCTACACCTATATGTGATATTATTAATTGCACGGCATATCACGCAGAGTATCAACGTAATGAGGATGGATATGTATACGTGCAATCGTCATTAACACGTAACGTAACGTTATGGATCTCCACTGATACTGATAGGTCATGGGTATTCATCATCACATGCACGTCATTGGGTTATATTTAATTAGTAATATTCATTTACTAAAGATATTGAATTGTAGATCGCTGAGGTTTATGTGAAGCTAGGGAATCATCATTCATGAAGATAATGTTTTTTAACATGTCGTGAAGGTGCAGATATTTGAGTGGAAAATGGTCAACCATAGTCCATTGTTTATATCATTTTATCGAGTACAATTGACTATACAGTTTGACCAGCCATTGACGAATAATCTATTCCCAGTGGGAATGTACCGTTTTGGGCTGAGGATTCCTCATATGCGTATCAATTTTACAATTTAGGAAAATATCTCATTTCACCTAATATTTCAACAAATATGAGGACAAGTTGTTATCAAGTTTATAACAAAAGGACAATAATAATTTTGTATATTATGCAAAATATAATAACTAATTCATAATAAGTATTATCAGATATATGTAATCAAATTGTGAATTTGGAAGATAGTCACTCAATTTTAAAAAGATTTAGTTAAATTTAAAAGCTTCCATCTCGGGTACAAATCTGGGTCAAATCCTTCAGGGAATTTTGTTCTTGACCAATCAGGGCGCGAGGAACTAGATCACCTCAACAAAATTATGTCAAGTACAACCTCTCTTCTACACTCCAGATTCTTCCTTGTACTGTAACAGTATAAAGTCCACGTCATCCCCAAGGGCCACACAGAGTGTAATAAACAAAGGCATATAAAGTGTGAATGATCGTGTAATTGAATTCAGCCATGTTGATTTATCAATTACGATTGTGTGATCGACATTGCAATAAACTACCCATTAACATTGTTTGACAATGTAGTCTTTTTCTGGTCGCAATATATGAGGCAATTTATATCCATGTTACACTTACCTCTGCTCCAATATTTTGTTTGGTGGGGAGTCCGCTGAGCGTTTTACTATATTTCATTCGGGACTGATCATTTTTTACCCAGTCAATTTGCAGGAATTTTGTGAATAGGTTAAACTAGAAAAGGAAGTAAACCCGTTTCAAACACAGCTACTGTTGGGATATATAAACAGTAAACCATTTACTCTCTGTACACTAGTTTGATCAGATAAGTCATGGGGATATCCCTTCGAACTGCACAAATTCTCTGAGATAAAAATGCTATATGTAGGCTATATCTTTATAGCGCTTTCCCTTTGGATAAATTGATGAAATTAGCATTCCCTTATCCTATTAGATACGATACAATAGATGAGATAGAATATAAATCAATACTTAATTCCATTTCCTAAGCTTGGGTCTTATTTAGCCATGATCTGAACAGGGACCGATCACGGCCCGAGCCTGATCGGGACATTATTCAGGAAAATCGAATCGATCCTTAACGAGGATATTTTAGGAATACCGGGTGGGGGTATTCAATAAAAAGTTGTAAAGCTGGTTGGAGAGAGAATGGTGGTAAAGTCGAATAACAATTCAGGGGCCCGTTTAATAATCTAGGATCATACATGAAAACCCATTTCTGTACCTCGTACAAAGGTTATCGTTTCATAGATTTTAAGTTCGTTCTCTAAGACAGACTTATCTGTCCATAAGGTCGTCCATGAGTGTTGAATAAAGTTGACCCATATCCTCCATGGGTCTTTAGGGCATACAGAAAAAAAATCTTCATGTACGATACGATTATTAAACGGGCCCCAGCTGTGATATAATGTAAAAGAAAATACCAGATATGGATTACAACAGGTGTACACATTATTGTATATGTAAAGTGTCGTCAACACATCATCAAACAATGTTAAATCTATTCTAAATTTTGAAACGATCCGCGTCCTGCGGCCGACCGAGTTTTATGGTCACGGAGATTGTGTATGGAGAGTGTGAACGGCTGGATTATTATGTCGGTGAGGGTTGAGGAGTGAGAATGGTGCCAAATACGGGTACAGCTCATTAACACTATTCCGGGTAAAGAGATGGACGCCTGTTGTCAGGGCACCATGGTCCCCTCTGCAGCGACAAGGGTCGCCCTACTTTTTTATATTTCATTTTTCTGTTGCGAACTACTTTCTTGTGTGAGCATGAATATGAATGATACTGGGACATTGTCAGACATAGACGCCTACAACACCCTATCTTTTTTTGGTTTTTATTCTCTGTTGTTACTTGGGGATATGTATTAAGATTAATAAAGATTAATAGAAATACCGTGGATGCATATAAGATTACATTCGTTTTTGAATACCATACACACACATTATTATTGATCAGATTCATCCCGATGCCAAAGGCAGTGGGATGTATCTGATTAATAATTTTACCAAGTATTTTGACGTACTGAGACAGTCAGCCCGTTTTCATATTATTATATACCTAAAAATGGCAAAACTTTAGGTAGTCACGTGATCACATACCCCGTACGTCACACTGTGACGTACGGCTATATATACGTCATGTGTAGCAGCGGGCAGTATGTGTTGGTCATACGGCCATAGGTATATAATAATACTGTGTAAGTAATGGAAAAAAAACTATAAATGCAATATATCAAGAACACAATGAGAGGGATAGAGAGAGATAGAGAGAGTGCAGAGAAGGAACGACAGCGACAGAGAGTGGTCAAGAGCTTGAATAAGTAGGAATGAAAGCAAGCAAAATTCGGGGGGAAGCAAATATTTCAAAAGGAAGTTTTTGTAGCTGCTCAGAAATGAGAAAGGCATGTACATATATAACAACCACAGTTACTGATGTATATTATCATATTATTCCGAGCCCCATTTTACGTCAATCACCAAATAAATCTAAAGTACATTTCTCTGAATCATAACTTCCTTGAAAGGCATGTAACAATATGAAAGTATTCTGAATCATTAAAAAGTCATATTGCGGTAGGCACCGTACAAAGAATACAGAAACCAGACAGGAGATTGTGTGGTGAGGTCCCGCTTCCAAGGTTTACACTGTGGTTTCAGGCTGCCACCATAGCACCGCCCAGATGAAGGCCATAAGAGCTGTTTCCACCTGCAGACCGTAGCTACGGATTCATCTCACCCCAGATATTTTTTCTCCATAGACTTAACATTGGGAACTCGTATCTAACGCCCATTAGATATTTAGGTCAAATATCCAATGGGGGATAATGTCACAAATGTTAGCCCATTAGTCAATATGAAAGGGGAGATAAATTCAGAAACCCATGAAAGTTTAGGGTCAGAGCTCGATCCCATCTCATTTGAATCACATAGTAATTCACGCGGTTTCGCCTTGTGAATTACTATGTGATTCAAACTCGATGGGATATGGGCTCAGACCCTAAACTTTCATGGGTTTCCTCTATAAAATCTCTCGGTCGCCACTGACCGATTTTTGAACCTTTCATGGAGAAATCACTAAGTGGCAACAAAAAAGAAAAATACAAACATACAGACAAATATTCAATCACAATTATAATCGATATATGCATAAAGGAACATTTTTTTAGCTGATATTTACTGTAATATATAGAATACTCTATTTATTGTTCCAAGTTATCTATTAAAATTTCACAAGTTACAATACTCATATAACACAGGAGGTGGAAGTAATGGACCAGAAACAACTTTTATTGATACCAAGATATCATAGATGCTATGTAACTATGGAAACTATGTACTTAACTGCTCTTGATATATACCTCACTAGTCGTACAAGCCAAGTAGATACACCTGATGAAGGCAAAACCGCCGAAACGTTGTGTCAAAACTACTATTTGCTGTATTTCTACTTAGAAAGCATTTCATATAATTTAAAACTAATATACCGGGGTTTTTGGTTATGTGATAGTTACTATTTAAAAAAAAAAATTCGCTGACCATCTATGTTTCGATTTTGGGTATTTTGGGCCACCAAATTCTAAGATATTTGTCGAATATGAATTCAACAATGGCGGATTTTGTCATGTATAAATTAGGTCAAGGTTCCAGAAGAAGAGATATAGAAAATCGGTAGGCAAGTGGAATAGACCAACCATAATCAAAATCAAGAATCATTTGTACGGGTTTTAAGCACACAACTAGCCTTTGACTCATGGAATATTTCGCATCTATTTGGTCGTTCAATCAAGAACAAAAATATCTCCCATTATTTGCCTATATGAATGAGTATTTCCTTAAAATCACCGAACATCTCGTTGGCAAGGTCAAACGCACCTATAAAGCCACCTGCCGACTTTTCGCCTCTGATAAATTTGACACGATTTCCCTTCAAAATTGTCGCCGATCTATTCTGAACAGTTTGATTTTGTCGGGAATCGTGATTTCAGCAACAGGGATAAAATGTTGGTTGGTAGGTGGAAACAAAGCTTCAGTAAACAAAATCGCCAATATTTGGCTCGGATTTTTAGAGCTAGCACCACCGTCCCCTAATCTGCATATTAGAACGAGTGCTCCTAAAAATTACCGATCATTTTGTCGGCAAGTGGAAATAGGCCTATAGTAATATGCACATTCCTAAGGATTATCAATCTATTTATTCAAGTATTCCGCAAACCTTTCCTTTGTAAACCCCCACCTTGTTACACTGACAATGGGGGTAGATGGAAAGACATGGCTTGTGCGATCTATCTTGTTATTTCTGTATCAACAGAGTAGAAGAGGGGAAATAAAAGGTTGGGATTCGAGACTTGGTGTTCGGTTGGCAGCTAGATTTACATAACCTCTCCGCTTCCGCTTACTCATTGCAAATGTTTTCTCACATGGACTGAAAATAATATCCCGTTTCCATTCAGGCAGCAGGATGTGTCCTGTATGCCTGATTTGTACGCCTTCCCATATGTCAGTTTTATTACACACATTCAAAGAAAAAGGAATAAATTACGGATCTTGTCGAAGCAAGTAGGCTGTTGGTGCTGTACCTCCTATAAATTATTGTTGTTTATAGAATGGGAGAGACTTTGACTCCAGACTATTCTCTGATATTTTCCTAGATATGTATTTTTAGACTTCATTTGAAATCAGAAGAAATATGCCTACGTTTATAGTCAAGATAGTTATATAAGCAATATATGTTAGTTTAATTACTCACATTCAATGAAAAGGGAATATTTATATTATCGTATTCATAGAATGTGAGAGAAATAGAATTCATACCATTTTCTGATATTTATTCAGATATCTACTTTCAAACCTTATTTGAAATCAGAAAAAAATATTCCTAAATCTATGGTAATTAAACTCGTAAGACTCTTTAGACTAACACGGTCATGTTGCCCATTCCGTTAAAATAGAGCAACAGAATTTCTATCGGAGCTCAGATTTCGATTAGTGGCGAGTAAGAATGTTTGTATTGGTTATTTACTGTATTGTAGGATTGCTTAGGAATCATTGGTCAGAAAGTGGTTATGATTAGTGCTGAAGTGATCACTCAGCTTTTAGCTTATCAGCTGTTTTAATCTATCACCGTCATTCCTCTATCTTTCCTTTCTTAGAAAGATAAACAATCTCTTAGAATCCATCCGAGAATGAGGTTATGCATAGAAAATATTTTTCTTTTATGAGGTGAAACCCGCGTGCCTGTAGGGGTGTGAGAGCACTTACATTTTTAGAAAAGGGGTGATATTTTCAGAAAAAAAAACAACTCACACTTGATTGCACGATGAAAATGAGGGTATGATGGTCTAGATACGAACCACCAACCTTCCGACTTCCAGTCCAGTTGGTTGTCCACTGTGCAATACTTCTGTCCTGTCACTCACTCGTATCTAATAAAGCTTCATTTCTTTCCTGGATTAAATTAAAGTGGATAGCACAAAAACATTTATTACTTCAGGAAATTGAGATTTATATAAATGTTATGGAATTCCCCATTTAATGGGCCTTCAAATAGCATAGATACATTCGAGCTCATAATGATTTTTGGGCAGCATATATATTATATATTCAGTTAATAGATTTCCAATAAATTTATGGGTTCTCAATTGCTCAGTCAGTTCTGTGGGGCAGTTGAACCTCCACTGGTGCGTTTAGTATCTGCTACTATAGATATGTCTGTAGCCTGACTGTATGATAGTGGAGCACCCCCAGGCAGCTATCGAGTCGCTCAGTTCGGATCCCACTCCTCATATGGTCTGCTCCCAGTAACCGGTGTAAGTATATGTATAACAAGGTAATCACCTGTGATTTCTCACCAAAAATAGCACCAGCACAATGGATGACTAATCCACTTTACCATGCTAGAGACCCACATGTGTTATGAATTACATAAAACAAACTACAACCATGCACTTGGGAATAAGGATCCAATATATCAAATACACATCAACAACCAAGGCCGTGTTCTAGTGGCCTATTGATAAGCTACCAATACCTTAGCAAATATATCAAATATATTGCATGTTAGGCATTTCCAAATAGAAATAACAATGCTTTTCTATGAATAAGCTGCCATGTCAGCATTGTAAATCTATCATGCAGTGTGGGCTGTGCAGTATGGGGCGCGGAATGTGCAGTGTGCGGCGCGGGGTGTGGAATTTGGGGCGCGGGGTGTGTAATATTGATGTGGAGTATGGAGGATTATGCATGAGGTGTGCAGTATGGGCCATGAAGTGTGAAGTCTTGGGCACGCGGTATGCCGTATGGGGCATGGGGTATGCAGTATAAGACATGAACTGTGCTGTATGGGGACATGAGGTCTACAATAGAGTGTGCAGTATGGGGTGTGAGGTGTGCAGTATTGGGTATGATGTTGCAATATGTAACATGAGGTGTGTAGTAATGTCGAATATCAAGCAAAACAAAATGGTTGACATTGATTTATTTAAGGGACTAAGTCGTGAGGCCTTACACAATGACGACTGCATTGATTCTTGTATGGCATGAGACCATTAAGAGTGGTTCTATATTCATTACATACCCAAAATTGATAACATTTTACGCCCAAACCACTTAGAAACCAAGTCCAAGTGAAAGCCCATGCTATGCCATTATCTCAACGTGTATAACAGTGTACAATACGGGGTGCCATACACAACATATATGGTACGTAATTAAATAGTACGCGCATGGGCGTATGATAGATAGTAATATGAAATATTAGCTGTGTCACTTTGGAATGGTCTGTGTAGTATGACATATGACGTGGGTCGTTTATGTAAATGGTATTTGGTATGACGTCTATGGTATTGAGTATTGAGCTCATGATATGTGGGATATGCAATAGGAAACACTGCGTATCTGTAAGTATCGGATGTCTAATATTGCATGGGTGTGGAGAATTCCAGATGCTGTTACATTCATTATTGACGCACATCAGAAAGCAATTCTTCCCACAGACACAGAGGTGTGTTATAAAATATCCAGAATAATGTCTAGAGTACGGAATATTGAACTTATGGTACGTGGGATACGCTAGAATGAAGTCCATCGTCTGAAACTGGGTGTGTAGAATTCCGGACGATGATACATCCACCACTGACTCACATCAGAAACCAATACCCCTCAGCGACACAGACAACTGGATTCACCTCCTCCTCCAGATTTAGTCTGGATGGAGTTTTTGGTGACAGGAAAGGAACACTCCCTACATAACCAGAAGTCCCTGACTCACTGCAGTGTTTACTAGCTGCTCCCTGATCCAGACAGAGACCCGGGTTTTTGTACGGCTACAGGCACTGAGTTGGTCGTCATGAGGGGGGCTTAGACCACTGATTCACACCAGTGACGCAAGCGAGGATTTACACGTTTATCTCAGCGGTGTTTACACTGGGTGGAGGGCTTGGCTGACTCTGGATCGTTTCGACAGTGGAGAACAATGTGTGTGTGTTTACAGAGCTGACGTGCTGTCCGTATCTAAACTGAATCCCATAGAAACACCCCACTCCTCCCCATACAAGGGGCTGCTCTCCTTGTACGTACAACACCACCTTCATGTCCTTTTACGGTCAACCACCTCTAATGGTTACTGGAGAACTTACTCCGAAAGGAAGTGGCCCCGTAATTCAAATGACAACTTGCCCTGTTTTAGAGAAGTCGGACAATGATTTAGTCTTGAATATATATTTATTTGAACAGGCAATATCAACATCCCTATCTGAACGGAATAGCAACCGATACACATACATTACCCTTTGGGACATCCACAAAGTACGTACGCAAGTTTTCTGAAAGAAGTGACCCCGCCCCCTTCTCCATCTTGTACACATTAGATTATAGAAAGGACGTACGTAAGATTACCACAATATCTTACCCGCCCCATACCCCCTCCCAGGCTTACACTATAAACCTAAGCCAAAAATAAGAAGATAAACAGTGATCTTCTTTTTGATACCATGCAGGGAGAAATCCAAAAGTGACGTTTGTTTCGTGGCAGAAAATCCTGGGGCAACTTGGTTTCATGGGGGCGTTCTCCAGCGTTCCTCCTTATTAATGTTCTCACATGCCATTCTGTGGAGATATAGCTCCATTGGAGGGATGGTTATTGCATTAAAAGGTTACTCTTGACATATTAAGCTGAATTTTGTTTTTGGCTGCTGAACTTTCTTATTTTGTTTGTTTTTGTGGGCGTCGGTATATGCACTATATTGCTCTGATACCACGTTTCCAGTCATGCCTGTTTCTTATCTATATTACCTTTCAGGAGATTAGACTTTGGGGGATATTTATTGGCTAGTTAGAATGTAACATGGATATACTGCAACTACCCCTAGGTTGAGAACTACTCCTCAGTCTCCTTAGATAATGGGAAGAACAGACCAGATATATACAAACGGGGAGAGAGAGTGTTTGACGGTGTTGCACATTCTACCCACCAATTCCTCTCGAAATTTAGTGAGGTTTAGGCAATCTAAAATTAATCAATTCTTTCAGTTAGTTTGTAATTTTAGTCGTAGGCCAATATAATTTTCTTATACAGCAAACCTACTTGTGTTACCATCTCGCCCACTTTTAAAAGCAATAATTGTTATTGGTCTCTATAGTTGTTAAAATGAGGTGAATCAATGTAATACTCAGACACACTTTCCTAAAACAATGGCTATTGAAAAAACAATGTATTCACACAGATGCCACCGGAAAAATACAATGGACCCAAAGTTCGTCTACTATCAGGTCATCCATATCACTATATGATACTCAATCTCATATTTTCTTATCTATTTTTGTATGTGGTTATGATTTCATATCTAAATTACAAACAAAAATCTAATCTCAGATGGATGAAACTGAATGTGCCTCGGAAATCAAAGAAGGATGAATTTTCAGATTCGTATTTCAGAATGGCCGCACTTCGGCCCTTTACAGAAAATATTAATTGTTAAGTATAACATATTCGGGGATGTTTGTATTTTCCGTCTTTAATTTTGTCTCATTAAAAACTTAAGATAAAGGTACATTAATTCCGTTATTTCTATTTCTCATTTATTACTCAATATGTGGTATGCCCTACATAGCGGTGTGTACTCTTTTTTTATTCTTTCTCTTTTTAGAGGGAGGGGGTCCTTGGTATAAAAGCAAGACATCGACATCATCAATCAAAAATAATTGAATTGTGTCCATAAATTTCAGTTTTATCCAGTTTTATTCGCTACTGCTGATCTGATTGTTAGATTACTGACAGCAGTCAGTCATTACTAGCCTGTTGGAAATGAACAAATTTGCACGTCTACAGTCTTGTCTTTAATTAAACATGCTATACCAGCCTAGCCCTTATCTCTATTTTGCAGTTGCTGTTTGAGAGTATCATCCAGCGACAGTCTAACAGACTTCTTCAGATTTGATGTCCCATTCCAGGGGACAAGTGAGATTCTAGTCTGAGGCTGACTGGGGTTGTTATCTCGTCTTCTCGGAACGACCTCCGTACCCACGTCAGATTCACTTTAATGATCTTATCTTTCTCAGATAACAAGGTGAAGAAAACAGCACAAGCAGAAGTGTGTCAATGTCTGATCTCTGCATTATATATAGATCCACTCATTTATCACCAATATCTCTGATTTGAGTTGGCATTGTCTCTACCTGAGCTTAGACGCTGAAGCAGACGACTTTGCTCCATCCGGATGTCACTTAAGTGCATGCGCACTCGTTTGCTACTCGGCGCTAGGCGTGCCCAACTCGAGAGTCGATTGAGAGTTGATCGAGTGTCGATCAAAGGTCGATCGACCTCGTTGTATGCGTGAAGCACTGAACTCTAGCGTCCATTCAACAGTCTGTCGTCATCCACCTAATGACGTCACCCGCACCTTCACACAGATCTGGTCATTGTATCGATACCCCTATTATCGCCCACCCTCCAGTACTCCTATTATCGCCCGCCCTCTGGACCTCGTCTCGCCATTCGCTCGGCGACCAATCAGAACCCGCCGTTCATATCGCTGATGGCCGGCCATGTGCAGGTCACGTGATGTATGTGCCGAGATGGCTTCGTTATCGCTGGTATCGGCGATGAGTGCCCTGTAATAGGTGCTATCTTCCCGTTATATCAATGATTCGGACTTGAGTGTGTGTTATTGCCACGCTGGCCACAAGCAGTAGACTCGTGAGGCAGGCAGGTTCGTTTGTGGCATTTCATCAGAATTCTGAAGCCATCTCGAATTTTATCTTTGGTTTTGCTCGGCCATGATGCGTTTTTGCTGGAATGGAAATTATCTACTTTCATTTGACATGGAAAACGATGGGCCTTATAGCCTAGATTGCCCTATGATAAGTTTCTGAATGATCTGCAAAATGAGAATAAGTAGATGTGTTTTGTTAACTACCAACGTTGGATGTGCACAATTAGCAGCGATGGATGGGACGCATGTATAGATGTATAGGATTACGGATTTGAATAAAGAAGTTTTTGCTCATTAAAAAAAATTCTGAGGCCCTCAAGTAAGCTTGTGGGCATTTTATAAGTATCATGAGGCAGTCAAATTAGTTGAGGAAATTTTATGGGAATCATGAATCAGCTAATGTAGTTTGTAGGCATTTTATCAGGACCTTTCCTTTTCTAACTATATAAATATTCAAGCAGCATTTTGAAGTATTCAAAAATAGTAGGGTTGAGGTTTTCTCTACACGAGAGTCTCACCCTTATGGCATTTGAGTCTGGTCAACTATATCTATGTATGCCGGGGTGAGACTGTCGGAAACTCACCTTTCTATATAAGGTATAGGTAAAAACCCAATAAGAAATGTATGATTATCCAGAGCCATTGGCTACAATAGAATGAAGTACAATTTTGTATTGCCCGTCAGAATAGGAAACTGCCTAAAAGGGTAATCATCCCGTAATGATGTTACAGTCCTGGTGGTGTTTGGTCATTCTTGTATTCCAGCTTCTAAAAAGAGCCCACAGTCAGTGATAAATAACGGGATAATGAGCGTGATCCCCTCCACCTTGTGACAACAATATAAAGATACAAAGTGCTGTATATTCTCTATGTTAAATTATCCATGAAGGGCCCATCAGGTTAGCAAACTGAGCGTATAACGTATGCCATACAAGCCTACGGCCCCAATGTCAATTACTCGCTCCGCAATGTCAAATTACCAAGCGAGTATTTACCGAATGTATCCGGATATGATAGTTTTTCTTTAATTTTCTTTTTTCTTGCGCCATACCAACTGCCGGGGCCATATGAGATCGAATCTATAAGATATATTGAACAGGATGAAAACTTTTCTCACCATAGTGAGTTGGAGTCCTATTCTGATGGAGGCTTTCAGAATTCTATGCATTAATTAATCCTTTAATGACAGGGTAAGGTTAAGGGTTCGATAATTTCACACGGTAAACACACTGATATTCATGCTCAACATATATGAACCATGATTTGATCCTAATTGTTTTATAAAGGACACCATATGAAACAAACAGAAATTCTATTGTACTTAATAGAAACAAAAACCTACAAACACAATTATGAAAGACGACAGAATTTGCTGATAAAATATATAGTACTTATGCAGTAAGCATTCTCGATGGAGGCAATAAATATACGGAAACGTTGTGTCTTGCATCATCGACGAAAGCCAACCATGATTCAAGGCAGAGGTTGTCTTACTATGCCCTCAGGTGATTAATACTCAGATGATTCCTTACAGATATCAATGACGGCCTGACGTTTACAAATCCAACCCACAGGAAGAGTGCACTTCCTCTCATGCTGATTTCACTATGGTTCCTAAGTAAGACAAATGGCTCCCAAAATCCGAGACGCCACGTTCCCAGAACGAGGCGACTCATTTGGCAAGGCGCCCTCACTCGGAGGAACGCGACACGAGAAAAAATGCCCCCCGAAACAGACGTGGACCAAATTTGGCAGCGTCTCAGTCACTGTCTTGGTGGGCTCCTCCAGGCAGCCTGGAATTGCCATTCCCGGACGTCGCCATTTTGGCAAAATGTCGTCTGCTCAGCCCGCAGCGTTCCCGCCGCAGTGTCGCGGGCAATATTTGCCCCCGAGAGGAAGTTTTGGCGGTGAAGTAGTGGCGGGGCGTTCGCGCATACAATACCGTGTGTGGGGCTTGTGGGACGCGCGGAATGTACGTGTAATCTTTGTCGTCTGCTCGCGCCAACTCCACTCCCAGGTGTCTTCTCCTGCGTCTGGTACCGCCAACTCTCCCTACAGAGGTTTAGATATACTCTCCTTGCCACACCGTTCAGTGTGGCCTAGCGGTGCTTCGACTTCTGTTTTTGTGTTTTTTAATTGCAAACCCTCATTTTCCATACAGTACACAAATTCTCCGGCGAATCTTCAACATAGTATTTATCTTAATGGACATAATGACATAGTTAAAACACCTGTACTCCCATGACTCCCTTCTAGGTATGATATTTCTTAAACTCCTAACTAGCTGAATATCTAGGGATACGTTGCCACACTCTTGAGCCACCTAGTGTAAACGCTGCAACCACTTCTGGGTACGACATTTCTTGGTAATGATTTTTTTCTCTGGGAGTACCACCTCACAATCCTTCCGTAGACAAGTCGTCACGTGTAAACGCAGGGTTAGTTATGCGGTCGTTTCTCACTCAGGGTGTGAGTGCAAGGCTGTTGTCCTTCACAAATTATGACTGCTCGGACAAAGTAGGTTCTTAACGAGTCTAACAACTATCTAAACTTCAGAGTTGATGTTTTTTTAGTTTTCCCATAGATCAAATTAGGTATATGATGACCAAGCCTGCCAAATCTGTTGTTATACAGCTATATTCAGGGATCATATGTTGTCTAAACAATATCTAAAGTATTACTGAAGCCATACCCATGTTTATCTCACCCCTGGTATTTTTTCTCCATAGACTTAACACGGGGAATTCGTATCTAACGCCCATTAGATATTTAGGGAAAATATCCAATGGGGGATTATGTCTCAATGGTAAGCCCATTAGTCAATGTGAAGGGTGAGATGAATTCAGAAACCTATTCAAGTTTACGGTCAGAGCTTCGCCTTGTGAATTACTGCGTGATTCCAAAGAAGTGGAGACAGACTTCTACAATTCCTTGATGATTCAAACTCGATAGGATACGAGCTCATACCCTAGACTCTCATAGGTTTCCTCTATAGTAACCCACCGAATTGTAGCTGGAATACCATAGAATACGATACAATCACTACAGTTTCTCTTGGGATATTCTAAAAGGTATTGTAAACACGCTATGCTCATACAGTCAGTAATCCAATGCTAAAGAATACGTTGCCATGTATGTTTTTTGGTTGAACGCTTTACGTAACTAATGAGATAAGGCGCATTATCATCCTACTTGAAAAAAGGTCTATTTCAGAGTACATCGCTCCGGAGATTCTGATGAATAGTTTACATCACGAACCACATTCCACTTGTTTTGTGTTTTATGATACTATCAGTAGAAAAACGCCAAAACTCCAAGAAAGCATATCTTATCTAATCAAATCTTTGTTGGTGAGATTATCACAATACAAAACATTAATGTCAGGACTTCTCGTCAATGTTTCGTTACGGTCTATGACTTCTTCAGGACTGAGATTTATAATACTTGCATAAGAAGTTCCGAGCAATGACTCAATTACTTCCACATACCACTTACAATAGCAATGTCCCTATACACAGACCGAGTGGTTTAATTATAATAATAGGCTTAATCAATTAACGATTTAATTACTGTAGCATTAATTAGGTTTACCTGTTCATTCTATTACAGTATAGCTCAACACAGTTCGCTACGATAGCCTTGAGTGTGTAACGCCAGAGAGGATTGTAAGAAAGCATCGTTGAAAAATGAGTCTTTCTTTGATCAAGTTAAGTACAATGCCAAACATAGGAGTAGCAGCTCTCTCCAGCATTGAAGTACCCGCCATACAATGGCTAACATCTCACCAAGGTCAACCTGGTTCATCCAAACAGTAGATGTCTATGAAGAGCAGAGTCCACAGTGCCAGGAACCATCTTAATCATGACCGCCACTTTCAAATTTCCATTCAGGTTCACTCCATCTTACATTTAGATGCCATGATAAGTCTCACACACCCATTAAAACTATTTCTATAACGTTTAAATCAGAACTTTCAAAGTTCGCATTCCTCTAGTGCAAACTGTGACCGCACTGGGTAGATGAATCAAGTCGCTATATTGTTATCCAACCATTTCTAGTTGGACCTGTCATGCCATTCACAATGGCATTCATGTAGGTGCATGATAATGGTTGCCATACACCTCGAGACAGCTCCGTTTGTCTACCTCCAGATTCCCTATTTTGTTACGACAATGCCACAGTCAATGCCCCATGTTGTTTCGCTTTTTTCCTCCTGCCTTTGTCCTTTGGGCCTATTCGCTGAGTCCTATGCCAAACCGTTTGGCCATTTCGCATTTGTCAAGTCGTGCTTGTATTTGTACCTCTGTTGATTATACTCTCTATCATGCATGTATACATCACGATATGTATGGTGGAAAAGATCTATTTAAACAATAGGGTCATTGGTAGCTGAAATAGATGCTTGAAATATATATTCAACCGAGTATTCTCGAAGTCCAATTACTTTGTGAAAATTACAAATATCCCTAATCAGATTTGAAACGCCTCATTTCGTAATTCAATTGATTCAAGGAAGCAATCGTAATTCTAGTGACTTCAAATGATTCTAAGATGCTTTAGCATATATTTATGTAGAATGTGTGACAGGTTCTTCGTGAAAAAGAAATTTATTTCAGACATAATGTTTTCGTTTTAGAATTAATTCCGCATTCCGGATATCTTATATTTTGTATTCAAAACTTGGATGGCCTGCCATATTCTGCTGCCTTGTTTATTCTCCAGAATAGAGTCTATCCCCTTGTAGAGATGGCTCTTACAAGAACCTCCCTCCCACCTGACACACAGACCAAACAACACACAATCTTCCTCCCTTACAAAGAAGTCCACCTCCTCTCAATAGCACACAGAAAGACATGGAGGGAGAAATATGTTCGTTTCGTTCTCCCTCCCTGAATATATTGACTTTATTCCCACTTGTGTGTGCTCAGATGAAACTAGAAAAAAAATGCCAGAGAATAAAAAAGTCCGGAGAGGGATTGGCCATCCCATTCAAACTGCATGTTTACCTCGGCTTGAGAAGACGACTGGAGGCAGGTCTGTTGACTGCAGACAAGCACAAGAACTCCCCACTCAAGGACCTCGGAGGAGAGAAAGGAAAGCCCACGTGACAGTGTCGTATTGTGTTCCGTTCTGCGCCATATCCTTTATACTATGACATATAGAAGAGTATCACTGGGATTTTTTCTCGCTCTCTTTTCAGAGATATTTCTAACAAAGTGTGTAGATTGTATAGACATCGTTGTAACTAGCTGGGCTGGTTCGGTGTATTTCAATGGAACACAGATATGAAAATTAAAAATAACAATGTTGTAGGAAACGCCCGTATATATATTCATGCCCAGCTATCATGATAAGGGTTGCTATCTGCAGGTTAACTTGTTAGCAACTGTTAGGGTTATAACGTCTATCACAAGTTTCACACAAAAAGGCACTCTTCATCCGAAAACCTTTTTATCAAGATGAGACACCAAGATGCAAACTGCTAAAATATGGTGGCCTAGGGCCCAGTGTCCACTGAGCTCCTGATACGTCGGGTACTGCAACGATTTAGGTATTGGGAGCTCAATGGACGCCGGGCCTTACTGGTGTGAATGACAATGATACAATATGTGAAGGATTGGGAACAGTATCTAAGAACTTCACCTCCTACTTCACCCAACTAACCCCTCAAGATTGCTTGTATTGACAGAGGAAGGCTCTATAATAAGGCACATTGTCCTGATTAATTTGCTGACTATCCATAATCAAAGACTTGAGCAAGCCTAGCCATGTGATCAAGTAAATGACACTGATGCTTTGACAATCACAGTAAACCTAGAATAGATTTGTTGATATGAACTAGGAAGGAGATAAAGTCAAAATTGCATTGAGTACAAAAAAAAGAATAGCAAATTTAAATGGATCAAGTTGATCAGAATATAAGTTGGATATTTCAGGTGCAGCTGAAAACATGTGCGTGTGGACACTGGAAATGTTTTATGGTTAATGTTTTATGAGTCCAGTAAGCACGAGAGGTCTGAAAGAGATACTCTTTGATAAATGTTTGATAAAGTGACCTCTCATTTCCTGTGCAGGTTACATTCCCCTGTAGTCCACTAGAAGCATTGTTGTGGCGTTTCTGTGAGATAAGGCCAGTATAGAGTGGATCAGCTGAGGTGTTTTTTCCTTCGCTTGTAGTGGATAGATATTTATATAGAACGGCCTGACCATGCTGTACATACTACAGAACGAGATGGGGAATTGTTGTTATGCACAGAACGAGGCCCCAGGCCGAGTTCCGTAAGGGGCCCCTCCCACCTACTACTATTAACTCTATGATTAACTCTTTTTCCGTGTCGGCGACAAACTGAAAAAAATCGTGGAGGTGTCGCCGACGAACTCGTCAATTAGTCGGGTTTTGTCGCCGACGAACTCGCTGCGCACTGACGCACTACGACGCACTACAACAAAAAAACGTTAATCGTAGAGGCTCTACGATATTCAAACATGTTTGAATTTCGTAGAGCGTCGTAGTGCGTCGGAAGGTTAATCACAGAGCGCAGCGGTTTATCGCCACAATTAGTCAGCTTTCCATAGTTTGTAGCCGACGAATGAAATGCCCATGCCCTTGTTGCCGACGGCGTCGGCGACAAACGCTGCCGTAGCAGACTTAATCGTAGTGCGTCGTAGTGCGTCGTAGTGCGTCGTAGTGCGTCGTAGTAGGTGGGAGGGGCCCCTAAATAACATTAATTCCCATCGAGTTTTGTAGGATGTACAAGCATGGTAGGTCGTTCTATATTTATTATATACCCAGAATTGATTAAATCTTACCATATATTGTCATGTCACCATGAAAGACCACATACTCCTGATGTTTCAGCGTGTGCAGTATAACAGTGTACTACACAGGGTTCAGTATACGATTTATACTGCATAGGGAGCAGCAGTATGTAATATATAGGAAACCCATGAAAGTTTAGGGTCTTAGCTCGTATCCCATCGAGTTTGAATCACGTAGTAATTCACAAGGCGAAGCCGCGTGAATTGCTATGTGATTCAAATGAGATGGGATCGAGCTCTGACCCTAAACTTGAATGGGTTTCTGAATTTATCTCACCCTTAATATTGACTAATGGGCTAACATTTGTGACATTATCCCCCATTGGCTATTTTTTCTAAATATCTGATGGGTGTTAGATACGAGTTTCCAATGTTAAGTCTATGGAGAAAAAATATCTTGGGTGAGATAATTATCAAATATACTGCATGGGTATATAATAAAAGACTCGATGGGGAATTGATGTTTTTACAGAACGAGGCCCCAATGCATACAACAACATGCAGATACATACATAAACATTCATTCATACTTTAAATAGAGTAGACCGTCTCTTCGCTAATGCAGCCAACTCTTCATTACGGATATGTTTAGTCAGTCCCAAATATTCCGCTATTTAATACTTACAAACTGCTTAGTAATGGGACCATCTCGCCTAAAGACCACCATTTTGAAGACCTAAATCTTTATGGGTTGACGGTATTAATCAATGAGAGGGGAAATGTCAGTAGTGTAGGATTTGATGGTGCAAAACATTATTGAGTATCATGCATTCTTGAATGTTCTATTTTTCAAGTGAAGATTTCATTAGTAAGAGTCGGTATGTGTAAACCCGTACGAATACATAGATATCACACATACACATAAAAGTTACACAAGTTTGTACGTAAGTCATCGCTTCATGATACATCGTAGGACACACAATGCAATAAACACTTAAATACATGTGAATATGGACAAGTCAGTTAATAAATGTGACCAGGGCACCTTCATTTGCCTCCAGGGTCCGTGATGCGGCCCTTTCCCCTAAAAAAAGTGCACAAAAATCCGGTTGAGAGTTTGTAATTGGGATCCACCCCTTCATCCAGCACCCTTACCCTGACATGTCCCCACTAATAACATCACCCCATTTCTGTCCTCACCGTGCCTAATCGTAGCCCTCATAACACACCCCTTCCCTAGTTAACCCCCAATCACCCCACCCCACATGACAATTGTCTCTTCGGTTCTGTGTTCCCTTTTGCTTTCTCTATCCGTACTCCCCCACCCTTTCACCCCCACCCCCTCCCAGCATTCTGTACGCTGGCCTGATGGGTTCACACTGTCTCCGTGTTTTGATAGTGAAAACGTATGTTATTGTCCATAGCACGATTGTGTCGGGAATACAATACAGAACTATTCTTTTATCTATTAGATAATGATGCAGACTGTTTATACTGTGGATATGGATGTTTATAGATATTTCTGTGTCGGGGATATAGTATAGGTATTGTTTCTGTCTATTTTTATTGTTGATACAATGAAATGCATCTCATCTCTAGGAGTCTTTATTATTTGTCTCGCGTCTTCTCGACCTATCAAACTTGTCTCGAACACTGGTGACTATTAGACTGGTGAAGGACAGCTTTAGGCGGATGGAGGTGGGCGAAAACGTTTGGGGACTAGTGGAGACTGGTGGAAAGTGGTTGAAACATCTTGAGACTGGTGGAAACCAGTTTTAAAGACTGGTCTAGACAGATTTATACTGGGGGAGACGTGTTGAGACTAGTGGAGACTGATAGAGACTGGTGTAGACTGATAGAGACTGATAGAGACTGATAGAGACTGATAGAGACTGATAGAGACTGATAGAGACTGATAGAGACTGATAGAGATCGGTGGAGACAGGGGGAGACTGGTGGAGACTGGGGGAGACTGGGGAGACAGGGGGAGACTGAGTGAGACTGAGTGAGACTGGTGACTGGTTATGACAGGGTTAGCCTGAGGGGGGACGTGTTGAGACTGCAAGGGACTGATAGAGACTGGTGAAGAATGAAAGAGATTGGTGGAGACTGTGGGAGATGTGTTAAGACTGTTGGAGACTGATAGAGACTGGTGGAGACGGGTGAGACTAGTGGAGACAGTTGTGACATATCTAGACTGGGGGAGACATGTTGAGACTGCAGGAGACTGATAGAGACTGGTGGAGACTGACAGAGATTGGTAGAGACTGTGGGAGACATATTGAGACTAGTGGAGCGTGATGGAGACTGGGGGAGACTATTGAGACGTGTTGAGACTGTTGGGACAGATTGAGACTGTTAGACAATTGGGGCAGACCGGGCGAGACTGGGTTGAGACACGTGCAGATCAGTAGCGACAGGTCGTTGCTGGTTCCCACTGGTGGATGCCCGAGGTAATGGAGAAGACGAAGTCTGAGGTGAGGGTGACCGGTCGAGTTCGATCGTGTCCTCGCAAAATGACCGCTGTATCCAAAAGAAAGGTATTGGGGTGCAATTCAGGCCTACTTGTAATTTTCAAGAATGGAATAATTCATGTGTTGGGTTAGACTTGAGTTTCCTTTAAATCATAGCAACATCCAGGATTATATCATGGGAAGGATATAGCACTAGTGACTAAAGACTCGAACCACAGACCTTGTGGTCTATCGACATATAGCCCTGTCTTTCCTGTTTGAGGATTGTCTTTGCGAGATCTTTCTATCATATACAATGTAGAAATATGGTAATATCAACCGGGTTAAATAGATGATAGAAGATAAATCCTTGACTCTACACATATATTATATATAAAGGCACCTTACTGCCGAAACATTGTAATACTGCAGTTGAAATAAAAGCCGCCATCAAACCAACATTGGGCAGCTGTCAAGATGTACTTGTCTACATCATTTTGATATTATGTATTTTGTCCAGTCATTTTGGCAGTTCATGAACGAATCCATGTCCCATTTAGAGGACTCTATGTGTCTTTTTTTTCTGAAGTGATACCAAAGTTCATATGTACCGTTGATATTTCAGATCACGCCGCTGGTCTCCAGCTGCGAAGCGTCATCAACCGATGTACCAGCCGGGAATAAGCGCCCGATCCGATTGTCGTCTGCTTGCACACATCCTTGTGTTATGATAGTGACGTCACTAATGACATCACCAAGGGACGCCGCAGCGTGCTTTATATCATGTGGATATATGTGTTGAATTATTCTAACGTATTTTTGATGTTTTTGTGGCTGTTATTCTGAGCGATAATTTGATCCACCTTTCCTGTTTTGACCTCGTGCCTTGCGTCGGTTTGCTTGGTGTGTTTCGTATCGACAATATTTATTTAGTCATGGGCAGATGGGCTGACGTAAGCTAACCTCATATATGTCGTTATGCACAAATATGGACGGAGCCACATGTTAGCATTTAAAAGAACACTTATCACTGAATGTTCAGAGATAATGGTTTCCTATACAGTGGCACTCCCTGAAACCGGGATATGCGATAACAACAATCCTAACCTTATGCAATACCCATAGCAGATAAAAAATCGATAGCCTTTTATAGCACAATAGTTTTATTGATTATACCAATCCATGTCTTTTTTCTATAGTGTTTTACTGGAATACTGATAACGAATAACTGACCGGAACATAAACAAATTGTGATTCTCAAAACAAAATTTCGACCATCTAAAAGGTATGGATTCAGAATTTCTGAAGTATTTGATTAGTGAAGGGAAGTACACCAAATTTCCAAAATATTGACACCACCCTTCAGCGCCCTGGGAGCCTGGCAAAATCTACAGAGTCTGCCGTGACATACGACATATTAATGCATCTTTCTTTGAATTTATGTGACAAATTGTAGAAACAATAAAGGCTGAAAGAACAAAAAAAAACTTTTCGTGACACCACGGGGCTATACTGAGCCTTGGAGGTGTATACTTGTCTTTATATGATACTGCATTTTTGGGAGATGCAAATAGGGTCATTCATAAAGTACGCACGCAAAACCTTTGAACACTCCCACCCCCACTATTCTGTATGCAATAATGTTTCTCTTTTTTATTGAGCATAAAGAGATCAATATTAGTCCTATATGGTTACATATGCAACCTTTCGTAAATATTTTTACCCTCATCCCCACTGCGTATGTACTTTATGGATGATCCTAATCTTGAGTTTTGAACCTGAAACCCGCCATTTAACAAAGATCCACACTTCTGTGTGGTTCGGTGACGTACCTCAGCGTCTGATGACGTAGTACGGCGTACTCAGCGCGTCTGATGACGTAGTACGGCGTACCCAGCGCCCTCTCTAGGTACGGAGAATACGTCACCCGACACTAACCGTTACAACATTATATCTGTAACGAGCTTATTAAGACCTCGTCCGCCTGCCAGCCTGCAGACACGAAAACGAGGCTACAAGCAATCATTCGCAGCGTTCTGTCGTCGCTGCGAACCCCAATTATCTATTCATTATTATCACGCGTCGGCAGGGTACAAGCAACATGTCTGCAATACGGGAGACAGAAAGTGAGAAACAGAGATAGGAAAAGGGATGGGGTTACAGATAGAGAAACAGAAAGACAGCCAGAAAAAGAGAAAGACAGAGAATAGAATGGGGGACAAGGAAGAGAGACAGAGAGAGGTGGACATAGAAAAGAGAGAATGAGAAACATAATGTTTCATTTTGTAGAAAGTTACAGGAAGGCAGAGGGACAGAGACACAAGTGAGATTCACACGATGGAATTATTGTACCTCACAGCACAGGGTGTTTGTCTGAGACAAATCCTGCTGGGATTCTGTACTTGAACACAATTTCTTCATCTAAATAGTGGGGTTCCATTTCCCTGAGACATGCTTTTCTCCTGCAATTGTTTGGGACATTTACCCCTAAAAGGAACAGAATCTCATGAGATTTGGAACCCTGTGAGGTATTGTACATGAATCCCACCGTGTGAATTCCACTTCAGGGAAGAGAAGAGATACAGCCAGGTGCGGGGAGGGGCAGAGAGAAGCAGCGAAATAGTGTATACTAAGAAAGAAACTGATGAGTGTTTGGTATGTGTCTTTGTCGAGTGGGGACTCAGACCAAGCACGAAAATGTTTCTGATTATATCTTAGCCTGGAAAAATCTATCTGTTTATCACCCGTTGAGAATGAGTTACCGCAAGCCTGTTGAGAACGAATTCCTAATGTTAAAGCCCATGAACGTTTGTTCCAGGGGAAGATAAAAGTATATTTCTCTCAGCATTTGCTTTTATCCATGAAATCACGTTTTTTTCTCGCGGGTGCTCGAGGAGATGACGTGAGGGAGGAGGGGGCGGTGGGTTAACATGGTCACTATTCACACAATTCACACTCATAATGGGGCCGGTATGACAGACCGCCGCAGGGTCTCGCCAAGCCCTCACACCATTACGTATGGTCATATAGAGGCTTTATGAGGTTAATAAATCATCATTACCGCCATGACAAGGTTGACGATCCATCCCGCGTAGACCGCAGGCCCTAGAACGGTATATTTTATACAATAAACACAGGAACTTTTATCAACATCGCCCATGACGTCTCAGGCTCTGTATGATCACTGATACGGACCCAGAGGGCTATACACTGTAAAACTTGGTAATAACAAAGTCGGTTATAACAAAGCAATTGGCCTGGTCCCGTTTATTTTCTATACATTTCTATAGTATGGGAACTTAGTAAATGTACTTCTGAGCAAAACTCAGATTCAAAAAGTTATTTTACTGAGTGAAGTGACATCTTTTGCAAAAAAGGCAAACAGAATGCTGGGCCAACTTTCCCCAACCTAAATAAAGGGTATCCAAAGTCCGAAATGTTGGTTCATAAATGAAAATGCCTAGAATATATTTGGTTCCCTCACGGTTCTACTGGCTACAGATCAACTATCTCCTCAATATTTCAAAAACCTCCATACATACAAAATGTATGTTCTTTAGCAATGTGTTCATGGAAGGGCAATTTCTTTAGTGTGTGTGCTGCTCATGCAAAACTCGATTATAGCATAACAAACCTCTGAAAGTAATTTCTCCGGTCCCTAGAACTTTGTTATAACGACATTGTCCTATATCTAGATCGTTTTGATACGTTATTAGATATCAATAGTAATGGGTGATGATGACTAGGATCTTCCCGACCACACTCAACACTCAAGAGTTTGTGCAACATTGACAGCAATTGGCGTTAGTTTATTTCCTATTCTCGGTCACCTTGAACCTATGAAAAGGAATCATTCGAACTGATTCGAACATGGATTCGAGGTGATTCTAAAAAAATTCGAAAGTATTCAAGCATGGATTCGAGATAAAAAAAGAAATTTCCAATCGTGAATAGTAAATTATTCAAGGAACGAAAAAATGTCCATATATGGATTCGATATGATTCTAGGCTGGGTTAATGTTATCCGAGCATGAATTCGAGATGATTCAAAGATGGTCCAGATCGAGTGAACGAAAGAAATTAAACTCATGTAGGTCCACTGTTTACTCCGCGAAAAACACAGCATGTTTGTGATGTTATGTAGCATCGAGATAGAGGCGTGTAGCAGTGGTTCCACCTGTCTGTGTTCCCCCACCTGCTGGGGTGTGGTGGAGACGAGGCAGGTAGCTCCACTGATTAACATTCACAGCAGCCACCCGCCCTTCTGCACCAGGCCCAGTTAAAACCAGATAGCCACCCAACACAGCCCTGAGTCAACACAGCTCTGTTGTGAAATGGCGGCCAACACAGGCGCTTTTTGAAATCCATCTCTGCATGGTGGTTTAACCCATTCCAAACGGGTAGGTTGTTTGGTAGCAGTAGATCCAGGGGATAAAATGCCATTGAGTACAAGGCCTCTGGGGGTGAGACTGCTTTGGGGCATTTCCTGCAGTTACCCTTGTCATGTGGCTTAAACGATGCCATCATTGTCACAAGTGATTACTCATAAATCTATGTTAGGGCCTACACAGATTCCTTTTCCTATGTATAGAAAATTCATTCAACATTTATGATTTTATTGAGATATTTCTGAATTTGTCAGGCCTTTATAAAGGCATTCTACCAAACCACCCCCACCCAAGGCATACTGCCTTAGGTACGGCAATTTCGCCTGGGACGGGTTAACCACGACTTGACCATACCAACAGGGTCGCATTGTAGTGTGTAAGGAATTATGTATGAGTTAATAACAGAAATGATCAGTAATTAGAATCCCATGTGACTTTTTCTAGTTCAAAAAAATTATTTTAAAGTCTATTATTACTATTCTTTTTAGGAGGACGGTGTCCTTTTCTATGTTCTACATGCAGTTCGTCTGTTGACACATCTTTTCTGTGCCGGTATTATTAGATCCACTTGTTTGAGATTTAATCTATTGACTCCAATACACATAGCTTCATGATAGCGTGACAGCTACTCGTATCCCTTTCACAAAATCACTTTATGAGGTAATTCAACATGTTACCACCGCAATCAAGTCCACACCCATGACTATATTGGACAACATTATTATCACCTGTACGTAGATAGATAGAAGACCTAAAGTTACACTCCATGTTTTATGAACAAATCTTTTTTTAGCAATATATCCGTGAAGCTTGTATCCGTGAAGTCAAAAGAGAGTAAAGCTAATTTAATATGCCCACTTTTTTATTCTGATGATTATATCTTCTCCCAGTTCATTCAGACAGCACAACTTCTCGGTTTCAGATTTCTTTATTGGCTCTGACTGAAAATTAGAGACCAAAGGTTTCAATGTATATCTTCTGTATGTAGTTTTGTGATTTATTCTAAATCAATGTATATTGGAAACAAGCTCTGGGAGAAGTTACATGTTGGAACAAAGGAATTGAAGAACCAGTTTAGGACCAAAGTGAAAGAAACAACAGGAACATATATGCTTATTTTATGGTGAACGAATACTAATGGGAACTTAAGTGATACTAGAATGTCATAGTCTGTCATATCCCCTCTTGTCTAGTCATCCTGTCTTATTTTGTCTGTGGTAACTTCTTTTTAATGAAACCCACAATCTAGATCTAAGGTACTTTGTTACGAAAAATTGTCAAGAAACTTACCGGATATCTCGTTAGTCAATAGACTAAATTGTTCACACACAAAAGTAAGAAAAAAACCCAGTTCAATCAGGATTACAAAACAAGTACTCCTGCAGTCCCGCATAATGCAACCACAAATTACATACCTAATGTTAAAAAAACATGAAAAGGAAAGAAAAAAGACAGGCACTACTACAGTTCTAGGAAACCATACTGTTAGTAAAGTCGTCAATGCTGTAAACAGGGTTACCCTTGTCAGCCCTCATACCCATGAAAGCCACTTTGTGGTAAGACAGTAGACAGGGCCCCTCGTTGTTTTTATTATCTCCTCCCTCACTATCTGGGTTATCTACAGAAGACTGTACACCTTGAGGCATGGTGTGGTGGGTGGGGGGTGGGGGCAGTCGTTACTGAATTAAAAGGGGTCAGTGTGGGGGCTACCTTTCTCTCGGTGACACCTGTTTATGAGTCTGGCTCAACGTTATCGAGTATTACTTTGAGTCATCACTCTTGTTCATGGTCAATGTGTCGCTTTCCCAACCCCACCTGTACCCTTATACGCTTATTTCCACCTGCCAACGTTGGGCCTCTGATAAACTTGTCGGCCACCACCGACGCATCTTTATTTTTTCGCGGAAGTGGAAACAAAAAATATGAAAAAGTTGGCCACCGATCTATGTTTCGATTTTTGAGCGGTTTTTTTTTGTACCACTTCCTGACAAAATTGTCAATGATCGATTCAACACAGTTTGAATTTTATCAGGAATTGTGAGTTCAACAAGAGGGAACAAAAATCGGTTGCCAGGTGGAAACAAACAGCTAGATAAACAAAATCGCCTATTTTTAGCTTGGATTGTTAATAAGAGGTTGGACCACCGTCAAGCGCCCGATCCACTAAGGCGACCAAGCGAATGCATCTGCAATCCATGCGACTGTGCGAATCCCATGCGATGATATTCTATATATTGAATATTGTCACAAGGTATTCGCATGTGCATGCGAACGTCTGCGAACGTCTGCGAATGCCTGCGAACGTCTGCGAACCCAAATTCGCATTGAAAATCGCCTTAGTGGATGTGGCACTTAAGTCTATTTGCATATGAGAGCGAGAAGTCCCTAAAAGTCACAGATAAATTAGTTGACAGGTGGGAACAGACCTGTACTCTCCTCCACACAGCGACAGGGTCAGAGTCACGATTATTTCGTCAGCAGCCTCCAATTATACCAGTCCCTCCAGGCTCTGTGTCTAATCTCAGTCTCAAAGACCAAGATATGCAAATCATAAACAAATCGAAATCATATTGGAGGTATACTATTGAGGTTTCTCGATAATCACTCTTATCACCTGGCCTAAAAGGGGATCATTGATTGAAGATGCATTATCAAACATGAAAATTAATATGGAATGACGTCCTGTCACTTTAGGTAAGCCTGTTTGACAATAAGTTGCTAATTGATACTGTCACTTATGGCTGACTATGTGATTTAAACCCATGAGATAAATAATTTATTGAACCACATCAACATTCTGTCCATTCTATTGTTCAAAAAGAAGAATGTATCCACTATGCCATTACTGCCTAGTGTGTGAAGTACCTCATGTATCGAAATTTAATGTCAATAAAAGTTTTAATTAAAGTTTGATATACAACATAACTAGTTTGAATTATTCCTTTATATCATTGATTGTGCAAAATAAAACATAAACTGCTTCACTGTAAAACAAGGTTGATAACGTCCAACGTTGTAATATTATTACACAACAGGGAAGTGGATACATATACTAAACTTTATTTATTTTTTCTAGAAAAAAATCCTGTTTGTGAATTACTAGGATCTTAACTCCACGCCATAGCTCGGGCAAAAAAAAGGGAAAGTGGCCACTTTCTATCTACATGACGAAATACATCCCATATTGCTTCTTCTAAATCATCATCTTTCCATGTTAAAACTAAAACAACTGAAATTATTGGCGTTTTCTCAGTTTGTATTTAACTCAAACTCAACTATCATTTATTCATTTTAAGTTCGGTGGTATGCAGATCTCCCATTTGAAAATATAGCATGCGGTAGTTGCATCCTTATAATTGAGTACGCTAAGACCAGTGAGATAAAATTGCTCATTTTCGGACCTTTTCAATTGTATCCATTCTCGATTGTCCTTCTTAAGAATTTACATAATGGAATCCAGAAGGCTACTGTATTGTGGTTCATTACATTTCCAGTACGTTACTGGTATGTTACTCTACTCTCCAAGCAGAGTTCCTAGGCCGGTGATCGCAAAGCCCAAGCAGCACGAAGGATCTGCTGGGAGACTGGCGTCACTGGCGTCTCACAGCCTCGCTCTGACTTCGACCAATGGGGAACCGGGCGTCTAGTTTGAAATGGTTTATCTGGTGGATAAGGAGAGGTGTTGACTGGAGGGGACTGCAGGGTCGTCTGCTCCTTCGATAAGGCGACTAAACTAATCGTGTGGTTCTGATTAGCCTGCAGTTAAGCCACAGACTGATTCACCGACACGAAGCCAGCTATAAGCCACTTTGAGATGACCACTTCGGGGCAGCACCCAGGGGGGCATTGCTCCATGTTTTGGGGGTCACAGAATTGCGACCCGAGGTCTAAACCGTTGCTCTAAATTCTTTGTGGATTACATTAAAACTATGTCACCATCTATATTCAATTAAAACTCTAATGGACTTTCACTTATGTCAATGGAAATGTGATGTTGAAAAAGGTAGAAATAGAACGTGGAAATAACGATAACACAAGACACGATCCGATGTTACTGGAGCAATGCTTCTCCCATATTTCTAGGAGCAACTGTGGGGATAAGGTTGTAATTGGTAGATCCTTTATCAAAATAAAACCACGCAAATCATGTTCATATCTCATATTGCAATTACTTGCATACTGGGTATATTCAGATTGATTCTTCATCTATTTTATTATATCTAAAGAGATATTTAAAAGGAATTTTCAGCTGCCAGGATTCTCCTAAATACATTGTAGTTGATCATAACACGGAGCATCATCTTCTTCCAAAGCGGGCGATAATACAAGCACCACTGCAAACAGGAAATAGATTATAATATTTACTATATTGTAAACTCTCGTAGTTACAAGAGTTTTTGCAGTCACAATTTCACATGGAACGACATAATAGTTGTTATGATGATAATGAAAAATAAATGAATGATGATGGATAAGATGGTATGAGTGATAACCAATAAAGTTTTCATCATTGTTGTGATTTTCAAGATGGCGCCGCCCTGTGCCTCACCAGGGTGTGGTCGATAATGAGGGTGGAAACTGAGGCTAAACTGGTTGCGCTGTACGGGGACGTTTACAGTGCGCTGATACCGGCGGTTATTTTAAGGCTACCTGTCAACGTCACGTCCCGAACGCTCACACGTCACTTCCGACCGTGTCAGATTAGAGTAATTGGAGTTTAATTTTCACCCGGACTACTTTCCAGTCTCAAGACGTGTCACGTGACCTTCCACTGGACGCTGGGTTACATTACCCTGAATTTCCTTCTGGAATTCTTGGGTTTATGTTTTCTTGGAAAAGCTTCACTGTCGTGCAATTAAAAGTGGATCACATGAAAGGTCAAAAGAGGCGCCATTAGGTTAAAGTTTCCATCCGAGAAAATGATATAATTTCCATTTTAAGTCGCGCAATTCAAACTGCTTCCATATCCTACCGTTTTATCATATACCTGTGTGTATACATGGTGTTTATGAAACGGTCCTGAATAGGCTAGAGTATGTCATTCCAATATAAATGTATTCACCTTCAATGATGCACCTGCCTATGTAAAAACGTAAAGGACAGGTTCGTTTTAAAGTATTTGTTTGGAATGATGAGACTTTCCAAAGGAATGTCATCTTTGAAAGGCCCTTCTTTATTTGTGTGTGTGATTTCCTGGGTCTGGGTGTCAGATTTCATCAAAATAAATGCAAAGTGAACGTTAATGGGGAATAAAAAAGGACTAGAAACGTAGAGGGTGAAAGGGACTGGGAAGTGAAAACAAACTCAAAATAGATGAACGAAGTAGGTAGGGTAGAACAAAATAAAGTATAAGGGAGAAATGGAGGACTATAGAAGAAACCTATGGAATTATATGGCCAGAGCTCATATCCCATTGAGTTTGAAAAGCGTAGTAATTTACAAGGGGACGCAATGAGAATTACGTAGCAACTCAAACGAGAGGGGATCAAGCTCCGACCGCAAACTTAAATGGGTTTCTGAATCTATCTCACTCTTCACATTGACTAATTGGCTAATATTTGCGAAATTATCCCTCATTGAGTATTTTCTCGAAATACTCTACGTGCATTGAGTACAAATTCCCAATGTTAAGTCTATGGGGGAAAAGCCAGGGGTGATATAAATGAGGAGAACTGGGCAGGAGGAGATGAAGGGAGAGACTGTAGAGAGATCAAGTGTATTAATGAATATGATGCTTGGGTAAAAGGTTTATTGCTCTCAAGAGGACTGGTGAGCAATATATCAAAGCTTCATTCCATTTAATTGAATTTGGTGCTGATCACTAAAGCCCTAATTTGGGGGAGTGGGGACTACTTAAGTGCCCTGATCCAAATAGGGTCCAAATATTGCTCAAGCAGGATTGAGAACTAGTTTGATTCAATGAAATCAATTCCTTTATAACTCCAATTCAACTACAATGAATTTCAAATCAGATATTCCTAAATGATGTAAGCTAATGAAACTTGGGTTAGTGTCACTAGTGTCAGAGTTTATATGGTTATAAGTGAAATTACCCTGTTTATAAATGTTGAAGGCTGGTGACACACGAGTCAAAGTCACCATGTTTATATGTGGGGTCGGGCAATGACTCTCTGGTAGAAGTCAGCATGTTTATAAATAATACAAGGTAATGACACTCCAGTCAAAGTGACCATGTTTATACGTGAGGTAGACTAGGGACACTCGGTCAAAGTCACTATGTCGTAGGCTAGTAACACTCCTGCCAAAGTCTGCATGTTTATAAGTGACATGCCAGCCACAGTCAGTATGTTTTAGAATGACACTCCAATCAAAGTCAACATGTATAATTAAAAGTAACGTGGGTGAATGACACGCCAGCCAAAGTCAGCATGTTTAAAAGTGGCATGAGCTAATGACACGCCAACCAAAGTCAGCATGTTTAAAAGTGGCATGAGCTAATGACACTCCAGTCAAAGTTAGCATGTTTAAAAGTGGCATGAGCTAATGACACTCCAGTCAAAGTCAGCATGTTTAAAAGTAAGGTAGGCGAATGACACGCCAGCCAGAGTCATCATGTTTAAAAGTGACATAGGTGAATGACATGTCAGCTAGATTCAGCATTTTTAAAAGTAACATAAGCTAATGACACTCCAATCAAAGTCAGCATGTTTAATTGTGACGTAGGGGAACGACGCACCAGTGAAGATGTTTAAAAGTGACGTAGGCTGATGAAACGCCAGCAATAGTCATCCTGTTCAAAAGTGACATGGACTTATGAAACTTCAGACAAAGTCAGCATGTTTAAAAGTGACATAGGCTGACAACACTCCAATCAAAGTCAGCATGTTTAAAATGACGTAGGCTAATGACACTCCAGACAAACTCACGCCCACTGGTAAACCTTTTTATAAACCTGCCCCTCACCCACTCGCAGTGGCCACTGGAACTAGTCAGCCGCTGCTTTGAATTGTGACGTGGTCTGGAATAATATAACCATGATCGGGTTACCTGCCTGCTTTATTATGCTGCCAGTCTGGATCCCCCCTTCCCCACCTCTCCCCGAGACCCCACGACCTCCACGCACTTTCTGCAGGCCAGGGGATCCATGGTCGTAACCCGAGCAAAGAGGGTGAGTGGGCGAGGAAGGAAGAGGAGGAGTGGGGTATGAGGAGTGAAATAAGAAAGGGGGTGAAGGGGAGGGTGTCGCTGTTTGGGTCACGTGACCCCTTCATTCATACAAGTGTAAGGGATACGTCTCCGGCCGACAGTGGCGCCTGCCATAGACGCACGTCACGCCCCCTCCCCGTCACGCCTCCTGTACACCCCATACCTCTCCCCTGGGTTTGGGCGATAATGGGGGTATATTGCCACGCTTTTACACTGCCTCACGTTGGATATTAGATTTACTGCAAGATAAGGGAGACGTTTTAGAGATATGATTGGATGATTTACTACTGTTTGGCATCTTTGATTCTCATGTGAGCGATAATATGTGTGTTTCTCAAGTGAGCGATAATATGGGACTTTCATATTTTAAAATAATATTTCATATGGATTAATATTACCAGACGCGTTAATAGGTAATGGTGGGAACATTTATAAAATCAATTTCAAGCTTTTGCAATGCCGACACGAAGTAACTGCAATCTGATAACAAAAACTGAGCAGCGAAGTGCACATGACATGGAGCGTCTGGCCCATACACTGCATCGCTCTAATGGGACGCAGAATATGCATGGAGAGTTGAGATTAATGCGCGCACACTTTTATCTGGACGCGGTCATGAGGGGAATACAAGAAGACTTATTGACATTTCCTCCCACAGTCCCTGTGTGGTACTATCTCACAACCTTTAGTCCTCCAGGCATGCCCTGGAGTGAGCCTTATCCTCGTAGACGTGTTTTTGTCAGTGCTATAAGGTTACACATTGCATGTGGTACATCAAAGGCAACATTGATACCTCCAGATCCCAATATCTTTTCAACCGATCGAAGCCAATATGCCAATAGGAATAGAAATAGCAATAGAAATACTTTGGATATATATTAGTATAATACTACCAGTATGTCTTTTGAGAGAATCTTCTTCACAAAATAAAGTTTTCAAGACGTATTGTGAATGTACTATCCTCTCTGCACTAAGAATAAATGTGTACAAACATATAGTACAACAGAATTTATGTCTAACTAACTAAAAATGGTCTGCTAGCAGTACCTTTTTGATAGATTAATTCCTAAAGTAACCCTTCTATTCTCGAAATGAATGTACGCACATGATAAAGTTCTCTGGCCTACTGTACTTAATTACTTAATTATTTGAAAACAGGTCTGTTTTCGTACATCAAAACTCTTTGTACAATTGTACTGCATATATTTGACAATAAGCCAGTTTCAGTACAATGCAAAAGCAAACCAGAGTGGGCCTAACCATAATGCATCTTCAATCCCTTGCAGGATTTACAAGTAATTTACAGAAAGGTGTCATATGATCCTGTTCTGACCACCATACTCCCAGCCCCTCAGCACACCTGCCAAACCACTCCTACCTAGAAATGGCCAGGCTTGACCCTTGAACGACATAGATTGTGTAATACCCCTCGCGCTTTGCCGCCATAATGTAATCTTCTTGGACTTCGTGCTAGTATTGTGTGACTCGATCCAATTTCCACTCAGTAAACAGGAGACACAATGAGAGCTATGGAGAGAGAGGGCTTGAAAAGTCCAACTCTCGGATCCATGCACCTCGCCATACACACCCCACCTCTCCACTCACACCCCCCTAGATCCAAACTGAGCACACACGCACACCTAGCCCTCTCAATCAGCAAAGTGTACCCTGGTATAGAGTACAGGTGAAGGTTATTAGACTAGCCTCAGGATCCTCTATGTTCCTCAACAGGTTTTCGGGAATTTTGATCTCTCACCAAAAGGTCTGCTGCTAGGAGAACTACTATTCATGGCTGGATATTGAAGAGCATCTAATATCTGATGGTTCATGAAACATTTTTGATAATGTAAATGTGTTTTTATTAGTTTTAGAAGTATTAGTTTGTGTTCAGGCACCAGCCACACGACAGACTCCTGCAGGGTTAAGATTCTAAAAGAAAGAGCGATCAGAAAGATGATCTGATCGTGGTGTCTGTAGCGTTCTCGTTATTCTTAGAAGACGATCATGGATAGATCAGAATATATGTACCTATATGCTTATATCATTCAATATACGTAATCAGTAAGTACATGGGAAAATATATACATGTACCCTAGATATCCTGAACAATTTGGGATTGTCCTGCACTAAGAGTTCTCTTCTAATACAATCGGTCAGGCTTCAGCAATAGGATCACTTTACGAAAGTTGGATACTCGTATCCAACGCCTATGGAGAATTAAGAAAAAATGTCACAAAGGTTAGCCCATTAGTCAATTTGAAGGATGAGATAAATTCAGGAACTTATTCGAGTTTTTGGTTAAAGCTCGATCCTATCTTATTTGAATCGCTACGTAATTCACCCGGCTTCGCCTTGTGTATTATTACATGAATCAAACTCGATTGGATATGACCTCTGACAGTAAACTTTCATAGATTTCCTCTATAGTCTCACCCATATAAATCTTAATCGTAGTCTTCCATTCTGTATCGATCTTTCTTTTTGGTACTTACTCCTGGTATACGGAAGGAGAAAATTGTACCTCTGTTCATGATCAAAGACCTGGGCAAGTCTAGAAGAAGGTGTGAATATGAGGGAGGGTTGGTGGAGCTCATTGTGGTAATGTTGACACATGGACTCGGTGGTCGATGCTGAAACCAGACTGTGAAAAGCACCTTTCCTCTCTCTCCTTCATTTGCAGCCATTGTCAAGGAAGGTGTAAATAGCCACTTCAAAACTCCCCCTCTCCTTCTTACCCCTTTTAGAGCTTTTCAATCTGAGATCTGCCTTGAGCCTTCGTCAACATGCAATTCTCCCACCGGTTCTCCCCAGGCATTATTAGCTGAAAACTACCATGATGCTTCAAAGCATTCACATAACACTACCCTCAGCGTATACAAAGCCTTTAAGAGACAAGTTATTTATAAGGTGTTACAATAAATACAAAACGTACAGTAAACAAGAAAACCACTCCCCAAATCACGGGGAGACCACAGGGAGAATTTGTCATAATTATAGGAAATTATAGCCTGTAAATATTTATAAGGAAGAATATTGGTCCTAATGAAGTAAAGCATCGTTTCATAAAGCCATTATAACTCGAAGTATCAGGTAAGGTTGTAGTAAGAGTACATATAGCTTGAACCCCTAACGTGACTATGTGATAGTCGTCCATATGACCGACTATCATTCAACACCGTTAGTAATAATATGGCGCTTTAACGATGTTCAGTCAGGTTCAAAATAATTATAATAATAATGATAATATATAAAAAACATAGTTAGCGTGACTGAATGGAATCTGTTTCTCGATATTTTGGTTAGAAATACTCACCGAGTTCTAAGAACGCTAACTATGTCTCTCTATTATTACACACCTAGAATCATTAAGAATGCCCCACAAAATAGCAGAATGACGGTGGTCGCGTAATACAAAGGGATGTATAAATATTATTTCGTCACTTCGAGACGAACGGAATATGTCCTCCTGGTCAGTAAAAGAAAGACATTCGCCCAAAGGTATATAATAATAGTAGCGAGGATGGGGGTTGTCTAGATGTGTCAAAACGCATCAAAACAACTCAGAACAGATTTCTGGCGGCGACCTTAACCCAGTCTCCACATAACATACAAAGATAATCAAGATTACATCAGAGCTATTGAGGTAAGTTTAAAATAACTTGTTTTTTTCCTCTCAGCTTTCAGCCATTTTCTATTTCTGACTAACCACACACGCCTCCTCGTCTCGTGCTGTTCCCACGTGATACGAGACTAAAACGAGAAGTATTTGAGTAATTTGACTTCATGCTTCGTCTCCCTGCTCGGCGTGTTCCTCTCCTTTGGGAGAGTGCAGTGAGAGGAAAAAGACACGCGATCACGTGTGCAGCCTCCCCATGACCGCACAGAGAAACGCACAGGGTTCCAGTGTAATACAGTGTTGTATACTGGGCCCCTGCCTTACCACACCAGTAACCACAACGTCATTCAATTTATTATATACCCATGCACGTCCATTTGATAGTAACGTACTGCTACTCTCAATACTGTACATATTGAGCTTTTATGGAATTATGTTGAACATATTTCCTGGTAGTTACAACATTATTTCTATACGTAATTAAAGTTAATTACATGTACGTTAATCTTAGATTTCACCATCTCCAAAATTTCACAAGTTAAGTAGGATTTTGAAGTGAAGTTTTATACCACTCTCATAATGTTATCATTGCCAAAACTGGGCGGTTGTTACAGTGGTCACCAGTATGTATATCTATATTTGTATATACTGGATACTTCAGGTCATTGTGGGCTGAGCTATTTATAGGTGAGTTACTCAAATGGAGCGAGTTCGTTTTGGGACGAGTTCTCCAGTGTTTTACCATAGACACCTGTCAGTCCTGACTATCCAGGGCATTACTCTGCTACCCACCAAGCATACCACCCGATAGATACACACAAAACTCCCCACCCGGTTCTTCTTGGAAATTGCCTACACCAGAGGCGTGGAATCACTCTAAAAGTCCTTGAAGTTTTTCCCTTCCCCTTGTGTAAGAACCAGATACGATCTATGGTGTTCATATATAAGCTAATTCAAGTACCTCAATATCTCTGGATCCATTCAACTCTCTCACCCTAAGCTATGGAATATTCTCTTTGAGAGGCAGAGTAAGGAAGGCCGATGCCATTACGTCGGTCATGAATGGGACATCTATCTCCATGCACTCCTCCCTCTCTTGATCTCCATAATGTACCATGCAATTCTATACATTAAAACCCTCTCTTGGGTACCTTTAACTCCGGCCAATTCTTCTCATATGTCTCATTCAGTCAGTATTAAGGCCCGTTTACATTGGCCGATGGTTCCTCACCGATCTGCAGTCGAAAAGCACCGAACGATTATGTAGAAATACTGACACAAGGTTGGTGTATGGAAACAGCTTGGCATTTGAAATGGTCACCAATTCGCTTTGCAAGGATTACACGATAAAACAAATACCGACTTGGTCAACGACAGACAGAATCAAAATGCTTTGATTTCATCAACGATGCTAAAGATATATCTGAGGAATCCAATGCATGGACATGTAGAATGCAGTGAAAAAATAAATCCAGTACACCTTCACCAATTATGTGTTACTAACGTGCATTCGATGACCACCTGTGACAGACTTTAAGGGTAACTCAAAAGATCGGTGCCGGTTTCATCTGTAAGTGTAAACGAGACTTATCCCTACCGTATTCGCGGCCCCTCTCCCCACCCCCCTTTATATAGCCCCCCGTTATGCCCGGAATTGAGGGCTGGAGATTGAAGGATCCATTCAACGGGGTAGGAGAATGGAAGTGCTAGTGTAAATACCGCCTGACAGCTAACCACCACCCCACATTGTCGGGCCCCTCTCTGCACTGCAGTCCTCAATACCTTCTCTCAGCCAGCGCTTTCAGAGACGAAATTCAAAGGGTTTTCTCGGGGGTGCTTTGCATGTTGCATTCCACCATATCATGCTTGCCATTACCCTATCAAATTCCGGTCATAGCGAAGTACCTTCCCTGTGTGTTATATGTGAGTCAAAAAGAAATATAAAGGATTATTCAAAAGGTGAACATACTTCATTTTTTATATCCTCATTTCCTCAGCCCTTCCCGTTCTTTGTAGGCACATAGGTGGTTCCAGTGTCCCCTGAAATAGGATTAACATAGTATGTTACCCACAGTGCATACACACAGAAGCATACTTCAATTTGGGACCGAGCCAGAGCACGACCAAAATAACATGGGCGATAATAGGGGGAATGCAGCGTCACGCATCAGCCATAGCGAGTGCATTACGAGAAAATATCAGCGAAAGAAATGGAAATGAATTCTCGATGAAAGGTGAGGCATATAGAATTTGCTGTCACATAAAAGGCAATCACAGGAAGATTTATGGGATATGATTGAGCCTACTACTTGCCGATACAATACACAATGACAGTCAGTGGGAGAAATGCAAAGGAGTGTTGGGATAGAAAACTGCAAAAAGTAAAGAACCATAGACATGGACAGAAATTGCGCTGAGAATATAGAGGAGAGAGAATAACTGACGCAAGACCAAAAAAAAGAAATATGATTTAAAAGCGAGTTTGGAAGAAATTATGGAAGAGGGAATGATGGCAAAGATAGCTACAGATGCAGGCAAACAAGCAGATAAAGCATCGCGATTAAATCAAAGTTATCTGCATTCTTTGGATAAAGAGAGGGAGAAAGAGAAAGGAGGACTAAGAGGGTAATTTCTGTAATTGAACTCATGGGGCCGACAAGTGAAAATTTCCATTTCCTCGAAACATCCGGCTTGAATTCTTAGGAGGCGATTAGGAAAATAATTGTTTCTACAATTGGAACTGAGAATCGGCAGTTATGAGGGTTAGTTTGGTCTGGATGAGGTACGAGAGCCTTCCCTAGATCCGGTCAAAATCGGTCTCACTACTACGTAGATGCTGGTCCGTGGTGAGGGGTGCAATACAATCACCTCATTGGCTGGCTGACGGTGTTTGACAACGTATGCAAAGTGATATGCAGTAAAAGGTGTGATGTTTAAGTGTGAATAGGGGAGTTTAAGTATGAGGAATATGGGTGTGAATGCGGGTTGTAGGGGGTGTAGGTGTAGGAGGTGTAAATGGTATGAATAGAGGGGTGTGGTTGAAAGAGGGAGGGATACATTTGAAACAGATGTGATATCTACTGAAGGTGTGAGGAAGTACACAGGTGTGGTGTGATCTGAATTGTGATAGGTGGTGTGTATGTGGAAATTATTATGTGGATATTAGTAATTGTAATGTAGATGTGAGCGTGGGGTGCAGGGGTAAGAAGAGTATGACTGTATATGTGTGAGTGGTGTGCGATGGGTAATATTGCACAGACTATTAAAGGTAAGACAGGTTGAGTAATACTGGCAATATAGCACAGACTGTGTGATAGACCGTATAATGTTGGTGATATAACACAGACTGTATAAGTGTGACAGGTTGAGTGCTGCTGTTAATATTGCACAGACTGTTAAACGTCTGACAAGTTGAGAAATAATGGTAATGCAGCATAGACTGTCAAAGGTGTGACAGGTTGAGTAATACTGATGATATAAGGCACAGTGTGATTGCTAGTTCCGTCATCATCCGCCAGGAAATTGAAAGATAGCATCTCTATAGTCAGGGGGCAACCACTGTTATCAGTTGTTATAATCTAGAGATAGTATTGAAACGAGTCTAGAATTCGTCTCTGGCAAGCACCCAAAAATGTTTTTGATCAAATTCATTGACAATTGTGCCGCCACTTGGAGTTTAGGATGGCGTCGGGGCTAGACGGTCGCTTCCATAGCATGATAGCTATGTGCCCTTTATCATCGACTGTTAAAGGTGTGACAGGTTGAGTAATACTGGTCATAAGCAGAGACTGTTAAAGGTGTGAAACACCAGTTAGCAATGCTCGGGGACCTGGCAATATTTCCCCCCACATTCACCCGTCAGTAGAGGGGGACTTTCTCGGGGTGGAGGGAACAGAGAGGGGTGGCTTCGTGCACAGACCCACTTCTGCAGGTATTATTTGCATGCCAATCTCAGATCCAGACCGGGCGGGTAGACGGGGGTAGGAGGGTGACAGGGGTCAGGTTCAGTACGCACTCGGTGTTAGTGTTACCCCCGTACTCACTGACCCCCACATTAAGACAATCCACGTCGACCATACCACCACGCCTAGGTGTGTGTGTGGGTGGGGGGGGGGGGGGGGGGGTTGTAGGGGTAATGAGCGTGCGTGAAATTACTTCGGGACAAACAACTTGCATTACCATGAACACCTTTGTAATAAGTATGTAAGTCTGTGCTTGGGGAGGGGGTGGCATGATTATGAATATCATTTCCACGAGGAGAACTTTCTTTCTTGCGGGTAATTCTGAGTCATATCATACCTTCTCTCTGACAAATGCTGTTTTAGTCTTATAGATTCTAGTTATAAATCTCCCATTCTTTCTTTAAGGTTTTTGAATCAATACCTTTTGAATAAATGGTTTTTACGCTTTCACTTCAAATTTATTCAAAGGATTACTTTCCAGATAGCAAATCTTGTTTATGTCTGGTAAGTCATATATATATACACATATATAAATATCTATATATAAATATATATATATATATATATATATATATATATATATATATATATATATATATATATATACATATATATATATATATAGAGAGAGAGAGAGAAAAGAGAGAGAGAGAGAGAGAGAGAGAGAGAGAGAGAGAGAGAGAGAGAGAGAGAGAGAGAGAGAACGAGAGACATTCGTAATGGGTCAATACCGGATGTACCGGTGCACAAACAGTCTATGCGCATGACAACTTCCTGGACGCTTTCCAGGAACCAATCAGCTGTAGTGGCTTGCCTGGGGCATTTAACATTCCGAGAAGTGACGGACAATTCCGGGACGTGGCACAAGAGGGCGGCTTGGAGGGGTAGGGGAGGGGAGCTAAAATTAGTGACCACTGTACCAGGTAGCCCCTAGTACTTAAACACAATATCCAGCTACACACCCCTCCCCACCCACCCCGCCCTCCTCAAATAACCGCAACCTCTAATACCCATGAACCCGGAAGACGTAACACTTAAGACCTGTTTCGCAGACTGTTTTCCTTTGGTGTTTAACTCTGTTTGCAGTTCATCTTACTGACGTTAGAGTTCTCACAGATAAGTTGATTACCTATTCTCAGGTAGGGTTTGACCAAATGGAAGTGGTTCCCGACAAGGGCAGACTCAGTGATAATATTGTCAAAACCTACATTAACTTAAACTGCCGGGTATTATGAGTCATTTTCCGACGCAGAGTGTGGTCCATGTAGAATGGATATTAATCAACTGCAATAATCTAGGTCTTGGGAGTACAATCACAGCGCATTGTGCAATAGATCTTTTTTCTTCTCTCCAACGTACATGGAACGAATTCTAAATGGATAGAACCTGTACAGAGTTAGTTATATTCTAAATATTTCTCTTTCAATTTTTTTTGCTTATAATCAATTGGAATTAATTAAGTATGGCAACAATCTAGCTGTCATAGATATAACGATAAAATGTGTTGTGATTCTGTGAATTACTCACATAAAAACTGGGAATAGCTACAGATATATCAAACAAGATACTACATGTTATTCTGTCGATCCTCCTTTGTATTACAACATATGAATTACTAAAGATTAGCAATTATACAGCTCCAAAAACAAAGGCGAACCAACTAATACATTTGTCCTCTCTCGACTAATTTTTAAGAACGTTTCAATCGTAAATTCCACAGACATCTGATAATTTAGACGTTCTGACGTGTACTTTTACAGCAGACGACATTTAAACCTTGAGAATACGTCAGAATGTTTGCGAACTGTGCACGAGATTTTCCGTGAAGTGGTCCACCTCAGTGGTCGCTTGTAACCCCCCCCCCCCCCCCCACACACACACACACACGTCAGTGGTGCATGCCTCGGGCACGCATGCGCAGTAATGTTACCGGTCAGAGCTCCACTGCGTTCCTTTGGCGGCTTCATCAGACCAGAACATGTCGGAGTCTCATGCGCAAGCCCACCTCCGAATGCCTTTCCCCTTCAGCAGTTTCTTTTCTGTACACAGAAAGGAGATTAATGTGCAGGACCGACCACCTTTTACTTCACCTATATCACTCTCCTATTACCCTTTTACTTCACCTACAACACTCTCCTATCACCTTTTACTTCACCTACCCTACTCTCCTATCACCCTTTTACTTCACCTACGACACTCTCCAGTCACCTTTTGCTTCACCTACACACTCTCCTATTATCTCATACTTCACCTTCCACTTTTATTTCACCTCTATCATTCTCCTTTCGCATCCCCGATGTTTTTCCTATAGACTTAATATTGGGAACTCGTACTCAACGTCCATTGAGTATTGTAGAATAAATACTCAATGGGTGATGATGTCACAAATGTTAGCCAATTAGTTAGCAATAGTAGTTTGGGTTCGCTACATAATCTCACTCGGTTATACCACGGGAGGTTACTCCGCAACACAATTTCATGGCATATTTTCAGCAGCTGTGGATCTTGATGCAGTTCCTCCTGAGTACTTCATCGACATCACTCTCCCATCACCTTTTACTTCACCTACACTACTCTCCTATCACCCTTCATAGGCCCTTCAGTCTGTTTACAAGTTTCGGTGTTCGCTGGTTGCCGACGTCGTATGGTGATCCATCCTTGAACCGTAACCCACAACTATTGCAATCTAACGGTTTTTATAAATCTTCAAATCGGAAATCCGATTTCAGAAATGGAAATTTCAACTATTTCTACATGTAAATCCGATATTATATTCACGTTCTCCAAATATAAATGGGAAAACTGTGCCTCATGTGGTCGTGGTGTGCCAAGCCAGTCGCAAGCAGAACTTGTATTTAACCTGGGCGATAATAGGGTGTTTAGTAACCTCTGGAGGGTGTATTTTACTCATAATGCTGTCGTCCCACATTTCACTTCATCCACGTCACTATTCGATCACTTCTTACATATTCCCTAAACATCGTCAATAATCGATGGACCAATTACTTGTTGGCTCGCCTATATGATAAATGAGTATAATAATCTGTGTTTAAAGTTGAACTGAAAGACGTCGTGTCATGGGTCAGTTACCTGTGATTTAATCCCGCTTTGACTTCAGCTCATATGTGACGAAAATGCATGAACTGTACTAGATACTTGTACAAAAGAAGTCAATATATATTCATAGGCGTGCTATTAAAAGGCCAATCAACACCAGCACTGCCACCACCAGCCCCCACAAAGAGACTTTGATTCAACCCGCATGTTTACAAGTATTTATAACCGTGGACCGCTCCGTAGAAGCAGACACTGGTGCCAGACAGAATGAGGAATTCTACTTTGTATTGAGCTTTATCCTACCCCTTATGTAGAATCCCATAGGCTTAACATTGAGTTTCCGTATGCCACGCTGACTGGCATTCAGAGTATTATATGCCACTAGTGGCATACAGAATTTTTATCACGTAATATTCCAAAATCGAGGAGACAGGGTAGGATAAAATCAAAACCTGATTCGTTTTAATCATGGCCACCGCATTCCACTCCTGGAGTTTTGGCTCCGGACTTCACTCGGCTTCACCTCGTGAAATCACTATGCCAAACTCCAGTCGTGTCATACGGTGGCCAAGATTAAAACTCATCCAGTTTTACGATAATATCTCCCTGTTGATACATATCCCAGATGTATTTCTGACACGTCTCACTAGTGAGCCAAAGTGAGCCAACTGAAACGGCAGATACTTGTGCTCAAAACAATATTTCCGGATACAAGAACGAGGCTTCAGTGCTGAAGCTAGGTGGGTTTGAGGCTACAATTTAGTTTATGGTCTCATTTGCTACTAGTGAAATGTTTCTGAATAGGTTTGTCAAGAAGTTTCAGTGACAGTTCCTAAACGAATTAGAAATACAGATTTGAAATACTGGAGAATGAGATGTATAATCTCGAACCAAATAGTCAGAGACCTGAACTTCTATGTGTAGAAGTATTGTTTTGAACATGGGTTTCTGCCCTTTTAGTAGGTTCACTTTGGCTCCCTATACATGTATCTAAAATTTAGAGATTCCTGAAGAACCATCCCCCCACCATCCCCCCCCCCCCCCAGCAGATTGTAGATTTACTGCTATATCAAAGGCCACTCGTTCTCATACCATGTCTATGTGCTGTGGGAACTCAACGAACTCACCTGTGTAGGTTGAGATTTCGACCGAAATTCATCTCATAGATTCGATCGCCTTCAAGCCCAAAGTAAGTCTAATGGAACATATTGGATGTCAAACTACCCAAACAAGAAATGACAATAATATTTATCAACTTAGAGACGCAACACTTTAAGCCATTTCTAGGATGTCGTCTTTCAGGGTCCCCCCGCCAAATCACGTAATAACATACCCTGTACGCCATCTAAGTGATCATCAAAATCATCCCTTTGCCTTCAACATCAGGATAGTCTAATTGCGATTATACCGCGTATGATTTACGTACAACTAGATTAACCCCGTTTCTATATATTATTATATACCCATAGGCGAAATTATCGCTTTTACTGACCAGGAAAACAGATTCGGTTCGTCACTCTTTCTGCTATTTAGTGAGTTGTAAAATGGCATTTTTGATTAAATCCAGGTATATGATAATAAGGAGACATACTGCGTGTTACTGAATTGCATCTGTCCCTTGTTGTTTTGGTCGGAAATATTCAGCTCGTTCTTCGATCTCGGTGAATATTTCCGGCCAAAACAACTCGGAACAGATCCCATCCAGTCACACTAACCATGTCTCCGTATAGTATCACACTCCATACCCTTCCCTCCCACCTCCCCGCCAGGTCTGTACTGAAATGTGCCCTCCACATGCAGATCGACTCGGTGTTGACTGTGGTGGCACTTCTCCACACGCCACACGTCCTCCAGGTCCCTGTAGTGGTCGTGCGCCTGGTCGGTGCCGTGGTCGTCGCCCTCCACCTCCTCCCACTGCGTGCTGTGGTCGCGGCTGGGGTCATTGAGTGCAGACCCTGGCCGCTGTCCTGTTGGGCTGGGAGGACCCTCCTGTCGCCGCCAGGCCCTGAGGCAGGACGTCCTGCAAGGAACACCTTTTATCTATTTTTTTATTTCATTTTTTTCCTGTCACAAGAAAAGGTGTAAATAGTCTGGAAACAGATGTTCTGGTTGATTTGAATATTTACTCCGATGGCTTTGATACTACCAGGAATTAGGTTAATAAAATCGTATCAGTGGCTAAGAACTTGAACTCCATTATTGATGTGGCGTTCTCCTCACTTCGATAGAATCCGCTTAAAATCTAAAAGGAATTAATGATTTTCAATATCATTTAATCTCATCTCCTGATGGACCAATCCTTCCACCTGATAAGTAACCAATAGCGATACGCAAATAATAAGCACCAATATTTTGTGGATTACACAAACATATTCCATCTCTAATCCTAGCATTTGTTTTAATAGGGTATTCAAAGTATTCATTATAATCAATGACACAATGTTATATTCAGCAAATTTGGTCACATGGGAGGTGTAGATATTCGTGACTTCGAATTCAACTGATGATATCATATGACTCCTGGTGAAATAATAATGTCATAGTCATGATACACAATGTACTGGTCAATATATTGGAGGCACTCCTCACTATTTATCTTGTATAATACAAAGGATCACAGACAAGACCTATCGAGTTTTTATCTTGTGCTTCCCAGATCATTGAAGATATATCATATTTAGACGTGTATTCGGCAAGTATGTGTGTTATCTATGATCCGTGACAGACACAGACATACAAATATATATATATACATTAATATATATATATATATATATATATATATATATATATATATATATAATATATATATATTATATGTATATCATATATATATGTATATATATAACTATGATGGTAATTATCTATCATCATGTACATGTCATAAATATTCTATAGTGTTGATAAAATCCAATGACTGGGAGGAATTGTTTTTGTTTCCTATTGAAGGATATTATACCACTCGGTAGTGTATTGCCAGTAAGATCTAGGGTTCAAATGTCATCCATGCAGTTTGTTTCTACATGTCTGTCATCCCCTTCTCAGAGATTCGACCAGAACACATATCTAAAAAGTTATATACCTGCGATAAAAAGTTATATACTTGCGATATACCTGTGAGACTGGCATTAATCTACATGTATTTGCATCCTTAATCACTATGAACCTATGAAAATAATGTATTGGGAGTTTTACTCAACATAGTGTTGTGTCCGCCAATTACTCCGCAAATGACCGTAGTGTATTGGCGATGTAGCGTAACATCCAAAAACCATTTCTTAAGCATAAATCACCATCAACCATCAACAACAATCAACTACACTTACTCCGTTATTCCGCTCAGTTAAAACAAAACCCTCCACTTCCTGTTTCCTCGTACCACCTAACACCACCTGGCGGGGCTCTGTGTCATTTCTCAATGAGCGCGTCTTTAGCCGGCGTTCCGTGGCCATGACGACGTTAATGACGTCATGTCACGACGTCGCCAAGACGCTGCTGGCATCGCGACGAGGTCACCTCCTCATAGTTAATCACAAAACGTCATTAGATGTTGGCAGGCGCCCAGACAAACGCTATCTCAGGTGTACAGGGACGGTGTGCTCACTGGTCCGCTGAGACCCTGTATTCCATAAAGCCGGGGACACACCAAGGGAGTCAAGGCAGCGATCTCCATAATCGCCAACACAAAATGGTATATATGTGGACTATTGTTTCATAGTAATATCTCCCACCAATAATTTAGCGTATCAGAAGAAATAATCCAGTAAAATATGAAAAAATAGCTCACATACACGCCATTTTGTGTTGGAGATACCAGAAATTGATTCGTTTCTCGCTTGGTGTGACTCCGGTATAAAGCTGGAGACACATCAAGCGAGTACTGCAGTGATTTCTGGAATCCAACACAAAATGGACTATATGTGAGCTATCATTTCATATTTCACCTGATTATTTCTTCTGAGATGATAAATCATGGGTGGGAGATATTCCTATGAAATAATATCTGACATACATGCTAATTTGTGTTGGCGATTCCAGAGATCGCCACCTTGACTCGCTTGGTGTGTCCCCAGTATAAGGCCCATTTCCATTGGCCGACGAAAACAGTGTAGATTTTTTGTGTTCTCCTAATAGCCTATTTCCATTGGCCGTCTCCGATATACAGTCAGGAACCACCGAAGGACCTTTACCACTGCTGACGCAAAATATGAATAGGAGAACACAGATAATCTACACTGACGGCCAATGGAAAAGAGCCTTTACTAGAGAATTCGCCCCGAAACGAAGTCGCCCGTAATTCAAAGGAGACCAGGATACAAAGTATCCATAGAAAACACATAGGGAGTGTGTATCTACATACCCGGAGCATACAGATATGTTGTATGCTCCGGGCCGCAAAAACTGGAGCATGCGGTAAAATAGTGCGTATGAAAAAGAATAGTGCATACTTGAATAAACTAACATCGCGACGCCACTTGTCAGGAAAAGGTAGGTAATAAATACAGTATAGACTGGTTTCAAATAAAAGGGGTTGTATGCTCCTTGGAATTGTAACTGTGCAATATCCTCGCACGAACTCGGATATTACTATGCGTCAACTCCTCGGAGCATACGCCCGCCTGTATCTGAAACCAGTCAATATTATGTAAATACATGTGTGTTCACTTGTAAATTCACATCCTCTTGTAGCAACAGATCAGTCAAGGATATTGCACATGATGCCCTTGGTTTACACTACAAACCTCACATAAACATATCAATAGCTATTGTTTGTGATACAGTGCAAAGGGAAATCAAAATGGGGCGAGTTTGTTTCTCGGCAGGAAAATCCAAGGGCGACTTTACTTTGGTGCATATTCTCCAGTATTCCTTCACACAAGCTGTCTGTACATGCTGGGAGGGTGTGGGTGGTGTACCGGTGAGATTATTTCTTTATCATTAGTGGGGTGTTGTTTATATGATATTAGCTACAGGTATGTTATATATGTATAAAGAGGTGGCATGTAGGATATATAAGTGGGGCTAATTGTATATTAATGACTGTTTGCGACTATCGTATGTGAAGAGGTGGGGGGGGGGGTGTATGGTGCGTTCGAGGTTAAGGGGGAAGGGCAAGGAATCCTCCTATATATGACTAAGTATGGTGCCAATGTATATTGGATGTATGTCTCTAGTACAAGTTGGTATGGGGTTTGTTGGTATATTGGTGTGAGGGCGATAGTATGAATGATTGCAATATTCAGTTATAGTTACCTACACTCCTAAACTCCCGCCCTAAACAGTGAACTTTGTTAAATTTATCCTACCCCTAATAAAAAATGCCATAGGCTTAACATGGGATTTGTTTATGTCAAGGGTGTGACATAAAGTGTTGTTTATCCCACTACTTTCTAATACTGAAAAAATATAGAAACGGGATAGGATAAAATCTAGACGCCACTCGTTTGAGTTTCAGTTTATTAATGTCACTCATTTTGTTGGCATCGTAATGTCACTCGTCTTCGACTCGTGAAATTACAGAGCCAACAAAATGCGTGGCATAAATAAACTCAGACTCAAACTTGTGACGTCTCTTTATATTATCAAGTGATTACAATGCAGATCTCACGTCTGGACAGTATAAATTTATAATTCTAACATCATCTAACATCCCCACTTCCCAGGTGAACTCTACAACACTGACTCTAATAAGAACCTTGGTATAAGTAGGGCTCCCTTAAAAAACCGACGCCAACCGTGGAATCAGCTGTGTTCATCGGAGCGTATCGGGCGTCGATCAGCTGATCCACGTCCATGTTGTCTACACTAGTACCGTGACCGCTATAGAGAGTGTGCAGCCAGCTGTGACGAAGGACGCTGCCGTCAGGGTCACCCCCTACAGCCAGCCCCCACCCACCACCTCCACCACCACCATACGCGGCCAGCCAATTATAACTCTTAAACCTCACAGCTTGCAACGTAGACGATATATAGATATGTCTTCAAATAAACTGAGACCTTTATATATATATAAAAAAAAAGTCACTTAGATTTTAGGTGGTTGGAATTATTTTTCAGATATACCTTTTTTCATATAGTTTTATTGTGCCATGGATAACATTGTCATCTTCCCGAGTAAATATTCATCAGTGTTAAAATAATTCATTTATCTTTTATTCATCTTTATGTGCTAGTAAGTACATGTATTACCCTTGAGACATTACTATTTTCCAAATGTATTCCTCATCAGTTGTACATTTCAATATACATGTACATGTACCTCTCTTCCTCTCCTTTAAAAATAATAGTACACATGAAATACAGAAAATGATTTGTCAGTAAATTATAAAGGTATTGAAACCCATGAAAAATTCTTGTTATAAATGAACTGTTTCATCTTCATATGAAGAAGAAAGTTGTTATCTATGCTAGTTAAGGTACATGTACATACACATGTATGGGCCTAGGTGAAGAAAACTAGCCACACTGACGGCTGACACCAATGGCCTCTTTAGATGATGCTTATAGTGCAAATGTTAAACTATACATACACTGTAAACTTCGCATCAATAAAGAAATTTTTGGGAAAAAAGGATTGCAGGTTACAGACGAGACCTTCCCTCCCCCCATCTTTCTCGTCAGAAATCCGTGAGTATACCAAACGGTGTGCTATCCATTCCATCACTGAGGTAGTCTCATGTCAGATTTATGACCATGACACCAAATTAATCATTCTATAACTATCCGGCCGCCCTGTAATCATCACAGTGTAGATCAGAAGCAGAATGATTTATGATAAGTTCATTTCCACATGGAATGAATATAGTACCGTGCACAATGTACATCCGAAGTCTACTGACACCCCATGTTATAAGTACAATGTACTGTCTTGCCAAATGATGTGCATTGAGGTGATTTTGTGAGGGTATTTATAAGAGATTTACAATTTAGCCATAGGTGTACAATCATGTGCGTTTATAGTTTAATTCCTTTATTTACCATTATTCTTAACACATGTGCGGTATTGATAAAGAAAATAACATTATTCACTGAGGTCATCAGGAACTCATAGAAAAGAGTCAATTCAATCCCAGCGCTTACCAGATTGAATAAACTGATTATAAATAACTTAGTCAAGTTGGTTGTTTTAGGATTACTTTTGGTTTACGGTCGCGACACGTGAATTGTTGGGCAGTCATTCTTTATGCATGCCACTGCAGTCTCAGCTCTACTTCAAAGGAACTACTTTATCGCGCACTATTTGTTCTTATTCACCTTGTGAGTGATGACCTTGATAGAGGTGGAATAACACATAATTGTATTTTCGCCCTGTTCCTGTTATTCCACCAGCACTCACAGACACCCGCTTGCTCCTTTATGTAACTTTTTTTGCAATTCTAGTATAGATGGCCAGACGTATACAATTTGCATACGTTAATTGTGATTATGCAGTCTAGGTGCTTGTAAACCGGTCATACTGGTGTGAGAGTCCGTGTGCATGCGCGACGATGCATGCCGCTAGACCAGACTCTAAGTGCGCATGCGTGCGTGTAGATTTCAGTGACATGTTGGGGTCATGGTTACAACATGCACGTAAGTTCCCCTCCCGTGCACGGCGACTGTGCGCCACCTCCTCCCACCTTCCTGTATTTCACTTGTCTCATATATATATATATTGATACATGAACATGAACATGCAAATTCCTATTGTGTGTAATGATAGCGTCATTGTGTGATCTGTTTAGGTATTGTGAGGGAAATTGTAACTTAGTCATTTTCTTAACAATAAGAAACTGCTTTGAGATCCATATCTACTTGAAATACACCATGAGTTTTGGTTGTGGGGTAATCTCGTGAGACAAAGCCGAGTGAGATTACTTAGCAAACCAAAATGAATTGTATATTTTCAGTGGCTATGGATCGAATGCGGTTCAGATTTTATCTCGCCCCTATTATTGACTTATTGGCTAATATTTTTGACATCACCCCCACTGAGTTGTTTTTCAAATACTCCATAGGAGTTGAGTATGAGTTCCCAATGTTAAGTCTATGGGGGAAAATACCAGGAATGAGATAGATACATAGACACATGTATTGATACATGTACATTGTACATGAATATTTCTGTTGGTGTGTATAGTTAGGATCAATGAGGATCCGTTATGATTTTGTGACGGAAATTGTAACTTAGGCATTTTCTGAACAAGAAAGAACTGCATTGAGATCCATCGCTACTGAAAATACGCCATGAGTTTTGGTTGCTGAGTAACATCATGAGACAAAGCCAAGTGAGATTACGGAGCAAACAAATATGAATGGTATATATTCAGTGGTTACGGATGGTTTACATTTCATCTCACCCCTATCACTGACTGATTGGCTAACGTTTATAATGTCTGTGACGTCAGTATTATTTTACAATATTCCATGGGCGTTGTATATCAGTTCTCAATGTTGCGTGTATGGAGAAAAATACCAGGTGCGATATAAAGCTTAGAACCTTATCATTTCTATGCTCATGTATAATACTGTTGGTAGTCCTACTATAGTGTATGTGCATTGTAACTGATCAAATTAAGTCATGTAGAGTATCGGGTAGACTCATTATACGTGAGTGTATGTGACGTATACATCTGACTGTTTTATAGGAAGCACCTCATAATTCCTCAGTTTCCTCTGCACAGATATCAATGGGGCCAATATAAACGGGTGGTCCAGTCACCATGAATGAGAAACAGACATTTATGGGCAGACATTAATGGTTGTCACAGATTTATGTCCTTCGCTGCGCCAATGCGTCATCATTGAAGTCCTGCTTGATGAAACACCGAAGGTGAAATTACCATCTATATTTCACTTCGCTGCAGGACTGTGGTGGAGGGGGCGGAGGGGGTCAGAGGGAACTCCTAAATAAAGATTTCTCAACACACTCTAAGTCTCTGTTATAGTATTTGAAGTACAACCTGCTACGAGGAGTAATATATGGCACCTGGGCTAGGGTGCCTGAATAAAATCTGTTCTGAGTAGATGTGTGTTTAGACATACCGAGGTTGAAGAATGAGGTACGTCTCAACACAACTAAACAACAAGGAGCATATTTCTTTCAGCTACCCTTACCTTGTCTCCTTATCTTGATATACTTGTGTGCATGAGATGAACTGAAAATTGCATCCCAACTGCTAATTAATAGATAATGACTTTATTTACTAAAATACTTTTGAATCCAATCCCGTGGGCACTGTGGCTGAGAGTTAACACGTGGCTTGGCCTCTGATCCGATATGGGTGTGGTGAATAGATTCAGATACTCCACACAGAGCTTTTCGTCCCCTTCGCTACCTGTATGCATCTTTTAACACATGTACACACCTGTACTTCCCTGTGCACTCTGTACATGCCTATTCAAACTTGTACATGACTATACCCGCCTGTAATCGCATGTACACACCTATACACAGCTATTCACACCTGTACACATCTGTACCGCCTGTACCACCCTGTACACACCTATACACACCTATATAATCCTGCACCCACCTGTGCATAACTTACATACCTGGACGCACACATACAGACTCGTACATACCTATACACACCTATACACACCTATAAAGACCCGTACATACCTATACACGCCTATACATACCTATACACACCTATACATACCTTATACACATATACACTCCTATACATGACCTGCACAAACGTCACACCTGGCCTGTATCAAGTCAACCTCAAAATACACAGCGATCCGAAACACAGTCCTTTCCCCATCAGTATCTCATGTCGAGATGACCCTCAGATTAATCTGACACACACCCCCGAGTCTCTGAGTAATTAACCTCGGCTAGACACCGAGACCAAAGAGATTAGACATAGCTGTACTTCAAACGCATTTGTACCACTATAAACGGATTTTATATCTGTCCGCACTATGCTTCTATCGAAAATGGATACTGTTCCTGCTCCTATTTTGTCTAGGCAAAGCCCTTCTGTTTCTCATATTTATTTTGTTAAAGTATTTCACTCCATTATCACTGAAACCCAATGCTGGGTCACTGCAATAAGAGCAACGGATAATGTATCAATCTTCTGGAACTATTTTGTGATTGCTTAGGAGATATTCTTGACTGGGACAGGATCCTTTGTCATCCCATTTTGAAGGAATGACTTCAGGGTGTTATGCTAATGTTTAAACAACCTAACACTGGTTGAGTGTTGTAACTATAAATACAACGAATGCCCTTTTTAAGTATTAGTACATCAAAGGCACCACGTAGCGACTGTGGAGTTGTAAAATGACCATCCATTCCATAAATTCCTTTTAAAAACATGAGCGTTTGTGAATGTGAAAATGTTTTAGTCCTTTTGATATCTTTTCAACGTTGCACCATCAGTTTAATGTATACATGTATGCAAACAGTTGTGCTTATTATTTCAAAATGTATTTTAGCTTCGTTATCCTCATTTGGTTTTTCACAATTCACATAAAAATGATATTGTATGGTGCAGAATAGGGTAATAGATAGGGTTGACTGGCATAATGTCATGTTGCAGCACAGACCATGTAGCATGAGACAAGACAAGTAAATATAGATGGGCATTTGTCCATCATCTAGAATGATCCAGTATGTAGGACAATGCTAGGAGTAATCCAACGGTTTAAGGTCTCCAATGGCCACAAGAATAATAGCCAAACCGCGCCCTCATATACTCTAACCCTAAAATAGTAAATGTGAATGGTAAGGATGAATAAGAACAAACAGACGATAATCATATGTAATTGTATTTTCGTTATCTATGTCGGTGGAAATTCCAAGGATGTAGTTGTATGTTATCTGGCTTTAACTGAACCGAGGCAGTTTTTAAACATGAGAGGTCTGTTGTGCAATATGCGACTTAGCCACCGGCTATTTTCATCGGATGAAAAGATGCATTGTAAAGCAACATTTCATTCAAAAGGAGCTTACCGTCTTGGTCTCGTCAACATATTTACACCAAGGTCTGAAATTCAGGAAATGCCGTTCCCTAATCATTTTACCTTTGTGAAATGAAACTTTTGATTCAGATAGAATATCGACTTTTGCAGAAAGCCCCCCGCGGGTGGCTAATTTTGGTCGAGGTCGGGAGCCTCTGAGACGTCACTGTGAATGACGTCAATTACCAGGCAGACGACAATTCCCAAATATGTTTATGGTGGTTCGGGATCGGCCGGTAGGCGGCGTGACGCGCGTTTCACGCTCACTGAACGCAGGATTGCAATTTGGCGAACGCCACGACTGCAGCGTCCCTTCAGCGTCCCTTCAGCGTTCCTTCATCTTGACAGCCAATCGGAGTGGAGGGCGACCCCTGCAGAAAGGGGGGTGAGTGTGGAGAGCGATGCCTGGAGAAAGGGCCATGATTAGAGCCCCCGCAGGCAGGCGAGAGGACCCAATCACAGACACAATGTGCCACTATGCTCTCTGGTCTCTCTTCTCCTGGGGAGACTGATTAACGTCAAGAACGCCTGCACGGGCCCCGTCTCCTTCCTGAACTTCCGCCTCGCCCTTTAACCATTCTCTCCTCAGTGTTTTCTCCTTTCATGTCTTCAGAAACCTCTCTTCCCGCCTCGCCCCCTCTCACCCCCTCTCGCTCTCTCGCTCTCTCTCTCTCTCTCTCTCTCTCTCACTCTCTCTCTCTCTCTCTCTCTTCCTTTCTCTCTCTAATATTTTCTTTCATGCTCCCTCTCTCCATGGGTTGCTTTTTTCAATTGTTGTTATTGCTAATGAATTAGTTAGTTATTTTATCAGATACAATTAACTTATTGGTTGTCATTGTGGTCCAATCATGGATTACTAGACTACCGAGGACGGTCAAACTATATATTTCCCGACCAATCATCTATATATATATATGTGTGTGTGTTCTATTACATGGTGATATCTAGGGTGAACAGTTAAGTTAATACAATTAATTATAGTTTGTCTGATGGAGTCCATCTCTCAGCTTTTCCTTCATTTTATCTACAAGCTCTTCCTTCTTCCTCGCTTTCACTCCACATGTTTTTCATCTTCCTCCTCGTCTTCTAGTCCTCGTGCTATTCTCCTCTGATTTACTTAAGCATCTCCCTACTCTCTCCTCTCCCGAAGCCCCTAGCTATATTATCACCGCTTTCCCCTACTTTTATCACCCATCGATTATCAAGTCTCCATCGAAAATGGATGGGGTCATAATGGACCATTGCCCATTGTCTCTATGTTACCAAAAAACACAACCATTGATTATGGATTTTTAACCCATTGATTACGGGCCTCAAGGCCATTGATTACGTGAAGATACACTCCATAATAGATTTATAGTCCCTTTCTGTTTGACAGCAAAAATATAGTACTTACTGATATACCCTATAATGTGGTAAATCCTGGGTTCAATTCATTTCATGAAGATTGATAATAAATACAAGAAACGGTGGTTTTGTGAACAGGTGGCTCTGTAAACCACTGTAATACACTCACTAACGCTTATGTATTACTTCGCGCCAACCTCTCGTGGTTTACGGGCACTGGTCCACATTGATTTTTGTCTTCTCTTTTTTATTGATGTACTTCGCCAATGATGATACATTTAGCGGTCTACCACTATACCCAATTTATAACATATAATAATTCCATGAGGTCCATCTAGACTTCCTCATGTTGTCAAGTTACCTTCGGATCTATTGATCTACTTGTTTAGAAAGTACAACTAGTAAATATATTGTGCATTGTAATATCAATTGTACATAGGTGGGGGATGATATACACAAAGTTAACAATACAGAAGATGAGGATGGAGATGAGATGAAGCTTACTGGGTTTTTCTAAGTCATTACCACATTTCAAAATCACTCGCCCATTTTAGGGTGTGTTGCAGACCCACATATAGTGGCAATTGTTATGGTAGTAGTGCAACTCACGATCTTGTATTCAGGCTGCGATCACCTTCATGCATTTACCAGGGTTTCTATTCTCTTAATTGCTTGTAATACCTCCCTTCCTGTCCTCCTACCCTGATCCTTCTCACCCTGCCGCTCCCCTCTCCCGTCTCTAAAACTCCAGCCCATCCTCGTTCTCTCGACACTTGAAGACACTTCAGCCCCCGCCACTGTTTTTACACCCGAAATCAAATGACCCCCGGTCACCGCCTAGTGGTCGCTATGTGGTCGCCCTGGGGGTCGTTCGTTTATCAATCATTCAAGACAATGCTCGCAGTAACCCAATCTGTTTGACAGTGGCCGAGTGGGGACGGGGAGGGTCCTTGGCGAAGTTTGTGGTCTGTTGATAGGACGTTGGGATCCCATGAATAACAACGGGGTGGGGGCACTGCCCCACTGACAACCCCTCCCCCAACCAACGCCAGCTTGATAGCTAAACAACAGTGAGGGGAGGGCTTTAAAACACAGCGAGACAGATAGGCGATCTGTATTGAATGGGCCCCGTTATAAATACACAGCAGGCTTAGAACTCCCTATAACCACCCTGATCTCGGACTAAAGTACACTAGGCGATTAATAATCGCACTGGTAAATGTCATACGATTTTGGGCCAGACTTTTATTCAATCAGGAAAAATCCAGATCATTGATTAGTGAGATCCCACAAAATGTACCTTGACATGTTATGTTATTAGCATTTGAAACAAGGTTGAGATGATTTGGCAACCGGTCCCTGTTGTTTTGATGGTGCAGTTTGATTGGTCAATGTGTACGTTTATTGAATCACCTATGGCCGTATCAAGTACGTATACAACCCTCTCCTACCGATGTCGTATTTGTACACGTACGTCACACTGTGCTGTACGGGGTATGTCATCACGTGACCAAGTAACATTTAGCCATTTTTGGTACATTATAATAACTAAATACTTTTTCTAATTATTGAGATCTTGGAAATTATGTCTGGTCAATAATTGTACTGCTTATCTCTGACTAACGAAACAAACCAGTCTCCGTATGTTATATCAACATTGTCGCAACAGAAAAATCGCACCGTGTGAACACTGCTCTGAGCCGACCCAATGAGCAACCAGCGGGCTGGACTGCAGACATTGGAAACATAGCGCCAAGGCGATGGTTGACGGAGATAACTTCTGTGCCCTTCACGTGAACCCTCATCACAAAAGAAGGATAGGATTCACGAGTAGGAGAGATCATTACCGAGCCCAGGGATTCAGATTCAGGATCCAAAATCCGCCTAGGAATGGGCCCCTTAGTGTTAGAATTGGTAAACAACTCCGAAGGGTTGGCTATTTTCTTCCTGGTTTTGCACCCGTGAACCCTTTTGTGGTTGGATGGATATTGGAGTGACAATGGGGAGGATTTGTGGTGAATTTGTATGGGATTAACAAGTTCACGATCCATAGAATTGATAATATTTAGTTTTTGTGCAGCTTTTGTATCCATTCCATCATATACGATGCACATTATGTATACAATGCTGAGAAGTGAAAAACGAGAAGCATAAAGAGAGCGATCTGGCTTCAACATACGGTGTAGCGTGTGATGAAAAATACCATGATATTAACTGCCAGGCAAACAGGATTTCCTGGATATTTTAATAAATACCCCACGTGCAATGACCCATTCAAATGGCTGAGCAAGAAAAACCGTCATTGATATTTTTGTTTGTTTCCAAAAATTGTGCCTTGACAAAAGCAATCACCAGCCAAAACGTTATAATTGACGTTCTCTTAGTAAAGCCAATAATCATACCGACTTGGGCTGGTGTTTCAGTTACCCTTTGCTTCTGTCTAAGATTATTGATATCCTTGTTTGTATTGCAAATCAGTCTTAAATCTCTAAATGTTCTTGTTTGTATCCTAAATGCAATACAATCATTCATTATAAAAACCCACAGTCAGAATAAACATTTCGGAAATTATTTTTAATCGCATGTGTTTGCCTGACAGCTACATATGAAAAGTAACCAAAACAACAATTTATTTTATCAAGTACTTTATCGGGATTCCTTTGCACAAGGAAAACACTAGAGACTGTGAGGAATGGTGACGTGTTGTGAAGATAAATTATCCCGCTTCATAAGGCCTATTTCCACCTGCTGATTAAATGATCGGCGACTTTTAGCAGCCACACAATATGCAAATATAACAACTGTTGTGCGAGCTCCAAAATCGAAGGTAAAAGATCGGCGATGTTGTTTATTTATGACCTGTTGCCACCTGCCGATCGACTTCTTAAAAAAGTCACTATTCCCGAAAAAATCAATTAGCTTTTAATTGATCGACGACACTTTTATCGGGAAGTGATGTGAAAATATCTTCAAATACACATTTCCCCTGTTTCCACTTGCCGACTACTGACAAAAAAAAAGATTTTTTAAACAACCATTAGTTGAGGCCGACAAATTTATCGGCAGTTTGAAATATACCTATAATACATACATAACGTAAGCATATTGACGACCCCAGCCATAGCACATAGCATGTGAATTCCAATTAAAGAGGCATGGTCGGGGTACTGAGGCCCCTGAGACCTCTGTGGATCTGTGTGTTCTCAAGAGACGAAGGCCTCAAGCCTCTGCCCTGTGTACACCACACGCCTTGTGCTGTGTTTGCACCTGGATAACAATTTCATTAAACTCAAATCCCCAGCTCCAAATGGGCGCTCACGCTTTGCCAATGCGTAGGAAAAAAACGTTCAAGGATCTTGGTATATAAAATCTACGGGGATTTCATGTGGGGGTTGATCGGTAGATTGCATGTTGTGAATTATGTCCCATTATCCGATCCCGCGAGCCCCACTGCGACAGTAATGAGAAACTTAGGAAACAGGGTGAATTTGATTTGTAAAAAAAAAGTAAAACAAAAAACATAAAAGGTATTATGCATGTACATTGTTCAAAGAATGTTATAGTGTTTATGGATTCTGGCTTAGGGGTAGTTCAGTTGCACATACTGTTTAGAGTCCAGACAGGATATGGTACCGTTACCTTCGTGTAACAGAGAAATGCTTATTGGTTAAGCAGTGGATATATTGTATGCATACCCCCACCCCATAGTTTTATATGATGGGAGATCAGACCCTGGTAGCTCGAACAGCGTAGAAGGCAACCTCAATCAAGTGCCTTGGGCTTCAATCTACGCTTTCCTATGGACACTATGTTCTTATTTATCTTAATCTATATTCATCGTGCACTGACCACACATGTATTCACATGGTATACTTGATGTAGCTTTATTTTTTAGATTGATGACCCCCCCCCCCCCCCCACACACACACACACACACACACACACCAATACCCCATGACTAGTTTCACATTGAACAAATGCCCATGGGTATCCACACATTGTCCAGTGTTACTAATGAGCCTTTAGATACTATATATTCTGTTAATCTCATCTCTGAGGAAAATCCCATATGAAAGAGCTACAAAGCCATCTACAGGGATTAAGTAAATACTTCAGGGATAGATCAGGAGGTGTGTATGGGGGGAAGTGGGTGATGGGGTCATGGAGCTCAACAATCCCTAAGCCTATTCAGATTCTAATAACACAGTGAACCTAGAACATAGTTCCATAGACTCTCTCCCGTTTCTATAATGCTCGATCTACCTGTAAGGTCTATACATGTATACCTGGAGGTTATTACCAGGGGCCTCCTATTCACTGTCATTATGGGATCTCTTCCTTTGAGCGGCCACCCGTGGGGCAGTGGTTTAGGTGGTTAGTCTGGAGAGGTGTTCAATGTTGGTGGTTTTACCTCATAAATAAAGTTAGGCGTAGGATCCCAGACCTATTAAGGGGGGCTGAAAACAGCAGTCATGAACTAAAATCAGTAATTGTATTCATCACTCAGAGGCAGAAGTTATTCGGTAGTAAGGCCCGGCGTCCACCTAATACGAGAAATATAGACCTACCGATATGGCACCGATACTAAAAGCAAATATCCGAGACATATGTTGCTTCTATCATTTTTGGTTCAAGAGTTACAAAAAAGAGAAACCCATTGATTTGTAGTCTTATGGGAACATTTGTTCTCAACCGTGAGATTTGAATGCAGATTCAGGGTGAAATATGATGCCAATGATTGATAGATTTCCATACACCCCCTAAAAGCTCTTAAGATGTCCAAATTGGACAGCTTTTTTGGACATTTGCTCCCAAGTCTGCACTTGGCCATATCTCACTCAAGTCTTCGGGCCAAACCTGGCAGCCCTGAGAGACGTCATTTACCCGGCAGACGACAATGTTGAACCATTGCTGTTCATAAGAGGCGTTAACATTCACAGATGGGTCTGGTCTGGGACTGAGTGGAGACAGTCCTGGGGATCTATCTTCCACTAGGACACCCGATCTAAGATCTAACTGATCCTGGCCGATTTGTTAACTTGCTAGGTCGGGACTTTTAAAATTATCTTATTGACAACGATTCGCCTACATGTGCGGTCTTCCATCGCCGCAAAGTATGTTTGTTATATGTATGAGGATGATACAAGGCGTTGCACATAGCTCCACATGATAAACAAGTAAACAAAACAGCATATATATAACAAGTATAATAAAGGTATCATAAGTAGATAAGTTCACTATGTGGTACTCGCATTTGTCAGAATGATTTCGCTTAAATATCATATCAATAGCTCAGAATGATGAGAGTGAAAGAGTTAGTAAATGAGACTGATGAAGGTAATATGGTCGAAGCTGTCTACTAACGGACTCCATGCAATGATACTGTTCATTTGCAACTCTCATTCGAGACTACAAGGACTTTGCATCTGTTGCTAACTAAACAAGTTATAGGTGCATCTCATGTGGGTAGTTTTCCTATAGATTATTTGAAAGCATTCTTTGAGGGTAGTGGGTGAGAGTTGATTCCAAAGCTTTTTGCCACGATAATCCTGTGAGTGTACCCGATTGGATCACTCTGGTGAAAAAATGGTGACTATGAGCGATAATAGAAGCTGCTCACACAGGGATAATCAGCCAAGCAGATCTTACAAGATTTAAGCCGAAGACGCACCAAGCTAGAAACGCCATCGATCTCTGAAATAAATATCTTCGACCGATGATATAGCGTCTTAGAAGCAATGATAAGGTGAAAATAATAGCTCACATACACGCCATTTTTTGTTGGCGATTCCGAAAATCGCTGCGTTTCCCTGCCAGCGATCTCTGGAATCGCCAACACAAAATGGCATATGTAAAATATCATTTTAGAATAAAACCACCCATCAATAATTTAGCGTTTTAGGAAGCAGTGATGAGGTGAACTATGAAATAATTGCTCAAATACACGCCATTTTGTGTTGGAGATTCGGAAATCGCTGCGTTTCTTGCTTGCTGTGTCTCCGGCTTGAGTTCAAGAGCTGAAGCTCGACTTGGTCAAGCAAACACATCGGCTCGGTGGAACCCGCACTTTAGTGAACAGCCCCCTGTGAGTGCCCCATCCACACCACACTGTGAATCACGCTTGAAGACGGTGAACCACATTTGAAGTGAAATGATCGTGGTGAAAGACGTGGTTTTAGCGGCTGGTGTTGGAGTCAATGTCAAACCTTTGTGGGGTCACGCCTGTGGGGGGCACATTCTGCACTACCCCCCCCCCCCCCTTCCTCATCCCCGCCCCACGCTTCTGTTTCCTCACACAGTCTGATCCTCCCACCCCCACCCCCATCAGCCGCCACCCCTCGGGCATTGTTTGGGGCATGGTCGAGGGTGTGTTGGAGTAACCCGAGGATCGAGCCGTTGCCATGGTGCCTCTGGGTCACGTGGTCTGCCATTGTTAGGCAGCTGGATCATATCGAGTTGACGGTGTGTGTGGAGGCACCATGTAGGGGGAGGCTTTCCCTGAGCGCGTACGGTAGTGCTTGACGGTGTATACTAAGCCAAAGGACACCCCCCCCCCCCCCCGCAACACATTGACAGAGCCCCCATTCCCCCCCCCCCCACACACACACACACACACACACACACACACACACACACACACACACACACACACACACACACACACACTACTTCCACATATTGTAAGAGAATATCATGGAGATATGTCCACATATCAAGGAAGAAAGATTAAAGAGGAAACCAACAAGTTTGAATCAAATTCATCGTTCTCCGCGAGTTGGATGTGGAGTAATATGAACGAGGCGAAGCCAAGTGAATGTTGCGTAACGTTCAAACGAGTTGGAGAATGATAAACGAGCTGCTTTCTGTATTCATCTCACCCCTGTACAAACCAAAAGAATGGACGACACACTGGATACAGACCATGGAGAATGGACTGCAATACTCGTAGGGGCATGGAGAATGAGTTCCCAATGTTAAGCCTATGGGATAAATACCAGGAGTAGGGTGAGATAAAACTTCATTTATCACAGTCTGCTCCAGAGAAGATCGTTTAGACCCGACGATGAGAATACAACCCGACGACGACGCAACAACGACGCGATTCAATACAAAATCTCTCTGAGTGTCTGTATTAGTGAAGTAGAGTTTGGAAATGTATTCTTTAATGAGGGACATGGCCCAATCACTCATATACAAATGTAGAATGACAAAGGTACCTGGTATCTGGAAGAGCGCCTTTTGGTGAACCTACTTTGTAACTATCTATCTGAATTTAATTATAAAGAAAAGAAAAGATTAACCACCCAGTTGAAGAGATATGCAAGCATCATGCCCCAATGGAACTTGTATCATACGGTCATTAGGTTGAACCTATTTAATACTGATAAGGCTGATATCTATAGAAGTTCACTTGTTGAATTCCATCGTCATTCATAAAAAATAGAGATGACATTTGTTCCTAGTATTTTTAAAGGTCATGCTATTTATGTTAGTCATCTGGAATAAATAGGTAGTTTTTTTGATGGGTCGATTGACATCTTACATCTAGATTGACGTTGGAATGCTCTGATTTCGGATATGTTTGGTGACCTTGACCTTGGGCGTCTTATATACTGCACACTATGCTTTGGGCGATAATGACCGTCTTGCCCGAGAGCAGAATAGAGAAAGCCGTAGGACACTGCTCCAGTTCTCAGACTAATTAAGTAAAGGTCAAACATAGGTGGAACAATAATTAGTCAACTTATCGAGTTAGAAATTAAACTCATTATAAATTTTGCTACAATAGAAATACACGTATGTCTTGTTGTGTTTAAGGCATGAGGATACCGAAGGGTGAAATCAAGTTAAGGTTGAGTTTATAAGGTGAGGATGAAAGGCAGGTAAAGGAAATGTATAAATTCTGAGCGTTATTAACGCCAAGATACACTGCCTGGTTTAGAGAGAGGTTACAGAGACTCTGAGAAATTTATTTCAACCAAATAATGTCTTGCGTATGGGTTGACTGTATGCAATTTAACCATAATAATATGATTAATGTTATGTTTGCTAGGCTGACACATTGGACCATATTAAATGTGTTAATAAAATAATGATAATAATAGTAATGGAAAAGAGTAAATTCCATCCCAGCAACAGCCACCAACTCTTCTGGCCTTGTCATCATGAGAAAACACAACGTCTATGAATGCGTTTCCCTTCTTAGCGTTAAAACATTATACTACCTCATATTGTGACGTATATATTTGCAGTATGTACATTTAAACATATGGTATCATACAATCTTTCTGTTGAGTTATGCTTCTTGATAAGAAATCCTAAGGTAGGAAAATATATGATGTTGTCATTGAGGATTTCGCGCGTTCGAGGCGTCATATGACGTCAACATGTTGTGACGTGTGGAGACGCAGGCCGCGTCATCGCCGCCGGCTTCGTGTCACGACGCCTGGCGGGAGCTGCACATACTAATTATCTCCATTACAATCTACATCATGTCCCCCAGGCGCCCCCCTTCCCCCTCCCCCACAGGTGAGCATACCCATTACTTCAGGTAAAAACCAGCGCCGCAGGTAATTTACCCAACCATGCGCAAACTGCCAGCATGTCGACTACTTCCCTGTAGTGTGCAACTCGTGTGGGCAATAGTAAGGCAATCTGTATTAAAATGTCTTTTCAGCAGACATGTGTGTCATACCAATAGGGTTCTGAGGTATGGTTTTTAGGTCATATATGTCTAGAGGGAATGTTGGGAATTATATCACCATGTTGAATTTGAAGTAGAGCAGAATTGAAAAAAAAACAAGAAAGAGTTGATTTTTTAAAAGATGCTATATCATCAACCAATTGGGGTACCAATGGTTATAGATGATGGTATTGGGAAGTATGTAATTTGTCTTATTGATTATCTAACCAAAATATTCTGTCAGGAAACTAAATGGACTGTGTCATGAAACCATTTTTCCCCCTGTTTTTGACCATGGATGTGCATTGATTGCCTATGTGTATTCATTGATTATCTGTTTAATCTCTTTTGATCTCGAAGTGGTAAAAAACCCTTAATAAGGATATGCATGACTTCGATGGCTTGTAACTGAAAAACTCACCTTGGTGAAGGATATAACAAATAAACAAACAAAAAATAAAAATTGATTGGAGTGACAGTATTGGATTTTAATCCAGGGCCTCCCACGATGAATCCAAACGAGACTTCATCCTCTTCAACAAAACCATGGCATATTTACATGCACTGCATTATCATATAACTATGACCGTAACTTTGAGCCTGATAATATCAGGTATGGAAATGTTTTTCAAAAAAACTGTGGATAATACAGTGTATAATGTATGAACCTAAAGCTTATGCTATGAACACCTGTACAATGAAAGTGGAGTATCTGTATACTGATCCAGCTGTAACATAGTCGTGCGACTGTTACTTTGTAAAACACCCATTTGGTGAAAGAAATAGTCAATAAATAATTTACTTTTTTTTTAAATTAAAAAATCACCAAGTATTCCTGACGTATAACTACGCAAATCTAATATCTATGCTACAGATATCATACCAGTCTATACTAATATAAACGTGCAGGAATACTTCCTGAAAACACAAGTTAGAGGAACTAGTCAACATGCATGTGAACTTGAATTTGAACTTATGGCCTCCCAGGCTGAAAATCATTCAGGCCACTCACCCCCGTGACATGAACACAAACCATGGTGGACACAGAGGTTGACATGGGTGGGGGAGGAGGGGGGAGGGAGGGGTGGCAATAAATGGTCAGAACAGGGCATGTTGAGAGGCGGAGGGTGAAATCACGTTCATTGGGGCGTGTACACATTACGGGGGCTCTAATGGTGCACGATACGGAATTATTGTGTCACCTCCACCTCCACACACCCACACACTCACCTCCACCCAGTAATGGCTAGACTTGCTTTAGTGTTTATAAACTTAATCAAATAATCAAACTAAAACAGGAGGAAATGCAATGTATATATGTAACAATCATCTAGCAGGCCAAGGATTCAAATATGTCCTGTGGCTGAGGTGGAGGGCATTGGAGGGGAAGGAATAGAATACAGGGACTGAAGTCAGTCTAAGACTTTCTCTAGTTTTTGACCATGAACATTCGATGAAAAATGAAACTATATGTACTTTGCAAAGGGTAGACCTCTCCTAACGCCTGGCAGGCCCAGGAACCCATGTCCAGTGGCCGAGGTGGAGAGTAGGGGGAGGCGACAGACAGGGGACGGAGGGCACAGGGACTGAGGCCAGTCTAAAAGCAATGCCCAAAAGCAGAGTTAGTCAGGGAGGAAAGTTAACAGATGGTTCTGGTGGCTGTGCGATGTTGGAGCGTGAAGCAAGGCACTGCTCTGGGAGGCTGTGTGGTAGGGGTGTTTGTGATAACCTGAACGAGGTGTGGGGGGATGGTAGAACCCCCAAGCCCACCACACACACACACCAAACCACACACAAACACAGGGCATACAGGTAGCCCGCTGTGAGGGAATGTGGGCAGCGCTGTGTTAAACAACTCGGCAGATGGTGGAGTTTACAAGTTTCCCCATCACTGCAGCCACCCGGCTGCCACCACGTTATCTAACAACCACAGGAAAAATAAGAATATTTCATTTTTTTCATATAATGAATAAAGAATCCACTTCGTGTACTGTATGGTGTTTACATTTTTTCTTCTGGATTTCAGTCAGTACGATTCGCTTTGACCAGTATTGCAGTTAGGTATTTAGGTGACATATTGCTTGTCATCTGTGTGATTTACCTTTTTCTATTGTGTTTACATTTGTTATATAACGGAATGCATACACACGTATATAATCATAATATGATTCTGCCACACTTGAAAAAAAAGAAATATGTATACATGTATTATATATATACACACACACACACACACACACACATATATATATATATATATATATATATATATATATATATATATATATATATATATATATGCGTTGTTGTTGTTATCTTTATATAGAGATAGTGTAGTATGTCACTTTGATTAGAAACCTTTCGATATCTTGCCAAACATTTTCTCTCCGAAAATAGATGACCGAGCGCATGGTGGGCCATTCTTATTTGTAGTACAGTGGATACTTATTGTCTTTTGAATATAACATAATAATTGGTCAAGTGCTGGTCAGCACTTGACCAATTATTATGTTATCGTATTTGAGGAGTTTGAATGAAATTAATGATCACCTGAAGAAGCTTGATGAAGTTAGGTATTTTTTTATGCCTGAACAACTCAACAATTTGTGAGAATTGTACACCTGGACGAATAATAACAACACAATAACTACAACGCACTGTGTCTCGTTTGTTATGAATCATTCACTTATTATTTCATGAATTAATGGAATATAATATTGAACTGTGGTACACCTGGACGAATAATAACAACACAATAACTACAACACACTGTGTCTCGTTTGTTATGAATCATTCACTTATTATTTCATGAATTAATGGAATATAATATTGAACTGTGATAGATTGACAGAAAACAATATCATAAATATTGTTACCAGTCAGAAATATGCCTTGATATGTGCAGGTACTGACACAAGAAACCAGTCAGACGATACGCTTGCGCAAACCTGATCAAAACAACCACCTCCATCACCGGAGTTTACGTTCTGCATTCCAACCCCCGACCTCTGGCAGAGCACCAGAGTGCTTAGCATCTCCAAGACGATAGGTTAATGGAGATATTGCATGAGGCTTTCAGCTCCGAGGGCGGCGCCACTAGTAGCCTCAATAAAACACCACAAAGCAAAGGTTCCACTTTATTCTCCACAATATCTCCTTGAAGACACATTCAGGAACAACAATGGGTTTAATTGGGCCCCGCTTCATAAAAACCCCAGCTGAGGTTCGACCCCTTTGGACCTCAGACGCCGGAGCCCGCGTCTGATGAAGCCGAAGGACGCGCGTAAGCCGGACGCTGATTGGTCAGCCGCGGCCGAGGGGGGGCGCTGCGGTCGTCTTTGAAGTTACCTCCCCTGGATGACTTTCCGAATGACCTTTTTGACCTCTGAGCAGGAGCGCATGAAAACTTCCATGCTGCAACTACGGGGGTGGTGGGGGTGGTGGAGGAGGGGGTGGGAGGGGTGCTGGGACGGGGTTGACTGCTCATAATGGGGGTGAGAAGGAGTGGGGATGAGGAAAACAAGCTGAGGTGGGAGTGGGTGTTGTCGCATGTCTTGCTCGCTATTACAGGGCTAGGAGTCAAGGCCACACGTTGCTCGGCAGCCCGGGTTAGCCTGACGAGACCACATTACCGAAACTCTGACACTTACAGGAGCACAAGGTCACGTGTTCATTTTCTTTATGATGTCTATTAATAGTCGAAACACGTAAGGCTGGAGGGAAATGAAGGGGTAGTTATGGTAGGAAAACGCAATCCATGTGGGAGAGAGCCAGGGAGGGTGGGAGGCAGGCGGGGGGAGGAGTGGAGTAGAGGTGGAATTGAGAAAGACAACCAGGCATGGGGGACTGGCAGGCACACAGTGAGGCACACAGGCAGGCACACAGGCGGGCATACAGGCAGTACATAGGTGGGCATACAGGCACATAGGTGGGCATACAGGCAAGCAGTCATGGAGGGGGAAGCGCCAGTAGGCAGGAGGGTGGTCTGGAACAACTTGCCACAGGTTGTTTCAGACCAGTGGCCATTGGAGCACACTTGTCCTTGTAGAGGTAATTATAGGATACAGTTAGACTTGCTCAAGTTTTTGATTATGAACATTCATCAAATGATTAAAGAAAATCGGAATACATATCATTATAGCATGTGTCCTTCTCTGACTGGCCCATGAATCAAAGACTAGTTCACTCTGACCAGAATCTCCTGTTTATGACCCCAAGCCACTCCCTGTAACCCTATACCTCCCTCTACCCCTCCCCCCTCACCTCCTCCAGTTCCCTGGCCGCCTGTGTTGTCATAGCAATATATTTCGCCTACTTCTGACTATGTCTCGATTGAGATCAAAGTGAGAGGGTATCAATCTCCCAGCAGATATCCTGACCAATAGCCAGACCTCTGCTTGAGGAGTGTGGCGCAAAATCGCGCCAGTCTACACGGCCGATTATGGATGAGACCAGTCCTTGTGTCACTCAGAAGGGGTGGAGGGGTAGGATACAGGGACTGAGGCCAGTCTAGGATACAGTCTATTTATTGTTGCAGCATCTTGTCATTGCAGCACAGGTCAGCCGTCCAAAGAACATCTAGCTTAATGCTGTCAATATGTAGCCTACCTTGAAATTTGAATAATATGGAGTGGTGCAAGAATTCCACTATTACCACAAGGAGACTTTAAAGAACAAAAGGAAGGAAAAGAATGTATTCACTCTTGTAAGATTGTAATTGAAGCATTGCCTCTGATTGCATTAGACTTGTCAATGCAGCAAAGATATTGCAGTACAGTGGCCACTGTAGTACAGATATTGTAGTAGAGTGGTCACTGCAGTACAGATAATAGTGTGGTTGTCCCTCTAGCACACCTATCATAGTAGAGTGGTCACTGCAGCATATCTAGTGCAGTACAGTGGTCACTGCAGCACAGATATTGCAGTACAGTGGTCACTGTAGCACAGGTATTGCAGTGCAGTGGTATTTACAGGATGGTGGCGACAGACGCTGTGACCTATGAGGAATGCTGTGTCATAAGACATAAACGCGATCTTTGTCCCTGCTGACCCATCTCTACCTGATGACACCATGATCTACCTGCCAACTATAGGACACTTTGTTTGTTTTTACATCCACCTACGCCAGTTCAAATAGGCCACGAATAACCATATATCAGTCCTTGTACTTCTACATTCTACACACAGACGTTTAGAAAAAGGTGACAAACATAAATCGTTAATATCTGCCTCATAGTGTTTATTTAATACATTTTGATATCTAAGTAATTATTTATATTCATATGAGATGCATTCTATCCCAAACATCGTTAGTTTCCCATGACAGGTACATTTTGTACAGCATATGATAAGTATATTTATGTGTTAAAGCAATGGCTGTAAAATAGAATCATCAATCAGCCTACCGCAAGGATGGTCAATCCTCTGATATCGCAAAAAGAATAATGGTCCACAGAAAATGTCAAACTTTTTGTTTTAAAACAAATGTACTTTTAATGAAGTTTATTGGTATAGGGATGACGGATGAGAAAGTAAACAGTTATAGGGCAGGTGATGCTAAAATCCCAGGAGTGATTAAGCCTAAAGGCATTGTTTTACTGACGGCGGGAGAATTCGGCCTTATAGCCATAAAGCATCGTCTCTTTGATTACTATGAAATGTTAGATCAACCCATTTATCAAACCAGATCTATTATGGATAAATACTATATTTTTGTGTATTTCTACATGATTTCTCTTCAAAATAAGTCATAAATTTTCTCATATCTAATATCAATTTTTAAACTTTAAAGAATTACAAAATTGATGCCTGAAGGCATCATCGGATGTATACTGGAGGGATACCTCGAGGCCTTAACCGACCTTGCTAATTTAAATACACTACACAGCAGCATTCATTGTAATAAGAAGGTTCACCTACTTACTCCTGAGAAACCTACTGTCGGTTCGTATCATTCACTTCCGTGTTTTTTAATGTTATTACATCCTGTAAAGTCTATATCTATTAAAGTTTATAGGTAAGTAGAGCAAAACCCATCTGGCTTATTTTTGTGGGAAGAGTTGATGGTTTTATTGCTGAATTAATCAGGATTGCTTTTCACCAGGTTTATGTGTCTAGCCCACATTACAGATGGTGTTTTTCATCCCCAGCTATTAAACCCTCATAGCCCAAATATTTACAACGTCGGCGTTGCCTTTGATGGCTTGGTGTGTAATTACTCATAAATATACATTTTGATGAATATGTTCTCATAAATACATTTTGATGAACATATATCATCTTGATATGAAATGTCTATTTAAACATAAGCTACGTGTGGAAAACAGCGGCATTTGTTAGTATGTCTAATAAGTCAATACTCTCAAAATGTGGCCAATAGACTCTCTTCTGATAAATGGACGCTTTAGAGGGGCTACTGTATTAGATGGAATCAATGTCCATACGCGTTCCTTTATCTATAAGTATTAATCTCAGTCTCCAAATAGATTCCAAGTCATGCTGCTCTCCAATGAATCTGCCGAAAAATTATTTCAAAAGATCCCTTGGTGCGTCTCGCCAGAAGATGGAAATGACTCCTCACGTTTTGGTGAGATTTTATTCCAACAGAACAGGAAAACATGTTGGCCTAGCTACACATTACATATGTATGACTACAATGAATGCAGTCCTCAGAAATCCTTTTATGTAATATCTATAATTCCTATATTACAAAGCGTGCCTTTTCATGCAGAGGACACTATACGTGTATCTTATTTTTAAGATATTTATTTCAAGATAGTTGACACTTTGACGGTACTAGAACACTGGTGACTTGCACTCCAAACAAAGCATGTAGGAGTTGCACGACCCATAGCTATATACACGTATGTAAACCTCTGCTGGGCTGAGGGGATCATTGATAGTCGCTAAAAGGATATAAATGCATCCTTTATCTACTCTTGGCCCAGTAGTTATTGTCACGGTAACCTTAAATATATTGATATGGAATGTGTTAGGAACAATGAATGTAAATCAGGTTGTTAAAAGGGTTTCGGGTTTCTACAGTCTATGACTAATTTATGCATCGTAAAGTGCGTTATGTGAATGTTATCTTTGTAGATATACAGGGAATGGGTGAGGTTATGGCATGAATGATTTTGATTTGCTTTCACATTATGCAATCAATATTTAGTAGGTAGTTTCTATAAGTGCTATGGGCTAGAAGATTATGCTTTGCATATATTATACCTTCTATTAGTGCTAGTAACGTGTGAAAGTAGTGGACACCAAGATGCCTAGAAAATATATGTATGATTAATGGCTCGTATACGTGAGTCCCTGGAGCATATTTTGCGTACAATTAACATATGGCAATTACGGCTGAATAATAATATAATTTAATGCGAATGTTCGAAATTGAACTACCTTGGTCTGTCAAATACAAGTTGGCTAATTTGAAATACATGTGATTTGTCGTGCATCAATCCCAACTAGAGCTAAGAGCTAAAATGTTTAGGACCGGTGTGTAATATTAGGAAACGTCCTTACTGTAGACGAAACGGTTCCTGTTCGAGGTCAGTCTTTGATTTCATACTGCCTGACGCCATAGGCGGAAGGCAGTATGAATTCAAAGACTGACCGAGAACGAGAACCGTTTCGCCCACAGTGAGGACGTTTGCTTATTATCATATACCTTAAATCAATGAAAAAACGTTATTTTGATGACTTACTAAGTCACACTCACAGCGGGCACGAACTTTATTATTACTGCACCCCTAGCAGCGGGCAGTATTTCATAGACATTCGCACATAGGTATATAATAATATCTAGTAGGTAGAGAGGATGTACAAATGTACGTCAATAATAATCGATGATTTTGTGTATATGCAGCCATAAACCACGAGGTTGATGCATAGTAATACACAGTAACAGTAGCGAATGTAATGTGATGTCAACCTTGAGTGCTTTATAGAATTGACTGTTAATAAAACATCGTATGTTGTATATATTATCCATTTTTACGACAAAATTAAATTAGGAATTGTTATATCTTTGGGTCAATCAGGGGGGACTAATATTTACTCTTCTTGCACAAAGGGACTACAAATCTATTACCTTTCCCGAACTCATTTGGGAAAATACGCTTTACCTGGAACAAACCAAAAGCAGTGTTGTTATGAACTCTCTGTTTTATAGGGGATCCAAACTTTGGGATCTCTCAGCAGCAACTAACGGATGTAGAATGCTTTAAACAAAGTATTGAACCATTGCTGTAGACGGCAAAATTGCTTGTAACTGTGTTTAATACTACATCCTCATTTGACATTATATCTCTTCACCCTTTTTTTCCTTTAATAACCACTTGGTTTTGATCTAGATGTAATGATGATACCAACTTATAGATACACATGCAAGCCTGTAGCTGCATCTGAAAAACTCGGATAATCTGAGACATGTATATTTGACAAATAAAAAAAGAAATTAGAAAAACCTCAATGGCCTTAGAGTCGAAATAAATAGAGTTCAACCCCATAATCATTGATCATATGTTCTGACAGCTTAGTAACAACGGGTAGCAGTTTACTGTGGCCCTACATGTTTTCAATAGGTCTTTAAAAGAGATCGGTAATAAAATTGAGTTCGGGTTATGTGTGGGAGTTTCGGGGTTCATCCTCTCGGTAAAACCCCAGTGACTGAATGTAACACTATAAGTGAGAGTTGACACCCAGCCATGATACTCCAGGAGAAGCCAGCACTGAGGCTCATCAATAGGTAAATGACACCTGTTCAGTCATCTCATTGTGTCCACCTCCAGAGATGCATTACAAGTCTGCATGACCCGACCTGTATTTCATGAATCTCTAAGAAGGGTGATAACCCTCGCTCATTAAACGACCCAGCCTGATTTTATATCTCTGTCATGTAAATCAATCAGTATTTTAAATCAGATCTATTGTTCATGGAGAGGGCCTATGAATACGTAAGACTATTCATTTGGATTATTTTTCTTTTTGCCCTGGTATTTGTTGGGACCATTGTATTTCATTCCACAGGGTTAATACTGTATATTTTATTATCTAAAGATGCCGCTCGATAGCTATTTGTAGGTATGTTACATTGTGTCCCTTACCGAATGGTTATATCAAAATACTTGTCAATCGGTTCTAGCCGAGCGTTAGAACCAGTCTACTATGTACTGAGCCTTTGCTGGTTGAAATAAGAGGAAAACAATGATTTATATTATTGATCTAGCGTTTATTTCTTCACAGGAGAGATGTCGAAACATTTTCCCCATTGCATGATCAAATTTATTGCCTCGTTTTTTATCTACTCTAGAAATATTGTCCCCTGTAGCAGCAGCCAAGTTCAAATCAAGGTTATATTGAATCTGCAAAACAAAGAGGCAAGAGGGCATCTATAGTACGTACGCAATACTTCTGAAAAATTGACCCACCCTCTTCATCTTGTACTCATTAGATTAAAGAAGGGGTATACGCACGATCCCAACAAAAATGCGCCCCCCCACCCCCACCCCCAGCCCTGACTAGATACGTACGTTATGCATGGTCCCCAAAAATGAATGTGTCATTCATTTCAAATAATTTCATTCTTGTTTATTCTGTTGATAATATTCTGGTTTTCATTGACAGTCTTGCAAGCGATCGGCACAAAATTTGAATTTTAGTATAAAATGTATGAAATCTAAATTTTCAAGTGAGCACCAATTCTCTATTTTAATTATGGAAAGACTCACAATTTTATTAGACCTCTCAGCAAGTCTTTGTCTTCATCTGGTGTCTGAATCATAGAGATCTGACCGCTTTAGATAGAGTTACCTGTAAACTAACAGAGCGGTCATCCTGGGTCGTCCCCCCTGCTCTCCCAGCTGTGGTGTTTTTGTGTGGCTTGGACCCACTCCTCTGATGTCGAGGCCGCTGAGCATGAATAAACACCGGGCGGATCCAAATGGGATCCAATGTGATCCTGGCCCAGGTGGCCTCATTAACCCGGGCAGGGCTCCAGCGTTACCTGATACAGGTAAGTACCCATCGATGGGCGCCAGACAGTGATGTACACAATCCAACGGCCAACAATCTGTGGGCGTGTTATGGGCGTTTGATGTGGGTGTGTGATGTGAGTGGGTGATATGTCGGTGAGTGATGTGTGTGTGTGATGTTTGTGTGTGGTGTGGGTGTGTGATATGGGTTTGTGATGTGGGCATGGGATGTTGGTGTGTGATTTGGACGTGTGATGTGAGCATGTGACATTGGCGTGTGATGCGGGCATGTGATGTGTATGTGTGATGTGTGTGTGGTGTGTGTGTGTGTGATGTGTGTGTGCTGTGGGTGTGTGGTATGGGTTTATGATGTGGGCATGGGCCGTTGGTGTGTGATGTGGCCATGTGATGTGACCATGTGACATTGGCGTGTGATGCGGGCATGTGATGTGTATGTGTGTGTGGTGTGAGGGATGTGGGTGTGTGATGTGTGTGTGGTATGGGTTTGTGGTATGGGTTGTGGGCATGGGCTGTTGGGGTGTGATCTGGCCGTGTGATGTGAGCCTGTGACATTGGCATATGATGCAGGCATGTGATGTGTATGTGTGTAGCGTGTGTGGTGTGGGTATGTGATGTGTGTGTGGTGTGGGTGTGTGGTATGGGTTTGTGGTATGGGTTTGTGATGCGGGCATGTGATGTGTATGTGTGTGATGTGTGTGTGATGTGGGTGAGTGATGTTGGTGAGTGATGTTCGTGTGTGATGTAGATATGTGGTATGGGTGTGTGATGTGGGCAGGGGACATAGGTGTGTAATGTAGATGTGTGATGTGAGCATGTGATGTAGACATATGATGTGTATGTGTGTGATGTGAGCATGTGATGTGGGCCCTCATGTTGGTATGTGTGAAGGCATGTGATGTGGGTGTGAAATGTGGATTTGTGATTTTGGTGTGTGATGTTGATGAGTGATGTAGGCATGTGAAGTGAACAAGGGATGTGGGTGTGTAATGTGGGTGAGTGAGGGGTGAGTGTGATGTGAGTTTGTGATGTGGGTGTGTGATATGAACGTGGGATGTGGGTGAATATTGTGAATGTGTGTGTTGGTGTCTACTGTCGGCATGTGTTGTGGCATGTTATGTGGGTGTGATGCAAGTGTGATGTGGTTATGTGATGTTTGTATGTGATGTTTGTATGTGATGTGTGTGGTGCGGGTGTGTGATGTTGGTATGATGTAGGTATGATGTGGTGTCTAATGTGGGTGTATAATGTGCGATGCAAGAGTGATGCTGGATGTCAAGACAGACAGACATTGACCATTTTGTACCGATTCCTACCCATTGGTGATGATCTGAACAATTCGGTTGCATACCCTTGAACATGCAGCAGGCGTTTGATCTATCGGTGGGTCGGCTGCAGCCCTCCATAGAGAATATTGCAAAATTCGATAACATCTGAAATAATTAAGATATCATAAACGCAAGGAGAGTGTATGTGTGGTGGGGTATTGGTACAGAATGTAGGTTATATCAATAAATCTAGATTTATTCTAGACTGATCAGATAGATGGTCAAGGTGATGTGGGTGTAGATTATCAAGAGACGTCACGAGTTTGAGTTTGGGTTTATCTATGTCACGTATTCTGTTGGCTCCGTAATCTCACGAGTCGAAGACAAGTGAGATTACGGACCCAACATAATGAGTATACAGGTATGGTTATAGACGTGGTGGAGAGCTGGTTTTACTGTATGGGAAATCAGAGACATTCATGTACTGAATAGGCACAAAGAGAGCTAGCTCACACTGCTGTACAGACTTTATGGTCATACCATGCTGTGTCAGGGTCGGCACACGATCTGTCGGTGAGATCACTTTTTTACGACCCGTGTGGACATTGGTGCTGACCCCTGGTGGCCGACTGATGGCACACAAAGAGACCCCATCAATCAGAGGATGACAAGGCACGACGCTGCAATATAACTAGGTTCCGGGACGTGGTGGCGGACGGCGTACGCCAAAGAGCGGCCGGGGTACGCCAGGGAGCGGCCGGGGTACGCCAGGGAGTGAGCAGCGTATCGGATGTATGGGCGGCGTACGCCTGACAGCGAGCGTCGTTCGGCGGGCGAGCAGCGGAGTACGGCGGGCGAGCAGCGGCGTACGGCGGGCGAGCAGCGGCGTACGGCGGGCGAGCAGCGGCGTACGGCGGGCGAGCAGCGGCGTACGGCGGGCGAGCAGCGGCGTACGGCGGGCGAGCAGCGGCGTACGGCGGGCGAGCAGCGGCGTACGGCGGGAGGGCAGTCCGGTGGCGTGTACACAATACTTACTGATTTCAGTTAAAAGTGGCCATATGCTCCGAGGAGTTAACGCGCAGTAATATCCAAGCGAATGCTAGGATATTACGTAGAGTCAACTCCGAGGAGCATACAACATCTTTTATCTGAAACCAGCCTACATTGTATTCATCATCCACCGTTTCTGGGCAAGTGGCATGTCGATATCATTTCGTTTTAGAGTATGCTCTATTTTTCCGTATGCACTATTTTTCCGCATGAGCCGGGTATGGTGAGATTCACTCCCTGTTTGTTTTCTATGGACACTTTGCATTAGGTGGATAATGAATTGAGCGCCGCAAGCCAGGCAGCATGAACATGGCAGCGAGCGGCATACACCGGATGGCGTACGCCGCACGACGAGCGGCGTATGAGAGCGGCGCATCCCCGCCGGTCCGCCTGTGCCATCTCTGGCCGTGTGAGAACGTCACGCGCTATGTTATATGCATGAGGCGGCGCGTCAGTCTGAGCTGTGGTCAATCCCCGGGATCGCTCTACATGCTCGCCGCGCTGTCTGCGTGTTGAGCTGCACCAGGCGCCGCCAGGCACAGCCAGACACCGGTATGAGTGACGGGCGTGGTGACAGGCGTGCTGATGGGCGTGGTGACGGGCGTGGTGACGGGCGTTGTGATGGGCATGGCAACAGGCGTTGTGATGAGCGTTGTGACGAGCATGGCTACAGACATTGTGACGGGTATGGCGACAAACGTTATGACGAGTGTTGTGATGGGAATGGTGACAGGCCTTGTGACAAGCATTTTAATGGGCATGGCGACATGGCATTGTGATGAGTGTTGTGACAGGCATGGTGGCATGCTTTGTGATGAACGTTGTGACAGATATGGTGACAGGCATTAAGACAAGCATTGTGACGAGCGTGATGACACTCGTTGTGACAAGCATTGTGATGGGCGTGGTGACAGGTCTCATGATGAGCATTGCGATGGGCATGGTGTCAGGGACAATTGTTGTGATGGGCATGGCAACAGGCATTGTAACGAGCGTTGTGGCGGGCGTGGTGACAGGCATTGTGACGGGCATAGTAACGGTCATGGTAACAGACATACTGATATGTGTGGTGATGGACATGGCAACAGGGGTAGTGATGGGCATGGTGATGGGCATAATGTAGGGCATAGTGGTGGGCGTGTAGTGACAGGCGTAGGAACTTGCATTGTGATTGGCATAGTAACACACATTGTGATGGGCAGCGTGACTGGTATTGTGATGGCCATAGTGAATAGCATTGGAATGGGCATGGTGACAGATGTTGTGATGAACGTTGTGATGGGTGTAGTGAGAGGCATAAAGATTGGGATTCTGATGGGCATAGTGATGGAAACGGTGATATGCATAGTGATTTATGTAGTGATGGGCATATTGACAACTGTAGTAAAGGGCATAGCGATGGGTATGATGATGAGCATGGTGCCGGCATTGTAACCGGCATGGTTACGGGTGTGATGACTGGCATAGTGATGGGCATTGTGATGGTCTAGTGATGGGAATTGCAATGGGTATTTTGACTGGCATAAAACGGGTGTTCTGACAGGTGTTGTAATGGACATTGTGACGGGTCTTGTATTGGGTATTGTAATGAATGTGGTGAAGGTCATTCTAACAGCCGTTGTGACGGGCGTTGTTGCGGGAATTGTGAAGAGCGTTATGATGGGTATAGTGAGTGGCGTAGTGATAGGCGTCGTCATGGGCGTGATGACGGGTGTGGTGACAGGTACATATATAACATTGACTGGTTTCAGATACAAGCGTTCGTATACTCCAAGGAGTTGATGTGTAGTAATATCAGAGCGTATACATGCAGGGATATTGCGTAGATTAAACTCCACGAAGCATACAACCGCTTTTATCTGAAACCAGTCTATATTGTGTTTATTATACACCTTTTCCTGACAAGTGGCATGTTGATATCAGTTTTTTTAGGTATGCATTATTCTTCCGTACACACTATTTTTCCGTATGCGCCCCCTAGAGCTTACAACATATCTGTAGGCTCGGGGTATGTCCATACACACTCCCTATGTGTTTTCCATGGACATTTTGTATTAGGTGGATACTATAATACAGTAACTATGTTTGATGCTGTGACAGTCTAGGGCTCTTTAACATAGTAAAGAACTTGTAAGTAGTATATGTAGATGAAAACATACATGTGTGGTAGAGAAAGTTATCAAGTCTGAACTATCCATTTCTAAGTTGTTGTTTTTTCTATAAATGGGGAGTTGCCTTACTTGCTAGGTAAGTTACAAATTACTCAGGGGATTTAATGGAAAGATAAGGAACCAAATGTCTGCAGATCAAGTAAGTGTGGATAAACAGGAGTAAGAGAGTAGGGAGAACGAAAATTAAAAGGAAAAGACAATCTGAAATAATTATAGAGGTAGTCATAGAGTTAAGTATATCAATAAAGGTAAATCAAAGCATAACAGGAACGCAGATATATATACGCAGTAACAAACGGCGCAAATAGCGTCCTTCTGCTGTATTGCCAAAACCTATTTATAAGATCAAGGCTTGTACTTTGCCCCCAAATACTAATAACAACGGTACCAGATGGCCAGAACACATATATGTACATGACCAATGTGCCGCTCTGAGAAAAAAAATCCATATAGTAATAACAATAAAGGGATTTTGTATCGCCGGGTCAGAGGCCTGCAAGGTCACACAGAGCTGTGTCGGCTATTATTGGGCGCGACACCGGCCTGTGTGTTACACGACGCCCGAACGCTGACATGAATACGACGCGCATGCGTAAAAAGACGTCACTGCCAGACTGCATTCATTAACCAAATTATCGCCCGCGGACCGTGCTGCGAGGTACGCCTTCCCAGCTCCACTTCCGCGTGTCGGGGCACTGTGAGCTGGTCTCTGGTGTTTTGTTGTTTTTCCACTTTAATTTTTTTTTCTTATTTGGCAAGCCTTTCTACGTATCATTATTTACCCATGTGCGAATGTCTCACTTCTACTGAACAGCTTCCGTTCGTCACTGAGTGACGAAATAATATTCATATGTCCCTCCGTACCATGTGACCACTTTCATTCTCGAAAAAATGAGTTGTAAAATTGTAAAATATTGTCTTTAATTTTTTCGAGGTATATAATGATAAAGAGACATGGTTAGTGAACCTGAATTCCATCTGTTCCTCAATATTTTGATCGGAATTATATCCACCTCGGTGAACATTTCCGACAGAAATATCTCTGAACAGATGGAATTTAGGCACACTTACCAGGTCTCCATATTTTACTGCAATGGAGCGAAACTGATTTCGGATGGGTGAATGTCAGAGTTTCAAGGTGAGGATTCCGACAATTACTTACTGAAGCTGTAAGCCGTGGTAAATAATTTAAGGGATCTTCACCGAGATACTCCGGCAATCTCAAACCCGTAATCGAGTTCCCTATCATAATCTACTTATAATTAAGGATACTTCTAACTCCAATAGTCGTTGAAGTGATGTTGCAACCTTGTTGGGTAACTCGGCACATTTTTTCATCGCCGCATCTAAGCTATACTCTGATTGGTCACGTTTCATCACGTGGTCACCCTTGGTAACCCAAAACCCCATTGATAACGAAACAACCACCCTCGATGCGAAACATACAGTTATTACATCCCTAAAGTTGGAATGTAACTATGGAGTGTTCGGCAATAGGTATACAATAATGTACTATTTATCAATTCCTTTCTACTTGACTTCCTGCTATCTGATACAAAATGTATGTAGACAACATCATATGATGTATATGCGCAGGGGGATAATTCAAAATAGAAGATTGTGTAAAATATTTTGAATTGTTTTGAAATTGTAATATAATTATGAAAATGCCTACACCAGACAACATTCTCGGATTCTGGATTTAGATTGTCTGATTACTAGGTCGGTTGTTTTCGAGAAATGAAGACGGGAAATATAGAATATTGATAATTCGGTATTTTCAGAGGGCTGCTAGAGGCCTAGGATGTACAATACATAATGAAACCGATTCAATGTATCCAAAATATATATATTCTGTAAATCTATATACACCTTCGGTTATATTCCATGTGTTTTAAAATCAAAAAGTGATCTTCAACTGATATTCAGGATGTCTCTTATTACAATGCGTGGAACATCGGCGTGACATAACATCTTCCTGTAATTTTTGTTCAGGTCTCACCTCAGTTAATTATTTATACCACAGTGTGGTTATTCCTCTTCGTGACCGACGACTGCGTCCCTTTTAACCATGGCTCATGGCCCCTTTGATGTGTGGTCACTTGAAGGTACTGATTTGTCGCTCATTAGTCATTGAATCATCGTCGCTCATTAATCGTTCCAGAGTCCTGGTGTCCGTTGAATAATAATTCTACAATAAAAAAAAAGAATCGTACAAGACATGCTGGTGCCAAAACTTAGCAAAAAAAATGCCATAGGCGAACGAGACGATACGAGAACCTTGAATATCGTAGCTGGTGTTATAGAGGAAACCCATGAAAGTTTAGGGTGTGAGCTCGTATCCCATCGAGTTTGAATCACGTAGTAATTCAGAAGGCGAAGCCGCGTGAATTGCTATGGAGAAAAAATATCTGGGGTGAGATAAATCATAGAAATCGTTCGTTGTGTAAATGTCGATCGGGTATCGTAGAGGATGTCAAACTCGTTTTTCATGCACTAAATCTAATCAAATTAAAATAGTTTTCAACAGAGAATTCTATCCATATGTGATATATGTATACCAAATTTCATCATTCGTTAATGATTAAATCGTTTTTGAAAAAGTTTGACCATTTGCACTGATTTACAGGGACTGCACCACTCGACCAGCTTGTTTCAGCCATACCACTGCATTGCTCGACGTATATCGGTGTACATGTATATCAGCGTTTATATGGGAAATGTATAAGCACTTGGATATAGGCCAATTGTACCACAATTGTACAACATTTTAGAAGGGAGATAGTACTGATGTCCAGGACAAGTTTTATTCTACCTTGAATGAAAAAAGTCGTCCATGATGTCGTTTATCTTTCGATTTATCTTATCGTCCGGCCTCACATGTACGAGAAAATATTATTCAACGGCCCTCTGGTCACTCGCTCATTACTCGCTAAGTTCTACATGGGAACGTGGCATTGATTTCCATAAAAGTGTTCCACTCCGCGTCCACTGACTGCCCTGGGAAACTAACAAAATCGCATTAATATAGATCAGCTTCAGAAGATGAGTGACGCATTGAGAAATAATGGTATTTTGAAATCAATCAAAACCACTTCACAGTCAAAAGATTGATGAGATGTTAAACGTTTAGTAGAGTTCAGGTGACAGGTAATATATGATAATTTTGTCCATAATGATTCATTTATCTAAATCAGAACCCATAATGATAGTAAATAACCATGAAAAAGATAAAACAGCCGAATCTATGGTTCATACCGCCAGTAGAATTTCAACAATAAACCTCATTGGATCACAACTGGTGAACTTTTTTGGTTTGGTTGTGGTTGTTTTTTTCTTTATTAAACAACAATAATTTTATCAGCACCCATGAGATATGCGAAACATTAGAATCTCATTTCTCAGAAAAGAAGCAGGTATCATACATATGAATTGAAACGTGACAATTTATACTTATAGAAGGCATATGGCAGGGTCACAACCTTTAGACCAGGGTCTAGTTAATATTCATTATCACCTACCATTATTCCCCACGCATAGTCAAACACACAAGACAAACTCGGCATGCCTTTGTAAACAGTTTGCCAGAGAACACCATCTATATGCATAGTTATCTCCCGACTCATGTTGTCCTGTAAGGATGTATGATCGGAACATGTGTTACTGTATCATAAAGCTGACGCGATGTCTGACGTCATCACGGCGTCCGTGACGTCACGTAGTGGCGACAGATTGTGACGGTTATCCATACTCGTGGTGACTAACTGTGTGAAAACCCGCGCCATAACGACACTCCTCCCTCCCCTGACGTCATATGAGCGTCAGTCATGTCGTTATGTGTTATTGTAACGGTGACGTCATGGTCATGGATTGTGACGTCACGTGAGCTTTCCGGTAAAGATCAAATCGTCCGGTAGGGGGCGGATCCGCTAGTGGCGCCTCCAGGTGAGACGCCCAGCTGGTGATCCGCCTGACCGCTGGGTGCCGGCGAGACACGTGAGTCCGGGTCACAGTGACTTGCGCTGGTCCCCTCGTCACTATACAGTAATGCTGCTGAAGTAAAATTTCGTTATGACAAACATTTAATTACGACGGTTACGACAAAGTTATTTGCCCGGTCCAGTATTTTCTTTGTTATATATTTCTAGAATATAGAATCTCAGTTATAACTATATCAGTATTTCTTAGCAAAAATTGAGTACAACAGAGTAATGACATTTTTCTTCAATAAGGTAAGAATCTTGAATAATGATTATTTTGGATCTCAAACACATAAATCAATAGTGGTCTTCCAACGTTCTTCAGTTTTATGTCGAGTTCTTCTAGGATTTGGGTGATATAAAGACATGGAAAAAGAACTATCTGATATCCCTCAAATTGAGGAAGAGAAATATGTTAAAAGGTATTTATGTGATTTTGTGTAATTTTTTCAAGGCTGCCCATACAAACCTCGGTTATATAAAACCTCTGTTACAACAAAGCAATTTCGCCGGTCCTTAGAACTTTGTCATAAAGCAGTTTTACTATATACCTGTCGAACAGTGGATCTACCATGCAGGCGTCAGTATGGTAGAGTGTCTACGTGAAAATGTGAACAAATACACAGTAAATACTACTCTAAAATTAACGTTTTGGAAACATCCCAGGACCAAGCTGAAGCTTGGCCCTCGTTCCTCCAACACTGGCGTAATCAGTAATTTTATAACACTCATAAATTAGATTTGGGCATGGATGCAGCCACATTACTGGCTTTCTGCTACACCAATAACTATTCAACATCGATTTTAATCTTTAGAAATCAAATATTATGTCAGCAATTGGAATAAGTTTATCAAAAGCGAAAATACATTAAATGGAATGGGGATTGTTGTGGATGTGGGATATATGTTTTTATCTAACTATTATGAAACCTAATACATCTCTAGGTAGTCTAACTCTGACGAATACTTTTAGTTTACTTTTACTACTCTAATTGTTTTAACATTGTTAAACTGGTAGAAAGTCCCCGAGGGGGATAATAGGGGTCACACAGGCAAGGATAAAAACACAACCAAATCTTACAAGAATTAGGACGATTCTGCAAGATGCCGCAAGTTACTGCGAGACATAGTCCAATTCTGTCAGCCAACAAAATTCTGATATCAGATTTTACAAGATGTAGGACGATCCTGCAAGATCCAGCAAGTCACTGTGCAACACAGCCCGACTCTGTCAGCCAATGAAATTCAGATATCAGATTTTACAGGACGATCTAGGACGATCCTGCAAGATCCATAAAGTTATTATGCGACACAGCCCGACTCTGTCAGCCAATGGAATTGAATTATCAGATTTTACAGGACGATCTAGGACGACCCTGCAAGATCCAGCAAGTTACTGTGCGACACAGCCCGACTCTATCAGCCAACAGAATTCCGGCCGGTGGAAGCAGGCTTTAAAGAGGGAGACGTGTATGAGTCTGGGTATGATCACTGAGACATGTACAGGAGAGCTCATCACTGTGATGTATGTAGAGGTCAATGAGATGATGATTATGCACGTCTTCACCTGGATTACACACACTGTGGTTGTATGTGGTACGCGACACGTCTACACGAGTGCTACATTGTGGTTTGTCCAGTCTCCTCATTCTATTCATCACTAGGGACGATTGTCCACTTTCCCAGTAATGACTCACTATGAAGAACAAAGCCTTTACAGAAAAAAAGCCAGAATAGCACCAAAGCTACGAGTATAGGTGGTATAGTACCCATTGATGTCTGCTACACATTGTATGCAACAATAGCCAAACAGAGCAGATTTTCTCCGAACTATGTTTTTAATAATCTATCATGACTCTTTATTCCAATGAAACGCTTGCTGAAAGTACAGGTATGTTTGATCATGACTGTTTGCCGGTGTGTGTGTACATTGTATTTAAGGTTATTAATGAGATGTTCGATAAAATATAAATATAGATTTATATCAAATTGATATCAATCGGAGCCACTAGAGATGTTGGGACAAAGGCTTGGTGTCAAATGCTCAAATTTAATTTGATGATAGATATTTTCATTAAGCCATGGAGTAGGGTGCGACATCTAAAGGTGCATACATGGTGTATTTGTCTATATTCCACAAAATAATATCCACTATTGTGTCTGAATGGGAACATATGGCATACGGTCGTAAAGACTATATGCGAGTTGTATTTCTCAAATTGTTATAAGTAGTAGTAGTAAAGTAGAATAACATAGCGTAAACCTAGTATAATTATAGCTCGATGGCTGTTTTGAAGGTTTAAATTGTAACCAATATATACATTGAATGTAAATATTGTGGGCTGCCAACATAATTAGGTTGATGATATTCATATCAAGTTATTAGCCGCATTCCCACACATACACCCCATATTTTATGTATATACATGTATATCTATATATAGGTATGTGTATTTATTGTGTGAAAAATCCAATCCGCCGGGTGTAGCCAATTCCATGTGGGAGTGTAGGAAAACATTGCGGTAGAATTTTATTTTCATACATGTATTTATTATATGTGTATTTATACAGGTGCATACTATACACATATCAAGCACAACATTGAAATTCACCATAGTAAGGAAAATACATTAGCACGGTGGAATGCCGAGAGTTCCGGTTTGATACGCATGATTGGATTGTCCAATCAATGGGCAGGTTAGAGTCAACGCAAAATCACAATTTTAATAACCCCCCCCCCCCCCCCCCCTAGAGTTGACGACGGTGCATGTGTACTATGTTAATAACATGGCCCCTGGTACCCAACCCGCAAATCCAATATATCATGCAGCTCGGTGGAGACAGCGGCACAAACAAGATCGGTGTATTTCACCTGAACTCACCTCCGGGACAGGAGAGTGGGAGACGCAGGCTCGCGGAACGCAAACATGGCGCTGTTTATTATGTTAATGCGAATCATAAAACTTAGATGGCTCTGAGTAAGTGCACGCACTACTACCGACATTTTACCATTCAGAACCCCCAGAACCAACAAGACCAACCACTCCAAGCAGCAGGTGCCTCGACCATGTGCGTCGTTTAGTAGACCGTGACTTGTCAACTCATCCATGACTCTGGAGAAAACCTCTTCACCCCTCATCTCCATTGAGGGGTGAAGAGCTGCCCTATGTAAAAACATGTGGGATGTAAAGCCGGTGCCTGTAGTATGATATGATAACGAGCAGTTTGAGAAAGAATCCAACATGGCTGGACTTGTGAAGGAGGGAAGCTCTACTCCTACCTCAAAATATACAGTTATAAAATAATTTTGTATTATCTAGTAGTGCCATGGGAATAACATGGTATTTGTTTATTGTACAGCGACTTGTACCATACATGTAGTGTTCGAACCAGAAAAAGTAACAATCATGTTATGTACACAGAATTGAAAACCGACCAGCCCTATTGGGACAGGGCTGGTTAAACTGGCTAGAGAAATCCCAGCTCTCTAAACTGGTACCTCTGGTCACGCTACGCAGAAAGCTAACACCAGGGACCAGGGTGAAACCCACACCAATACTAAAGATGGTGCTTCCTTTTATTCTAGCCCTATGTCTGGCTTTGTTTCCGGTTTGCCTTGAGCGATAATAGGAGAGCGTCCGTCCGGCACTGAACGCACCCCGTCTCTTCATACTGTGCCAAGAGGGCGGCATACATCAACATGCAGCGCGCACACACAGTGTTGTTGTGTTTTCAATGATGTTAAACATGAAAAGCGCTTTCAGAGAATTCTGAGAAGGTGAAGGCAGAAAGGAAGGAGAAAAAACGATGGGAAAGTTGGAGAACGGAGAAAAGGGACAGTCAGAGAGAGAGAGAGAAAGATAAATAGGGAAAGAGAGGCAAGTGTAGTGTAACCCTACGTAAGGGAACACCCAGTGTCCAGTTACGTGTGGTAGCCCCCTTACATGGGGAATAACTCGTACAGGGAACCGTTCCGATCAAAAGTGTCCTCTTCAACGGGGTCCTCACTTACAGGGTGTTTCCCTAAGCTGCGTTCTACATTACATACAGACAACAGAGTCTCATTGGTGTAGATAAAACGGCGGAGAGAAATAGAGAGATAGACTTTAAGAGAAAAATTCTCTGTGTGGGAATATGGAGGCATGATGCGGATCGTCATGGCTATATTTAAGAAATATAGATATGTTATATATATATATAACCTCGCATTAGGGGACACCCTCCGTTCCGGGACAGTGTGTCCCCTTATGTAGAGTGACCTCTAACACAAGATGAAATCAAACATGTGATGGAGGGAACCATTCCGAGCAAAGGAGCACCCTTCCAAGGGGTATCCCTTAAACGATGATCTACATGTATACGGAAGATGGCTGACTGTTTTCATGCGTCAAAAGTACGTGGTAACATCATTGGTCAGATAAATTGCGATATTGTAGGCAGACGGAAATATCAATTATTTCACCAAGTATTTTAACGTACAAAGACAGCCTGTTTTGCTATCATTATATACATAAAAATGGCGAAACTTTACCTAGTTATATACCCAGCACGCCATGGGTAGAGCGGGCGGTATATGTAGGAGATGAAGCCACAGGTATGTACCAATATTGTACGTATACGTGTATATTTAATACATGTATATACGTTCAATATATATATATATGGGTTGGGAATTAGAATGAAGAGAAATGGAGTATTTGAGTATCAGTTAGAGTAGGTGAAAACCAGACATGACGCAAGCAGCCTGAGGCCCGGCTGAAACGCGAGTAGTATAGACAATGAGAGTGTGAGCGCAGCCCTCTCTCCCACCACACACACCTCCTCTTTCTCCGCAGACAAGTGTTTGCATTGTGGGCGCTTCCTGGTGTTATTGTTTTGGATAGAATACCCATACAGGGCGGTGTATGTGGGTCACACCTGTCTGGTAGCGCCGGGCCTCTCCCACCTGTCTCCCCGGCCCCGCGCTAAGCACCTCCCCCTGTCTATCCCCCGGATGCGCTCTAACACCTGCCCCGGCTTCCACGGGCGGTGCCTTTGATGTCTGCATCCCGCCGCCTTGTTTTTAAGCCCCGCCCACAAAAAAATTCTTCTCACCCTTGTCATCAGTGTTACAGCCCCCAATCTCTCTGTGTTTACCCCCCCCCCCCCCCCATCCCCCTCTGCCCCCTGCGTTGCCATGCCGACGCACCCGTTCACTTCCTGGCGCCCCGCCCTCCCCCGGAAAAAAAGGTTAAGGTGGGAGGGGTGCCTGTGGGAAGTTCTAGGGGTTTAGTTCCAGTGATTCTGAGTAGGTCTCTAAATATCTAGAAATAAATTATCAGTTCAGATACAAGCTCAGTTTTCTTTATTTAGAGTTCCGGATGGATTTTCAATTTTTCATGAGAGTTAAATTCTTTCATACTGTTGTACTCTAATACACGTCGTTATGATACATGTTTATATGTATTTTAATACATGTCAATCCTATGTTATTCGTATATATGCCATTCTGAATTATTTCCTAATATCTAAGGTGCGCTATCTAACATACCAATGACGGCATTGCCTTACCTCTCGGGGATATCCATAAAGTACGTACGCAATGAGGGACCGGGTTGGAGGTCAAATTATAGGTAAATTGTGCGTGCACGTATTTTGTGGATGATCCATTACAAATCCCTATCTCAGAGTCGATAGCAATGATAGATTGCTGTATTTGTCATTATCCAAGTAATAACATAACATCTTCACCAGCCTCACTATAAGACATCACCTCACACCCAGGACCGCAGGAGCGGCAGCTCTTCCCGGATTTCCCGGCGGCTGGCGGGGGTTTCCCCGCCACAAACCGCAGCTGCCCCCGTGCCGGGAGGGCGTCGCCTGCGGGAACGGCCCCGTGTGTGCCTCGCTGCCCCGTCCGGCGGGTGGGGGCGGCGCCGCCGGCCGCCAGCGGTCGCCGCGCCCACTCTCCAGGTATAGACCCTAAACTGTGCTAGTGTCTCTGCGCTAAGGTACCTGTTTTGGACAAAATTTGTCCCTAACACTGATTCTTCATATACACTCAATTCTGAGAACTTCAAGTAATATTTTGTGTTCTATTTTTGAAAGAGAGATACACATATTGATAGATAAATGTTGTATACTCATTCCTGTTATCTGTGATGTGAAATCAGGTATGGTTTGTTTTGTTTTGTTTGTTTGGGTAGTTTAACGTCCAATATGTTCTATTAGACTTAATCGTGCATGGACTCTGGGACTAATTTCTTCAGTTCTGCGAAAGTAAAGGTTAGAGGTGAAGGGGAGACTCCTGGAATGACAGCAAAACTCCTTGAATCACGTGGGTTATCATTCGTATTGAAACGGAAAATTATTTTCAATATCTCGGACAAAAAGTTCTTGGAAAAAATATTTCTTTCAATTACGCGATTAGTTTGGAGCAGAGATCACTAAGCCTTAGTGGCACGAAGAATCTGCGGGGAGAGTGCGCTGGGGTCAGGGTCGCCGTGGGGGTTGTCGAGGGTCCCGGATGTAATTAGGGTATGCAGGTTTGGGTATAAATCAAGGGAGGAACGGGTGCCATAGGGTACAGAACTCCACCCCCCTGCAAGTAACCCCTACCTGCGGGCCCACCACTGCCCTCTGAGAATGGCATTGGGTCAAGTAAGAACAGGGGTCATTCAGTGCATATTTGTTTACGTTCGGGTTTTGGTGGAACCGGGGAGGACTGGGTAAGGCAGAGACACATGTGACTGTCACTTGGCGGGTGGGGGTGGGGGAGCAAATGCAGAGATGAATGGGCAAATGTTGGTATTCCCTGTATGAAAAAAGGCACCGCAGCAGTAACTGTGTCACCCCCCATCCCCACACATAAACACACGGTGTAGTTACCATGGTGGATGGAAGAGGATGATTTTATACAGATTCGTCATTAAATTTAAAGGATAATGTTCCTGCAAAATCGTTCATATGAGTGTTCATTTGTATTACACGTTGTGTGCTAATTATTTCATGTCGATGAAATAATTCCATTTCTTTTCGTATACACGAACTTATTAAATTTTTCTGCGCGATTTTTGTTGTTGACTTAAACCTCTAGATATCAAACTTTCCACAGGATTGGGTCCCTTCACACATGTATGTACATTGTATTCTTTTAGCACCAACGTTCAATGAATGATATACATGGATGCTTCTTTTTTCCATGCTCCCATCTCCTTTCTTGTAGAGAACAATCGTTTCATTTATTATTCACAAATCATATTATTTTGAGTATCTAAAGTGTAGGTAATGGTAGAGCACACACGAAAGCTCCAACGTTTTCTTCCATATTTGTCAAACCGTCCCAAATGTTATAATTACTCTGCATACACATTTAGAGTGTGCGTTACAGCAAACAAATCACCAGCATACCAGTTATACCAAGTGTTGATTTAACCCTCAATGTTTCTGCTACATAACTAAAGCCTGTTGTTATAACCATGTGTAAACACCATTTTCTGTGAATCTCTTTCATTCATCCACCATCATACACCAATCGTATACTTTTGTATGGAATACAGGTGCAAAACACTAGAAGCATGCGCTTTGTTTACTAGAGACCAGTAGCTTGTTAAAGAATAATAACATGCTATCCTTATATTTGAATTGACATTCCTTCTCCGTTACCGTATATATTTTCTTGTAACAATACAAAATAATTCCCAATTACTGTATTTTGGAGTATTGGTGCTTGAGGTACAGAGATTACCTTATTCCCACTTAGTTATTTGTCCCAGAATATCTTTTTTGACTCTATATGGAATTATTTCCTAATTGAGTTCAAATATACAATAGTTTGTGAGATTGTGAATAATTGATATTTTGCCAGCACCAAATTATATGAATAAACAAGACAGTAAACAAAAAAAATCCCAATATTTGTATATATTTATATAGATGTACAGACAATATTTTACTAACAAAGACTGCTAGCAGTATAAAAGATAATATATAATTGAATCGAAAATGCCAGCATCAGCACATACCTACCTGCACGTATGAATATACATTCTGGTTTTCATATAGCGCCATTCTCTGCTCTAATGGCTCTGCACACATAAACCGAAGTTTAATGTGTGTCCCAAACCACTGCCACCGAGAATAAATATCAATCAGCTCCTTTCTGTAAAAAGCCTCCATTCTAAACACACACCAATCCGCAAGGTCAGCTAGCACTGGACTTCTGTATAGTATAAATGAACTTGAACGTCAATCTTGGTACACTGCCAATGGTTGTTACATAACATGCCTCAATAGCCTCCATTGGCAGCAGCAACAAGTGACCAAACAGCCAACCATGGGGCCTCCTGGGGCCTCACCAGATTCAGGCTCCCCCTCCCCCTGGGTTCTTTTAGAGGCCATGTCAAACTATGTGATCTTTAAGAGGTCTTTGTAAAAGCAGACTGGTGTCCCAGTCACTTGTTGACTGACTGTGTTAGGGGGAGGGTGGTGGCAAACACAGTGTTTATGTTTAGTATGAGTTGGCCGCACATTGAATGCGTGACGTCATGTGTGGGTCCGGGTCCACACTGGGTCCTTATACATTCAAAACGGCCCTACCCACGCCAGACCGACCCTGCCCGTCTGTTTAATAAGGAAATAGACCTCGCCGACGGCCTGAGGTTGCATAGCAAGCAAACTAGATATCGGTAGTGGTTTGAAGGGGCATGGTCCGGTCCCAGGTTTGCACAGTGTCTTAGCCCTGGGCTGGCTCTAGCATGTCGACGGAGGGGTGGAGGTGGTCAGGTGCGGGTGCAAAAAAACACACAGTCCCCCCTGCACTCCTTTGGACAAGAACACAGAGCCTGTTTACTGGATTACCAACGCAGGAGCTTGATTTATCTGCAGTATATGTAGGGCCATGGAACCAGAAATGCAAAGGGGCACGGCCATGGGAGGGAAATTATGAAACTTCCATATCTCACATGGATCTGAACATTCAGAATGATCAGAGAGGTTAAATAAAATAATATTGTATTTCCTGGAAGTAAAACAACATTGTTGAAATATTATTATTCTGGCCTATACTTGGGAATTATATCGGGCTATCAACATTGCATTCGCCGTCAGATAAGTTTTGATGCAGTATTTTAGATAATGTAGTGAAGGATAGAAGCATTACGAATATTTATTACAATTAATGGTCAATCTCTTGGGACATGAGGGATGTCACTGAGTAGAAATTCCCAATGGGAAACGGACTGAAATTCTCCAACAATATCCATAATTATCAAAATACCTTAACAGAATCACAATGGAGAAATCTGCTCCACCCATCACCATTAGTTTTGTTGGATTGATCCTATTTCGCTGTATTTGTGGTAGTTGGGGTAGTTGAGGTAGTACAGTATTGGTGGCGCGAGGGTAGTTGTGGGTGTAGTGGTGGTGGTTGTGGTGGTGAAGTGGTGGGGTACATTAGTGGTGGATTTATGTATGACCACGGAGGGTATTATAGTAAACCCAACTGACCCGCCCATTCCCAACACCGATTCTCAGCTTACCTTCATGAAAGGATCCCATTAGGCTGCACATAGGCTCTGTGCCAACGTCATTAGGCCTATAGGCGCTGGGAAAAGCTACATTCAGTATGGCCAGGAATGGCTTGATTTATTGCGTGGTGCTCAGGGCCTTTCTAGTAGCTCGGCCAGTGAACGACAAAAAGTGCAACATGATGTGATAATGTATACTGTCAACCTGTCACGTGACAATTCCCCCGTCAAACATGGCGCGTAATCGCCTCGTCAGAAGGACACCAGCCGCCTAGCGACGTCAATGGGAACTACACAATGGAGAGAGCAGATTATAGGTTGTTAGAGTAGCCTACTGCTCCCATGATGCATGAAATCCTGATGACGTCACATGATTCTCACGGTGAAGGTCAATGAAGGCTATAATTCATCGATCACATATTGATGAAAATACCAAGCCCTGCTCTAGTCTTTCCTATGCCAGCGGTTAAAAACATAACTGCTTTTTTCGTATCTAATTGAAGATCTCTAGAGTCAATATGGTGCCTTTTCCCTAACTGACCACTTGATTACGTCATCATTTGTTCGTTGCGAGGATCATATCTGCTAAATAAGTAAATACACTTTTCTGGCCAGAAGGTGGTGGACTGAGTGTAAAGGTGGGCCAGGCCATGGAGGTGGGGCCCTAGAGTGGTTTTGTTTGTCCTCCGTATCCGGTGTTTCAGCCATCCCCACGGCTGCTGACAGGTTGTTTTTTCCATCACGGCACATTTCCTGAACGTTGTCCTGTGTGTAGAGCGTAGAGTCAGTCCTCTAAGCGACAGTCCCCTCCCCTCCCCACTCTACACCTGTAGCCTACTCTCCCCAACCTGTATGGATATACCTAGACTGGCTTCAGTCTCTGAGCCTTATGCCTGTCCCACCACCTTCCCCAACCCTCCACATCGCGGACTAGTCAAATTGGTGCTATATGGAGACATGGTTAGCGTGCCTGAATGACATCTGTTCCGAGTTGTTTTGCTCGGAAATATTCACGGAGTCCGATGAAACGTGGTGAATATTTCCAAACAAAACAACAAGAAACAGATATAATTCAGACACATTCACTATGTCTCCTTAATATGGTATACCTAGAATTCCTTAAAACGCCATTTTAAAACAGGTCACGTGGTACGGAGTGCACGAACTATCAGTACAAACCTCATCTTGCACTCCTTTAATAGTTAGAGGGCAGTAGGCAGTTATACTTCCTTCCCAACTAGTTCACTTTGATTTCTTAAATATGTCCACAATTATAACTTGAGGAGGTTGTTTGATTTCGTGATGAACTGATATATACAAAACATTAACCTGTTTCTGATATTAGCAACGAGAAAAGTAATATCTCAGCTTCAGTGAGGGTATTGCAAAGTCAACGACGAGTATGATACGCACAGTAGTCTCAGGAACAGGTTTATATTGTATTCATTGCTCAATATTGCAAATTCAAGTTATTGAAAGAAAAACAAAATAGCCGCTGATCTTTTCATGTACTACTTTAAATGCAGGTGGTGTTTCAGAGACCTTTTCTAGGAGAATACGGGGATCTGTAACCTCTTCCGGTATCCATAACGCGACCCCATCCATATTTCAATGGGCAGATTGTCTCAGGTGGATAATAAAACCACAGACATAAGCAAGTCTAGGATGCACCCTGCAAGAAGCTACCCTCTCCTCTTCATCCTCCAACCAAGGCTACACCTGTAGACGGCCGGCTGGGTGGGCAGGTGGGTGGGCAGGTGGGTGGGTGGTTGGGTATTGGGCGGGTGGGTGGGTGGGCGGGTAGGTGGGTAAGGAGTCCTGACGAATGTGACTCATCTATAGGAGTCCGTCCGCCGCCTTCCTCACTGGGTCGTGCCTGTGGACAATGCCCTCCTTTCACTCCCCACTCCTCACTGTTGTCAGAGCCAACACGATGCAGAGTGAACCAGACCCGGGACCAGTTCGCTGACCGACCGCCGGGCCTTAATCTGCAGAATTATCATTATGTATGGGTATGCAAATGTGTGTTTGTGAGCCGGGGAGCTCGAGGTCACCCGACCGTGGCGACCTTTGACCTTTGACCCCGACTCATCATTCGACCTCGCAGGTGGCGATAATCGGTGAAGGGAGAAGCATATTTTCTCCTGGAAACCCACCTGATCGGCGTGGGAATGTGTTGTTGTTCCTATTAATGTAAACACCTGTACGTAGATGTGTAGATAGATTTACATTTCCTAACATGCAGGTCTATACGCTTGAATATTCGCTGAATTGAAATTAATAGATATGTTATTGCCCCATTTGGTTTTTAGTTTAGCGAATATCTAAGCGTACTGGTAATTTCATAATGGATGGATGCATGTTAACCAGAAATCTAAAATAAGCTGGGCTCTGTCTTATAGAGACATTGATATTATCCTGTGATTCGCGACTAGCACATTTACTTTTGGACATAGTAGTACAGTGGGGAAATTGATCTGACATTTAATTTGTAAATGAATAAGAACTCAGCAAATAATTCTTTCCTGCATGTTTATTCTATTTCTGTGTTTTTCTGCCTGTCTGGTCCATATACGCAGTGGCAAAGCTGGCCGTACATGTCAGACTGGGCCATACAGGATATTTTTAACCACTGTGCAATATGATTGCTTATGATACACTGATCATAGGTTAGTTAGTATAGGACTGACGTGTTCAGGTGTATGATAAATGATAAGATGCTCTTCGTGTGTAGTTGGAATATAATTTCCTTTTTGTTCCATAATCCAACTCGTATCATTCACAGAAGTGTTTTTTTCTGGTACCACCCCGAGATGTTAACTTTTCAGTATCGCGCGTCGGGCGCCAGGGACGCGGAGGACCGCGTACACAAACGATCAAGTGATGGTCTGGGTGAGATCGTCAGGGTGGCTGAGCTATCGAGCAAATATAACCGGGATTAGACTCAAAAGGTCAGTTCACACAGTGCACAGCTGAATGAAGACCAAAAGACAAGCTTCTCACCATTTGAATAAGACCCCCCTCTCCCTCCCTCCCTCCCTCCCTCTTGACAACAACACACATCTCTTCTTACCTCTCTGCTCCACCCTCCCTCCCACGTCCACCAAGCTCTTATCCAAACGCAGAGCCGGCAGAAATCTCATGTCAACGAAAAGATCGTCCTCGGGCGGCCATTTTGTGTGAAGATGCCCTTGAGGAGTTAGCGGTGTCTCCAGTGTATTTAAAGACTGTGTGTGTGGGGGGGGGTGTAGATGGGTGGTATTGTGTGTGGTGCTATTCTTGAGGTTTCTCGGTATTCATCCACAGAGGGAGTTACTTTGTTACAGCTCTCTGTAGAGACTAGCAGGGTAGAGCTAGCAAACATTAGCAATGAATGGCGAGCAAGGACTAACAGAATGGAACATGGAAAGTTTAGCAGAAAACAACATACAAATATTGGTAGAGAATGGCAGAAAAAAGACTAGCAGAGTAGAGCATGCAAAGATTAGCAGAGAATGTATTAGACTAGCATAAGAGTAATATGCAAATACATGTATTAGTAGCAAAGCACATGCAAGTATTGGTTGCATATGACAGGCCAAGACTAGCAGAGGACAACATACAAATATTGATAGAGAACTTTCTTGCAAGGACTAGCAGAGATCAGCAGACAAAAATTAGCAGACCATATCGATGCTGTAAAAATTAGTACAAACTATCTCACAATACCATCACCAGCTGCAAAGGATAAAAGAGGTCATTCTGAAAAGCTATTAGCACAGACTTTTCTGCAAAGTTTAGAACAAACCATCCTGCAGTGAATAGGATAGACCCATTGTAGAGCTTAATGCAGAAACACCATCCGGCAAAAATCAGCGAACGCTACTTCATAAAGATCACCCTGAAAAAAGATAGAATAGATCGCTGTTTACTTTTCTGATTATAGGCCTATTCTCGACTGAAGACTGATTTGTATCTTATCAATCCTCTTTAAATAAATGAGCAGTTGTCAACCTTCGTTCTGGCTCCATGGCTTTCTACTTTTTTTACCCTAAACACAGACAGTAATTCTTCAGTCATATCTATCTTACTTGCCTCTCGCTGGTCCTGCCCCTCCCACTGCCTTCCCTCGGCGCCTTATTTGGGCAGAAGGGCCACAATTTAGGAGCACATTGGGTACATGCATCACCAACCCCAACACAATGCCATGCCTGTACGTATTTCATAGAAAACACAAGTGTTATTATATCTCCTACCCCGAGGGTTGCAATTACCATAATCGATTATATAAATACATTGTGCTGCTCCTTAAAAAAAAGTCACAATCCACCTGTGTGTGCCTGGATTTGCTTTATTAGGGTAGTTCAAAGAGATCATTACCATACAATATATCCTACTTGAAAATAATTATCAACTCGCCGTTGTTATGGAGAATACAGTGGTTAATATATACCATGCAGCTATGAGGGCATTACTGGCCATAGCAGTAGTTTCATCGCAATCCATTCTGATTATAAATGATCTTCTCTTTTTTTCAAAAGGAAATTTCTTGTGCGTCCTCGTGAAGAGTTATAAGGTAATCATTAGGAGTAGCAGTTATGGAAAGTATATACAGCGGTTGATATATGCAGCTCTGAGGGCATTGCTTGCCATAGCAGCGGTGTAATTACACAGCAATACAGTCACTGTTGCTGTATATCATGTTTTTGCCGAACTTGCCTCATATATATCTCTCAGCCTATTACCTTGTCTCATTGCCTCTCATCCATCTATTCGAGAATTGTCGGGGAGTGGTGACTGGATTCGCTTCACTGTTCAGCCATTTGCAGATCATATCGCTGGTGGAATCCCTTCTGGCTGTGGGGACTTGAGGTTTCCTGGTCGGGTCTTTATTGTCGTCCAGATCGACATAATGAAACTGCCAGCCCGAGAAGGGAGCACCTTTGGGCATCTCGGACCTGAGATATAAAAGGGGGGCAAGTCATTAAAGGAGTGTAATCAACTGGGCAGAAGAAGCCTTCAACCAAAGGCGCCTTGCTTATCTCCACAGCAATTTGAGGCCGGCCAAATATAGGCTGTCCTGGGGATTAGGCCTGAGGGAGGGGGTGGGGTTGTGAAGGGGGTCCGTGGTCGTGTATACCGCCCCCTTACCCCACACACCCAGGCCAGGGGTTTAAAATGGCACCCCATTCATGCACCCATGTCCTGTCGTCAGTGGGTCCTTGAATAGATGCTTTTTCAGGAGCTCCACCACCGAGGTGGCTGTTGTGAATGTAATGGGGTGGAGACAGGATATGGAAGTGGAAGACAGGGAGAGAACACTCTCCAGGTATAGATCGTGTGCTGTGCTTGTATCTCTGCGCCAAGATACCTGTATGGGACCGATCTTACTATTTTCGCCAACTTATACATGTATATCCCAGTTTTTGAGCGATTTTAGTTGTATTTTGTATTATACTTGTAATAGATGGATACATAGTAAATAGCATACAGGCATTACTTTTATTTGTGGTGTCAAATCAGGCATGGTCTCTGAGGCTACTTTTTTAAGTGGGAAACACCTGATGTATTGCAGAATATAGTTTGTCAACAAGACACATGTGCTCATTCGAAGTGGTAGTTTCATCAAATGTGGATACATATTATACTACTTTAGAGGTAAAGGATAGACTACTGGGATGTCAGTCACGCTCACTTAACGCTAATATTCGTTCCCCACCCAAAATATATCTATGATTTGGCGAAATATATGTTGTTAACAAGTCCACTATTTTCTATCCTGAAAGGTAGTTTAAGTTCCTGTTATGGTGAATAAGGTGATTGGGTTGGAGCAGAGATTAGTAAGCCTAAGCGTCATGAAAGATCTGCGGGGAGAATGCGGAGAGAAAGAGAGAGGGTGTGGGGGTTTAGTGGATGATTGGGGGTACACTAAAAGCCGGCTCTCACGGCATTTACTTTAGAGTTTAAGCCGAGCAATGGATGGATCCCGAACCACTGCGACGAGTACCATGTGGAGGGAGGGTGGAGGGAGGTCACATAGTGTTCGTGCTTCTAGTGCCCCCACCAGTCCGCCCATTTATTATATTGACAAGCATGGTTCTGTGGGCGTCGTACATTGAATGCAGCGAACTGCAGGTTTTTATAATCACGATTTAAGCCGGGTATTCAGTAAATCCACATAAAGGTTTGCGGTATTGAGTTTGGGGGTCTGGAGGGTGGGAGGTTATCTGGTCTTCTCACGATTGATAATGAATGTGATCTGTAGAGATGATGAATGAATCAATCCCAATTTGATAGATATATATATATGCACAAACCCCTGGAACATGCTTTTTGCGTTGTGATTTCTGTTGCGGATTTTGATCATAACCATTTATATGTAGTACTCAACGACATTATTTAGATGCCCAACGAAGTCCGTACATGGCTTGATTTCTGTTGTTTCTTCTGCATTTGATTTCAAACACAGTAATTTATGTATGATACTTAATGGTAATATGTTTGAGACTCTTGAGATTCTAAGAGAATACTTTTTAAAATTATTGTTTAAACTTTGTTGCCTATACTCACTATACTCCTCATCTTAAATCCAATAAGAATCCCCAGTAATAACCAAGAGGTCATTAAAGATAGAACGCTGTACTGTATAACACAATCCAGCAAGAGATATACAAATTGGAACTTAAATGCACCTGTTCAAAAATAGTCAGACACATATCTCCAGACTAGGGTTATTATCAGGCTAGAGCACAGGTATGGTGTAAATACACACACACACACATTCACTCACTAACTGATGTTCTCCCTATGGCAGTTTCAGCTAATTAGCTGTCACACTAAGGTAGGGCAAGATTACAAAAATGTTCCAAGGCACCCCTAGTCCATGATATGTGAAAATTAACAATATCAAGATTCATGCAATGCGTGGTCTGTGAGGAAACTGAACACAGGTAAGTCTAATCGGTATTTATCTGTTCTAGGATCCTGACCTCAATGTAAATACCTCCGACTCTATTTGCTCTCAACTGCCCATCGTTCTCTGTCATGAAAAAGCGAGGAGTAATGAAGAAATTGAGAGAATCAGTTGAGTAATTGCCGATATATATACAATCACTTTGGTGAGATCTGCACATACGCTTGCCGGTACAAAGTATTATACGAAGACAGGGTTAGGTGGCTGAATGAAATACGTTCCTTGTTGTTTTGTTGATGTTGTACGGAGAATAAGGAACATCTAAATCATAAAAACAAGAAGTAACGGGTTTCATTCTACCACTCTAATCCTACCGTATTGAATAACAGCAAATCAGGTAGTACAGAGGGACAAACTTTATTTATCCGTCTCGCCATGACGAATGAAATCCGTACAGGTGACCTGTAAGTGCATTCGTGCACAGGTTTATAATGATAAATCACATAGACAAGCTTTGTATGAATAAGTTTACTCCATTTTAATGAACCTTGGCTGATTTTGTAAACCATAAAGTTCTGGATATTAGATACCTGAATTTATACCATAAATCTATATCTATATCTAAAAGACCATATCAAGGCCTAACACTCATCATTATTGTTGACATTTTTCTCATATTAGTCCTTACTTATTTTATGGATATAGTGACTGAGTGTTGTCAATTATGTATTGTTTTTCCAACAAGTGGAAGATCTTTCTTCTGTTTTGGTCAAATAAAAGAAATAGATAAAAGATGAATTCCCAATGTTTTGTTCATACCTGAATCACCACACATGTAGATGCCTGTCTTTTCCTACCCAGGATTGTTTCATAGATACGTAGGATCATGCACAAATATGCTTGATATAAAAAAACATTCTCGTACTAAAAAGGTGACGCCAGCTGCATCATGAATATTAACGGTTTTTGTTCAAATCCCATTTAGATCTCTTATTTAAATAAACAAAGCAGAGAGCAGCAATACAGGACACCACTGAACCACATCCTCTGCACACTCTTCACTCTTATTCCACTCAAACACACCAGCCAGCACGAGGGTGTTTGTCTTTTTTTACACCTACCGCTGTGTGAGTACACCAATATCTGACATTTCCATACGGCATACAAGTTTTTATCCCACGGCAACATGCCCCATCCCCCCAAAACCATACACACAGAGACAAAAGACGCCATTCCACAGCAGCCATCTTGGATCCTTCGCTTTCAAATCTTGCCCACTAAAATATCTATGATCAGCAACCATGAACAAGTGAGATATGGGATTTCATTGTGGCCACCACCGCCCCCATCTCACCTTCAATGACTCAGGGAGCAGCCAGTTTATCAAGGCTTCAGCTTCTCTTTCCTGTAAGGAGGATGGGGGAGCGGCTGTTGTATTGTTGTTGTTGTGACCCCATCTTTCTTGTTGGGGGACATGTTTTAGAAGACGAGTGGGGATTGCACGGAGTCTGATATAACAGTTACAAACTAAAGAAGGCGGACACCGTCTCAGGTGGCTTGGTGGTCGATGGAAGAGCGATAACCTTGATCTATGCGTCTCGAGTTCCTTTAGTACAGGACAGGTATCACCCAAAACTCCCGCTGACTGCAGTTACACTGAGTCAAAGCAGACATGAACTCCAACCAACCATGACGAGAAGAGGTCTCAAGTCACTGACCGTGACCTAGGAGAAAGAAAAGAAGGATCGGCGTTGGGCCAGAAAAAATAAGAATTCTGCATCATTCAAAGGGACAAGATACGTGGCAAGACTACAAATGTGGCTGTTTCTGGGCAGATGCACTGACCCTTACCACAGAGTGAAAATCCCCCAGCAATCAAACCAAGTGGGTGGAAAAAAGTCAACTTCAGATTTATTTCACTGTTGTGAACGTCCCCTTTCAATGAGATCGTGTTGGAGTGGAGTTGGGGTAGTAATATGTTGTCTTTATCTGTCCAGATCTTCTATAGTGGGATCATTTCCTTTTTACATTTTTTTATGTTCACAGAGGATTGCTCCTTAGAAGAGTATTATTATGTCTGAGGTTGAATTATGCACTGGGACAACTTGAATGCAGGTAAGATTGTTATCTGGTGAATTCTGAGCGATGAATGTAAAAGAGCACCATTCATATCTCTATTTGAATGCCTTCGAGTAGCAATCACAACGCTTTGACAGGCTGCAGGCTGGCATTCCTGTGCTCATAGAATTGCCGAATAGTTACCGGATTCTGTCATTCAAAGTGGCAAAAATAAAGAGATGGCCGTCGCAGAACTCAGAATCAATAGCCATAAACGCCATGTGCTGCACATAAAAATGTCACATCCCGTCTGTATCCAAGCACCTTCTAGGAGCACAATAATCACATACTCAGTGGTCCACACTACTAGAGAAGTGGATGTGTCAATCTCTGTGCTGCCATCCCTGACTCCCCGTTCCCATGGTTATAATTACTTCTACCTGATTAACCCAAGTGTCATGTCTGATTGCGGGCGGCCATTGTTTTCCGCAAAGCGTCATCCCGCACTTAATGGGATGCTGAGCGCTGATTGGCTGCCCGCTGTGCAGTGATGCATGGCGGAGTTGCGCATTGCTGACCTGTTGTACCGTGACTGGGCGGGGTTTATTGTGTCATTAAGCCTGCCATCTTGCTGTGTTAACCTTGATGAGGCTGGGCTGGCAGGTCATTGTACCATACTGACCACATACCCGAGCTCTACCCTGCAGAGAGCCTTAATCGACACTCATAAAGATACAAGAGGCTACATGGCAGCTATTCCCAGAGGAGACCGCGTCAAACTGTGAACTGACAATGTCATCCACATGCAGCCATGTATTAATGAATATCCTTCTCCAAACACAATCACCAATGAAAGGCAGACGCTCCTCTGTGACCTAAAGTGGGCATTGATTATGTTAACAATTGTTGGCTATTCCCGGTAATAATAAAGTGTCTTTTCACGTAATGGAGACTGATACTGCTTTTTTCGTCCGATGTCTAGTTTTTGCGTCTAATTGTCATGTAAACGCATTGAAACCACAGCAGTGTCTTCCTACAAGCCATTAATGGCAGTCGAGTGGTTGAGCGTCTCCATCTAAGAGACCTTTTCAGGTTTTAAAGGCAGCATTTACGACTATTGTAGCCGATTAATGGATGAAGTTAATGTTCTGGGCACTCAAGTGGCTTTTAGTTCAGCGGCGTGTCTCTAAGAGCAGTCGGTCTATGCGTGTATAGGTGGATTTTTTTTATACCAGTTCTCAGACTTCTCATTAGATCAGACATTTTATGTGTACGTACCTGAGGGTAATGGTTCAGTAACAACCTGTTGTTACACCACTAGATACGTGCATTCATCGCTTTTTTGGCGACATTGAGGTAATTCTCAGAGCCATTTACTTTTGTTGTCGTCATTTCCTTCACACTCCCTAAAAGAAGACAACGAAATCATATCAGGAGATGGTATTTCCTTTTATATATCTTTTCATGTACGCGTAAATTACTATTGGCCTACCTTTACACCATCTTTAAAACTGGTCATAGCTTACTCTGTAACACCTATCACAACTCCTCTGAAAATAGTACTCAGGGAATTGACCGAGAAGAGGGGGTATATTTGTCCTTACATTCTTTATTTATCCTTATTTCCATATTTACTTATAGATGGTCGTCTATTCAGGTCCCCCCTCCAATATTTATTCTGAATCTTGAAAAATTCGTACAAGGAAAATTTACTTTGTCTTCATGGCATCTACTGATAAAAAGCCATGATTTCTTCATACAGAAAAGACAAAGTATTACTGAGTTTTTATTCTTTGGGATTCTTGGAGGAGAGAAGGAGGGGTAGTGTCAAAAGTAACCCTTTTCCCCGGGTTTGAGTAAAATGCGATATACAAATGTACTATGGGTTTTTTTGGGTTTTTTTTTTATAAAAGATGACTCACAGTTTACCTATTATCATATACATCTATATCTATACGCTATATCTCCAACGTAATCCGCCCGCTCCTACCCATGTGGTAAGTATGGCCTAAACCTGCTCAAGTCTTTGATTATGAACATTCAATAGATACTTTAACACTTTGCGTCCGACCCTAGCAGGAGCCCCACATATCAAGTTCAGCAGATATTTAGCAATATACCCCAAGGGGATGATGATCTTATGGCACTAGTACTAGAATCAATTTAATAGGTGCAATTGATATGCATTATTTTAGTTACATATAGAACACTCATTCTGAATAATGATGCCTATATATTTTTTCAATTATTTTGAAAGAATTTAGAAAGTCTATGAATTTTGTTGTATAGAATACCGTTTTTAGTAATGGCGCCCAAAAATGCCGAGGTATTCTTCATCCCCTGCATGGGAATGCCTCAAAGCATTGCACGGACTGATAGGGTAAACTAAATGCATTACAATATGTACCCTTCCTCTGACCAACGGGTATACGAGTTCGTTGCTTTGACAGGTCCCGGAATCAGCGTGTAGGGGTGGGGAAGCTGGAGGGAAAACTAGAGGATGCAGGGAATGAAGCCAGTCTAAGTAAGGCCGTACGTCACACAGCAATTCAATCGACATTAACACAAGGTAGCATTTCATCAATTTTAGGTCTAGAATAATACGGAAACAGGCTGTCCTTAGTTGTACGTCAAAATTACTTGGTGATATTGACAATATAACGACGCATTCTTGAGGTACAAAATATATATTTACAGTTATGTACCTGTTTGCTTATGTTATTGTAATACTGCCCAACAGGTTATAGAACGGACACATTTTCCCCTGCTCACTGTTTATGAATTAGGAGTGGAGTGAGAGGCAGAACTGACTCCATTCAATATCATTGTTCTGAAGCCCCATGGGTGTCAGAGGAGGCAATGACAACAAACAGAGACATTGCAAATAAAGTGACACTCCAGTAAGCCTACTGACAACTGTTGCGTCATGACATGGCTTAACATGTAGCCACAGGCATTCACCATGTCAGTGCCCCATCCCACCCCCTCCCCCTCATCACCACACCCCCTCCTCTCCCTCACCTGGGTGGTCATTAGGGCGTTGCGTCACGCCCAGCAGTGCCCAATGACGCGTCCCGCCAAGGTGAGTGCCTCCCATTGAGCAGACGACATTTGGGTTTTGTAAAGCGAGGATATACATGAATGAGTGGTTAATACATATTGCACTACACACTGAACGAGGCCAATGGTACAACGATCGAGGTGTTAGTCCATGGTTATTGGAGTATTGAAGATTTTGAAAGGAGGACATTTCAGAATGTGTGGATAAGGAGGAAAGAAATATCGAAGGTGTGAAGAAAGACATTAAAGGTGCGATCTGGTACTGACATCTTATCCTCGGGGAGAGATTTTATAAAGTCAAACCCAGATAAGTATATGCAATTAGGGAGGAAACGAGGGAGGAAGCAAGCAAATAATCACATCAAAGGAGAGAGGGAAGATGGCGAGGAATCATTTCAGTATTGAAAATAATATCATTTATTTACTTTAAATCAAGCAGAGACGAGGATGAAGATGAACACGATAGTAGTCACAGAGGTATTCAAAAGTTGTGTCTACTTACTCCTATATAAGCCTAATTGAAAGCAATGGATTACATAGTGGACGAAGAAATCGTGATCATCAATTTGCAGAATAATCTGGAGCCTGTGGGAGGTACGGGCCTTCAGCCTTCAACAGCTACTCCGGGATAAATAAGTCTTAAAAATGCATTCCATTAAAAAGAGAAAACACAGAGAATATTCCCCCTGACGCACAGTACTGGTGATATGTCTGGCTCTTGAACTATATTCTATGGCGGAGGGAGCGCGTAGGAGAGGAGTGACGCGGTCCCTGGAGACTGACGGCCTTCATTTCTAAAGTGTGATTGAACTGTGATTAGTAGGCGGGGCATTGTGGGAAGTGACACAGACCGCCCCTGCCCCCTTGTGGTGGTGGGGGCTGTGCCCTTCTGGTCAGTTACCTGTGCACTCAGGTGTAAAACCTGCCCCCCCCCTCCACTCCCTCCCACCTACTACTGTGTGACACTGATTTGGGTCCAGCCCCATTTCAGAACCCCACCCCAAACTCCGACCCCTGTATCGTGCCATACTAACTCTGTCAACGCCATGACGTCATTTGTGTCAAGTTCGTGACGTCATGCCAGTGGAGCGTCAGTAGTAAATGTGTCTCGTTCAGCCAATATAGTATGCGTGCGCATTGATAATCAGTCGCGCAGAAAATTATTCACAAACTTAGATTAGTCCGCTTCTGTTTATAGAAATGATGACGTCACATACCACAAGACTAGATTAACACTGTCAATAAGATATTTCGCTGCCTCGCTACTCTTTCTCTTGATTTACTCTGTACTTCCACCTCTCTCTCTCTCTCTCTCTCTCTCTCTCTCTCTCTCTCTCTCTCTCTCTCTCTCTCTCTTTCTCTTCATTTTCCATCTACTTACATCTTTCTCTCTGTATCTCCCTTTTGTTTTGTTTTTTTAAAATAGCAATCATTATCGTAATATTTCGGTTTGAAATGGGTTTCCTGGAATGGTAGATAGTGATTTACAAATTGAACCATTTATCTTCACTTGTTTGTCGGCAATGAATCATCAAATACAGCAGGTATCTCAAAGCAGATCAGTGATTCTCCAGGATGGCATTATCCCCAAACCCTGGCCCATACATTCTGCAGGTTAACAACAATACGATCCTCAGGACGCGGCATCCGTATAGCCTGCAGGTAATCACTATTACATTAATTACGTTTCCTGACACTATTATTGACCCTCCGGGAATGAGCAACAGCCTGACGCCCAATTAAACGACGCAATCCTGTCTGGATGAGCTGGTCTGGTCAGCAGCCTTTTGTCCCGTCACGGGTCATCACCCACTGACCTGCCATGCCGTCACAATGACGTCACACCCTGCCATAGCCATTCGGGCGCGTCGCTTGTTGCTCCCTGTTTGCCTCACCCCCTCCCACCCATCCCGCCGCCCCCAGCAGCGTCGACTTTATTTCTAGGCTTCTCGGAAAGCCAGGAAACAATGGGCTATGGTGGGTTATTGCCTTTGGCCCCCTCCCTCCCCCTATTCTCACCCAGTGTCTGCGGTGGGAAAATGCCTCCACAGGTGGGCAAGGGACTGCGAGCCTGACCCCCAGACACCCACAGTGCATTGTGGGCCTGTCCACCTTGGCATTAGCTCTCAGCACCCTCTTTAGGCGACAGAGAGCCTCATTTTCACAAAATCACCAAGTCCTTTAGACACTCTCAGTATTATCACTGATTTTTTTTCATTATGATTTTTTAAGCTGGGATGGCTAGGTATTCACCTGTTGGGCTGAGGTGTGTAGGATGGGGGAGAGGTGGGGGTAGCGGAATAGAGCATCCCCAGGTACCAGAAAATACAATTAGACACAAAAAAAACACTCCTTCTTGTGAGAACCACATGGGACAAATACTCATTTGTCCTCACTACCTAAAACATCAGCTAAAAAACACACCACTCATGAAAAAGGTGGGTTTTTTTATCGGTCTGTGTTGTGTAATACCTTTAAGCCATATCGTCTTCTAAGAGTATTACCCTGCTTCCCCCAGGTCCCCACGGCCAGAGAATATTAAAAAAGAAATGAAATAAAAAGACAGTGCATATAGTGCCGGTGTGTGTGTACCGTATTGTATTCCGTGCGATGCACGTGAGGGGGTGTGAACAAAGGGGTAGACAGTGTAAGATCCCCTCCACCCCTTGGGCGTGCACGTGCAGACAGTGGAGGGGGGGGGGGGGGGTCCAGGCACCCCGTATGCAACAGAAGACGTATTCAGTACTTCCCTCACCTCACCCCCTCTGTCGCTATCGCACGCCGTTTTACAACTAATTTGTATAATTCTAAATATGGGTGAGGGTCAAAAGGTGTAAAAGAAGAAATATTACAGAGAAATTTGATTTCATATATCATACGGTATAGAGTAGACGTACATAAATCTTGTCTTTCAAATAATTCGTAGCTTCCCCAGATGCACCAGAAAGTGGGAAAGTGATAATTATGTTGATACATGAATATATAGGTACAATATGGGCAAACAGAGTAGGGATTTTCTATATACAATCTGCTTATTTTCAGAATTTTAGTTATATTCTGGTATTAAATTGTGGCTGTCCACGGTTTTGATATATAATACGGATCATCAGAGACTAGCCATTTGAGGACCATTTGATATCTTATCCAAACATCTGCGCGCGTCTGTGTTCGGATCGTGTCTGTCTGTTGGTGTCTGTGTGTGTGTTTTGGTGTGTGAGTATGAGTCTGTGTGGGTCTCTATTTCGGTGTGCGTCTGCATGGGTTTCTGATTGATGTCTAATGTTTGTGTGTTTCTAGCGTGTCTTTTTTGTGTCTGTGTGTCTGCATGGGTCTGTGTTTGATGTGTGTGATGATAGTGAGTTTGTAGTTTAGTGAGTGTGTTTGGCATATGTGTTGAGAAGTGTGTGTATGTGTTTTTATGGGTCTGTGTTTTTATGGGTCTGTGTTTGGTGTGTTTGCCTGTGTGATTGTGTGATGTTAGCGCGTGTTTGTATTTGGGGTCTAATGTGACGTACATGGTATGTGTGTGTTATGTGTGTGTTTTCAGTGTGTTGTGTCTGTATGTGTCTGTATAGGTCTGGGTGTGGTATTCGTGTATGGGTGAGTGCTTGATATTGGTGTGTCTGTCTGTACGGGGTTGTTTTTGGTGTCCAATATGTGTGTTTGGCATACATGTGTGTGGTGTGAGAGTGTTCTGTGTTTATGTGATGAGTTTTTGTATCGGTAGGTATGTGTGGATGTGTTATATATGTGCATGAGGTCAAGGTTTTGGAAAGGTATGTATATTCCATCCATGTTTTTTAATGGTAAATAAAGCGTGAAATAAATATATTACAAGTACCTGTATGAAATTGTACCTGTATGTATGTAGGGAAAGTATGGCATCATTTATTTGCATTACACATTGTTATTTCACTCAATTACTGAGCCCACCATTGTAGGCACAGCGAAATGTAGATCCTATCCATAGCCCACGGGACAGTATTGTCAGGAGCCTTCTCAGAATCTAGTATTCTTCGTTATGGACAATCGCAGAGGGGTTGCAAAATATGCGTCGGGTTACACACACTCCCCTCCTCATTTAGAAATTTCACTGTATTATGTGGCCAGGCTTTTTACATGTGTAGGTAGATTAACAGTCACATTGAATAAACCAACCCACTATTAATTTTGTCTATGATGAAACATAAAAGACTGTTGCAATACAAATTTGCACATGAGGCCACAGTAGTCTCAGGTGACAGTCCAACTTATTGCTGAGAGTGACTTAAAATAAATATAGGAGATACACAAGTATTAATGCATATATTTAAGACAATGAATAGATATTGAGACTGACATAACACATAACTGATTTTTTAATGAAAAAATGTTCATTTCACCACAACTAATCATAAGTACTTGTTAAATTTGTCGGCTGTAACTTTGTTGGGAAGTACAGTACCGTAGTGCCAAAAAACGCCCAAAATCGGAACATATGATCGATCTCCGAATTTTATATTTTCTGTTTCCAGTTACGGATTTCTTAGAAAATACATCAAACTCGGTCGGTGGTGGCAGACAAATTTATCATCTATATCAGAAGTAGGCAAGTAGAAACGGAAAAAAGTCGGCATCCGATTTTATTTTAAAGGCATCAATGTTGATGATCAATTCAACATGAGTAGATTTTGTCAGGAATTGTGAGTTCTACAAGAAGGAATAAAAGTCGCTTGGCAGGTGGAAATAGACAATTAGTAAACGATATCTCTTATCTTTTACCTTCCATTTTTTGGCAATCGCACCACCAACTCCATATTTGCATATTAGATTGTGTAGGCTGTTGAGAATAGCCGATAATTTTGTCGGGAGGCGGAAAGAGACCACTAGACGCACACAGAGAGGTGATTACTCTGCGTGCATGCATGATGGGCCGACGACTGCGTGCAAAGCACAGGGTCAGAGCAGTCTCGTAAAATAAGAAAGCCGTAATTGTTTCACAAGACGTACAGCTCCACCGCACGGTACGGGAGCGAACTAACAGCGCTGCGTGACGTCACGGCGTCCGACGCGGATGGAGAAATAAGTGAGCGATGTAAATAAGTTTGTGTCGTCATGTGAGGAACTGAGAGAATACTGAGATAAACAGACAGAGGAAGAAGGAGGGAGAGAGGGGGCGAAGTAGACAGACAGCCAGACAGACAACTGGAACGATAAAGAGAAACAGAGTGGAAAATGCACCTGTCGCAGATAGAGGAAGATTACAAATTCCACCCACTTGCTCTTTGGGAGTGGTTAATGTTGTCTTGAGCAGAAATGAATGTTATTTGTCAACGTTAAATTACCCCTGGAATGAAGAAGGAAAGTATGCAATTTATTCATGTCAGTGGCTCAGTGAAGTAACGGATTTGCATACACATCTATACCCTTAATATACGTAACTACCTGTATCTTTCTACTGGTAAATTGTAGGTCTAAAAGGTACAGACATTCAAATGTATGTATCGAACTTCAAATGCGTGTATGTGTCTATATAATAAGGGAGGGCAATATATGGTTACTCCCAAATTACGGCCATGGCCAGCCGAGCCAAAACCACTAATGGCCATACAATATATTGAAACTAAAGCTTTCTGTCAGTATAAATTTAAACACTTACACATCACAAACAGGTTTACCACACCAGTCATGAATTGAAATAGACATTGCTCACAGTAATTCATTTAATGAGCATTTTAATTATAATTAGGTCTCGCCAATGTGATTCTTGTGTTGACTAATTCGTTTGGGTTCATACAGGTGCCTGCTGATGTCAGCCTCAGTGTCTACCCACATAAAAATAACAAATTATCTGTTTTATTTTTGCCAGATGGTCTGTGGTCTATGGTCTAACCCTGCATGGCAATGAGCCTTGTTAATGGTAGGGGAGGCTGTGCAAGGTCTCCTACAACCTCCCCTAGTGCCAGCTGCATATAAGTATGCGACAGAAGAACCCGGCTGTAACCGCAGATACCCGTTACAAGTACAGACTCTTGTTGTGCTGACGACATCCGAGGCTATGTTATAGACCAGGAGGTAGGTCGAGGCTATACAGTAGCGGATCCTAATAGAGAGGAAGGATGGGGCCGGGGCTGTTGCACAACCACCATCCCAGATTCTCAACCATACCACACCAATACCGTTATGGACAAGGGGGTGGGAATAAAGGCAGAAAGAAAGATATAATGTGTACAGAAAGAAAAAGAAAACATGGAATGGAGATTTTTTTTTAAATGGAAGAACTGTACTTTACGGAATGAATAAAGATCTAACAAAAAAGAAATGAAGGATTTGGATGCAAAGGGTTGTTGAAAGTGTTCAATAAAGAACGAGGAATCGTGCATACAACTCTGAAAGTACTTATATAGATTTAATACTCAATATACCACCAGTTTGGATGCGCTGCAATCGTCACCAAGGCAAAGCCGAGTGATGGTCACGGGACATCCAAATGAGTGGAGTATTGTATATTTTATGATTCAAGTGCATTTCTGGATTCATCTCACTCCTTTTGAACAATGACATTAAAAAGCATCAACAATTTTTGTTCTTTTTTTTTAGTTGATTCAGATGCGGTAGCTCGAAGAGTGTAAACCCCTAGCCACGTATTCAGATTAAATAGCATCACAAAATGAGAATGAATAAAATTACTTATCCATATGATGTTATCTCACATTCACCCTGCCACGGCCGTGGCATAGTATTGTCACTTTACGGGGGTGATCGTCGAGTATTTTTTTCTAATGTTAATCCTATGGCTAAAATTGTACCAGGGGTGAGATACTTGTACATCTGCTCAAGAAAATAATTTAATATTCATTGAACCTCCTCTTCTCCATCACTTCAGACTGATAACGTCATTCATTTCTTTGTTGAGCGTCACGAACATGTACATGAATACATATGTAATGATGCATAAAACTGTCATTAATTTCCTAAAAGATTGTATATAAACTGATTATGAATTAGTTTTATATATATACGATGTTCTTTTCTGATGGTAAGATTAGAACCCCGAACATTAAAAAGACTTGGCGATTCTGACAGATAATGCGGTACTTGTATGAGAGGTGAGGTTGCGGGTTGATGTCCCCTTAACATTAAAAAACACTATTAAATGAAACAAAATACGATAACTGAGTATCTAAGAAGGGTTTAAAAGGATGAGGTTTCTTTAGTTATGTAGTGCCAACACGACGCTTCGGCTGTTACTTGAACTTCTCCACAGAGACATGTATGCAGTCATAGACGACGTAACTTAATTCACTACCTCTACCACCTGATAGCCTTCATGTATATATCCAGGCTGGGTCAATGACTTGATGTATGGCCTGCAGAGAAATAAAGACTCCAGACACACAGGTCATTATATAGTACAAACGTCCCATGGTATTTACGGCACGAGATCGTGAGGCTGCGTGAATATAAACCCCATCAACCCTTGTGTAATGTACGATCATGGTACGTTAATACTTATTATATACCCCAAGTCATGGACTTTGATGACAAACGTCCGTGTCGTAATTAATGCAATTTTACCATACATCGGTGTAAATTAAAGAACATGTTAAAGTGAAGGTTCATATTCCGTCAATGTCTCAATGTTTTCCGTAAATCAGTGTACGGCACCGTACACAATATGGCGAGCAGTGGTACAGTTTTTTTATTCAATCAAGATATTTTACCGACATAAGTACTCATCGGCAAGACTTTCTACCATATAAATGCCTGCATAGATATAGACAGGAAGACAGTAAAACCGAAATATGCCAAAGTTCTGTACAGGTGGATAATGATAACTATTAAAAGCATGCGTACGGATATTACAGAGGAGACCTATGAGAGTTTAAGGTTTGAGCTCGTATCCCATTGACTTTGACTCATGGAGTAATCCACAAGGTGAAGCCGCGTGTGGATTGTGTTGTATAGGATAAACGCATGCATATATTTACACGTTTAACAGTATGCACATGTACAAAGATTGAGATTTATTTCATATTTATAGTGGCAATTAACACCGTTCAACACGGCAACCTTGATAACAGCTCCGGGCGAAAATTGGGGTAATGAGGGTGGAAGGGGTGAGGGTTCTCAACAATGATTTATTTCTGACCTTTTTCTTTTGCACAATGAAATTCACCCCGGAGCATTATTTTCATCTTAATTAATTGTTATGTGAAATACGGCCCTAATAAAATAAACACATTGAACACCTCCCACTCCCACGTGGATTAATAGAGAAATCGAGTTTTTATTTCACATATTTATCTATTTTTCATCTCGTTTAGATGAAGGGTTTGCAGCCTTCCAAAACTTACTCTTTTATCGTCCGGATGTACCCAGCGGGTGGTATGGAGCTAAAAGGATGCTCCAAAGCTTCTTTGAGGTGTCCTAGCAAGGTTTGGTGGCGAGACGAGAGACAGGAGAGGGTGGTGGCTGACAACCTGAAAGCTCTCATTGTGAGATAAAAGTACGCCAGGCAAGAAGGGTTTGCTTCAGGAGTTCCTGTGAGGGTTGTGGTTTTCACGGTGAAACGGGAAATCGGAGGAGGGGTGGGTGAAGTCATGCGTGTCCACTGAGAGTAATAAATTGAGGTAAAATCAGGGAGGTGTTTTATAGACAAGGTGTTGCATAGCTAGTGTGCTCACAGTGAGCTCTTACAACCCAGATAAATGAGGTTCACACTTGGAAACGCGCCAATTTTATTCATCCATGTGCGAAATTACCATATTTTTCGTTTTGAATTCGATTGATATACTTAACACTTTATATGATATTAGGATCCTCTATGGAAGGAGCTATTTCTTCTTTTTTGAACACGCTGCCCGACACTTAACTACACCAGCGAGGGTGTCCAGGCCAGGCAAATTTGCAACATATTAGTTTTTACTCCAGTATGTCCGTTCGGTACTACAGTTTCAATGCAAACAATCCTGTTTGTTTTATATCACCTGTATGTGTCGTGGAGCACCAACCCGTTCCATTCTCTTGCACACACATAACTTCCAAAATGCTCTAACTAGGGTTTAGAACTTAGATTCGGAGGGGAAGTAAAACCTGAATACATTATTTCTATTTATGATAATTTAATCTTTTATACGCTGAATGCGCCTATCTCTGTTCCTCTGCTCATGTGGGTGAGGGAGGTGGGGTGGGTGGGGAGTTAAGTTCTGTCCGTGTCAATTCAGGTAAATGTAAATGGGGAGATACGGTGAGTGATTTGAAAAGGAGGATGGGGGAGGATGGTGGGGGTAGCGTGGGGTAGGTAGGTGGGCTGGGTGGTAGTGCGGGTGGTAGACTTGCTAACGTCTTTGACTATGAACACTCATTAGAAATTTAAACTAAATCAGGATGAAATGTATTACAATATGTAACCTTCCTCTGACAAGTTCAGGTATCAAGTGTAGGGTGAAGGGTGAGGGAGGCAGAGGCGGAGCGGGTAGGGCTCAGGGACTGAGGCTAGTCTATGCGGGTAAGTATAGGGGGCAGGGTGGGGGTTGGGGGAGTTTTTAGGTGTACTTTTTATGATGTGGGGTGTACATAATGGCTGTGGTGTCATGTTCCTGCAGTCAAGGCTTACAAGTGAAGTGGACGGAGACTGAATAGCACAGGGCCCCCACCCCGAGTCCCACCTGCTCTCCCAGCAGAGTTTTAGTTATTGTCCCTGCTTCCCGCGAACGAAAATCTGTCTGGAGAGTGCCCCTCGACCCTCCCTATACAACCACCCGACCCCGACAACCTGGCGTAGGGCGGCGTTGCAGGTGGGCCACCCTCCAAAAGCGGAGAAACAGGTGAAAAGGCAGCTCAGAAAAAGGCGGGCACTTGTAAGTGTAAGGGCAGTGGGGCATGAAGGAATATGACGTAACAGCGCCCACATTATTCCCACACACACCTCAATACCCACCGCCAATACAAATTATTCAACGCTGGGCTTTGAGGACGGCAACCTTTAAAAAGAACCACATTCCCTTATTACGTCATCAATTACGTCTTTTAACACGTGACCACCAGACGCATCACCCCACCTCAAGTCACCTCATGATGTTCATAATTAATTCCATGTTCATCATAACTGACCCATCCTAATGCACAATAAGTGCTGATGTCATCATTTATGGTTGTAATAATGGGGGTTGGATTGATGAGGTTTTATGTGGAAGGGCGATAATGAAGGAAAAGAAAGAAAAATAACCACCAGGAATTATGCGCTCATAATGAATACCCCCGCTCGTCTCACCCTTGATCCAAAGGCCCTTACACACTATTCACACACACTGCCTTTAGTGGGCTGACCGTTGTGATTGTGATTAGCACATTTAAATATAAAACACCCTGCTGGCCAGGGTGATATGGGGGTTGATATCGGGTTCGGGGCCACGTTCATGGCGGACCCGTATCATCTGTTGACGTGTCCCTCAGCCCACATCTACAGAACCATGCGAGACGCACATGCTATCTGTTAATACCAGCCACTACTGACTACTATTATCACCCCACACCCACACACCAACGCGTATAGTTCTCTATACTCGTTGCACACACACTGGCTCCATCCACAGTCACCGTGTGTTATGGATGGGTGGCGAAGTGGTGGCCAGTGTGTGTGTGCTGATGGGCTGGGAGGGGGGTTGGGTCATGGTCTGATGATTTTCTTCAGCTGTGTACATGTTTTCATCATTGAATGGGCCATACCACCTGATAAGTGCATGTATTTCTAAGTCCTAGAAACTTATGCCTGTCTGGCGAACACTCAGTCAAAGCCTCTCGGGCGAGTATTCTACCCACACTTCGATACCCATGCAACATAAAGCATATATATTTGTTGTGTAGGAATGTCTGTGTGTATGCACTTATATATGTTATATACGCGTATATGTGTTATTTGTGTATGCAGATATATGTATGGAATTCTGAATTCCATAGCGTTGACTGAAACAGAGAACAAATATGTTGAATGTTTTTGTTTGATTTCCATCTAGGCCTTATACATCCTTGTAATTCGGAAGCCGGAGTTCTTGTTTTCAGCCGCGCCCACATCACACCCATGCCCACCCCCTCCCACCCTATGCTCACCACACGTTACAAAAGCCGGCACTGTGTGCTGCAGATACTGGCCGTTCTCTATTTTATCTCCCTCGTCTCTATCTTGTATCAAAGCTTGTCTCAAAGCGCGGCGGTTGTGTTCCTTCACTTTGCATAAAGCCGGGAGGTCCCTGCTGTGTCAGCTGGAGAAGCCTGATAAAGCCTGTGAGTGACCCCCCCCCCCCCCCCCCCCCAAAAAAAAAACAAAAAAACACCGGCTCGCTATGTTGTCGACAGCGTCTTCAAGAGACGCACGCGGCGTACGCGCGGCGTCCGCAGACGCTGGGCAAACTGACGTCACTGTCAAACCTGTCGTCAGTTATCTTTTTTTTAAAACTTCCTGTGTTTCGTTTCCAGCAATGAAAACAGCCCACTTATTCATTGACCTCTAGACCCGTGAGCGCTCAGCCAAAAGCTGCTAGAAGGCTTAGTTAGTAGGATGAGCTACCCGACTTAAAATCGTGGTATTAAGGGCCTAACCCACTGGGCTACGGATGTACACCCATGCACCTTCCGACGCGCGCTACGTCGCACAACTGCATTGAATTAAATGGGCGTCAGTGTGCATCGGTGAGAGGTATAGAGCATCAGGAGGTATAGAGCATCAGGATTGTCCGCAGCTGACCTAAAACACATAAACATAAAATGATGAATTACGCAACTGCCATGTAGTGTGTGTGCCCATGTGATAATAATTCGAATAAATGATTAAATATACTTAATTGAATCTAAATCACATCTTATGAAAAAACTTTTTTGATGAATTATTTAGTATGTTTATGATACCTTCTTTGAAGAATTATTGAGTATATCATGTTCATAATACCTTGTACACCAGTTTGTTGACCCTATACTATTTTACTTCTTGTTGTTCTTATATTTGTTTCAATTCTTGGAATATATAGCACCAATGCCATGCACATATGTCTTTGTGTGTTATTTTTCCATGTATATGCACTTGGCTCGTAATGTAGCGTCATAAGGCATGGACAAATAATAAAATCCCGTGCTTACAAAGGCGAGCCCGGCTAAACGCGGGGGTGGCCAACTAATCAGTGGGTGAATGTGTGTGACCTGGTACAGTTTGGCCATCAAGAAGCCTACCACCACAGGGGTTGTCTACTTAGAGGCTCTACACACAGTAAAGTAGCCCATGTACTGCTGTTAATGGGACCGAGATCCTAATAACCTATACCACCCACATCTTCTAAAACAAGGCCACACCTAGACAATCCACACGACGAGAACTTCAAAGGCTGGGTGGGGGAAGGGGTGATGGTGGAACCCTCGACCCTCCCTCCTTCACTCGGCGATTACACCTTTGAGTTGGGGAGGTGAAAATGTAATTCAAGCTCTGCGTATATTAATCTGGGTTGTTGGCGAATCCATCACCTATATGTAAATGCAGACCATGTGGTTTGGATTAAATTTTGACGCAGGTGTAACCTTTGAGTTCAAATAATTACTTATCACAACTCTCCACTTGCCAATAGTTGTTTAAACTTTCTTAAATGTGTACACATTTTTCTGCGATGACATATGGTACGTATATTTAACATACAGCTGATTCTCCAGAACATTACCACAATCACTTCGAGATGGTGCTGGGTACCTGGCAGGCTACAATCAGTCTGTATTCTATACAATGTATTAGTAGGTATATATAACCCATGAAAGTTTAGGGTCTGAGCCCGTATCCCATCTCATTTAAATCACATAGTAATTCACAAGGCGAAGCCGCATGAATTGCTATGTGATTCAAATGAGATGGGATCGAGCTCTGACCCTAAACTTGAATGGGTTTCTGAATTTATCTCACCATTAATATTGACTAATGGGCTAACATTTGTGACATTATCCCCCATTGGATATTTTTCCTAAATATCTAATGGGCGTTAGATACGAGTTCCCAATGTAAAGTCTATGGAGAAAAAATATCTGGGGTGAGATAAAGAACCATACTCCTACGTGATACAAGATGAGGTGAAGCTTGACGTTATTTACGGAATGACGCCTGTTGGCCGAGCACCATGTACATATATATCAATCTCATCGAATATGGAATCGTGTACGAGTATTGTAGGTTGTTCTATATTTACCATCTATCCGAATTTAATATCAATTTAAGAACAATGGTACATAACTATCGAAGGTAAGTGCAAGGGTATATATTAAAGAACAACCTACTATATACAAGTCTCTATAAGGTTGATTTTATTTACAGAATTCGGCCCCACAACCTCGTGCAGTAAATACCGTGAGACCCCATCTAATCTTGTATTATGTACAACCATGATACGGTTATTCTAGATATTTGTTTTTAATATTTTAGATATGCTATCATACTGTTCATTCTGATTGTCAAAATGGCAGACAGGAGACATTCATAGATAGGTGAAACCTGGACAGACAGTACGGCGACATCAGGGCCAATCACGTGTGTGATAAAATCTCAAAGTGTCAATAAATGGAGAGTTTTGAAGTGACAGGCAGGCCAAGAATACGAGCTCAAGAGTTCACGCGAGACTAGCCCGAGAGGAACGCGCGGCGAGCGAGATTTCAAGAGTGATCAGGCGCCGGCAAGTCTACGAGTAAACAACTCCCCCCTCCGACCTCAAGCCAGCATGCTCTAAAAAACGTCACATAAACGTAACGTTACGTACTGATCTAACTGTGTGGTATTATTACAAAAGAATAACACACGTACGCCGAACAGGTATACGTGGGAGTCCTGTAGATGAACTAGCTACCTGTGTGTGGGTAATTTGGTCGTTGCCGCGCCATCCCTGTACTGTAGTACCCTGCCAACTCCCGCCCTCCCCGTCTTCTAAGCCCACCACCAGTGGAACGGGGACTGCGTGGTGGGCCAGGTCTGGGTAAACAATTCCCGACACGATCTAATGGCCAAATAATGAGCCACAATTCCTTGTTGCTCTGTGGGTTGTGTTGTTGTGCAGCCAGTCCGCGGAGATTTCTCAGTATGCGGTCAGGCCAACGGACTGCACGGTCTTCCAGTTCCTAGATGCCTAATACAGGCCTCCTGATGCGGTCGAAAGCCCTGTAATAGGCGTGTACTTATATATACGTCATGAGGTTAGGTTAAAAAACAATCAATAATAATCGCCTTTCAGACTAATCACCATGTATCTGGATTTAGATTTATTGCATGCTACGTTTTGTTGCTCCATGTTGAGTAATGGGAGTTTTTTTTTATTTTATCTTTTACTTTTTAAATATAGACGTGTATATTAGACGGGTTGCGACCGGTTTTCATTACCGTATGCTGACTTGGTAAAACCATAGTGCCGTACACTGTACTTAAACAGATGACCGAGTTATGTTAAGTACAAACTAGCTTAATTGCACAAATCCACATAGCCTTATATATATTAAATGAAATTCACATTCCTTATTTCTAGTCCATATAGTACGTTTTTTCTTCTGTACAATTTACAATCATACATACTAGTCTTTCTAAGTAAGATCGTTTTCCAGGATTCAAATAAGTCTATATATAACTAAGATATTCAAGTTTCTGATAAGTCTATATATAACTGAGATTGACAGATTGTACCATATTAAGTCATGAAATGGACCCACATGCCGTATAAAGCAGTGGACGTATCGCATCCAAGTTTCCGTTCAGTCACATCAGACTCGGCCTATATCATATGAGAGCTAGAGTATTCCCGCCATACAGGTTATAGAATGTGGGTCGTCGCTTCGTCTCCTCCCATATATGAGTCAAAGTCCAGCTACGGTTCAGCGTACAATGTGTGTTTGTAGTCCTGTGTGCCCAAGTCTCTATCACCACCACCACCCACCGCCGGTCCAGGATATGCACAGCGCTCGCAGTGGTGGTGTTCGAGACAAGTAGGTCACCCCCCCCCCCCCCCCCCCCCCTTTACACTCGCCCTCATGTGAGTAATGATAGTATGCTGTCCCAATTATAGTCTAGGGGCGACAGGCGGAAACTTTAAATTATAGGTAACCACAGGGACCTCCAGGCCATAGGTTCTGAAGATTCAAGTCGCACAACACCTTTCGTATTCCAGTGATGAATAGATACACAGTCCTAGCGACTGGTTTGGTGGATGTAGCTACGTGAAAGAACAACCGACAAACAGGGATTGTCATTTGAAATATTTTTTTCATGTTTTTTTATTTGTGAACATACAAACGTCAGAAACTGGTAGATATTTTTGCTACCAGGCACTTTCCATATATATATAGATATATATTAATTAAATGATACTGAAATGAACACAATACACTGAAATGATAGATTCCAGTTGACGGTGACTTGATTTTGGGCTACATGTGGGTCAAAAGGCTAGCGAAGACAACACGACAGAATTAATTTATACAGCAAATGCACACAAAAAGAATAAATCTTCGTCACGGTTATCGTAAGTCCTTTTTGCTGCTCATGCAGTAAGCAGGCTGTTTTCTATGCAGATCTTCACCGTAATAAACAACCTGTTAGACAAGAGATCGGCCAGATCTGGTTCTTTTTTTTTTGTTATCCAAAGTCAACTCGAGAGGATTTGTCAACACTAAGCTTCCGAGCCACCATTACGTTCCCTTTCGTCAATGATCAATTTGATCAGTCTTTTTTTTTTTAATACTGGCATGTAATTATAATAAAGGGAAACCGACATTGACGAGAGGACAAATGGACATTTCAGCACCCTCTATAGTAACTTAAGACACTACATGATTTGTATCACACTCTAATGAAATTGACGTAATAATAATAATAAAAAAATTATATCACACATTCTGATGCCCTTGTAATCTGCTTCAATTCATACTCTCGAGATTAAGACTTCTTCTGTACCAAAATTTCACTCGTGGTAGTGGTAACCAGTTTATCAGAGAAATAGGATTACAAAAGAGTAGAATTGCTTTGAGACCCTTTCAAATAAATCTTGCCCATTACTTGTCCTTCAAATCCGACACAGTCGAACGTAAGGGGGTGTACATAGCAGACCTTCGTGTTTTAATAATTTTGTCATAATATTAATCAATAATAATAAACAATCTACAAAATGACTTTCGTTCGCATTCATACTAGTCGCTAACAAACTCCACTGACAATCCATATAAGCAGTCAATCTGTGAAAATATTCTTTAAGGAATTTAGCGAAGTGGAATTTAGGACTCGCCTTGGAGAACCTTCCAGTTATTGGAATGCTGGAGAAGAATCGGAATTTGGAAGACTTGTTCCCATTAGCATTAGGGGAAAATAATGGAATAATCTAGAAATACGAACACACCAAAATCAAAAGAACACGCCAAAGGTGACTAAACTACCACGACTACTGGTAACCCAAACAGAAATTTCGAATGTTTTAAGGGGGAGGGGAAGGAAATAAAAAATATACGAAGTACAATACTTTGTTTTTCAAGTGATTCAGCACAATGGAATTGTATTTCACACAAAAATTACACGTATTTAGGCTGCCTTTAAATCTAGTGCAATAACGACACAACATTCAAATGCAACAGTATTGAACAATTCGAGCGACGCCTCTGCTGGCAGTCACTGCCACGCATGACAAGACCTGATTCGCATCAGTGCCTCGCAAAACAATATTTCCACATTATTCTCGCTTACATATGATACAGGTAAGGTGGTAGACGTTACCAACTGTTGGAACTGATAGAACACGGAAGAATTACTCGTCTTGCTTCTTCACAGAGAAAACAAAATACAATTGACTTCTTTTCATCCCTAATTTGTCCGTGTTTAATACATTGAGTTTCCCAACGACTGTGGTGGCACGTATTCTTTTAGCTTCAAATACGGCCGAGTCCATTTATAAGAAGCACACTTGGCTCACTACAACACACACTTGGGACTATTTCTTCTGTATCTCCAGATACATATTCAAGGCGCCAGCAAAAGTTTGTGACCACATGTCAACACTTAACATAACTTGTGTCTCCAACAAAACTGTTTGGGAGTACACACACACAAAAATGCAATACAGTCTAAGCATTTGCTTCTCATCTACAAAGATTCCTTGAAAAAGGATCCTACTTTAAATACAATGATATTCACAGTGAGAAATGGGAGCAAAATAAACTTGAAATAAAGAAGAAAAAAATCTATGCACACTTACGGCCGTGTTCAAGACCTCACTCATACCCAGATACTCTTTGGTGATTCAAATCATAATTTAATATATATAAACATTATAATATACTCTCTAATTTGTCTCGAATCAACCAGATAAATACAAGCAATGTAAATTTACCGAAACTTCACGGCTTCTCTCTTGTGTTTTGTCAAATAAATAGTCGAATAAGTTAAATAAGTCCTTACATACTAACCTGATAATGTCATACATACAATGATTTCTAAGAGTACACTTTCTTACAGTAAACCACTAAATGTAATAATAAAAATCTCCAGCATTTGCACTTTCCTTGTGTTTTGCTTTCTTTTAAATTATGTGAATGGAAGTTTTGTAATTAAATGACGAATACATTACTCACTTGGGAAGAGCTCTTAAACAAGAGTGATATCCAGTCAGGTGCACATGAACCGTGCGAAGGCACTTTCAAACAGTTTCTCTGGTGCTTCTTGATGGAAATTTTCCCGTCAATATGCAAAGATTTTTTTGCCCACGAGAATCTGCCCAACCTTTTAAAAGCAACCTGGGCACAGTTCGTCGTCCAAACAAATAAATAAGGTTTGTGGGAATGATGATATATTACAAATGGTATATCGTTAGACATAAATACTTTTTTGTCTGTAACTATATGAATTACAAATAGTCCTCTGTTTATATATTAAAAGGTATTGCTTGCTAAATGCAGGTAAGTACGAAAGGCAAAAATTGTCTCTAGTTTAGTTGTGGTGTGGGGTGGTTTTTTAACAAGGTGCCCGTCCTTGGTCGATGCGGTGGTGTCTAGTAGTAGTAGGTGGTAGTAGTAGTAACAGTGGGTGAAGAATTAATGCTTACTCATTGGAGAGGGAGGTGAAGATGGGAAGACGCAGTCCACGAGATACCTCCAGGGGGGAGCCACACATGGAAGAGGTGGACATACTCGATGTGGAGCTGCTACTGTCTCCGGACAGGGAATCGGGCGGCGATGGCGGCGCGTACAAGTTATCCTCACTCAGACTGGCCAGACCGGTCAAACCGGCCAGACCGAACACTCCCATCGGCTTCTGCTGTTGCAGGCTGTTGATGAGGTTGATGCTGTTGATGCTGTTGTTGCGCTGGTTGTGCTGTTGGGACAGGGACATCACGGTGTGTAGGTCCTGTGTCAGGCTGGCGATCGGGTCTGTGTGGATGTTCAGCGGTGTCGACATGAGGGTCGCGTGTTGGGTTGCGAGCTCATGGAAGTTGAAGGCACCACCGCGGAATGGCTGCTGGGTGCTTGACGTGGTGGTCGGCGGGGCAGACAGCGGCGGGTTGGCGAATGGACCCGCGTTGAAGCTAGATGACAGCATGTCATTATCACCCACGAACGTCGGGCTCATGATGGGCGAGTCGGTGACACTGGAGGTGGGAGAGTCCGCGGCAGAGCCGAGGGAATCACGCACGATGGGCAGAGACAGCGGGTAGCGGGGGGCACGGGACTGTGGCGGGGAGAGCCGGCCGTACTGTGGCTCACTGCCGGCCGGGTGTTGCTGCGGGCCGCCGGGCTGCGGGCTCTGGTGCGGTTGCTGGGGCTGCTGCTGTTGCTGACCGTCCTGTGGCTGCTTCATATGGTCAATCTGGCCCAACTTCCTCTCGTCTTCATTATGGATAAAGTGACACCGGGGTCCGTACGGGCAAAATCCGATAGTGTGGAAGGTGCGGCATAGTTCCGTTTTGTACTTAGGGTGGCGCGCCAGAGAGCGGAGTTCGTGCATGCCATGTGCAAACTGACACTTGTCACCGTATTTACAGTAACCATTCTCCTCGAAAGGCCGACAGAGTTCCGTCTTGTAGCGGCTAGAATTCACATTGCTCCTGTTCTGCTGCTGTTGCTGGGACATGACTTGTGCGTTGGCGTTTCTGTCGGCTGGTTCGCTCATGGAGCGCTCCAACATGTTTCTGTTTCTGTTGGCTCCGGTGATCGGAGTTCCCACCGCCTTGTGATCAGTCGTGTTGGTTAACATGGTCCGGTGGTGGTTGTGGGTAATGTTCCTGCGGTTCTGGTTCTGTAAAATAACAAAGTAAGGAAAGTTTGAGTGTCAAGTCATAACAAGTGATGTACCTGTAATACATTTCTTATAAGGTCATATGTGGTCCATAATACTAGAGGAGCAAGTTTCAAACTGAAATTCCGACGCACAGTTGGTGGCGGCGACAAGTGCATCGGTATGCGCAGCGCAAATTCAAAATGGAGGGAAGTAGTGTGTTGACACAGAAAGGCGCCCGTTGAAGTTAGTCCCAAACAAAATCCCCCTAAATTTACAAACTCTCGACAACTTACCGAGCAGAAGTCGACATCATAGAAGGCCGATAATGCTATCGCCGTAGACATAGTGCCGCGTGTGTTGTGGAAGATTCAAGCTGCGAGTGTGTATGTCCAACGATCAACCACAGGACAGCCAAAGTTTGTGAGCTTGTGTTCACCACGAGGAAGTTTTATACAGCACAGCGAAGGGGGCGGGACTTAGCGCCAACCAATCAGCGGCGAGCTTTAGCCCGCCACGGTCTCTGACCCGCAGCGCCGCATCCAACCAAACCAGGACCACGGTGTTGGGCGCGGTGGCCGGCCGGCGCTGAAATCCCGGAATTATTCACAAGATTCTACCGTATTTCGATACCCAAACAGTATATCTAACAATATTGGATGTATCTGTATACTCCATAGACAAGGCTGATGGTGGATCTGTACGAATTTGTTACCGATTCTGTGCTCTAGGAGTACTTTTCTCTGGAGGTAGTCAGAGTGATTTCACAGGTTGTTTTCGGCGGCGGGTAGCGGTGGGTCGCTCCGTGTGACGTCACGCGGCCAGTTGGATTTACCACGAAAATAACAAGACTGTTGACACTACCACCGCCAGTCTCCTTTCTGGTTTTATTTTCCTGGCGACGTTCTATGCACTTCGGATGGACATTTCTAATAAACATACTCGTTATTGTGCTATTTAAGTAAACTTGTGCATTTTACCAGAAACATGGTCACGCTATTTGTGTACATTGAAATGTAACTTGTGTAACTAAGCCTCCCTGCCTGGTAGTGGTAGACCGAGGTATTTAAATCTAATTTTGAACCAATCTATGCGGGTGTATTTTAAATAGACTCTGGGGTTCCGGTTTGAAGTGGATTGTTAACTTCATGTTATTAGACTTTGCGTTGGTGGACAGTGGGGATAGCCGACCTTTGCCTTCAGATTGAGTACAATCAACCCGCATACAACTTTACTATAGCCTGGCATAGGCTCGAGACTCAGCTGTCATTAGGCGAGGACAGCTAGGATGCTGGACTCGCAGTCGCAGTCTCAGTAGTCGTTGTTGATGTTAGTGCTCATACTAATGCTAGACCCCAAGTCAAACTTCAAGCGACTTATGTGAAGTTGTGATGATGATAAAGTAACTTCAAAGGCATCTGTGCAGCTACTGATACATTGTACTAACAACTGACAACAACAGTGTCTTGCTATCGCTGCTTCTTTTTAATATGGTAGTAGGGGCCGACGTACATCGCGTGTACGATAATGACGGCCCACACACACTTCATACATTTCCCTTGATTAGTGCACAGGGTGCAGTGTGTGTGTGAGACAAACGAAGATCGCAATATTTGATGTTTGGAGGTGTGTGTGTGTGTGTTGGGAGGCGGGGGGGGGGGGGGGTCTACTGACATTTCCATGTTCAACCCTTACGACACTGCATCAATGTAGCCAAATCCGATGTATCCCAAATACTGAAATAGCACGTTTATCATCTAACTACACGAGACGATATATATATATATATAACAAGTTTTATTGAGCCACTTACTATACAGAATTTAACACCGATGATAAACTCAGTAAAAACTATACATAGTTCCAAGCTAGTTCTCTAGCCACAGCCATGAACGAACTAGAAATTGCCAATTGTGGTGACGATTGATTGTACCGAAACTAATCAAATGTATTATATCCCACCGAACTATTCAATCAGACCTTTTATTTATGTTCGTCTAGAGCTACACAGAAAAAGCTGTTGTGAATTGGGCGATCTTGAGAAATAAGACTTAGATCAAGGGTATAGTCGAGGTCTCTGCAACGATACCCGTACTCGGAGCAGTCAACTTGTTTACAAGCACCGGCGCCGTAGTTCTCAATTCGGCCGCATGGTGGCAGAATGGTACGGGAAGGTTCGACACATTTGTTGGGCATCACCCGCTGTGACATTGATAGGGTACTCTTTACATTCGTATATAGGTTAACATCCAAACACTTATTCCACACTCGATAAACACACATAAGTGTTATTTCACAATGAATGCAGACTTAATTCTAGAAAAATTGATAACTACTAATCAAAAACTATGATTTCCAATCCAATGTTATTGTTAGAACTTAGAATAAGTTAGATGATTTTAAGTTTACCGAGTCAGTGGTTGCGTCGAATATGAATTATTTCATAAGGGAAGTATATTTATTGTGATATTATGATCATGGGTTGTTTGTTGCGTGTATGCACTTGTTCACATTGACAGTGGCGTGCAGTGGTTATTATTGGGTGGGCGGTCGGCCAACCATCGACCAAGGCCCCGATCACAGCTCCCTCGACGCGGCCGCCTCCCTCCACTCGCACGCCGGTGAACCCGCGCGCGGCCGTCCGCGGCGCGGTGGCGCCATCTGATGTTTCCCAAGCGCACTAAACTACAAGTCTCAGAGCGCAACCCAAGAATCTAGAATTAATGGCCCTACTCTTCTTTTATTAAATTGTTTTGGACTGAGAATACTCTCGGTTTGTTTTTAGTATGAACAGTTTATTTGACACATTTTTTCAAACAAAACGTATTTCTATACGCCATGATACTAATGCAAACAAATAACAATCGTTAATTTTCTTAATTAAATTATAAAATGTAAAGGATAAAAATTCACTATCTACATGTATAGGCTTAGCCAATAACCATTCCCTGGTTCTTACGATCCCATGATTGACAACTGCATATAGTCATTATTAAAGATATGTTTAAGTACGAAAGATGACAGCTGTATAACTTGCAACTCATGGCACTGTTAGGCTTGTAAGTTTCAGTCTCTCGATGACTACACAGTCATAAAATCCTTTTCATGGTGGTGGTTAGACGCGTATCATCTTTAATTGTCTTTTGGCATTTCTAATGAATTCATATTGTTTTGTTTTGGGATTTCTTTATTGTTGTTTTGTTGTTGTCTCTTTAGGGGGCAGTTATACCAGACTTTTATTAATCTAAATATATTGCCACAAACAAAAGGTCAATAACAGTAACATATTTCTGACACTGACGACATTGTGTTCTTCATTGACAAGTGAGTGAGGCAGCTAGAATTAGACATGATGTGCTCGCTCATGAGGCAATGCTCGGCGTTTGTTGCACACACACACACCGACACATACCCACGCACATTGAGGACGGTCGGTGGTGTGTTTGGAGCACTCACAGTGAGGTGAGGTAACTCGTCTGAGTAACTCACTTCACTCAGGCGCCACCAACGTGGTGTCACGTGACCACGTTCAGCGCGTGACGTGAGCGGTTAGCGTGCGAACGCGCGGTGTGGCGCTGAGACGCGCGGGACTCAGACGCGCTGCCAGCCTGGAGCAGAGACGCCCGGGACTCAGACGCGCGGGACTCGGACGCGCGGGGCGACTGTTGAGAGGGGGCATTCACACGTCCGCCCTGAGTAGAGCTCGTCCAACATGCTGCCTGTTTCTGTTGTGTTTGTTGTCACACGTGACCAATGTGACACTGTTTGAGTCACTCTCGTCTCCTTGACTGTGGAAGACATCTCAACTGAAACACTCACCACCCATTAAACCCCACTCCTATTATGTGTGAAGCTTTATTACATGCGTTGTTTAACAAAGTGTCATATTGATGTCCAGGAAATGTAAACATTAAATTATTTATGAATAAAGGATTAAGGGGCCATACATAAAGTATGCACGCTAAATTCCTGAACATTTTTATCCCCACCCGTCTTAATCTTAACGCAATCTCATAAAGAAGCATACGTAAATTTTCAAAATAGTTGACTCTCTCCCCTACCCAGCAGAGCCCTACAAAACTGTACCAGGTAATAGGCAATAAATTTGCCCATATGTTAATTACCCGAAATGGAGGTAAAGGGCATCTAATCATATTGTTAGCTATCGGAGATAGATAGATCGGAGATAGATAGTCTTCCAATAACATCACTGTTCGCCTGGGATTAACATGAATAATCCCTTTTTAAGAACCCGAGAAAGCGGAACAAACTGTACATATTTTCAATATATTATGTATTTATCATATAAATGGGATGAGGGGTATATCCAGTCACAGAGGCAAGGTTCCCTTACATAAAAAGGTACATGCGCATGTATTTACATGTAGTTCAAATGATTAGTCCTGACGTCATTATCAGGATTTCCCACCTATCACATGGCATTTTGGTGCCAAACAAGTCCAAACTCCGCGAAGCACCACATAGACGTAGCATCGTGGCAGGTCTGCTGCCGACTAATAGTGAGTGTTTTTTGTGGTTATCTGGCAAAAATAAAGTAAGTGGAGAATATATTCAACAGGAAATGTGTTTTAGAACTGAGCTGTGATTGGAAAATTAGTAAGTTCGCTGACAAAACTAAACCCAGACCCATATTTCATTTTATAACATTGGTGCCAACCTTGCAGTTGAGTCTCAATAGATGTTTCAAGTTGTTCTTCAAATATTTGCAAGTGTGACAATAATAATAAGTACAGCCAGGAGAAAGTTATTATGTTGGTACATTTGTTTCAGTGCCATAGAACAGCTAGATATTCTGCAGAACTAGATACTTCGAGACATTTTAGTTCGCCGATCACTGCACTCAGTGAAGGGATATCCCAATGTTTGGCACCAGAACGTAGTGAAAGCCCGCTCTGGGCCGCTATAATGACATCACACTAATGCGGTGTAGTGCCAAAAACGGTTACCCTGCCAAAAATGGTAATTATCGGCCATCCAATACGCGAATGCGTCTGCACACGCTCTTCCGGTCAGTTTTCACGGACTATCGGACGTACTACTATTTTGATGTAATTTTAATGTAAATAAATGAAGAGTAGTATTTAGACATGAGAATTACATGTCGTGATATACTTAATTTCGGCAAATTTTATCACTGCGTATGTGCGCCCATGCGCACAAGATACTAGTGGGCGATAATTACCATTTTTGGCAGGGTAACCGTTTTTGGCACTACAGCGGTTTATACCGAGTCACCATGCCCTACGTATACTACTCATGTAGTACATATGGTCATACGTAGACAGGGGTATGCAACAACCAACCTATTGACGACAGGTAGAATGTCTCCATTTTAATGTAAACAGAATTTAAGAATATTAATGAAATAAGCTGACTGTAGTTACGCGTCCAAATACTTGACGTACGACTACAGTAGCCCCGTTTCCCTATACTACTTCCCTCAGAGGGCGCGCCGCGTCAAGTCAGCTGACCACCCTCCACCTTCCCGTACACACAGGTCCAGCGGTCATCGACAGCGCGTCACCTCAAGGTCAAAAAGGTCACCAAGGGTTATCGCTCGCAGACCGCGGAGACCCAGCCCCTCCAGGGCTATTTTTAGACATGCACTGCGTGCCCCCTGACGCCCCCTGGTGTCGCTTTACCGGAAAGACGCCGCTTGCCTTTTTCTTCCTGGTGCCGGGAAATGTCAGCCGGCGGCCGGTGACCCGCATTTCGCGGAGAGTTCACGGAATAGAGTGGTCACCGACTCGACGATTCCACGAAGAGTCTAAGCGTGTAGAATAAAATGTTGTCCGTTGCCATAAAAGGCATAGAATTTTACAGAATAAATGAACAGTAAGAACTTCCTTGGGCCTTCCTTGTTAGATCCAATTCGCCACGCAAAATAAGTGCATTTAGCTTTTGAATACGTTTACACACATGTAAACTTAAGATATCGGGGAAAGGCTTCCAGATTTAGTCTGTCTTTGTTGACTTCGTCTTGATGGCAGTATTCTAATAGCCAAGACATTAACTCTGGTTCTACCGGTAGATTATGAAGCACTACGCCCGTATATAAACGTGACTGTATTCTGTGCATTGGTATGTGTATACAAGGGACTATCAAGAGACGTCACGAGTTTGAGTATGAGTTTATTTATGCCACACATTTTGTTGGCTCCATAATTTCATGAGTCGAAGACGAGTGACATTACGGAGCCAAGAAAAGAAGTGGCAGAAATAAGCTCAAACTCAAACGAGTGGCGTCTAGATTTTATCCTACCCCGTTTCCATATTTTTTCAGTATCAGAAAGTAGTGGCATAAACAACACTTTATGTCACACCCGTGAAATAAACAAATCCCATGTTCAGCCTATAGCGTTTTTCTATTAGGGGTAGGATAATAGTCAAGGTTCACATCGTTGTAGGTATAGATGTGTTACGTAGGATTTCCACAGGCCGATTTCACCAACTGTTCTGTCAGTTGCACACCAACGGTTGATTATTTACTCACTTGTTGTCCAGTCATCGGCAAGTGGAAACGGGGATTTAAAAAATACGGTTCAACTATTTCTGCCCCTAGCATTACGCCATAAGGCGCCACTCACTAATATTTTGGCTCGCCCACCAAATATGTCCAGGTACAAAACTCTAATTATGGGTGTATCTATATATACACCCCTTCGTGGAATAATATCATGAAGCGGAGCTGAGTGCATGGTATCTGTAGTGGGAAACAAGGAAACAATTATATGAAATTGAGTGGTGTTTATATATTCTATCCTACCATTATATATGTTTTTTAACTTCATATGTCACCAGTGGCAAATAGATATTTTATGGCACATATCTGTAGCATACAGTCACACCGTGTTTAGTCTATGGGGATATACAAGGGGTAGGATAAAGATAATAGTGCAGGGAAGGAACAGTATATTCCACATTTCCCGGGCGCATGTCTATGCCCGAGTAGGTGGCGCCACTGTGTAGTGCATGTCAGTGTAGGTGTACAGTGAGGGGTGTGGTTGTGGTCACTGGCTCGTTCCCATGGTCACAGACCGGAAGATAACCGCGGTGGTCACAAGCCACGCCGCCATGTTTGTTTTCTTAGGTAGATAATGTGTCCGATAGATGGCAGTCATGTGGTCAGATGGGTCACTGAAATATCCACCATACCTGACACTGTGATACCCCCCGCTCCCCCCTACTACCCCCCTCCATCCACACGCCCCCCCCCCCCCCCCCGACACCTCACAGTCTGCCCACAGAAACATCCATGTTATTAGTAACAGGAGCCGGCCGGTTCACACGAATTTACTCTCTTATAGATTTCATTGATATCCATGTAGATATAAAGATGGGTGGGCTACATCGAGCAGCGATATCTTGTTATTTCCATTGTTTCTGCCTCTGCTGCTGTTGTATTTGGCAAGAGCATTATATTTGTTATTGACCAATTAGAATCTGATGTATCATTCACACTATATAGGGAAACTGATTTAGAACACCATGATGAAGGTGCATTAAAGCATAAAAGTTGGTTAAAATCTGTTCACTTGTAAGTCCATGTCCATCATCAATAATTTTGAAAAAAAAGACACGAATCGAACCATGTGGACTCACGGTCGATTTGTGTTAAATGTACATACATGTGTATATCATAGAATTTTTTAACCTAGAAATTGTTGCGCGTTTTTCCAACTTTGCTAAATATCAAATAGATGAAAACGTGAAATCGCGAGAAATCATTCTGTTAAAAAATGTTTATAAAGTGCTGAAATTGATCGACAAGGCCATATACCTAGGAGAAAATACTATAGGAAATGCTCCATCCAAAATATCAGAAATATAACACACACAAAAAGGGGGGGGGGGGGGTCGAGGGGGTAGTAGGCTAAAAGAAAAAAAAAGGGGGGGGGGCATGGAAAGAGTAAATCTAGGTATACATATAAAAAAAAAAACACTAGTAAACGCTGAAAGGAGTCTATAGGAGGGAAAGACTGCAGGTAAACAGTCTCCTCTGATGTATCATGTCTGAGACTTTTCCAAGGAGTCAGACTGAAGGTCAAAGCTGATTTCCTGCCATGTTGGTGGTGATGGTTACCGTTGCTATTGGTTACCAGGTCGTGGATAGGACAGGTGAGAGGAAGGTTCAGGTAAACAAACATGACCACCGGGGTATCTGTCTGGTGGGCAATGTGCTTGGCACGGGGCTGCACTATGACTGACCTGTGGTCATAGATACGTTGACCCGTCCGACTGGCCACACTCCTACACCCAAACAAACCCCTGTGTACCTGGTGAACTCACGAGTTAGCCTGCTTACTATGACCCCGGCTCCTCGGAGTTTACTGGGATGTTTGTTTGAAACTGGCATTTATCCCCCCCCCCCCCCCCCCAATCTACCCGTTAGTTTGTCAATGTTGAACCATGCTCAGTTCCTCAGATTGGAAAGAAGTAGAAAAGAGAAAATATGGGGTGGGGGGAAAGGGAGACAATTAGGGAAACCAAGAAGTACGGAAAAGAGGTAGAAAATTTAAAAGAAATGAAAAAAAAGAGTGAAATTATAAATCAAATCGATCAATATATACTTTAACTTGGAACTGGTTTTTTTCATTAGATATTATTATGAGATATCATATGATATCATTTTGTATCTTCAGATTAAAATATCAATCTTAAATATGCATTGTTTTTGGAATTCTAAAGGAAATATGGTTGATTACACTAGTTGCATCGTGAGCTATATCGGGGTGTATCGGGACCATGGCACCTTTTTCCTGCACCCTCCCAACACGTTACGAAGCGCCCCGACGCGAGCCAACGCGAACCGTTACGCTACGATATGCCTCCCGACGCGCTACGATATGGTCATTTTATATCGGCTCGCGTGTGCTCACGTCGGCGTTGGTGGGTGCCCGGTCTTACTGTAATAGCGAACCGCGGAATAAGTCAATGAAAAACTAGTTATAATACGTAGTACAACGCTATGTCCGTGTTAACGCTATGTCCGTTTTCACTCCCTACAGACTAGTAAGGAACGAACAGCAGAGTCGCACAACGTCTGATTATGAAAAACTAATTGTGATCATGTGAGAGATACAAGTCAATAATTCAGTAATTAAAGACTAATATGCAATTATGATATTTATTCAAAACAGTTGTATAGCGGTACTCCTGAATTTTTTTTAGAGAAGCAGGTCAAACTCTAGATTTATATTATAACATCTTCAATGAAAGGTTTATTCATATTAACTAGAGACCATGGGTTCTGGTTCTTTGGTTTATTCAATACCAAGTGGTGATATCGACCTAGATCTCGATAGTGTATAGCCTATTAGATCTAGATAGCTCTGGATCATGGCAGAAAACTTAGAAATCTGGTCTCTGGTTCTTTGGTATGGGCCTATAAAGACAAACAAGATAACTGTTAACAAACGGTACTTCAGTCTTAACAGTCTCTCTTGTGGTCATATTCTATATATGTTTGTACCGCAAAATAACGTCACACAACCCGAATTACGTGATTACCAAAGTGATGAAATCCATGATGGTCTTTCCTCTTTGTCGAACACATTGTTTCAATATCCGGTCACCATGAAAGCTGATACAACGTCACAAACTGAAATCTAGGTCAATGCTTGGCCAAAGAGTTGTGATATGATTTTGTGAATTCAATTATCTATATGTGCATTTATGTCCGTTATCCAACCATATGTATGGACAATATTCCAATAATAAATGGCAAAACGTCCAAAAATGAGAAATAACACTCACGGAGAGATATATTAATTTAAGAAGAAACAGTTTGTTTAAGTGCCGTAAATATGCGGTTGCTAAACGAAGCATCGCCATGGAGATCAAATTTGGCGGGAGCTATTTGAGATTGGGTTTACGCGTGTCGTTGGGAAATATGGCGGGAAATAGGAACATGTCAATCAAACTTACCATTACGCGCTCAATTCAGCAACCAATCATTCGGACGCGCCATATTTGAGAATTAGCCAATCAGGAGATCGAACTCACAGACAGGCGCCACCGACCGCAGACAGGTACCTGATCAATAAGTACAAAGTATCAAAAAAACGTTCTCTTCTACTGGAAATGCCAATTAGTAACACACCCTGGATCTAATTGAAGGTACCGGTGAAGTTTGTCTAGAAATCTATATATCATGTGGTTATTTTACCTGGTATGACCTAATATCGCAACCTAATGAACTAGATTATTAGTAATTACTAGATCTAGATCTAGATGATACTATAGTAGATCATGACTATTTAGATCATATCTAGATCTAGATCTAGATCTAGATCTAGATCTAGATCTTTCTAGATCTAGATCTTTCTAGATCTACATGTAGATATAGACTATATCTATTTTAAGTATTTAATTCTGGATGATCTAGACTAGATCTACTAGTAGTAGATCTAGTCTAGATCATAGAGCTGTACTAACTAGTCAAGTTACAGCTCTATTACTAGCTCTATGTCTAGATCCAGGGCAGAGATCTACAAGTACAACTAGATCTAGACCTAGATCTAGATTGAATCATGTAATCTAAAATGAATTACCGGTACACTTTAGTTTACTTAAAGTCTAAAATAAATGTCATTTATTCGTGGCCAATACATAACACGCTATTTTTTCAAATTAAAGTATTTATTCTAGATCTAGACCTATATTTCTAGTATCTACTTTAGATCTAGATTTGAACTATTTCAATTTAATGTAACTTAAAAATTGTAAGCAGACCTTCACGCGTTAGTTTTGTAATGTCGTTTTTGTAGAGAATTGTACAAATCCCAAACTGTTTTAGAAATAATGAACTATAGATCTATATCTAGACCCTATATACCGGTAGTTTGAATATAGATCTAGAGTAGTTTATGAATATTGCAATCCTATACGGGTACATTTGTACTATAGTCTATAGCTCTGCAGCAGCACAGGAACTGTAGTACGAGCAGCAAGATGAAAGGATTTTCCCCCCGTCTAAATTATGATGAAATGAAGCTCCTAGATTTTCTAGAAACATCATGCCATGCGTAGATCTAGATCAGTTATGATTGATTGGGCTCATATATGACTTCAATGATTACAAAAGTTCATACGCTCACTATTGATAAAAGCCTCTTACGTTAGATTACACTTTGTTCGTAGAAGTCACGGTATTTGTCACTGTCATTGTGTCAAAGGCTCGTCTATTTATAGATCTAAAAGACCCACCCAATCTAGGTCAGCCTACATTGGTGTTATCATAGACCTCATATATATATGTCTATGCCGCAATGTGAAATTTTAGTTTTTACTGAATAATGTGTTATTCGGACAAGGGTGTAATCTATGCATATAAATAATGGAAACAATTAACATCCGCAACAGTTTAGGCATACATCTTTAAATCTATCATGAGTTATTTTAATGTATGATTTTATCATACATTAATATAACTTATGATAGATTTAAAGATGTAGGGAAGCAATGCGGACTGCTCTTTTCATATAAGGTAGCACCCTATAGTCTACTAGAGTCTATATCAAACAGTCATGAAATAGCTTAATGCCAAAATGAATACATGTATGTGAACTGCTCTGCGAAGGTTATGTCTTCCATTCTATCATATCAAGGGTCCAGTAATAATCAGATATGAATATGGGTAAAGGGGATTTATTTTCTAATTTCAAAAATATCTATTTTATAAGGATAATCATCTTTTACAACCGTTGACTAAGGGGCCCCTCCCACCTACTACAATTAACTCTACGATTAACCCTTTGGCCGCGTCGGCGACAAACTAAAAAATTCGTGGAGGTGTCGCCGACGAACTCCTCAATTAGTCAGGTTTTGTCGCCGACGAACTAGCTCCGCGCCGACGCACTACGACGCACTACGACAAAAAAACGTTAATCGTAGAGGCTCTACGATATTCAAACATGTTTGAATTTCGTAGAGCGTCGTAGTGCGTCGGAAGGTTAATCGCAGAGCGCAGCGGTTTGTCGCCGCAATTAGTCAGCTTTCCATAGTTTGTCGCCGACAGCAGCGTTTGTCGCCGACAGCGTCGGCGACAAACGCTGCTGTCGCAATCTTAATCGTAGTGCGTCGTAGTAGGTGGGAGGGCCCCTTAAAGCTTAATTTTCCCTTGGCATCTTTGAGTTTATCACCGCTGTTGACATGATCTCAAATTTAAAAGAGTATTGTTGTGTACATTTGTGAGGCAGAACGCATTCCACAGCAAATAAAACACAGCAGAAGCATCCAAGACATGTTCTCAGAAAACCATGAAGATTATTTTGTAAACCTGAAGATATGTGAGAAGTCTTCATGTATTACATCTGTTTTATCAGCACACTTTTTGTCATTTCCTTTGGAAGATGTAGCCACTGGACTTAATTCTTGCACATGGCCATAACGTAATACGATATAACATGAAACGATATTCGCTAACCCCCACATTATAGAATTATTACGTACAACATGGATAGAATATCAAAAGAGAAATTGAATTATCCACACATGGCTGGTCAGTAGACGGACAGGGAAGTCCTTGTAGATATTTCAATACTAATATTGTTTTCTTTTCCTCTCATGCTTCGCCTTTTTTTTCACGGCACCACTCCTGTGGGCAATATTTCATTTTATTTTCTATACCTAATTCCACGCAGGGCCATCCATAAAGTACCTCTACTTGTACGCAGTGAGGGTACGTGGGGATTTTTTTGTTTTGAATTTCGGTACATCCCTCCTCTATTGCATGCAAGGTAGAAAGGGGGTGGGTTAAGATTTTCAGAAATCTTGGTTGTACACATTATCTCACCCATGGTATTTTTGCCCCATAGGCTTAACATTGGGAACGAGTATTGCAGTCCTTGTCGCCCATCTTTTTAGGGTATACAGGGGTGAGATTGATACAGAAAGCACCTTATTTTGGTCAAAGTCATTATTCTCCAATTCGTATGCTCGTTTATATCACTCCCCATCAAACTCATGGAGAACGACGACTTTGACCAGAACTTGTTGGTTTCTTCTTTATTATGGATGGCTCCTTATTCTTAGTTAATATAGATCTAGAATGAACCCCAAACCTACGCACACACGGCCACACACATACCCACCGAGACACATACGTTGGGGCCAATCACAAGATGTTGACGGAGGTCAAAATCTTCAGAAATTTTGCGTACATATTTTATGGACGGTCCTTTAATTTATAGAGTGAATCACACACACCTGCACCCACAGACCCACCCCCAGACACGTAGATATTCCCACCGAGCAGCTCACTAACGACTTACAGGCCACGTCGTCATGGTGACTGTGGTCATGGTGACTGTAGTCAGGGTGCCTGTGGTCACGGTTACTGTGGTTTCACTAAAAACGTCTCCCAGTCCTGGGAACATTCCTGGCAAGTCACCCTCAGGAGACACTTGTGGATGGCGGTATGTGAGTGTGTGTGTGAGTGGGGCAGGTGTTACTGCGCGGGAAAAACACCAAAGAGACACCTCCTCAGCCCACTCCCCACTCCGCCTCAGTCAACCCCGCCTTCTTCAGGTGTCACTGGTACAGACTCAGTAACACCACGTGGTGAGTCATCACAAAGACGGTAGCAGAACTATCATGGGTCATATACACTGTTTTGGCAAACAACTTCAAATTCAAAATTCATTTCCCTAAAGTGGGATTCACACAGAGAGACTTATGTACTTGGGAATGGTGGACTTTACATCTTTTCTACCAGTCTCCGATAATTTTCCCTCTGTCCAATAATCTTAGAGCAGAATGCTGAAATTGAGCTTTCCCAGTCTCTAGGGAAAAGGGGGGACTTGATTCACACGGAAAGACAAACATGGTACATAGACTCAGACAATCTTTACCACTGAGACTAGGGACCCTCGTCATTATCAGTGGGAGGTACGCCAGTCTCACCAGAATGCCTGAAAATTTTTAAACAGGGTTAAAATCCAAATCGCTTGAGACTATATACCTTAGCAGGGAAAATTGATGCCGACGATTTCCCTTCGCCCCCTCAGTCTCAGGGAATTCAGACCTGGGGTGTCACATTAGGAGACTATGTACCAGCAAATAATCTCAGGATATTGTCTCAGACAAACCCTGCTGAAGGTACATGAGTCTCTCCGTGTGAATCCCACTTAAGAGGTATGCCAGTCTCACCAAAATCCCAAAAATATTTAAACAGGTTTAAAATGAAAATTGCTCTAGACTATGCACCTTGGCAGGGTAAATTGACGCCGACGATTTTCCTTGCTCTCCCTCAGTCTCAGGGAATTGAGTCTAAGTGGGATTCACACGTAGGGACAAATGTACTTGAGACTGGTGTACATCAGACCTTTTCACCAGTCGTCGACAATTTCCTGCTGTGTACAAAGTTTCAAAGATTGGGGTGTTCTACAGTCTCAGGGAACCATGGTGGATTCAATTCACATGGGAAGACTTACCAGGTACATAGTCTCACCCCTACACTCCTACACAGGGTACAGTTGCCGACTCAGGGCACTTCCCCGTGTGAATAGGTGTAATTTGGGACTACTGAGACTCAAAGATTGGGGGAGAACATGTGAAATTCATTTGTCCCATCAAAATGCCCATCTTAATTTTAAACCTGTTTAAATTCAAAATCTCATGAGATTCTGTTCCTTGTTAAGGTTGATTGTTGCCAACAATTCCAAGGAAAAAAACTTGTCTCAGCCAAATGGAATCCTATAATTCAGACGAGGAGATTGTGTTCCAGTACCGAATCTCAACAGGATTTGTCTCAGATAAACTCTCTGTGAGGTACATGTATCCCACCGTGTGAATCCCTCTTTAGGTGTGTCACACAAGGAGACTGTACTGGGAAATAATCTCAAGAAAATTGTCTCAGACAAACCCTACTGAAGGTGCAGGAGTCTCTCCGTGTGTATCCCATTTTATAGAATGGGGATTGAGGTCTTATTCTAAAATTGTAAATGTGGCGTGGCTAGAACTAGACCATCAACTGTTGAGCAGCAATCATCGAATGGCTGCCTACCCCTTTTATAGTTTTGTACCACATGACCCCAGTTGGCCAATCAACGCACAGTTATAACTTTGTCAGCTGTCAGTAAAAAAAAAGTATAAAAATAAATCTTCAAAACAGGACGTGGCAACGTCCTACTCCCAAAGCGATGCTACCTTGAATGATAGTTCATGGAACTGCACCTAACCACCGTAACTATAGTGGACTGTCAGCTGTCAAATCGCATTCTTTCCGAAATTAGTATTAAAATTGTTTTCAGTGTTGGAATACTCCTTGCTGGTAACTTTACATACGCTAACCTCTACATAATTTCTACAACTCTTACAAGAAGCCCAAGATCAAAATAACATTTTAGTCAATTGTGTCAGTACATCTACTTCTTTCAGACATACTGTGAGATCCCAATCATTCACTAAACAAACACAATCTAAATTGATATTCCTTTATTTTACATATTCATCCAGACAAATAACAGCATTTATATTCTCATATGAGTACTTAAATAAGCATACGCCTTTTTTCAAAGGGAGATGTGTGACATTCTGAGGATATGTAAAAACCGATTGCACGTTTCGTCTACTTTAGGGTGAACCTGTCCACCTTGTATTCTTACCATTCTCTTTACTGATAAAACGTGTAGCTAAATAGAACAACCTTACCATGGTAGTATATAATTCAAGAAGAGTGAAGTTTATCTATATAACTGTATTTACAAAACAGGGCAGTGAGTAACCCAATCAGTGTACGGCATAGGGTGCATGTGTATATGATAAAGCTTACGACTCCTGTTCAGTGAATAAAAAAGTGCTTCTTATAGGTCTAACATAGTAGAGATCGAATATTGTGGAGAGCAAATATTTACATGGTAAAGGGGTAGAGGATATAAACTTGACCTCACCTACAAGAACTTTGTCTTTTTTCACATAACCCTTTTTCAAGGTAACATTAACTGTGTATAGAATGTTCTAGCCTCTTTCAGCGATTTTAGATATTAACTATATGGTAGAAAAAACTAAATTTCTTGTCACCGAATATATGAACTCTAGGAAAATGTAGGAATCGTATATTGTATATGATGGCAGTAGCAATCCCATTTATCATTTTACATAACACTTAGTGATGATCTCAGTCTGTGTTGGTTAGATTCAAGAAAGTACACACTAAATAATACCCTATGAGTGATACTGTATAATAATTGGTGTTCTTAGCTTCCATTTTGTGTACAATTATAAGTCTAGAGATTCCTCACCAAAGCTAGACAACACGTTTCTAACAGCGTCCGTCGAGCTAAATCTGAGATCAAAGGCAGACGACAATTTCTCGATGAGTTCTTTCTTTTCCTGTGGATTTGCCGCGACACTCAGCAAACACGTTAGGGCCAGTCTGAGGCGACATATACAGATGATATCCTCCTGATATTGTGATGCCATCAGAAACGGTGTACTTGCCGTCACAGTTTTCATGGAGGCAATTTTTGCTCTGAGCTCTGCTAAGAGATCCTTTAGCTTGTTCCTGACCAGTTTCTGTCTCAGTTTTTGTATCGCATGCTGAGCGTTCGGTCTCATGTACAAATCTTCCTGCAGTGTCACGTGATCTCCGTCATTTTGATCGAATGTCGTCTGGTTGTCATGATGCACTGTATTTTGGAGGAACTTTGAGAAGTGCTTGGCCACCATGACCACAAACAGCATCTCGTCCCGATATGTGTTCATCTCACCTTTGTCGAAAAGTCGTACTTCTCTTTCCTCCTGAAAGAACAAAATTAGAAAAATATGAGAATATGTTCGTAAGGAGTTTTATTATGATAAATATAACAGGGATGTCATGAAGTGGAAATATTTTCCATCTGGAATCTGCTTCCCCAGAGAAACTGAGAAAATATAGACAGCAGTATTAGCGACGGTGTGGGACCGGGGGTCTGCAGGGAGGTTCAAAGCACTATTTTATTAGGCTGAACTAATATAATCTTTTACACAAGGAAAAAGAATTGCATATGCTGAAAATTAAAACATGAATTTCCATGGATAAGTGAAATGCTGCCATCTCTGAATTGTATGTAGGCGAAGCCTGAGTCACAACAACCAGTGGGTGCCTGGCAATTCCCATATAATATTTGTTTGAATATATATATATACTAGGACAGACTTTTATATTATGATATTTTATCAATGACAAAAGCCACCAATCAAACGTTCGAATATCCATCAAATTTTTAAGGCCTGATATCTATATTAATAGAGCGAACTTAAATAAGACTTGATTGAGATGACAGCAATCACTGAAATAAAGAATATATAAAAATATACCCCCCCCCCCCCCCCGCAAAAAAAAAAAAAATATACTAAAGTGCATCCGTGTGTCTATAGTTTACTCTGTCCCTAAATAATCTACATGTATATACTTACACAAGCATTATGATGATATAAACTAACAGGTGCTATTTCTTAAAAATGAATCAATCTAAGGTTATAACTAGAGCTGGGCTGACGATGAGAAAGGGATATAAATATTGGAGGAAAATTAAGTAATGTGGTTTTGCGTCATCTGGTGTGGATCAGAACTGCACGTTCTAGAGATTCTCAGAAGAGTATATTGATTTCCTGATAAGTTACAAACAACAACAACAAACAAACAAAAAACACACCCTCAGATATAGCAGACTGGTAAAACCATCTGTCTGTTAGAATAATCCCACTATGTGTTTTATGATAGCAAGTGTTCGGGTTCAAGAGGTCAACACAGATAATAAAAATAGATGCTCTAGAAAATACCAGCTAGAAAGAACTACTATATGAAAACGAAAGCAGGATATATGAAGAGAATATCTGATGGTCACTTATTTGAAGATTGAATGGCGAATGTAATATTCCAAGTTTAGTTCAAATGGCTGGGAAACTTTGTGATAATGAAATATTGACTGACTAGGAAAGTAGGGTCATTGTCTAAATGTGGGAGATCTGAGAGGAAAAAATAACTTCATGCGTCCATCATGTGATGTTGATGCAGGCAGAGTTTGGTCAGCAGACTCCTGTGTTATAGTCAAACCTCCCGGATTTTACACACACTCACATACATCCTTATTTCTATATACCTATGGCTGAACACTATCTATATAGGACGACCTAACCATGCTGTGCAAGCTTCAAAATGAGATGATAATAACGGTTTGAACGGAACGAGGAAGTTAAGTTCCGTATAAACCGTGAATTATCATTGAGTTTTGTAGCTTATGCAAGCATGGTGGGTCGTTACATATTTACTATATATGAAATAATTAACTGATTTGGCCTAAAAACTTATGTTCTACTGTATGGAACACTGTTCCGTATGGTATCTTTATTTTGCGCACTTAGAGTAGGCCCTATATATGGCATGGGTATATAGTAAAGATACATACCACTGATGTGGGTTTAGTAACTACAGTTTTCATACAAAGATGACGTTTTCATACCACAATTGGCCATGGCGCCGTCTAGGCCAATAAGATCGAAACTAAGATGCATGAAGAAATCAATCATACAAGTTGAAGTTACTCGTTGAGGGTGGACATGACTACCTCATCAATCGGAGGTCAGCAAATTGCGTTTTTTATAATGATGATAATAATGTTAACGACAATACAGCATAAACCAGCTTAAGGGGACATTCTTCGTTCCGAGCATAGTATCCCCTATTAAGCAGGGTGTCCCTTTAAGTGGGGTTAAAATAAACTAAATAAAAATTTGTGTTCCGAGCAAAGTGTACCCTTATGTGGGGTGTCCGTTAAGGGAAGTGTCCAAGAAGCGGGGGTCTACTGTAATACTAATGATAATAATGATGATGATGACGATAACAACAACAATAATTATGATAACAACAACAACAACAACAACAACAACAACAACAACAACAACAACAACAACAACAACAATAATAATAATAATAATAATAATAATAATAATAATAATAGTAACAACAATAATGCAAAAGTCTCACATCGCCAAAACCATGCCGGGGAAGCACGACAGAGAGATGAGGGTGACAGTGGTCTGTCTTACTTCACGGGTAATAAATAAGGCATACCCCTCGTGTCTGGCAGTAATTATGTGTACACACCCTGCACCCTGAATTCCTGGGCCGTGCTACATCCCGCTTTCCCATGGACACCCGCTACCATTGAGGAGAGACTGAATCCATGCCTACATTTCCTTATTATCTCAATCAACACAGCCGTACAACAGGAGGTCCCTCACTGCTCCTTATTTACACACCAGCTTGCTCTATACTCTCAGGAATGTCTTCCCACCATCACAAGTCACCTTTTATTTTATTCTTTTATCCTTCTATATTATCATTATCATCCTCCCCTAACCTCTCCGACCTTAATTTTTTCCACCACTATGGATCTTACATCAACACCCAGTCCCCCGGGGTGATGCTTGGAGAGAGGGTAGCCTTTGCTCTTCTAGCAGAGGTTCCATAACTCATCGTGGGATAGGCTGGTCGGAGATTGCGCGTGGAGAGTGATACAATAGGTCGTGTGATTGTACAGGTTGTATGTGACCTGTCACTGTTACCGCGTGACGGCATCACGTTGCTATGGTAACACGAACGCTGCTGTGCCCATCCCAGACTCCAACACAGAAATCCCCACTAGGAGGCGCTGTTCTTCATTAGCGACCACTGGTGGTCGGGCTGAGAAGTATTTTTTGTATTTTTTTTCCTTGGTCTTTTTTTTATCAAAGGACCCACTGATGTTTGAAGATGATGATACACAGAAAGGTTTCAAGTTGACTTGACCTGTTCTAGACTGGAATACAGTCATAGATGTGTGTGCTCCAGATGATAATGACTTGAACTGGAAAATAGCAAAGAAACCCTGAAAAATCGGGATGGGGTTGGGGGGGGGGGGGCACTTAACCCCCCCCCCCCCTCCACCACAAATCTGGGTTCAGGAAAAATGCCCCGGGTAAGGCCTCAATGGTCTCAGCTCAGAGCTAAAATTGCCAGAATTGTGCAAAAATCACTGACCATCTTTTAGGTTTCCAATTTGAACCTCAGCCCTACACCCATAAACAATGTCCCCCATAGATTTCCATCTCAAGAATGACCATTGGGATGTCAACAAATCAGGAAAAAATTCAATGCATGATACCAGTCGCAAACGGACAATGACAGTGGGGCATGCACCTTGACATAACAGGGATCGTGAAAAAAATGGAATCATTGTTTATGTGAAAACATGGAAAACACATCACCGTTGTCCTTGGAACAGGGCTAGGGTGTGTTGAGAGGTTCGAACCACTGTTTTACTGTTATGAGAAAGGATACGTCTATGCTATCTCTATTTTACAAATGAAAAACTGGTATTTCAAAAGACTCATTTCGACCAGTCTACGCAGATGTAAATATCTATATCATTGTTATTTTGTAGTTCGCACAAACACACATTGAACAGGGTTGGCGAGTGATAAATGACTCTGTTTACAGGTGCATTAAGTCCCCCGGCAATAGGATATATAGGAGCAAATGCTATACCCATTTGCAATGGATGAGCGCGGTATACTAAAAGCAATTGGACGTATAAATAGATAATAAACTGCCATTAGCCCCTGGAGTGTCACTTTTAGAATAGCATGCCTTCATTGAAAATGAGTATGCCATGTGCTCCTAGTAGTTACTTCAATCACAAAACTGTCTTTATAACATTGTTCGCTGTTGGAGAACACAATAAAGCGATTACTTGCAGGCTGCAAAGTCACATCCAGGATGATTTCAGTATCATCAGATAGCAATGCACAAATCTCATGGAAATTACGCACCGTATGCACATGAAGTATGACCCCATATAACAAATACGTCCATACGTGACAAAACATCCCTATGATATGAATACGTATCAAATACGTCCTATGTGACATAGAATCGACAAGTCTCTATGTGAAAAATATGACATATCTTCGTAGAATTTTGGTCTATAATGATAGAAAAAATGTTGAGAGTGGATCAATGAAATTGTTACTCAGTTTTTTAAAAGCTTCGGCGTCAGGACGTGCACAGCGGCTAAGAGGAACCTTATAACAATCTAGTTCGTCCACCATATGCCAGTTATCTCTTGTTACATAATCAAATTAACAATTTTACTTACTTCAGCAGAGATGAACAAAAAAAATGTATGGGGAAAAATATAGCCGGGGTTGTATCCCACGCTCGCAATAAACGCATGGAGAGTGATGATCAACTCAACGTGTCTGACGGATACAGTTCTAAACACATCCACCTGCCCGATAGGAGGCGCCACTAGTTACCACGATCTGTTGCTATGGTTACGACATATGGCGACTTTGGACGCCTGTGTCACCAACTAGTCGCAGTAAGTCGGCGCGACACTTTCCCACGCGACGTTTTCACAGCCTCCTCATAGGTGGCGCTGAGGGACAGTCTCCGAGCAGATTCTATGGGCAGATTGTTAGATATAGCTGTAGACAAACAGGACCGCAACTATGCTGGGAGAGCGGGTAATTTGCCCGATTCCCACCAGGGGTGATATAAAAAGAAAATGGGGACAACATGTTTGGAAAAGAAGAAGCAACTCAGTGCCGGGCAGAAATGACAAACTCATGTCGCACCAAGAAAAATGCAGCCCTCGTAACTTTAATGTTGTAATGACCCCAAAATGAAAACAAAAACAAAACTTACAATACGCATACAGAGTAAAAACCTCAGTTATATTTTTTGCTGCTCTGTGGGAAAATGAGTAGCAGTACAGCCATTGTGCTGTCAAGATCTGTAGCCACTGGTTAAGTCCTGTATTTTCAAACTCTCTTTGATGGATATAAAAGGAGATGTGTAGTAAGGAAAACATGTTACTTCTGACCGCAACTACAAGATCAAAGGACTGACAAGAAACGCCGACACAATCTGACGATCGATGGGTCCTTATCCCTTCATATATACGTTCATATTTTAAAGATCTTCCACCTGCATTTGATTCTGTTATCTATATTGCAGGTTATACTATTATTTTCAGACGTCCCAAGCTAATAAAATGCTTGATTCCATCTTATATTTTATACCTCCAATACTTTCGTCAAAACCCATCAGAAAATTAGAATACAACCCTACACTGGTTCTAGGAGAAGAATTGGTTTGTAAAAGATCAGAAGGAGAGAAATGTTATATGGAATTGACTGAGGCACTTGAATTGCCATTCGACAAGTCAATCTAGCAGATCTAGGGGTAGATCTCTCGGAAACTAAAAGGACTGCTAAGCTCCAGAAAATAATGTTTAAACTTATTGAGGATGAAAGACTGCTGGGCTGGTTTTTTATTCAAGGCATGTATATATGGCGAGAATTGTACAGGTTGCTACCGGTATTTTTCAAATGGAAGACCTGGATATAGCAGAATTTGAAAAAAAAATCCTAAATGCACTTACTTCTTGTGCAGTAAAAATAAACAGTTATTGTATGGTGAATTCTCCAAAGTTGTAAGATACCCAGTGATACTCTACCAATATAATCCTGAAAATTCAGAACCCCTAAACTTGACGATGAAACTCAAAGACCAATTTATGGTTTCAAGTTATCGACTTATCCATTCAGACTCCTATGTTTGACAACTCCGCCAACTTCTATAAACCTGGCACAAACAATTCCTTTCCTTCTCCAGAATTCTTATTCAATCTATGCTGCTGTGTGGACTCTTCTATGTAAAGCAACCATTGTGATATGATATATATTTTACCCTGCGTGCCATCAGGGAAAACAAGTTGCTGTGGGCAAATAAACCAATTGTATTAATTGATTAATAATCAAATCAGGTGAGACAATGGAATACGATTAACTTGTAATCCAAATTATCAAAATGATTTTTTTCATCATCCAATTTATCAAAATGAGTTTAGAATAGTTTTATGAGAGGTACAGTGCTGTGACTGATGTGGGGTAGACTGAGAATTTGAGGTGGGGCAGGTGATGGGGCTGGGTGCGGGTTGGGGGTGAGGTGGTTGTGGTTGAGGGTCGTGGGTGGCTGGGCAAGTCTGTGGTAGACACTGGTATCGTTTATCTGGCCTCACTTGTCACCTATCAGCTCTGGGAGGTACCTATCCTCCCCGGTTCAATGAGCAGGCATTTACAACTATGTCTGGTATCTATCATACTGTAACAGACTGTGTACATCATTATGCTGCATTTCAGTGAAGTAACGCATTTTACTTTAACTCTTTAAGGACGCGTAATGCATGGAGACATCACCGCGCTATTGACATATGATGCCTTCAGGTATCACCGGACTGGGGACGCTTTCTTTAAAAAAAAGTTACAATGACCATTCTTTTAAATGAAGTGATAATCGTGTCTTGATTGAATTTGGAGGTTTCTTTTGTTCTGTTGGTTTTTTTAGTTAGCTCACTTTAGCGGTAGCTGCCAGACTGACAACACTTAGCCTCGTCCGAATGAATTTTAATATGGAGGTTGTTGTTTTTTAAAACAAGATGTGGTTAAGGTATGCATGAAAGAAGTCGTGTGTTTGCCTATAGCAACGTGAATATGCGACTATATAGGTGATGTCGTAACACTCGGTAAAAACCCGTCGTCCCCTAGCAGCACACTATGTCCTTATATGGTGCAAACTGATCATGTTGTGTACATAATTGTTGATATAGCTGTTGCTGAGACATATTCGTATATGTTTTAATAAAAAAAAACTTTTCCTTAGAAATCGGAACCCCAATTGTATCGGATTTTTTTCGCAACTTCAACGGCTACAAGACTTCGTCTCATATCCATGTCTATTCGTATAAGTTGCCTCAGGAGGCATACAAGCTTTACATGATATATATGAATCAAAATTAACGGATTCATTTTTGTGTGGTGTCACGAGAATGCAGAAGCCCAATGCTGTCATCCTTCCGGCGGTTTAATGTGAAAAATACTCCATGGTATATTCGATATCCCCGGAACCCTTGATTGGTACATGGATGCATAAGATAAATATATAGAAAGTGGAATAGGTTGGGTCGATAGCGCTTAACACCATAGCAGCAGCCGGATCACATGAAGTGGAAAAATGGACACGAATAAACAAAACAAATCATGTTGTCAAACCCCACAAATAGCTCTCACGCAGACAAGGAAAACTATCCGTCAGATCACGGAATCAATATGGACATATATCCCCGTGACATCACACTTAATAGATGAGGTTAGATCCTTTCTGTCTCCTGTCCTGTTGCTAAATATAACCACCAATGGATGGGGACCGGATATGTAAACGCAGGAACAAGGGAGTTAGGTATGGTTAGAGGATCGGGGATGGGGGTTTTGGGATGTGAGCGGACGGCAGTGTTATAAACACGGTGTCAGGGGGAGAGAGGCGCACCAGGAAACGACCCACGTCCTCCTGTGTACAAATCTGACAAAAAATATCCACAAATGTAGATTATTAAATCCCTCGGACGGAGAATTTATTATTTACGAGACATCGTGACAGGGTGTCCGGTACAGGAATGTCTTGCAAAAAGTACTGATATAGAACGACCTTGACCATGCTGTACAAGCTACAAAACGAGATGATGATTTACGGTTTGTACGGAACGGGACATTCTCCCGTACCCTATTTTTACGTTATATGTCGAAACGGTTCGTATTTACAGTATACGGCATGCATGGGTATATAGTTAACATCAATATATTACAGGGGCGTAAAGGTGTGTGTGTGTGTGTGGGGGGGGGGGGAGGCTATCCATCGCCCTCCCCCACCTACCCCCATTTTGAAAGTGTTCAACGACTATGGGTGGGATTTTCGAAAATTTCTAAGTTACCCTTCTATCCTGGGATCAAACACACCAAAAAGGTTTGAAAATGCTTGTTTTTATATTTCAAATTAATCACGGACTAAGTACCTTCCGGTAAAACTTAATTCCAACAAAATCAGATGAACGGTTTAGATTTTAGAGCCTTTCGAAAATTGTGGATAACACTGTACGTTGTCGTGCACCCCTATTTGAAACTATTTGAAATTTCAAGATACGTTTTAAATGCTGAATATCTTTATGTGATTCTTGGTCATACAATCTGCCAAATATATATATTTCCCATAAATACCCCACCCCCCCCCCTTCCTCTGATTTTTGCATCCCTAATTTTCAAAACGTTCTAATACTATACATAAAACGAAACATTCTAATACTACATGTATATATAAAATATTTATATGATTACATGTCATATATAGAAAAAAGTAGGTGCCCCTACCCCCTCAACCAACCAAAATCATATTGTATACGGCCCACTAGAATATCCATACGCAACTGGAAAATTACCTTAAATTAACTCAATTTACAAAATAAGACTTAGGTTTTTTTCCTGTCAATTCGAAACAGTGTGAACCGATCAAGAATCTACTATTAGGTATTGTCAGGTCATGGCCTTTGGTTTACCAGCAGTAGGCTTCACATACCCGGAATAGACCAATTACAACATTTCTAGATAAAACTTCTACAATCACATGACACCCCACCCTAAATTCCGCACAACCAGAGGTTATCTCTATGAGGCATGCACATGACATCTGGCCTACTTTGTACATGACGTGTGAGATTTGTAATGAAAATTTAAAAAATCTACATGCCAAACCAGCATGGGATAAAACCGATAGAAATCCGGGGTCATAAACCGTATACTACAAAAAATACGACATTATTCCGTTTTGGGAATAACCTAGAGAAGGATGCTTCCCTTATCAGCAGACGACATTTGGCATTTACAGTCTCCCAGCACATATTTAGACAGGGCCCATGTTAGACAGCCTACTGCGCAGTTGATGACGTGTCTCGGAAACATCTTTCCCGCTAGTTTCCCGCCATTTCTGCAGCGCGCGCACATTCCCGGATATCAATCATCCAGGAAGCCACTCCCAGGTGTCGTCTGCTTCCACGTTAGGAATAAAAGGTCACGAGGGTAACCATGGCATCTGCCCGTCCCCCTCCCACACCACTCATCCCCAACATCCAACCCATACACACACTGCATTATTGTGTTTACCAACTGCAGAAACCAGAACAGACCGTCAGGAGTAGGGAACTCAGCATGGTCTTCAAAACTTTCCCAGAAATATTCTTTTCACGACGCCGAGGAAACACTGTTTACTGCATGATGGCGTTGACACGTGATCTGCTGCTATGACAACTGAGCATGTGACGGGTCCCACAGCCTCCTGCTTCTGGCGGGCGTCATTGAGCACGTGACCAGCACGCAGACGACACCACGCCGAGGCGCATTTTGGCGCGAAAATGCCTAGAACTTGTAGCACGCCGAGTAAACAAGTTTTTACGACATCCTGTTTCTGTTCTGGGAAGAGACACTGTTGGTTGCACCGAGGATGACTGTGACTAAGACATAATGTGTTCTCAATCATGATAGGGGGGATGATTACCATTGACATATCAATGTGTTTAACATTTCCATATTAGACAAGAAGCTAAACTGTCCCCAAAACTACTGGTTCATTAACTTGTCGGAAGTACATAATTTGTACAGGAGTATACATGGATCTTTTCACTAACGTAATTAGATTATCATTCTATTAAAAAAAATATAACTTGTAAAAGGGAGACAAATTCCGAGTGCGTGTAATTTACACAGAACTACTTTACCATGATTGTACATGATACAAGATTTGATGAGGCTTGATGAGGCTTGAAGCCTTTTGGCAGAGTTCCATGCATAGCTTCAACGTCAAAGACTCCCGAATACCCAAAATTCATAATATTGTCTTACAGTCTACACTCCATCTATATCTGAACATGTTCTGTAACAGTATGCAGAACAAAATATATATAGTATAGGAAGGAGGGGTACGTAACAAAGTACGTGCACGGGTATATATAATAAAATAATCTATCCAGGAAATCTAAATTTAGAAAGAACCTGAATTCCTTCAGGCACTTTAAGGTAAATGACAACAGAGATTGGAAAGGAATCCTTACTCTAAGCGACCCTATGATATATTCAAAAGAAAACATAATTCCACAAAGTATCAAACACGACACTTTCCATTGTACCCAGCCCAAACAAATAAATATGTCCAGGGGCGCGTGTTATATCCAATATATCTTTCATATAGTTGTCAATATTTAATTAGAAAATATTTCTCCATACCAGTCTACCTCTATTTTATCCTAGAGATCTTAGAGCTTTTGCATGCACAGCACATAATGATTCAGAATTACATTTCCCGTCTTTGTCATTGTAAGGTGGTGACCCTCAAAGGTAATATATTTATCAGTGGTGGTTGAGTAACTTCGTAGAACCCACACATTATCTTAGACAATGTCCATTTTACTGATTTAGAGCAGCATCACAGAGATCGTCAGAAGTGGAGCGACTCAGTTTGTTCCTCACAAGTGTGGCAGACACAGCAATGTACTATATATGACTACTCGGAGAGCGCCTTAGAGACGGGCTTCAATCTCAAAGTCCTATGTATATACCTCTCCACCTCCCCCACCCTCAACAAACACACACTCACACACACATACCCCACCCCTCCTAGCCAGGACTCCTGGGCCTCTGGGGCGTCAGTAGGTTTCGTCTTATTTTTTAACGAATATATCCATAATCAAAGACTTGAACAACTCTAGTCGCCCTGATTATTCTAATGAGACGTGTTGTATCGATAATGTATGACAGCATGTTTTCTGTGATAACTGGATTCTGACCAGCAATCTCTGTCAGGGAAATGGTGGGATCAAATGGAAACGATTATCTTTGAATATCATGATAATCAACATACACTTGCAATATATCATGCTTATGCCCCAGTCACACTGGCGTAAAAAACGGCGTTTTTCCGTGTACGCACGTCTACGTTCTTCTACGCATTTTGGAATCTCAAAATACGCCGCAAAACGCCGCAATACGCGGAGATGCGTAAAAGAAAGTCGGAATGCGCCGAAAAACGCCACAATGCGTACAGAAGCGTAGATAAGCGTTGATGAACGTTGATGAACGTTGAGAAGCGTACTAAAACGTTAAAGAAAAGCAAACAATACGTTCCAAATCCGTTCCAAATCCGTAGCTAATACGTGGTCCCCACCAGTCCAAATACGTAGAAGAAACGCCGAATTTTACGCCAGTGTGACTGGGGCATTAGGATATAGATTTAAACCAAAAAAATCTTCGAGCAGGATTTTATCACTTCCCTCCTCAACCATATCAATGAAAAACGAATTTTAAAAAATGAGGCTATATTCAACATGGTTGCATACAAATATATATTAACCCCGATATAGGCTCTTACTGAGAAACAAAAGGAAATAACTGAAAGACAACAAAGAATAAATCTCATTTAGAAATCCATTGTTCAACAACAAGGTTAAAAACAAACACATGCCCTAAAAAGACGTGTAAAATTGGTAAAACATGTGTCAAAAAACCGTAACGTTTGATGCGTCTCTTGTGACCCAGTAAAACTAACACAGAAAACAGCAGGCTGTACCCTGCCCCTCTCCCTCCCGCCCCCACCCACATGGCTGCAGCTCACAGAGGGAAAAAGCCATCAAAGATCCGTTTACATGCACACTCTGCCCACCCCTCGTGGTGAAACCTCCACCGCCATTGTATTCACACGACACATGTGCCTGCACATCAAACCATTGTCAATCAACATCGATACATTTTAATTTTCAAGTTTTTTTATTTTGGTCAAGAAGGGGTTGGTTCTGACCAGTTCGGTGAAAAAGAGTAGACATTAATTATTCTTATTTACTCACAGGGGACATTGACGCTAACTTTAGATAGCCGGGAACTGCGCAGTTTCCACAGCCGACCGTTTAAAGCAGTTCTATTATTTTTTTGAAATAACCTAACAGCTAATTCTATAAATAATTAAGTTCTAATGTGAACAATATACGGGTGTATAACAAAGAAAATTTAGCCCTCACATATATAAAATAAATGGATCAATTGATATCACCTTTGTTTTGAAAAAGAAAGAATAATTCCATACTGAAAATGAAAAAGGTAGATTTCCATGGAAAATTGGAAAGCTGCCATACAAATGTATACATTTTGAGTAAAATATTAAACCCAACAATTTTTATTTTATCAACTTCACCGAATAAACAAATATGATGACATCACAAAGAGAGTATCATCAACCAAGGATCAGCCAGGATTCAGAGGAGAACATGTCCCATGAAAACTTCCTCACCAGTAGAAAAATAGGACACCATCAGTTGGCAAATCCCGAAATGTCGAGAAATAACCACATAATAGCCCCCCCCCCCCCCCCCCCACACACACACGTGGGGCTGAAGTTGCTATAGTTTCTCCACCATTGTCTGGTCGGCAATGGTTATATATCTTATACTACTTTCCCGCACATATCTCAGCAGAGGAAACATCATCATGTAATCGTGGGTTATAGAGGAATGTAGGGCCAGAGCTCGTATCCCATCGACTTAGAATCGCATAGTAATTCACAAGGTGAAGCTGCCTGAATCATGTACCGATTCAAACGAGATGGGATCGAGCTCTGACCCTAAACTGGAATAAGTTTCTGAATTTATCTCACCCTTCACATTGACTAATGGGCTGATCTTTGTGGCATAATCCCCCATTGAGTATTTTTTCCTAAATACTCAATGGGTGTTGGATACGAGTTCCCAATGTTAAGTATATGAAGAAAAAATACCAGGGGTGAGATAAAGACTAGAATTTGTGCCTGATTTTATAATCGTCACAGCCAGTGTGAGCGGGTGGCAAATTTAGCTGAATGCCCATAGCGACATATGCAGGAATGTCAATTGGAAAAAAATTTGGGAATATTTTTCAGATGGAATTTCCTGCCTCTGACATGGAAAATATGTCGGTATTGGCGACGATGTGTGGCTAAAGGTCTGTGTGGAGGTTCAACCCATTGAGTTATTGGCGTGAATGTGGCTCAATTAATATCATCTTTGTTTTACAAAACTAGGAAGGACTTTGAAACTGAAAAAAGTGGATTTCCACAAAAAGATGGAAAGCTGTCATCTTTCTACTTTACAGACCAGAGGCTCCTTGACGGACTATACTTCCCACGCCTCTCGGGATGTTCCGGAGGCGGGCTGATGTCATAGCCACGTGATTTCCTGATGGCGCTAAAATAAATGAATAATGATACTAAAAAAAAAGAAGAAAAATCATACATAGATAGAAGAAAGACTTGTTAATTCAGTCGTCGAGTGTTGAGGTAAAGCCGAAAGGAAATGCGTAATGCCCGGCTTTCAGGTAGCTGCAATTTCATCATCTATAAAAAATGTATCTTCCACGTGGTTTGAGCTCACAGATTCATGGTTTTCACAATGGCGAGGATTGTTTTGGAAATGCGTGTACTGGCCTTCTTTACAAACACAATGAGATGGAGAAATCTGAATTCATCACTTTGAGGAAATGCCTATGTCAGACCTAATTAACACATACCCTGTGTTAGACTGAACGAGTTTGATACCCATGAGCTACACTGATGAAGTAAGCAGAAAGCAGACGACATTTCGATTGTGTAGTTTACATCAGGAAGCTTTGTGTGTCACGACTATATATTCCCTATTCTGGTTTAATCTATGCTGACCGAACATATTTTATCATGTGATACTTTGTCTATTTGTTTTTTTTGTTTTTTTTTATTTACTTCAAGTCAAACCATCTAGCTGAACGCTAGTTCTTCCTGTTGTACATCACAGTCTCGTTAAGTCCTTGTTACATCGAAATCAAGAAATGGTATGGTATAATGAGATGGGTGAAATGATAAGTGTACATCCAATATGCTCCTTCAATCCTACTCTTGATGCATTCATCCAACTAATATGATCCTCATACATAATATACTTATTTAATATACTAGTACTAATACTGATATACTTATACTTACACTTATATACCTATGTACTTATGTACTCTACCTCAAGGCCAGAGTTATATTACACATTCACAAACACAGTGCTATATATCCATGCTGTCTGTCGCCAGTCTATCTATCAATCTGTGTGTCTATCTGTGTGTGTGTCTGCTACCTCAAGGCCAGCAGATTTCTAGATCACCTACTTATAGCAGTATGAATAACTTAGTCTCACATGTCAAATTGGTCTTCTAGTCGTATTATTTTATTATTTGTTGTATTGATCTTTTGAAGCACGCCAATGTGTCAAGTTTTTGCACATTAGCATCTAGCTTATCCCATTCCCGAACACCTCTATATTCGGTCGATTTTTCGTATTTCGTTGTTCTATGCCGGTAACTCCTGATTTTATTTTGTCGTCACTTCGTGTGTTCCTCCTCCTGTAATCTACGTTATGATCCAGTTTTGCTCGTTTATACATTAATTTCAATAGCTGCCTCTTGCGCCGAGTAGATAATAGTTGTTTTGTGTGTGTAGATGTACTGCGTTTGAAGAAAAACCACGAAAACACCAATCCATTGACCTCCTGATGCGTGTTTCTTCTAGGTCAGTATTGAGAACGTGCATGTTAAATTTCCATTATTCTAACATCAAGGCAAAGGGATGTAAGTAAGGGTCAGAAAAAAAGAATGGAAGCATTTGCTGCCTCAGAAGTACCGGTACTGAGAAAACATGGAAAATATGCTAGTGTCGGTAATGGAGTGGGCCTGAACTTCTGTGACGTGAATGAGGCTTAACTGATATTACCTTTGTTTCACACGAGGACAAAGAATCATTTTTATACTGAAAATCAAAAAGTGGATTTTCATGGAAAAATGGAAAGCTGCCATTGTTGATGATGCGTGCAGAGAGTGAGTCACAAGGAGAGGCTCGCACCGTCTTGTCCCGACTACTCACAGCCTGAGCCGCTACTCATACCACTAGACGACCGGAGGAGCACGGGGTAATTGTCGCCCCACACACTGATGCCTCCAGATACTGATAGAAATCTAAGCGACGAGGTGAAAAAACACAACAACAACAACAACAACAACAACAACAACAACAACAACAAACAAAATAAAACAGGTATTGACAGAGATAGACGCCATGATGCCTCCAGGTATTGAGAGTGAAAGATGTCAAAATGCCTCCAGGTATTGACATAGAAAAACGCCATGATGCCTCGAGATACTGACAGAAAAAGACACCATGATGCGTCCAAGTATTGGCAGGGAAAGATGCTGTGATGCCTCAAAGTACTAGTACTAAAAGATGTTATGATCAATGCCTCAAAGTACTAGTACTAAAAGATGCTGTGATGCCTCAAAGTACTAGTACTAAAAGATGCCGTGATGCCTCCAGGCATTGATAAAGATGCCATGATGAATCTGCGAAAGACAACATGATACCCTATCAGGGAAAGACATCGTTATGCCCATATTGAAAGACAGCGAGATGCCTCCGGGTATCAACGGTGAAAAACACATTCCAAGGGACCTTACAGGAAAGGATTAAATCAACATTTACCGGGGGAAAACATTAGTTGTTATACTCAATTCTATTGAACCCAAAAGGAATTTTGTAATAGCCTCATTACAATTAGCATAACGGAAATACCTGCGAAAACCACTACATATACATTTAGCTAAAGTTAGAAACTATATCGACCATTTTTCAGAGAGGTTAGGATACGGTCTACTCTTTCTCCTAAAAAAAGATTTATAGAAAATCAGAAAGTTTACACCTCACCAGAATATGGCCAGGACCCTAAGGTTTTCAAAGTGCACCTGATTCTTACTCAAGCAGTGGGACTGAAAGGGTTAATCTGGTGGTGGGCGGTGAAGATGGTGGTCGTGGTGGTGGCGGGGGAGATGGGGGTTCAACATCACCCCCACCCCCTTGCCCCCTGGCACCGACTGCCAGTGTTTACACCCCTCCACTCGTCCGGACCCAACTTTCCCACGCTCCCGCCGCACGCTGACACACAGACCCAGTTGCCATGACACCAGGGGGCATCAGGCCCTGGAGGAGAGGTGGGAGGGGGGCGGGATGACGCAGCCCCCAGCACGCCTGGCCAGAGGGGGTAACGGAGGGGTGCTTCAGCCTCCAGACCATCACCTCTCTCTCTAACCCCCTCCCTTCCTCCTGCCCATACATCCAGGTATGGGATGGCCCGCCCGCCGGAGGGTCCCCAGTCTCCAGGTGGAGGTTCCAGGAGCCAATTACTCGCTTAATTAAGCAAAATTAATGACCAGTTTATCAGTGAGTAGTTCAGTTAGTAACTCAGAAAGTGTAGATTCTATTTTATTTTATTTGTTAAACGCTTTATTTTAAAACCTGTATTACAATCGGCGGCTAGCCGTATTGATTTTGCCTCCAGCTCTCGATACAATTTCCTTTCTGTCCATCAAATTTTGAATTCTCTTTCTTAACACTAACAACATATGACATAGATAAATATTGTTCATATTCCAATCTTATTCTACAGATTGGTGACCATGCCATTTTTGTACTACATGTACTTCTTGATCATGACTATTAAGATAATATCTTCTGTCATGTTCACCATTATCAATATCAATTTACCACATAAAGTCCAGTTCCAGTATTTTCACTGGTTCTAGTAGGTTTTTGTCTCTATATATCACAGAAAGAAACGTGAGAATTACTGCAGCCTGTGCAAGTGGGGTAAGGATACTACGGCCTACATGGCCCGCTACCAACTGTCAACGTAAAACAAACAACAACAATGGAGATTTACCCGGCATGCACCTGACCAAACGTCACTTCTCTTCAGACGAGAGTAGGGATCGACAAGAGCGCCCCTGGCGGCCATTGACAATATTTACAATGTGCGCGTCCCTCGGGCGTCCATGTAGCGTCCGACCAGCGTCTATTCCTCATCCCGGCGTCTTTCCCCCCGTTTCCATCATGATGCACCCCCTACTCCCCGAAAACACCCCTCCACAGTCGAGTACACACCGACCCCCGCGAAGGACCCTGGGAAAACGCCACTGCGGGGCCTTCCTAGAAAAATATGTCGCTTCCAAATTACTGCCATCTGGTGGTGACGATTGGGCAGTGTTCCTGGAGAACGCTGGGTGGGGGTGGGGGGCAGGGGTTTGACGGTTAAACATAAACTCGAGGTTTTGATTTCAGCGACACTTGACACTCGTGGGGTAGCGCAGGTTTAATTGCCCCAACTCTACCTCCAGTGCCCAATGTGTCTACTCTATGCCTGCTCTGTGTGACCTTATATACCTCCTACTGAGTAACCTCTACAAGTTACAGCCTCTCAGAATATTATATATTGAAACCCGTTACAACGTGAGATTATTCATTTACACGAAAGGTGAAAATAATGAATGCCTATTTCCATTGGAAATTGCAGATGGTGGATGCTCCCTATGATTACCATGACTTTTCTCAAGGCCTTGTAGAACATTGAGAAAGAAGACCCCATTTATATTCATAAACCTTGCAGACAGTGTAAACATTTGTGTGAACATCGTTTCAAATCTGTACAAATTTAATGACACCTTTCAAAATACTGGACCAGGCTACTCAAGCTAAATATCCCAATTGTCGTTGTGGGATATGGTATTTTCAGAGTCGTGTTATATATGATAATGACTATCTAAAAGAGTTGCACTTCTACTGTACTCTGCATTGAAGATGACAAGTCATCTGGCATTATCGAAGATTGTGTAGAATCATTCTGAGAAAACCTAGATTTCTGTTATCTATTCATCAAAAATCATATGTAACTCACAACATTTCATCAGTAACAGAGTATAAATCAGAATAGCCGTGGTGATTCCAACCGATCCATCAATATACTTTAAGGACACTATACACACTGATTTTATTTAAAAAGGTTAATCGAGGACATTATTTTTCATCAGTTCAATATCATGGTGCAAATTTGAATAAAGTGCAACCCAGGAAGAGGATAGGAAGGCCAGGGAAATAAAGTAGTAGTTTGTTTACAAATTTCAACATTTACAGAAGGTTTCATGCTATCTTCTTTCAAGTAGCACCAAATGGGATACAGGATAGACAGATACAGCGTAGACCACCTACCGGAAAACATAAATCCCTGCCCTAGACTTGCTCAAGCCTTTGATGCTGGTCATTCATTAAGAAATACCAATACTTTTCAATATGTATCCTTACCCTAGCGCCTAATTAGTAGGCCTCTGATTCAAGTCCTGTCAGGAGGGGTAGGTTAGGTGGAGGGGTAGGTGCATAGGGCACACTTACTGAAGCCAGTCTACTATAACCCTGTCTCTAGCAGATCTATAAAGATACAAATGTTGCATTTGCAATAGATTAAACGGGCAGGGAATGATTCTACTCTGGGTGTGGGTTTGACGGGTCTCCCGCCGCCTCCAACCGTCGCCCGCCCACGCGGCGCCGGGTGGGAGGGGGCAGGGGAGGAAGGGGCAGGGTGGGCGGGAGGGAGAGGGGAGGGGGTGAGTACGGCTGTGTGGCGGGTGATATATGACATGCGAGTGCGATTACGGAGCCCGTAAATTATGTATTACGGCCCGCGCGTTGGCGGGAAGCGAACCCTCACACAGCGAGCTACTCACACTCTCCATACAGATTCTCCGCGATGAGGGTGGCACGGAGCGATACCAAACATCTGCAGGGGAGAGTGACTCAGGCTTGAATGTCGCTCACTCTCCTAGCAGACCTTTCATGCCGCCTGGGGTGACTGAGACTAGTAGGGTGTGGAGTTTATGCTTGGAGAGTGACACAAGTTGAACATGTCCTAAACTGCTCACGTCGACTCACCACTGACTCATGATACTGTTTTACGCCACGACTCACCGCCCCGCCACCTACAGTCCACAATGAGAACCCCTGTTTCTTCCGCACCCCTCACAACTCGCCAGCCGGATGCACGCACTGTTTTTATGTGGGAGTTTTATAACGGCTTTCAAACGATGCACACATAAATAGAACCCATGTCGACATCACAAAACCCCTTCGAGCTGAGTATGAATTGAGATGAGGAGAAGAGAGCTCAAACAGCTACACCAACAATAATATCTGTTCCTGATACAATGAATCAGTGTCTAACCTTAAAGGCCTATCGGATTATTTACTTTGAAAATCAAAACCCATGTTATTTTCATAGAAATTCAATATAATGATCTCCAAATGTTGAAGGACACGTAGGCGATTTAAAATGAGATCAATATCATAATAACATTATAGTAGAATATATAGAAATTCTAAAAAGGTGGATTTGACATAGCCAAACCCGTGTCATTTTCTTCAAACTTTCAAATAATATGGCAAATGTACAGAGGTGCACATCTACGTACTAGTTAACAACTATAAATAAGGCATGGTCCTTCTTTTTAGAGGAATCGATGAAAGCCACATTTTCAGTAGTACATGTTCTATATCAATAAAACAAATGCAAATGGGCCATTTTACCTATTTAGTGGGAGAAAAAAGTAGAGAAAACGTTATATCATTTACCTCACCCCTGGTATTTTTGTCCCATAGGCTTAACATTGGGAACTCGTTCTCCATGTTCCTACGAGCATTGCAGTCCGTTCTCCATGGTTTATATCCTGTGTGTCAACCATTATTTTTATTGTGTACAGGGTGACTTAAATACAAAAAACAAAGAAGTCGTTCTCCAACTCGTTTGAATACTACATGAATAACGACTTTGATCAAAACATGTTGGTTTCTTCTTTAGTCTCATCTGATATTAGATTCACGTCAGACCACTTTGGACTGATAAGTACCGTCTTTTGACATTATGTATGATTTATTATATGATTTATTATAATCTGCTTTTAGTTTTAGGTCGTTGTTGCAGATATCACCCTCCTACTGGTAAGAACCAGGCATCAGCATGGAGGGGCTAAGAGTAAGACTTGAAACCCATGGCAGCGTTACAGAACATGGCTTCTCTTGTAGGAGAGAGTCTGGGCGAGTAAGATAGCAATATGATAATGAGTTAATGTGACCAGCTAAGGAGGAGGCAGCCAGACTTGCCCAAGTCTTCGATTATGACAATTTCTCTCCTGTTCGCTGTTTTCATAGCGAGGGGTTGTGGTGCGCAGGTACAAAGTAGAGGTTAGCAGTCAGGGGCTGAGGCCAGTCTGGCAGGCCGCTTGTTGGCTGAATGTGGGAAGAAACATGCCACTTGTTTGTAAACACAATGAGGTTGAGTAGCGGAGTGAGCAGCTCACCCGCCCTCCGCCTTCCCTCACCCATTTTTTTTTCTCTTTTTAAAATTTTTTTTTTATCATGAAGTGTTTATTTCTACAAAGCCAGAGAGTACGAGTACTCATCTCTAATGAGATGATCAGAGACATTATTCAGATTCTGAATGATAACCCCATTTAGAAATAGGTATATAACCGCCATATCCAGGTTCGCCCTGTGTCCTATCTCTCCCCTCCCATCCACCTTAGGGGGGACATCCATAAAATATATACGCAATATTTCCGGAAAGTTTACCCTGCACCCCCTCTCCATATTGGGTAGATTAAAGAAACGATGCACGCCAAATTTCCGTAATTTTGTACCCTCCCCCTATCAACCACTGCGTAGGTACATTATGGATCGCCCCTCCCGCCATCCCCTGGGAACAAGAGCAATGTACTATTACCAGTGCCTGGCGGCGACAGGGTAACTGGGTGGGGGTTGAAGGTAACGCCCCCATACAAGCACCCTCTCCACTCCAGGCCTGGATACCATCGCGGCCCCTCTGACCTGCTCGGGTTAATGAGTATAATTAGTCTTGATTAACTCATACTACTGACCCCGAACAGTTATCTGTGCTAGTGTCAATCACCGCTACCAGGGGGCGGGTCTGGCGGGCGCCGCGCCTGCGCACTGACCATAAATCACCAGCGTCTCTCTGGCGTCTCCATGGCCGCTGGAAACGTTTCAATCGTCCGTGAAAATAAGCCTGTTGAACATTAATCGTATCTCGCGACATCTCAAGCCACGCAATTCACATAAATCTGTGAGTGATGGGGAAAATACGGTACAACTAGTTGTGGTATACGTAGATATTCAAGTGCATTTTGGTTCGTACAACATGCTGATATAGAGGGCAATCAGATCAATTTAAAAGGAAGAAACATAATATATTTGTACTTTCAGTTGTTATGGACGACTGGGTACGGATGGAGGGATTTGGTTTCCCATGATCTCTATTTGAAGCCCTTAGACATCATGTTATGGTTTTCTTATCAGATCACTTGGGGAAATACTTTGATAAGATATCTGTAATACACCTGGAAGGTTGGCATTAGTTTATTTCGTATTCACAGTCACTTTCAACCCCCGAAAAGAAGTAATTTTAGGGTTTACACTGTGTAGCGTTGTGTCCATCGTTTACCACATGAAAAACATAATATTATCACTTAAATATAGGTGTAGATAGGTAGAATCATGCGACGCTTGACAGTTAGATTCTATTGCAATCTCTACACACTGATATTAGATATGGGTGTAAGAATGTGGTTGGGGCCGCGGGTGGCTATAGGTGACAGGTAACGTTACCCACCCCCACCCTAACCCCACACCCAGCCCCGTCCGGTACACTGCCACCCCCTGCATGGTCGACTTACTGTCAGCAGCATGACAACTGTGGCTGGAGTCCGGTTACCGCAGAAACATATGGTAAACATGGCGACTTATCAGTTCTGAGTGCACCAAACTCGGGTCATATTTGGTAAATATGAACCCAACTCTGTTCTCACCAATTTCAATCCGAAAAAAAGACAGGAAATATAATAATTAGTCGTGGGTTATTGTCTATGAACACTTCCTATATTCACTGTTGATATTCCGGATATGTTTTTGTAACCCTTTAGTGCGGGTGATATCTCCAAGGGTTCTTCATGAAACTTTCAGCGTATAATCTAAGTGGGTTGAAGTGGCAATGCATATACGATCGAATAGATAAAGAAATGACTGAAAACATGGCATAAACAGACATGGGTCAGAGAAATTGCAGAAAATCCAGAAAATCGTTTTCACAAATATTTTCTCCGAGGATTTAAACTGACCTCAAGAATGACCCTTCGGATGTAAAAAAACCAATTCAGGTTAAAATCCCATGCCTGGGTAAAGTATGAAAAGCGTGTACAAGAATATCTTACCCAAATGCACGAGAATCGAATCTCTAGAAACTTCATGGAATAAGATTATACAGATGAACAGTTTTGATCTTTCTCTGTTTTTGCCTCGTCACTCAATTTGAAAATTGTCGTCTGCGTCTTTTGACAGAAAAGAGAACCACAACATATCAATACATATAAAAGTGTTACCTCTTTCTGGGGAACTAGCCTACTTCTCCAAGTGCTATGTGGTGGAGTGAAAGAGTTATTACCAAACAAAAGGCATTTCCTCTTTCAGAAAAAAATTAACAATATTTAGATTAACATAAGCTTTGCTTGATACCTCTGACACATTCAAAGCATCTTTATCAACTTGTGACTAGATACACCGGAGCAACTTTGTAAATTAATACGTATCCTTCATCTAGTATTTCAATTATAATGGAGATACATCTCTGCGTGTACTGTCAACATTGGCCCCTATCACCACTCATGGGTGGTTGTTATTCTGCGCTAATCATCACTGGACATTCTCGACGTGTGACGTTTGTGTCACCTGACTCGTGAGATTAGTAATGAGTCTAAATTATCTTCTACTATCAGTACAACAAAATATAAAGGATCAAAATGATTGTGATACTATTCCCTAACGCACTATACTGGTTTCCACCAGCCAGAAATTCTATATAACCTTCACTTGTATTCTAGAAGACTGCCATTTTGCCTAACTTTCAACATGATTTTTGAGAAGGTGCATAAAAATCTGTTATAGATCCCTATGTGAAAAAAATAATTCTGAGAGAATGATACCGCCTCAATAAAACTAGCGGAGAGTTGAAAGGAGGAAGCCCATCTCGTAAGATGAAATTTGCACGAACCTATTATAGATCCCTGTTTTAAACAAGTTCAATATGTACACATCACAATAAAAAAGCCCATTACCATAGCATTAATATGATGCCTATTGCAAAGCTATGTCCTGTGTACAGCCTGAGGTATGAGTATTTTTGTGTCAAGTCAAAAATCAGGGATGGCAGTTGGGATTTAAAAAAAAAAGAGTGGAAATATTTTCTATGTGGAATTTGCTGCCTCTGAGAGACTAAGAAAACATGGGATATAGGCCTTTGTCAGCCATCACATGGGCCTGCTGGTTTGAGGGGGTGGTTTCAAACCACTGTTCCATTGCCGTAAATGAGTGTATATTTATATTATCCTTGTCCTACACAAGGCTGAATAATTCTAAATACAGCATGTACTGAAAAAGAAAAAAGTTAATTTCTTTGGAAAAGTGGAAAAATGTCATCTCTGAAAAATAAGTACTTTCGAGTCCCCTGTATGATCGCGCGACCTATAGGGTCATCACGGACTTGTTTTCCTCAGCCCTATTTATAAACACGCATTTATAACTCCATTAAACCTGCTCAGCATTGCTCACTACGGCATACTTTGTTATATTCACATTCCGCTCCACGTGATTATCTTATACGATGATCTTTTTTGTAATCCATTCATCTTTCTAGAATGGGGGTCATCTATAATGTATTACGCAGCGAGGTGGGGTAAAGGTTTTTTGGAAATGCTATGTACATTCCTTTTCTAGAATTTTGCGTACAAGGTGGAGAGGGGTAGGGTGGTGTTCCAAAAAGTATTTTTTGATTGGTCCCTTGTTTAATTAAAAAATCAGGACAGAGTATAATGCTAAGGTAATTCGTGGTTCTTTACAAGCAAAGAGAGTAAAATATTCTAATATCTTTGCTCTAACATTTGGTCGTACCATTGTTATGAAGTTATATTAATCGACTTGAAGATTTTTTTATGTGGAGACATTCTCACCACAATATAGGCTATATCATAAGATCAGATAGCCATCTGATGCTAAGTGGATGGAAAAACTTTCTCACGAGCACACTGTATAGCAGGGATGTCGGTTGGATTATGAAAAAAGTGGAAATATTTTCCATATGGAAATCGCTGCTTCAGAGAGCCCGAGAAAACACGAAAACGCATCGGCGTCAGCCACGGAATGAAACCGAGGGTTTCACCACAATATATATATTAGAAATCAGATGGTGACAGCCCACCGATGTTAAATGGACAGCCTTTTCTCCGTCACACTCTATGGAGATTGGGATGGGTGGGACAAGCTACCTGATGTTAAGTGGATGAACAACCCTCTCTCTGTCACACTCTATACACTGTGGAGTAGGGGAAGTTGGTGGTAGGACTGCTCACACCACGTTACCAGCTGGTGGCCCGCTCTGCACACCTGTCGTCATTAACCCTTTAAGGGCGCATGGTCCCTGGAGGCATCACCACACTAAAAACGCATGATGCCTTGAGGCATCACTGCCCTAAAGACACATGATGAGGCGTCATTGTTCCAATATTTACAAAAATATTTTAACTAAGGCCACTCAAAAAAACAAACTTGTTTCTCATCACCGCGCGCATCAGAAAAAAAACGATTTTAGAAGATTTTTTTATTTTTTTTAAATAGGTGAACCTTGATAGAAATTATGAAAGGTATGTGTTTTAGTGGCCTAAGAGATACCAGGCTCTAGGGGGACAAACTGCCACTAGCACCCGTCTTTACGGGAGCAGGGCGGCCGCAGACACCCGTCGTTCAAGGGCTGAGAACTCACCTGGTCCAGCCACTCGGGCTCCACGTCGGTGAGAATCCAGGTAAGCAGACAGTCGTACACTCCGCGCCAGTCCCGCGCCGCCCGCAGCGCCACCACGCGGGACGCCGCCCAGTCCAGAGCCACCAGCGGCTGCGGCGCCGCGCGCGTGACGTCATCTGCAGAAGAGGCGAGAGAAAACTGTTAACTCTCAAAAAAGACAAAGGGAGTTAGAGTAATCCCTAACATCAGTCATTAGACCGCGTGGTTGTTCTCATGGGTGGGACTTGTTAACTGGCAAATGGACAAACATACATTTTCATTATCGTTAAGAACGCTTTACAGTTTCCCTGGAGACCTGGAGACCTAGTTCAGTTCTCGATCTAGAATCCGTTCTCCAGGTGGTTCTCCAAAGTGGATAACATTAGATTTAAACATCATGAAATCAAACCATTCTAAAGTAAAATAAATAATATTTCTAGAATAAATATATCATTTAAACCACCAAATCTTCATTACATATCAGATAATGGTCATCAATGGACCACTTGTAGAATAATCATCCCCATCCAACCACTTCCCCTGATTTAGTTATCCTGTTCACAGTTACTTGTGACCACTTTTAAATTATGTACAATGTACTCTTATCGGAACCTCGTATATGTTAGTCTATATTTCATAGAAATGTGCAAATCACAGAGGAAGAAGCTGTAGAATAATGTAGAGAACGTGGCATATGATTGGTTCTCTTACGATAGTGATTTCATTGGGTAAGTTGTATCATGGACATTGAATAAACTGTCCATGGTTATATCCTGCACAGCTCTCGTAGTTTACCATACATTATCGTGTAATATTTCCTCTTCTGAGTTGGGTTTTCTCCCGTCAACCCTCTGCGGGTCTATTGGGGAGACGTCAAATCAGTGAAAAAGTTTTTTTACCATACATTAGTCGGCTACGGTTAGTGATACCTGGATGGGACCCACATGAGTCCTTCATAAAGTGGAGATTCATAAGGTTTCGACCTACATTAGCTCATCAAGAATCAAAAAAGAAGAACATGAAATACATGTATGAGTCTTTTATCATTTACGACATTTGTATGTTTTATATTTGTCATGTTTATATATATCCCCCCATACAAACTCGCCTAATTTAAGGAACTTGCCCCGTAACTAACTCAACCTGGAACGACCTCATGTACATGATAATATATGGAAAAGTGTGAAAACTGCAATCTTTGATATATGACCCCAAATATCAAACCAAGCTAATTCCTCAAAACAGGTGGGACTCTCCTTTCACATGGGGAGACTTCGTTTCGGGGCGACTTTTCCAGTTACCCCTGGAAATACCCTGCCGTTGACATGACATTAAATTAGCCTATTTTCAGCCGGCGTCAGGAGGACGAGGGGTTGTATACAGAGACACTCCAGAACGTCCCCTCCCTGGAGGCCTCCCTAAACTATGGCCGCGCTTCTAATTGACGGGACAATTGGTCATTAAGGCAATATTCAGTGGCCTACAAACCGCACTCATATTCATCTCCCCTGTCGTGGATGTCTTGTGTAAACTACAGGTCCGCATTTATACACAAGCCTGACACGCTGTTTAGTCTTTGTCTACGACTTTTGTGAAGGTCAAGAGAGTCGCCGTTATATTCATCAGAACTGCAGTAAAACCCTCAACAAGGGATGAACGAGGCACTAAAACTGCACCACAACTAGAGTACACGCACAGACATGAAGTATAGAGGCAGAATAAACAGGAGTCTATATAAGGTGGACGGGCGCAGATGCCTGGAATGGCAAGGAAATCAAGTGGGGTTTATGTTGTGATTGTATAATAAACACAAGACATGTTGGTTCCGCCGCCATGATTGATTTTCTAGTCGCTGCCACGCCCCCTGCTGGTGGCCGGGGCAAACAACGGTTAGCCCCCTCTGGTGTGTTTGGGTGTTTGTCGGCCACCTGGTGGGGGGTAGGGGTACCAGCGGATAATGACGTTTTTATATTTTTGTGTTCCATGTTGGCATTTCTGTGTTATATTCATCCATGAGTTGTGTGGTGTGTTTCTGCCTTGTAACTAAATGTGCATTGCATTTACATTTCTATATTACTATGATATATTACTTTTTCTGTGCTTTTTCATATTCGGTATTACATGTTTTGGGGTTGTTTTTTTTATATTTTATTTCAGACGAAAAAAGTTCACAATATGTTAACAACTCTGTTGTGGTTTTACAATCCTGTGCCACATTTTATATCTATATGTTTCATTTCATTCTTTACATTCATAGGTTTCTGTCTTCCGTGTTGATAATTTGGTATTCCTCTCTGGCATGTTCAACACATCTGTGCCTCAATATGTGCTGCTTGTAAAGAGAACCAAGGATGTCAGTTAATTTCAGAAAAAAAGTGGGAATAACTTTCATGTAAAATTTGCTGTCTCAAAGAGCCCAAGAAAACATGGAAAACAAGTCGGTGTCTGCCACAGTGTGGAGCTGATGGTTTCTACGCAGTTTCAAACCTCCGTTTTACTGGCGTGAATGAGATACAATTAATAGCATTTTTGTTTCTAAAAAAAAAAGTAGTATCATATACTGCAAATACAAAAGTGGATTTCTATGGTAAAGTGAAAAGCGGCCATCTCTGGGAAACTCAGACTTCCCTTTGTTCTATAGAAAATGGTAATTTCCTATTGCTAGGCCAGCAGGATTGTTATATTGTAATAGTAATCTAATCTATACGCCTTACATGTAATTAAATAAACCTAATGGCCCAACCGTTCCTGCTGTTTTGGTACAAGATGTCATGTAATCCAGCAGATTTGCATTATGAAAGTATAATTTTCCTTTTTAAGGAGAAGATTTTCAAAGTATTTTTTCAATTATGATCATAGACAAAACAATATTGAGATGAAATGATATATCTCTCATTTTTCGCCTTACAAGGTTTATACCTTGATTGCATTCTAGGGAAATGCATTATATTGCATATATTAATACATGTACTGCAACAAGAATGATTCATTTACATTTTCTTCAATGTAACAATATTCATGTATACTCAGTACTCCATTCATGAGCTAATTTGGAATAATATTGGGACCTTCACATTCAAGGTACGTACGTGATAGTTTTATATATCCTACATGTATTTTGATGATTTTTTAATGGGAAATGAAACTGGATATAACCAGAAAACTGACATTTCTGTATTATCGTAAAACTGGATGATTTTTAATCTTGGCCACCATATGCCACAACTGGAATTTGGCATAGTGACTTCATGAGGCGAAGCCGAGTGAAGTCCAGAGCCAAAACCCCAGGAGTGGCAAGCAGTGGCCATGATTAAAACGAATCAGGTTTTGATTTTATCCTACCCCGTCTCCTCGATTTTGGAATATCACGTGCTAACAATTCTCTCTGCCATTAGTGGCATATAAAACTCTGTATGCCAGTCAGCATGGCATGCGGAAACTCAATGTTAAGTCTATGGGATTTTATATTAGGGGTAGGATAAAAGGACTGTATGCACAGACAACATAAGTTCGGTTCATACTGTCATACCGGCCAGGTGTCGGCAAAGGCTACAGACTGCTACCCAGTTCCCCATTACGCTACGGTGCTAAACGCTATTTGGCAGTCTGGCGGTTGACAGGCTAACATCTTGGCAGGTTGGTATATTTGCAGTCTGAGATGTTAGCAGGGCAGTTAGATGGTATTAAGTTGAGGATAATGGGTTCCTGAGCTTAGTCAAATACAAACCTCAAATACAAAGTTAAAACAACTGCTTCCGGACCACCCTCTCCACCCCATAGACTTGCTCAAATCTCAGATTGTGGACATTCATTTAGAAATCAAACCACTTTGTTACCCTAGTGTACACACGTACTGCCCTAGGCTCGTTACAACTCAACATCCCCTTCAGTACTGGGAAAGTACCTCGGGCAAGTATCTTTTATATATAACGTCCCCTTATGTCAGCGACACACCAAGCGAGAAACACAGTGATCTCCGGAATCGCCAACACAAAATGGCGAGTATGTGAGCTCTATATTTCATATGATTATTTCTTCCAAGATACTAAATCATCGGTGGGAGATATTACTATGAAAGAATATCTCACATACATGCTATTTTGTATTGGCGATTCCAGATATCGCCGCCTTGACTTGCTTGGTGTGTCTCCGGCTTTACGCTTGGCAGGCCTAAGTGGGAGCGAGGAGGGGTGGGATAAATGGAGGCGTAGGAATAGGATGCAGGGACTGAAGCCAGTCTACCCGCCCCCACTCCATCCCGGTCAATACACTCGTGCTGTATCCACGACGGAAATGGCCGGAATCCACCTGGGCAGTGATGTATGTAGAGTATCAATACTTGTGGATGTCAGTATTAAAGCCGAGCATACACGACGCACTAACCAGTGAGCATACACACCTATCCTCCTCCAGTATACACAACACACCGGGCGAGTCTGGTCGAGATAAAACCAGTTCATTAGAATGACTTTTCATTCTTAAATGTATCCACATATTTCGCTTCGTGGGTGGTCTTTTATCAGTTGCTGTCATGCATGCTCATCAGATCTATGTAATTTCGCTATAATCTACAAAAAGGACATGGATGTACTTTTATATAGGAAAGATATTAACCATTTAGTCGGAGTATTATATCATTAAACAAGAATAAATTGACGAAAGTATAATGGTGACTGAGATGAAAATTCAGTTGATCACCGATCTATCATAAAACACAGAAAATAAGAGTTGAGAAATGGATATATCTGTACAACGTGACTGTCTACGCCCTGTCAAATAAACAACAAAAATCTGTATGTTTTTACCGAGTTGAATAAATGAAATTTAAGGAGAGTCAAATTGGATATCAATTACAGCAAATATATATTATGTCATAAATAGAAGAGTTTTACCGCAAGATAATATTTATATTTCAATATTCCTGTTGTGTTTCCTGTACTAAAATGTATCTGGGAATAAGGCTGATTGCAGCTGATATACCACCGCCATCGCGAAATCCCGACAGATACTTTATTCATTTCTATATAACATACAATTCTTACTACACCCTAAACAACTAGTTTCATGTATTTCCTTAATATGTAGGCCCTAATGATAAGAATAAACAAATCTTTTAGCGTACGAGCATATTTTTGATATCATACAAGTATATTTTAAAGCACACATATTACACATAAAAATGTATCTATAGCGTGTATACTCCCACATAAAAAAATATTTTATGATATCATATAATGACCGTGAATGCATCATGTGTCAATATGCGGATTAATTTCATTGAGGACACAAAACTAATCCCATCCCCAGTAATACCTCTGAGGGCCCGGCGGTTAGAGGCTTGTGGCCGCCTTCCTTTGTCTCAGTTTCTATCCTCATCTCACTTGTGACGAACTAATCTCTATACAGCTGTCTCTCTAAATCGTCATAATAACACGGCCACACACACGTCCACCCTTGTCTACCCGGAGCGAGCATGTCGCCAACCGTTCTGTGTATACAACCAGGCGCATGGGACTGGGGCGGGGGTGGAGGGTTAAACCCCCCAGATTGAGAGTAATGACAGGGCCAGCCCCCCTCCACTCCCCCCATGGGGTACATGTCCGGGGGTAACCGCCATTGTTTTACGGGTAACGTCCCACCTCATGTTTACCACAGATGATGGATTATTAACAAACAATGGGCGCTTATTAAAGCGCCACGGTGCTGCAGCTAGCGGCGGCCGGTGGAATTAACAGACAGGACTGTGGTCAGGCGCCTACTCTCCCAGCAGATCTTTTGTACCGCTTTACATGCAGGGCGCAGGATACATGCTTGGAGAGTGTAGATCGAGGAAGGAGGGGGCGTGTGGGGGATGCCCACCGAATTAGGCTAATTTGAAGGCACGTTCTGCTGTGAAACAAATGGATTTTTGGGCGTTGTTGTTGTCTGTTTGGTAAATGATAATGAGGAGAGAATAGGGACAGCATGGAGCTGCATATCCGTGTGTGGGGTGATGTGTAGGGGATAAGTATTACTGAGAAACACACTCGTGGCCCTTATTAACACAGTGCACCAATCTGCTCCCTGATCGCCATGTCAGGACTCAATGATGATGAGCTGATTTCCTCTCTTTTTATGGTGGTAATATTGTGACATGATGAAGTACCGTATAGAGAAAGCCTAGAGTATAGAGTGTATATGAAGTATAAAGAAATACCTATGAAAGTTTACGGTCAGAGCTAGTATCCCATCGAGTCTGAATAGCGTTGTAATTTACAAGGCGGTGCTGCATGAATTGCGCAGCGACTCAAACAAGATGTGATCGAGGCCTGACCGTAAATTTAAACAGGTTTTCTGAATTTATCTCACAATTCACATTGACTAATTTTCTAACATTAGTGACATAACCCACATTAAGGTTTTTTTTCTCAATACTCCATGGACATTGAGTATGAATTCCCGATGTTAATTCTATGGAGAAAAAATACCATAGCTGTAACCTTGTAACCACACTCTCCCTATATATAAATGACTGAAGATCATTTACAGTCATAATAAGTACACTTATTATACATTATGTTTCTCAGTGTAAATGGTGCACACTATGCTACGCTGTGTAACCCATTACTTCTTTTGATGAGTTGAGATGTAATTATAATAATAAATATCATCACTATCATTATCGTCAACACAACAAACATGTTAATCCACGGATAGGTCTTCTAATGTTGGAAATACAAGAATCCGAGCAACATATCGCGATAAATCTAGATAAGTATCTGAAATTTTAAAAAAAACTAAACGTATTAGAGTTCAGTGTTGTTGACCGCTGGGTAGAACACACAGTTGCAGGTAGCAATTCAATGCCGATATAACAGTACAAACTATGAATGTGAAAATAAAAACAATACTCCACACACACACAAAATAGTCCGCAGCTAAGTGTGATGAGGCGAACACGCATGTCAGTTGTCTGTGTGACGTACGGACATACCTCACCACCATAAACCATCTAGGTGCTCTTCCCCCGTCCATTAACTGGATTTAAGGGCTATTAATGCCTTTAACTTGTCGAATCGCGAGCGGAAAATCGATAAGCAACACAGAGACCAGAATAAAAATCCCCGGGGTGAGGAAAGGATCATGGGGTGATAGAGGGAAACACGAGCACGACTTTTCACCTCTGTATTGTCTTACTGTAGTAAGAAGTGTGTGTGAGAATGTGTAGAAGGAGTAGGAGAGCTGGGCACCGTGCCAACAACATACACCAGGCCTTGTAGAGAGGAGGAAGAAAGATGAACGGACATCGGATACTCTCTCGTCATACATCACCCAGTTCTGTATCGAGATCCAAACAATAGAGGGAAGCTGATTTAGGCTGGTTGAATTCGGGAGTTTCCGAGGTGAGGGTTTGGAGATTACATACCGAGGCCTTGATCGAGGTATGGATTTCGAAGTATGTAAAACCGTGTTTCACTTGTCAGTGTGCTTAGGGGCCATCCATAAAGTATGTACGCAGAATTTTTGAAATTTTGGACCCCCCCCCCCCCACCCCCTCTTCCAATCTTGTACGCAATAGAACAAAGAGGGAGCATACGCAAAATTTCTGAAATTTTTGACCCCCCCCCCCCCCCCTCTTAGTGTGTACGTACTTTATGGATGGCCCCTTGGTGGAACAGGGGTCCATTTAATAATCTAGGATCGTACATGAAGAACATTTCTGTAACTCGTACAAGGATTATCATTTAATAACATTTAAGTCTGTTCACTATGACAATATCCCCCGTCCATAAAGTCGTCCATAATTGTTGAATAAAGTTGGCCCAAATCGCCCCTGGGTCTCTATGGCGTACAGAAAAGGGTCTTCCTATACGAGCCTGGGTTATTAAACGGGTCCCAGGCCCTTTATTGGTGTAAGACTAGGTGACAAATCCGTGATAGCTCCCGATCTTGAAAGTCCCCTCACAGCCATTCAGTCTAGAGACATATTCATAATATGCTATTCTAGCACTAAACATTACAGAAGCTACAACAACCTCTTTATTCACTAGACCCAGCAAGCCAGAATAGCTTAAATATGTACAAATACATCCATTTGTTAACAGAAACATCCTGAAAACATTGAATTATACTCGACAGAAATACAACCCAAACATGGCTGATGTAATCCTAATTTGTATCATTGAAGTGAAAGTTTTCAGTAAAGTTCTGCGAATTTGGTATTGTTGTAGTGATGTCAGCATGAGGATAATCAATACATTCAGTAGTACACTCACCCTGTATTGGTGCACTCAGGGATGTTAGCTGGGATCAGAAAAAAAATTGAAAATATTTTCCAAGTAGAATTTGCCTCCTCTGAGAGACCAAGAAAACATAGACACCTAAAGAAGAGGCCTACAGGTTTTGGTCAAAGTTGTCATTCTCCATGAGTTTGATGCGGAGTGAATATTACGTAGCATTCAAACGATATACCTAGGAGCACAACTCAGAGATGCAGACGAAAAAAGAACAAATTCAGTTAATGAAAAAACAACCTATAGGTCATGAGTAATCAATAGGTCTTTTACACACTTTTGATAAAGCTCACTCTAAAAATTGCTTAGTGACAATACGGCCGATTTGGTATGGGAAGTGGTGTCTTCCATTTCCCACAGAAAACACTCTCTCAGTATCCTGTTTGAGTTTGACACTCCGTCTTGCTTCTTGAATTTACAAGCCATTTATTTACACTTCCACCTGGTAGTTACACGCATAATTAGCCCTTACCCTGATTTTTTTTAATTGGTGCAAAAAAAGCAAGGCCACTTCTGCTAAAGCAGGTACCGTTATATTCTACACCTCTGATACCATGAATACGCTGTATTTTAATAGGATTTTACTGCACATAGAGTCTGTATTTCTGAGGTCAAACTCAATGGGAAGCAAGCTCTGACCCTAAAGGTTTCCTCTATAGAAACCCCTTGATTACTGCCTCAGGGCCAATGATTACGGGAAAATAGAGAGCAAAGGAATAGTTCTAGGTTTAGAATATTCGAGGAGATGGATAATAAATACAACACACGATGTTTTTGAGGGCATGCGGCTCTGTAGGCCATTCAAGGTTGACTTCGTAATACACTCGCTAACACTCCAATATTACTACGCATCAACCGCTCGTGGCTTACATCCGCCTGTCCACCAAACCATCGATTATTGTATATTCATTCAATCACAATGTGAGCCTTTATTTCCCGTCATTTCAATTTATTTCCCTTTGCAGGGATAACAGTGGGGATTGAGGAACAATCGTATATTCATAACATTAATTTGGAACATAATGGCTATGAATCGATATTCGAATTTTCATTGATTTTACTGTAATTTTTCAGGGCTTCCCTTGATAACACTGTTATTTTTCAGTACTTGGTGAAAGATAAATGTGAATCCAAACCTGAGATGCCTTTCTACAAACTTGCATCCCTGCCTTTGGTCAGAGGAGGAAAAATAATGAGATCTGATCAGAATCACTCTCTTTGTCTTAAATTGTGTCCTTGCTGGAGGGCCTGTTTCTGTTTACAACTATATCACGTACACTGCATCCCCATGCCTAATTACAATACAGGGATGATGGAATTGTATATTACATTGAAGGTGGGACTTTCTTTCCATTTCTTTCGCTTCATTTCACTTCCTTTCCTTATGGTCAGAAGTGGAGAGAAGATGAAATGCTGTAAACCTCTGCCTTAAATGCCCAATCATTCCAGGAGGGTAACAATTTATATTCTTCCCCCTTTATATATTTTTGCTGTTTTGTTGTGGGGGGTTTTCCCATGAGTTATTTTATTACCCTCTCGGGAAAAATATGACTGGATACTTCGGGATCAGAAAATAGTCTGTCTTTCCCACCATGAAAAACAGTCAATCATGCGTTAAAGAAAAGACGAGTTTTTTAAGGGAGACGAGGTTTCGGTGAAGTCCCTCCATCAATTGTTGAGATAAATATCAGATTTACTGCTCACCCTTACACTGCAGCTGCTCTGACAACGTGATTTTAAGTGGAGAGGGAAAACATCCAGAACCCGGATGGAAATGAAGCTACTGTTTATTCACAGGTCCGATGAGTCATCCCGGTTGAAGAGCTCCTCAGGCCGCCATGTTAGATCTGTCTCCTTAAAAAACATGTTTTATACAATAGACTCTCACTTAAAGACCCTCTCGCTTAGTTACAGATATTTTGCTTCAGTCCAAATCTGTTACCCTCTATTTCATGTTCACAAAACGATCGGTAATGCGACCACCTTGTTACTAAGACCACCTCTGCTAAGGATCATGCTTGTCAAGTCCCAAATGCCAAATGTACTCTCATTAAAAGCACCAGCTGCAAGTCTGTAATTGGGGTCTTTTAACCCTTAAACAAAAAAAGAAAAAAACAAACAAAAAAAACTGCACATCATTCACCGTACACATATACTATGACAGGCAGCATCACAAATTGTGATGTTTGTACAACAGGCCTCTGTAGTTCATGTTATTTACGAATATAAAATTACTAGTAATAAACAAATCATTATCTAAACTTTCTTATATTTTACAGAATTACAGGAAAAACCATGTCTATCAAATATTTATGATTCCACGATAAAGAACAAAAAATAGCATTGTCCTACCATGCCCACGGGAATGTCATGTGGCTTTGTCCTGGCCTTAAGGGTTAATTTGGCAGCACGTAAAGTGCAGGAAGAGATGACAGAGACAGACTACATTTCCATAATAAGATGTTGGGGGTCCACTTTGAAAGCAGTGGTATTAGTGAAGCTAGGTCTTATAATGAAAAAAAACCGAAAAAAACGAACTTATAATGAAACAATAAAAGTTATGATATCTGTGATAGGGTATATGGAATTTCCGACTGTACATTCGGTAATGCGACCAACTGGCGATCAGTCCCTCAGGTGGTCGTAATAGAGGGATTCAATCGTTACTTCGTATCCATGATTTAGGATATGGCCTATTTATGGTATTTTCACGGTACATAATTCTCTTTTGGAATCATACTCAGAGTAAAAAAGATTTTTTGAGCAAGCAGAACATATGTGTGTGTGTGAAAATGTGGCGAATGAGTTCTGAGAATACAATTTGATGGATGGGTTCTTTCAAGCATTCCGGGATGATCCGAGGAATGCTGGTGTTCCGTGGTGCGGGGTGTAGGGCGGGGTTGACAGGGGCAGAGGTTGAGTAGGGGCTGGAGAGCGGGGTATTCTCCTCAGTGCGTTTATCTGTCAGGGCAGGTGGGTCTGTCAGTGGTGGCAGCGAACCACACCCTCCATCTACCCACAGAAACCACTGCTCAGTTATTTACCCACACCATGGCTATCCTCCAGCATGGAGTTGTCCCTCTCCCTTCACTGCCATATAAGGAATGTAGTAGGCGTGCTTTGAACCAGAAGCCAATGACTGCATTCTCAGCAAACCATGAACTTCCCATGATATAATGTTAATGTATCAATAGCACCTTGAGACAGTTCTACAGCCTAGAGTTGACCTGAATCCAGTGGGCAAAATCCATGCTCAGGGTTTCTACCCTTCATGACAATCTACTCCGCCACATGCCTAATTGTATACCTACAACATGCTATCGGCATTTACTCACAGCTATTGTATCATTACCATCCTCAAAAGTGACAACTCTCCCACAGCATCGCTACAGGTGACACGGACAATATGAACCGACCTAAATATTCCCTATTGACCCAATAATAATATCCATATAACCACTACTTGATGAACTATTGTTAAAAATCCGAATAATTTATTCCAACAGCAATAAGCACCACTTTGTATTCCAACTTTATGTCTGTCTTGGGTTGCACCTTCTTTCAAAATGATATGAATGATAGTTTCATGGACAAGTGGCTGTAAACCATGAGAGGTATGAGGTACGGTAAACATACTGAGGACGGACATACCCATAGGCTGGGGCAACAATGACAGGGATTTGGAAGTGGAGAAGAGGACCAATGAGACATCCAGCAATGACAAGTGTTTGTGGTAAACTTCAATGACATGATATTTTACACAGATCTAACAACGAATAATGAGTGATTTTCAAGGAGGGCGAGAAAGTAAGCCAAAGACTTGACTGGGGAATCGCTCACGTTTTAGCAGTGATTTTAGCGAGGGAGGTGTGGGGGGGGGGGGGGGGGGGGGCACTGCGTTGACTGTGGAAACACTTCTGAGCTTCTGTGGTCAAAACAACACCTTGTGTTTTACAGAAATCTAAGATGGGGTCAGGAATATTTCTCAGGCGGAATTTGCTGCTTCAGAGAGTTCAGGAAAATGTGCAAAACATGTTAAGGTTGGTCACGGCTTGGGGTAAGGGTCTGTCGGGAGGTTAAAAACACTGTTTTATTGACTGAATAATGCTCAATTAACATTATCTTCGTTCAACACAATTGAGAAAAAGATTTCCGTAGAAATACTGCCAGCTCTGTTTTAGATACGTAGCAGTGTCACTGCTGCTTTCTGTGTTGCATCTCTGCGATTTGCTCAGACCTGCCCTTATCAATTTGTAATCGCTGTTCGGAGCTGTTCGGATGTGTATGCCGCTGTTAGGAGCTGCTCAGAGCTGTTAGGATTTATTCACAGCTGTTCAGAACTTCTCAGATCTGCTCCAGAGCTGTTTGGATTTCATCACGAACAAGCGGTCGTGTCCTAGTCGTGTACGAGCCGTGTAAGTGGAATAGCTACACATGCATCTACTAGGTAGGTTTTACAGTCATGAATAATAATAATAATTTTTTTTTAAATTAAAAAAAAGAAGAATGAAAAGAGAGACTGGCTTGGATGACTTGTGCGAAGATAGATTGATCACGTTGCCAGAATAACTGCATGATGCCGCAGATCCCAAACCCTCACAAATCAGCATGGACCTCCTCCTACAAGTGAGGTATGCTACAACTGAGTGAGTGAAGAGCTCCGATCTCTCACAGCAACCCAAATACTACTTTCTTCACATATTCCCCTTTTCTTCTCTAAGTTGTTGCGAACATGGGCGTTTCCTTGTAGATTTGGGTTTATCAATCACGGCTGACAACAACCCTAACCAAACGTCACCCCTCACTCTCCCCCCACCACACCACCATCACTCTCCTACCGATCCTCTGAGTGCCTCAGCTTACCACAACCACAAGAATTCGGAGCAGTCGCGAAGGTCAAGTGAAAGACTTCGTCAGTTGTGGTGGATGCTGTATCGGGCACGTTTCGAGTGGCTAACAACTTGAGACTGATTAATCTGGTGTTCAGTGAGGGTTTCTTTTAACTCACAGATATTTCTTTTCTGCTTTCTTTTATTGGTATCGGAAAGAGAAAGAGCCACTCCACCTAGATCACCTGATCTCAATGTCACACTCTCAGACAGAACTTCCTGTTTTACATCAAGCACTCACAGTGCAGTGTTCATGTAGATTGGTCCAGTGAGAATTTGATGCTAGTCATCGTTAGTGCCACATGATAATATGTTTTGTTTGTTTGGGGAGATTGGGGAGATTAAAGATTACATTATTTTCCTAACTGAACAAATTCGATACATAATCTGCTGAGTAATCTACACAACCTTATACACAGAGATGTCTAGTGAAAAGACGGTCAAATCAGAACCTTTTTTATTTATACTCGTTATTTCTATCATTATGACAAAATGAATGAAAAAACTGAAGTAACTGGGAAATCGTCATATCTGGTAATATACTAAAATTATGAGACTTTGATTCATAGTGATTGACATATCACCTTTATGTCAGTTTTACAAAAAAATTACTTTTTAGGGAACATTTTGTACGACATATCAATTGTACATCACGTTTTTAACAACATTTTTTTTCCAGGCAAGACCATTGGAGCAAGACGTTTATAGTTTCCAGATATTTTCACAAAGCATATGTGTTTGCGATTATAACATCACAATGGCGTGGATAAGAAAGCAGACTGGGCTAAAAAAAACTTCCTGTACCTCTCAGTTACCCTATTCCCTCTTGACGACGTTTATGAGCAATTCATACGATGTTTTATCGTCAACCTTACCAGAAGATATAAACAACTATCATTGGATTCGTTTGATATCGGTTAGGTTTTTCCTGCAATGCATTAGAAGATATTTTCAAAGATTAATTCCTTTTCTGTTTTTTTACAGCCACTTGTGTTCTATTCTTTTGACATAGAAACTTGACTAAGAGGAAGAAACGACTGTAAACAACATGTTCTATCTGGCGTACATCGCAGTATAACCGCGATCACAATCCGGTATCTAGTGCATTAATCACTGTAACGCAATCCCTCTCCATCCACGACCACGATCTCACCACGCATGTGCCCGTTAGTGCAAAATGATTCCCCTATCTCAGGATTCGCGTCATGTGAGACCTGTCGCCACCTAGCGACAGAACCTCTGACACAGATTTATAGCAAATGCTCTCAGCTGGTGGTGACTGCAGTCTTAGGTGCTGCTTTTACCATGGGACATGGCTCAACCACAAATGGATTTCCAATTGGTGGGATTTAGTTGTATAATATTAGACATATTGCACATCTGAATATGTTTGAATAGCAAAGTCCTACTTGGGGAAATCTTTATCAAAAATCAATAATTCCAAGAATCAATTACCAGCAGCATCAACCAAACTAGAATATATCCCACAATACATTGCAAGACAACCTTGCTGCCACCTAGTGACAAATAAGATCCGCTTGTATTTAACTGAGAGACTGGTCTTGGTATAGTAATGAACTATAACACTATAATCAAATAATGGAAGACCGCTCATGAGGCGAATTGTTTGGAAATAATAATTTTTTTCAAAAAAGATGGTTGGACAAGGTCTACAATATCCCTTCATTCCATCATAATCTCACAGGTGGACATGCTTCTTTCTCTCTCTCTTTCGGTGATTTTAAGTACAAACCTTCCAAGCTCCACTCATGGAAATGCTCAACATTTTACATACACAGACACCGTAGGTCAAACTGTTGTGTCATGTTGCCATGAAAACTACGTCATGGAGCGTCGACTGAATTTGCGTGACGTTGTTTACGACTGACCCCTGGTGGCAGTGACGTTTACTACTTCCTGGCTTACGTTAGGAGTAATAAACTCTGAACAGGGAACGCCGGAAACCGCTCGGCGCCTGCGCATACAGTGACTCAGCATTTATTAGTGGCGACACCTGGAGGATTAAGTCTGATGTATGCCCCACTCACAAGGTGGAGCACTCATCTTTCTACGCTGATTTAGAATAGAAAAAAATAAGACTTTGAAACAGAATTAGATGGATAATGGGAGGTTGGATATAGCCCAGATATGACTATGGAGGTTAGAACGGTAAGACATTACCCGTGACAATCAAATCTTCATAATTTTTATTCTAACGCAAAAAGTAATTAGGGTACATGCTAGAATTTATTTTAAACTGAAAAAAGAATACCGTGTCTTTCGTTTTAGTACAACTACAGCTTGCCCAGCCTCGATTGGTCAGGCTATGTTGTAGATATTCCGAAGATTTCTCATGATAAACTAGAACTGGCAGAAGTCTCAATTTCACCATTGCAATCGCAGAACCAACTTCTAAATAATGATGAATACCAAAGAAGCCGGTTTTTGTAAATGTCCTATTTCCAGGTCAGAAAGCAATACTAATATTGTTATGAAAGCTGTTTTGTACTTGCACTGATGGTCTCTGACCGGGATTGTTCGTAAATGAATCAATGGTTACTGTACTATAACACAAGGCTGTCAATTGGGGGCAGATAGACATATTTTCCATGTGTAATTTGCTGCCCCTCGAAACTCGAGAAAACGTAGAAAACACATCGTCAGTCAAGGCACCTGGTTGAGGGCATGGGAGATTCAAACCACTGTTTTATTGATGAGAACGGGATTGAATTAATATCACCTTGGAATACGGAAAAGTGGAGAGCTGACAGGCCTGTTATGTTTCATTGTATATGTCAGCATATCAATTTCTCTAGTATTAAAGTTGTGGTACTTCTATGGACCTGCCAGTGTAAAATGTTTTCAGTTTGGTTTAAGCATTGAGGATATCTCAGAGAAATTCGTTCATAAATAATGCAATGGAAGAATATATTCTTTCAACACATAGAATGATCTTATGTGTGTTTACCCTGGTAAAAACCACGAAAGTCTTCCTGCAATGTTAGTCACTCTTACTCAAAATAATGTCGGCCATCGGAAAATTTCTAAACACTTGCAGACACATCTTATCGCTTTTAAATTCCCCTCTTCTTTCACACTTAATCTTCCTCAAGTGGGTTGTCACATCTGAAACTGCAGTTCAACATGGGGTGTCCAGGCATATCCAGAGACCATGTCTAATTGCGCAAGAATGTTGCCCAAAAACGAAAGAAAAGGTTATCAAAAAGGCAGAAAATACGATGAGATATTTAATCTTGGGAGTTGTTTGGGGAATTGGTTTGACTCAGACACCCCCGGGTGTAGACTTGCAGAAGTCTGTCGTTTGTACATTTCTTCCGTTGTTTTTCTTTTAGTAACTGTTTTCTCGGTTGGAGTCAAATATGAACGAATAGGAGAGAGAAGGGAAGTAGAAATTCTGAAATTCTGAAATCAGGAACGGACGCCTGGGTAAGATAAGGAAAAATAATGAACACTGGAGTTCAATTGTTATAGTTTTTGAAGTTGAGGTTAATATAGTCGCACATTTGTATAATAACAATGAATGCACAACATAGCCTATTGCTCAGAGCTTATAAACACAATAAATGGCTCAAGCACCTCGTAATGGCATTTATCCTACCCCTAATAAAAAGCCGCCATAGACTTAACATAGGCAAATTTTATGTGGCATGCTGTGACATAAAGTGTTTTTTTATGCCACTCGAGTAATAAAAAAAATTGACCAATCAGAGACAGGGATGTCAGCCACCACGAAAAAAGTTCCGGTTGCACTCAAAATGCCCATTCAGATGTTGCTAGCATGATACAGTATAATCGAAAAATAGAACTTAAAGTTATGAAGACGTGGCTAAAACACCTCAACAACAAGCCGATGCTACCTTGAAAGTGACAGTCTCCTGTCAGTTTTGAACCATGTTGCTATGGTGTCTCCTTAGAATCGATTGTTCTGTTTGACAACGAGCAAGCCAGCCGTGGTTACCGTTCAGTTGAACTGGTCCACACTCTCCAAGCACAATTTAGGGCGTTAGAGTGTAAACAACAAGTTTATTTCTTGCATGTTACCTAATAAAATAGAATCAGGGGGGCTGGGAATCAAGGTTTCATCCGATTCGGACTCTTCAGGCATCTTTAGTTATGGCTAAATCAAGGCGTGTGACATTGTCACTGTTTGTGGTCACCAGATAATTAGTCGGGGACCTAACCAGTTCATTAAATTGATGAAAAGGATAAAGGAGATTATTGCAACATAGCCCCACTCCAGAGTTATCTGGGTTGGGGTTGTGTCACCTTCCAGAAGTATCGTGAGTGTCCCCTATGATTCATAGGGCGACCATTCAACTTCAGGTTTTGTCTGAGATCCGGTAAATAAATAAAAAAATTCGACGAGGCTAGTGGATCACGACCAGATTGGTATGGAAGGGAGATTGGCTACTAGTAGTTGGGTGCATCTATTAGATTTAAGCCATATGGGATTTGTGTTCGAAGTCTGAACATCCAATTCCTCTCTATGGTATTGCGGAGAGTTTGTGCTGCCTCCGAGTGCGGAGAGCAGTGAATGAAATCTACAATGTGGATACTTACATTGGTAAGGCCGTGGTGCCCATCCGTGTTGAAGTGGTGGCCCATGTCTGTTTCCAACAGGCTGTACTTGATCCGATAAAAGTGTTGCTGAAATCGGTCCATGAGTCGACGTTTCGTTTGACCTACATACTGTTTTGAACAGTGTTTGCATGTGATGCAGTATATGAGGTTGGAGCTTTGGCAACATACATTGTATTTTACCGAGTAGGAGCGTCCTGTAGTGGAGGACGTAATACGTCCATCAGTGTTGAGAACAGCGCAGTACCTGCAGTTTTGAGTGCTGCATTCGTTGGTTTCCTTTGCAGGTGCTCCCTGGACTGCCGAGGCGTCTTTGCCTCGCCAGTTTTCGTTATAGGAGACCTTGGCTCTTACCAAGGTATCCCGTAAGTTGGGGGGTCTGCGGAGACCTATTAAGATCCGATTACTGTGAAGGGATTGTGTTTTTGCGGAACGGGACAGTATGTCCCAGTTTGATTGTACTATTTTTCTCACCCCATTGAATGTGGGGTGGTAAGTGGTGACTAGTACAGGTTTTTTGTTGTTGTTTTTTTTGAAAAATAGAACTTACACCTGAAGTGTAGAGACGGGGTAGGATAAATACAGAACCAAACTCGAGTTAGCCTAATTAGTTTTTATGCCACGACGGACAGGTCGTGTATTACTACACGAGGCGACAGCCAAGTGTAGTGAGTAGCAGACCTGACCGGAGTGGCTTGAAAACTAGTCAGGCTAACTCGAGTTCGGTTCTATTTAAACCTTGAATAACATGAGGACCTTTGTGACGTGACCTGTCATGAGAGTGAGATACACGGAACAGAGAATATAGGAGATTTTGGTAGTTCTGCAGAGAGCGGCGTTATTATTAGTGGCTTTACAGAGAGCACATGGTGGCTCTACAAAGTGGCTCTGTAAAGGATGGCTTTGTTGTGGGTGGTTTTACAAAGGGTGGCTTAATGGTGAGTAGCTCCACAGAAAATTACTCAACAGCAAGTGGCTCTATCCTCTAGAGGGGCTCTCCAGAGAATCTCTATGGAGAGTGGTTCTATGGCATGGTCCTATTAACTGGATTGCCAATTGGGGTCAGAAATTTTTTTTTTTCATTGCAGTACATGGTTTAGACATTACACACGCATCACAGTGGAGAATCAAGAGAAAGCTCAAGTTTGTACATGGATCAGCAGGGAAGGTTTAGTAAGGGATTATATGCTGTGGCTGAATTGGGTTATTTAGCAGTTGGTATATTAATATTATACGAGGAAATGTTTTCTTATTCTGACAATGAAAACATGAAATTCAATGGAAACATTGATAACTGGCATCCTCTAATAGAGAATGGCCCTATGGATAGAAGCTCTACATAGAGCAGCTCAATAGAAAGTGCCTCCATAGCATAGATCTACAGAAAATGACCTAATGTAGAGTGGCTCTACAGAGACCAGCAGCTCTCCAGAAAGCAGGTCTACAAAGTCGTCATCTCCATGAGTTTGATGCGAAGTGATATGACCAGCCGAGTGAATATCATGTAAGCATTCAAACGATTTGGAGAACAGTGACTTTGACCAAAATGAATTGCTTACTGTATTTATCTCACCCCTATGCACACTAATAAAATGCGCGGTACACAGGATATGGACCATGGAGAACGGAGTGCAATACTTATAGGGGTATGGAGAACGAGCCTCCAATGTTAAGCCTCTGGGACAAAAATACCAGAGGTGAGGTAAAGAGTGGTTCTTTGGAGAGTGGCTCTACAGAGCGCTAATCTACAGACTGGCTCAACGGGGAATGGTCGTCTTGTATTTAACCATAACACAATAGCTATGTGCCTTATATAGAGAGCTCTATAGAGTAGCTCTACAGAGCAGGTCTAGTCAGAGCGGTTTTACTATAAGCACCGCCTGGTGACAGGGCATTAGACGTAAGGAGAGATGGTCGGGGGCGGTATACACTGTAGTAGGGTCAGCTGAGGTGGTCTGAGTCAGATCTTCATATATACACATTCTCTCCACTCTCACTCCCCTCTACACCTCTAAGCCCAGTCCCTTTACAGAGGGTGACGTGAGCACTAGACGATGCACCCCGCCCTAACAACCACAACCCCGTTTTTACATCTCCCATCGCCACTTTCATTTTTCCATATCTTTTTCTTTCATTTTTCTATCCCATGTCTTCAGCCTCCTGTACTAGAAACATCTGTACTCTTCATCTTCATGCAGATATACACCACATTCACATGGGCTGGGGTGTATGTGAGAATGCATGACCACAGAGAAACGGGCAGTATAAACATATGACCAACCTGATTGAGACCAACGGGGGCTAGTGGGTATAGTGGTAGACCGCTTCAGGTCATGAGGCAAACTCTGCCCAATAAAATCAATTGGAAAAAAACCAAACCTAAATCATGGACACAGAATAGCATGGGGTATAACCACACACTTATATCCTATCACAGCATAACCACAAATACAGGAGGTATAGCTAATGGACAGAGAACAGAAGGGTATATTACAAACCACATGTACATAATTTACAACAATCAAAAACAAAATAGGGTAAATGTGAAAATTCATGTTTTGAAAACATTACAGCAAATACATGTGTAATATGAATTTATTTCTTACAAAACAGACGAGAGTATGATTTTTTTCTCAAGATGTTCAATCTTGATAGGTCCAGCTCATACAGCGGGAGTCCATCTGTTTGGATTTTTATCAATGTTGACCTGCTAATAACAGGTTCACTTACTAATCAAAGCAAGAAAACGTTATTTCTTTGATTCTACACTGATGCCTGGTGGCACTCCCAAAGGATAAAGAACGATGCTTAGAGGTATTCCAAACAAGGATACCGAATGATGGCTTGAGGCATCATTTTCTTAGATATATAAGAATAAGTGTTTTGAAGTAATAGAATAGGAAATAATAGATCAATCATCATCAAACTGTCACAAAACGAGGTGTAACATCACATTTCGGATCTTTAGGCAAGATGAAAAATTATATTAAGGATCATTAGGATGATTATATTAACCCAATCACGCCGGGTGATGCCTTGAGGCATCAACCAGGACTGGCCGGATGATGCCTCAAGATATCATCCGGGTAATGCCTTGAGGCATCATTTCCAAAATATCCGTGTTTTTTAAATAAAATTGCAAATATTAGCTTAATAAACATAAAACTTCCACATAATATAGGTATAACATAATATTTAATGGGTTTTTTATGTGAAATAAAAAAAAGAGTGTTAAGGATCACGTGTCATGTCAGGTGAAACAAAGATAAAATTTTCACAATATACCATATATAGCATGCTTCTAGCGGTATTCACTGGTATTATCACCCGGTTCCATGCCTCTGCTACTGCAGCAGGCACCCGGCGTGATAGGGTCAAGGATCATATGTTATATTACGTGATGAAATAATCAAAATATTCCAATCAGCCTATGAAGCTCATGCCCCAGAGCTATTCACTGACAAATGTACCTGGGCTCGAGCCCATGACTCTCACAGGTGTCTGACACTACAGGGTTAAAAAGTGTTACTTGGGTAAACAGGCATGATACGTGTATCTGGCCTGTAGATGCTGCTGAATGTTGCTTTAGGGTGTGCCTTGGTGATGTATGCTATGAGTGTCCATAGATGTCAGTTGGGTTCAGAAAAATGTGAAATTTACTGTCTTAGAGCACCGTGCTAAGAGACACCAAGAAAATGTGTAAAACCCATCGGTGTAAACCACAGCATGTGGTTGAAGTTCTTTGGAAAGGTTCGTCCTACTGTTTTATTAGTGTGAGTGACTCATCTGTTCAATTAATCTAATTTTGGTTTGATTTTTTTGATAAATATATTTTCAATAGATTCCCCTTGCAACTAAGAGGAATTTGATTTACTGAAAATGAAGACATGCATCTCCATAGAAACTTGGAAAGCTGCCGTTTCTGGAGTGTAGAACTGAGGGTGTAAAGCTGTGAGGTTAACGACCGGGTCACAGGCTGTGGAATTCAGATCTGGCTCGATCTTGCAGCTCAGCTGTGCGCCATTACACATAGACCCCCAGAGACAATATTCACCAATCACAATCAATCAGCGGCGCCACCCTGCGGCCACGGCGCGAACCAGCAGGGGACGCTGGTGGGCGTCTCGAGGTGCATGCCGGGACTGAGGTGTCTCGTCTGCGCAGCAATAGGGCACAGAGTGAATGTTAGTTCCCTGATAAACAGTTAGCGGGCTCACTGGGGGTTACACTCTCCAAGCCTCATAGCCAGCACTTCACGTTTTTTTGCAGGGTAAACGACTGACACTATGTTACGTTGTGTAAACCCTAGAATCAATTCTTTTCATGGGTTGAAATTGACTGACTACGTACTAAACTAAGGCTTACTTTCCAGGTATATCACTGTTATCTTAAACAAATTTTCGCTGAGTGTTCTGATAGAAAACCCATAGCACAGTGCCCCATGGCGTCCAATTTCCATAGTGTAGTGTCTGTAGCATGGTTTGTTTGTTTGTTTATTTGGGTAGTTTAACGTCCAATATGTTCTATTAGACTTACCTTGAGTTTGACTGAATCTATGAGATGAATTTTGGTAGAAATCTCACCCTTACACATTTACTGAGGTGAGAGTTCTTTTACTTCCCACACCACATGGTATGAGGAGGATTGGCTTTTGATATAGCAGTAAATCTACCACTGCTAGGGGTGAAGCTAAAAAGTGACTGCAGTGGCTGCTGTAGCATGGAAGACACGTAGGGAAGGGTCTTGTATTTATACCAAGCAGCACAAGGATCTGCTAAGGAAGTGGACAGGTTCCAATGCAACCTGTGACGATGGCATCATTAGTCAGGGCAGATTTTCTTACCAGGGTCTATTGTAAACCCGCTATCTGGTGCCTTGCTTGGCGTCGGGGGAAAGATGGCTGCACACAGACCACAACAGCTATACGTCATATAGTAAGTTTACCGAGAGAAACATAAAAGATTCTCAGATAAGATTGTAGGTATCAAAGATAATCAAAAGATATATCACTGACCTATAATGTATCATACAGGGTTGTGATTATATGATGCTTATTATGAAAGACAGGGCAAATGTGTAAACATCAGCTCTTTATCATCTTTATAAACATATATTCATTGTGTACTACATTTCTAAGAATACGAGAATCTTCCAATAGCCGACATCTTTACTTGCACTTGACATACGACACTACAGATGTAACAACATCCATTTCTGCGGGACTTCTACACCCCACATGGCCACCTCGCGGTGTAGGCGCTAACCACAGGCCCTTCATCTCTTTCCCCTCCAGTAGGCACTGGGGGAGGTGCTCCTGGGTCCGCCTTGATCTACGCGCTCAAGGTAACTAGCTCCAGACAGGTGGGCGATCTCTTATCAGAAACTACCCTATTATCGCCCATCTCGGCCAGCCATACTGATAAAGTGGCGGGAAAATGGACGGAGAGAGGGCGTGATGCAACTAAAACACATGCCACTACTGTAACTAGTTATCTGGAGGATTATCGAGGTAGGCACTCATACTGAGTCTATTTAACCTCACGAACAATCAAGGTATACACCTTTTATCTATCTTCATATAGTTCTTTCCACATTAAAACTGTGACCGCTTGTTTGATTCCGATTCCACACATATCACACAAGCATAAAATACAGGAGAGATCGATAAAACACGGACTTGGATGACCGTGGATAAACTTAACACTGATTGATTATGAAGTGTCTGCAAAGGTGTTTTCAACATGTGATTATGGACCTTTTATTACTACAAGCTCTCGTCTCAAATGATATCTGTATTGATGGGAATTGTATCAATCAATTCACTGTGCTGGCATTTTGAGTATCTACGAACATGTGCATACTACCCAGTGGAAAAACTATTAAGGTATTTATGACATACTTATGTATCTAAGGCTCCAGTGTAATAAACTTCATCTTTTTGAACTAGATATATATTCTAATAGAACATAAGATTTCTTACGACAATAAGGGACTGTCAAGCTCGAGGACGTACCATCTGATTTCAAATATTTATTTTTATTGTTAGACGCAAATTGTTTCCTTCAATATTGTATATGATTTCTGAAAAATCTCAAAATATTGTGTGTTCTGGGATTGCCACCGATGATCCTGCAGTCTAAATAAAGATTATATGTAAAAGAAAATGTTACTTGCATTCCATCACATCTATTTCGAAAGTCAACAGATTTGATTTCCAATCCATCATACTCATTTCAAAGCGAGTTAACCAATATGTGGACATTTGCCTTTGATGCTGAGGGCTGTGAGGGTGTTATAGAACTACCCCTGTTATTGCCACTCAGCGTCCAACTGGGGCAGTGAAAATGTAACCCGAAACGACACCCTGAGAATTCACACAATCTTCTCTGACATGCGCTCTCGATTGTAACCGTGGCCCACGCCATACCAACATGATGGCCCCACATCACAAATCCATTAAAATGACATCCTCCATTTCTGGGGACCATTGTGTATACATGTTTTTCTGTTTCTCCTTTTTTCTAAAATCTACCGGCCGCATGTGAAAAACATGAGCCACCAGATCTTGGAATCACCGCCAGCGAACTCATCTAGATTGAGGGCAAAACGGGGGAAATTGGAATTAAAATGATATAATCCATTTTCAGAATCAGGGATGTCACTTGGGGAAAAAAGTGGAAATAGTTTTCATAAGGAATCTACTGCCTCAGAGAGATCATGAAAACATGGAAAACACGTTACTTTCGCTAGCAGCATGGGGCTGAGGGTCTATGGGGCTGTTCAAATGTTGTCTTATTGGTGTGACTGAGGCTCAATTAATATCATTTTTGTTTTATACAAGGAAAATGATGTTAACCTGCTACTAATGAAAACAAAAATTTATATGGAGAAATGAAAAACAGTCATCTCTGATTTCTGTATGCGTGGCGTTTTTTCAGAATTTTTATTTTCTGAAAACCAACAGTCCCATGAGAATTACATGAACCACCAGATCTTGAAAGTACCCCAGCGAACTCGGTCACACTGAGGAAAAAACGAGGGAAATGAAGGCTGGAGGAGAAGGAAGCTGGCGTCTGCTTCTCTTGTTGGGTATACGTAAGCGGATCAAGTACCACGCTCAATCTCCATGCCGAGCGTCAATGAATGATCCAGCTACGGTAAATTACCAAACCTTGGCTTGGAGAGTCAGCCATTGTGGGCCATCTTAGTGCGGGACGCTGCCACCAGAGACCGCTGCCATGTTGACGCGACGCACTCAGTCCGCCGCCTGCAACCTTTCTCACACCCTTCCCAGAATGCCCCTCAAAGACGCCCATTGTGCACGTGACCCGACACTTGACCCGTGGATCGGGCTTCCACGCCAGGTGGCGCGTTGCTTCGCGTCGCGATACTCTCGTTTAATCATCGCGGGACTCGAACCTGTCGCGAGATCATGACGAAGTGCGGGAGCCTTCCAGCATGAGTGTGCGGACGTAAGGTATGGCCTTCTTATTAACTATAAGTTAACTTGCTTCAAAATACAAATTTCAAAATCAAAATATAAAATGTTTTGGTTTGCGGCCATCCAAAAAGTATGTAAGCAAAATTTCCGGGCACCCCCCCCCCCCCCTTTCATTCTTGTCCGTAAAAAAATTATAAGAGGGATATAATATATACGCAAAATTTCTAAAACAAATTACCCTCCCCCCCCCCCCCCCCCACACACACACACACCCATCCTTGCCTACGTACTTTATGGATGGCCTCCTGTGATACAATGAACCAATTGGACCACCATGGAGCTACAATGCTGCTATTTTTGGTGTCATGTAGTTAGTAGTGATATTTATATGTGCATTCACTGAATTTCATATATCACAATCTTGAATCCACGCTTGGAGAGAGAATGCGATCGAATATTGTCAAGGAAAGCAATACAGACACACTGTACTATTTACAATGAGACATGATAGCAACAGATAATAAAGTCGTAGAGGTAATCTCATACTCAAGGTAGCACCCGACTAGTTCTAACTACTTATTTTTTTACTCGTCCTCTAAATCATAATCATCAATCTTGAAATCTCGAAGGATAATCTTGGAATCAGTAAATCAGTAACAGATTCTTCATATTTTGATCCCCTCCCAGTATATACATTTACTACATACCCATGCCGTATTTACTGTAAATACGTACCGTTTTGACATATAACGTAAAAATACTGTACGGACCACTGGTCCGTACACTAAAATACGGACCACCTTGCCAAACACGTTTATTAACATATCGGTTGTTAAAAATTAAATTAATGATTTTTAAAAAAATTTTGGGCATATAGTAAATATATAACGTCCAACCATGCTTGTACAAGTCACAGAACTTGATGGTAATTTACGGTTTGTACGGAACTCGGCATAAATGCCTCGTTCCGTACAAACTGTAAATTACCATTTCGTTCTGTGACTTGTACAGCATGGTCAGGACGTTCTATATAAGTACCCTCCTACCAATCAGCACTTACTGAATCGAGTCATCTATTAAAGAACATATACTTGCCTAGAATTTATTCTATCATTCTACTACTACACAAACACATGCCATGAATAGACGATGTCATAAGACTAAGTAGAATTTGCTTACCTGCATCGTCAGTATTGGACGACACCATCACGCCATGAACCACCCTAGCGGCCACCTGCCGAACGTCCACGTCTTCATCTTGGAGTAGACGCACAACGACTGTCCACACGTCATAGACGTCCGGTCCTGAAACAGTGACGTCATAGTGTGAGCATAATTACGTCATAAACGCCCGGTCCTGTAACAGTGACGTCATAGTGTGAGCATAAATACGTCATAGACGCCCGGTCCTGAAACAGTGTCGACATAATTGAAACATGGTTGGTTGATCCTGAAACATCGACAATTTGTGGTATATGCACAGTCCTGAAATACTGATATCATAAATAGTGATTATTGAAACCATAACTCCACAAGGTCAACTCCATAATTTTGAGATTCAGGTTGCTTCTATTACCCTGATTAATCTACCAGGCTATATACACAGCACTGTATGTTCTGTGCGTAGGCTACATCTATTTACTTTACAACACTGTATATCTATAGCCACACCATTGTGCATATACACTTATGCCTGCAGTACATTTACAGTCCTGCCGTATATTTACAGTCCTATGTGTACTTATATAGAACAACCTTACCATGGCCGTACATCATACAAGACAAGATCAGGCTTGACGTAATTTACAGAACGAACACGTAAGGCCGAGTTTCCGTATATAGTATCGACCTCGTCTAATCTTTCATGGCGTGCGGCTATGGGATCTTGTTCTATTTTTATTCTAAACCCGAAATTTATAACATCTTGGCAATGAAACGATGTCGAAGTGCCTCAGAAAAAATGGAAAATACATAATGTTGGTCATGGAATACGTCTGGGGTGTGGGGGAGGTCCAAAACCACTGTTTTATTGGCACAATTCAACTATCTTTGTTTTAAACAAGAAAACAAATATTATGAACTCAAAATGAAAACAGGGATTTCCATGGAAAAGTGGAAAATTACAATCTTTGATATCACAGACAGCATTATGATGAAGGCGAATACATTCACAATATTGACTGGTTTCATATACAGGCAGCCAAATACTTCGAGGACCTGATGGATAGTAATATCCGAGCACGTGTGAGGATATTGCTTACTCCGAGGAGCATATGAGCGCCTTTATCTTAAAACGGTCTATATAGTATTCGTAATCCACCTTTTCCGGCTACGTGGGTGCTGGTAGTACGGGACCGTATTTCGTTTTAGGTACGCCCTATTTTCTTTCCATCTGCACGCTTTATCGCAACCCGGCACATACAACATATTAGACTTGCTCAAGTCTTTGACTATGATTAAACACACTCAGAATTTAAGGTTATTATATGTAACCTGCTCTGACTGGCCCATGAATCAAAGACTGTATCCCAGCAAGGAGGGTAGCCATAGAATGCAGGGACTAGAGCCAGTCTAACAACATATCCATGAAAATAAACGCTTTCTATATGTTTTCTATGAACACTTTATATTATCAGGTGGATACTAAATGACAAGGTCTGTTGATTGTTATGATATAGTATAGCCGGGGGGAGGGGGGGGGGGGTGTTGAGTGGGGGCTAAATGTGTGGGGGCGGGGGCAATGAGGTGGGGGTTGCACAATGAGATGAATGATCCTGATTAAAGGCCGGGGGCACGCCCTCAGAGCGTGGTGTATGTCATTCCCCGCCGTCTCTATGTCACACGCACGTAGGAGTGGGGAGTCACCCTCACCCACCTTACTAATCCCAGGATCATGCCGCTCCCTGTTGTTCCAGCTGTACCCGTTTATTCGTCAGCACTTTCTGATTTTTTTCCCGCCAGCGGCTGCATATCACGTGACAGCCTCGCTGTGGTGTTACAAAACAGGAGAATGACACAGACGCTGAGTTGAGCAGCGTCCCGCCGCATGGCGCTGCCGTATGACGGCTGAGGTGTGATAGCAGCGCCCCCACTGGTGCGTGTGGGGAACTAGGAGTAGGCGCCATGTGCGGTGCTGTTATTGTAGTTGCGGAACCAGCGGGCACAGGGAACCAGCGTGACTGGATCTGTTTGAGCAACACGTGAAGAAACACACACTCTAAACCTCGGCTTGGAGACTACTGAGGAAACACCATTTTTCAACTTATCTATCTATGTAATGTTTAAAACGTAGCTATCGCCAATCGAATCTAAACTACTTCTCAGATGCTTACCACAATATATATATATATATATATATATATATATATATATATATATATATAATATTGATACGAGATGGATAATAATTAAACAACATAGCGAATAAATAAGAACGAGGTATTTGGAGGTAATCACATAAAAACCGGGTTTATTCAGACATAGTTAAACGGTAAGACTAAAATATACGTGTTTTCCCTGCTGAGAAAACGATACAAGTATCCGTTAACTGTTAGAACGTGACGTAACCCAATTGGCTACCGCGTGTAGTGAAGACAACGTGATGTAACGGTTACCAGGGTGAAGCGCAACCGGGTAACCCCCTAGATACGATAGAAACGTATCCTGAGTCTCTACAATTTATATACATATAACAAGTTATATAGTGATATAATATTGATACGAGATGGATAATAATTAAACAACATAGCGAATAAATAAGAACGAGGTATTTGGAGGTAATCACATAAAAACCGGGCAAAAACCCTCCAAATACAAGAGAGAAATTATGAGCTCTCTTAAAGATTTTTAGACAAAGAGTCCCAAGATTCTTTATATCCTAAATTATGGATATATTTCATCACAGCCGATGAGGACCAATTGCCCCGGATTTTGATATCTTGGATATCCATACCCAAAGATTTTAGATAAGACGCCCCACCGTGGCGTAGAGAATGACAAGAAATATTAAACGGGTCCATACCACATGAGGAAGATAATTCCTTAATTTTAGAGTTTAAAGAATTGTAGGTAAGTGGTAACCTTAAACTCCCCTTAGACAATTGAAAAATAAAATCATTCTCTTTTGGTTTTTGGAGAGAAAAAAACTCTTTTTAGGCCTGATACCACGCAAAAAGGTGAATCACCTAAAGAATTAAGATAAATACAATGTGGCTTAGTGCCGAATTGGTCCACCTTTGATGAACTAACATTAATAGTTACGTGGGTATCGAAAACCTGAATATCGCTTTTTCTTAAACAATGTTCAGAAAACGTGAAATGTGAATTTCTGAGTAGCGATCGAAAACCAAAAAACAAGCGATACCCAAAAAACTAGATCATTTTCTTTAGACATATCCAGAATTGAGTAAAACCGGAGTAACTCTGAGGGGATAAGTGGATGCCTAATGATAGGCTTAGTTTTGTTACATCTTATTACCCCTTTCATGACCATCTTAAGAGCAAAATCCGATGACATATCTAAGTGGCCAAGCAATTTATTTTTGAAATTTACCGCAGAAATATAATTCTTGATAGAGACCGGAGTCAAAAATTCAGATAAATGAGATAATACAAACACAAGACCGAACTTGTTGAGGGATAACTAACAAAACAGTTAGTTTTACAAAACTTTTCATAGCAACGCCACTGTTGTTCCCTCGCTTTTATCGAGTTCTTTGATAAACAGTTTTGGATAAACATCTCTTTCCTCTCTTCGAGAATCTGTACCCGAACTCCTGTTGGAGAAACAACACATACCATTATCCTCTAACACTTTTTGGCATTTATCAACATAGCCATTGTATTCTAAACGAGAGAGATAATCTGCTAGGATATTATCGTCAGATTTTATATAGGATGCTTGGATGTTTATGTTAAAAACAAAACAAAACCAAAAAATTTCTCGTAGCCATTTCATACAGGTGACATTTCTAGACCTTCCGGTATTTAACATTGCCAAAACTTGCATGTTGTCAGTTATTACATGTATACTAGCATTTTTACATTGATTTCCCCATTTTTTAAGACCCTGTAAGACTGGCCATAATTCTAAAACGTTGATATTCATATCAAAAATATCAAATTCCGGTGATTTTTCAAAATGATGTACAGGGATACTACAGATTTCATTATCACTCCAAGTACCATACAAATAATCTTTTCCAAACCAGGCCCCAAAACCTTTACTTGATGAGTCAGAGACCATAGGGCAGTCTATTAAATCTTTTTGAATGAAGCAAATACCATTAAAAATAGCACAAAATCTTAACCACCAGTTAAAATCTTCGGTAATCTCGTTATTCAGGAGAATTTCACCATTTTTAGGACAATCCGAGCTCAAATCAAATATACGTCTGCTGAAAGTACGGCCGCCACGGACCACCTGAGAACAAAATGATACTAATCCACCTATTGACTCCAATTCTTTCTTGGAGCCTCTACCTTTTTCCATAACAAAACCTATTTTTCCCGATAATTTTTCCACCTTCTCTAGTGGTAACGAGAGTGTAAGATCTAAAGAATTTATGGTAATTCCCAAAAAGACTACAATTTGACTCGGAAAAGTAACTTTTGATCTTGATACTTCAAATCCTAGATTTTCCAGAATACCAATGAAATGATCCCTTTTTGACAAACATTCATTTTCTGTTTTACCGAAAATTAAAAAATCGTCTAGATAATTCACTACACGACCAACCCCCTGCTGTTCTGCGATATTTACAACAAAATTTGAAATACGAGTAAATATATTTGGTGCACACCGTAAACCAAAACATAAACGGTTAACAACATAGATATTTTCTTCCCATCTAATTCCTTGAAATTTTACATGTTGATAATTAACATTTACCGCTCGGTATGCCGATTTAATATCAACAACAGACATGAAAAAACCTTTTTCCAAGTGATCTACCGCATCATAGATACAATTATATCTAAAACTCTCAAAGGTATCTGACATAAAGTTATTGATACTAAGGCTTTCAGGCCTAGAGCAATCTGTGATAGGCCTTAGGCCCCCATTACTTTTTTCAACCGCCCCCAGTGAGTGGATACAGTTAGGCTTTACATCAGCGATTTGAATCTTACCCGACAACAATTCTTCAGATATAATAATATCCATTTTACATTTGAACTTTTCATCTAAAATCGAATTGTAATTTTCGCAATCGTAATTGGCATTACAGTCGTTATTAACAATTCTGAAACCCTCTGTTAAACCTCTCCAAATAAAGTTCTTATCCTCCACTGATAAACTTGATGGTAGGTTATTAAAAACGTGAAAAGCCGCACGACATGGTTTTAACTGAGCGATAGCATTACCAATGTAATACACGCAATCGCATACGTTTTCCAAACATTTACGTCCTACATTTATATTTCCCAAAGAACTATCACAAATGTACAACGTTTCATCAACAAGATTCAAACTCGCATCATATAACGGTTTGAAATCTTTTGCGGTTAAAAAGTTCTCAATGTTATCAACGAAAACATTATCATCCCAACGATTCAAATTTTCTGAAACAACGTCATTATTATTTAAACCTGAGCTATCGGCAAAACTATTTACAGCGTTATGTACAAACAATGTATCAATTAACGAGTCAACTTCAGATGACCTAAATTCTTCTATATTTAGATCTCCATTCCCCAAATGGATACTTTTAGTTTCACCGACTGCGTTGTTTCATTTACCTGGGGCGCTTTTTGCGTTTTTTGAGCAAATGAAGGCACCATGCGAACCAGCATTACATACAGAGCAGAAATGGCGATATTTGCAATTTTGGTACTTACATAAACCCTCTCCTTTGTTGTAGTTGAAACAATAACCATTCACAACGTTTTTTACAGACTTTTGTTTTTGTAATCTAGCATTGAGTGAGCCGTCGTAACTCAAATGCCTGACGATATCTGCTGGGTTAATGTCTTTCAACGTTTCTATCCCGTCTTTATCCACACGAGTCTTAACAGACTTATCATAATTTATTAAAGCCTCGTTCGCGAACACTTTTGTATCAGCCTTCTCGGTTAACAAAATCATGTGTTCTAATAATCCTGCGATAGGCTTATCGTTTTCCGATAGGTCTTTCATCATACGAAGGTTTATTAATGTCAATTTCTCGAAGGAGTTTACTTTATCACTTTTCTGCAAATAACGTTCGTGATCGTATTTACCTCGCTTGTTTCGACGTTTTCCTCTCGAAGTTGAACGATCTTCACGAGATGAATCACTTGAATCTTCAGAATAATCATTTTTTGAAGAACGTTTTTTCCTTGAAATCTTCTCCTTGCTACGGCCCCTATCTCCTTTCACAGACATCATCTCCACCAACGTAGTAATAGTTTTTTCCAAGCCGTCCATCCTTCCTTCCATCGTTTTTGCTGCACTTGTTACTGCATCTTTAACGTCGCCACCGCAGGCCGCATCCCCCTCAGAAACTTCGCCCACCTTACTGGTGTGGGAGAAGGAAAACGTCCGTTTTCCCTCATTTGTTTTTTCCAAGTCCAAGAATTCTTCTTCAGAGGCTTCCTGCTCCCACTGGGCTTCTTTCTTCTGAGTCTTCCTTCTTCCCATATCATCGATAATCCGATAAAAGTAAGGAGACTAAAATATACGTGTTTTCCCTGCTGAGAAAACGATACAAGTATCCGTTAACTGTTAGAACGTGACGTAACCCAATTGGCTACCGCGTGTAGTGAAGACAACGTGATGTAACGGTTACCAGGGTGAAGCGCAACCGGGTAACCCCCTAGATACGATAGAAACGTATCCTGAGTCTCTACAATTTATATACATATAACAAGTTATATAGTGATATATATATATATATATATATATATATATATATATATATATATATATATATATATATTATTATTATTATTATATAACCCCGTTTATCAACCAATACATGCTAGAGTATTATTCACTGCGGGACCTACTTGTTGTTTGGCGTCACAGATATTTTCCTAGGTAACCCGGTAACCTGATGCGGTTACCAGAGTTGTCTTGGTGACGTTTATTACTTTCACATACATTCCGCTCGTTTCTCCTCACCTGAGCAGACGTTTTTAATATATATAATGGCGAACAAATACAAATTGGTCTTAATTTATATCTATTCTATCTATAAGATTTATATATTTGAGAGTTCGGTTTCACACATCAAGCTCAAGTCAATTCCCTAAATTGTCTTGGCGAGGTCATTTAGATTTGAAGCTCATCACCTTTGGAGGTAAATATGTCGCCATTTTACGTGCATTTTTCGTCCTATTTTCATTTCCGATTTGGTGAGGGACACAACGCCTTGACCAATTCCAATCCATAATCATGGTATCTGCTGTAATGTGGGTTTATCATGTGCTATCATCTCCTCTGTGGCAGTTTTTGGCATCATAATTGATTGACTTGACTTCTCAAACCAACTATTTAGTAGACTTACAACGTTTATTAAGCTTGACTTGTGAGTGACTTGATTTGTGAACGCACAAACAGCCGAATTGACTTGAACTTGAAGTAAATTAGGTTGTATTAATTGACTTGGAGCTTGCTTGTGAAACGGGTCCCTTTAACCTTTCAAAACATTCAGTTTCCTTGGTGGTGAGAACAGCTATTCACCTACTAATTACGGTTACTATAGTGTTGCCTTCATCAGGGTATACAACATAATCAGTTAAGTATCCTATTTAAGTTCAGACTACCACAGATCTGCAAAGACTCTCCATCGTGTCCCACTTTAAGTACACCAGTGAGTCCAGTTGGGTCAGTTTATTTCCTCTTTACTTTAGGAACAAATGGTATGTTCATCATTGATAAGTAGGCCTGGAATTGTATGAAAGGTTAGAGTTTTATTCAGTTAGTGGGTTATTTACTGTAACCCACTTAGCAAACAGCCAGGCAACCAAGCAATTCTACACTTGCTTTTATAGGGTACAACTATGTCAAGCACCAGTGGGTCAATGAGGTACATGTACTGTATTGATTGATCATGGCCAGCTGGGCCCTCATTGAGGACACTAAGATACTGGTCATCTGAACCTTACTAATGCCACAGGGTTGGAATGAGGGGTTAGTGTTTGCAGCACGCCCAAAGTCTCTATAACCTCCCCCTACACTACGCAGCGTATCTGGGTGCGTAGGCTAGCTTTGGGTTCATGGCATAAACCACAGTAGTTGATGATTCACCCTACAATGGGTTTCAGAACATATTAAAGCATCAATCTTTCCTGGCTTTCATTTATTGTGGTGCACTGAGACATATACCATCATGCATATACACATGCATGTGTTGAATGTCTATGAACATAGACAGTGTATTCGAATAGATTATGTATGCTATGACTGATCAACTAATATAGAGTTGGACTAATTGACAAAGTGAAACTGGAATAAATAGAATAAAGTCACTCGGTGGATTTTCCATTCAAATAGACTTAACCATCAGAAAATGGAATGAATGAGCATCTCCTAAAAAGATGCTGAGCGAAGACTGGGATTTCCAAAACGAGCAAAAAACGGAATGGGTAATAAACGGCAGGGGGCGTTGCTCGCGGACAGAAGGGTCATGCGCACAGCTAAACAGTACCAGTGCTGACGCCTAGCGGGGCGCTGGAGAATCACAGAGACGCAGGTGTGTCCACGTTGTAGCGGGTACAGGATGGTTTTCCAGTCACTGCCTCCTGCGGGGAGTGAAAACGGCGCCGAGCTAACACAAATAAACCCCCAACGCGCAGGTCAGGTGGTGGGGAACCAGCGAAATCTGCAGACGCCGACCTCAGCAGACGGCATTTTTCCCCGCCATTTTCAGCGCCCCACCGCGGACTCTTCCGATACTAACCCTTTGCTGATAACTGGAGATAATCTCCATCAACATGTATTTTACTCCTTTTTTAGCTCAATAGGTACATTCTCAGTTAAGTCTTGCAATTACATGGTGTAAAAAACAAAAAAATAAAATTACTGCTTTGCATATGGTGAAAACATTTACCAAAACTACAACTCTTTTGTGGGTTTTCTGTAAAAAATTAGAACATCAAGTTTTATAATTAAAGTTTAGATAAGGTATCCATTATCTGTGCTCAATATAGGCCCCCACCCAATGGAAAAAATTTTCTTTGATTTTCTGAAAATATCTAATATGATTAATTTGATACACTGATACTGTATCAAGTGATATGCCATTTGCAGCGAAAATTTTTGTCTGACTCTCAAATATAATTTTCATTGAGTATTTCACATATATGAGTCATGTTTTGCCATTTGTCTGACATGTGACGCTAAAGTTCCATCACTGTACTCTAGCGTCGCATGTCAGACAAATTTATCATTTCCGACATTACCAGTAAATTCTTATTTCCATGTGTGTGTGAGGGGGGGCACTTTTTTAAGGGGAAGGGTTGAGGGATTTATGTGCAGGGAGGCAAATGTTTTTTCAGTATTTTCAAGGGGGGGGGGGGCGGATTTCTGTTTGTTATGTGGGTCCTATTTCTTTTTCTTGGGGGGGGGGGGGGAGAGAGAGATTTCCATGGGTGACCTTTTTTTTCAGGGGTCCAACTTTTTTTTGGGGGGGGGGGTGGGTGAGTGGGGGGAGGGCTTAGAGGGTGGGAAGCCTTTTCAGGAATTCCAATTGGTGAAATATTTGCCTATATGCTATGATTTTAGTATCTAAGTGTAGGGGGGGGGGGGATTCTTTTCTCTTTTTTTGGGGCGGGGGAGAATTTTTAGGGTGGGGACTTTCTTCAGTAATCCCAATGGGGCAAATTTCTTTTGCCCATAGGCAACCATTTTTTTCCAAGCAGGGCCAATTCTTTTTTGTGATGGGGGAGAGGGGATATATTCTATAGGGTCACCTTTAATGTGTGTTTGTGGGAGGGGGGGAAGCAATTATTGTCAGTATTTCTATGGAGCACCAATTTCTTTTTCTTTTTTTTTGGGGGGGGGGGGGGGGGGGACTATATTTTTGGTGTTTCCAAGGGAGGGGCAACCGGCAGCTTCAGTAGGCCTAATCTATTTCCACTGAATGGTGCTATGGAGTCCTGGCACCAAAGGTGCTATATTATTATTATATATATATCGGTATATAGTTGCATGCTAAAAAGCTAGACTTAGACATCTTTCGATGCTGAAAAGTCAAGAAAGGTTTTATTCTTGACTAAGTAAAATTTGAACTGCTGTCAGTGCTGAGTTTTTGGGGCTGGCAAAAAAGTGTGGGCGGGAGTGGCCCCCTGCCCCCAACCCTATTCTGATATCACTGCATTGATTAATGTCGGGTGGGATAGTGGAGTGTCACTGACAATGACAATTGACATGTAATGTTCTCATGATCGTGCCGGAATGCATAGAGGAGTATTGCAAATAAGGCCTACGTTGCCATTGGTCAATACGGCAGTGACATTACTGTTTCCGATTATTATCGTTAATTGGGTCATTGAGAATCGGTGTTCTTATCACCGCATCTGACTAGAGGTTTCCCGAGTAATTCCGTGGTGTAGTGGATAAGACGTGTGGCACAATGCGGGGTACTAGGGTTCGATCCCCAGCACAGGCCATTTTCTTTTTTTAATTTTCCTATTTTATTTATAGATATCATTGCATGTAACTTCTCATTAGTTTCAGATTACATGCATACTTACATTCATATCTTATAGATTGGTATTATGATACACATTTGTTAATATATATTGAGAAAAGTCATGTGATGTTCTGAGTGACGGTCGCGGCGAAATGCGACACGGAAAACGGCAAATATGCCTAGGTTGCATTTAATGAATCGGAGTATTACCTTGAGGACTGTTCTCGTCAAGTCTTTACCTACTTTCTAGTCTTTATTTGGAGTTTCTACGTTAATTATTTTACGAATCATCAAATAAAACGTACAGGGTATTTAAAATCATTTTCAAGAAATCCGCTAAGAAAGGTGGCGCCACCTAGTGTATTATAGCAGTAATTAGTATCTTGGAGGTGTAAAAAGTCTCGGAGGTGTAAATCTCGGAGGTGTAAATTTGTCTTTGCAGCTTTCTAGAGATTCAAAAATGTAAAGTACAGTAAAAGTTTATATGTGATTATGCTGCATTTTAATGGATCTTTCTAGTGGTGTGTTTTTATTTTTGGAAATTTAATCATATCTATTATTTATAGGCCATCTCGGAGGTTAGTTCTTAAATAATCTACAAAAAGCTGAGGTTTCAATTGCTAATAATTGAAAGCACAGTCATCATGGAACTTTCAATCCAAAAGCTTTAGATACAGATTTTTTAGGGCTTTAATTTCATATATAATAATGGTTATTTCATTAAGTTAATAAATGTATATCCAGCCTTATCTGGCAATATCTCGGAGGTTAGTGAAAGCTGTGGACATTTACAAGTACACTGAAAATTTATTTTTCCATAGAAAAATAATGTGAAGATATATACCTATATGTAATAGAGATGTCATTTTAGGGCTAAAATATGATTAAATAGCCCTCTGGTAGATAATTTTCACAAATATCTATCATTGAACACCGAAAATGTGATAAAAGACAAGTCATTTCCTAGGGGTATTCAATCTTCTACACATGAACAAAATATGTAATATGCCATAAACAGGGGCATGTGATGTGTGAAAAAAAAGTTTAAAATGCCAGGAATCCTTTACAACTGATAATGATTGAAAGAAATTATTTTGAAAAAACGTAATGCAAATCTGATAATAAAGACATGGTTTGTCTGTATTTGCAAGACTTAACAGAGAATACACCAATAAGCAAGGCTTTCCTATTTTCTAGACATAAAATCTTATGTCAACATTTCCTTATATTTGCCTTGAAAACCAATGAACTGATATCATTTATTGTCATATATTTCTTACGTATATACGATAATTCTTACGAAAGTAATTGTTCAACTTTATCAACAATCATAGCACTTTCAACGTTGCAATTCATTTGGTTGCAAACGTAAAGTTAGATGTCAGGCTCGGGATAAATGCTTGTTTTTTTATCTGTGTTCTTTGTTATTTCTACCAAGGATATCAAAATTAATTGAGATTCTCTATCATTACGGCAAAGAAACATCCCATATCCATTGTTATATCAGTTTTCTAAAATCTCAATCTATTGGGCGGAGAATTAGTTTAAAATCTGTTTATATCTCAAACTTAATTCCGTGTGCTATTTCCAAGGGGTAGGGGTCAGAGGTCAAAGGTGATTCACTGGGCGGCTGGTAGGTCATTTGGCATCGTCTATCCCTGTTTGAATCTGGGCTAAAGCAGGCTCCTGGTTGCGACCCCAGCGGCGATCAGCACCAGATTCATCCCAATACAATTAAACTTTTAATGAAGTAGAAGTAGGGTGAATAGGTTAAATATATGGAGGAAACTTAAATAAGCCAACGAATTTTCTATACAGGAAATAGATATCGTGTACGTGTTGGAAAACAGCCTGTAAATCAGCCGGGATGGGACACTAATTACACCATTACAGCATCAGGAAATATAATCCGCTTACAAAATCTATAAAATGACCATCACAGCCATTTACCTTCCAGCGGAAAAAGATTAAGACTTGGCCAAACGATCAATTAGGTTCCAGAAAAAGCGAACGTACTTTCACTTAAAAATAGCGTTGTGTTTATCTATACAAGTAGTTGCTTGTTTTCCTTTGACAAACGGGGTTGGGCTTCCTTGTGCCAGTTGGTTGATGTCATCCTCTGTTTTTTCCTTTCTTTTTATGAATAGCAGAACAGCAGACAAACTGCCTGGCTTGTGGGTAAAGACTAGGGCGTTTCTGTGGCCATCTCCCAGTGTTTTAAGTGTTCGGGGAAAGGTTATCTAAAAACTGTTGTCGGTAAAAGTAAACTGCGGTTGTTGTGTGGTTGTAGGATCTGCTTGGGGAGTGGTGTGATAAGATGCTGATATGTGGTCGGGGCATGGGAGAACACTCTCCGAACACATGTTTAGTTCTGTTCCTTTATCTTTCAATAGATTTCGATACTCGGACGAATACGACAGTATTTTCGAATGAGAATATCATGTGATAGACATTGGCAGTGTGACTAGATTTGTATAAATCGGAAAATATACAAAATAAATTCTACTCCTATAAACAGGAGGGTGTATAAGACGAAATTTGGTGTTTTGTCATTGGCAAAAAACCCAACACAATCTTCGTTTTGACCACAGACTTAAATGACCAAATCCGAGTTTGGACTCACAACATTGCTCGAGATTCTTATTGGGGAAAAAATTTGTTTCAAGATAACTATGATCTCAGGTCAAATACAAGATAAAAATGAAAAAGAAACATGAGCAAGAACACCACTAAGATGTGCGAACACTTTAGCATGCAGTCTGCTTGGAGATTTGCATGTGGTGGGGTTGTGAAAGTCTATCGCCTTATGGGGTGTTGGCGAGTGTGTTGGTAGCGAAAGACTTATGGGCGACTAAAAAAAGACGAGAAAAACGTTGCTCGACCACAATGCTGACAGAATAACGGCAGGCATTTCCACCCGCAGACCACAGGACGTGACGTCAGGCATTGTGACGTCACAATCACCACCAGACGCTCACTCATCAAATATAGACAACTGCGCATGTGCACCTCTGCTCGGACACGGGGGTCAAAACGTGGGGGTCCTGGTTCGAGTCCACATAACTTCCTGGTTGTTTTGGCCTACCCTGCCGTATAAATTCCTACTATAATAGCTATACATGATAAATTGTCAATGTCTATCCATATGTAGTGTAGCATAGTTACAAGGCAAAATGAATTCTTATATTATACTATTTGAGGCTGGACTTAAATGATGAAGTTATCAATTGCTATCTGTGTGTTGTGTAGCACAGTCACTAGGCAAAATACATTATTATATCAATCTAAATGTGGGTGGATTTAAGTGATTAAGTTATTAAAATCTATGGATGTGCGTCGTAGCACAGTCACACGGCCAAGTACATTCTTATACTAATCAAGCTCAGACTGGACTCTGAATTTCCATCTCTCTGCACCCCATCTGACCGAAACTTAGACACTTGGAATTCAATAACAACAAATACGATTATTGTAAGAAAGATGTTTCTATAAGATTTTATTCTTAAAACTGAATATATATCTGATGATTGGCTTGTCAGTCAGAGTGTATGTATAGCACAACACAGTCACAAAGCCAGATATGGACTTATCATCTACTTTCTAAATATGGAACCACACTGACGGGACAGGCTAGCGATCTTTCTGAATGAAACTGACCGATCCTCGTCGTTAATAGGTAATGTCAATAGTGGGAGTTACAGTGAGGCTACTCCAATTCTATTTCGTATATGGATATTTGTATGTTTGCTTAATATTTCAAGGGAACACAAGGGTATATAGCGCCTATCCCAATGGGTATATATAGGGACTATCTCAAGGTTTAACTTTTCACACTGGTTTATCACACCACATGAGAGGTGATGCAATCTATGAGATGCATCCCACCCTTAGATATTTATGGAGGTAAGAGTTCTTCTTCTACCCACACCACATAGGTAGAGTATGAGATAGACCGAGATAGCAATACGTCTACCACTGCTGGAAATTAATGAGAATTGTGTCTGCAGTGGGACTCTAAGCCACACTTTTGGGATTGCTAGCTCACTGCTTAAACCACTGAGCTAAATCCCCACCCCTTCATATTTGAAGGACCCTTCTGGATCTACGTTTGTTTATATTAAGATTTGCGGCCACATCTCTAACACCTCTACCTCTACCAAGAAACAACAAATGACACTTTTATTTTCCTTCTTTTCGTATGGTTTCAGGAGAACACAGAAGCTCGGTATTGTGGTACTTCTGCCTAACCATAACGGAGTTAACAACTATTTGAGATGAGGGTGACCGTAAAAAGATACAACACAGCGACCTGACTAGAAAATAAACAGTGATAGAGGATGGGGTAGGGGAGCATATAGGGCACAGAGTGATTGCTAGTTCCGTTATCATCTACCATGAAACTGTAAGATAACTGAGGATAACTGCTGTTATCAGTTGTTCTAATCCATTGCTAATAGTGAGACGAAATAAAACAATCCCTCTATGAAAAAACATAATGAAATAAATGGCCGCCTCCATAATACTATAGCTATCTGCACTATAGTACAGGACACAGTTTTTCTGAAACACGCAAACTACAGTCACGGTATGTGCTGGAACCATTTTAAGTGATCTCATAGATTGATATCCGTTTGATATGACCCTCACTGTTTATACAGATTACAGTCCTAGAATAAAACCATCCGTTAAGGTCCCACTGTTATTCATGTCTCGTCTCACTGTCTGAGCATGGGCTGGTGACGTCATGATGTTCCCACGCGTGCGCAGACGGCGCCTTCCGCCCATCTGCGCGTCTCTCTATGTTCCCCACTCACAAGGTATCCCAAGGTTACCCATGTCATGTTCGTGACGTCATTTTCAATGTGACGTCGCTCATTGGTTACCTTCGGTGTGACCTTCCAGACGCACAGAATGTACGGACCATAAAAAACACCTATACTACAGATTACTTGTGGTGTTTCTTGCAAGAGTGATGAAATATCAGAAAAGGTTTTTTTAGTATCTTTGGATGTATCTCCAATGAGTTTTTCCGTGTTCATATCATTATTTGCGAATGTAGTTTGAGAGCCTAACAAGATAAGATACTGAATTTGGTTCATAACGTATATATTATCCCAATCCTCAAATCATAGGTATATCTACTGCTTCCCCTGACACATCATTAGCTATTGGCAGATCCATTAGTAACCAATCAGAATGTGCCTTACATCTTTATTTGGTAAAAGTATGTTCACATATCGATGAAGGCCTGTCAGACTATCTTATGGAGTGTAATTATACATCTAGAGATAGAACCTGTATAAAACGGAACAACTGTTTCCTTGAGTGAGATAAGCATCTATAGGATAATTTACCGCCAGAAGAATGAAATGTTAATTCACTGGATGCCATAAAAAGAAATACAAAAATACAAATACAACATTACCGGTAACTGTTTTTTAGATACAACCAGCCGCATGCTTCAAAGAGTTGATGCGTAGTAATATCCAAACGAATATTATATTGTAGCAGGGATGTCAGCTGCCCTTAAGGGAAATCCCTGAAGTCATTTGCGGCGACGAACTCAAACTTAACATGCATGGTCTGATCCCATTTGGTATGTATGCTGCAACATGAGTTATTTGCACTAAGACAATATGTAATATGAATTCACGTATATGAACTTGATTGGTTGGTGAAACTATATGTCAATATGCTAGACAGAATATGCGTATATACTTAACTATTTGTTAAAATATCAATAACGTACTTCTCACATATTGCAACATACCCCGCCACTGTAAGACTGCAAGTCAAAGCTCTTTGTTCAAACTAGACCCGTGGGAAGATGGAAACTGTATAAGTTTCTGGATGAAACTTCAGTAAAAGTAAAATACTGAAAAATGGTATAGCGAGCTCAGTGTTGAGGATACACATGCTCTCATTTCCTCTGACACCCGTTGTGTTCCCTTTCTTCCCCAATTATGATAAAGATACCTGCATCAGAACAATACTTTTAAACTCAGTTTAATCTTCAAATCTAGCCCAGTCCTAAGCAACATTATAGAATAATGCGAGAAAATCCTAACTCCCTATTTTCTCGTGTGTTTCGGAGACGCCAACAAGTTGCTGACTCTGTCTCCATTATTCTCCTCTTTCTTTTCACTAAGTACTTTTTGTCGATATTTATAGATGCGGCCTGTGTTCCCTTAAAAGCTAAAAGGAAACTTAAACCTTGCAGTTCTAAGTAAAATAAATAAGACGTATGGTCAACGCCTTTGTTAATAGCGTCTGGTGACACTGACAGCATCTGCCACTAATATACACGACAACGGATCCATACAGTTCAAGGCCCAGAATGATGGCATCAGAGAATTGATGTGTTTAACTGGAAATATCCATTCAAAGAATTCACAGTTTCTGTTCCACCTAAACTAATCAGGAAGTTTCCAACAAAACAAAAGAGATCAAGTAAATGCACTATAGTTAGCTCATGTGAATTTGTCTTTTTTTTTTACTTCTTTATTGCAAACTCTTGCATACAGCAAGTTTTTCAGTTACAACAATATGGGTTATATATGCGTATCTATGTATATGTATAGGTCCATTACATCGATTTCAAAATGTTTAATAAATGTAGTGCACTCTACTTTGATATATGACAGTGATACGAAGAAGATGAGTGAAGATAGAAAGAGAGATATGGAAAGAGAGTTACAAATGGGATATATGCAACGATGAAGTCGTGACTGGAGAATATATTCGGAATTTAAAACTCAATAAAAAAATCATTTATAACATTATTTTGGAACGGAATGGTTATGAATCGATATACATTCTAGTGCTGCCAGTGGATATTAAATGTTTGAATTCCGTCATTTGTCGGGAAACTTGCATCCCTGTATATGAAGAACTTTCGGTATAAATATTCAACGTGCTCATAGAGAGGTATTTGAGGACGTCCTGACAAGGTTGATATCGTTTACGATAATCACATACCTTAGAATATTGATAATTGTTCAAATCTTTACCACAAATATTACCCTCTAAATTTGCTATCCAGAGGGTGCAAGGAGGTCGGAAGTCACTTTGCTCCTTGCGGCCAATATATACACCGCAGATGCCGAGTATGTGAGCATTTTTTCATCCCAGCAAACTCTACAAAGTATGCTGGTATGTTAAGATTACCAATACCATAGCAAAGGTAGGTAAATATGACATTTATCAGTATAGGTATAATAACAAAAAAGATATGCCAAAAAATGAAAAATCTCTCTTTGCCCCCCCCCCCCTCCCCCCCCCCCTTCCAGGATCTATATCTGTATGGTAGAGAGGAGGATAGAAGAGGGGAAGGGAGGGGCCTGGTGTATAACTCAGGCTGATGTCATACTCCAGTAGGGTTTTAGTTGTACATATGTATATATAACCACACATCCTTGGTTTTTTTTTCCATTTTTCCTCATCTAGGTCTGGTAACAGAATCTGTCTCCGTAAACTCGGCCACTTCCTCATCTGAGTCATCTCAGGACTACTTTCCCTTCACTGATGAAATGTGCAGTCGTTTTATTGTATTTCTAGTATGTTTCTCGTTAAATTAGTTTGATATATCAAGGATTTTCTAGATAATACAATGAATCCGATATTGGACTTGGTAGATGGTGTGAGGTAAATCTGTAAATATACCTGGCGGACCGGCAAATGTGAAACTGGCGTTGGTTTTATTGTCTATGCAGAGGCACTTATAAATATTGATCAGCAAAGCTCGCGAACAAAAATAAAAACATGTATTATGTATATGTGTAAAAGAAATCATAACATCGAAACGTTCCAATTGGGCAAAAGCAATAAAACTAAAACCTTCTAGATATGCGAAAATGTATGTGCAAAAAAAACTTGATATCAAAACTATATATATGCGTAAAACTATATGAAAACGTGATCATAAAAACAAAAATATCTAAAAATGCGTAAAATATGTACATACGAAATCAAAACCCTCTGAATATGTGTAGAAATAAAAATAAATGATAACGTGAAAATGATGATATTAAAAACCTCCAGATATTCGTAAATACTACGAGGTAAAAATTTATGAGAGAATTATCGGTTATTGTGCATAGTTCGAGGATAACGATACCTCATAACTCTCAGTTACCACACACAGCGTCCATTATACCAGACGACACCCACAAACTCTCGCGATATAACGCGAGATCAAAGTCGCGCCAATTCAAACGTAAACATTATACATGTTCCCGGACCCCCACCCGAGTTTATGGGTAGGCCGTATACGCCATTTTCATTACGCTAGTTCTGGTTTTTATCAGGCAGGGGGCGCGGCACACATGCACCCCCTGGCGGGACGCGCCCGCTGGCGTGCAGATGTCGACGGAGGCGCCATCTCTCGGTGGGCGACCGGGGCGGGTCACCATAGTAACATGACGCTGCACTGAGGTGAATCATGGCCCGCAAAAAGTCGCGCCGTTTGTTTACACGTCATTTGTGGGCCAGCAGAGTACCTCCTGCATAATAGTCTCCCCCCCCCCCACCCCTCCACCAACCAACCAACCTCTCTACCGAACCCCCATCCCCCCTTCAGAACCCCTCTCAGACCCCAACTCCCTATTTACCCCCCTCTTGGAGATTATTGGAAAGGGGCTATCCATAAAGTATGTACGCACTGAGGGGGGTAGGGGATCCAAAATTCTGGAAATTTTGGGTATGTTCCCGCTTTGTTATGTTGCGTATAAGATTGTGAGGGGGGTTTGGGGTCCAAAATTTCAGATATTCTGCGTATGTACTTTATGGATGGGCCAAAAACTCGCCCCGGAACGAAGTCGCTCCATATTTTAAAAGAGAACTGTGCCCCGTTTTGGAGGATTGCCCTGCAAAGTCGCCCTTTACTTTAAAAAGAACTTTGACCTGTATTGGTGGATTCGCCCCGAGAATTCGTCCTGAATTTTAATGCTCTTAAAAACTACAAATAGTCACATGTTCATTACGGCATAGATATCTTTCTAAGTCCATGACTACACTCAATCGATTTGATGTCACCTGCATATATTTTTTAGGGTTCGGATTAGGGGTTTGGGTGGGGTCTAGGTTAGGATAATGCTTATGGTTGTACATATATATATATATGTAAGGGGTCACCCTCTGTTTGGAGCAAAAGTGACCCCTGATGCGGGGTTGGTCCCTTATCCTGGGTGTATTTTAAGCGCGGTTCTATTACGAACCACTTAAATACACTAGTTCGCATTTATCTATATTTGTTTACTCAAGGTCGGTGCACACCGAGTTCGTTACAGGCTAAATTCCCTGAACTGGGCGGGTTTGGTTCAGGTGAGAAAATCCCGGGGTGTCTTTGTTTCTGGGCGAATTCTCTAGTATTCCTCTTGATCCGTACCCACCATTTTATTCCACCTAGCTGCCCGGGTCACCCCGAGGTGGCGCCCCAGTCTACATATGGGCTTTCACCATAAAAACCCGAGCGTCTCCTGCTGTTCATAATGGGACCATCCTTAATGATAAAAAATTTCTGAAATTTTGCGCTTGTACTTTATGGATGGCCCCCTAAGGATTATGTTACGAGTATTGTGATTGGCTTTGTTCACGTGGCCCGTATCTAGTCTCGTTGTGAGTCTCGTACGTCTGCCCCCAGACGAGACTAGCGACATCTGGTGCGTATCATCCACTCTATCATTTTCCCGATTCCCGGGGGACGAGACATGGTTTTAATCTACAAACTGTGATCAGTTGACTTGAGTCTGTCACTTCTCGCCTTATATTCTAGGGTCAAACAAGCGGCTCCACTTGTATTTTGGGGTTAAACAACTTTACAGACGTTTAATAATTTGTGACATCGCCCCATATCAAATAAAAACCCTTCCCCTTCCCCCATCGCTTATCTGTCTCCCCTCATTGCATACCGATGGGGTTATCAAAAACATTTCCAAATGCGAGTCACTGTTTCCAATCTGAATATTACTGACTATGTTATCAAAATCTACTTTTCAACTAGGGATAATTCTTTTCTATATGAAAATGGATCAGTATGGGTAACAGGAGGGAACCTATGTTTTTTTCACGAATTATCTCAACATCTCTCTATATAATGCATACAGTATGGAAGTGGACCAACACCAAGTGATCGGATCCCTACACAAAGTCACCCCAGGTGTACAATTAATTTCTGCAGAAGATTTACATCAAGTACCATAGGAACTGTACACAAGTAAGGAAGGCTACAGAACATGTGATTATTGTAATGGACAAATCAACTCAAGCCTCATTATGTAACTGTAAAGTATGTAATGGACTGCGACTTTGTATACCTGTAAGAAGACATGACGATTATAAGGTATATCAGTTATTCAATAGGTGGCATGTGTGCATTCAGTGGCAGCTACCGCGAGGATAAATTTACAATGTAGCTATATTAGTTATTCACATGGAAATGGAAATGAGCTGGGCGAGCTAAAAAAAAAACCAGCCAATTTAGACCGCGCTACTCCCAGTATGAATAAACGACGGCTTTCTCCCCTATAATAGTGAATTTCTTATTTTTATCCCCCCCCCCCCCCCCCGATTCCAGAGACCTATGGGGTTACAGAGTGAAGTTCCTGGTGTTTTATCATGATGCTTGGCCCCCTTCAACAACAACGCCCCCCGTCCCCGCCCATAAGGGTTTAACCCTGGAGTTACGAGTCAGATGTGACCCCCCTAGTTGCACTCACTGCCAGCAGGGGGCATCCCGACCACGGCCCCTGGGAGTGTCGGGAAGAGTCTGCGCCTATTGCATGTCAATCCAGGACGGAATTCGTAGAGAAGTCACGGCCTGCTCGAGGCTTGTTTGAGATGAAAATTCTCCCAGATATTAGCTATGCGACTTATGTGCGTACATGTATATGAAATTGTGTCTATGGCCGTATCACATTAACTTCTTGTTGTGCTTTGTTTTTGTTTTTTTTATTTGTTTATTGCTACTCTCATTTACATGAGTTTTTCAGTATGCTTTATGATCTTTACATCCTTGCATTTTTATCATCATTTTTGCCTTTTAACATAATTCATATATCTTTCTTAGAGCTTATCAATGATTGAACGCAAATAAAAATTGGTAATTAGTGGGTTTCTCTTGTTTTAGGGGACTTCAGAACTAAAAATATTAGGAGCGATATACAAAAAAAAAACTGTCGAAACATCCCATTTCGTGAGAAGTCATCAAAAGTCCGTGAGAAATTATTCATATTAATGCCTCAGGTAAATCCGTGAGACTTGGAAGCCCTCCTTGGTTAACCCATTCACTACGCTGTGATGCCTCAAGGCCTTCCCCGGCCTAGTATACTACACTACTTTTTCAGCAATTGCTACTTTTTAATTGAAAAATGGGAATACTTTGATAATATTTCCCAACCCTATATAAAACTGTATGATAATCAATTAAGCAATCATGGTAACGTTTTACCATGGTAATGCCCATATAAGACTAAAAATAGCTGTAAAATGACGTCACATTGGTTAGCGCCAAAAGCGCGGATAACTTGCCTCTGTGCACTGTGACAAGATCAGCCCTCTAATATTCACCGCAAAGTCTCTTTATTTTTTTCCTTCTTTATTCTTTTTTTTTTTTTATTAATTTTTTATTTCTTTTTCCTCTTTTTATTTTTCATCAAATTTTGTTGTTGTTATTGTTGCTGTTTTTTCTTTTATTATATTTTGATGTCGTTCTTGTTCTTGTTCCTGTCTTGGTGTTGTTTTTATTATTCAGATATAGTGTCGGTTTTGACTAATTATCAAGTCAGAAAAAAACTACCACGTCTAGCACTGACCAGACTAGGGTTTCAAATACAAAAAGCGGGGGCCGGTCTTACCTAGCACGTGGTGCGGGTCCTCCAGTAAACAGCGAGCGTTGTGCATCAGGCTGGTGGCGGCGGTGAGACGCGCACAGACGCTCTCCTGCGTGGCACAGCGTCTCGCCAGGTCCTCACACCACGAACGCAGCGTCTCCCGCGCCGCACTGCTGCCCTGCGGTGGAGAAACGAAGAACTAACGTCAACTTATGGCATTATACCGTATTGTACATATATAGAACTACAAATATATCATAAGAGAATAAGTACATCTAAGATGAGAAGTGAAAAACAGGAAAAGCATGTTTGGGTTTTTCCCTAAACGAGATTCTCACTCTCGTGAGTCTTCAGTCTCCAACTTAAATTTGATTCACTCTGTCCCCATGTGCGGGGGAAACTCCAAGCAGATCCGACCAGAACCATAGTCTAATTTAGATAATCTGATATGGTAGGTAATCATGTAATAATGATATGCCTTCTCTCCCTTATGTGTCTGTATATTCTGTCTTTTTGGTATGTTGTATTGTAAGTTCTTTATTAGTGTCATTTAAACCTTTATTGCAACAAAGTGAACTGGATATCAAACTTTGTTATTTGCATCGGCGGAATGATTGTAGACAACTAGGTTATTGTAACTTGCGAATCATTTAAAAAGAGAAGAATTTAATAATAAAAATATACTTGACCACACTAAATTATGTTCTTTATGTATTAACAATGTTGGTAGCCTATCATCTTTGACTGCAAGATTTATTGTAAATATTCTGAAATGGTTACATAGCTTCGGCTATGGTCCAAACTGAAAAAAGACCCACTTTCCAACACGGATTTACAATTCCGCAAATCCCTTGTTATGCTCATTCTGACTAGTTTCTCTAGTTTTACACAAATCCTCACCCTCATTTTTTTATCGGATAGTTTTTTCTTTCCTTGAGACCAAACACAATGTACTTGACACATTTGTTATTTCACCCATTCCAATAGATCACGGCTGGTTGGTTTTACAGACATTGTACACAATGTCCATACTTATCACATAACATAAACCAATCCAGAGATACCAACAATGATACACTGTGTAGAAACAAACGCCACAAAACCATGTCAATAACGCTTCCAGTGGGTAAAGTGGTTAGTGGGTACGGACGAGTTAGTGTGTGGTAACCCTGTGGAAACCAACCAGCAAACACACAAGAGACTATTATTCCGTTAAGAGCGCCTCAGGCTTTACAAACACAGCTAATCTCTCCTGCAGACAAGTGTAAGCCTGATCCCACCACCCGGCAAGCTCCCGACAGCGACTTATTGACCCTACACATCCCCCTTAAACACTCAGTAATCCAGACTAATATTTCGGTGCCATCCCACACCCCCTCCCCCTCCATAACCTTGCCTCACAGACGCGCAACATGCCGCAACTCTGTTGGGGTGATTATTTCCGTGACACAGCCGGACGCGCTGGCACGGCGGCAGCGTCTGTCGCAGTTCGGCGGCGTTTCGGTAGGGGGCGGGTTGATCGTGCTTGACACGGACTTACGTCAATATTGACGTTGTCTGTCAACTAATCAGACGGCCCCGACCCCGGGCACGGCCGGCGGCCGGCGCTCAGCACCCGGCGGGCACGCCTCGCCCTCCTCCCCGGTGATCTATGGACTGATGATGGGTAGATCGTTAAAGCTGATCTGTACTATTTTCCCCACTCAATTTTATACCTACTCCTGCTTTTAATTCTACTCATCATTGTAAAAAATGATTATCCCAAGAGAATCAATTAAATTAGAATGTCATCTCCTCGGTTTAATCCGGAATTCTCTACTGATTCTACAGTTATAGAAAATGAAAGATGATAAATATATAAGGTGGGAATAGAGTGAAGATGAAATGTATCAAACCTGGAGAGAAAAGCGGTCTATCTGTACCTTGTTACGTGAAACGTGTGGTTGTGTTGAGCTCGCGAAAAACATTTTCCCCCAAAGATCATACGGATTTGTGGAAACACAATATTTGTGGCAACGGGAAAGATTACACCAAAAAAAATAAATTTGTACCTCGTTGATGTAAGTGTCACGCTCCAGTGGACAAGGAATCTGTAGGCAGGTAAGTGAAAGACAACAAAAACGAATACGACTGAGGAGGATTCAGTTCAGCTTTAAGAAGCGGCACCGTTCAGGTTACGTTTAAGGTTGACACATGCGTACGGGGATTAATACAGAGAGGGCACGCTGTGCGCGAACCAGGCAGTACGCATCCTCCTTACCCCCCTCCCCTCTCCCGACCAGCCAGCATCCAGGGACCGGCTGAACGGGCTTAATGCACGCCCCACTCACAGGATTACCTACATTCCGGTGCCACTTCAGGCTCGGCGTGGTGGGTCTTACAGCTGAGGTGAATTACCACTGAAAACTCTGACAGCTTGTCACCGAATACTGGTGTTTATCAAATGCACAAACTATGCAAGGAACATAAACGGCACAGGGTATGAACTATCTTACCGTCTCTATTGTTATCGAATGGCTTATACTAATGAGTATACTTGTTGCCTATACTGAGATCTCGTGTTCTTTTCTTATGCAGCCCAAAGTTGTTCATTTTTAATACGTTATACATTATAGGAAGTAGCTTATTTGGGTATATTGTTATTGAAATGCTTATTCCGAGTTCTCATATCCTTTTTAGGCAGTCTAAAGTGTTTTCCTTCTGAAAATACCTTACACATTACCAATCTTACCTGTATAAGCTATAAAACCCTACAGCTGGGCTATCAAAGACAGCCTAGTTCTTATACTGCCTATGGCCATAGACTTGTATCAATAAAATGGTGAACTACAATCCAAAGATCTTGCTTGTCGTTTAGGGTTTCTCTCGCTACTAAGATAGCGCCAAAGGTGAGTTAATCTGAGACCGAATTAACCCAATCATTAACACAACAGCTTAATTAGCGAAGCCAAACAGATAAATGTTTCCCTTTCTGCTTAGGACACTGGCATCCAGTCGGTTCTCATTAGCTAGTCACAGATAGAGCAGATTTACCCTGCTGACAAGGCACTGCCTAACTGGACACATCGCCACCCCCTGCAGCCATCATAGCCTCTTTCCCATAGGGCACCCCTGTAGGGGGCGCCAGGTGTCTCTTCGCACCGCTCCAGGGTCGTGCCAACAGAGGGCGTGCTTGTGCTGCGGCCGGGGGGCTGTTTAGACTGGTGCCCGGCCTGCAGGCTCTCCTTTCGCCCCCCGGAGTTGTCTCCAAACACAACTCTTGCCCCGCCCCGGGTTGTTGATTCCCAATCACGCCTCGCCGCTAATTGGGCGGCTATTTATTTTCGCGGGCACTTTTCCCGCGCTGGCCTTAAATCTCCCGCCCAAATGGGAAGCACATGTTGGCCCGGCGACCTCGGATCAAAATAATCAACGGGTCACTCGCCCAAAATCGGTAAATTGTGGCAATTCCGACAAGCAAACATGGCCGACGGGCTCGCGTTTCCTACACTCTCCGAATCAGAGATGTCCCCCAAAGATGCTTTCAATATAGCAGGGAGACTCTGCTTGGAGAGCCGGAGTAAAATGTCGTCTGCTTCTGGTTACCCGATGCAACCCCGGTACGGTGTTAGTGCCAGCGTCTCTCGCCAGAGGGCGATCCCTCGGGGAGCGTCCCTTATCCACACCTGTGGCCTTATAGGTGGAGGAAGTGTCAATGGGGAGGGGAAAGTAAATAAGAAACGCTCCCTGCGTTCAAGAAAGCGGCAAGGAAACCTCCCCTGGATCCTATCAGGTACCAGCTTCCAGGGTCCTCAGGTCAAAAGGTCATTGACCCCTCGAGTGGAGATTACACCCACCTGTCCCACCAGGTCTCAGCATTGTGCAATCATGCGTGTCGAGGGAGATAAGGCTCTCTGACTTCATGGGAAACGCAAATGGAAGCCGCCTGGGGCACACCTGGGGAATCGTCCTAGATTTAACCTTGAGTAATTCCGAACCTTTTCTCAATATCTCATTGCTAAAATAGACGAAATATTGCATAAGGTAACAGTCTACTCTATAGATGCACACAATTGAAATTTAGAATAGACAACAGTTTATTTAGAAACTTGTCCCTCATATCGGTTTATACCTAGTAATAAAGTGATCATAATAATATTACGATATATATTATTGTTTGTAAGCGACTTTTTATGCTTGTATAGAGTGGCACCTATAATTCCTGTGATAATGATAGGGAGTATGATGAAATTTTACATTTCAGGTCGTAAAGTACTTTGAATATATTTCCAAATAAAAAAGTACAAGAGAAAAAATGTATCACTCTTCTTTCCATTGAGACGCATTATTGATATTTCTCAGGATCCTCATTGCTACAAACTCAATCGCGCTAAATAGAAAGTTTATCTTCTCTTAATCGATTCGGCTGATTGTTGGCTGAAGTTCATTGCTAGGTCAGGAGATAAACCCGAGCCATTTGACCTTGAAATGAGAAAGTCGTGGAGGCAGAGAGCCGGTGATTTGACAGATCAGGGACGGCTCTGGAGGGGCTGTTGGGTTTAGACAGGAGAAGGGACAGTGTGACTCCCGGTATCACATTCCCCGTCTCCACTGAAGCGTGTCCGTCTCCCTGCCGACGTGCTAAGATTCACTCATTATCGCCCACAAGCCAGGCCCACTCAACCGCTGACAACTTCATCTGTGTGACTAAAGTGTCGGGTCTGAGGAGGGTTACAAGGCATGTTTTCTAAAGTGTGCATCTGTATTTGATTCTGTTGGAATGTATAGTTGTTTTTTTGTTCAGGACAATATAAAGTTAGTTTTGGGCCAGAAATTCAATACAGCAGTCCCAAATGGACGTCTAAACTGTTTTCAGTCTTTTCTTCTTGATTCAGAGTTTCTACCTTATATCATTAAAGTTTGTTGATGTTCATAACAGCAAAAGATAGATTATTTATAGTATTCTCAAACCAGGCGAAAATTGTCACAATCACTATGCATTAATATATATGTCTGATGATTTCCCACAGAAACTGCTGTATATTGAATTAAACAAACCTAGTTTAGAGTCTTAACCCATTAGCAGCGGCATATATTGCCTTGAGGCATCACCACACAGGATCGGGTGATGCAGGGCATCACCAGTCCAGATTGGGTGATGCCTTGAGTCATCATATCTAAGATTTACAAAAAATGTTGGGGGTGATTAATTGGAAAATATTTTATCAGTATACATGAAACCTCTACAGAATTTAGGTATGACATTATATTTGAAATTTACATGTAAATGAAAAATGATATCAAGTATCACATGTGATATCACGTGATCACATCATCAAATTACCATAATGGGCCTGTGGACACCCGTACCCTAGCGGTATATATATAGGTACTAATACCCGACCCCTACATATGACTGTGCAGGAGCTTTAAGGTCGAGGTCACTATGGGCTATGACCGGTAGCGGAGACTCTCACCAAGTGAGAGACTCGCATGTGACTGTTGCCATGCAATAATGTTAAAAATTAACTTCATGACTTTGAACCATATCGTCATTCACAGTGGTAGCATAGCTAGCTCCATCTTCGATATCACAACTCTAGATACATGGAAATCATACTGATATTTTACTCAAGTTGACTTCTCATAAAGATGGGGCACCAGTCAGGGGATATTCGCCTTTCACACATACACCACTAAACACACAGAAAACACATCAAATATTTACCTAAACTGACTTCCCGTTACCGAGACATACATAACCGTAGATACACATATAAATATGATGTCTCGTCTTTCACACCTGCACTTTTACAGAGACAACAGTGTACACATAGAAGACACATCAATTATTTACCTGAGCTGCCTTCTCGTACAGGTGGGGCACCAGGCATGCTGACAACTCGTGAGCAGCACTCCTGACGTCATCACTGAAATGGAACAAGGTACCAATTTACATTTCAATGAGAACATAATACCATATATTATATCTTTATATGTTATTTGTTGTGTCACCACAGGGAAGACATTTGCTCACTTTTTTCTATTTTATTATAGACTGAATAACATATGATTCAATATCAACGTCACAAATTATGGCAGAAATTGAGTGGATTCTTTATCAAATCTGTTAACTCATATCTTACTAATGTGAGTATTTAGAACTTCAGTGGAATTTAACTTTTTTTCATATTTTCATCTTAAACATTTGATGACTTCAGCAATATTTCAAACACCATAGTATTTGAAGTGGTCCTATTTTATGCCTTACAGTCAAAGATATTTAAAGTCGGTGAAATATATTTTGAGATTTGCCAGGTCCAAACCTAACGTTTTTCTTACCTTGCGTGGGCTTTGCATTCAACAAGTCGCGACATAATCTGAAATGTATCAAAGAGTTTAAGATCAATATTGCAACAACATTATAGACCGTACAGGAAAATAATAAAAACAATTGAATGGTTTCATTTCAAGCGTTTTTTCAATTCTTTAAAAGTGATTGTATGGGGATTTAGTTTAAATATCTTGGCCCGTCTTTTTGGTATTTGGTGAGGTTGTGAGCCAACGGAATCACATCAGAGTCTGTGTACAATCCGCAATATTTCGATGATATACTTTTTCAAATACATGTAAATTCATATCATATCGAGTAGAAACGGCCTTAGGTGAGAGTGAGTTTGGATCTACACCATACAACAGCTGATCAGAGTATGAAACTAGCACAAGGTAGAATAACGTTCTTTATCTCACCGTGAAAGCGTCATGTGACGTCATCGTGGCGTCACTCCAGGGCAGGACGTGAATCATGTCATGACGACACAATAACTCCAGGGTCTGAGGGACAAACAGACAGAAATCTAACCTTAATATATTCATACATTTTTATTTCTTTTAGTGGTTTTCAAATGTTAACGTCAAAAGGAATGCTTCACAGAAACTCTCACCAATAAAGACTATTGCATTACACGAATAATTTGAAATCAGAGTTTGTGTGGAAATATTTTTCATGTGTAATTTTCTGCATCAGAGAGACAGGGAGAATGTGGAAAACACCTTGTCTGTCGGGGCATTGGGCTGATGGTCTGTGGGGAGGTTCAGACCACAGGTTAATTACCAAAAAGGAGGCTCAATTAAAGTTGAATTTGCTTTAAACAAGGAAAAACAATCTTTTATGCTGAAAATTAAAACATGGATTTCAATGGAAAAGCGGAAGGCTGCCATCTCAGTTATCAATCCTTAAAAGTGAAAGAATTAATTAACCCCCAAACTAGGATAATAGGCCCCATTCTCTTATAAGGAAATTTACATTGACATTTTCCCTCATATACATATATTACTCTTATTTACTGAAATTCGAAATATAGATTTCCATTTCTTTAAAGGGGAGGGGCCATCCATAAAGTACGCATTGGGGGTGGAGGTTACAAATCTTGGAAATTTTGCGAATGCTCCTTCTTTATTTTATTGCGTACAAGATTGAGAGGAATTGGTGGTAAAAACCTACAGGAATTGGGCATAAATACATTATGGAAGACCCCAAATAGATATTGATAATTTACTTCATACAAAACTGGGTTCTGAGGAATTCCGATTGAGGAAAAACCTACTTTGGTGAGACACTCGGTGTTGTTCTCTGACAGAACCATGGTCACCAGCTGTCTGTAGAGGCAGGGACTCCCCCGTAGACACTGCACATTCCCACCCTCCATTTTATTCAAATCCGCTTCGCATCCTTCCTCCACGAATTCACCCGGGAACACACCCGCCAAGAAGTCCAGTCCTTCCAGGCGCACCTCGTACACCGCCGACCGCAGCGCCCCCACCACCAGGTGGGAGAGGTCGACACTAGCGCCGTCTAGCGTCTCGCCGCTGGTGGCGTCCCCTGGCGGCTGGTGGCGGAACGAGGCCTGGCGGAGGAGGTGGCGGGTGAGCATCTGAAGGTACTCGGAGAGCTCCGGGGTGGCGGGAGGCCGGGCGGGAGCGAAGAGCTGGCCGAAGGCTTGACGGGAGACGCAGGCCCAGAGCCCGGGGAGCGGGGCGGGCGCGGCCGGGGACGGGTCGGGGCCGGGGAGGGCGAACTCCAGCTCAACGACCGAGAAACAGAGCTCAGCGAAAGCCTTCCGTGTGACCAGACAAGGATTGTCGCTGTAAAATTAAATAGGAGAATGTTTAGTGTTGTAACAGAGATATGTCAGTTCGGGTCAGAAAAAATGGAAATATTTCGGTGACTCAGAGAGACCAAGAAAACCTGAAAACACATCCGTGTCAGCCGTTGCTTTGGGCTGAGGGTTCATGGGGAGGCTCAAACCAATTTTATTGGCATTAATGAGGCTCAATTCATATTGTCCATGTTTTACAAGTGGAAAAAGAGTATTATATACAGATTATTTCTACAGCGAATTTTCCTGGAAAATGGAAAGCTGCTACCTCTGAGTGGCATGACTGCAGTCGGGGGGAACTGGGGGCATTTTCAGGGGGTCATCGTTAGAGTGCGTACATAGTTGGAGGTGGGTCAGATTTTATTCAGAAATTGTATGTACATACTTTATGGATGGCCCCTCATAGTCGACCGTTGTCGAGGTTTCGTGTACTTACTCGTTGAGGATCCAGAGGCTGGCAGACAGGGTGGTCGATAACGGGATGAGTAGCTCCTGAGCCTGAGATGTAGGAAGTTCTCCCACACTCTCCACTAGTGCCTTCACCTGAAACACATAAAACAACAAAGTTATAGCAATCTGTTACGAATCGATGATTCCAATAAGAATACCTCTTTTCTCAGCCACATCCCGTTTCCCATATTCATCCAACAATGGACTGTATATTCTGGAAAATATACTGACCATGGTCCGACAATCACAATGTTCATCATGGCTATCTTCATTTGTTTGTCGGCCGTCAAAGCCCCATGTTGGCAACTGAGAAATGTGGTGGTTAAAAAAAGAACAGTTTTAGGTATATGATAATGATGAGAAAATTCGGTGAAGATAAAAAAATAATTAAAAATTGATCTCATGGCGTTCACCAGGAAAAGATTTTGATGATACTAGCGACTTCGTCGAGTCCGAGTCCGAAACATTAAAAAAAAGAGAGATATTGGATTGCCAAGAGCAAGAATCGAGCCCACAACATTCACATTCCCAGACGGGCGCTCTGCTGACTTCTCCACAGAGGAGGACAATTGTGCACGTCCAAATACTTAGTCTGGTTGTGGTGGGTGGGGGGAGGGGAATCAGCGGAGTTTTGAAAAGGGCTACCAGCGAAAGTTGAGATCTCATTGGTTTCTCACGAGAAAAATAGATCAGAAAACTACGATACTAAACTTTGATTTTGGCATGGTGTGAAATGAATCATAAGAGAAGAAGTTTGTCTGAGTATAGAAATACAAAAAAGAAGAACAGGTTCGAGTTTTTCACTGCACGAGAATCTCACTCTCGTGGGCCTTCAGTCTCCAACCCTAGGTCGGGTTCACTCTGTCTCTATGTGCGGGAAGATCTCCAAGCGGATATTACCGAAAATTACACGTTTTATATGTGGTAGGTAAAAAGAAATTTTTCGGTTTTCGGTCAAAACCACTAACAACAACCATTCCTTCACCCTAAACCAGATTTCTGATCATAAATTTTAACCACATTCACGACTCTCACCTAAACCACTTCACTACCCCTCCCCCAGCCCCACACACAGAGTCAGAGTCGGCCATCTTTACCTGCAGCAGAACGCCGTGCAGCGCGTTCTGTGACGTGGCGCCCCCTGGTGCCGACGGCAGGCGTTCCAGTAGTGACGTCAGCGTGGCAGTGATTTGGTCTTTTCCCACCAGGGGGCGTATGGCGCGGGCGGCCATGAGGCGAGTCTTGTAGACGGGGCTGGACGCGCATCTGTAAACGTGATTTAACATACATTATATTTATTAATCCACGTGGGCATTGGATACGAGTTCCCAATGTTAAGTCTATGGGGAAGAAATGCCAGGGGTGAGATAGTATATGTAAACTGGCTTAACGTCTTCGTACTTCAAAAATAAACAGTGAAATTATTGATCAGATATACCCCAATGCCCAAGGCAAGGCAGGCCTGTTTTCGTATTGATATGTACCTATACATGACGAACTTTTATCAAGGGATGAAATACCTCGTCCGTCACATGGGGAGATGTAGGTACAAATACGACATGAGTAGGGGCGGGCAATACATAGTTGATACGTACCCAGCTATATAATAAAACAAGAAACTCACACCAAATTCAACATATAAGCAGGTTTCATCTTCTTTCCCATAACATGTGTAGAACGTATTTCTAAGTAATGAAGAATGTAATATGGTGCCACCAGTCAGATGTCAAACTTTGTACTACATTGGTAATTCAGAACTGAACCAAAGGGTGACGCTACATGTTGGGCGTCGGTTTCCATAAAAGAATGCTGTAGTGCCATATGTCTTCTTATCAAACATATATAATTTGTTCTCTCTATTTCACACATATGTGCATTGATTTTCTTTCAGTATAAATCGGGTGCATCTATTCGAAATTCTTTGATGAAAATAATCATGCCATCTCATACAGAAAGTGACTATAAAACCACACGACATAATGGTCGCATCCTCAATCATTGATAACATCATAGTAATTTTTTACTAAATTATATGTTGCTGCGAGACTTACCTAATGACAAAGGGCACGAAGGCGACTGTGTTGAGTGTGGTGTTGGGGCCCTCGACGACAGACGGGTAGAGCCGGGCGAGCACCATGAGTACGGGATACAGGCCTGGGTGCAGCTGGTACGTGCCACTACTCCTGTCATGTTAATCAAGGGTTCAGCTCGGGTTTTTTTGTTTTTTTTATTTGTCTTTTTTATTTCGGAGGATCGATACAGACATTCTGCCGTTAAGCAGGTTTTGTATGTCTTGATATTTATATAGAAGGTCCTGACCATGCTGTACATGTCACAGAACGAGATGCTAATTTACTGTTCGTACGGACCGAGGCGTTTACGTCGAGTTCCGCACAAACGGTAAATTAGCATCGAGTTCTGTGACTTGTATAAGCATGGTTGGACGTTATATATTTACTATATACCCGAAAAAAATTTTAAAAATCGGTCGTATTTTACTGTACGGACCAGTGGTCCGTACAGTATTTTTAAGTCATATGCCAAAACGGTGCGTATTTACAGTATATACGGCATGGGTATATAGTAAACCATGATACACAATGGATATATTCAACAAATCTTATCCTAAGAGGTTGATAGAGAATCATTACTCAGTTATTACAAAGTCCCATTGAAAACGCATCGGTTGGAGTAAACTACTACCTATGGTTTATCAATAGATTAAATTTCTACTATGGTATATATGGAAAAGCTCTAATAGTGAAATTAACTATGGCATATAAAAAATATTCTCTAAATACACATTATTATTTTATGTTTGTGTGCATGTTTGTGTGCATTTAAAAATCGGTCGGTGGTGACCGATGAATTTATCAGAAACCAAATATTTGCAGTGGAAACAGGATAGAAATAGGAGGTACTTACCCAATGTTAGAGGTGCCCTCCTCCATCTGATCCAACAGGAACTGGTAAAGTGCTGGGAAGCGGTGAAAGAAGACACGGCCCGTCAAACTGTAACAAATAAAACATTTATTGTTACACCAGTGTCATATGTTCAGAAAACCCTTACTGGAGATTTTCTTACCCTGGGGCTAAATGTTCTGAAACTGAACTTTAATTAATCTTAATCCAGTATTTGTATTTCCCCGATCACCGGAGAACTCAAGGAATCTTAGTTTATAGATTGCTGACAGTATTCATTTTTTTCCCTAGAAAAGACGAAAGTAATCTTTAAAGGCACTGATTAAGAGGATTTCTATTCTAATGCACGAGTAGTTACTTTGTCAAAAATACGTATTTCTCATATGCTCCCTATACACATATTTTGTTATCCAAATACAACAGTAGATAAATCTCCTAAACTCCTAGTAAAGGCCCCAGAGACAGGAAACGCAGTTATAACGCCCACTTTGAGATACTTAGATACTCTATAATGCTATCTAGAATGATTAATTATATTGGGATAAGTCCAATAAACATATCTTCAAGTATTACATATGCAACTAACTATCATAGTCACCGGCAAATCTCAAACCAGTCCTCGATGAAAATCCTACTTTTCTTTAAGTGCGGTCGTTTTGTTGGTGTTAATTTGTTAGTAATAGATTAATATACCTACGTATCATTCAAAGGCAAACATATATATCTTGGAGTTTTTACATGATAACTTACCAGTTTTTCTTGGACATTTCGTCCTTGGATCTTTTAACCCCAAAGATTCGTGTCATGAGGGCACTGAACAGAAGTGTGGCCGAGTTACGTATCTGAAACCAGGGAAACAGAGAAACATAGAACGCAGGGATGACAGTAGGTTAAAAAAAGAAAATATTTTTCGTGTGTAAATTTCTGCCTCAAAGAGACTGTAAAATATAAATACATGAGAATGTATAATGTACTTATATGGCAGTTGTTGTCAGCAAAATGTCCCATGTGGAATTTGCTGCCTCAGTGAGACAAGGTAAACGTGGAAGACACATCAGTATCGACCGCCGTTGGGACTTGGGTTCTGTAGTGAGGTTCAAACCACAGTTCTATTGGCGTGAATGAGGCTCAATTAATGTCAGCTTTATTTTACATAAATAAAGCGAATTTTACATTCTATCAAATTTCCGTCTATTTCTGTCCTTGCATACTCCACACGAGTGGAGAGCTTGGTCAGTTTATCAACCTCAGTCAAGACTTCGGTGATATACTTATACATCGTGTAAAATGCCGTTTTCTGATACATGATGCTGGGATTCTACTCACGGCCCAGAGCTGGGAGGAGTAGCCGATGATGGCGGCCTTCAGCCCGCCTGTCACGTACGGGAAGACGTCGTCTCCGAGCCGCGTGTCCCGGTACAGAGCCCGCAGTACGTTCAGCGCGTGTACCTGTAGACAGCAGAAAACACGGGCATCTGGATGAATCACCGAGAAGACTTATTGTAAATTACCAAATGACACACTGACTGATATAGAAACTCACATGACACACTGACAGATGTAGAAACTCACATTGAATTATCACATGACACACCAACAGATTTTGGAAGTTAAAGTAGATTATTAAATGACACACAGACAGATATAGAAACTCAGGTCGAATTACCACATAACACACTGACAGGTATAGAAACTCAGGGTAAATTACAACATGACGACCTGACATATAAAAACTCAGAGTGAATTACCACTTGACACAGATGTAGAAACTCCAGTCAATTACCAAATGACATACTAATAGATTTAGAAAGTCATGGTAAATTACCAAATGAGACACTAATATATATAGAACCTCAAAGTAAACTTGCACATACAGATGCCTATTTTTAGAAACAGTGAATTGCTGAGGAAACTCACAGGGAAATGACTTTACTCAATTGATATGTCAGGTTATCATTGATGAATAACTCTAGACTCACTTGGGCCGGGTCCTCAGTGGGCAGAGTGGTGCACGTCGGGACGGCTAACTCGAGCAGCTCCGTCATGAGCTGTTTGAAGCAGACTCGTCCTGTTGTCAGGGGCTCAGCACTCACGATGGCCTGCAGAGGACAAATAATGCTAGACAACTTACCAATGTCTCAGTTTCCACTTCTCAAAATCATGCCATTCTAACTGTTTTCCCACAAGTGATACTGATTCTGTGCTAGAGCTGCTTAGGTTTATTTGTAGTATGTGTTCTGTGCACGATATTATGTATGATTTCCTGGCTGTTGGTGTGACTTACTGGACGTATTAAGGAACTCCTGCATTCTGACAACTTACTCACATAGACTCATCCTGCTGTGCGTGGTACACAGACAGATTAGGTCTTTTCGAACCCACAACTTACTCACTTTGCGATCACCCAGGTAAAGTGGAAATACTACGCCATGGTCGTGGAGTAGTGAATACGAGATGAATAGGCGATTGGCAAATCAGCGGCCAGGATTTCAGAGAGAAGACAAGAGGAGAGATTTAAACGTCCCAAATAGTGAAAGGGGTGAGATAAACCCAGAACCGCACTCTAATCGTAAATAAAAAATACTATACTCGATTGAGTGCACCATAATCGTCACACGGCTTCGCCACAATGACGATTGCAGAGCATCCAAACTCGTGGAGTATTGTTCATCTAAACACTTTTAAAAGCAGTTCTATATAAGTCTTTTCAAACTGATACACATCTGGGGTGACCTTGCGCTGCATGGTTATGTCTTTTCGAAACGACTATTTACTCATCTCGACTCCCCTTGCACTGTGCGAACACAGATTAGGTCTGCTTACTCACCTGGACATAGAAAGGGACTCCGGCACTACGACAACACACAAAAGACAACACACAGCAATAGTCAGAGATCGGGGTTGATTGTCCTTATAAAACAGAGGTCAATACTGTCGCTGCATGGTTATGTCTTTTCGAAACGACAATTTACTCTCTATTTAATATCGACTCCCCTTGCACTGTGCGAACACAGATTAGGTCTGCTTACTCACCTGGACATAGAAAGGGACTCCGGCACTACGACGTGTGGCGCACAGACGGTTCTTGGGGTCACGTGACTTGATGTCCTTCATGATCTCTGTCAGCCACTGCTTGGGGAGAGCTTGCACCTCTGGGAATGGGCATCTGTTTAAAGACAACACACAGCAATAGTCAGAGATCGGGGTTGATTGTCCTTATAAAACAGAGGTCAATACTGTCCTTCAGGGTTGCCACAATCTGGGATGTCAAAATTCCCTGACAATTCCATGACCAACATTTTTCCTTGACAAATAAAACGAGAAAATCTTTATATCAAACAACCTTACAGCCGTCCTTTCCATTCATCTTTCTGAGTTACACCGTACTATAAATGATGATAAACTGTTAAAAACCTGAATGTTTGACTTTCATCAAAATGTACAAATATCTATGATGTCAGAAATGGTTAGTTCTTGATGCACAAATCTGAAAATTCCACTTATCCCTGACAAGAGTAACTTTTTCCTGACATTCTCCCTACTTTGTCCTGACAAATTCCTGAATTTACTATCAATTCACTAAACTTTCCCTTGTTTTTTTCTGACGTGTGGCAACCCTGCTACTTGCATCAGATGAAGAAGAAAAACTCAGATTGATCAGAAGGTTTGTACTTACTTCCACAGCATCTCTGTCATCTTGACGAAACCGGCGTAGGCCAGTTCGAATGCTCCTCTGTGTCGAGATTCAAGTAACTGAGTGGTAAAGTAGTCTCCAAGTTCGTGAAGCTAAAATACCAATACACGAGTTCAGTAGACTGCCTCTTACAGATGGGAGCAGTATTTTCCATGGTATTTTCTCTTTCACCATGGATAGTATGCAGAGATACACTGTCCATGCTTTCAAGTACATGTATTTTTATCACCAATTTTATTATACACAAAATTAGGTGTAGAAAAAAAGTTAATATTGAAAATATTTAATGAAAGAACTGTATTGAGTTCAGAACTGAATAAACACGTCTAAAAATGGACTTGACCTTGGGCGTTATTACTGATGAAAGTACTGATGGTTTCAGAGCAAAAGAATACAAAAAGAGTCAAAACACGGTAAGATTAAAAAAGGATGGACATTTCCTATAACCTACTACCCAATTCGGTTTGCTACTACTTTATTAAAACTAGAAGTATGGATATGATTCAGTTGTTTGAGTATACTTGTCAAGTTTGGGGGTTGTTTTGGAATTATTCATAAAAACTGCCTAGTAGGTCAATGTCGGTGCCCCTTGGTGTTACATTTACAAACACCGTTATGAGTAGCGCTGACCACGAACCTGTGAGACAGAGAGCAGCCCGGTCGCCGGGTCCCCGTTAGGGTCCGTCAGGGGAGCGGTCAGTGTCAGCTGCCCCAGTAGCAGGGAGCATTCCTTGATGCTCCTCCAGCAGCAGACGACCAGGTACTCGGGAACGAGGCTGACGGTTCGCGCGCTTTCCGCCGCTCCGCGAAGCGCCTCCGCGTCTTCCGGTCCTTGCACCACCGCCTCCAGCGCCAGGCCGGGCCCTGGTGGACATAGATATGAGGAAAACGGAATTGAGACTAAACACATTAGAACTCTAGTGGGTGGGCACCCCATGGTGTGAACCATTCGTTTACTCGGAACAGAATCTTCTTTTTCTTTTTTATTCAGGCATGGGATTTGGAAATAACACAAAATTCAGAAGAAGATTGGATCATTTGACGAAGGTTATAAATATAGAAATTGAGTATAATGTTGCAACAAATACAAGTGTTATAGCTTTGGTATCCATCTCATTGCTCATCTCATTACACCATCCCCCCACACCCTCTCCTCCCTCCCCCAACTGCTCTTGTCAGTTTCAGTAGTATTGTTTAGTATAGCAGCAAAGTTATTTTATTCTATCGCAAGCTCAGAAAAAACTTCTGTATAGAAGAAAGAGCCGAATAAAAAAGTATATTTTGAAGAACTCACCAAGCGGCACGTTTCCCTCTGGAGAAGAGTTGCTCACGACGGGCGACACAACTAGCGCCACCTGGAAACTGATGTCAATGATGGACTTCAGGAGCTCTCTCCACCGCACAGCCGCGCTAAGATCCCTGTTAAGACATTCAACATTCAAATTATAATACACATATGGCCGGACGTCTATGCAATACCATCCGCTGCTAGGGTGCAGTATAAATAACATTCACTGAGACGTAGAGAATTGGCTATGAATCGATGATTTGAAGAGTGAATAAATTGGTGTTTTTTCATGTTTTCAAGCTACATGATAATGATAAAATGGGTTAGCAATATTATTACACGAGGAATTATTTTATTATTCTGAAAAAGAAAAGATGAATTTTAATGGAAACATTGAGAACTGGTATCCCTCTTTTTAAAATGGTAAAATACAGTTGACTTGAGTAGGAATCGGACAGTGCAGGGTGGGAGACAACATTTCTACACACATTAGAGGTGTAATAAAAGGTAAAACCAGCTGACCTGAGACTGACGTCATTGAGTAGGTAGCGGATACAATGCAGGGTGGGGTAAAGTGGCTCAGTGGCTGCGGCGTGCACCAGACTTCTCCGAGCCACCTCCAACTGCCGCCCCAACTGCTCCACCAGGATCTCCAACACCACCAGGTGGCGCGCCCATCTTCCTTCCGGCGGCGTGACGTCAGCAGCGTCCGGGCGACGTCTGAGGACGTGTGGCGCCACCTGGAGGAGTGTGGGTTGTGTGAGGAGGACGCGGAGGAGGTAGGCAGCCGTGGTGGAGTCCTGGGGACGCGTGGAGGAGGCCAGCGACAACCCGGTCCTCAGTAGAGCCTCCAGACGCGTCTCCTCCTGCCAGATGATATCATTGCAATGTTCATTAGCCTACCCCTAATAAAAAACCGCCATAGACTTAACATAGAGATATTTTATGTGGCAGGCCGTGACATAAAGTGTTTTTCATGCCACTAGAGTAATAACAATATTGACCAATCAGAGAGCAGGATGTCAGCTACTATGAAAAAAAGTTCTGTTGGTCATTGACTCAATATTTATCTTTTAGTAATACAAAAGCATAGACGAGGTAGGATAAATACGAAACCAAACTCGAGTTAGACTTGTCAATGTCTATGCCACTCCGGTCAGGTCTGCTCCTCACTACAGTCGGCTACGCCTCGTGTAGTAATACGCGACCTTCCCATCATGGCACAAACATTGTCAAGTCTAACTCTCGTTCGGTTTCTACTAATTATCTCATACCAGTATTTTTCTCCATAGGCTTATAAAAAGGAAACATATGAAGGTCCTTTCTAAATTTCTGAAAGTTTTGCTTTTTCTCACTGCTTTACATCACAGGGATGGTGATTGAATCTATGGGGTGAATATAGGTAGAAATCTCACCCCTATAGATTTACGGCGATGTGTGCGCATATTGCACTGAACTTGCATTATAAAGGTAAATCTTTAAATGTATATGAACAAAATATATTGAAACTTTTTATGGCTATTTACTGACTGAAACCCAAGAAGGGTAACAGAAGTAAGCAGAAGTATGCAAAGGTAGAGCAGTGACGTAAGTATTACCTGTATATTTAGCGTCTGGTACGGAAGTGACGTCAGCACTTTGTAACTGTCGATTTTGTTCTGTTCAAACGAGTCAGAGAGACACTCGAGCAGAGTTTGCACCTGCTCTGGTCGGATGTAGTTAGAGAGTGCGAACTCGCAGCTTTCTGTACGAAGAAAACGATGTATACATGTATAGTGGAAGTATACAGGGATGACAGTTGGGGCCATAAACAAAGAAGAGTTTTTTTTCATGTCGAAATTATTTCCTCAGTGAAAAACATGGAAAACAAAACGGTTTTGTCCATGGGCTATGGAATGGGGCTGTGGTGTGTGGGGAGGTTGGAATCTTTGTTTTACACAAGAAAAAAATTTATAAACTGAAAATGAAAACAAGGATTTCATTGGAAAAGAGGAAAACTGCCACCTCTGGACTGTACAAAGAAAAGTATGCATAGCGAAAGTATCATACAGAGAGCACTGTTGTAGGCAATGTTCCGTGATGCCGTAAGTAGTTCAGGCATGGCTTGACCAAGTCCGTGTTTTATTTATTGGTTATCGTGTCACAAATTCGAATTATACTTTCAATTAACAAAAGATACTATTTCATGAAAATTTGTACCATATTAGGCAAAGATAGCTGTGTTTTTAAACGATGTAGAATATGAAAATTCGACCGACCCAATTGCCACATTTGAGGACTTTTTCCAAAATGTTTGGCGCCATATCCCACTCTCCTGCAAGCCAAGTGGGACAAATGATCTGCTGGGAGACCGGAACTCCCATGAGTCACCTAGCATATGATTAGGGAACTAGGAAACACTGTGTGCCCATTCAGGGATGTCATTTGGGGTCATGAAAAAAGGAAATATTTTTCTTGCGGAACTTACTGCCTCCGAGAAACCAAAAGAACATTGAAAACACATTGTGATTCTACAGGGAATGGCGCCTTTGTGTGTGAACCACGTGTGAATGAGGCACAATTTATTCTCTTTGTTTTACACAAAAAAAGTGAAGTTGATAAAATAAAAAAGAAAACAAGGATTTCCTTGGAAAATACCAAAACTGCCATCTGGAATTTACTGCCTCAGGGATACCTGAGCAAAACATGATTTTTGGTCACAGGACCTGAGGATCTATAGGGAGCATAAAGCATAAATGTGGCTCTATCAATAGTATCTTTGTTTCACATAAAAATATATAGGTATAATTTGACTTGACTTTGATGGTTAAATGTACAATCTGTCGTACCTTTGTGGTTGGTAGTGCCTTGTTCCAGCATGATGCTCGTGTAGGTGCTGAGAGCACTGAGCGCCATCGTGCGGCAGGGAAAGGAAGCACCGAGGTAGAGACTCTCAAACTGCTTCTTGATGAACCACTTCACGAATGCCTAAATCACAATCAACATAGATACCTCTGTCACGTAGGCAAATAAACCAGTTATTCAGTGAGAAAAACAAAAATGATTTAAAGAATTTTTTTTAAATTATGAAGTACACCAAAAAGGCCGTTTTCGCTAGTTCAAAAACATATCCGATGATTCACAGTGGTTTATTCTATGGCCAGATAAGTAATTTCAATGTTTTATTCGTTTTTCAGGTAAAATAGGGCAATTTATATGTCTGAAGAAAATGACATGGGATTTACTACATAAACTTCATGAATGTCTGTATATTCTATCAATATCTCATCATAATAGTAATCTCTAAATCGAAATCTAGCACGGTCACGCTACTTTTCAGGTCAGCTATATGTTCTATTACACTTAGAGATCAGTATATCTAATTTCCAAGAAAATGACATGGGTTAATGAGTCAAGATAAATAGTACCATTTACATTTTACAGGCATATTCGGCCAGTACCAGGTCAAAATTGATCCAAATCATCATCATGTCAGCTGTGGGGTAACATAACTGATACAAAAGACCTTGAACGGTCATCCCTACGGGCTCAGTTACCACATTTTCTATTAACACTATATGGAAAAAGACGACAATGGTCGCAGTCATATTCTCTATTTATCATAAGACAGATTACCCATGTATGTACATCTACCACATGTTAAATCAGTTAAAACAGCACGAGTTGGCATCATGGAAACTGAGCTATTTGATCATTTATAAATAAAAATCTTCAAATTTCAGATATTTGTAATTTATCAGAATACTTGCATCCCAGATTTCAGTATTTTGAAGTGAAAGACAGAGAGTAGGTGAAAGAGAGTGAACTTGGTCTGTCTTACAGAATACTGCTGAATGTGCATCTCGGCATCCTGGTCTCCGCGCTTGGCCTTCCTGCGGAGAGACTGGGCACCGTCTCTCAGTCTCACAAACAGCTGAGCAAAAATAAAATATTCAGAATTGAGAATCACAAAAAAACAGACACAGTACTTGTTGTTAGATATCATTATCTAAACCAAGTAGTACAATCGGTGTTGGGTTCGGTGTATCAAAGTTAGTATAACGACGTTTCGCTAGTGTTTACCTAGCTTCATCAGGTAAAAAAATTTAAAAAAAAAGAATAATTGATCGAGTCAGCAACATGTCATTTGCAAAGAAGAAAAACTAATCATATGACCAAAAAAACCATAGTAAAACAAAACTGAAGGAGATCAAGCGTAAATCATCACCGAAAATATTTAACTCTTTAGGGAATAGCAAATAAGTTTTAAATTGATATTTACTTCTGATGAACAAGACTGTGGCTGAAACTATGTAATATTTCTAATCTCTGAAGTGTTACAGCTTGTGATATAAGTTTCTGGAAACCAATTAATGTTATGACGGGAGTAGTACCACAAGCCATACACAAATCCTGAATAAATTACTGACACTTTGATCCTTCAGGACAATCGGTCTCCCTTTTTAGGTGTTGTGTGATAAACTCTATTAACCAACTAGTTTCGGAGGTGAATTGATGTGCTAACGAGCCTGGGGCACTACTGAGTACTCCTGGATGACAGTCTATTACTTAATATTGTTCCATAGCTTGGAAATATGTTATGAAAATATTAGCATTATTTCATTGAAAAATTGCGATTATTGAAATTTTGAAAAATTATATTAGGAAATTGCCTCTATCTATCATGGCTTACTATGCCCGGGAATGGCTCCAAGCATCACATCGTAGTGAAAGGGTTATTGATATAGTCCCTAAACTTACCCTCTTGAGGAGTGCGGCGAGTTGCTGACGGAAAGACGGCGACTGGCTTGACGTGTTTAGTGGCAGGAAGAAGATGACAAGGTCAAGGTCAACTTGAGTCAGCGTCTCTGTCGTTTTGGGGTTCTCCACCAGGAGGCCGAATGCTTCAAGCCGCAGCTACAATACAACAAACCAGACCGGTAATCAGCTAAAACTTTTACAGAGTGTGATGTAGTAGATCTAAGTTCACCATGTCCCACTTGCGATTTTGTATCCAATAGACCCAAATAAGGTATCCTATTGTCCAGTACTCTTTAAAAACATTACACGGACATGTATGTATCAAACTATTTATATGCCTCAAAGTATTGTCCTGCCGTTGCCTGGGAATGCCTTAATGCATTTTCCTATGGTTAAAAGGTTAAGGTCACAAGGGTTAAGGACACGCTACCTGTCCTTATATTCATTTGGACAGGTATCTTCTAGTCTTTAACTACATCAAAAACAGAATTTTGGGAGAGTCTAGCTCTACAGAATTGACAGACCGACCTGCTCGTTCTGGTGACACAGGGACATTTTGAGGACGTCCACTGACACCACACCACACCAGAGGTCGCTGTCATCAGACTCCTCCAGTTGATTTTCGGGTTTCTCCTGTGCTTGGAGCTCGGGTTTCTCCTGTGCTTGGAGCTCGGGTTTCTCCTGTGCTTGGAGCTCGGGTTTCTCCTGTGCTTGGAGCTCGGGTTTCTCCTGTGCTTGGAGCTCAGGACGTTGTAGCAGACCCGCCATCTTGGCTCGTTTGAGACACGTGACCAGAGCACCGATCTTAGCGCCCCCTGTGTGTGATTAGTTATAACATGAGTCATACACAAACAGGGTTACCACAATCCTGGGATGTCCAAATTCTCTTATATACCCCTGACTTTTCCCTAACAGGTTCCATTTATCGCTGATGTATAAATCATTTTGTCATCCATTTAATTTGTTATTCAATGAACACATTTTCAAAACACCATATGCTAAATTGTTATAAGCATTTCTTTCCAATGTTTACCATAAATGTGGATCACAGCAATGTCCTATACATTTAAGACATTGGGTACACTTTATTTTCGATAATTCACACACATTTTTAGGGAGTCTGAGTTGGCCAGTTCTTCAAGTGCAGATCTAGAAATTCTAGTTTTTCCTGACAAGTGTAAATTTTCCTGAAATATTTCATAATTTTCCGAATTTCCTTACAATTTTTCATAATCTTCCCTGATGTATGGAAACCTTGATATGTATCTAATATCATGAACCACTGATTAAAGACTTCAAATATAATATTCCATTGAATTATTTCATAAATCAGGTATTTTTTTCTGAAAAGGTTATTTCATCACCCAACCACGTCAGGATTTAAGGCTAGTCGATCTGCAGGGATGTCAGTTGGGGTCAGGAAGAAAAGTAGAAACATTTTTCATGCGGAATTTACTGCCTCAGAGAGACAGAGAATACATGAAAAACACATCATTGTTAGCCATGGAATAGGGCTGAGGGCATGTAGGGAGGTTTGAACCACTGTTTAATTGATTGGCGTGAATGACGCTCAATGTACACTATCTTTGTTTTATATAAGAAAACTAATATTAAAAACTAGAAATGAAAACCATGAATAAGTGAAAAACTGACCTCCATCAGTCTGCAAATCTGAAACGAAAACACAAATAGCAACCTGTCTGAGGACATTACCTGTATCTCCTTCTGTCAGCTTCATGGTCATATGCGGCAGACTATCAGGGCTGTGTTTGAGCAGCCGCGGCAGAATATACTGAAACACAATAAAGACTGCATCTTATAATAAATTTTATATGTGCCTTTTCGAGTCTACCTTAGGAAATGAAACTTTTGAATTATCCTTTTTTTCTTTATAAATCCTTATATTTCCCCTGAAAATGATAGGGCATTAAGCCTGTTTTTGATCTGATTTGATCTGATCCAGCAACGAGTACTTGCCTATTAGCATAGGATATCAGCAGGGACTTGCATAGTAGTCCCTGATATGAGGTATCACTCCTAGTTACATTGACATTACATGGAATTCTGTTTTCAATAAAATAACATTTTTTGTAACAATATTGGCTGTTTTTTGTTTTGCTGAACTATGTCTTATTGCCATGTCTTCCCATAATACTAAGGATATCAGTCTCTGACGCTGCACACAGGAAGTGACGTACCTCGATGACGTGCGTTCTCTGCAGACGACTTCCCTCACACAGCGTCTGTAGGAGCGGGTCGACCCACGTGACCAGCCACTGTGTCATGTGACCGCCCGGGTCGCCGGACGCGGCGCACAGCTCCAGCCTGTGTTCAGAGAAGAGTTTCTCGTACAGCTCCGACACCTGAAAGTAAGATAACTCCAACTGTAATGTTTCCTTCTTAAATTGATGGATATTCACGTTTTAGAATATAATTATTTACTTCATTGCTGTCCTGTGCCCATGTGAAAGAGATAGTGCGTACAGAATCGATCAGTGACAGGGCATACAATTTTCAACTGGTTTAATACTAGTGTCAACAATCATTTGAACTCTCGTGTGCTTCATGGAACCATTTTAATTCAGATGTGTCTCGTTGAACTTACATATATCTGTAAAAGCAGATTTATTTCCCCCCAAAAAAAACCCGTCTGTATGAAAGGTCATCACGACATGAAATGTTGCCACATGTCAAAAAGTTATCACGCAGACTTAGGTGACCAAGCCCGTAGTTAACATTTGTACACTTAGAGTTCAAACTAGTCTCATTGAATAGAGAGTTTGGAGTAAAGAGGTCACTCTACATTTCTTGGGCACCACAGGGTAGGCCAAAAGGTCTGTGGGAAGATTTAAACCACTCAATTATTGGCATAAAAGAGGCTCAATTAAAATTATCTTTCTTGAGACAAGGAAAATAAATGTCATATACTAAATATTGAAAGTTGAATTTTCATAGACCCTCCAGAGGTTACTAAACTCCTTAATATCGCCCCGGGTAAGTAGAGAATCTGCTCCCGACTCGCTGGCCGCATCATGGCCGCCTGTCCCCCGATAAACAACCGTTTTACTATTTCTAATTAAAACCGAATATAATTTGAAATGTATGAGAAGTAATAACTGAGATTTCCATTTCTACCATCGGATTTCCAATTTGAAGATTCATGAAAACCGTTATACCGCAATAATTGTGGGAAATAGATCAAGGATCTATCACCATACAACGACGGCTGCCAGCGAACACCGGATCATGTAAACAGACTGAATTATGGGATACCTCGATAGGGTCTATGGAAAAGTGGAAAGCTGCCATCTCTGTAGCTATTAGCTATCCCTGCTAGAGGGCGCCACTCACGTATCCGGCGAGGGTCTGGTCTCCCATGGCGGCCAGCAGGTGGCGTGGCAGTGCCGGCGTCTGACGTAGGATGACAGCGGCACCTAGGTGTCCCACCAGACAACAGAGCGGCCCGTACCGACCTCGGTGCTGCCACCCCGTGGACATGAGGGACTCCAACAGACGCAACAGGAACGCGCTGTTCGACGGCTCTGAGAGAAAAGACAATGCTTTGTGCGCTAGTTTTGGAGGTTGCATGGAAAATTCAAATAATTTTGATAAATTATATAACGGATTTCATGGATGAATATGTTTTTATCATTTTTTTTTCATTCGTTCATCAATAACCTGAAGACATTAAGTGTGATAGCATAAGTTTGGGAGGTTGTATAAACAAATCTATCAATATCATCAAGTATGAAAATGGATTCCACAGGAGAGTCTATGAATGTCCGTCTAATATCCAGATGATAGGCAGTATATTTGATACTATTACCACGGACTTCTATAAAGGTCCGAGTAATAACTGATATACTTTTCAAAAGTAAGTAGCATATTCGAAATGTCGTCGATTTATTGTCGTTTTGTAGTATAAGAGTACGGGGCTGTGTTTGGCCGTCAGTACATGGTATTGGATCGCTCGCAGTACTTATAGATCTGCCAACTAGTTGCTCGCTGACCATACCTTCTCCTGTAGCAAGCAGGTGACACTCGAGCAGGTTGTCAAAAATAAGTCGGGCCTGATGTCTGATAACCTGTAATATATAATAGAAGTAACACATATATAACAACCTTACCGCAGTCGTACATCAGACTATCGTGATACTACATGATGTTTTTTTGTTTTAATCCTCGTTGGCCACGACTGCAGTTTGACGTAGTGATTTCACAAGGCGAATCCGAAGCGATACTCAACGAGTATTGATATTATCCTACCCCTTATCGAAATCCAGTTATGAACGCATAAAGGTATGTACACAGGTTTATATCAATCTATAAACTGATAATAATCTACACAACAGAAAAAGAAATTCCAGTGTTATTAGTTTTGTGATAAATTCAATGAAGTTTGTAATGATCTACACACTTGGTGCTATCACACGTAGAGTAGTGTATCTTCTATATACACCCTTATCCTACCCTAATATAAAATCCCATAGGCTTAAGATTGAGTTTCTGTATGCCATGCTGCCTGGCATACGGAGTTTTATATGCCACTAGTGGCATACAGAAGTTTTATCACGTAATAATCCAAAATCGAGGAGAGGGGGTAGGTTAAATCAAAACCTGATTTGTTTTAATCACGGCCATCGCATTCAACTCCTGGAGTTTTGGCTCCGGACTTCACTTGGCTTCGCCTCGTGAAATCACTATGCCAAACTCCAGTCGTGGCATACGGTGGCCAAGATTAAAACTCTTCCAGTTTTACGATAATACTTTCATACACGATCAGTCGTGAAGGTTACATCCATGGACAGTATACAATGTCTATGACACATCTGACAGTGACCTGATGAGACACTTTCGAACAACTTTTGATCAACAGAAGAAAAATAGGCATGGTCTATGGCCTGTCACTCACGTCAGTGGCGTCCTCCCAGTGAGTCCAGGCGTACTCCATTAACGCACTTGGCACCTCCCCTTCCCCGCGCAACCTGTCACTCAAACGTTGGTGGGCGGGGCCTGAGGTAGCAGCCAGCGTTTGACTGAAATCACCGAAAATTCATGTTTAACTTAATAAATTGTCGCTTTTTCATGCTGAAATATGCTCTAAAATAAATATCCAAAATTAATTTTATGTAGTTTATAAAACATAGTTCCGGAGAAACATAACTAATGTGCCCTATAGCAGTTATGTCTAAAAAGGGTGTAAATGAACTGGCTGTAAACTCAGAACATTTGTTTGGAATTGAGAATTTCATTTATCATTCTATTCATTGGTCTTAATGTTTCTTCAATGATACGTTGTGTATAAATTGATAAAATATATAACAAGGTGCGTTTTCGACAGGTTCTGCTTGGATTTTCATCCCCACATAAAGACATACATGTACTTAACCCGACATCGGCTTGGACACTGAAATACCAGTAGACACTAAAAAGAATAGTACTTGGTATGATATTTATAATTTCTATATTCACATGCATTTTTTCTCTTGCGTTTACTTTCTAGTTGTTTTATAAATCGGGGATGACAGAAGGCAATGAAAATAATGCGTATGCAGACTTACACGGCTTTAGTTGTCCACAAAACGAGTGTCCGAGACAACACCACTTTGCTGCTCACCTCAAACATCCTGCAAAAATACGACGATGGGTACATTTCAAGGTCCGATAATGTTTTAAAGTTTTTTCACAAGCTGATGTGTTGAACATTTTTTTCCCAAGGTTCCACAGCTTGTCATTGTGAGTCTCGTTTGGAAAAGTAAGTTTTGAGTTTCTTTAGGAGTAACTTAACTGACTCATCGCTTTGGGCCATTTATAAAGTAAGCGCAGTCAAAACTTTTGGAAAGTTTCACAAATCGCTTCTTTATCTAATGTATTCAGGTTCGCCAGGGGTGGGTCCCAAAGGTTTCATAAAATTTGGCTACATACTTTATAGATGTCTCTAGTCATGAAATCTCTTGCAAGGCTATTCTCAGAAAGTTCATTGTAAAATCACACAAGGAATTTTTGTAACTAACCCCCAGCATTGTTAACATCATAATTTGTTTAATACATTACAAATGTTGCTGTGTGGTTTAGTACAGTCAACATTTTCTCTTCAGGTTGACTTTATTATACACCTGTGCACATCAGATTCAGACCGCTCCCTATATCGTATTTGAATTTTATCCTACCCCTAATAAAAAACGCCATAGGCTTAACATGGGATTTGTTTATGTCATGGGTGTGACATAAAGTGTTGTTTATGCCACTACTTTCTGATACTGAAAGAATATGGAAATGGGGTAGGATAAAATCTAGACGCCACTCGTTTGAGTTTAAGCTTATTTATGTTCGACTCGTGAAATTATGGAGCCAACAAAATGTGTGGCATAAATAAACTCAGACTCAAACTTGTGACGTCTCTTCATAGTATGCGACACTGGTAAAAAAAGACATTGTGAATAAAATATGCTCAGTTTGAACACTCGCAAGTAGTTGGTGCAAAACTATGTACATGGTTAACATTAAGCAAAGGATGTGTTTGGAGATTGAAATCCGCACGTACATGCTGCAGTAGAATGACCACTCACTTGTCGATCAGGTTAACCAGCTGGCGCCCAATGACGTCAACAAGGAGGAACACACCGGGACCCAGCTCAGTCGCCAGGTGGCTGGTTCCCAGCATGGCCAGACACCCGCCCGCCACACACACCATCGTCGTGGGCCACGCCGGAACCAGCGGATCAGCCAGCGCCGGGGGTGACGTCACAAACGGAAAGTCGGGACGTTTTGATTCGTAGAACTTTGCGACGTCACTGCCTGGGAACAGATCCCTGACGACCTGTGAGAAAAGAAATGTGTGTGCTTGTTGTACATTGCTTTCAAAATAATTAAAGATACAAATGGAGATTTTATAGCCGTAAACGATAAAAGGACACAACTGTCTGATATTCTAGCATGAAAGGAGATAGTTGAAAATCACTTGGATATGCGTAAATTGATTATTGATTATGTGATTTTATATGAAAGACTGAAATATGGTCGCAGGCAAAACTTTCCCAGCTTCTAATCATAATCTCAAAATGATTTTCATTCAAAGGAAATGTAATGCGTTTTTGTGAACACAATGTTAAGCGATAAAGAACACACTAAGCGAGTTCCGTTACATAAAAAACATTCTCGAGTTTCACGCAATAAGCCAGTTATTGCTTGGATACTTACTATTTCAACAAGTTTCTCGCGACAGATGACCTTGAAGACTAATGGCAATGTCATACCACAAGCTGCACGACAATCGACGAGGAAATTCTCTACAATAGTGAAAAGGGAAACCCAGTTATTAATCCTATTTCTTTACATTGAATATTTAGTTTGCGGTGACATGTCGCAAATAATATCACGGAGATACAAGATATAAAGGATACCTATTGACTGTACGTTAAAAAATCATATAGAACTTAGATAATCCCATGAAGAACATGCGCACTAAAATCAATTTAAAACAGTTATCTTTTAAACTTTTACCACACCCAAGTCACGACTTCAGACATCAGTATAGACACTAGTTTCTATTGGCTGCTCAATTTCATGTATAAGATTCACTACCCACCATCTAGGATGATCTTCCATGCCATGTTGAGGTAGTGAGCCATGAGGGTGATAACGGCTATCGTCTTCTCGTTCCCACGAAAAAAAGACTCGGTTCGCGCCACCAGCTTGTTCCACACCTGGACAGTCACGTGACAGTTGTGCATGGCCTCCGTCAAAGCTACCGGTGTGTTCACCGTCCTGTGTACAGATGAGAAAAATTAATGGTTTTTTTATTATTATTTTACTTTCGGGTCTGTTCGCTACATTGATTGTGGCAGTCTACCACACCGCAAAAACCTAAAGGATAAATTGGCTATCATATGCATTATTGTCATTCTGTAACTTCAGATATGTCAGTTGGGGTCGGGATGAAAGTGGAAATATCTTTTATGTGGAATTTGCTGCCTCAGAGAGACTGAAAAGATTTGGATAACATGTTGGTGTCGGCCATGGAATGAGGTAGAGGGTCTTTGGGGTTAGTTCAGACCCGTGTTTTATTGGCATGAATGGGGATTAAATAATATCATCTTCCTATTATTACACAAGGAAAATTAATCTTACATATCAAAAATAAAAACCGGGATTTTTATGAAAAAGTTGAAAGCTGGCAACTTTCAGCCATGCGTAGATTAATGGCCCGTAAAGAATACAATCAAGTGCTATGACTCTGATTTCTAAATGGTCTGTGGATAGAAGACTGTCACATCTATATTGTTATATAATACTACAATCATTGAATATCTGACAAGGCATATAAAGTACTACCTCCAGAAAATTATCGCGTGGATTACACAAATGATTTGTTTTGCCTATTTCCTCCACCCATTTTGTGTAATGCATGAACTCAGACTTCTCTGACCGACCAAAAGTTCACTTCACTAGATTTTCGCCTTTATCTATGTCTTTTGGTACTTACTTTGATTCATTGTAAAACAACTTCAGGCATTCGCTAAGAAAGATCAGGGCTGAAAAGAGGACAAATTACATGAATGTTTTAGAAGCCAGTTAGATACTCACTCAGATGCTGGAAACGATTTAGCTAGGTGTGACTAGATACCTTCTATATCAAGTATCTATTTTGTAGTAAATCCTTTGTGTGTGTGTATTTTTATCTATTCAGCGAAATAAATTACTTTCGCCTTCCATCCATGCAGTTTAGAAATACATTTGAAGAGATTATATTTGATTTTCATTAGCCAATAAGTGGCTGCAAGTGAAATTATATCCATATTCCGGAGATTTTAAATAGTGATTAATAGATATATCTTCATGTTGATAAGCACACATTGATATAAACACCTATTTTTTTCTTCTGAATTTGTATATAGAAATCCGGAATTTATCCAGAGCTATAATATATGACTGCATAGACTAGCATAAAGTGTTCAAATGATTATAGTAGAATGTGAAAGGTTGCACACGATTACAATATATATAAAGCTGAGAAAGCTTTTTCTAATGATGCTTACCATCCATTACGATGCCCTGTAAACATCGCTCTCCTGTAGCAAGATAAACACAGTTCATGTAATTAGCTATACTAATTAATTACATATGCATCAGCATTTAACTATTCAATTTTTAAAAACCTCTTAGATACACCGCTAGATCTAAACCCGTTTCCAGAAGAGCAGATTAGATTGTCTTAATGATAATACCCGAGGATTGGTCACTGATAAAAAAAAATCAGTGATAAAAACCAAAAGTTACAATTGGAATAATTAGTTATAACTCAATTTGAAAAAAGTGAAAACTGGATTATGCTTGTAGAATTTTTTTTAGGGTGGGGAGGGTATCTGCTAGGTCAAAGAGTCAAGAATTAAAAAAATATATATATTTGGTTGGAAAAATATCAATATGAATAAACATAAAGGATTCTATTTTTTTAACATTAAACTGCATCATTATATCTATCAATATTTCTTTTCTTTAGCATGAAAGTACAAAGTGAACCACTCCCATTGGGAGATCTGTACTTGTATCGGGAACGGAGAAGCTAATAAAAGAAGTACCTAGTGGGAAGTTTTCCAGCAGGGAGTTACAGTTGTCGATGGCTGCGCGGCATGAGGTGAGGCTGGTTGTGATCTGGAGGCAGTTAATGATGTGGGACTGCATCGCCTGCTCCACACACGGCTGACACGTAGACACGCTCTCCAGACAACTACAAGACGAGCATTATCACGCCATTCAGGATTGTGCATTCTCACCAGAAACATTTAATTCACAGGGTCGTCAGTTGGGGTCAGAGGAAAAGTCAGGGATGTCAGTTCGGGTCATGAAAAAAGAGGAGATATATCTCATATCGAAAACACATCGTTAATGGCCATGGGATGGGACTGGGGTGTGTGAGGAGGTTCAAATCACTGTTTACTGGTGTGAATGAGGTCAAATTTATCCCCCGTTTGTTTTACCAAAGAAAAATATAAATAAATTGAAAACAAGGATTTCCTTGGAAAATAGGAAAACTGCCATCTGGAATTTACCGCCCCAGGGTCACCCGAGCAAAACATGATTTTTGGTCACAGGGTCTGAGGATCTGTAGGGAGCATGAAGCCTAAATGTGGCTCTATTAATAGTATCTTTGTTTCTCATAAAAAACATTATACACTGGAAATGAAACAAAGAGGGTTTCTATGAAAAAGGTGAAAGCATTGGTCTCTGAATTCATGCCCGGTTCCTTATCACATATCCTGTCATATTCAAGATTCTACTTTCTCATTATTATCAAAACAATATGAACTGTATACCACTTAAATCGAAAAGTCATGTTAGAAAACTTCCAACGTGTTGTTTACTATATTTTATTTACATGTATGATGGATAGCTTGAAAAATACAAATTATGAATGGCTCAATATCCACTACACCAAATCAAGCTATTTCATCTGTTTCCATTAAGTGATGTTCATTTTGTGCCACAGTGACTTAGAGATAGGACGTGAAGTATACTTATATAGAACGTCCTGACCATGCTGTACAACCTACAATACAAGATGATAATTTACTGTTCGCACAGAACGAGGCGTTTACGCCACCTTCCGTACAAACCGTAATTTATCATCAAGTTTTGTGGCTTGTACAAGTATGGGTGGACGTTATATATTTCCTATATACGCGAAATTAAGAAAAATTATTAATTTCTTTTGGCTAAAGAACTAATCTTTCAGTCCATGTATACGGAACAAGTGATCTGTATTTACCTGTACGGAACAGTCTTCCGTACAGTATTTTTACGTTATATGGTGAAACGGTGTATATTTACAGTATATACGGCATGGGTATATATTAAAGAGTGTTTTATCATGATTAGTAGCACTTTTCACATTTTCGGTATCAAATCTACGGTGTACAACATTGGTGCTGTTTTCACGGTAGTTGACATCGCTTACCAGAATTATTACATTGGCTTGGTGGAAACTCTCCATTCTATAGCATAATTCTAAATAAACGTGTAAACAACTTATAAACATGCCTTGCAATAGCTCGTTTTAGTTGGTGTTTTGGCGGGCACTGCAGGTAAGTGTCGATAAGGACGTCCAGCACTGGGCGAATGTCGTCTGCTCCTTTCAAGGCTTGCCCTACCTGAAAATATGATAAGCATAAATAAAATACCATATGTACATAATCATACAGTGAGTGGCTGCATTGTGGCATACAAGGTGTTATCTCTCCCCTGGTACAAGTTTAGCCATAGAAATAACATTAGAAAAAAAATACTCAATGATCACCCAGGTAAAGTGAAAATACTACGCCATGGTCGTGGCGAAGTGAATACGAGATGACGTCATGGGCGATTGACCCATCAGCGGCCAGGATTTCCGAGAGATTATCGTTCACTCCAAGGTACTAAAAACAACAATCAACCATAGTATCGCATATCGACCGTGTTGTCACTGTCCCCTAGAGAGGATGCATAAGCGGATAGAGTCGACTAAGGCTGACTATAATCAAACACAAGAGTGACTCACCTTCTTCACAACGGCTGCCTGCTCGGACAGTTTCTTTGTCTGGATGAACTTCCATATTTCCGAGTTTGGTTCTTTCCATCGACCTAATGTTGAACAGGATTGAGGGATTCTGTTTTAACAAGAGCTAACTGAGCATTTTGAAATAGAAATATTGGGAGGGAGGGAGGGAGGGAGGGAGGGAGGGAGGGAGGGAGGGAGGGAGGGAGGGAGGGAGGGAGGGAGGGAGGGAGGGAGGGAGGGAGGGAGGGAGGGAGGGAGGGAGGGAGGGAGGGATCCATAAATAGGGAAGGGCCTGCATTGATTGGCTATTTAAAGGCCTGCTGGTCTGTGAACTCAGTAGTTCATGGATCAGTGCACATATAGTAAAACCCTGCTTAAGGGAACACCCTCCATTTTGGGCCAAGTGGCCCCTTAGGCGGGGTGTCCCTTAAGTGGGGTTTTCAGTCTGGTTATACAATAGAGAATACCTACGTAAATGAAGGAAACGATGGTTATTAGGTTAAAATGTTTATCAATAGCACATAAATAAGCAAATAAATATAAACTATATAATATAAATGAATATTAATGTACAAAAAAAAATTAAAAAATAGATAATAGAGGTTGAAGGTGGATATGCCTTGCTTGTGAAATTCGCTCCTTTTTATACCCCCGGTCAATGCCCCCCCCCCCCCCCCCCCCCCGTAACTTCTGAGAGAAATCAGCAGCCCTATAAGGGGCCAGAGCCGCGACGGCTTACTGAATACCGCACCTTCAAAGCCCCCAGCCCTCCCTGTGTCGCCCACAGCTAACCTGTAAGCGGACCTCTAACCCCCTACCTTCAACGGGTGCGAAAGTCACTCACACTAATACCCACTCACTGTGGCCCGCCCAGAGCCGCTGGAGATGTGATTATTACAGTGAAGAAACACACTCTGGTCGCCATTCAAACTCCTAGGGGTCTCTGATTGGCCCCCATGTTCTCCTCATAGTCGCGCATGAGGCAAGAACAATCGGAGGACGGGAGGCGATTGGGTTAAGATTTTCAGAGACCAAAAATCCACACAATGGAGCATCACCTTTACACTATATGATGATTGCCAGTTGATTGTAGCCATATTACATACCGGTATATATTTTGGCCATTTGGGCGTCTGCTATATTCTATTAGGTGTATAGTAGGCCTATATCTAGACTATATGTAGTAAACCCGTAAACTGGTTTAATATATATTTCCCGCGAAGGGAATAAAGGAAATATTATGGTTATCAGGGTGTTATATTAGATGATTAATAATTGTAAATTCCGTGCCACCACGAAATCAACAATGGTACTGACAGGGATTATCAAGAGACGTCATGAGTTTGAGTCTGAGTTTATTTATGCCACGCATTTTGTTGGCTTCGTAATGTCACTCGTCTTCGAATCATTTGACTCGTGAAATTATGGAGCCAACAAATAGGCGTTTTTCCACTGGCCGGTGTCGCACCTTATCTGCTTAGTTATGCCACAGCTGAAGCCAAACATTCACCTAGAAACGTATACTTTAGTATGGGACCACTGAGTGTTTGAGCGTAATACGTTCATAATACCTGTGTACATTACTTCCAGGGAGATAAGAGTGATTGCATTGTATTCTATGGTATTCCAGCTACAATTTGATGTATCATACATGTATATCAGCTTAATGATGCTTTAGATATAGCTTAGATAACACAGGGACACCGAAACTGAATACACAATAATACATTGGCAGGCCTAGCCATTATTAGTCCGAGAGGCTCTGACTGTGAAGCTGTGCAGACAGTCAGAGAGCACACCCATAGAGTTCTATGTTAACAGGTCGACCAAAAATGTACATCTCAGCTCAGCAGCCGTTTTCCTTATAAATATAGGTTGAATCTTTCTGATTCTATGATAGATAGTTTCCTGAGGCAAAATGCAATAAAATGACAGTAATGTCCTACCTTTGCATTAGTTCTAAGTAATAGAACAGCCAGTGTTTGTAAAATCCATCTCAATGCATTCTGCAGGCGCCAAAAATGACAAAAAACTGGTTTCAAAACTGCAGGTAATTCTTCACAGGGTTTTGCCAGGAACCAGCTTATCAAATATGGCCGACATGAGTTTGAACTATTGAAATGTGGTTAAATGAGTTGTAGAAAAATGCTCCCAAAAGTAAAACAAAGTGACAAAACAGAAGTTCTATCATCAAAAAGGAATTATTATGCATTTCTGTAGGTAAGGGAGCATAAACATGCACTGACATTGACAGGATTACTCAGAACCAAGGAAGTGATTTTCTTCACTATGGAAATTAGCGGTTGTGCTCTCTGACTGTCCGCCAGGCAGTCAAAGTCTCTCGGACTAGCCATTATATGCTTATCTTTTTCCATGTTTATACCAAGATAATTATCAACTACGAAGTTGAGACAGCCCAGACTCGTTGGTACAATACCCTTGTTTGTTCCAACAATTTAATCTGTCAAAAAACAACACTCCTCCAATCACACCCACAGTTCACACTTTAGGTGTGATTGCTGTATGTCTCTATATGAATACCGCTGGAATCGCGGTGTTTGTCCGAGCGGCCGCGTTACTAGACAGTGGGCCGTTAGGCGGTGCTGAACGGCAACACCTGTATTGTGTGGCATAAATAAACTCAGACTCAAACTTGTGACGTCTAGATTTGATCCTACCCCGTTTCCATATTTTTTCAGTATCAGAAAGTAGTGGCATAAACAACACTTTATGTCACACCTGTGACATAAACAAAACCCATGTTAAGCCTATGGCGTTTTTTATTAGGGGTAGGATAAATAGAATAATCAGGGTTCTTAAAGTTAAAAGATTAAGATTTCATACCGGTAGGCCTACATCAAAATGATATGAACTTTCGCCAATCAGTCTACACGCTGATGATGACTGAACAGAGTAATCTCGGAGCCAACGTTAGAAGATTCTGCGATACAAACTTTTTAATAAACCCCTTCCAATAAATACAAAGGCAGAAAAATATATCTAATTTATATCTATTTAAAGTTATACTGCCAATGCTATTGCCACGTCGTCACTGGCCCACTGATAATCATTTTCTATTTCAACCCATCTATGACATTTACCAAATTTATCAAGAGGTAAAACTAATAAAAAGATTCAATTTAAGCATACATCAAATAATCAGAGGCAAACATTAGACTGACACCGGGTCAAAACAATATGATTGCCTTTGAGTGCGGTTGTTTGTTTGGCAACAGTTGCATGTGATATGGGCGATAATATGTGATATTTAACGAAATAATTCATTTCTGAATCACAACTCACCTGTCAATCCGTCTATATATTCCTGGCGGACGCTAACCGCTATCACAGACTTTGCCCTGGGAACTTTTGTGCACATTATAAAGATAGAAGGGCAATTTCATTGAGATGATCAAATTGTCTTGAACCTTACCGGGTTCAAACTCGAAATTGGCAGCAGATGGCGCCACTGACTGTAATCGATCGGAGCGCCCCCTCTTGTCACATGCTAAACTCAAGGTGAGTGAACTTGGATGGCAATTTGCTACAGATGGATTCGATTCAATTTCATGTAGATATTTGAACAGAAAATGTGTCTGCCGTTATATTTAGGGAGAATATATATGTATTAATTATATCACAATATAACGTTAGATATCAGCCTAATCGACAAGCAGAAATGTTGGCTGTCATATAAATCACCCCTATTGTCGCTCACTAAGCATGAGCCTTGTTGGGTAAAACTAAAAGAGAAGACAGTGTAATTAACTCGCCCTGTCCACAACAGGGATTTGAGAACGTGAACATTTTACCTAGGTAAAGAGTATTCACCCCTCATCTCTGACAGGGCTGGTTATACTGGCTAGAGCCTTGTAGATGTTTCGGTCCAAATGTACAACTCTTTTTTTCTTCTTTTCAGAAAGAGTTTCCAGAATGTCGACGACTTTATGTGGCAGTCGCTGGTACTGTCTGTCTGCATGGATACATTTACGGAGAGCATCGGTAAGCAAAGCACATTGTATTCTTGTATACATTTTATTCCTTTTTCTCACCCTTGGTATTTTTGTCCCATACTGGCCATAGCCTAGGTTTATCATGCATGGGTAACTCGTTCCCCATGCCCCTACGAGTATTACACATTTACAGTCCGTTCTCCATGGTCTATGATGTAATATACTCAGTGTATCTTCTGTTCTTTTAGTGTATACAAGGGATGATGAATACAGAAGCAACTCGTTGTGGTCAAAGCGGTTGTTCTCTAAACTAACCAAACAAACAAAATCTCCAACCCGTTTGAATGGTACACGATATTCACTCAAATTCTAATTTCAGACCAACGCCAGTCCGCGGATAACGATACCTCACAGAATGATTCAGAAAATCGAGAAGATAAAATTAAAAACTGTCACAAAGGAGAGACAACAGCAGCGACACTACAAGGGACCTTTGATTATATCCTGTAAGAGATCACAGTTCAATCACTACAAAGGTCAAACGTACAGTAAATTCCAGCCATACATTCTTGCCTCGCATGGCTGGAAACACTCACGCTCAAAAGGAGACTACTTCACTATTAACTCCTACAGAAATGTAAGTTAGCAGTATCCTAAGTGTGAATTATTAGTATTAGTATTAATTTTGATATTAATTAGTATTATTATCATTAGTGGAATAGTTGGTCTTATAGGTTTTGGCTATAGCTTACTGTAGTACACCTGCTCGTAGAGTCACTAGGTGACCTGACCACAATTATGCTTTTCTATCGCTAACTAAGTGCAGATAGGAATGTGATTCTTCGTTAGGACAGAAGGTTTTATGGCCATACAATATCTTGCAGTTTTAGTTTTAGGCAGGGTGTCTCTTAAGCGGGGTTCTTCTGTACTGTGTTTAACCTGTACATGACAATCAATGTGATTAACAAAGTGTAAGGTCTTGAGCCTTACTTGCCTAAGGGGTGGACCTTCTGAGAAGGGAGTGAGAACTTAAACACAGAGATACTATGTACTATTATGAATCCAGAACTTAACTGATTTATTGACAAGGAGGGTCCTCGTTTTACACACTTAACACTGGATTGATATGACAGGCTTGGCATCTGTGAGCTCTGCACTCTCATTAGCTGTTGTACCAACAGCCAATAGGGGAAGACCAAATTGTTCTGGTTGAACGCCCGTACGGTCTGTCGCACATGTCAGGAGGCCACTTATGACACTGGACAATTCAAGGTGTCATTGGTAGAGTACCTTGCCCTCATGTAGACATTCTGGGAACTAAAGTTGAGCAATACTAGGGGTATTATATGCCATTCAAAGCATGCCAGTTGTACTGTAAACATTAGGTAGGAGGTGACTTACCAAAATGGTGACTGTTCCAATTCCATCAATTTGTTCCTTAGTAATTAGAGGTAATTTAGATAATTACTTTCATCTCATAGAAACCAGTATTACTTGGCCACGATAGGGATGTATTGACCAGAACTTTAAAAAGCATTAAACACACAGGGTCTGATACATACTGTCATTATCTACATTACAGTATCTTGTTTTTCACTATTGATATTCTGTTGATTCCCTTAGGCTCACATCGTACTATTAAGGCGTTATTCTATTGTGAAGTGTAGACCTTCTGATGTCAAACACTTTGTATTTTATAAACCAGAATCCAGCACTGGAAGTGGAGGAGGAGGAATCATGCTTCACTAACCTCGGCTTAAACAGGCACATTGTCCAAGCGTTATCAGATAATAACATCACAACTCCCACTAAAATACAGGTAAGAAAAGAAGCGACCCGCTCTCTTAACTGAGCCCCCTATTTACATAGCTCATACTCTTAAATTTAAAATATGTTATACAAACTCAAACTATTTCGTGAAGAAAAAGTGATTTTCCATCATTCAAAAAAGAGGCGACACATCTTTCAATATAAAAAATATCTACATAAAAAAGATGAAAACCAATTCTTTAATAGAGTATCACCATTAGAATTCGACGAAAGACATAAAATAAATTTTGGATCAAATCCTTTTGAGTATTTGTTACGAAGCTAGAGAAATAACGACTTGTAGGCATGATGCATTTTGATATATGGGGAAGATTATCAGGTTTCTATTTTGGGTATCACGTATATTAGTTGAGAAAAGTCGTGTTTCTTTTCTAGGCTCTAACCATACCCGCCATGCTTGAACGGTCCAACATTCTGTGCGCTTCTGAAACAGGTAAGTTGGTCATCCTATATTAACCCATACCTTCACTCTGTAACACAGGAATCTGTCATTTAATGTGTACGAGGCTTGATCAGGTCATGCCTTAGGACAACGTTCTTATAGTAGAATATGTTGTTGTTAGTCCTAACTGGAAACTTGTCGTAAAACTGTAAGTGGCCTTGGTTGCAGGTAGTGGGAAGACCTTGGCGTATCTTTTGCCAGTACTTGAGTGGCTGTGTCGACAAAACACAACATACGGACCAACGATGGAGAGTAACAAACCACATGCCGTCATCTTAGTGCCATCCCGAGAACTAGCCAACCAGATAAAGGTAGCGTATAACAGGTGTATTCTATACTATTATTCATACCCTAAAACACTTGAAACGATATTCGTACAGATCTCAAATAAACCACATGCAGAGGACTGCCGTAGGAGTCCCAACTGAGGCTAGGTAGAATTTCAATTTTTCTTCACTCCTTTTACCATAGCCTCTGTTACCAAAGCAAACTTTTAGAACCAAATCAAAGTACAATCTAATATATCTACTTCACATGAATGTATATATTCAATGGAGTAGTTGTATTTACCTCCAGCTTTCCATATTTTGAATTAGTTTAGTATGTACCATTTTCTTTCCTTCTGTAAAACAGAGATTAATTTAATTGAGTCTCATTCCATCCAATATAAGAGTGATTTGAATCTCCACATTGACACTCAGTCCCATGTCATGGTTGAGACCGACACGTTTTCCATGTTTTCTCAGTCTCTCTGAAGCAGACAAATTACTTCCACTTTTTTCTGACCCCATCTGACATCCCAGCCTGTATTTTCAGAATGTTACTGACTCGCTGTCGCCATCCTTAGGCTGCAGAACGAGTTTGATGATCGGAGGTCAAGGTACACAGGTTGGTATCGTGTAAACTATCATAAATTATTCCGAACAAAAAGTCTACAAGAATGTTTATCGAGTAGGACTTGTCAGACATTTTTGTTCTCTAGTTTGAAAAAAAGACAGACCCCCAGTGTCAGTATAATGGACTGGTGGGAGTTGTTGTTCATAGTCTTATGGAAGGCACTCCTGTGAGACAGCATACTAATGTTGGGCAAAGGGTTTATTGTTACAAGCAAGTATAGCTTCGGTTTTATATTGATTTAGTTATTTTATCCGATAACATATGAAAATATCCAAAAGAAACCAATAATTGGTTAGGGTTGGCTTAATACACCACATAGTAATGTCACAAAGTAAAGCCTTGTAAAATCACATAGTGATAAAACAAATGACATTTTAGTCAACCCTAACCACTTGCATTGGTTTCAGATTTTATCCCACCCCTGACTTGTAATAAGGAATATCACTAAAATATATAACAGAAAGCGACGTCATCGTTCCCAACAATGGTTAGGTATGAAAATTGGATTTCGGTTTAACACATGAAGAACTGGCAAACCCCAACATGAATCTACGAATTCCGTGTATATCAGAGAGGATATACCAGACATAAGGGGCCTTCTGTGGCCCGCGCCATTACATTGAATCCAGAATGCTTAGGATATGGTTTTTGAAATTTGGTCCTACAATCAGAAAATGAACAAATGACAAAGACAGCTGTAAGGTCGTTTGATGTACTTTTTCGTTTTATTTGTCAGGGGAAAGGAAATATTTTCAGGGGAGAGTCAGGAAATGTTCAGACTGAGCAGAAAGGAATTTCTGTTAGACCCTAACCTCTAAATGATAATTATTTACTCATGTATATAGGTTTTTTTTATATCTTTCCTCTCTTGTAGAAAATATTACGATACAAACCAAAACAGCCAATGGATATTCTCATCAGTACACCTGGTGTTCTCAGCAAGCTACTGACCAACAGTAAGTTCTCTCACATTTCATCTGTTCTTCTGCCTTACAACTATAGGGAAAGATTTATCATGAAAAATTTATGTAAATGACAATAGAAATCACAATGGGAACAGTACTTATAAGATATGCTGTATCGAATCGGGCTCTTTTCTTTTTATGGACTAGAGATTGTAACGATTGTAATGTGTCTGTAGATGTTGAAGTGTGGCATGATATGTTGCGTCTATCTCAAACATTTTACAGTTGTACAACATACCACGCTTGTCAGATATATTACATGTACTTAGTTTTATCTTTGCCTGGTATAAACGTCCATAGGTTTAACATTAGAAACTCATACTCAACAGGCTTGCGAGTATGGTACATGTCTCTCCGTTCACCATCAAGTTCGGAACGTGTAGTAATATGAACGAGACGATAGCCGAGTGAATATTCCGATGGCGAACAGGGACACAAACCAAACTTTCATAATTATCTTTCTTAGTATGGCATATCATGCCCATAGAGGAAACCAATAAGGTTAGTTAGGTATTGCCAATATGCCATGAGTTTGATGGTGCAGTGATTTATCTCACTACAGAATCCGAGTAAAGATCATCATTACTATATAACAAGAGAACATACAGGTCTACAAAGAATACCTCTTCTTCTTTTTTTTTCTTTTTTTTTCTTTTTTTTCTTTTTTTAGCATCTCTCTGGAGGCAGACATCTCAGGCTCTTACACTAAACATAAAAAAAGAACTAGGAGACTTTCGAAGTGACGTGCTGTCGCTATGTTGATGACAGTGTTGTTTTGGTACCTCCTGGCCGATGGTTGGCTAACGTTTGTGACATCACCGCACTCAACGCCGATAGCGTATTTTATGTTACACGACACAGCTTTGGATACGAGTTTCCATGTTCAGTTAATGGGAAAAATATCCCAGTGGTGGGATAGGTTACAGAGTTATACAAGAAGTCATGCCTGTCGTATGTATTTCAGAGCTGTACGACATGTCACGTCTATCACATGTGGTATTGGATGAAGCAGACACCTTACTTGATGACAGTTTCAGTCCCATGGTGCTTAAAATCATCCGTAAAATGAATGTGAGTATATGACTGCTTTACATTATGTATGCTATCCTCAAGCTACCAATAAAATCTACTCAAAGAGTTTAATTGACTGTTGATCTTCCTGTAATAACCAAAGAGATAAATGTCTGACTCATTCATTACATCTATTCTGTAATTTAGGTAATGATAGCTTCAGTTATTGCTTAAGATGAATATGGTTCATTCGGTTGATGAGTCACTAAAATTGCCCATGTTGATATTCAGAATGATTCATACCCATATTAACAATATATTTGGATTATAACAACCATAAATTATATGCAATATTTTGATGTTCTTCATAATGATTAATTAATTGATTAATTAAGTTGTGAAGTTAAAAATAACCTCGTTTGTCGTCTGTGACTACCAGGTGGCATCTGAACGGGTAGAATACAGCGCTGACGTCAAGGCACTAGGGACACAACTCGCGCTTGTTAGTGCCACGTTACCCACGAGCCTGGACAACCTGCTCCAAGACCTGGTCCCGGTGAGTGGCACTTACTACATGTCAGTGTCAGTAATATAGGTTTGTGTTCTGTAGTTAGTACCATGTTACCCACAAGCCTGGACAACCTGCTCCAAGACCTGGTCCCGGTGAGTGCCACTTACTACATGTCAGTGTCAGTAATATAGGTTTGTGTTCTGTAGTTAGTACCATGTTACCCACAAGCCTGGACAACCTGCTCCAAGACCTGGTCCCGGTGAGTGCCACTTACTACATGTGAGTGTCAGTAATATACAGTAGAACCCCGCCTAACGGACACCCGCGTAAACGGAAGGTGTCCGCTTACGCGACGTTCTACTATAAGTATGTTTTCTGTAGTCAGTACCATGTTATTCACGGGCCTGGACAACCTGCTCCAAGACCTGGTCCCGGTGAGTGGCACTTACTACATGTCAGTGTCAGTAATAAAGGTTTGTTTTCTGTAGTTAGTACCATGTTACCCACGAGCCTGGACAACCTGCTCCAAGACCTGGTCCCGGTGAGTGGCACTTACTACATGTCAGTGTCAGCAGTAAAATTATATGTCTGAGGTCTCTCTTTGTCAGTAGTTACTGACTGTGACTTCTAGTCAGTGGCCACAATCAGGTGTCATTGTCATTACGTTATCGCCAGTGATTTTCAGATGTTAAGGTTCTTTGAACTCACCATAATGCGTTTGGCTATATTTTTCGAAGGATAAACTTTAAAATGTATTAAAAGTTGGAAAATTGCACATCTTACATGAATTATCAGAGGTACAATCACCTTTTCGTATTTCGATATTGTAGTGTAGACCAAAGTATCTATCGAATCTGGAGTTTCAAGAGGATATTGGTGTTATTAAGGGAAGGATGGCATTGTTTTTTCAGGGATGTCATTTCTCCACTTTTTCAAGGAAATCCACTTTTTCCTTTTTAGAATATAAATTTGTTGTTTTTGTGTAAAATAAAAAAGAATATATCTAAGCTTCATTCAGCCCCATAAAATGGGTTTGAACATCCCAACACACCCACAGCCCCATGACGTGGCTGAAAATGACGTATTTCTATGTATTTTTAGTCTACATGAGGCAGCAAATTCCAAATAAAAAAATATTTCCACTTTTTTCTGACCCCTCAACTGACATCCCTGTTTATTAGAACATAGGCATCCTCTTTGGTCACATATGTGCAAGGACTGTCAGTTGTATATATATACACGTTTCATCCAACTATAAATCTTTTATATCTTTTGTCATTTCCCTTCTAGCCCTTGTCCAAATCCTCTAAGTCTGTTCCCTATTAGCCGTCGTCCAAATCATCTCAGTCCGTTCCACATTAGCCCTCGTCCAAATCATCTCAGTCCGTTCCACATTAGCCCTCATCCAAATTATCTTAGTCCGTTCCACATTAGCCATCATCCAAATCATCTTAATCCATTCCACATTAACCCTCATCCAAATCATCTCAGTCCGTTCCCTACTAGCCCTCGTCCAAATCACCTCAGTCCGTTCCCTACTAGCCCTCATCCAAATTATCTCAGTCCGTTCCCTACTAGCCCTCGTCCAAATCATCTCAGTCCTTTCCCTACTAGCCCTCGTCCAAATCATCTTAGATCATTCCACATTAGCCATCATCAAAATCATCTTAGTCTGTTCTACATTAGCCCTCATCCAGACCATCTTAGTCTGTTCTACATTAGCCCTCGACCGAACCACTCTGGAATATAAAGATATGTTTATTTCAGGTTGAGACGATACAGAAGGTGACGACGCCACATCTTCATCGCCTGATGGCACACGTACCTCAGAAGTTCATGAGACTCGGACCCGCTGAGCGACCTGGTGAGTAGTCTCAGTGAAAGGGAGAATGGGGACTCAGTGTGAATAAGTGAGTACGCCAGGTATCCCTGGAAGACTGGAGCCTCATGCCGAATGCTGTATAAGAAATTATTTGGAAGACTGGAGCGTCATGCTTAATGTTGGATAAGAAATTCTATAGAAAATTGGAATGTCATGCTAAAGGATGTATAAGAAATTATATGGAAGATTAGAGAGTCATGCCAATCGTTTTATTTGTTAGGGAAAAGTTTACTTTGTCAGGGAAGAGTCATGGAAATATCAGGTAATTTTGACATCCCGAGTTTGTGGCAATCATGTGCGATTATCATATGTGGTATTTTTTTGTGCTAAAAAGAAAAAAAGGGGCCTTCTAGCCCTGTAAAGGAGCCAGATTGCTCCCTTGATAATGATTAAAATAATACATACAGCTATTTCTTATTACTGTGTAAACTAGCATTACCATTAGCGGGATGTTGTTTTGTGTTCCACAGAAGCCTTCCAAAAGGTGATCAAGGCCAACGTGAAGCGTAAGATCCCGACCCTGGTGTTCTGTAACAAGTCGTCGACATCGGCCTACCTGAGCTTCATCCTGCAGGACGTGGGCATCGACAGCATCATGCTCAACGCCAACATGCCCATGAAGGTACGTACACCTACAACACATGCTGCTGTATTGCCTAGACAAATCATTGAAAAATCAGAACGACCCCCAAACTTGACAAATAAACTCAATGACCAAATCACGGTTTAATATTATGCATTCTGACTTCTTATATTTGACAACTCCGTTTAAAATATAAATTTAAAAAAAAATCATTTTAAAGCCTTGTGTTGTTTTATATGTACCTAATAATTGTATGTTGGATTTTTCTCCTTTTTTTATGAATCAGAGGTGGGAATTTTCTTTTTTTTTCCATGGAAAACTTTCAATTTCAGCACATAAAACTCCTTTCCCTTGGAAAAACTAGGATAGTTGAACCTCTTTCACGCTAATAGAACAGTGGTTTGAACCTCCCCCAAGACTCTAACACTAACATGTTTTTATTGTTTACGTGATCTCTCTGAGGCAGTAAATTGTGCAGGAAAAATATGTCCACTTTCTTTCCTAACCCCAGCAGACATCCCAGATGTATTGTATAGTCGAGGCGAAAATATACTTCTAAACACGGATAAAAAAAGTATTTTGGTGTATGTATGTTTTCGTAGCTGTTATGTTCCGTTTTTCTTCTCATAGTATATTTCATCAGATTTCTTTGTTAGTTTATAGTGGACATATTTATTACATCAGTCAGGCCATGCGGTGGTCTTGATAGTACTACTGTGCATTTCGTAATTTATCTGAAATTGAAAATTGAAATAAATGATAAAACACATCTCTTTGTATGTGTCTGTGAGGAGAGGTTTGAGAAGTTGCAGTTCACATGTCATCACTGTGTTTACCTCTCTGTACAGTTTCGTGAGGGTCCGTTTGAGAAGTTGCAGTTCACATGTCATCACTGTGTTTACCTCTCTGTACAGTTTCGTGAGGGTCCGTTTGAGAAGTTGCAGTTCACATGTCATCACTGTGTTTACCTCTCTGTACAGTTTCGTGAGGGTCCGTTTGAGAAGTTGCAGTTCACATGTCATCACTGTGTTTACCTCTCTGTACAGTTTCGTGAGGGTCAGTTTGAGAAATTCCAGTTCACATGTCATCACTGTGTTTACCTCTTTGTACAGTTTCGTGAGGGTCAGTTTGAGAAGTTCCAGTTCACATGTCATCACTGTGTTTACCTCTCTGTACAGTTTCGTGAGGGTCAGTTTGAGAAGTTGCAGTTCACATGTCATCACTGTGTCTACCTCTCTGTACAGTTTCGTGAGGGTCAGTTTGAGAAGTTCCAGTTCACGTGTCATCACTGTGTTTACCTCTCTGTACAGTTTCGTGAGGGTCAGTTTGAGAAGTTGCAGTTCACATGTCATCACTGTGTCTACCTCTCTGTACAGTTTCGTGAGGGTCAGTTTGAGAAGTTCCAGTTCACGTGTCATCACTGTGTTTACCTCTCTGTACAGTTTCGTGAGGGTCAGTTTGAGAAGTTCCAGTTCATGTGTCATCACTGTGTTTACCTCTCCGTACAGTTTCGTGAGGGTCAGTTTGAGAAGTTGCAGTTCACATGTCATCACTGTGTTTACCTCTCTGTACAGTTTCGTGAGGGTCAGTTTGAGAAGTTGCAGTTCACATGTCATCACTGTGTTTACCTCTCTGTACAGTTTCGTGAGGGTCAGTTTGAGAAGTTCCAGTCTGGTGAATGTGACGTTCTCATCTCCACAGACTTGGGTTCGCGTGGTCTGGACACCATCAGGGTGAGTACTCTTACCACAAACAGCTCAACTCCACCTTAACATCCTGTACATTGAATATGATTGAGAAATTAGATTATGTGTACCGTGTTGTGTTCATTTTACAGGCGCAATATTCTGGGAACTGCGAGTTTACATACTTGGTGCCGGATTGCATTACTGCATCGTAGTTCTAATGAAGTGTGCAATGTGTTGTTAACTACAATCGTTCCTACAATCGTAGATGACAGCTTTCCATTTCTCTGTGGAAATCTGCATTTTCATCTTCAGTATAGAAGATTCTTTCTCTTTTTGTAAAACAAAGATAATATTATTGGAGCCTCATTCACGCCAATAAAATAATGGTTTGATCCTTCCCACAGACCCTCAGGCCCATGCCGGGCTGGCACTAACATGTTTTTCATGTTTTCCCAGTCTCTCTGAGACGGCAAATTCCACATGAAGTATATTTCCACTTTTTCGCAGACCCCAACTGACATACTTATGTCTTGAATGGGCCTGAATGGAAGAACGGTTCTATAGCCGAATTCGGTGACTGTGTACGGGCAAATTTCTTAATAAAAATTGCAACAACAAAAAATCCCTCAACTGATATCAATTTGTTTAAATCACTAGGGTGAGGGATACCCTGTTTTTTCCTGTTTTCAGTGGGCTCCAGTGGCTAGTTCTAGTTTGTGCTTCATGAGCGTTATATCAAACAACAACACACTGACCACATCGTGTTGTATTGACAGGCCCAGCATGTGGTGAACTACGAGTTCCCTCACTTCATGTCGGACTACATTCACCGCGTGGGGCGTGTGGGGCGCGTGTCCAGTGAAGGCGCCAGCTTCGCACTCAACTTCATCTCCTACAAGTGGGACGTGGACCTGCTGTGGAAAATCGAGGTGAGATGATCTGTGTACTGTATTGAGCTGCATAGCGACATACTGGTATATAGAAGTAATTTCTGACATATATTCTTTAAGTATTTTGTCCTATATTTGAAAAATAATCTGGATACATATTTAGATATCTGTAGAATTGTATACTCTCATAACTCCTGACATCGATAAGTATAACTGCGTGTGGTCTCTCATCAAATCCGGTTTATTTTGATTTATGGAAAACCGATGGCGACCGACTTTGCAGAGACAAAAATTTATTTATTAGATTTTCGTTTTTTTTAGGATTCAATTGTCAGTATTATTTTGGTTGTAAATAATTACAGAAGCTAGTTGTATGTTCATCTAGCTATTGTAATCATTAGTAATCTTTTAATAGCTGTATAAAAGTGAGAAACAAATTAGGATTATTTTCTGCGGAAGGATGAATTCAAAATGGAAATGAATAAATTGTGCCTCATTCACTTCAATAAAATGGTGGTTTGATCCTTCCAACGGACCCTCAACCGTTACCGACACCAACATATTTTCCATGTTTTCTTAGTCTCTCCGTGGCAGCAAAGTCCACATGAAAATATTTCCACTTTGTTTCTGACCCCAACCTACATCCATGTTTGATATTGTCTTCGTTTTCAGGCGGCGGCTCGACAAGTAACAGCCTTACACAATGTAAACGCAAACATCAAGAGGAAACTTACGGGCCTGTCAGAAGCTAAGAAACTCAAAGAACAAGCACAGCAGGAGCTCGGAGGCTGACATGCCGCACATTAACTGTTCAGAAGTGCAATTGTAGATATATTTATATATAAATATAGATTATGTTATACATGAATGAGAATCGGTTGATTCTGTTTCATCTTCATGCCATGAGGATGTGCTTGTGTTATAATAAAAGTTTTATAAGGAAATAGAAAGAAACTTGTTTATTGTAGTTGGGGGGAAACTGCATTCAAGTCGAGCTCTTTTAACAATGGTTCTCATTTTACATTATGACTTTTCCTCTGATACATTACATTAAAAAGTCCTACAAACAATATACTCAATTACCTTATGTCTCATTTTTTAAATAACTTCCTATTTTCGTCCAAGTATTTATATTATATGGGCCTAATTACAAATCCTGTATTTCCAAATTTTCCAGATCAATGGGAAGTAGATAAAGATCTGCGTTCCCGATGCCTATACTCGGTCTCTCAACACGCCTCGTCACCCGATATCCTAATTACAAATCCTGGTCCATTACTTGATAATTAGACTGACGCTCATCTACCAGCTATTATTAGCCTCGCTCATAAACTCAGACGTTATAACCCATGATATCTATATTTATCCTACCCCTAATAAGAAAACGCTATAGGTTTAACATTGACTCAGTGTATTTGACATAGCGTTGGATAAAGTGTTATTTATGCACCGAGGTGAATAAAAAAACGGACCAATCACGGACGAGATAACGAAAGTAGATCCGGCAGCATTGATAACTACTAACATGGATAATTACAAATATTCTCTGTATATCGGTGAGATGGGGTAGGATAAATACGAAACCGAACTCGAGTTAGCCTTGTCAATGTTTATACCACTCTGGTCAGGTCTGCTACTCACTAAACTCGGCTAACACCTCGGCTAGCCCATCGTGGCATAAACATTGACAAGGCTAACTCTCGTTTGGTTTCTACTAAGTATTTGATTTATTTATGAGTATTCCCAAAGGGATGATGGTAAGTGGGACATTATCCTACCCCTAATAAAAAACGCCATAGGCTTAACATGGGATTTGTTTATGTCACAGGTGTGACATAAAGTGTTGTTTATGCCACTACTTATTAATACTGAAAAAATGTGGAAACGGGTTGGATAAAATCTAGACGCCGCTCGTTTGAGTTTGAGTACTTATGTCACTCATTTTCTGGGCTCTGTAATATCACTCGTCTTCGACTCGTGAAATAATGGAGCCCACAAAATGTGTGACATAAATAAACTCAGACTCAAACTCGTGACGTCTCTTAATATTTCTGATTAGCAACCCTGACAAATACTGTAAAAGAACACTGGCAGAGAAACGGCTTGTATAGTGACTGAACATGAGTAGGACGTTTACTTGAGATAGGCATGAGCAGTATTTTTATAGCAGGAAAATAAAAAGCTGCGTTCACTTCACAACAATCCAGGGGGAAAAATTCAGCATTTAGAGACACACCCTAGTGTAACAGACTTCAGCTAGTCATGTTCTAATTATTGTGACACCTCTCAAAGACCACATACCGTAACCAGACTTCCCTGTCAGAGGTTAAGAGGTCTGACGGCGCCATTCGGGTAGAGCAAAATATAAAGTAAATGTTAGAAATAGTTAGTGAAAGAAACAGTGGTAAAATTGCCAGTCTAAATGAGTCAAATTACCAACCGTGCATATCACCGGTCAACGATACACATATATGGAAAGGTACTACCAAAGAAAATCAATGCTTAGAACGTGTATTTGTGTTTTTCCATTTGTTGTATATTCTGTCTTTGTGAATTCATATGTACTCACAATGGTGAGAAAGGGTACCTTTGGTATATGTTTTAGCATTAATTGGGTTAGAAACCATGGGGAAGTCCACACTCTGCCGGTGACTTAACGTGTTTTATATAGTTTTTTTATCAAGGTATTTTATTACATATTTCACTTACCTCTATTGAGATGATATTCCGTATAATAATCTCACATTTTCCCTTCCATGCTTCCTTCCTTCCCTCCTTCCTTCCCTCCCTCCCTCCCTCATTCCTTCCTTCCTTCCCTCCTTCCTTCCTTCCCTCCTTCCTTCCTTCCTCCCCTCCCTAATTCCTTCCCTCCTTCCTTCCCTCCTTCCTTCCCTCCTTCCTTCCCTCCCTCCTTCCTTCCTTCCTTCCTTCCTTCCCTCCTTCCTTCCTTCCTTCCTTCCTTCCTTCCTTCCTTCCTTCCCTCCCTCCTTCCTTCCCTCCTTCCTTCCCTCCTTCCTTCCCTCCTTCCTTCCCTCCTTCCTTCCTTCCTTCCTTCCTTCCTTCCTTCCTTCCTTCCTTCCTTCCTTCCTTCCTTCCCTCCCTCCCTCCCTCCCTCCCTGCCTCCCTCCCTGCCTCCCTCCTTCCCTCCTTCCCTCCCTCCGTCCCTCCCCCTCCCTCCCCCCCCCCCTTCCCTCGCGGTAGGCGTCGCTGCCAGTGCTAGCCGTGATTCGCGTAGAAGGAGATAACTGCGGTGCCGGCCAGCAGAGCGTATCAGTGTAGCAGCGTGTGCTGTCTGCACCACTCGCTCTTGGAGAGTGCTCCACCATGTTTCACGACACGAACGTGCAGTGGTCAGAGGAGAGTTTCACTCTTCATGACCTGAGCATCATGAACCTGCGCTTCCCCGTACTCGTCAAGGTCGACCAAGGTCACTACGGTAAGACCTCGGAGGACACCTTCCAGCCAGACCAGGTGAGAGTCTCCAGCCTGATATTAATGAGCAAGGTGGGAGGGGTGCTATAAAAAGTGGTGGCAGATTATATAGGGCAGATAGCTATTGTGTTATATATATGTTGCCATTTCCCCCCTGAGGCCAGAGGAAATACCAGGTGAGGCTATTTGCGGTGCGGTTTACTGAAAAACCAGTGAAAGTACACATTCAGATTACAGGCCGTAGTAATATAGGAAACATACCAGTGAGAAATTAGACAAGTGGATCAGGCATGTGAGAATTGGGACAATTATTGGAAATTAACTAATCCAGAGGACCAATGGAATTATTCACACACAGTGCTCATCGAGTACTTAGATTTTTATTGTCCTTATAGGACATGGACTAGTATAGACATGGGCCATTTTTGGATGAATGACTACATAAGAGAATTGATGCATGATAGAGAACTTTGTTATAAATGTTATGAACGTAATCATAGTATTAAAGATCTTAGAGATGCAATAAGGTTAAAGAAGGAAATAAGGCGGGCTATCCGCAATTCAAAATCAGAATTTGTTAGTAATAAATTAGATGACAGCGTAGGTAACCCTAAGAAATTCTGGCGTAAAATAAATAGACTACTGAAACCCACAAATAGTACCGTAACGCCCCCGATGGAAGATCATAAAACTGGAGAGAGTATAAACCCTGATAAATCGCCGGGTTACCTTAATAATTTTTTTCTCAACAATAGGTGAAGAGCTAGCTGGCCAATTCCCTGATATAGCTGACGACCAAACAAATAGCATTCAAGATATAAATATTGATCAGACAACTGGGCTGAGAGTTACTGAAAGTTTATTAGAAGAAATTATCAAGGACATAAATATAGGTAAAACTTCTGGGATACCGGGTGTGAGAACAACCATTCTAAAGGAGTATATATGCAAAAACTGGTGCCACATTTCACATTACTTTATCAGAATAGTTTTGACCAAGGGGTATTTCCAGCACCTTGGAAGTTTACGAATGTCACCCCATTACCTAAGCAAGTGAATTTGATGAATTTGCAAGCAACTGGAGGCCCATTTCTCTTCTTCCGGTCCCATGTAAGGTGGCCAAGAAAATCTTCCACAGATATATGATGACTCTTTTAGAGGAGAATGGTGTTCTCTCGCAACACTAATTCGGTTATATGAAATGGAACATACGATAGATGCCATTATGCCGGAAGGAGATTACAGGAGCCGTGTTCGTAGATTTTAAGAAAGCCTTCGACAGTGTGCACCACGGGCTTCTTCTAAAAAAGATTGACCTATTGAAATTGGCTCTTAAAAGGTCAAATAAAACACTAGGAGCTAATGGTATGTTCATCATTGATGAATGACCATGAAATTGTTTAGAACTTGTAATCAATGGGTTTCATCCAGGCTGTGGGTCAAGCATCAGTGGGACAATGAAGTACTTTAGTCTGTGTTGATTGGTCATGTTTAGCTGGGCACTCAGTGCCACAGAGTTGGCAGGCGGTTAGTGAAGTACTAGTGTTTGCAGCAGGTTGAAAGTCTCTATAACCTCTCCCTAAACTAGGCAGCATATCTGAATACAAATGTGTCCCACGCTAAAAATGTTATGTTTTCAGGACTCTCAAGTTGGCAACATCTCTTCATCTACAATTTAGGTATATTCCTTACTTTGGAGAGAAGTATTCCAAGTTGTTGCTTATAGGCATGATATGGGTTAAGATACCCCAAAGGGATACAGCAGTACATAAATAAATAGTTCATGGAGGGCATAACCAGGTGTATGCTTCTGTTTTGCCAGGGCACACATTCACAGATGGTTAGCGGCTCAATGAGGTTTACCACTGACTTAAATTCCTCAGGTTGAGGGATATTCTGGATCAGAGTGAGAGACTAGTGAACGGCATAGGTGAATTTAATAGAAAATTAAATATTATATGTTAATTGCAAATCTCAAGATGACCTTAGGAAATGCCTAATGCGATTTGCATATGGAGATCAACTATTTTCATTATTCGAGTATTATGCGGTCAAAAAGATATCAAATTAGTTAATGAATCTTCCAGATAAATATGTGAATAAAGATTTCGCAAAATAACGTTCATTTTAGATATGTAAATTATTATTTTCATTCCAGGGATGGGTCCGTAACATAAGGTGTCTGCTTACAATTATATACTTTATATCCAGCAATGAATTCATTATGTCCTTTGGTATAATTGTGAGGTATTTTGGCCTCTATCAATAAGTGGGACAATATATTACAACTCTGACATATGTGTAGGGTGCACACAGTACATACAATACACTGCAGTGTTTAAGAAGGTCTTTATACCTTTATCTATAATTGGCATGCGGTGCAAGTGAAATATGAAAAAATAACATCTGGCAGCCTTTTCTAGAGAGTCATAGAAGATAAATGTACCAAGAGATACTTTAGAACGTTGAAATGCTATTTCACATGTCATCGGGGCCGGGCGTCGTGATATAGGCCAGTAAGAATGTGAGGACACATCTCCATTGCACTCCATGTTTAAAAGTGAGTGGATAGTGGTCAATTACTAAATTGGAGTTCTCGAGCATTTTCAACCATAGCACTAATGTACTAGATACAATATTGTTCTTAATAGCACCATACGATGAGGTATACTGTGATACAATAGATGTGTTACAATTATATAATAGTTCTGTGATACAATTCCTTGCCATCTGGTAATTCAAGTTATCTGACATCTTGTTCATATATATCATGGTTGTACATACCATTGTATCATCAGTCAGTGGTAATATAAGGAAGTATAAATGTAGTTACTTTTTTTTTTTTTTTATTTAACACAGAAAATAGTGTACATATATGACCTCTGCAAAGCAGGTATTATGGTCATCCTGAGAACATTACAACATGTTACTTGACCCGTAGCGATGGAAATGCTAGGTCTTTCGTCTGTAGTTATGGGATGAAAGACCGAGAACGACCACCGATATGGGCTTCATACTACGTTTCCTTATAATCATATACCTCAAATCGATTGAAAAATGCCATTTTGACAGCAGGCCCCAACATTACTTATATGTCATGCCTAGTAGCAGGCAATATTTCATGCACAGGTTTATAATAATAGGTAGCGTTTCATTTCTATTTCCTATCATATTCCTTCATTACATCCATAAATCACGTCGTGATGTAAACGTATCATGCCTAGCATTAAAATCATGTCAGTGGGTTTTCCAGTGTATGTTAAAAAGTGAGAACTGGGAAGTAAATACCCTGACAGAACATGAGATGTTCATGCCCTAATTACCAGTTGGCTTCATTATGACAGGCGTCGACTGCAGATAGGGAATTACAACTTTCTCACTATGTACATCCGCCGCTATTACTTCCGTGAGACTCCGTCTGTTTCCCCATTAAATGTTTTTATCCTGTCATTGATCATTTCATCAAGAGCTAGGGGATATTAAAAGGTATTAACAAGAGGCATACCCTCCGTGGGAGTTCCCTGGTTTTTATCAGTATTAAAAGTTCCGCATTTAAAATCTATGAATCATTTTTGTTATATACTAAGGTGACAACTAACTACACGACTTAATTGTTCTTGCAATATGTCAATATTCACAGCTCATGTACTAAAAGAAAAGAACTGCTGGGATTGTATACTTATCAATATTATAGTTTGTCTTGATTCTGTATTTGAGCGCTCGGATACATCATAGGATGTATGGGAACAACTAGTATTTAATGAGCATGTAATTCATCAAAACAATTAACTCATTAATTTATTTATGGTTCATGTTGTATCTAGTCTGGGGGACAGATGCTGTAATCCAATTGACACCCAGCATAGCAGACAGTTCTAAACCTGCCTATGTGGGGTACAAATATATCAAGCGCCAGGGTCGATGGGCTACTTCGATCTGCAGTTATTTGTCATGGTCAGCTGGGCACTCTTCTGTGACACTAGGATAGTGGCCTTCTTCACCCTCCCAATGTCATGGAGTTTCCATACAGATAGTTTTGCAACAATCTCAGAGTCTATGTAACCTCCCTAACCAGTCTCACATTTACGGGTTAGCTATATGGATTCTGTTCATTACTAAGTGACGAGCTATAAATATGATACCATCCTTCATCCCAAGAGATGAGATTAATCTCGTATTTACGTCAATATGAAACTCTGCATAACCAAATTTCTACCACAGATATTTCCAGAGACAATTTTGAAGGAACCTTGTATATTCCCCTTTCATGTTTAAACCTTCCCTTCATATATTAGAGGGTTAATGGATATAATAAATTTGATAGTTTTTAACGATATAAACCTGATAATGCTAGGTTTGCACCATCTCCCCAAACATCCCAACAGCCCCAACATGCCCTCGGTGTATCTCGACGGGTACTTCTGAGTTTGCTTTATGTGGTCGGCATAGTGAATTGTAGGTCGACTTGACGGTTGGGGCATTGCCGGGACAAATTTCTGACTGTCAAAAAATCTGCCACGACAGTCCCGGCAACCCCCCCTGGGTTACGACCACAACGGAACTTCCACCACAGACCGTAACTCGACTTAAGTTGACAGGCTCAGTGGTTGTAAGTCGCCAGGCTTCGGTCGCGGACTTCTCACAGAGCCAGTCCTGACTTATGTTTTGCCAAGTTTGTAACGGCCAATGTGCGTGCCAGTGGGTAATCAAGCCTGATGACTTATGGCAGCTTTCGTTTGATGTTCACATCCCTCTAAGGCTTAGTAGGTAAAGTTACGATCAGGTAAGATTCATTCCTGTTGACTTGCATCCGCGTTTGGTATATATACGACGGCATGGCAGGCATGTCTTCATTCCACTTCAAGCAGCTCTACCATACACACTGCTTCATACTCGCCTGCAAGATACCTCCATGTAGTAGAACACACCAAAGGGCCAATACTGCTGTTGAAGACACACCTGCTGACATGCCTGCTGCCACACCTGCTGACATGCCTGCTCACAAACCTGCACAACAAGATGCGGCACCAGATACACCAGATGCTGTTCCACACACACCAGAGAATGCTGCTAGTGATCCTCAAGGAGCAGATACTGACCCTGCATCTGATGTGTGGGTCACTCCTGCTCGCAGCGGTTGACATTGCTGCTTTCACAGGCCCATCGCCAAATTTAGCGAGGAACAGAAGGAGGAAATAATCATCTTCCTTCGGCATAATCCCAAACTATATGCCAAGCGGTCCACTGCATTCCAGGACAACGACCACAAAGACCTGCTGTGGGAACAGCAGGCAAAACGGATGGGCTGGCCCACCAGGGAACTATGCACTTGGTACCTCAGTATGTGGATCAGACTTTGCCAAATTCGTCTGGTTCCAGGCTTCTCAATAATCAATGTTGCAAATTGTTCACCATTATGAAAGCCGTTGCTGGTGCTGTGTTCTACATATAAGGGTGCTGCTTCTTCAATGCACTGATAGAGGAGGCCTTGCGGAGCCCACTTTTATACCTGAGATACTCAGCCAGAAAATTGCCATGGAGCTGCCGTGGAGGAATGGAGGAATGGCGGGGGAAGGACCGTATTCCTCTGTTACTTACCTTAAGTCGCCTCTACTTGACCTGTGTATCAAAAGTGAGCATAAGTAATCTTAAGTAAATGTGACCTGAATCATGAATGTTGTAAGTGGCCTTAGGTCACCATGAACTCGCCGGCGACCTGTCGGGTTTCGAACATAAGTTGACGTATGGTGGAGCCCCAGCGGTGTGCCGACCAGACCCCGACAGACCACGTCGATATACGACAGTCTCAACTCGATGCGGTGCGCCTTATGTGATAAAAGTACCAAGTCAACTTTTTTTCAAGGTTTTTATTTAAACTGGAATTGTCAGCTTGGGTATAGTATACCCTATATTCTGCTGGCTCTAGTGGCTTCATCTGTGAAGTGCATCCAATGTCCTGTTTTAGGACTTACATGAGGTCTTAGCTTAGCTCTAGGATAAATGACAATGCTGCCATTGTGAGAAAACATCTTACTTGAATAAAGATATCAAAAGTTATACTATATTTCAAAGGTATTCTGTTATAACAATTTAGCAGGTATAAATATAAATATTCTGCTGATACTCCTGCTCGCAGCGGTTGACATCAATCGATTTATCAGGAAAAACATCGAAGTTATACTACATATTCATAGAACACTTGCTATTACATTTTAGCAGGTATAAACATTTAAATATCATCTTGTAAACATGGGTATGACTGTCCGATCAATACCAAAATCCAGACCTTGTTTGCATGAAGAAGATTTGGTGTGCATGCAACTACACCTTCACACAACTAAAAATTATCAACTACGTGCAAAAATCTTTAGTCAATAAATTCCATCCGATAACGTTTGAATAGGCAGGGACTTTTCACTTTACCTTGTTGCGGAGTATACTTTTGCGGGAGGCCTTGAAAGTAGCCAGGTCTACTTTATCCCTACTAGCGTTGTCCAGCTGATTCCACAAGCCCGTCATGAATTCTACAGAAGATTTATATTTACTAAGTTTTATGTTCTCTTATCAATTTTCAAGACTGGTGTGTTGAAGAGCCTCGTGTTCCTTACCCCTTCCTCTAGATAATGGTCAAGCTTAGATAAGTATTTCCTGATGTAGGAAACCTGTTGAAATTTGTGCGACGCCCTAGCAATCATCTTGTTGATGTGAGGAGTGTATGATAATCGTTTGTTAATGGTCACCCCCAGATAGTGCTACGGGTGGACATTTAGCAGCTTATAATTATGGCCCAGGGGGGGGGGGGGCACAGTTTTTAGGAGGGGGGGGACCAACTTTATTTTGGGTATTCCAAGGGGGGGGGGGCAACTTTTTTGTTTGTATTTCAATGGGGGGGGGGGGGCCAACTTTTTTTGAGTATTTCCATGGGGGGGGGGGGAATCTTTTCACTAATTCTGTCATGGGGTTGACATTTGCACCTGAATATGGAGGCAAACTCCCATATTTGTGTTCAATGACATGAATTGATGTTATGAAATGCATTCATATCATATCACAGCTTAAGAAATCAGCTTAGTTGTACAACTATAATACTGATTAATGGTAACTATAGGTGTCTCACTCCCTAGAATTCAGTGTCTATGGTCACAGTCCTGTTCTCCAATTCAAGATTGGTGTCAACCCTTTACTCCCTCAGTCTGACAGGGAGACAACAATGGACAAACACTAACATTTATCCCAGAATCAATGCAGTCTCACAAGATCATTAGTTTGTTCTTCACAATTGATGAACTAGGAGCATTTCCTACAACATCAACTGCTACAAAATGCCCCTGTTGATGCTTATATAGGCTCTCCAAGGACTCTCCTGTAAAACTGGCCAAGGAATACCTAAGGGCTGACATTATCCGCTATTGGTTGCAACTGCGAGCACCTCTCCAACAGAGGTGACTCCAGTTGGCAATGACTGATATTGAAACTATAGTTACCTGGTGCATTAATTTGAAAATTGTTGCTGTCAGTTGCAAGGTAAATTCATCATTCAAATCATGTATATGATTCAAATTCATACGTTAAAAGCAGTTTAGAATATGAGGCAGAAACACTTTTACACACAGCCGATGCCATATGTTAAAAGCAGGACACAGGAACCTCTCATATATATAGGCTCTCAAGGACTCCACATGGTGTGTGTTTCAGTCCTGCTCCAGACTACCCCATCTTTTTTGCATCGGTGCTGTTCTGTCAACAACAGATGTTTACTTGCTACTTGTTTCATTTATTTTCATTTTAAAGCAATTTTTATGAAGTGAATATTGTGTGTACAATCACCAAATTTGGTGGTACAGCCATTCTTCCACTTGGGCCCTAGCTCTTTACTCCTCATTCTAATGGCAGGTGTCAAGCCAAATGAGCAGTGGGTACTATTTTTGTGTAAATAATTGGTATAACCCAACCAGGGTTTGAACCCATGACCTACCATGCTTGAGGTGAATACCCCTACCACTTACCCACCAAGATTGGTCAAAATTTTGACAAATGACTGAATGTAGCTGGGTTTGTTCTAAAGCAAAGATGGAAAGCCTTATGGAAAAAATGCAACATCAGTTTAGCCTCCTCTGTGCTTTTACATTATTCTGATGGGGGGGGGGGGGGCACTTTTTTGGGGGGCATTCCAAGGGGGGGGGGCAATTTTTTTTTTAGTATTCCAGGGGGGGGGGGCAAATTTTGTTGTTGGTATTCCCAATCGGGGGGGGGGGGAGCAACTTTTTTTGACCGATCGGTGTTCGAAAAACTGTGCCCCCCTGGGCGATAATTAATGAACGCTCCCTTAGTGCCGAATAACATTGACTTAGTTTTGGTTGGGTTGACTGAGAGTCGGTTGTTGTAGCATCACCTTGGGATTGAGTTTAGGTCTGTTTGCAGTTTTTGGCATGCAGTGTTTGTATATTTGCCTGACTGGTAGATAACCGCATCGTCCGCATTGAGCTTGAACTTACAGTGTGTTATGGCTGAGTCGATGTTGTTAATATAAATTAGAAAAAAGAGCGGCCCTATTATTGACCCCTGTGGCACTCCACAGGAGATGTTTGAATTTGAGGATAGTACATCATTGGCGATAGTCTTTTGGCTTCTATTTGAGAGATAATTTTGTGACCAGTTAACAAGAGTTTGTGAAATTCCTATTTTCTTAAGCTTATGGATTAAAATTTGATGATTTACCATATCAGATGCTTTTGTCATGTCAATATAGGTTGCTATGGTGATTTCTCCATTATTCGTGTTTTTAAGTATAGCGTCAGTCAGCTCTGAAGCCGTGCCTGCAGTAGAGTGCAGTTTCCTGAACCCGCCTTGATGCCTGTTTAGAAGATTAAAATCTTCCAGAAACTTACTTATCTTCGTGTGGACTACTTTTTCTAATAGTTTACCTGTAAGGGGTAGAAGAGAAACTGGCCTAAGTTTTTTATTTCATTTTTAAAGTTTCCTTTCTTAGGTGGCACTACTGTAGCGCTCTTGCAGCTTGCTGGAAAAGTCTCTGTTAATAACGACTGGTTAAAAATGTGGTGTAATGGTTTTATAAGTACCTTGAAGATGTCTTTTAAGATTTTCGCCGATATGTTCACTATAAATGATGCCTTACATGTATCAATGTTCTTAATCACTTCATGAACGTCCTCCTCACTAATCTCAATATCGAACATGACTGCCTGAGTTTCTTCGCTTTTTAGCGATAATTTCACCATAGCGATTCTATATCAGAGTTACTGAGAGGAAGTTCCTTTCAATATCACTCTATCGTTCGCATAAATGGCCACTCCCCCTCCAATCTTAACATCACCATTCTCATTCAACCAAGACCTATCAGTTCTGTATAGGCTATAGCCCTGCATGTTATATAGGTTGATTTCACTAAATCAAATTTGCCTCACATCCAATTTGCCTCACAAGCTTTGAATATTCTGATGGTTTATGTGAAACCCCTTACCCAGTCCAGAGATATCCCCTAATGATATGACTCGGTAACAGTTTCAGGTGATTTGATGAGTAGAAGTAGATAAGTCTTTCTAGCGGGTATATGGTGAGTTCAGAGATCTACCCACGCCTACACTCGGCATACAAATGTGAGTAAGTGTCATCCACGCTGGTCTCTACCTTGTGGGGGCTGGGTATGTTTCACCACACTTCCGACCTTATCCATCTCTTAGTCGCCAATGCGTTGCTTGAGTGAGTAATGTATGAGTGTAAAATGTCTTGGTTTGTAATATAGATATATACGATCGTAACCGTTGATATAATAAATAGAGGTGAGATTGTCTGACTGTCCATCTAGGTGATAATCAAATTGGAGTTGGACTCAAGAAAATTTCACTAAATGTGTATTGTCTCTTGGTTTTAGCAAAAGTAAATTGGGTAAGATTGTTAAAAGATGGCAAATTAGATGGGATTAGGCCTAATGTGTCAGGTGTAATCGACATTGTAAATGTGAACTTGTAACTTACGATTCGCCCAAAATCCATTGCAGGATAAATCTAGCATAAGAACTGTATTTGATTTGAATAATGATGTAGGACAACAAACGGGATTATGTAACAACCTTTATGATGGTTGTTCTTTTACAGAAATTCATTTTGCTGGACCTCGAATCACAAGAAAGAGTGGAAGCAAAGAACGCAGATGGAGTGTGCATCAGCATACCAGTTGAACACGATCACAAGTTCACAATCTCCAGCAAGAGAGGGAAAAGTTCAACTTCAGGTAATGACAATTACTACTTGCTCTTTTTCCTGCAGGAGAGAAAAAAGTACACTTCCGAGAAATTTGAACCCCTTCTTATTCCTCCTGTTCCCCATGCTGCTCCATCTTCTCGTTCTCAATTTACTCCTCTTTTTCGTCTGTTTCTCTGTCCATTTATATACCTCCTCCTCCTTCTACTCACCATCTTCCTCTCCCTCTTCTTGCTCCTCTTTCTCCCCATCTCTTCCTTCTCATCCCTCCTCCTCCCCTTCTTATTTCAGTGCTTTCAATGAGTATTCCTATGTATGAGTGACATTTTGTAGTTGAGCTACAAGAATTTCATTTAGATTTCGTCAAACATGAGAGAGACTATTTTAGAACTGTATAAACTTTGAGAATACATAGTATTTCACATGATATTAGTAGAGCACCAAAACGGTTACCGGAGAAGCAAGGATACCAGTTACCAGATAGGACAGCAGGGGACACGCTCCATCCAAGGCTGATCACATGATGTCAGCGAACATGGTCGTGTGTTGAGCGCTGAGAGAGACAACGGACCAGGGAGCTGTTTCATTAGTTGAAAAACTCTCGTAGTTGCTCTCACTAACCAAATAGTGGCACCTCGCTAACAGCGAGCGGCACTTTGGACCAAAGCGGCACCAACAGTGGTAGTACCCGTTTCAATAGTTAGGCTCTGTAACTCCGCTAATAATTCATATAGAAGCGTCAAATAAAAACTGAAATGTGGGGGGAAATATGAGGAATAATTTGGAATTATTAAATCATTCGATATATAGTGATCTATTAAATGTCTCGTTTGTTATGGTGGCATAGCTAACAGCACTGGGATCTTAACAGCGACGCCAGTTCTGAAACGAGACCTTAGAACTCTCGCTTTTAATGCCGTTGATTGCTCTCGCTTTGGCGGTGGCCATTCCTGTTTACTGCCCCCAGCTTTTGAAACAGCTCCCAGGAAAGGAGCTGAGAGCTGGACAGGAGTGAAGTTGAGTGAACTTTGGTGAGAGACTGCAGCAACATATTGGCAGGTCTCGCATACACTTTGTTGTCCATGCTGCACACCTGTTGTCTCTGCACTCTCCTCTTGTTTCACGCATCATTGACCCGCAACAGCCTACCCTCATTTCACTTTGTGTTTCCATCTGCGCACGCCTAGCCATCTACCGTTTGTGGCGCGTTTCTGAACAGTTAGCAATCATATCATCGCTCGAGAACTGTGTTTCATGTTGTTACCTCTATTTGTGCAATTGTAGTTTCCAAATGCATCCTTAGTTTAGCATTACAGCACTCAAGTCCTAGGGGATATGACCATGTTAGGATCCCAAAATAAGCCTTTCATGAAACATTGCTCCCAAACCTTATTCAAAGTTGTGTTATTTCAATGTTGAGTTTAGTGGTTAATTGAGGGAACTTTTCAAGATATTTTAACATATGACATCTTAAGTTTAGTGTGTGGGACAGGGCGTATCAGAGAATACTTCCTTACCCACATGAGATCTTTAATTCACCCACAAGAGCATAAAGTGAGAAAGGAATAACTGATAGTTGTATAAAGAAAAAAAGTTTGGGTGAATTGATGTTGTTGGAAAATGAATATGATATAACCATATACTGAAAAGCAGGTCACTTTCCAGTAGGATAAAAGTTAAAGATAAGAGTTCTAAATTTCTATTAGCACTTTTGTATAATTATAGTCTTGAAAGTATCATTCTGCTGTTTGTGTCTCTGTTTGCTGGTAACTCATTCTAGATGGTAATGCCTCTGTATATTGGAGAATTCCTGAAGGTCAGACATTTGAAATTTCTTACATCCAATCTGGTTCTACATACCGGGGTACTCGAGTATCCAAATACTCTACTTTCTTTAAAGTTTATACATATGGACATGTAATTGTGCCTTTATCCTATCTAGGTATGATACAGTCATAATGTAAGTTGTCAACCATATCTTGCTTGGAAAACACTGGTCCAATCACAGACCCCTGGAAAAAACCACAATTTATACTTAGTGGCACTGAATTTGCACCATTTGCCTATTACGTACAACTAATTGTCCATCCACACGCAAAGATCGTCCTATTCATCCTCCTCTTCTCCCTCCTCCTTCTCCTCCCAATTCTCGCTTCCTCTTCATAGTTCCACCCTCCCCCACTCCTCCTGTTCCCTTCCTGCTTCTGTTCATTCTTGTCCTGAGTTGAAAATATAGATTTACCCTCTTAGGGGTTTATCATGTTCACAGTGAACTGTTGTACACATATTTCGGTATTATGACTATTCAACTATATCTGACAAAAACATATTACAATCGATTATGCATGCACACACTTACATCATTACATCTTTTTCTTGCAGCTCCTGTCTCTCTGTCAACAATCATCAAGTTGTGCAGATTTCCGGTAGAAATAATGTTTGACAAAAGCGATCGGTGTACCTTCTCCGCAGGAAAAACTAAATACAACTCGGACAGCTTCGGCAAAATCAAAGTCTCATCGCTACACAATTTAGAATACTTCTGTGCCAGCCCAATCATCGATGGTAAGTTAGTGTTTTTGTTGTTTAAGTCTTGGGTATATTGCACTGTTCTTATGCCATACTGTTAAAGTACCAACTAGATCTGAAGTAACAATATTTACCTACCATATCTAACTAGGAACAAAAAGACTGTTCATCATTGATGAATGAGCGTGCAATTATGAATGAATAACCATAAAAGGTTTCAGTTACATTCAGCCAATGGATAGTTTTCTGTAACCCATTTGCACCCCAGTTCTGCAACCGCCTGGGTCTAGGAGCCAAACATATCAAGCACCAGTGGGTCAATGAGGTATTTTGGTCTCTAGTGATTGGTCATGGTCAGCTGGGTATGCCCCTGATACACTGGCACCCTGACACTTTCCCACTATCACAGTGAATAGCACGCAGATTTCTCAGCACGCTGAAAGTGTATGTGACCACTCTAACCTTTAATAGGCAACGTATATAGTTCGTGCAAGCACACTCTAAAAAACTATGATTCTGGTAGGATCCGATTGGAGATTCTACCGCACATAGAGACAGAGTGAACTAGACTTAGGCTTGGAGACTAAAGACCCACGAGAGTGAGAATCTCGTGGAGAGACTAAGAGGCCTATTCCACCAAAAAGGATCTCAGCAGGCGGGTTTTTGCCCTCCAGCCGGCCTTTGCCGCTGGGGCCGGCCGGCCGCCCCATAACCCCTAAATTCTAGGAGCTGTTCCACCAAAGGCCCACGAGGCGACCAACAGGCGTACACAAGGCGCCCTGTGAGCGTCCATAGAGCCGGCCGGACCCGGCGCGGCGATACACTCGCCGCGGGTTTGGTGTCAGCGTGTCGGGATTTGTACGGGAACGGTCGGAAAACGTCAAATAACCGCAGATTTACAGGTTAAATCGAACAATGAAGGTAATTAAAGATAAGGATTGATGTTATGAATGTGTATATTTGACACTGGTGCTTATATTTTGCTCAAACTGCCGCAACTGCCGAAATAGCGGTGTCCACGTATCGGGATACTGTCCGCGGGCCTTTGTTGACGGTGTATATCGTAGTATATGCCGGCGAGCGGTCAACGCGCGGCCGGGGAACAGCTCTCCGCCTCACGCTCTTGGCACGCCGGCCGGCCTGCCGGGGGCTTAAAACCAAATGGATCAGTTTTCCTCTGACAGGGCTTGCGGGTGACGTTGCGATCATAATGCCTGGCCGCCCGCCAGGCCTTCTCTGTGTTTATCACTATATTTTGGTGGAACACCTCCAAAATTGGCTATTGCACGAGAATTGTCCCCGGCCGGCGGCCGGCGGCCACTAACAGGTCAGCCGATACTGCCCGGCTATGGGGTTTTGGAGGCACGGTGCCCGGCAGGGGCCGGCCGTGTGGCGCCTGTCAGCTCTCATGAGCTGTTCAACCAAGCAGATTATCGCCGCCGGCGGGAGGTTTGGGCCGGCTATTGCCGCCGATCGCCAATAGGCGACCACAAGGGGCCCGGCCTGGGCTTGTGCCTCCTTGGTGGAATAGGCCTCTTACTTGGAGCTGCTGCTCTTTTTTGTAGTTCTAAACTCAGTTGTCCTTCTCATCTCATGATTTATGCCGAGAACAGAATTTATTGCTATGGTTTTCTGATCTGATTACATTGATAGAAGCCTCAGAGATTTGACCTGAGTCACGGCAAATAATAGCCCATTCAGAACTATGCTGAATGTGACTCTGAAGCATAAAATGACTTTTTCATTTTTCATTTTTTGCAACAGGTAAGGTCCATTTTGAGAAAGTAGAAACTATTCCTGTAAATCTAACCATCACGTGGATCTTGGCGAAAGAGCTAGGAGCAGGACTAGATCTTAAAATGACCATGAGGAATGTCAAGAGGGATGCTCAACGCTCAACAGGGAAATCCGTGAATAATAGGCGTGAGTATATCAATGACGTTTCTATAGTATTGGGTGATTATTTAAAAAATAATCACCTGAAGAAGCTGGTTCAACACCATGGGAAATGTCGTGAACATTTTTTGATACCCCGTATGTAACAACCATTGTACACCTTGGTTTTAATAATAACACCATCTACAAAAACTTACTGTGTCTGTTTTTTTGTGATTTACCACTCTGACTATTTCAATAATAGTCTGAGTGTTTCACCACTAAAAAATTACTTTACTCTCTGAAAGTTTGAAGAAGCGTGAGGGAGGATAGACACAGCATTGTCGGAATTCATTATTCAGCATTGCACATTTGAATTACTTAAGGAAAGACACAATGGCCATCGATCTTCCCACACACTATTTGACACGTTAGGTGATGATTCAGGGACTTTTCCATGCATCCTCCTAGGAGGATACGGGGGCCTGTGACCTCCTCCGATAGCAATAGCATAAGTCCGTGTATAGAGTTTTCTATAGACTCTTTGTAACAGGATAATTAATAGACAATATTGACTGGTTACAGATACAAGCGGTCGTATGCTTTTAGGAGTTGACGCGTAGTTATATCCTAGCTAGCGCGAGGATATTGCGTAGGGTCAACTCCGAGGAGCATACCAGCGCTTTTATCTTAAACTAGTCTATTCATATTTATGATCCACCTTTATCCAACTTGTGGCGTGCCAAATTTAGTACTCTTCAGATATATGCACTTTTTTCATACGGACTATTCTTCCGTACGCGCCGGTTTTTGCAGCCCGGAACATACAACATGCCCGGATGTACAGGGTATGTCAATACAAATTTCCTAAAGGTTTGCTATGGACATTTGTATTAGGTGGGTAATAAATACACAATATTGACTGGTTTCAGATACAAGCGGCCGTATGCTCCGAGGAGTTGCCACGTAGTAATATCCGAGCGTATGTGAGGATGTTGCGCAGCATCAACTCCGAGGAGCATATGACCGCTTTTATCTGAAGCCAGTCTATATTGTATTTATTATCCACCTTTACCTGACAAGTGGCATACCGATATTAGTTCATTTTAGTTTTGCACTATTTTTCCATACGAACTATTTTTCCGTATGCGCCACTCGGAGCATACAACATATCCGTATGCGCCGGGTATGTCCATAAAAACTCCCTATGTGTCTTCTATGGACACTTTGTATTAGGTGGATAATAAAGACTAATATAAACATATTTTCTATTTTCCAGTCACGGGTATCAGGGGGCTCTTTGACTTGTTTCCTGAGAGTGACCGCGACACCCGCCGGCATACACATCCTCCACCAGAGGCCGCCTATTCACGCCAGCGAAGGCGATCTGAGGACCAGCCGCCAGTAACCAGCAGCGGGGGCACCGAGGAGAACGTCGGGAGCAGCTCCGACAGGCGCGGACTCCGGGAGGAGAGTGTATACACTTCTGGAGAACAATGTAGAGCTGGCAAGGAGGCTGATTCACAGGCAAAGGCCATGTGGAAAAGCAGCACTGTGAAAGAGAGGGGTCGTATGGGACGTAGGATGACTGAGCCTGTATCGGAGGGGTTATTTACCCCACCGGGTATCTTCAAACGGGAAAATGTCCTGAAAAGACCACCAGCTACTTACCCCCAAGTTGTATCCAGTCCTCCTCGTGTTACGTACAGGGACCGCATCCCCTTTCCGCCAAGCGTGTCCAGTCATACTGGTGATGGACACAGACCCCCTGCCCCGCTCCCCCGAACCATGTCAAGTCCTGATGCTGATCACAAACAGTACCAGTCCCTGCTAAAAGTCAACACTATTGCACACGGAGGCAATGCTCAGACCCCACCAGTGGGCACTGCACAGGACAGGAAGAAGATGGCAGCACTGAGCGTCCAGGATGTTTGTGAGTGTCTGCGCTTACTGAACCTTGATGCATATGTTCATCAGTTCAGGGCCAAGAATATTGATGGAAGTGTACTAGCTACCCACACAGAGGCTGAGCTGCAGAAGGAGTTTGGCTTCAGCTGGCTCACTGCTCGTAATCTCATGATGCTTGCCAAAGGAGATTTAGCATCTTCTTAATCTGTTGAATCACCATTTTCCTCTCTGGAGTAGAACCATGTGAAAAGAAAGTAGACAGACAAAGAATATTATATAATCAAATATGAATGTATTTATGATAATGACACACACTAGTGTTGAACCCAATTTTCAACCTAGGAATAATTGTTTTAAGCTTTGTCATTTGAAGAACTTTTTCGATTTTCATTAGGAAAAATACTGATCTCTATTTGTAGTGCAACACCTACCTGAAATATTCACTTGACATATTCAATTGGCTCACCTGGCTCATGAACCATAATGACCAAACGACCTTCATGGTCCATGAGGTCAGCCAACTATGACCCCAGTTGGCCAGCTCAACAAATCAACAGCGTGCAGCAAGTAGGGGAGTTTCCACTTAGCCAGTGTACTACTTCTGGTAAATGATGTCAATGGCCATGAAAACATCACTGATGTTGTGCACATTAGATTTATCACTGGAAATGTGGAAAGTGCTACAAATGATAATACAATACTCACTACACTTCATATCCTCCAAGTGAGAGCGGGACAAACAGAACATCACTTACCAGAAACAGTTAAGATTAGATGACGGTATAGAGGACAGGCCTAAAATGTGTATATCAAATATGATAAACAGAAAATACATTAATCTAACTACAGGTCTTGTCTAAATGGGAATACAATTTGAAAAAGTCACTGATAAGCTCTCAAGATCATACTACATAAATTTTGCACACAATAAGTGCATTTACTTGATTCTTATATGGAATAAAAAAATGTATGGCAGGTGTGCATAACTGGCGACAAGGCATATTTCCCTTGACTGACAATAAGTAAATTTTTATTATCCTTTCCATATCGTTCTTTTTGTAGTAATTTGAGCTCCAGATATTTTAATTGTATGATTGTAAAACAAGGTATCCTGCTTCCAGCACGCAATGTTTTGAGCACTATGAGCAAAGAATTGCAATGCCAAATTCTACGGTGTATTGTATATATATGTTATAGAATTATTGTATTTTGCTATAAGCAGCCCATGTCAATGCCAAAATGCTACAGTGTATTGTAAATATGTATAGAATTATGTGAGATGAATTTGTCAATATAGAAAAGGATATGTTATCCTACCCCTAATAAAAAACTCCATAGGCTTAACATCAGCGGACTGTATTTGGTCTACGATGCAGGAAAATGAAATTTATCACTCTAGTGGGATACAGTTGTCAAATGACGTCATTTGAAAAGCGACAAATGATTATCACTGATTATCGGTGAGTTTTATGTTATCTCTTAATTTGGTGAAGTAATTTAGACGGGGAAGGATAAATTCTAAACCAAGCTCGAGTTAGTCGTGTTGTTTATCGCACTCCGGCAATGTCGCGTATCACTGCACTCGGCTTCGCCTTGCGCAGTAAACGTGACATTGCTGTCGTGCAATAAACAACAACACGACTATCTCTCGTTTGGTTTCTCCTAATTCTTGGTGACTTGTTGAACCAGTTACATCTTGTAATTATACTAATAAACTAGCTAATTTTAGGAATATAACTGAAGCAGGACTATTGTTAAATGCTATCCTCAAATCATGGTCACCATTTCCTTTCTAATCTTTTAATTTATTAGACGTGGCTGAGGCACCTCTGGGTAAGCAAGATTCTACCTTGAAAATGGCAACTTTCTGTCACTTTTAAACCATGTTGCTACGTTATCTCCAGGTTACAATTGTTATCTGTGTAACAAGGGCCAGCACCATGGGAACCGGTAATTGCTGTGTTCTCACTCTCCAGCACATTAAATTTTGTTCACCAAGCACATTTCTTGATGATAATCTATTGAAATCACCAGATTTTGTGGACAAAGGCAAGGTTTCATCAGAGATGGACTCGTCAGGCATCTTGGATAAATATCTAATATCAAGGTATCCTAATTCATTAAAAATGAAAAGGCATTCTGGAGACTGCAAACTGACTCCACCTCTCCCCCCTTGATCATGGGGATTGGTGGTTCCATACCATTTCCAACCTCAATACGACTAAGCCACTATCCCTATGGTTTATAGGGTAATACGATTGTCTGATAATTGGGTCCTCAGTCCAGTAAATAATTGAAAAAACTCATTTTTAACATATCTATATCTAAAGCTAAAATCTACCATATACAGGGATGCCAGTGAGGTCTCAGAAAAAACCCTGAAATGTTAACTCCCTATTCTACTACCATTTTTACCTTTGACATGCTGATTATTCGACATTATATATTAAAGAGCAGTACAAATATAACAATGATTTGTGTCAGTGTCAGTGACTATAAAGAGTAGTTGATATTTACATATTTGAAATCAGTAGCAAGAAGTTCAATTTCTTAATATATAGAAATAAACTAAACACCTGAGCAAGTCTACTATATGACCACCCCTTCGTGCATGCCAGCACCACCAGCCTCCTGAGGTCACAAGCAGCTCAAGTTTCATTAAGCTCCACTCTCCAAACATAGTTCTTGATTCAGGGGTTTCAGGGGTCTCCACCTAACCGGTGGCAGCCAACCATAGCGTCAATGAGTTCTCAGGGGCATTCCCCCGACTCCGCAAGGCCCTGGGACTTGTAGGGTACCACTGGGTGCAGCCTGACTCCAGTCACCAGGCTACCACGCCGAGCTCCTGCCACTGGCCGCCTACTAAGAGTTACACTACATTTCAATAGAATTAAGACTCATATTGAAAGTTGATAGAAATACCTGAAAACCTGAAATACCCTGAGAACTGGCATCCCTGTATATACAATGTATACTTGGCATTTTCAACTCTTTACATAAAGTACAATACAATAAATTTGAGAGGACACAGTAATGGTAGGAGTGTTCTTTGATGCTTTTATTAGCAACCCAATGAGCACGCTGGTTACAAAATGTTATTTACAATGAGTGATGCCGAAGCGATCTCGGGTCTGTACAAACACCTGTGAGAGTTGGGGATTAGGGGATTAAGGGGAGGGGGATTGGGATATAATCCACCAGGCAGGTCACGTGTAGACAGAGCAGACACCGACTGGGGATAAGACACCCGGCTCTCTACACGTGCACACACACCCTCCGCGCCAAGTAGGTGGCACAGCTAGATACATAGCATGCATTGTACACTAACATACATATTGCTATTTTCTTGCTGCGGCAGCTTGCATGGAATTCACATGTGGTTTTACATCAGGTGCTTCATAGGGTGACACAGTGTTCGCTTTGCTCTATCATTATATCATACACATATAGCCAGGTACCAAGACCAAGGTGATCAATTAATTAATCATAAAAAATATCAATCAACTAAAATGACCCTTCAACACATCCAAACAGGTAGCATTGTGAGCAAACCCGGCAACAAATAATAAAAAATACATATAAATATTTCTTACTCCGTTGACAGTTTATTAGGTTTTCGTGAACTTGGAACGCAGTTGGAAATCATAAGATTCAGTGAATTAAAAACCTGGTTTTATTGGATAAAACCCAACTTGTGGTGTGTTCCCATCTTGAGGATCTCCACTACAATGTAGAATGGAGGACCCTCGAAATGGTGAGCGTACACGATTTATATACACATTATTACCATTATACCATTTGATCAGTTCTCTAAGCCTTATTGGAGGTACAGCAAACCTTCAGTAATCAGTCACAGAGCACCACGCAGTGCTTCCTCATTTTATTTTATTTTTTACAGAAAGAAAGACAAAAAATATTTCTCTAAAGATTTCAGTTGCGTGCGTGATTTAAATCACAACCGACAATACATGATTGATACAGTGAGTCATGAGATACAGCAAGAATGAATTTCTCAGATTATTTCATTATCATTGTTAGTTTTCAAAGCCTGCCTACTACGATAATACTCCCTATGTTAACACTGTATCCTCAATCTAAGATATATAAAGAAAGGAAGGAGGCATTTGTGGATCGGCATGAGGTCTTGTACATGGGTCCCGCAACCATCACTTTGACTCAGAAATAAACCAATATGCTTGAGGAACCCCGTCATATATACTCCCCAACCGTTGACTGGACATAAGAGTCATTTGTAGATAAAGTCCTTCTGTGCAAGCTCCCTGTGTATTGTTTATTAGGTGTGAGTGCAGCTTTGTTGAGGACTTGTGATTTATAAAATAGAAGTTTGCACAGTAAAACGGGGTCTGGCTATAGAGATCTGAATCACTATGTTGGGAATCTGAGAAGAGTGACACATGTTTCAACTGTCAGTCCTTTTACAGGTGGATGTATATGAATATCTATATACACATTCATGGCCAATGCCCTGTGAGACGTCATGTCTAATAAAACAATTGTATACCGTGAACTGGCTATTTATATTTTGTTATGGGCTGTCTGAAAACTCTCAGTCTTAACACTATCAGGCATCAAGCCTCATAACTCTCCCTATCTGTCCAATTGGACAGCCCACTTTTAGGCATGTCTGTCCTGTTGAATTGCCACCTTTAGGCCTGTCTGTCCTGTTGAATTGCCCACTTTTCGGCCTGTCTCTCCTGTTGAATTGCCTAATCTTAGGCCTGACTTTCCTGTTGAATTGCCCACTTTTAGGCCTGTCTCCTGTTGAATTGCCTAATCTTAGGCCTGACTTTCCTGTTGAATTGCCCAACTTTAGGCCGGTCTGTCCTATTAGACTGCCCACTCTCAGGCCCGTGTGCCCCGTTGAATTGCCCACGTAAATATGCAGGCACAACGGTACAACAGGCTCGAGTGCCACGGAAGAACATCCCACGTCCTTGTGATCCCAGCTACAACTATCTCATTCACCTAACTTGCCCACACCTCTAATTCTACTTATCACCACCAGGGGGCATTAGTATCTTGTAGCATCTCGCCAGGGGGCGCCCTGAATATTACCCAGGATGCGCCGGGGAGCAGGGTTAAGTCCATATTACACAGCCTGAGAAGGGACAAGACAAAACAAGCTATGACTACGAGATTTGTTCGCAGTTCTTCTCACCAGTTCTGGTATTCTCAAATCTGTTACTGTTCACCAAAGATCTCCAAAGATGTTTGATTTTCTGTGCCTCAGATTTAAACCAATGGAAGAACTGGAAGTCTGTACTCAATCAGATTTGCTCACATCATGACGAGTTTGTCGTATATCTATGGTTTCAGGCTTATTCTGGTCGATGAGGATTGAAGGTAGTGCATCTTCTAGCCTCCTATGATGGTGTAGATCTTTTGTAGATAGCTATGTCTACTTGAGGGAGTAAGTGATGTTCATTTGTGACATAGTCACTTTGAGATAGGACGTAAAGTGTACAGAGTGTTATTTTCATGACTTGTAGCACTTTTCACATTTCCAGTGTTAAATCTACTGTGCACAACATTGGCAACATTTTGATGGCTGCTGACATCAGTTACCAGAAGTAGTACTTTGGCTAAGTGGAAACTCCCCCAAAGTCAAAAGCCCATGGATCTCTCGTTTACACTTGCACATGCCTCAAAGTTCATGTTTTGTGTACAAAAATCTAAAAACTAAATAAAACAAAGCATTGTTTCCCCAATAACACCTTTAAGTTCCTCAAGCAAAATCTTTTTAAATGGGATATCAAAATGATAGCTCCTTCACTGTTGACTTGACCTGCAAGAGAATGATTGAAACAAACAAAAAAAGCAGCTTGGAATGGACATTTTCTCCTTCGTCTTACTAATTTTGTACACTTTGATATTTTTAAATCAATGGCTTGGTTTTCTATTCTCCTTTAATATTAAGGTTATGGTGTCACAAAAATAGCAATTTCTGCTGGATGGTCACATGATCAACATTAGCTGGTATATAGATATATTTTGTTATTCTACATATAGATATTTTTGTCAGCCAGTATATGGTGGTACCCACTTCAAGTGGACACTTATGTTAAAATAGCCGACACTATATACTCTACAAGTTCCAAATAACTCAGCTTTTCTCTATTCTTACATTGAACTTCTTTTCTTTCCCCTTCATATCAACGGGAGAAGAGAAAGTAACACATTGCCCCTATTTGCTTCGAATGCTTATATATATATATAGATATTCTCTTAGCTATAAGACTACGAATTCATAACAGATGAATACTTCCGCAAGTTTGATAACTTAGCAGTCCCACTCGCAATCACACAGTGCTTCTTCTTACATTCAGTCCAACGACAGACAACATACTGTACAGTCCAAGGCACTGCAACTGCACATTCCTAAACCTGGGAAGGGAGATGTATTGGTCAGAGCAATTGGTTGACGTAGCTTTTCGGATGTCAGTGTCTCTGTACCGCCAAGTGTACAAATCCCTGCAATTGAAGAAGGTCCCGCGATCAAGACCCACCAAGAAATAAACGTAAATTAGAATTGACAACCACCGCCACCATTGCCTGGGCAGGTAGTCGCTCTTACCACTTGTAGCTGACTGACTCAGGTGTGGTTAAGTTTCACAGTCGTCCCGTAGTCACGCACAGTCCTGGTGCTCGCAAAAATCTGGCACCTTCCGGCGGAAGTACATAGCTGCGCACAAGCACGTGCGCGCATTGGGTCAGTCACACTCCGTCTATGCTTGAAGAGTGATGACATGCTTTTTCGCTGCGTGCAGCTTTACAGAAAACCTAGGCTGATTCTGCATGATGAACATATTTCTCTAAAGATTTGCATGAAAAGTGTATCCCTCACCTGCAATAATGGTGTACTCCTTCGAGAGGAAGTGTACCATCACGCATACTCAGCTGTATACTTCCGCCGGAAGTGGCCTGAGTTTCCCAGGTACTAGCACACCGGATAGTGGGAGTAAAACAAACATCAGTCACTTTGATCAGGTACACACGCATTATCATCGGTAATAGAATTATAAACGGCTTCTGCTACAATATAGACCTATTTGTGGCACTATACACACAGACACGTACACATACACACATATCAGTTTTGTATATTAATCTAGAGGTGCCGAAGTTCACATGTAACAAAACCCACCTTCTGATTTCCCCCATACACGTGTGAATCTAAATCTGGTGTGGAAATGGAACGAAGTGAGTTTTTTGTTTTTTTTACAAAAAAGATCTTTGACATTGCTCAGTTCTACATGGAACAAGTAAGGGGGTGAATTTAAAGTCAGCTTATTTCCCAATATGTATTTTTCACGAAATTTTGTTTTCTCCCCACGGGACAAAAATTTACAAACTTGGTGAGTAAGTATCTGCAGAACAAGGTGGTTCATTTTCCCAGGTCTTTAAGCAGTAACGCTTCCGACTGTTTTATCTAAATACACTGTATTTTTCCTGCTTTTTGTTTTCTTTCTTACTGAAGAGAAAACCTCGGAAGGTACCTTACACCGCAGTCGTCAATATGAGGCTCACCGGACACCCGCGAGAGAATGCGCACGCATCCCGGATGCAAAACGCCCAGTGGCGCCATCTCGTGTGAGGATAGTGAACTGACGAGGGTGTAGAGCCTCGTTTCAGTTTGGAATGAGAGCACAGTGCGGCATCGTGAACACATTGTTAGTGCGTGATATGCTGATATAACCACCCCCTCTGACGTCACACTGACGTCATCATCTGACGTCCCCAGGGGCAACATAGTGGAGATATCACGAGAAACCCAACTCAAGTTTTCCGTGAAGTCTTCAAAAACAATTAAAACAAAAATTAAAATGATAAACAAGTGAAGGCCGGGCATACATGCCCCCCACCTTAACCCGCGTATGGTCTGGTTTGTATCTTTGTTTTTAGTCTAGTACGTAAACTAACTATGTGGTAGTAAAACTCTACATCGCTAAGATCATAATACACTGACGATATTGGCTGTACATACATTATTCCCGTGCTCAATAGTGGTAAGATCATTTCCCCCCGTTATAATGACAGTACACTCCTCAGGCATTATCAGTACCTGTGTCGCCATCCGTTAACCATCTAAAAATGACAATATAAAACCCCGGAGAGCCGGAGAGAGACGCGCGGGTCTCCGCGCCATCAGTGCGCATGTCTAAACACAACTTCCGTCCCCTGTACTTTGCGTCCAACCATCTGTTGTCATATCGGAGATAGTCTTCCCGGTTGTTTAAGGTAAATAAAATCCCTCTCTGGGTGAGGTGAGAGTACACTGCTGGGCCCAGGTACTCCGTCATATAACAATGTCGTCACACACAAGACACCAGCACAGGTACCTCTCACAGCGCCACCTGGCGACTCGTCCACAGTCACACTGAGTGCGCATGTCCGGTACGGGGGCTCCCTCCTTCCGGTGTTACAGCGGGGGAGTTGTGGTGAGAGTCAAACAAAAAATAAACACACCTGTGATTGAGGAGTTTATAATTATAATGTAAACATGGTCATGTGTGTCCCGTGTCGTGGTTGCTCCAACCATCTCTCTCATTCTCTCTGTTACTCTTCTATCATTGGATTATGGTAATTCTGTATTGTAGGAGTAATAGTAATAGTAGTAGTAGTACACTTTACAAGTAGAGCGTTTACATCCATTTCTATAGCTTCACCTCGAAGGCTTTAGTCACATTGTCCGGCTGCTGAAAGGGGTTCGTACTGTTGATGGCCTTGGACGCCCAGGCGGCGTCGAAGGGGTCCGCTCCGCCCCTGGATGACGTCGTCGAGGCCGTCGTCGAGCTCTTGGCGGTCGTCTTCCAGGCGGAGGCCGAGGCGGGGGCAGCGGGCGGCGGGGGCGGCGAGGCGGCGCCGATGCTGCCGTTCTGTTGTGACTGGAACTGCTGGACGCCGCTGGTGGGACCCCGCACGGCCAGCTCGCGGAGAGTGGGTGCCCGCTGCTGCTGCTGCACCCAGGCGTACATCTCCGACGTGTCGATGGAGTGGCTCCGCAGCTGACCCAGTTGCGGCGTGCGCTGCGGCGGCGGCGGTGGCGCCACCTGTGGGGTGGCGGTGGTGGCGCCACCTGGCGGCTTGGTGCCGTTGGCCGGGCGGGTCCCCGGGGGAACGCCGATCTGGGACGCTGTGGCGTTGAGCCAGAAGTCGGCGTCGGACACCTTGGCGCCGGAGACGTTGGGCGCCGGCGTGGCCCACGGGTTGCCGTGCTGGATGGGGTCTGGTAGCGGAATGTTTCTGCCCTGAACGGTGACACTGTAAGCTGCACGGACAAGGAGGAAAACACATGAGATAAGTCAACATAAATTGCACCCATATAATCTATAATATATATAACTTGAATTTTTATCAACATCATATCATCTAGGTGTAATTGTGAAGTACATTTACCGGTATTCTGTATATATCATGTGCACCTGTAAATGGGTAAAACCGTACATAGCGTGATAACCAGAATCTAAGTATCGAAATGCTCATGCCTACATCTATGTAACTCAACAAGGTACGTGGAAGACCGCAACATTTGTAAGTGAACTTGATCGAATAGAAAAACTAGATAAAATAAAAACAAATAAATAAATGTATATGTGTATTGTCGTTCCCCACCTACTTACTAAGGGTCGCTCCTTATGCCTACTTAAGCGCCACCTTCAGGCAATACTTCTTACTTATTCCCGCCCTGACACCATTTGTAGCGCCACCTCGTCGGATTGTTTTGTTTGAATAAAGGACGTCCCCCAGTTATCTCCAAAAATTTTACTTGCTATAATTTTCATAATTTATACTGCCGGTACATAAGCTAATACAGAATGCTAACAAATCAGGGATGCGAGTTGGGACCAGAAAAAAAAGATAGGAGTAAATATTTTCCATGTGGAATTTACTGCCTCAGAGGATAAAAATAAAATACCCATGGACATATAAACCACCTCTGAGTGTTAACAGTGCTTTAGATAAAGACGGCTACTTACATTTGGGGCCGGCGTTGTTATTGGCGGCGGCGGCGGCGGCGGGGAGCGGGGTCATCTGGGCGTTGACGGTGTGCTGGTTGGGCCCCGCTTTGAAGGGGTCCTCGGTGCTCAGCGCAGACAGCCCCTGAGTCAATGCCTGACACATCTCGGCGATCGACTCCGGGTTCTCCTTGGTCGGCGATGCCTCCGCTATAGGACTGACCGCTGTAAACAATATCGTAATAATACAAATACTGCAACACTATAGGACTGACCGCTGTAAACAATATCGTAATAATACAAATACTGCAACACTATAGGACTGACCGCTGTAAACAATATCATAATAATACAAATACTGTAACACTATAGGACTGACCGCTGTAAACAATATCGTAATAATACAAATACTGTAACACTATAGGACTGGCCGCTGTAAACAATATTGTAATAGTACAAATACTGTAACACTGGCCACTGTTAACAATGTTGTAATATTGTAAATAATGTAATGCTATAGGACTGACTGCTGTAAACAATATCGTAATAATACTAATACTGTAACACTATAGGACTGACCGCTGTAAACAATATCGTAATAATACAAATACTTTAACACTATAGGACTGGCCGCTGTAAACAATATTGTAATAGTACAAATACTGTAACACTGGCCACTGTTAACAATGTTGTAATATTGTAAATAATATAATGCTATAGGACTGACCGCTGTAAACAATATCGTAATAATACTAATACTGTAACACTATAGGACTGACCGTTGTGAACAATATTGCAATAATAAAAATACTGTAGCACTATAGGACTGGCCACTGTTAACAATGTTGTAATATTGTAAATAATGCAATGTTATAGGACTGACCGCTGTGAACAATATTGTAATCATTGGACCGACACAGTGGTATTGTGCTATTGGACCGACACAGTGGTCTGACTTTGAATAATTTCTGTTTTAGCAACTTGGTTAAAAATTGACAGGATGTTGTCATTGTCAAGGTAGCATAGGCTTGCCTTAGAGGTGTTATTGCCACATCTTATCAATCTTACTTAATATTGTAAAAAATGTAATGTTAACAGTTATAAGACAAACCGGTGTAAACAACACAATGGAAATCATGTTAATATGGTAACGGAATAGGACCGACCACTCTAAACAATATTGTAATCATGTAAAGAATATGACACAATAGGACGGACTAATGTAAACAATCATATAGATGATGTAATGCTATTTCCTTGGAAAAGTGGAAAACTGACCCACATCTTTATATAAGGTAGGTAACGCTTTAATATCCATCGTAGACAAAGGCCCCATTGAAAATGTATGGGTTTTGTGCTATAGAGCAAGGAAATAGTCCCTATTGACTATTATACCCTTTAATAAACCAATTACTGGGTTTAATTAATTCGAAAAAATTGATAACAATGATGGTTATATGGACAGGTGGCTCTGTAAACCACTCGAGGTTGAAGTCGTAATACACTTCCTAGCGTATATTGCGACGCACCAACCACTCGTGGATTACGGCTGCCTGTCCATAAAACCATCGCTTATTGTCTGTATAAACCACTCGAGTTTGACGTTGAAATACACTCGCTATCGCTCTTGGTTTACGCCGCCTGTCCACAAAACCATTATTATCATAATCTATATAAAACTCATGAGACACAGAGTAATCAACGTAGACGTACATGGCGGCGGGCCGTTGGCGACCCCGTTGGTGGAGTTCTGGCTGCCCAGCTCCTGAGCCCGCTGCAGGGTGGAGGGGAGATCGTTGAGGCGCACTGACAGCTGGCGCTTAAACGGCGACGACTCGTTCAGCTTGGAGAAGCCCCGGAAGGAGCTCTGACGCTGCAGGAGGTTAGCCGAGGCGTGCGGGCGCTGCACGGCGTACGGGTTCTCCACCGCCTTCACGGGCAGAGGCTCTGTAAGGCACGGACAACAGGTATTAATCAAGTGATGTATTCCTATGGATGACTAAGCCACCATGTAAGCCCATGATCTGAGTATAGGTGAACCGAGAATATCGCGACTGGAGACGGTGGATGATAGGGGTGATTCACTCCAAACCGAACACTCCAGGGTAGATAAAAATCCAAAAAAAAGGTATGTAGTTTATCATATACATGTACATGGATCCCTCTTCTCTCTTCCAAAAATCCGTTTTCAAAAGAATCAGGAGGTAACTCTTTAAAAGCCACGTCATATATTCATTTATTATATACCTTGCACTACGGACATATACATTCAAGTCTGTGCTTGCACTTACTTCTAATATTACCTATCGCTGCTACTTATACCGTATATATTGTGTACGGGACAGTGTGCCGTACATTATTATTAGTGTATACACTAAAGGAATGGATGACACACAGGATATGGAGAACGGACTACTGTACTCCTAGGGGCATTGAGAAACAGTTCCCAATGTTAAGCCTATGGGACAAAAATACCAGGGGTGAGATAAAACACAGAGGATGAGAAGTGATTAGAAGGAAACCCACGAGATGAAAATAGCTTGGTCCGTAATCCACCAAGTTTGACTGCAGTGTAATTCACAAAGCGAAGCTGAGCGAATTACTCTGGGGTCAAACGAGGTGGAGTGCGGACCAAGTTATTTTCATCGAGTGGGTTTCTGATTTTATCTCACCCTGTATAACATGATATATTGATAAAATGAATCATCCAATTAGCCATTGAGTATTGGGTACACGAACTTCACAGCCGTGGAGTACGAGTTCCTAATGTTAAGCCTAGTGAGAAAAATACCGGAGTGAGATGATATCGTAAAACTGGATGAGTTTTAATCTTGGCCACCGTATGCCACGACTCGAGTTTGGCATGGTGACTTCATGAGGCGAAGCCAAGTGAAGTCCGGAGCCAAGACTCCAGGAGTAGAATGTGGTGGCCACGAATAAAACAAATCAGGTTTTGATTTTATCCTACCCCGTCTCCTCGATTTTGGAATAAAACAATTTTGTATGCCGATAGTGGCATACAAAACTCCTTATGCCAGTCAGCATGGCATACGGAAACTCAATGTTAAGCCTATGGGATTTTATATTAGGGGTGAGATAATGAGAGATACTGACCGGCGACCAATGCGCTCTGCGGGTCGGCGAGCCTCTCGGTGATAGTCGTCTGTCGGAAGGACCCCGTCCGCGTGAAGCTTGTTCCTTTATCGTTGAACTGCACGCTCACGGCCTCCTTCTCACGCTTCTGCTTCTTTTCAAGGCAGATAGCAAAGGCACAGCCGACTGCATGGCTCAGACGCTCTCCCTGTGAGGTGCGAAATGAGAAGTAGGGTCAGGCTCGTTAGGCTCTTTACAGTCTGTGCAGTGTGCGAACAACGTGCATATGACAAGGCAAACCCACAATGTAGAGTCACAGTGAATGGCTCAGTCATGCTATTTTAACGGTTTCCGGTAACTTGATGTCATTTTGTGCCACAGCCACTTGAAGATAAGACATGAAGTCAACAGAGTGTTTTATCATTATTTGTAGCACCTTTCACATCTCCGTTGTTAAATCTACTGTGCACAACATCATTAGTGACATTTTCATGGCAGTTGATGTCATTTACCGGAAGTAGTACATTGGCTATGTGGAAACGCCACCCTTGTATTTGCTTTGTCGTGAGCTTCATTTACTAGCTTATATATCAATAGAAATTATTTAGGAAATCCAGGAGAATCCCAAATTATTCAATGACGTTTACAGTCAAACTCTTAATTATGATAACATGATTTGTGTATGATACCATCATGTAGCAAATGGGCTTCAAGGAAAGGTTAGAGCTTTACAAGCGTTTGTAAATGAATATATAACTTAATTGAGCATTATTGCATAAGTAAGCAATGCGAGGCATGTTGAACGAATATATTTAGTTGTTGAATTGAATTAGAGAGGTTTTATCAAAGAATTGCCCATTTGTACAGCATGCGACTTCTTCAGTACTCCTCTAGTCCTAGTAATATTACTAGTTATATGTACATAATGAATGGTCTTTTGTTATGACATTATGCAGTTACCTTTCCAACGTATTATGAAATATATTCTTTACACACGAGGTGCTGTATTAACTGGTCTAATATACACATAAAGCTAGCTATTAAACATCATCAGGTCTTGTCTTTGTAAGAAAATATTCAATCGTATATACAACAGCAATGAAATAATTGTATCATACCCTCATAGAATGTGAAATGCATTTAATTTGTGTTCTCAGATTCACTATCCAGACTATTTTAAAGATAGCTTCATTGTCTTTGTTAACAGTATTTCATCGAGTCAAACACATTCTATTATATACAGCTGGCGTGAAGTCGATCAACCTGAATAAATCTACCAGATATCGCAATATAAGCTAATTCTTGTATACTCTTATACTTAGTATCCATACTATCTACCAAAGATAAAACGATATCAACCTACAATGGAATAGATAGTGATACACCACAAAATATCCCCCCCTCCAAAAATAGAAGAGAAATCACTATATTTTTTGTTGCAAACGGTTGAATATTTTCGACCTGGACTAAACCTGACAAGGTGCCAGATACATGTGCATTACATTGAGAGTGTAACATCCAAACATCCTTACAGATTCCCTAGTAATCCCTTCTCAAAACTCAATACATGCTGTAATACTGTTATCGTCACTAGCTACCCAGTGTATTTCACACAGATAAGACTTCATGAACTCAACATCTGCAAGGTTAAGGGAGTGTGAAACCATTTAGTTTTCTAAAATACAACACAAATGTTCGTACTCCTCAAGCATTATATTGCAGCTGTCGATAATGTAAATGAATTGAATCTCAAGAAATAAAATCATATGTTAACAACGGTAGTGTACCATTATTCCTACTAATCGAACTAGATATATGTATGTGCACTACTTTCGGTACGTTATTCTACTGTTCTATTACCACGTCCTCAATCGGTTTCACCATTTTGCTGACATTAATATGCCACCAGGATTAGTTTTCTAATCAGACTTTAACATTATAACAGGCATGGGTAGTAGTAAATTGAAAAAAAAATCCGGAAAAAATTCGCAAAAAGTGACTCAGTGACGAATGAAATCCATACAGCTGACCAGTAAGTGTAAGACACTCCCTCACAGGTATATAATCTATAAAAAAAAAAAAAGTTCTCCATCTTCCCCAGAGACTGACGCGGCATTACACCTTGTCTCCATACATATAATACACTGTATTTTCTGTTGCGAAACACACCGACATTGTGACGGTTCTCCTCTACTCTGGTTCCGGCGTGAGTGACAACAGGACTTACCTTTGTGTGAGCAACCAGCGGAACAACTGACTGAGCAAGGCTGAGTATAGCAGTGGAGAGCAGTGACATGACAACTGGTGACACATCGCCGCTCAAGTGTTTGTAGGAGTGTGAGTCTGTGTTTATTTAGGTTTTGTATTCAGAGTTGGTGTCAAATCTATGATTCACGACGCATTTATAGGGATCCAAGCCATTGTTAGAAAATAACAATGTCAGTGAAGGTCAGAAAAAATAAGGTAAAATATTTGGAATTTGCTGCCTCAGAGAAACTATGAAAACGAGAAAAACATGTCAGTGTCGGCTATGGCATGGGACTGATAGTCTGTTGGAGATACTGTTGGTTGAATGAGTCTTAATTTATATTTTCTTTGTTTTGTTTTTTTAAAAGAACTTTATATATTGAAAATGAAAAAAGGATTTTCATGGGAAAGAGGAAAGCTAAAATCTCTGTAATAACTGGACCGTGTCGAGACTGGCAGTAGAAATACATGCTCGGAGCTATTGGGGTGTTCGTACATAGGTCAGTTAAAGAGAATCATTCGCTTTCCGAAAATACAAAAGTCGGCACATTTCGGCAGCCTCACAGTACAGGGTGCCCTTCACGACACGCTTTGTCTTTGGACTTATCTGGCGTCGTATATCATAGACTCAATACGAGAGATTTGTATGTGTGTGTCGTGTTTATTGTATGCATGTGGTATATATTCAAATTTGTGGTTTGTAAAAAGGTTTAAATGTGTTTAATTCTCAATTTAACCATACAGAGGAAACAGCAGATTTAACCAAACAAAAAACAATGTCGATTTAAAGGAAGAAACAAGTGTGGAGATTATGGTAAGAGAACAATGAGTTAGTATAAAGATATTAAAACAACATGGTTAGTTACACCCGATTGTTGCTGAATACAAAATTGCATACTATTTAAGTAAGTGTCCATCTATACGACATGAACAAAACAGAGACATCATGTTCGTAAATTTAGGAAATTTTGTTACTACGACAATATAGTCAAGTAGTTATAAGATATGGAAATTTCTCAAAATCCTAACGCAGGAAATAAGGATTTAACGGTTGATAAAGTTATAAGTATCAATATATAATCACTTATTTTAACTTTCACTATTGGTGATGTTGATAAAGGACTTACAGTAATAATGACTGGATATCTATAGGATATATTGTATACACGAACCACATATAATTAAAGGAAACTTAATGGATTAAAAGAAATTAAATCAAAGAGTAAATCCAAAGCGAATATATCTTATAGGGTCTTATAGCCGTTTCTCCAATAATGCCTGTTCTTTTAGATGTTCTACATTGCTAAATAAAACCACAAGTTACCATTTCATTAAGGAAACTAATGGAGTAAGGATGATCATAATTTTGAGACAAATGGTGAGAACAGATAGTAAAGAGAGGAGAGGAGAGACAGAGAGAGAGTTATCAGTTAGAGGCAGAGTGTGCACGTGTGAAACTCACATAGAAGCCGCTGTGTTGTTAGCTGCTGCTGTTGCTCAAAATTCATTTCGTCAAACATCAATCATTTCAGTTCGTGCCATCTTTAGCTGATAGGTCACTTCAACCTCAAAGCCAAGGAAACTCATCAACGCCCCAGCATGAAGCATGAATTATAATACAATCTGTAATTTCTTCCCCATTCCCCTTTATGATGTACTTTAGATAAGAAATATAGCGATTGTTTTTTGCTGTATAAAGGTTTGTTTCCATTTGGCCGAATCTGGTGCCAATCACCACCCAGGCCTTAATCGGGGCGTTGCGTTAGCCCTGATCCGAATAGGGACCGAACATGGCCTGAGCAGGATCGGGACATAATTCGGGTAAATGGAATCAAGCCTTTAGCACAAAGTGTGACAGCGGACACACCAATCCTCCATCGACCACAACAAATTCAGCGAAACTTCACGACAATATCAAATGTTGTGGGAATCAGCAATTCCACAAACTGATATCAAAGATGGGAGAGAGACATTAAAATAAGGAAGGAAAGGAGGAAGAAGGACAGCAGTTCTCTGCCATTATACACCAGGCACCAAGCTTACACCGAAGCTGTTGCTGAGGATAATGGAAGATGTCACTAACACTTACTGATTCCTTGAGAGCGAGAAAGCCATGGCACATCCAGCGTCGAGTTGTGCCGTCCCGGCAGATGTAGGCGAAACCCTTCTCATGGTTTCTATCGGGGGCACAAAAAGACACTTTCTCAATGGTCTGGTCAACGATAAGACCCTGCAAAGAGAAAGAAGACATGACTTGTAGTTATGGTACTGATACAGGTCGTAATGTGTATATAACAGAGACGCCAATTTATAGGGCTTGGAGAAAGAAGCCGGGAATATCTTGCATATATCTCAATTGATAAACATCTAAATTGAAAAAAGAACCATGAAAGGTACCAACGAAGAATAAATGCAACAAAACATGGAACAAAGGACAGGGTGTCATTTTGGGGTTTGAAAAAAACAAATTGAAATATTTCTTACATGGGATTTGCTGCCTGAGAGAGACCACGGCGTGGGGCTGACGGTCTGTTGGGAGCTTCAAACCACTATTTTATTGGCAATAATGAGGCTTAGTTCATATCATATTTGTTTTATACTTGAAATAAAGAAAGAGGATTCCCATGGAAAAGTGACATCTTTGAAAAGCTGGGATAATCAGAAAACTGGATTTTTTTTCTATGTATATGTGTAGTGGGACGTTAGCTAGAGTCATATCTCTGAGGAGCTGACAGGCAATCACAGTATCATGGGTTAGACTTGAACCCTGAACCTTGGCATCCACACTTCAGCACGCTTCCTCCGTGCCATGTAGCATCAGTATTGTACAACACAACTCATGGAAGGCGCCACCAGTGTGGTGCGTCCACTCAGTGGCGCCCTCTGGGATGCAGAGGCGGAGTTGCGCTACATGCCTAGCAACGTGCTAGGATACATGCGGTCACCGGCGTGTCAGCAGACGACATTTACCACTCAGACATTGTCCACATTCTCAAAACCATAGACCCATAACACATGCACAAACATACAGGGTATCAGTAGGGGTACTCAGTGGGGGACGGGGGCTGGGTGGCGGAAACATATTTTAGAACCAAATTTTTCAGAAATTTTGCATAGGTACTTTATGGATGGCCCTTTGGGGCCAGAAAAGAAAGTGGAAATAGTTTTCATGTAGAGCTTCATACCTCAGACAGACAAGAAAATAGATAAAACACACTGTTGTTGATCACGGTGAAGAGCTGAGTGTCCGAGAGGAGGTTTAAAAAAATGCTTAATTAGCGTCAATGAAGCTCAATTAATCTCATCTTTGTTTTACACATGGAAATTGAATGTTATATACTGAACATAAAAAAGTCGATTTCTATGGAACAAATTGACAGCTGCCATCTCTAAACGTAAGCCGAAGAAAACCAGGGTACCAGTCCAGGGCTTACTGTCACATTTCGTTGTCACAATGGAGAGGGAACCAGGACCAGGTTTCTCCCGGCTGTAAGGTGCTGCCACCTGGAGGAGATGAATCTACTCTCGTATATGGACAAGCGAACACAAGATTACTGTGTCAAACATGGATCTACGGGGTCACGCCGGGGAACAGCGTCTATGCCTTCTTACTGCTACCGTTCGCTGGTACCCATAGTGCTGCTGGTTATGTACCTTGAGGACAAATCCGCGTCCTCCAGTCAGTGAAGGTTGATTAGGTAATCAAAGCCCTGTGGCATCTCGCGCTGCCTATGGCGTAAGGCGCATAGGAACGTGAGGGAAATAACATTTAGACAACAGATCACTGAAACTAGGTGTCTGTCGGATCTGTCCCATTATCGCTTGTCGTGTGGGAGGTTTCAGTGAAAAGAAGTGCCGGTCACAGTTTAACATTGAGGAAGATGGGGATAAAAACCAACCATCTCTGGTATTGGCCAGGCCCCGGCTGGTCCCCGTACCCCCCCGGGGCCGCCCCTCCCCGCCGGCCCGCCCCCGGCACATCTGCCGGCGGGCCCGCGCTACCCGCCCTCCGGTACCGCACTCTTATTGATTGTGGTCGACCAGGGATATAAAATCGTGCATTGGGAGAGCCTGGCTGCTGGTCCAACAGCGATAACACCTTCCGCGTTGCACCAGTATCTGGTGTAGTACCCAGCAGGCTGTCCCTGGTTAATTCATTACCCCTGCCCCATTCACTTACTGCCCCATCTCTGAAGCTCCGCCCAACCCTGGCTGCCTGCCCATCTCTGACTGCCCGCCCATCTCTGACTGCCCGCCCATCTCTGACTGCCCGCCCATCCCTGACTGCCCACCCATCTCTGACTGCCCGCCGATATCTCACTAAACCCCGCCCATCCCTGGCTGGCCGCCTATTTATGACTGCCCGCCCATATAGCTCACTAAACCGAATACTTATCTAAGCCTGGTATAATCGTCCGTAGGCTTAACATTAGGAACTCGTACTCAATATGCTTGCGAGTACGGTAACTCATACTCAACGGGCTTTAAACAGATAAATATTTGCAGACTAAGATAAAATCAGAAACATATTTGTGTTTGGTCTGAGTCCCTGTTCATCATCTTGTTTGGAGTGCTTCGAAATATTCACTCTGCTATCGCCTCATTCATATTACTGCAACATCCCGACACAGACCAAACACTCATTAGTTTCTTTCTTAATCTTTGACTGCCTGCCCATATCTCACTAAACCTTGACCAACTCTGACTGGCCAACGCCCGTAACACAAGATCCTACCCACCTCATTACTCCAATCCCCACCCCTATCTCCTAGCACCAGTCCCTCGAAAACGCAACAGGTTTACCCATCTATCA